>OV702280.1:401364558-402730849 GCA_916181665.1 Avena sativa
TTCACGTTTCACGGTCGTTTTCATAAGCTATTGCCCACTATTTTGGGTTCCCAGGGCGATTTGCATGGCCCATAAGACCTGATACATGTTTCAGAGTTACGATCAGAAAACCATAGTTTTCGCGTTTTGTGGCCATTTTCATAATCAATTGCCAACATTTTCGTCGTTCCAGGGCGATTTGCATGGCTCGTAAGACCTGATACAAGTTTGAGAGTTATGAGCAAAAACTCGTTGTTTTGGGGTTCTATGGCCGTTTTCATGAGCAATTGCCCACAGTTTTGGGGTTACAGATTGATTTACAACGACCATAAGACCCGATACATGTTTGAGAGTTAGGACCAAAAACTCCTAGTTTCCGCGTTTTATGGCCATTTGCAAGAGCCGTTGTCCATAGTTTTTGTATTCTAGGGCGATTTGCATGGCCCGTCAGACCCGATACAACATTGAGAGTTATGACCAAAAACTCGATGTTTTCGTATTTATGGTCGTTTTCATAGGCTATTGGCCACAGTTTTAGGGTTTTTAGGCGATTTGCATGGCCCGTAAGACCCAATACATGTTTATGAGTTATGACCAAACACTCGTCGTTTTCGCTTTTTTGGCCATTTTCATGAGCTATTGCCCACAGTTTTGGGGTTTCAAGGCGATTTGCATGGCTTGTAAGACCCACATGTTTGAGAGTTAGGACCCAAAAACTCGTAGTTTTCACGTTTTATGGTTGTTTCCAAAGTTTTGGGGTTCTAGGGCGATTTGCATGGCTCGTTAGACTCGATACAAGTTTGCGAGTTATGACCAAAAACTCGTCGTTTTCGCGTTTTATGGTCGTTTTCATAAGCTATCGCCCACTATTTTCGGTTTCCAGGGCGATTTGCATGGCCCGAAAGACCTGATACATGTTTGAGAGTTACGATCAGAAAACCGTAGTTTTTGCGTTTTATGGCCATTTTCATAATCTATTGCCAACATTTTTGGCGTTCGAGGGATATTTGCATGGCTCGTAAGACCTGATACAAGTTTGAGAGTTATGACCAAAAACTTGTCGTTATGGGGTTTTGTGGACGTTTCATGAGCTATTGCCCACAGTTTTGGGGTTTCAAATTGATTTAAAAACGACCATAAGACCCAATACATGTTTGAGAGTTAGGACCAAAAACTCGTAGTTTCCGCGTTTTATGGCCATTTTCAAGATCCGTTGTCCATAGTTTCGGTATTCTAGGGCGATTTGCATGGCCCGTTAGACCCGATACAACTTTGAGAGTTATGACCAAAAACTCGTCGTTTTCGCGTTTCATGGTCGTTTTCATAAGCTATTGCCCACTATATTGGGTTTCTAGGGCGATTTGCATGGCCCGTAAGACCTGATACATGTTTCAGAGTTACGATCAGAAAACCATAGTTTCGCGTTTTATGGCCATTTTCATAATCTATTGCCAACGTTTTTGCCGTTCCAGGGAGATTTGCATGGCTCGTAAGACCTGATACAAGTTTGAGAGTTTTGACCAAAAACTTGTCGTTTTGGGGTTTTATGGACGTTTTCATGAGCTATTGCCCACAGATTTGGGGTTTCAAATTGATTTACAACGACCATAAGACCCGATACATGTTTGAGAGTTAGGACCAAAAACTCGTAGTTTCCGCGTTTTATGGCCATTTTCAAGAGCCGTTGTCCATAGTTTCGGTATTCTAGGGCGATTTGCTTGGCCCGTTAGACCCGATACAACTTTGAGAGTTATGACCAAAAACTCGACCTTTTCGTGTTTATGGTCGTTTTCATGAGCTATTGGCCACAGTTTTAGGGTTTTGGGACGATTTGCATGGCCCGTAAGACCCAATACATGTTTATGAGTTATGACCAAAAACTCGTCGTTTTCGCTTTTTATGGCCATTTTCATGACCTATTGCCCACAGTTTTGGGGTTTCAAGGCGATTTGCATGGCTTTTAAGACCCACATGTTTGAGAGTTAGGACCCAAAAACTCGTAGTTTTCACGTTTTATGGTTGTTTCCAAAGTTTTGGGGTTCTAGGGCGATTTGCATGGCTCGTTAGACTCGATACAAGTTTGCGAGTTATGACCAAAAACTCGTCGTTTTCGCGTTTTATGGTCGTTTTCATAAGCTATCGCCCACTATTTTCGGTTTCCAGGGCGATTTGCATGGCCCGAAAGACCTGATACATGTTTGAGAGTTACGATCAGAAAACCGTAGTTTTTGCGTTTTATGGCCATTTCCATAATCTATTGCCAACATTTTGGCGTTCGAGGGATATTTGCATGGCTCGTAAGACCTGATACAAGTTTGAGAGTTATGACCAAAAACTTGTCGTTATGGGGTTTTGTGGACGTTTTCATTAGCTATTGCCCACAGTTTTGGGGTTTCAAATTGATTTACAACGACCATAAGACCCGATACATGTTTGAGTGTTAGGACCAAAAACTCGTAGTTTCCGCGTTTTATGGCCATTTTCAAGATCCGTTGTCCATAGTTTCGATATTCTAGGGCGATTTGCATGGCCCGTTAGACCCGATACAACTTTGAGAGTTATGACCAAAAACTCGTCGTTTTCGCGTTTCATGGTCGTTTTCATAAGCTATTGCCCACTATTTTGGGTTTCCAGGGCGATTTGCATGGCCCGTAAGACCTGATACATGTTTCTGAGTTACGATCAGAAAACCATAGTTTTCGCGTTTTATGGCCATTTTCATAATCTATTGCCAACGTTTTTGCCGTTCCAGGGAGATTTGCATGGCTCGTAAGACCTGATACAAGTTTGAGAGTTATGACCAAAAACTTGTCGTTTTGGGGTTTTATGGACGTTTTCATGAGCTATTGCCCACAGATTTGGGGTTTCAAATTGATTTACAACGACCATAAGACCCGATACATGTTTGAGAGTTAGGACCAAAAACTCGTAGTTTCCGCGTTTTATGGCCATTTTCAAGAGCCGTTGTCCATAGTTTCGGTATTCTAGGGCGATTTGCTTGGCCCGTTAGACCCGATACAACTTTGAGAGTTATGACCAAAAACTCGACCTTTTCGTGTTTATGGTCGTTTTCATGAGCTATTGGCCACAGTTTTAGGGTTTTGGGGCGATTTGCATGGCCCGTAAGACCCAATACATGTTTATGAGTTATGACCAAAAACTCGTCGTTTTCGCTTTTTATGGCCATTTTCATGACCTATTGCCCACAGTTTTGGGGTTTCAAGGCGATTTGCATGGCTTGTAAGACCCACATGGTTGAGAGTTAGGACCCAAAAACTCGTAGTTTTCACGTTTTATGGTTGTTTCCAAAGTTTTGGGGTTCTAGGGCGATTTGCATGGCTCGTTAGACTCGATACAAGTTTGCGAGTTATGACCAAAAACTCGTCGTTTTCCGCGTTTTATGGTCGTTTTCATAAGCTATCGCCCACTATTTTGGGTTTCTAGGGCGATTTGCATGGCCCGAAAGACCTGATACATGTTTGAGAGTTACGATCAGAAAACCGTAGTTTTTTGCGTTTTATGGCCATTTTCATAATCTATTGCCAACATTTCTGGCGTTCGAGGGATATTTGCATGGCTCATAAGACCTGATACAAGTTTGAGAGTTATGACCAAAAACTTGTCGTTATGGGGTTTTGTGGACGTTTTCATGAGCTATTGCCCACAGTTTTGGGGTTTCAAATTGATTTACAACGACCATAAGACCCAATACATGTTTGAGAGTTAGGACCAAAAACTCGTAGTTTCCGCGTTTATGGCCATTTTCAAGATCCGTTGTCCATAGTTTCGGTATTCTAGGGCGATTTGCATGGCCCGTTAGACCCGATACAACTTTGAGAGTTATGACCAAAAACTCGTCGTTTTCGCGTTTCATGGTCGTTTTCATAAGCTATTGCCCACTATTTTGGGTTTCCAGGGCGATTTGCATGGCCCGTAAGACCTGATACATGTTTCAGAGTTACGATCAGAAAACCATAGTTTCGCGTTTTATGGCCATTTTCATAATCTATTGCCAACATTTTTGCGGTTCCAGGGAGATTTGCATGGCTCGTAAGACCTGATACAAGTTTGAGAGTTATGACCAAAAACTTGTCGTTTTGAGGTTTTATGGACGTTTTCATGAGCTATTGCCCACAGATTTGGGGTTTCAAATTGATTTACAACGACCATAAGACCTGATACATGTTTGAGAGTTAGGACCAAAAACTCGTAGTTTCCGCGTTTTATGGCCATTTTCAAGAGCCGTTGTCCGTAGTTTCGGTATTCTAGGGCGATTTGCTTGGCCCGTTAGACCCGATACAACTTTCAGAGTTATGACCAAAAACTCGACCTTTTCGTGTTTATGGTCGTTTTCATGAGCCATTGGCCACAGTTTTAGGGTTTGGGGGCGATTTGCATGGCCCGTAAGACCCAATACATGTTTTCGAGTTATGACCAAAAACTCGTCGTTTTCGCCTTTTTATGGCCATTTTCATGACCTATTGCCCACAGTTTTGGGTTTCAAGGCGATTTGCATGGCTTGTAAGACCCACATGTTTGAGAGTTAGGACCCAAAAACTCGTAGTTTTCACGTTTTATGGTTGTTTCCAAAGTTTTGGGGTTCTAGGGCGATTTGCATGGCTCGTTAGACTCGATACAAGTTTGCGAGTTATGACCAAAAACTTGTCGTTTTCGCGTTTTATGGTCGTTTTCATAAGCTATCGCCCACTATTTTCGGTTTCCAGGGCGATTTGCATGGCCCGAAAGACCTGATACATGTTTGAGAGTTACGATCATAAAACCGTAGTTTTTGCGTTTTATGGCCATTTTCATAATCTATTGCCAACATTTTTGGCGTTCGAGGGATATTTGCATGGCTCGTAAGACCTGATACAAGTTTGAGAGTTATGACCAAAAACTCGTCGTTATTGGGTTTTGTGGACGTTTTCATGAGCTATTGCCCACAGTTTTGGGGTTTCAAAATTGATTTACAACGACCATAAGACCCAATACATGTTTGAGAGTTAGGACCAAAAACTCGTAGTTTCCGCGTTTTATGGCCATTTTCAAGATCCGTTGTCCATAGTTTCGGTATTCTAGGGCGATTTGCATGGCCCGTTAAACCCGATACAACTTTGAGAGTTATGACCAAAAACTCGTCGTTTTCGCGTTTCATGGTCGTTTTCATAAGCTATTGCCCACTATTTTGGGTTTCCGGGGCGATTTGCATGGCCCGTAAGACCTGATACATGTTTCAGAGTTACGATCAGAAAACCATAGTTTTCGCGTTTTATGGCCATTTTCATAATCTATTGCCAACATTTTTGCCGTTCCAGGGAGATTTGCATGGCTCGTAAGACCTGATACAAGTTTGAGAGTTATGACCAAAAACTTGTCGTTTTGAGGTTTTATGGAGGTTTTCATGAGCTATTGCCCACAGATTTGGGGTTTCAAATTGATTTACAACGACCATAAGACCCGATACATGTTTGAGAGTTAGGACCAAAAACTCGTAGTTTCCGCGTTTTATGGCCATTTTCAAGAGCCGTTGTCCATAGTTTCGGTATTCTAGGGCGATTTGCTTGGCCCGTTAGACCCGATACAACTTTGAGAGTTATGACCAAAAACTCGACCTTTTCGTGTTTATGGTCGTTTTCATGAGCTATTGGCCACAGTTTTAGGGTTTGGGGGCGATTTGCATGGCCCGTTAGACCCAATACATGTTTTTGAGTTATGACCAAAAACTCGTCGTTTTCCCTCGCCTCTTTTATGGCCATTTTCATGACCTATTGCCCACAGTTTTGGGGTTTCAAGGCGATTTGCATGGCTTGTAAGACCACCTTGTTTGAGAGTTAGGACCCAAAAACTCGTAGTTTTCACATTTTATGGTTGTTTCCAAAGTTTTGGGGTTCTAGGGCGATTTGCATGGCTCGGTAGACTCGATACAAGTTTGCGAGTTATGACCAAAAACTCGTCGTTTTTGCGTTTTATGGTCGTTTTCATAAGCTATCGCCCACTATTTTCGGTTTCCAGGGCGATTTGCATGGCCCGAAAGACCTGATACATGTTTGAGAGTTACGATCATAAAACCATAGTTTTTGCGTTTTATGGCCATTTTCATAATCTATTGCCAACATTTTTGGCGTTCGAGGGATATTTGCATGGCTCGTAAGACCTGATACAAGTTTGAGAGTTATGACCAAAAACTCGTCGTTATGGGGTTTTGTGGACGTTTTCATGAGTTATTGCCCACAGTTTTGGGGTTTCAAATTGATTTACAACGACCATAAGACCCAATACATGTTTGAGAGTTAGGACCAAAAACTCGTAGTTTCCGCGTTTATGGCCATTTTCAAGATCCGTTGTCCATAGTTTCGGTATTCTAGGGCGATTTGCATGGCCCGTTAGACCCGATACAACTTTGAGAGTTATGACCAAAAACTCGTCGTTTTCCGCGTTTCATGGTCGTTTTCATAAGCTATTGCCCACTATTTTGGGTTTCCAGGGCGATTTGCATGGCCCGTAAGACCTGATACATGTTTCAGAGTTACGATCAGAAAACCATAGTTTTCGCGTTTTATGGCCATTTTCATAATCTATTGCCAACATTTTGCCGTTCCAGGGAGATTTGCATGGCTCGTAAGACCTGATACAAGTTTGAGAGTTATGACCAAAAACTTGTCGTTTTGAGGTTTTACGGACGTTTTCATGAGCTATTGCCCACAGATTTGGGGTTTCAAATTGATTTACAACGACCATAAGACCCGATACATGTTTGAGAGTTAGGACCAAAAACTCGTAGTTTCCGCGTTTTATGGCCATTTTCAAGAGCCGTTATCCATAGTTTCGGTATTCTAGGGCGATTTGCTTGGCCCGTTAGACCCGATACAACTTTGAGAGTTATGACCAAAAACTCGACCTTTTCGTGTTTATGGTCGTTTTCATGAGCTATTGGCCACAGTTTTAGGGTTTTGGGGCGATTTGCATGGCCCGTAAGACCCAATACATGTTTTTGAGTTATGACCAAAAACTCGTCGTTTTCCGCTTTTTATGGCCATTTTCATGACCTATTGCCCACAGTTTTGGGGTTTCAAGGCGATTTGCATGGCTTGTAAGACCCACATGTTTGAGAGTTAGGACCCAAAAACTCGTAGTTTTTCACGTTTTATGGTTGTTTCCAAAGTTTTGGGGTTCTAGGGCGATTTGCATGGCTCGTTAGACTCAATACAAGTTTGCGAGTTATGACCAAAAACTCGTCGTTTTCGCGTTTTATGGTCGTTTTCATAAGCTATCGCCCACTATTTTCGGTTTCCAGGGTGATTTGCATGGCCCGAAAGACCTGATACATGTTTGAGAGTTACGATCAGAAAACCGTAGTTTTTGCGTTTTATGGCCATTTTTATAATCTATTCCCCACATTTTCGTCGTTCCAGGGCGATTTGCATGGCTCGTAAGACCTGATACAAGTTTGAGAGTTATGAGCAAAAACTCGTCGTTTTGGGGTTCTATGGCCGTTTTCATGAGCAATTGCCCACAGCTTTGGGGTTACAGATTGATTTACAACGACCATAAGACCCGATACATGTTTGAGAGTTAGGACCAAAAACTCGTAGTTTCCGCGTTTTATGGCCATTTGCAAGAGCCGTTGTCCATAGTTTTGGTATTCTAGGGCGATTTGCATGGCCCGTCAGACCCGATACAACATTGAGAGTTATGACCAAAAACTCGACGTTTTCGTCTTTATGGTCGTTTTCATAGGCTATTGGCCACAGTTTTAGGGTTTTGGGGCGATTTGCATGGCCCGTAAGACCCAATACATGTTTATGAGTTATGACCAAACACTCGTCGTTTTCGCTTTTTTGGCCATTTTCATGAGCTATTGCCCACAGTTTTAGGGTTTTAAGGCGATTTGCATGGCTTGTAAGACCCGATACATGTTTGAGAGTTAGGACCCAAAAACTCGTAGTTTTCACGTTTTATGGTTGTTTCCAAAGTTTTGGGGTTCTAGGGCGAGTTGCATGGCTCGTTAGATTCGATACTAGTTTGAGAGTTATGACCAAAAACTCGTCGGTTCACGTTTCACGGTCGTTTTCATAAGCTATTGCCCACTATTTTGGGTTTCTAGGGCGATTTGCATGGCCCGTAAGACCTGATACATGTTTCAGAGTTACGATCAGAAAACCATAGTTTTCGCGTTTTATGGCCATTTTCATAATCTATTGCCAACATTTTTGCCGTTCCAGGGAGATTTGCATGGCTCGTAAGACCTGATACAAGTTTGAGAGTTATGACCAAAAACTTGTCGTTTTGGGGTTTTATGGACGTTTTCATGAGCTATTGCCCACATATTTGGGGTTTCAAATTGATTTACAACGACCATAAGACCCGATACATGTTCGAGAGTTAGGACCAAAAACTCGTTGTTTCCGCATTTTATGGCCATTTTCAAGAGCCGTTGTCCATAGTTTCGGTATTCTAGGGCGATTTGCTTGGCCCGTTAGACCCGATACAACTTTGAGAGTTATGACCAAAAACTCGACCTTTTCTTGTTTATGGTCGTTTTCATGAGCTATTGGCCACAGTTTTAGGGTTTTGGGGCGATTTGCATGGCCCGTAAGACCCAATACATGTTTATGAGTTATGACCAAAAACTCGTCTCTTTCGCTTTTTATGGCCATTTTCATGAGCTATTGCCCACAGTTTTGGGGTTTCAAGGCGATTTATTTGTCTTGTAAGACCCGATACATGTTTGAGAGTTAGGACCCAAAAACTCGTATTTTTCACGTTTTATGGTTGTTTCCAAAGTTTTGGGGTTCTAGGGCAATTTGCATGGCTCGTTAGACTCGATACTAGTTTGAGAGTTATGACCAAAATCTCATCGTTTTCGCGTTTTATGGTCGTTTTCATAAGCTATTGCCCACTATTTTGGGGTTTCCAGGGCGATTTGCATGGCCCGTAAGACCTGATACATGTTTCAGAGTTACGATCAGAAAACCGTAGTTTTCGCGTTTTATGGCCATTTTCATAATCTATTGCCAACGTTTTTGCCGTTCCAGGGAGATTTGCATGGCTCGTAAGACCTGATACAAGTTTGAGAGTTATGACCAAAAACTTGTCGTTTTGGGGTTTTATGGACGTTTTCATGAGCTATTGCCCACAGTTTTGGGGTTTCAAATTGATTTACAACGACCATAAGACCCAATACATGTTTGAGAGTTAGGACCAAAAACTCGTAGTTTCCGCGTTTTATGGCCATTTTCAAGATCCGTTGTCCATATTTCGGTATTCTAGGGCGATTTGCATGGCCCGTTAGACCCGATACAACTTTGAGAGTTATGACCAAAAACTCGTCGTTTTCCGCGTTTCATGGTCGTTTTCATAAGCTATTGCCCACTATTTTGGGTTTCCAAGGCGATTTGCATGGCCCGTAAGACCTGATACATGTTTCAGAGTTACGATCAGAAAACCATAGTTTTCGCGTTTTATGGCCATTTTCATAATCTATTGCCAACATTTTTGCCGTTCCAGGGAGATTTGCATGGCTCGTAAGACCTGATACAAGTTTGAGAGTTATGACCAAAAACTTGTCGTTTTGGGGTTTTATGGACGTTTTCATGAGCTATTGCCCACAGATTTGGGGTTTCAAATTGATTTACAACGACCATAAGACCCGATACATGTTTGAGAGTTAGGACCAAAAACTCGTAGTTTCCGCGTTTTATGGCCATTTTCAAGAGCCGTTGTCCATAGTTTCGGTATTCTAGGGCGATTTGCTTGGCCCGTTATACCCGATACAACTTTGAGAGTTATGACCAAAAACTCGACCTTTTCGTGTTTATGGTCGTTTTCATGAGCTATTGGCCACAGTTTTAGGGTTTTGGGGCGATTTGCATGGCCCGTAAGACCCAATACATGTTTTTGAGTTATGACCAAAAACTCGTCGTTTTCTCGCTTTTTATGGCCATTTTCATGACCTATTGCCCACAGTTTTGGGGTTTCAAGGCGATTTGCATGGCTTGTAAGACCCACATGTTTGAGATTTAGGACCCAAAAACTCGTAGTTTTCACGTTTTATGGTTGTTTCCAAAGTTTTGGGGTTCTAGGGCGATTTGCATGGCTCGGTAGACTCGATACAAGTTTGCGAGTTATGACCAAAAACTCGTCGTTTTCGCGTTTTATGGTCGTTTTCATAAGCTATCGCCCACTATTTTTGGTTTCCAGGGCGATTTGCATGGCCCGAAAGACCTGATACATGTTTGAGAGTTACGATCATAAAACCGTAGTTTTTGCGTTTTATGGCCATTTTCATAATCTATTGCCAACATTTTTGGCGTTCGAGGGATATTTGCATGGCTCGTAAGACCTGATACAAGTTTGAGAGTTATGACCAAAAACTCGTCGTTATGGGGTTTTGTGGACGTTTTCATGAGCTATTGCCCACAGTTTTGGGGTTTCATATTGATTTACAACGACCATAAGACCCAATACATGTTTGAGAGTTAGGACCAAAAACTCGTAGTTTCCGCGTTTTATGGCCATTTTCAAGATCCATTGTCCATAGTTTCGGTATTCTAGGGCGATTTGCATGGCCCGTTAGACCCGATACAACTTTGAGAGTTATGACCAAAAACTCGTCGTTTTCGCGTTTCATGGTCGTTTTCATAAGCTATTGCCCACTATTTTGGGTTTCCAGGGCGATTTGCATGGCCCGTAAGACCTGATACATGTTTCAGAGTTACGATCAGAAAACCATAGTTTTCGCGTTTTATGGCCATTTTCATAATCTATTGCCAACATTTTTGCCGTTCCAGGGAGATTTGCATGGCTCGTAAGACCTGATACAAGTTTGAGAGTTATGACCAAAAACTTGTCGTTTTGGGGTTTTATGGACGTTTTCATGAGCTATTGCCCACATATTTGGGGTTTCAAATTGATTTACAACGACCATCAGACCCGATACATGTTCGAGAGTTAGGACCAAAAACTCGTTGTTTCCGCATTTTATGGCCATTTTCAAGAGCCGTTGTCCATAGTTTCGGTATTCTAGGGCGATTTGCTTGGCCCGTTAGACCCGATACAACTTTGAGAGTTATGACCAAAAACTCGACCTTTTCTTGTTTATGGTCGTTTTCATGAGCTATTGGCCACAGTTTTAGGGTTTTGGGGCGATTTGCATGGCCCGTAAGACCCAATACATGTTTATGAGTTATGACCAAAACTCGTCTCTTTCGCTTTTTATGGCCATTTTCATGAGCTATTGCCCACAGTTTTGGGGTTTCAAGGCGATTTATTTGTCTTGTAAGACCCGATACATGTTTGAGAGTTAGGACCCAAAAACTCGTATTTTTCACGTTTTATGGTTGTTTCCAAAGTTTTGGGGTTCTAGGGCAATTTGCATGGCTCGTTAGACTCGATACTAGTTTGAGAGTTATGACCAAAATCTCGTCGTTTTCGCGTTTTATGGTCGTTTTCATAAGCTATTGCCCACTATTTTGGGTTTCCAGGGCGATTTGCATGGCCCGTAAGACCTGATACATGTTTCAGAGTTACGATCAGAAAACCGTAGTTTTCGCGTTTTATGGCCATTTTCATAATCTATTGCCAACATTTTTGGCGTTCGAAGGATATTTGCATGGCTCGTAAGACCTGATACAAGTTTGAGAGTTATGACCAAAAACTTGTCGTTTTGGGGTTTTATGGACGTTTTCATGAGCTATTGCCCACAGTTTTGGGGTTTCAAATTGATTTACAACGACCATAAGACCCAATACATGTTTGAGAGTTAGGACCAAAAACTCGTAGTTTCCGCGTTTTATGGCCATTTTCAAGATCCGTTGTCCATATTTCGGTATTCTAGGGCGATTTGCATGGCCCGTTAGACCCGATACAACTTTGAGAGTTATGACCAAAAACTCGTCGTTTTCGCGTTTCATGGTCGTTTTCATAAGCTATTGCCCACTATTTTGGGTTTCCAAGGCGATTTGCATGGCCCGTAAGACCTGATACATGTTTCAGAGTTACGATCAGAAAAACCATAGTTTTCGCGTTTTATGGCCATTTTCATAATCTATTGCCAACATTTTTGCCGTTCCAGGGAGATTTGCATGGCTCGTAAGACCTGATACAAGTTTGAGAGTTATGACCAAAAACTTGTCGTTTTGGGGTTTTATGGACGTTTTCATGAGCTATTGCCCACAGATTTGGGGTTTCAAATTGATTTACAACGACCATAAGACCCGATACATGTTGAGAGTTAGGACCAAAAACTCGTAGTTTCCGCGTTTTATGGCCATTTTCAAGAGCCGTTGTCCATAGTTTCGGTATTCTAGGGCGATTTGCTTGGCCCGTTAGACCCGATACAACTTTGAGAGTTATGACCAAAAACTCGACTTTTCGTGTTTATGGTCGTTTTCATGAGCTATTGGCCACAGTTTTAGGGTTTTGGGGCGATTTGCATGGCCCGTAAGACCCAATACATGTTTTTGAGTTATGACCAAAAACTCGTCGTTTTTGCTTTTTATGGCCATTTTCATGACCTATTGCCCACAGTTTTGGGGTTTCAAGGCGATTTGCATGGCTTGTAAGACCCACATGTTTGAGATTTAGGACCCAAAAACTCGTAGTTTTCACGTTTTATGGTTGTTTCCAAAGTTTTGGGGTTCTAGGGCGATTTGCATGGCTCGGTAGACTCGATACAAGTTTGCGAGTTATGACCAAAAACTCGTCGTTTTCGCGTTTTATGGTCGTTTTCATAAGCTATCGCCCACTATTTTTGGTTTCCAGGGCGATTTGCATGGCCCGAAAGACCTGATACATGTTTGAGAGTTACGATCATAAAACCGTAGTTTTTGCGTTTTATGGCCATTTTCATAATCTATTGCCAACATTTTTGGCGTTCGAGCGATATTTGCATGGCTCGTAAGACCTGATACAAGTTTGAGAGTTATGACCAAAAAACTCATCGTTATGGGGTTTTGTGGACGTTTTCATGAGCTATTGCCCACAGTTTTGGGGTTTCATATTGATTTACAACGACCATAAGACCCAATACATGTTTGAGAGTTAGGACCAAAAACTCGTAGTTTCCGCGTTTTATGGCCATTTTCAAGATCCATTGTCCATAGTTTCGGTATTCTAGGGCGATTTGCATGGCCCGTTAGACCCGATACAACTTTGAGAGTTATGACCAAAAATTCGTCGTTTCTCGCGTTTCATGGTCGTTTTCATAAGCTATTGCCCACTATTTTGGGTTTCCAGGGCGATTTGCATGGCCCGTAAGACCTGATACATGTTTCAGAGTTACGATCAGAAAACCATAGTTTTCGCGTTTTATGGCCATTTTCATAATCTATTGCCAACATTTTTGCCGTTCCAGGAGATTTGCATGGCTCGTAAGACCTGATACAAGTTTGAGAGTTATGACCAAAAACTTGTCGTTTTGAGGTTTTATGGACGTTTTCATGAGCTATTGCCCACAGATTTGGGGTTTCAAATTGATTTACAACGACCATAAGACCCGATACATGTTTGAGAGTTAGGACCAAAAACTCGTAGTTTCCGCGTTTTATGGCCATTTTCAAGAGTCGTTGTCCATAGTTTCGGTATTCTAGGGCGGTTTGCTTGGCCCGTTAGACCCGATACAACTTTGAGAGTTATGACCAAAAACTCGACCTTTTCGTGTTTATGGTCGTTTTCATGAGCTATTGGCCACAGTTTTAGGGTTTTGGGGCGATTTGCATGGCCCGTAAGACCCAATACATGTTTTTGAGTTATGACCAAAAACTCGTCGTTTTCGCTTTTTATGGCCATTTTCATGACCTATTGCCCACAGTTTTGGGGTTTCAAGGCGATTTGCATGGCTTGTAAGACCCACATGTTTGAGAGTTAGGACCCAAAAACTCGTAGTTTTCACGTTTTATGGTTGTTTCCAAAGTTTTGGGGTTCTAGGGCGATTTGCATGGCTCGTTAGACTCGATACAAGTTTGCGAGTTATGACCAAAAACTCGTCGTTTTCGCGTTTTATGGTCGTTTTCATAAGCTATCGCCCACTATTTTCGGTTTCCAGGGTGATTTGCATGGCCCGAAAGACCTGATACATGTTTGAGAGTTACGATCAGAAAACCGTAGTTTTTGCGTTTTATGGCCATTTTTATAATCTATTCCCCACATTTTCGTCGTTCCAGGGCGATTTGCATGGCTCGTAAGACCTGATACAAGTTTGAGAGTTATGAGCAAAAACTCGTCGTTTTGGGGTTCTATGGCCGTTTTCATGAGCAATTGCCCACAGTTTTGGGGTTACAGATTGATTTACAACGACCATAAGACCCGATACATGTTTGAGAGTTAGGACCAAAAACTCGTAGTTTCCGCGTTTTATGGCCATTTGCAAGAGCCGTTGTCCATAGTTTTGGTATTCTTGGGCGATTTGCATGGCCCGTCAGACCCGATACAACATTGAGAGTTATGACCAAAAACTCGACGTTTTCGTCTTTATGGTCGTTTTCATAGGCTATTGGCCACAGTTTTAGGGTTTTGGGGCGATTTGCATGGCCCGTAAGACCCAATACATGTTTATGAGTTTAGACCAAACACTCGTCGTTTTCGCTTTTTTGGCCATTTTCATGAGCTATTGCCCACAGTTTAAGGGTTTCAAGGCGATTTGCATGGCTTGTAAGACCCGATACATGTTTGAGAGTTAGGACCCAAAAACTCGTAGTTTTCACGTTTTATGGTTGTTTCCAAAGTTTTGGGGTTCTAGGGCGATTTGCATGGCTCGTTAGATTCGATACTAGTTTGAGAGTTATGACCAAAAACTCGTCGGTTTTCACGTTGCACGGTCGTTTTCATAAGCTATTGCCCACTATTTTGGGTTTCCAGGGCGATTTGCATGGCCCGTAAGACCTGATACATGTTTCAGAGTTACGATCAGAAAACCATAGTTTTCGCGTTTTATGGCCATTTTCATAATCTATTGCCAACATTTTTGCCGTTCCAGGGAGATTTGCATGGCTCGTAAGACCTGATACAAGTTTGAGAGTTATGACAAAAAACTTGTCGTTTTGGGGTTTTATGGACGTTTTCATGAGCTATTGCCCACATATTTGGGGTTTCAAATTGATTTACAACGACCATCAGACCCGATACATGTTCGAGAGTTAGGACCAAAAACTCGTTGTTTCCGCATTTTATGGCCATTTTCAAGAGCCGTTGTCCATAGTTTCGGTATTCTAGGGCGATTTGCTTGGCCCGTTAGACCCGATACAACTTTGAGAGTTATGACCAAAAACTCGACCTTTTCTTGTTTATGGTCGTTTTCATGAGCTATTGGCCACAGTTTTAGGGTTTTGGGGCGATTTGCATGGCCCGTAAGACCCAATACATGTTTATGAGTTATGACCAAAAACTCGTCTCTTTCGCTTTTTATGGCCATTTTCATGAGCTATTGCCCACAGTTTTGGGGTTTCAAGGCGATTTATTTGTCTTGTAAGACCCGATACATGTTTGAGAGTTAGGACCCAAAAACTCGTATTTTTCACGTTTTATGGTTGTTTCCAAAGTTTTGGGGTTCTAGGGCAATTTGCATGGCTCGTTAGACTCGATACTAGTTTGAGAGTTATGACCAAAATCTCGTCGTTTTCGCGTTTTATGGTCGTTTTCATAAGCTATTGCCCACTATTTTGGGTTTCCAGGGCGATTTGCATGGCCCGTTAAGACCTGATACATGTTTCAGAGTTACGATCAGAAAACCGTAGTTTTCGCGTTTTATGGCCATTTTCATAATCTATTGCCAACATTTTTGGCGTTTTAAGGATATTTGCATGGCTCGTAAGACCTGATACAAGTTTGAGAGTTATGACCAAAAACTTGTCGTTTTGGGGTTTTATGGACGTTTTCATGAGCTATTGCCCACAGTTTTGGGGGTTTCAAATTGATTTACAACGACCATAAGACCCAATACATGTTTGAGAGTTAGGACCAAAAACTCGTAGTTTCCGCGTTTTATGGCCATTTTCAAGATCCGTTGTCCATATTTCGGTATTCTAGGGCGATTTGCATGGCCCGTTATACCCGATACAACTTTGAGAGTTATGACCAAAAACTCGTCGTTTTCGCGTTTCATGGTCGTTTTCATAAGCTATTGCCCACTATTTTGGGTTTCCAAGGCGATTTGCATGGCCCGTAAGACCTGATACATGTTTCAGAGTTACGATCAGAAAACCATAGTTTTCGCGTTTTATGGCCATTTTCATAATCTATTGCCAACATTTTTGCCGTTCCAGGGAGATTTGCATGGCTCGTAAGACCAGATACAAGTTTGAGAGTTATGACCAAAAACTTGTCGTTTTGGGGTTTTATGGACGTTTTCATGAGCTATTGCCCACAGATTTGGGGTTTCAAATTGATTTACAACGACCATAAGACCCGATACATGTTTGAGAGTTAGGACCAAAAACTCGTAGTTTCCGCGTTTTATGGCCATTTTCAAGAGCCGTTGTCCATAGTTTCGGTATTCTAGGGCGATTTGCTTGGCCCGTTAGACCCGATACAACTTTGAGAGTTATGACCAAAAACTCGACCTTTTCGTGTTTATGGTCGTTTTCATGAGCTATTGGCCACAGTTTTAGGGTTTTGGGGCGATTTGAATGGCCCGTAAGACCCAATACATGTTTATGAGTTATGACCAAAAACTCGTCGTTTTCACTTTTTATGGCCATTTTCATGACCTATTGCCCACAGTTTTGGGGTTTCAAGGCGATTTATTTGTTTTGTAAGACCCGATACATGTTTGAGAGTTAGGACCCAAAAACTCGTAGTTTTCACGTTTTATGGTTGTTTCCAAAGTTTTGGGGTTCTAGGGCGATTTGCATGGCTCGTTAGACTCGATACAAGTTTGCGAGTTATGACCAAAAACTCATCGTTTTCGCGTTTTATGGTCGTTTTCATCAGCTATCGCCCACTATTTTCGGTTTCCAGGGCGATTTGCATGGCCCGAAAGACCTGATACATGTTTGAGAGTTATGATCAGAAAACCATAGTTTTTTGCGTTTCATGGCCATTTTTATAATCTATTCCCCACATTTTCGACGTTCCAGGGCGATTAGCATGGCTCGTAAGACCTGATACAAGTTTGAGAGTTATGAGCAAAAACTCGTCGTTTTGGGGTTCTATGGCCGTTTTCATGAGCAATTGCCCACAGTTTTGGGGTTACAGATTGATTTACAACGACCATAAGACCCGATACATGTTTGAGAGTTAGGACCAAAAACTCGTAGTTTCCCGCGTTTTATGGCCATTTGCAAGAGACGTTGTCCATAGTTTTGGTATTCTAGGGCGATTTGCATGGCCCGTCAGACCCGATACAACATTGAGAGTTATGACCAAAAACTCGACGTTTTCGTCTTTATGGTCGTTTTCATAGGCTATTGGCCACAGTTTTAGGGTTTTGGGGCGATTTGCATGGCCCGTAAGACCCAATACATGTTTATGAGTTATGACCAAACACTCGTCGTTTTCGCTTTTTTGGCCATTTTCATGAGCTATTTCCCACAGTTTTAGGGTTTCAAGGCGATTTGCATGGCTTGTAAGACCCGATACATGTTTGAGAGTTAGGACCCAAAAACTCGTAGTTTTCACGTTTTATGGTTGTTTCCAAAGTTTTGGGGTTCTAGGGCGATTTGCATGGCTCGTTAGATTCGATACTAGTTTGAGAGTTATGACCAAAAACTCGTCGGTTTCACGTTTCACGGTCGTTTTCATAAGCTATTGCCCACTATTTTGGGTTTCCAGGGCGATTTGCATGGCCCGTAAGACCTGATACATGTTTCAGAGTTACGATCAGAAAACCATAGTTTTCGTGTTTTATGGCCATTTTCATAATCTATTGCCAACATTTTTGCCGTTCCAGGGAGATTTGCATGGCTCGTAAGACCTGATACAAGTTTGAGAGTTATGACCAAAAACTTGTCGTTTTGGGGTTTTATGGACGTTTTCATGAGCTATTGCCCAGATATTTGGGGTTTCAAATTGATTTACAACGACCATAAGACCCGATACATGTTTGAGAGTTAGGACCAAAAACTCGTAGTTTCCGCGTTTTATGGCCATTTTCAAGATCCGTTGTCCATATTTCGGTATTCTAGGGCGATTTGCATGGCCCGTTAGACCCGATACAACTTTGAGAGTTATGACCAAAAACTCGTCGTTTTCGCGTTTCATGGTCGTTTTCATAAGCTATTGCCCACTATTTTGGGTTTCCAAGGCGATTTGCATGGCCCGTAAGACCTGATACATGTTTCAGAGTTACGATCAGAAAACCATAGTTTTCGCGTTTTATGGCCATTTTCATAATCTATTGCCAACATTTTTGCCGTTCCAGGGAGATTTGCATGGCTCGTAAGACCTGATACAAGTTTGAGAGTTATGACCAAAAACTTGTCGTTTTGGGGTTTTATGGACGTTTTCATGAGCTATTGCCCACAGATTTGGGGTTTCAAATTGATTTACAACGACCATAAGACCCGATACATGTTTGAGAGTTAGGACCAAAAACTCGTAGTTTCCGCGTTTTATGGCCATTTTCAAGAGCCGTTGTCCATAGTTTCGGTATTCTAGGGCGATTTGCTTGGCCCGTTAGACCCGATACAACTTTGAGAGTTATGACCAAAAACTCGACCTTTTCGTGTTTATGGTCGTTTTCATGAGCTATTGGCCACAGTTTTTAGGGTTTTGGGGCGATTGAATGGCCCGTAAGACCCAATACATGTTTATGAGTTATGACCAAAAACTCGTCGTTTTCACTTTTTATGGCCATTTTCATGACCTATTGCCCACAGTTTTGGGGTTTCAAGGCGATTTATTTGTTTTGTAAGACCCGATACATGTTTGAGAGTTAGGACCCAAAAACTCGTAGTTTTCACGTTTTATGGTTGTTTCCAAAGTTTTGGGGTTCTAGGGCGATTTGCATGGCTCGTTAGACTCGATACAAGTTGCGAGTTATGACCAAAAACTCATCGTTTTCGCGTTATATGGTCGTTTTCATCAGCTATCGCCCACTATTTTCGGTTTCCAGGGCGATTTGCATGGCCCGAAAGACCTGATACATGTTTGGAGAGTTACGATCAGAAAACCGTAGTTTTTGCGTTTTATGGCCATTTTTATAATCTATTCCCCACATTTTCGACGTTCCAGGGAGATTAGCATGGCTCGTAAGACCTGATACAAGTTTGAGAGTTATGAGCAAAAACTCGTCGTTTTGGGGTTTATGGCCGTTTTCATGAGCAATTGCCCACAGTTTTGGGGTTACAGATTGATTTACAACGACCATAAGACCCGATACATGTTTGAGAGTTAGGACCAAAAACTCGTAGTTTCCGCGTTTTATGGCCATTTGCAAGAGACGTTGTCCATAGTTTTGGTATTCTAGGGCGATTTGCATGGCCCGTCAGACCCGATACAACATTGAGAGTTATGACCAAAAACTCGACGTTTTCGTCTTTATGGTCGTTTTCATAGGCTATTGGCCACAGTTTTAGGGTTTTGGGGCGATTTGCATGGCCCGTAAGACCCAATACATGTTTATGAGTTATGACCAAACACTCGTCGTTTTCGCTTTTTTGGCCATTTTCATGAGCTATTTCCCACAGTTTTAGGGTTTCAAGGCGATTTGCATGGCTTGTAAGACCCGATACATGTTTGAGAGTTAGGACCCAAAAACTCGTAGTTTTCACGTTTTATGGTTGTTTCCAAAGTTTTGGGGTTCTAGGGCGATTTGCATGGCTCGTTAGATTCGATACTAGTTTGAGAGTTATGACCAAAAACTCGTCGGTTTCACGTTTCACTGTCGTTTTCATAAGCTATTGCCCACTATTTTGGGTTTCCAGGGCGATTTGCATGGCCCGTAAGACCTGATACATGTTTCAGAGTTACGATCAGAAAACCATAGTTTTCGCGTTTTATGGCCATTTTCATAATCTATTGCCAACATTTTTGCCGTTCCAGGGAGATTTGCATGGCTCGTAAGACCTGATACAAGTTTGAGAGTTATGACCAAAAACTTGTCGTTTTGGGGTTTTATGGACGTTTTCATGAGCTATTGCCCACATATTTGGGGTTTCAAATTGATTTACAACGACCATAAGACCCGATACATGTTTGATAGTTAGGACCAAAAACTCGTAGTTTCCCGCGTTTTATGGCCATTTTCAAGAGCCATTGTCCATAGTTTCGGTATTCTAGGGCGATTTGCTTGGCCTGTTAGACCCGATACAACTTTGAGAGTTATGACCAAAAACTCGACCTTTTCTTGTTTATGGTCGTTTTCATGAGCTATTGGCCACAGTTTTAGGGTTTTGGGGCGATTTGCACGGCACGTAAGACCCAATACATGTTTATGAGTTATGACCAAAAACTCGTCGTTTTCGCTTTTTATGGCCATTTTCATGAGCTATTGCCCACAGTTTTGGGGTTTCAAGGCGATTTATTTGTCTTGTAAGACCCGATACATGTTTGAGAGTTAGGACCCAAAAACTCGTAGTTTTCACGTTTTATGGTTGTTTCCAAAGTTTTGGGGTTCTAGGGCAATTTGCATGGCTCGTTAGACTCGATACTAGTTTGAGAGTTATGACCAAAAGCTCGTCGTTTTCGCGTTTTATGGTCGTTTTCATAAGCTATTGCCCACTATTTTGGGTTTCCAGGGCGATTTGCATGGTCCGTAAGACCTGATACATGTTTCAGAGTTACGATCAGAAAACCGTAGTTTTCGCGTTTTATGGCCATTTTCATAATCTATTGCCAACATTTTTGGCGTTCGAGGGATATTTGCATGGCTCGTACGACCTGATACAAGTTTTAGAGTTATGACCAAAAACTTGTCGTTTTGGGGTTTTATGGACGTTTTCATGAGCTATTGCCAACAGTTTTGGGGTTTCAAATTGATTTACAACGACCATAAGACCCAATACATGTTTGAGAGTTAGGACCAAAAACTCATAGTTTCCGTGTTTTATGGCCATTTCAAGATCCGTTGTCCATAGTTTCGGTATTCTAGGGCGATTTGCATGGCCCGTTAGACCCGATACAACTTTGAGAGTTATGACCAAAAACTCGTCGTTTTCGCGTTTCATGGTCGTTTTCATAAGCTATTGCCCACTATTTTGGGTTTCCAGGGCGATTTGCATGGCCCGTAAGACCTGATACATGTTTCAGAGTTACGATTAGAAAACCATAGTTTTCGCGTTTTATGGCCATTTTCATAATCTATTGCCAACATTTTTGCCGTTCCAGGGAGATTTGCATGGCTCGTAAGACCTGATACAAGTTTGAGAGTTATGACCAAAAACTTGTCGTTTTGGGGTTTTATGGACGTTTTCATGAGCTATTGCCCACAGATTTGGGGTTTCAAATTGATTTACAACGACCATAAGACCCGATACATGTTTGAGAGTTAGAACCAAAAACTCGTAGTTTCCGCATTTTATGGCCATTTTCAAGAGCCGTTGTCCATAGTTTCGGTATTCTAGGGCGATTTGCTTGGCCCGTTAGACCAGATACAACTTTGAGAGTTATGACCAAAAACTCGACCTTTTCGTGTTTATGGTCGTTTTCATGAGCTATTGGCCACAGTTTTAGGGTTTTGGGGCGATTTGCATGGCCCGTAAGACCCAATACATGTTTATGAGTTATGACCAAAAACACGTCGTTTTCGCTTTTTATGGCCATTTTCATGAGCTATTGCCCACAGTTTTGGGGTTTCAAGGCGATTTGCATGGCTTGTAAGACCCACATGTTTGAGAGTTAGGACCCAAAAACTCGTAGTTTTCACGTTTTATGGTTGTTTCCAAAGTTTTGGGGTTCTAGGGCGATTTGCATGGCTCGTTAGACTCGATACAAGTTTGCGAGTTATGACCAAAAACTCGTCGTTTTCGCGTTTTATGGTCGTTTTCATAAGCTATCGCCCACTATTTTCGGTTTCCAGTGCGATTTGCATGGCCCGAAAGACCTGATACATGTTTGAGAGTTACGATCAGAAAACCGTAGTTTTCGCGTTTTATGGCCATTTTCATAATCTATTCCCCACATTTGCGTCGTTCCAGGGCGATTTGCATGGCTCGTAAGACCTGATACAAGTTTGAGAGTTATGAGCAAAAACTCGTCGTTTTGGGGTTCTATGGCCGTTTTCATGAGCAATTGCCCACAGTTTTGGGGTTACAGATTGATTTACAACGACCATAAGACCTGATACATGTTTGAGAGTTAGGACCAAAAACTCGTAGTTAACGCGTTTTATGGCCATTTGCAAGAGCCGTTGTCCATAGTTTTGGTATTCTATGGCGATTTGCATGCCCGTCAGACCCGATACAACATTGAGAGTTATGACCAAAAACTCGACGTTTTCGTCTTTATGGTCGTTTTCATAGGCTATTGGCCACAGTTTTAGGGTTTTGGGGCGATTTGCATGGCCCGTAAGACCCAATACATGTTTATGAGTTATGACCAAAAACTCGTCGTTTTCGCTTTTTTGGCCATTTTCATGAGCTATTGCCCACAGTTTTAGGGTTTCAAGGCGATTTGCATGGCTTGTAAGACCCGATACATGTTTGAGAGTTAGGACCCAAAAACTCGTAGTTTTCACGTTTATGGTTGTTTCCAAAGTTTTGGGGTTCTAGGGCGATTTGCATGGCTCGTTAGACTCGATACTAATTTGAGAGTTATGACCAAAAACTCGTCGGTTTCACGTTTTATGGTCGTTTTCATAAGCTATTGCCAACTATTTTTGGTTTCCATGGCGATTTGCATGGCCCTAAGACCTGATACATGTTTGAGAGTTACGATCAGAAAACCGTAGTATTCGCGTTTTATGGCCATTTTCATAATCTATTGCCCACATTTTTGGCGTTCCAGGGAGATTTGCATGGCTCGTAAGACCTGATAGAAGTTTGAGAGTTATGACCAAAAACTCGTCATTTTGGGGTTTTATGGTTGTTTCCATGAGCTATTGCCCACAGTTTTGGGGTTTAAGATTGATTTACAACGACCATAAGACCCGATACATGTTTGAGAGTTAGGACCAAAAACTCATAGTTTCCGCGTTTTATGGCCATTTTCAAGAGCCGTTGTCCACAGTTTTGGGATTCTAGGGCGATTTGCATGGCCCGTCAGACCCGATACAACTTTGAGAGTTATGACCAAAAACTCGACGTTTTCGTGTTTATGGTCGTTTCCATGAGCTATTGGCCACAGTTTTGGGGTTTTGGGATGATTTGCATGGCCCGTAAGACCCAATACACGTTTATGAGTTATGACCAAAAACTCGTCGTTTTCGCTTTGTATGGCCATTTTCATGAGCTATTGCCCACAGTTTGGGGGTTCTAGGGCGATTTGCATGGCTCGTTAGACTCGATACAAGTTTGAGAGTTATGACCAAAATCTCGTTGTTTTCGCGTTTTATGGTCGTTTTCATGAGCTATTGCCTACTATTTTGGGTTTCCAGGACGATATGCATGGCCCGTAAGACCCGATACATGTTTAAAAGTTATGACCAAAAACTCGTCGTTTTCGCCTTTTATGGCCATTTTCTTGAGCTATTGCCCACAGTTTTGGGGGTTTCAAGCGATTTGAATGGTTCGTAAGACTCGATACATGTTTGAGAGTTTGGAATAGAAACTCACACTTTTCACGTTTTATGGTTGTTTTTCCCTAGTTTTGGGATTCTAGGGCGATTTGCATGGATCGTAAGACCCGATACAAGTTTGAGAGTTATGACCAAAAATCGCCGTTTTCTGGTTTTATGGCCGTTTTCATGAGCTAGGACCCGATACATGTTTGAGAGTTAGGACCAAAAACTCGTTGTTTCCCGCGTTTTATGGCCATTTTCAAGAGCCATTGTCCATAGTTTCGGTATTCTAGGGCGATTTGCTTGGCCCGTTAGACCCGATACAACTTTGAGAGTTATGACCAAAAACTCGACCTTTTCTTGTTTATGGTCGTTTTCATGAGCTATTGGCCACAGTTTTAGGGTTTTGGGGCGATTTGCATGGCCCGTAAGACCCAATACATGTTTTTGAGTTATGACCAAAAACTCGTCGTTTTCGCTTTTTATGGCCATTTTCATGACCTATTGCCCACAGTTTTGGGGTTTCAAGGCGATTTGCATGGCTTGTAAGACCCACATGTTTGAGAGTTAGGACCCAAAAACTCGTAGTTTTCACGTTTTATGGTTGTTTCCAAAGTTTTGGGGTTCTAGGGCGATTTGCATGGCTCGTTAGACTCGATACAAGTTTGCGAGTTATGACCAAAAACTCGTCGTTTTCGCGTTTTATGGTCGTTTTCATAAGCTATCGCCCACTATTTTCGGCTTCCAGGGTGATTTGCATGGCCCGAAAGACCTGATACATGTTTGAGAGTTACAATCAGAAAACCGTAGTTTTTGCGTTTTATGGCCATTTTTATAATCTATTCCCCACATTTTCGTCGTTCCAGGGCGATTTGCATGGCTCGTAAGACCTGATACAAGTTTGAGAGTTATGAGCAAAAACTCGTCGTTTTGGGGTTCTGTGGCCGTTTTCATGAGCAATTGCCCACAGTTTTGGGGTTACAGATTGATTTACAACGACCATAAGACCCGATACATGTTTGAGAGTTAGGACCAAAAACTCGTAGTTTCCGCGTTCTATGGCCATTTGCAAGAGCCGTTGTCCATAGTTTTGGTATTCTAGGGCGATTTGCATGGCCCGTCAGACCCGATACAACATTGAGAGTTATGACCAAAAACTCGACGTTTTCGTCTTTATGGTCGTTTTCATAGGCTATTGGCCACAGTTTTAGGGTTTTGGGGCGATTTGCATGGCCCGTAAGACCCAATACATGTTTATGAGTTATGACCAAACACTCGTCGTTTTCGCTTTTTTGGCCATTTTCAAGAGCTATTGCCCACAGTTTTAGGGTTTCAAGGCGATTTGCATGGCTTGTAAGACCCGATACATGTTTGAGAGTTAGGACCCAAAAACTCGTAGTTTTCACGTTTTATGGTTGTTTCCAAAGTTTTGGGGTTCTAGGGCGATTTGCATGGCTCGTTAGATTCGATACTAGTTTGAGAGTTATGACCAAAAACTCGTCGGTTTCACGTTTCACGGTCGTTTTCATAAGCTATTGCCCACTATTTTGGGTTTCCAGGGCGATTTGCATGGCCCGTAAGACCTGATACATGTTTCAGAGTTACGATCAGAAAACCATAGTTTTCGCGTTTTATGGCCATTTTCATAATCTATTGCCAACATTTTTGCCGTTCCAGGGAGATTTGCATGGCTCGTAAGACCTGATACAAGTTTGAGAGTTATGACCAAAAACTTGTCGTTTTGGGGTTTTATGGACGTTTTCATGAGCTATTGCCCACATATTTGGGGTTTCAAATTGATTTACAACGACCATCAGACCCGATACATGTTCGAGAGTTAGGACCAAAAACTCGTTGTTTCCGCATTTTATGGCCATTTTCAAGAGCCGTTGTCCATAGTTTCGGTATTCTAGGGCGATTTGCTTGGCCCGTTAGACCCGATACAACTTTGAGAGTTATTACCAAAAACTCGACCTTTTCTTGTTTATGGTCGTTTTCATGAGCTATTGGCCACAGTTTTAGGGTTTTGGGGCGATTTGCATGGCCCGTAAGACCCAATACATGTTTATGAGTTATGACCAAAAACTCGTCTCTTTCGCTTTTTATGGCCATTTTCATGAGCTATTGCCCACAATTTTGGGGTTTCAAGGCGATTTATTTGTCTTGTAAGACCCGATACATGTTTGAGAGTTAGGACCCAAAAACTCGTATTTTTCACGTTTTATGGTTGTTTCCAAAGTTTTGGGGTTCTAGGGCAATTTGCATGGCTCGTTAGACTCGATACTAGTTTGAGAGTTATGACCAAAATCTCGTCGTTTTCGCGTTTTATGGTCGTTTTCATAAGCTATTGCCCACTATTTTGGGTTTTCAGGGCGATTTGCATGACCCGTAAGACCTGATACATGTTTCAGAGTTACGATCAGAAAACCGTAGTTTTCGCGTTTTATGGCCATTTTCATAATCTATTGCCAACATTTTTGGCGTTCGAAGGATATTTGCATGGCTCGTAAGACCTGATACAAGTTTTAGAGTTATGACCAAAAACTTGTCGTTTTGCGGTTTTATGGACGTTTTCATGAGCTATTGCCCACAGTTTTGGGGTTTCAAATTGATTTACAACGACCATAAGACCCAATACATGTTTGAGAGTTAGGACCAAAAACTCGTAGTTTCCGCGTTTTATGGCCATTTTCAAGATCCGTTGTCCATATTTCGGTATTCTAGGGCGATTTGCATGGCCCGTTAGACCCGATACAACTTTGAGAGTTATGACCAAAAACTCGTCGTTTTCGCGTTTCATGGTCGTTTTCATAAGCTATTGCCCACTATTTTGGGTTTCCAAGGCGATTTGCATGGCCCGTAAGACCTGATACATGTTTCAGAGTTACGATCAGAAAACCATAGTTTTCGCGTTTTATGGCCATTTTCATAATCTATTGCCAACATTTTTGCCGTTCCAGGGAGATTTGGATGGCTCGTAAGACCTGATACAAGTTTGAGAGTTATGACCAAAAACTTGTCGTTTTGGGGTTTTATGGACGTTTTCATGAGCTATTGCCCACAGATTTGGGGTTTCAAATTGATTTACAACGACCATAAGACCCGATACATGTTTGAGAGTTAGGACCAAAAACTCGTAGTTTCCGCGTTTTATGACCATTTTCAAGAGCCGTTGTCCATAGTTTCGGTATTCTAGGGCGATTTGCTTGGCCCGTTAGACCCGATACAACTTTGAGAGTTATGACCAAAAACTCGACCTTTTCGTGTTTATGGTCGTTTTCATGAGCTATTGGCCACAGTTTTAGGGTTTTGGGGCGATTTGAATGGCCCGTAAGACCCAATACATGTTTATGAGTTATGACCAAAAACTCGTCGTTTTCACTTTTTATGGCCATTTTCATGACCTATTGCCCACAGTTTTGGGGTTTCAAGGCGATTTATTTGTTTTGTAAGACCCGATACATGTTTGAGAGTTAGGACCCAAAAACTCGTAGTTTTCACGTTTTATGGTTGTTTCCAAAGTTTTGGGGTTCTAGGGCGATTTGCATGGCTCGTTAGACTCGATACAAGTTTGCGAGTTATGACCAAAAACTCATCGTTTTCGCGTTTTATGGTCGTTTTCATCAGCTATCGCCCACTATTTTCGGTTTCCAGGGCGATTTGCATGGCCCGAAAGACCTGATACATGTTTGAGAGTTACGATCAGAAAACCGTAGTTTTTGCGTTTTATGGCCAATTTTATAATCTATTCCCCACATTTTCGACGTTCCAGGGCGATTAGCATGGCTCGTAAGACCTGATACAAGTTTGAGAGTTATGAGCAAAAACTCGTCGTTTTGGGGTTCTATGGCCGTTTTCATGAGCAATTGCCCACAGTTTTGGGGTTACAAATTGATTTACAACGACCATAAGACCCGATACATGTTTGAGAGTTAGGACCAAAAACTCGTAGTTTCCGCGTTTTATGGCCATTTGCAAGAGACGTTGTCCATAGTTTTGGTATTCTAGGGCGATTTGCATGGCCCGTCAGACCCGATACAACATTGAGAGTTATGACCAAAAACTCGACGTTTTCGTCTTTATGGTCATTTTCATAGGCTATTGGCCACAGTTTTAGGGTTTTGGGGCGATTTGCATGGCCCGTAAGACCCAATACATGTTTATGAGTTATGACCAAACACTCGTCGTTTTCGCTTTTTTGGCCATTTTCATGAGCTATTGCCCACAGTTTTAGGGTTTCAAGGCGATTTGCATGGCTTGTAAGACCCGATACATGTTTGAGAGTTAGGACCCAAAAACTCGTAGTTTTCACGTTTTATGGTTGTTTCCAAAGTATTGGGGTTCTAGGGCGATTTGCATGGCTGGTTAGATTCGATACTAGTTTGAGAGTTATGACCAAAAACTCGTCGGTTTCACGTTTCACGGTCGTTTTCATAAGCTATTGCCCACTATTTTGGGTTTCCAGGGCGATTTGCATGGCCCGTAAGACCTGATACATGTTTTAGAGTTACGATCAGAAAACCATAGTTTTCGCGTTTTATGGCCATTTTCATAATCTATTGCCAACATTTTTGCCGTTCCAGGGAGATTTGCATGGCTCGTAAGACCTGATACAAGTTTGAGAGTTATGACCAAAAACTTGTCGTTTTGGGGTTTTATGGACGTTTTCATGAGCTATTGCCCACATATTTGGGGTTTCAAATTGATTTACAACGACCATAAGACCCGATACATGTTTGATAGTTAGGACCAAAAACTCGTAGTTTCCGCGTTTTATGGCCATTTTCAAGAGCCATTTTCCATAGTTTCGGTATTCTAGGGCGATTTGCTTGGCCCGTTAGACCCGATACAACTTTGAGAGTTATGACCAAAAACTCGACCTTTTCTTGTTTATGGTCGTTTTCATGAGCTATTGGCCACAGTTTTAGGGTTTTGGGGCGATTTGCATGGTACGTAAAACCCAATTCATGTTTATGAGTTATGACCAAAAACTCGTCGTTTTCGCTTTTTATGGCCATTTTCATGAGCTATTGCCCACAGTTTTGGGGTTTCAAGGCGATTTATTTGTCTTGTAAGACCCGATACATGTTTGAGAGTTAGGACCCAAAAACTCGTAGTTTTCACGTTTTATGGTTGTTTCCAAAGTTTTGGGGTTCTAGGGCGATTTGCATGGCTCGTTAGACTCGATACTAGTTTGAGAGTTATGACCAAAAACTCGTCGTTTTCGCGTTTATGGTCGTTTTCATAAGCCATTGCCCACTATTTTCGGTTTCCATGGCGATTTGCATGGCCCATAAGACCTGATACATGTTTAAGAGTTACGATCAGAAAACTGTAGTTTTCGCGTTTTATGGCCATTTTCATAATCTATTGCCCACATTTTTGGCGTTCCAGGGCGATTTGCATGGCTCGTAAGACCTGATAGAAGTTTGAGAGTTATGACCAAAAACTCGTCATTTTGGGGTTTTATGGCGGTTTCCATGAGCTACTGCCCACAGTTTTGGGGTTATAGATTGATTTACAATGACCATAAGACCCGATACATGTTTGAGAGTTAGGACCAAAAACTCATAGTTTCCGCGTTTTATGGCCATTTGCAAGAGCCGTTGTCCATAGTTTTGGTATTCTAGGGCGATTTGCATGGCCCGTCAGACCCGATACAACGTTGAGAGTTATGACCAAAAACTCGACCTTTTTGTGTTTATGGTCGTTTTCATGAGCTATTGGCCACAGTTTTAGGTTTTGGGGCGATTTGCATCGCCCGTAAGACCCAATACATGTTTATGAGTTATGACCAAAAACTCGTCGTTTTCGCTTTTTATGGCCATTTTCATGAGCTATTGCCCACGGTTTTAGGGTTTCAAGGCGATTTATTTGTCTTGTAAGACCCGATACATGTTTGAGAGTTAGGACCCAAAAACTCGTAGTTTTCACGTTTTATGGTTGTTTCCAAAGTTTTGGGGTTCTAGGGCGATTTGCATGGCTGGTAAGACCTGATACAAGTTTGAGAGTTATGACCAAAAACCTGTCGTTTTGGGGTTTTATGGACGTTTTCATGAGCTATTGCCCACAGTTTTGGGGTTTCAAATTGATTTACAACGACCATAAGACCCGATACATGTTTGAGAGTAAGGACCAAAAACTCGTAGTTTCCGCGTTATATGGTCATTTTCAAGAGCCGTTGTCCATAGTTTCGGTATTCTAGGGCGATTTGCATGGCCCGTCAGACCCGATACAACGTTGAGAGTTATGACCAAAAACTCGACCTTTTCGTGTTTATGTTCATTTTCATGAGCTATTGGCCACAGTTTTAGGGTTTTGGGGCGATTTGCATGGCCCGTAAGACCCAATACATGTTGATGAGTTATGACCAAAAACTTGTCGTTTTCGCTTTTTATGGCCATTTTCATGAGCTATTGCCCACAGTTTTGGGATTTCAAGGCGATTTGCATGGCTTCTAAGACCCGATACATGTTTGAGAGTTAAGACCCAAAAACTCATAGTTTTCACGTTTTATGGTTGTTTCCAAAGTTTTGGGGTTCTAGGGAGATTTGCATGGCTCGTTAGACTCGATACTAGTTTGAGAGTTATGACCAAAAACTCGTCGTTTTCGCGTTTTATGGGCAGAGATAAAGAGCTCACGAGAGGGGCAGACGGTACGCGGTGCCATAGCTGCCAAAAATCTTGTTTTAGGAGTAGCACACATGACACATATATGGTTATAAACCGTCTCACACAAAAATATTTCATTAGTTGGTGTATTTTAGCAAGATGACCCCAATAAAATAGTGAAATACTTCTACAACTTCGGGTGTCGCCATTCCTTCTTGGAGGTCGTCGGGTGTACCCCTTCCCACTCACCTCCGCGTACGGGGGAAACCCTAGGACTGGTCCGGGCAGCAGCGTCGTCCTCGTCGCTCTTCTTCTTGAAGGTGTTGCTTGTTACGCGATGCTTCGGTGTTCTAGGCGCGTGGTGGGTCTTCTTCGGTGAGCGCAACGGGTGCAAACCATCTTCGTGTAGTCGATATGCCGTTGTTAGCATTATTTTCTCTTTTGTTTCTCTTCGTTTTGTTGTACCGGCCCAACAGCTATCTCACAAATATGCTTTATTTATAAAGCGGGGCGAAAGACTATTCGAGAGCTAGCTGACAATGGTGAAATACTTCTACAACTTCGTCTCTTCTTCCCGTTAACACTTTGTCCCTTTCCTACGGGCAACCAAACTTTACGGTATGGGCACAGCTCACATCGGTGAAGGGTAACTACATACTTCCCGTGTCAAGAGTAGAAAACAAATTTGTACAATATACAACAAGAACTATATATATGTATCAATCAATCAATTAATCTTTAATTTTACACAACTAGCGTAGTTACGGAGAAAACGATCACGAAATATCGTCAACTAATGACTACTACGGTCAAAGGCCTTTGATTGGACGCCTCGGCGCTCCTGCTTGAAGAAACACGGTGTTGCCGTGTCGGCATATCTAGCGATCACGAGACGGCCACCCCTGCAACAGCGGCCGCGAGTCTACGCGGCGGTGGCGGAAGGAGCGGCGCTGCTCGGAGGACGACGAGACGCGGCGCAGGACGTCGCGGAGGCGGTGCTCGTCGCAGGGGAGCGCGACGGGGCCGGAGGCGCCGGGCGGGAAGCCGTACTCCTCCTCGGCCTGCCGGAGCAGCTCCAGGAACGCCGGGTGGCCCAGGTGCGCCAGCCGCACCACGAAGCGGGCACCCTCCGCGCAGACCGCTACGTGGCCCGCCGGCACCGTCGCGGAGCCGGAGCTCCGGGCGCGCCACCGCCGCACGGCGCGGCACAGCCAGGCGACGGAAGGGATCGTGATCGCGTTGCACATGCTAGCTGGACTAACTGTGTGCGATCGAACGAGTGCGTTCGATTGGTGCTCTCTCGGGTTTTTAGAGCTGGGAGACTTTGGTGGCGAGCTGTGATGATGGAGTGGCAGAGCGGGACGGGGTGGCGAATATATAGCGTCGGGGATTGGTGTTGGCGCAAATTGGCTGGGATGGCACCGCGGTGGGTTCGTGTGTTGCTCCGCGCGACACGACGCGGGAATGAGATCGGCGTGCATGCATCCACCCTGACAATGCGCGCTGCCAACCTGGGGGTAGCCAAGCCCCTGCAGCTTGCATGCGTCGGGCCCTGGCCCCGATCAGGCGGGGCATTATCCATCTCTTCGTGCACCAAACTCAAAAGGAACCCCTGATTTACGGGATTGATGATGGCCGTGTGCATCAAACAATACATGCCGGAGGATATTCAAAAAAAAATGAAGGGGTTAATCAAGTATGTTAAGATCGTGCCAGCAAGGGATTAATCGCGTTGTACACAGCATGATGCAACTGTTTGTGCCACGCGAGGAGTCATTGGATTTCGTTAATGAAGTTCCACGTTTTCATTTCATTCATTTGCTATGTAACATGTGCCTAATGTTATCGCATAAAATTAATTGTGCGTTCCGTGTGAACCGAATACCATCCCAGAACAACTACTAAGTCAACTACTCATGTTTAAGCAAATAGTACTCAGAAAACCACAATTATTGGGGTTAGGTTTTGCAGAAACGTAGCAAAAGAAATTATCAGAAAATGCAACTATTTCAGTGAGTAGTTCCATACAAATCAAACATCGCGTGGCGGCGGCCGGCGTGCGGCGCCGGGGCCGACCCTCTACATCTCGAGGGAACGGCATGTGGGCTCGCGGCGGCCGTGCCCGCGATGGCGGCTAGGGTGGCGTTCCCCCTGCATATCTTGGGCGCCGCGGTGGCCCTTCATCGGCTGCGGTCCCCGTAGCGGCGGTCCGGCGCGATGCCGGGAAGGCGGCGGGGTGGCGGAGCATGCTCTGCAGCGAGGTGGAGCGGTTCTGTGGCGTGGGCTACCACCTCTTGGTGGTGGAAGTTGGTCCCTCCCGCACGGCTTAGATGTCGCGGTCCCTTGTTTGGCGACGGGGCCGTCCTCCGTCTTGCAAGACACACTCCAAGTCCTCGAAGAGACGACAATGGTGTATTCGAGAGCGTAGTGGCGCATGCTCGTGAGTGACAATGTTGGTGGTGGTGCTCTGGTGTGCCTCGGGGCGCCTTGGTAGGGAGGGGATCGGGAGAAATCCTTGTCGGCTCAGCCAACATCGCCGCGGTGCCACTTTCGAGTGGCGCATTTCGTTCTTGGAGGGCATCGCGGACATCCTACTCCATATGTCCCCGAGTACTGGGGAAACCCTTGGCCCAATTCACTGATCCGGGTAGCTGCGTCGTGCGACGACGCCTCCCTCCGCGAGGGTGCTGCTTGGTATGGGGCGCATGGGGGGTGGGGGTGCTTGGAGCATGGTAGAACATAGTCGGTGGGCGCAGCGGTCTCGGATCGTCATTGTTTAGTCGATTCACTGATAATAGAGTGTTTTTTGGCATGTTCGCTCGTGCATCTTGTATCGAGTTGTATCTTTTACTTTGGGTGTTGTGTTATTTGGCCTAGCAGCGGTCTCACCTAGTTGATTTATTTATAAAGCGGGGTGAAAGCCTATTTTGAGAAAGAGAAGACATTCTAAAAAATACCTATAATTCCAACTACATGTAGTGAGTAAAATGGGAAGCTAGCTCTTAAATCATTTTGCCAAATTGGACACTGGAGTACTAACTAGAGTAGGCCGACAATACATGGATATACAGAGCAATATTTTTTAAAATTATAATATTCATCAGGAGACGACATTTGATACCTTGAATACAAATATTTGTTCTAGATGTTGACTGGTTCTTCTTCCCCGATTGAATGGAAAGTTTTCTCCTAGTAATCCCTACGGAACGAAGAACATGGGTGTTTGACGTTCATGTGGCGGCGCCAATGATTAGAAGAAGCAGTTGTACTGGCTCGTACTTGATGGTCACGGTTAGTACAACCAGGCACCAGGAAAGGTCGATGCCGATGCGGTACGGTGATGAATGCATGCATCCGGCCGTCCGGTCACGCACGTATATATACGCTGTATACTACTACACCATATAGTAGTATACTTAAACATCTATACTCGTGTCGTTTCTCCGTTTCAAAATAATATAAGATGTGTAGTGTGGGTCGGAGGGAGTAGTAAACTGCTACTGTGTCGTGGTGAAGAAGCTGGAACAGATGATGTGATCTCGACACCACGCACGGACTGGAGCGGTTATGTTCAATCCACGGGACGCCATCGATCGTCGCCCCCGCCGCGAGTGAAGATTCCCCGCATGCATGTGCGACGCCGGCCCCGGCGCGGCGCCACGACACGTACCCTTTTTTATTTTAGCTGAGACGTCGTGCGTACGAGCACTGTGTCTCACTGATGCAGCCTGTAGATATGATGAAATCATGAGCTAACCTGAAAGTGCAGTGTAGCTGGGCCCGAACTACTCTACTGTGGATGGATAGATCATAGATGCTGCCGATCTAGGAACACCGACTGCTCTTGTTTGCTTCTCCGGCCGTCGTCCGACTCCGCCGCTCGCTACACGTGGCCGTGGCTGGTTTGTGAGTCGATTCAGATCGGCCGGAAGTGTCAGTGCATGCGTGCGCACCGGCCGGGGGAGACAGGGAGCCGCGTACTACACATGCTTGAGAGTCGTCAGATTCATCATGTTTTGTCTCACTACGTACATACTGACGGTCAAACAAAATGCTGGATGACAAAGGGAATCTGCAAGCAACATTAGACCGAATAAATGCAGATAAGTACAGGTGGTAATTCGGACTACGCTTGTCCCTAATCTGGTCATGACATGTGGCAGATGGCTTGTTTGCTCAGCCTCTGAATAAGATCGGTAGGATAAGAGTTGTGAATCGCCAGGTCATGTGCAGTTTTGTTCACAGTGCACGCGTGAACCTGCCAAGACACTACTCCACCTATCCGATGCTCTCCGCAAGAATCGTGGCGCGGTCCGTCCAGCCCTGCAAGCAAACCCCTGCAGCTAGCCAATTAACTCTTTTTTTTTTGCGAAATCGAGTTCTAACAGTATGACACATTGCCAGAAAATCTATTTAGAGGACAGGCTCTATGAAGCTTGTTTTTTATTTTTCAAAAATCAACAAATATTTTTTTAAACAATACCTACGTGTAGGAAAAAACACAAAATAGATGTACGCAAATTTTCAATCAAAAATACATTATGTCTCAGGCGTATCAAAAAAGACGAATATAACAAAGCCCATTCAAATTTGCATTGTTCATGTCCTGATCTGAAATTTTATCCTTTTTGCTGAGGCTAGAATACGAAGTATTTTCAGATGATTCTTTGCACGCCTACATTATAAACCATTTCCTATATTCTAGTATTTTTTTGATTTTTTTGAATCTATAAATTTAATCTTTTTTTAAAAAGTCCTCACTGGAGCTTGTCATCCAAAACAACGCCCTCGACACATTGCAGGATTTGTACCTAAGTTAAGCGAAAATGCTAGTCTAGACCTCGGGATGTCTTGGTCTCAAATTCTTGATGACTAGTCTTATCTCTTTGAGGTTCCATGCAAAAAAATAGGTCTTGAGGCTTACTCAGTTTGTAAACTTTTGAAAAAATGTATTGTAAGTTTGGCAAATCTTGAAGAAAAATATGATTCATGGATATATTGAGTTGACATTTATATGTGTAATTTTTCGTAAAATAATATGACCATTTCCTGATCTAAATGAGAAATCGAGAATGTTATGGTGCGAGTTCTAAACTAATGCCCTTTTTCTAAATTTTCTTTACCTAGGGGCAGAGCTGACCAGACGGGCGCAGGGTCGTACCATAGCTGCCAAAAATCTTGCTTTAAGAGTAGCACACATATATGTTTTAAAACCGACTCACACAAAAATATTTGCATTAGTTAGTGTATTTTCGCAAGATGACCCCCAATAAAATAGATCGAGCTGACAAAGGTGAAATACTTTTATGGGCAAAGCAGGTAACATGGATCTTGGCATGAATGAATGGCACTCCCTCTGTTCAGAAATATAAGATATTTTAGTTTTATAAAATAAATGTATTTAGACGTCTTTTAGTGTATGAGTTTATTCCAAACCTGTACAAACCTATATATATATACTAAAATATGAGTAGATACGTTCGGTTTACAAAGATAAAACGTCTTATATTTCTAAACAGATGGAGTAGTATATACTTCCCGTGTCAAGAGCATAAAATAAATTTGTACAATGTACAACAAGAACTATGTATGTATCAATCGATGAATAATCTTTAATTTTAGTACACAATTAGCATAGTTACAGCGAAAATGATCACAAAATATCGTCAACTAATTACTACTACGGTAAATGCCACGTTGGCCGCCCTTTGATTGGACGCCTCGACGCCTGATGCTGCTTGCAAAAACACAGTGTTGTTGTATCGGCATCCAGCGATCACGAGACGGCCGGGCCCCTACACGGCCACCCCCTGCTCCTGCAACAGCGGCCGCGAGTCTCCGCGGCGGTGGCGGAAGGAGCGTCGCTGGTCGGATGATGACGAGACGCGGCTGAGGACATCGCGGACGCGGTGCTCGTCGCAGGGTAGCTCGACGGGACCGCAGGCGCCGGGAGGGAAGCCGTACTCCTCCTCGGCCTGCCGGAGCAGCTGCAGGAACGCCGGGTGGCATAGGTGCGCCAGCCGCACCACGAAGCGGGCACCCTCGGCGCAGACCGCTACGTGGCCCGCCGGCACCGCCACGGAACCGGAGCTCCGGGTGCGCCAGCGGCGCACGGCGCGGCGCAGCCAGGCGACCGACGGGATCGTCATGAGGTTGCACATGCTGGAGTAACTGATATGTAGACTGGAGGAGTGGTGGATTCGAACGAGCGCCTTTGCTCGCTGCTGCTCTAGCTCGGAGCTGTGTAAATTGTGATGCTGGCCTGTTAGATGATGTGAAAGAGCGGGGCGGGAGGGGAATATATAGCGCTGGGAGCTAGGGGTTGACGCAAGTTGCAGGAATGGCACTGCGATGGCTGTGGGTTTGTGTGTTGCTGCGCGCGACACGACAGTCGACACCGAGCCGAGACGACAGTCGACATGGGCATGCATCCACCCCGGCCGGCGGCCTGCGTGCTGCCAACCTGGGGGTAGTCCGTGCAGCAGCTTGCACGCGTCGGGTCCTTTTCCCGATCCGGCGGGGCATTATCCATCTCGCCATGCGCCGAACACGAAAGGCGCCCTCTAAATTCGCGGGATTTATCAAAGCATGTTGAGTTCGTGCATACTTACATGCCAGCAAAAAAATTAGCTACTCCTACTCATTTCCGTATCTTGCGCGTCAGGCTGCGGTGTAAGCAACGCGCAGTTCTTATGCATGGCACGCGAGCACATGGTCATCCTCGCTGAAACTCCACGTTTTTATTTCATCTGCTTAATTCCACATTTTTGAACTTCTAAAAATCCATTCAAGATTTGAAACTTTGCAGAACAAATTTAGAATATGACTACACAAGCATAATTCACGGCAAACTTGTAAAAAATTCTTAAATAAGTTTCAAATACCTTATAACTAGTTTTATCCGCTATTAATAAAAAGTGAAAGCTTGCAAACAATTAAGTTAAAGTTTGGTACGTTCTTCAAAGAGAAACATGCCACCTTTGCCATGTATTCCTCAGGAGTTGGGGTGTGGGACTGGTTTGTCGGAAACTTTGTCAAATGGACAAAACCCTGAGATCTGGGTTCTTGGAAACGACTTACCTCCAATAACCTTGGTTTTTTGATAAATTTCTCTGTGTGCTATTTTTTCTTGTGAAAATTTCGCCGTTTTATTGATAATCATCAATAGTAGTACAAGGAGTGCAAAAAGTAATAAAAATTGCAATTTGATTCTTGAACCAATCTAGGGAGGACTACAGACACTAGCGTGAGCCGAAAGCGCCGTTGTCCTCACCCTTCCATCACTGGAGTCGGGCAAAACTTGTCGTAGTAGAACTAGTTTGTTATAGTAGACAAACCGAAAGTTGTCGTGCTAAGATCTTAAAGGACCAACGCACTAGAGCTGCAACCCTCACCAATGATGAAAATCGTTGATCGGAAGAGATTAAACTGAAACCGCACCGACGAACAAAAAAAAAACAACCGGATCCCACGAGATCCGTTGGACACATGACTCCACGTGCTATTTAAAATCCTAGCTCCAATATTTATATTTTTGTAGAAGCCATCGGGTGAGGATTCCCCGCTTGCCGCATGTGCAACACACCGCGGTCGGCCCCTCCGCACAGGCACGGTCTCACACTGCTGTGCTGTACGATGCGTGCGTGCGGCTCCAAACTTGAATCGAAAACGGATATGCTGTAAGCCTGCATGCGGATATGATGGAATTGCAATATGTATGGAGATATAGCTGCCGGTGGATCTCGGAGCACACACAGATTCTTTTGTTTGCTTCTACGGCTACGTACGTGGCAGTCGCTTGTTCGTGCTGAGACGATTCGGATCGGCCGAAAATGGCCCGTAGCTAGGTCACCTGGCTGCCCTGCACACTCGGTTTGTCGTCTGACGCCGTGACACGCCTGCTCTCGATCTGTGTCGTGTTTCACTCGCCAGACATGCACGCACACGAAGCGGGGACAGGGCGCCGTGGTAGCAGCCTAGCAGGCAGGCTTCAGAATCGCCAGGTCTTAGTTTTCTTTCGCCCCAACGTAATGCCTGATTATGACCAAGTGTGTGCAGACAGGATTGATTAGACTGAGAATAAGCATGCAGTATTATTGTGCAGAGACAGGTTGAGCATGCTCCACCTTGTCTCTCATCTTGTCCTCAGCTAACAGACTATGCTCGCGTCCTGAATACCTTGCCCGACCTCTGGATCCGACCGGTCGATAGAAATACACAAGGCCGGTGTGTGGATCTGAACCGTAATTCGGTCAGCCAAGCCACCTTGGTCGCACCGCATGACAGGTACAGAATCGGAGGCATGTCCTGTTTTACTTGCCATCCGCACGTGTAGGAGTTTGTACTACTCAACAGCTGATGTTCTTCAGTTCTGTTCGGAGTGCACGCATAAAACTGCCAAAAATGCTAGTCCACCTGTCCGCTGCTGGCTGCTCGCGGCCCATGGCGTGGCGCCGTCGCGCAAACACCCTGTACGCTATGCAGCTAAACTGCGTTCCTCTGATAAGAACCTTGTTCTAGACAGTATAGTATCTGACTCCACGAGATCCAAACCGACGAGTTCAACTTCTCCAATACAAGGAAATCCAGCAACACGACGGAAAATCAGGAAAAAGTTTCGGGAGCGATAGAGAAGCAGCGGGGAACAACACGCCCGATCTATCAAAGTATCTACTCCCTCCGTTTCAAAATATAAGATGTTTTAGGTTTGCGAAAAAAATGTATCTAGACTTGTTTTAGTGTGTAGATTCATTCTAAACATGAGTGAACCTATATACTAAAAATAGTCTAGATACATTTGCTTCACAAAGCTAAAATATCTTATATTTTGAAACAGAGAGAGTACATCCAGGCCACCCATCTATAGCGTTTAGCACTGAAATGACGGTTTCGCGTCGAGGATTTGAATGACAATTAATATACGAATAAGTCAGTTTCTCTACGGCTCAACCAGAGAATAAATAAAATGGCACACATTTATTATTATGATTACTTGTATAATCAAAATACCCGAGAGAAACGGATATGATTCATGCATTATAAATATAAAAATGGATTCTTTGAATTTTTCTAATAAATTTAGACATATTATTTATATTATTTGGAATTATATAGTTAAAGTTATGAATTTCCAAAGTTTTTGTATAATTAATAAAATAATTTCTTATAATTAATAAAATAATTTTATAATTTTGCATATTTTAATTATATGAAATAATAAATAAAGTTTGTAAAAAAAATTCAAACAATTCTGAGCACTTTTCGTATCTAAACTTTTTCCATTTGAATTCGTATTCAAAAGTTATGAAGGTTTTAATAGTGCCAGGGACTTCTGCGCAATTTTCTATCAAAACTTGAGGACCTACGTGCAAAACGGCAGACGACGCGCCGTCTCGTGCTGCCACGTCAGCCTGACGGGTGGGCCACCCTTGTCAGTTTCCATGTCATTTACGATCAGGACGAGTTTAGTGCTATTTGAGAAAACGAACGCCAAATGTGATAGATTTTTGCTGCGAAAACGTAAACCGGTAGATTTCCGGAATTTAGCTTATAAACTGGTAGTTCTATGCTATTAACTCTGCCAAGGTCGTTGACAATGCATCCTTTGAGGGACAGCCTCTCGAGCTCGGAGAACTCGGCATCCAGCAGCGGTGTGAAGCAGATGTTAGGCATGTCAATCTTGATTGAGGCGGTGTAGTGGAAGCAGGGCAGATCGACATTGCTATATTGTGGGCCTTGTGTGTCAAACAGGTGAGTCAAAATGAGCTTCTGCGGCGAGAGCCTCGCTGTGGCACGGAGAAGAGTAGCAGTGTCACTTTGTGGAATGGGAATGTGGATGGCAAGAAGGGACACCGTGGCGCCGTGTGCCTCCATTGCTTCGAGTGTGGCCAGGACAGCTTCAAACGAGCCTTGCTCTATGCCGCGGAAGGTGACACTGATCACGCGCAGTCGCAGACAATGTTGCCGTTAAGGGTTAACCTCTCAAGGGCGGGGAACTCGCAATTCGACATTGGCGTGACGCAGAGGACCCGCGTGTCCCAGAAGGTGACACTGAGCACACGCAGGCGTGGGCAGCGGGCGAGCAAGCTGCCAATGTCTCTGATGTTGCACTTGAGGGACAGACTCTCGAGGGCGGTGAACTCACCGGCCAGCGGCGGCTTGACGAAGAGCAAGGTCTCCAGCTCGATAGAGGTGATGCGATGGAAGCAAGGTAGCTCGATGGGGGTTGATTTGAATGCGTCCTCACGAGAGCCCGGGAAGCAGAAGGATTGGTCCGCCGGCGAGAGCAGAGCGGCGGCGCGCAGCAACGAGTTGGCCTGGGCGGCGGCGTGTCCCAACGGGACGCGTATGTCCAGGTGGGACACGGCGGGCGAAGAGGCGAAGCGGGAGAGCGCTGAATCGACCTTGGCGGGCTCGACGCGGCGGAAGTTGAGTTCCGGGAGGCGGGTCCAGAGGTTGCGCCACCGGCGCGAGAGGAGACCGGTGCGCGCGGACCTGAAGGGTTGTGTAGCACTTGGGATGTGGTGCATACCAACCAAGGCGAGTGCTACGACAAATTGCCATGCATAAATCAATTAATCTTTCTTATTAATCCACTCGTATTTCTGCGTTGCCCAACCGATCGACTACTTGCAGAGTTACACAGAAAACAATCCCAAAAATCATCGCCTTCTTCAAACAACTACTACTAGCAGTGTCACATACAGTACTACCTAGAAACTACTCGATCGCCTGCATTACGCCCTGCCTGTGACGGCGCTTTCAGGATCTTGTCGGCCGGGGAAGGCGCGCGCCTTTCTTTTTCCCGCGTCCGTTCTGAATACCATGTCAAAACTGATCAGTTGCTGCCATCAGTGGGTCGTGGCGCGGCCTGCGCGCCGCTGGTCGACCGCTCACAAGACGAGCTTCTCCCCGGTCGTCATCCCCTGCGCGCAGCAGCGGCCGGCGGCGGCGAAAAGAGAGGCGCCGCTCATCGTGGGAGTCGCGGGATGAGGAGACCCGGCTCAGGACGTCGCGGAGGCGGTCCACGTCGCAGGGGAGGGCGAGGGGTCCGGAGGTTGACGCGAAGCCGTGCTCCTCCTCCGCCTGCCTGAGCAGCTCCAGGAACGCCGGATGGCCCAGGTGCGCCAGCCGCACCACGAACCGCGCGCCCTCCGCGCACACCGCCACGTGCCCCGCCGGCACCCCGGCGGACGCGGTGCCGCGGGCGCGCCACCGCCGCACTGCGCGGCGCAGCCATGCGACCGACGGGATTATTGTCACGTTGCACATGCTGCCTTGCTTGCTTGGCTCCGACGAGCTGGACACGACGGTCGGACGCGGGGAGCTGCTCTCGGGTTGGGAGACTTGCTTCGGAGCTGGGTGATGTACTGATGTGGGAATATATAGCGCCCGGCTCGGGGTGGCACCGCGAGCTGGGTGATGTTGCTGCGCGCGACACGCCACCAAGATCCTCCCCGGCTGCAGCTGCAGCCAACCTGGGGTAGTCCGTGCAGCCGAACCCAGCCCACCAGCTTGCACGTGTCGGGTCATGTTCCCTGGCCCCGATCAGGCCGGACATTAGCCATCCCTCCATGCACCGAACACGAAATCAAGCCCCCTAATTCGCGAGATTAATCGGGCATACTGAGATCTGCATGCCAGCGAGATACCCTGCCGATCGATCGATTTTTCATACGCCGCGTGTCGGAATTGCACTTAGAGAGCAGCTCAAGTTTCGTGTGCCGCGCGAGGAAGCATGGTTATTTTCTTCATTATCAATTAACAGTGGAACTCCACGTTTTTAGTTCATTTGCTTCCTATATGCATTGTTTATCGAAACAATGTCGGTAACGAATCGAATACCATGTGAGTCAGCTAATTTCCTACTCCCTTTGTTCTAGAATCGTTTGCTTTGGCCAAGCATTTGACCAGCAATTACTTCTATCACATAAATCATCACATGTTAAACGACTGATTCTTAGTCAAAACCTCAAACAGAGAAAACAAGATATTACTACTTATAGCTTGGAAATGAGTGAGTAAAAAAACACTCGATAATTATCATACGCATGGTACCTCCAAAACATGTTTTGATGGTTGACTTCTTGTTTTCCACAATAAATCGGAGATTTTTCTTAACAACAAGTAGCCCAAGCCTCCGGAGACGGGTCTCGCTCCGCTCATCAGAAACTAGCCGTTGTATTGAATTTGGATCAAGATATAACAACGACCACCCGCATCATGCAAGTGGAACACACCGAACTAATCAAAGACGGATTTCCTAACCTTTGGCCACTTGGTTCGGGATGTAGAGAGGGAAATGGTGCCGCACAAAGAACATCAATAGTCGATGCTAGAGCTCCAAACGGTCGCCCTTAGGCTAGAAAGACCATACGCAACTTTACATCCTCCCAATTGAACACCATGTTTGGGCGAGTATGGAGTGGACGCATACCTTCCATCTCGTCCATATCCATGATAGGAGGCATAACATCCATGACATTGCACCAAACGCCATATCATCAAACCTAGCCCCGAATCTAAGACCACTCATACAACTTCTATGCGCAAGGGTGGCTGGGCTCCCTCGCTAGTCTGGCTTTCTAGGACGCTAGAGGGAGAGGGAGAGAGGCAAGATAAACCAGGCGATTCTCAACGAAAGGAGAGACACCTATTTTCTTCTTTGCCCATCTCTGTTTCCTTCTTCTTTTTGTTCTCCTCCTTTATTCATGTCTCTTCCTCTATCATACTCGCTATATCCTTAATTTCTATTTCCCTGGAATTAATCCAAACCACTTTACATATTTTTGTTGGTTGGATGTCGCCGTAGATGATAATAAGTAATATAAACAATGAAATTTTATATTGAGCGAAAGTGGAATAATTTTAGTTTCCAAGAGAGAATTTACCCTGCCGTCAGATTTTACAATGTGTGGTGGGATGACCGCTTTCATTTTCGGTGCAATGTGGCATGTTGATAGGGCCCACACCAAAATGTTTCCCCGAGGTTGTGTTGTCGTTCCCGTCAGCGAAGGTACCACCCGATTATGTTCAATTGACTCCCTCTGATCTATATCACTATATCAATGATCTCACCTTTATCTAGATTCATATGTATTTCGTTAAGTATTTACGCTAAATGCATTCATATATAGATAAATTTAAGCATATTAATATGGTCCGGAGGGAGTACTTTTCTCTTATTTATTTATTTTGCAGGTACTCTACTCTTAATTATGATAGCGCACATTCTTTTCGATATTTTTTTATTTACTCAAAGCACTTCATCAAGACGATACAACGTCATATCACAACTGGCATCGTTACTCGAGATGGAGCTGCAGCTGGCCAATTCAGCCATTCCCCGTAAACGCAAGTCCAACTTTTGCAAGAGTTTGTGGGACTACTAGAGATATACATTTTGACATGCAAGCTCGACTGATTTAATACTCCCTCCGTCCGAAAATTAACGATTCAGATTTGTATTTATGTACACACTAAAACATATTTAAATATACATGAATCTAGACAAATACAAATACTAACTTATTTCCAAACTGAGGGAGTAATAACTAATTTGACATCGGGTCCATCTTCAGCACACTGTTTTGTCCAGCAGCCTCGAAAGTCTTGCCCATGGTTGCTACACGGCATGGCGCGCACGCTGTTCTGGCTGCTGCCGGTGCCGGCTTGTACTGTATGTTCTTGCGGAAAAGGGACCAAATGCACACGGTTATCTCGCTTCCACAATGTACAGGATCATACGAAAGGACCATCGATCCATTGATCACGAGACGGGCTTCTCCACGGCCATGCCCCGCAGCAGCGGCCGCGAGTCGCCGCCGCGTCGGCTTACGGAGCGGCGCTCCTCGGAGCCGGACGAGGAGGAGACGCGGCGGAGGACGTCGCGGAGGTGGTCCTCGTCGCAGGGGAGCACGAGGGGCCCGGAGGTCGACGCGAAACCGTACTCCTCCTCCGCCTGCCGGAGCAGGTCCAGGAACGCCGGGTGGCTGAGCTGCGCCAGGCGCACCACGAACCGTCTGGATCCCCCGGCGCGGCCCTCCACGCGCACCGCCACGTGCCCCGCCGGCACGGCCGCGTCGGCCGTGTACTCCTTGTTGGCAGGCCGCACCGAGGCTGCCGTGCGAGAGCGCCACCGCCGCACGGCGCGGCGCAGCCAGACTAGCGACTGGACCGGGTTGACGGCCTTGCACATGCTGGTGAACTGCGGCTGGGACTGATCGAAGCGACGGCAGCTACCTGTCTCTCTGCTGCTCTTTGCCTTGAACTTGCGGATGGCGACTGGCGAGTCGTGTTGTGTGTGAATGTGATGTTGTATTCCTGGAGCGGGAGGGGACGGGAATATATAGCCAGCCAGCGCTGGGGGCTCGGAATCGGCCACCGGAGTTGGCGGAAATTGTTGGAATGGCAGCGCGCCGTGGTAGGCATACATGGAGTGTCGCACGTGAGAGTAGCAGAACAGTAAAACGGTTCGGATAATTTCTGGGGCGTGCCGATACTGGTGTGCTGGGGTGAAAGTGAGGAACTAGTGGGGTGTGATCGATGCGATGGCTACATGTACAGCTCTCTGTTTCACGTGATACACAAGTTTTTCTCAATTTTTTGGTCGTAGCGATTCGACGTCGACTGCTGTATCAGTGTATAACCACATACGGTATCTGAATCTTTTTTGATTATTCATCTGAAATTAAAAAGTCGTTTTTTTCTTATAAAAAGATTTTTTTCTTCTCTCTTTTAACGCGTGTGGGCATTGTTCGGCTGTGGAAGAGATAGAAAAACATGGTCTATGCGCTGGAGTCCAATAATCCAAACCATCACGAGCCCGTTCTGCATGAATGCATGCATGCATGCATTTCTTGGTTGAAGGACCAAACTAGAGCGGGCAGGCCCTGCCGAGGACCAGGCTACACTACGTACGTACAGAAGGGTAATTAAGGCGCCAAGCCAAGTACTGCCTCGCCACAGACCGTCCATCGATCGACCTGTGACGAGTCCGGTGAAGTAATCTAGTACAGATCGACCGGTGCGAACACATGAAACCGACCGGAGTAGACAATGCCCAGGCCCAGGCTACCGCACAGGGGCAACTAGCTACCTCGACACAGCCTACCATGCATGCCAACCTGCGCATGCACCGCAACGGTACGCACCGGCATTCGCTGGCTGTTCGCTCGTACGCCCAACGCGGTGTGCCAGCCTAGCTAGCTGTAGCTCCCAGTCCCACCACCGTGCCAGATACACGGAATCTCCGGCTCGGGCAGGCACAACGCGGCGGCGCAGCCTGCATGCTAGCTAGCTACGCGCGCAGATGGCAACCTGATCCACTCGCCCTGTGTCTTTACGAGGTAGGTAGGTCGATGGTGGATCTCCCTGATGTATGACGCATGCGTTCCGTGTGCCCGGCCACCGGCCACGGATCCTGCTTTGCTTTCCCTGGATCTCCACGTTTCCCATCGTGCGTACCACGTGCTGTTCATGGCGAAGCGAAGCAGCAGATGCCATCGAGTCCGCGGATGAGCACACAGCTTCGGCTTGCTTTGCATTTCGATCGCGCGTGTGTGTGTGTATGCATATGTCTATCCCATGCATCATACCACCTTTCGATTAGCTGGGGTGTATCTCCATATGAAAAGTCCACCTGGATCAATGGATATGGATATCTATGCATGCATGTCTTCGGCGTGTAACGGTGGATGTAGCATTTCGTTTTTTTGCATGCATGCATTGACCAGCGTCTTGGACAAATCAAACTTTTTAGTGCTTGTTTGGCCAAAGAGTTTTAGCATCTAAAATGGAAAGACAGTGAGAACAAGGCTTATAAGAGTTTTGCATGCAAATGCTTCATATTAAGTGCTTGTGCTAGTACGCAAACCCTAATTTTCTAGATGGATAGTGCGCTATCTTATTTTTTGGCGGGAGAGAATTTATTTTCGCGCAGCCCTGGTGGGAGTTTTTGTGTTTTCCCGCGCTACACATTCTACTCTGCTACTCTAAAAAAGATAGAAGGCACTCTTATAGAAACATCTAATGCCAGTACATCTAGCTAGCCTTCCACTGCTGGTCTCGTGCACGCGGTTTCTCTGGAGCAACACCATTTTAGTTTTTTCACAAATATGTCCGATCCAGCTCGTACGGACGGGCAATTTGAAGAGAGAATAAATAAGTGAAGCTATGGCCAGCAGCTCATAAAACAAAACATAAGGTGAAAAAAGGTTCTGTTCTACATGCAACAGCTACCCAACACAAAATCTGATAAGCTTTGTTTGATTAGGGTTTTTGCATGTCTTTGTCTAAGATACATTGGGTCAAAACGAAATAAGGCTTAGTGTTGCAAAACGGAATAAGGCTTATTTGTGTTAGGGTTTTGCGCATGTAGTACATTAGGGTTTGCCTCAAAGGAATGAAATCTGATAAGCTTAATTTGCTAGGTTCTTGTGCATGCCATGAACTAACGGCGTCACGCTATCCTCAATGGGAATCCAACGTTTTGGGTCTGAAAACATGTGCTCCCTATATCAAAATGAGAGAGAACCAACGGTGGATAGGCTATGCGCAGCTATGCCTGTTTGTAGCTGGCTATTTTGCTATATAAATATATAACTAAAAAAAAATATTAGCACAGTACTTACAATGGAAATCCAACAAAACACACACACATAATATATGTTCATAATTTTTTGTGAATTTTGTTGAATTGCATGTTTTCACATAATATTTCTCTTTTTATTTTCAATAATTTTATTATTATTAATTTTGAATTTTTTATGTTTGAAATAATATTTTTGTGTTCTAGTATATTATAATATTTAGTCCATTTTCTTTGTTTTCCCAAATATTCTTGATTTATTACTGATGGGATTTATTTGTTGTATTCCTCTCTACTTTTCTAGTTTCTATTTTGTTTTTACCAAGTTACCATGTGAGACCGCCGAATATTTTGTTGGCCATACCACTTCTATAGATGCATGGCATGTACAAATTTTTGTTGGCTTAATTGAGTGACGAAAAATAGACTAAGTATATTATTTCTTTGGAAAACAGTAGTCTTTCTGCGACAGCTTATAGATTAGGCACGTGATGCTACAAACCTCAAACTAGCTAGCCCTGAAACTGGATCGTGCCAGAAAGTAGTAGTGCAATCTAGCTCAGACGTGGATACTTTGTTCCGGGTAGATACGAAGATCATCTGCGGCCTGTGATACCACGATGCGTTCGAGTGTTCATCATCAGATACCGTTGAGCCCTCGCCGTCAGCAGCACATGATCGGCTAAAAGCATGCCCCTAAATCCCTAATAAGGATACTCCTGTCAAATCCGCCGTCGCCCATCGGCACAGGCAGCCAGCGGATTTGGAAATATACCAGCCGGCCACTGGCCTATCGAACTGCGAACTAGCCTGTGGTCACATGCATTTTTGCAGGCATGGACATGCATGGCGACATGGCCAACCACCCGATCTTCCGGGGAAGTATCTATCTAGTCTAGCCCTGAAAACGATGCTGAATCATTGGCACACGTACGCCGGCCATGTTCTTCTTCTTGTCATGCTAGCTAGCGAGTCGCGCCCACGGACCGCACGGCTGCTACACCTACGAACTGGAGTACAATATTGCGCTAGCTCTAGATATGTGTGCAATACTAGTATCATCTTGACGATTGAGGAACGGGGAATGGAGCAGCACACATAATTGAGCATCCTTCAGTGCGTAGTCTTCTTCCGGTCTTGTCAGGAACATGGAGCTTGATTACATGCCCGTCCGATTCAGATTGTCTGATGTTACTTGGATCCGTCACAGGATCTGCGCCTGCCCTGTCCGGCCGGTTTCGCCGCCGGGCGCACACAGAGACGCGCGTATCTACGTGCCGGGCGCCATGGATGGCACGGCGCCGCGGGCGGCATGGGGGCGTACGTACTGCTCAAGTGCTGCTATAGCTGCACCTTCACGGGCACGATCGGGATCGGGATCGCGCCTTTGCAACGTGTGATCGGCGTTCGGGGAGCGAGCGGTTCAGAAAAAGAGAGGGAGCGACGGCGATGCCGATGCCGATGCCCGATTCTCGTTGCCGTGCCGGCGCGTGACGGGCACGCGCGCCTCTGTGCGAGTGCGACAGCGGCGGGGTTCGCCCTGCGCGCGAGGGCGCTGCACATGAGACGCTCCCGCGCGCGTGTAGTACCTGAGCGACCCATGGCGCCCCCGGTTGCGGGGCGCCGGCCCTCGAAACCGTGTGCGGATACGCCGGTTTCGCTCATTCGTGCGCCCGGGAGACTTGCATTGGGTTCAGTGCTCTGCTCGTGTCTGCTTTTCTTTCCCTGTTTTTCTCGTGTCTATCTGTATGTATGGAACTCTAGTCTTGGATCAGCGAATGGCTGCGTTTGCGTCGTCATATATATCCATGCTGATAACTCCGTGTCATCCATGTTACATTGCATGCACCGGATCAAGTTGTTGCAGAAAAAAAAAACAGTGTTGCCATTGTCGCAGATCACGCTGCACGTGCACCGGAAAATGACATTGCCTCTTCTTTTTTTCACTAGAAGATCATGGCACCTTCGATAATTCCGATCTTCGTTGGTACCGTTCGATGGAACCCTCAACTTTTTTGCGATCATAGAAAAATGTTGCAAAAAACTCCTCGGGATTATAAAGCTAAGAGCATCCCCAGAGGTGTCCCCAAAAGGATGGCAGGCAACGACGCCGTTAGGGCATTTACATTGCAGACGTTAAGCGTGAACGCTAGGATCACTTTCCTGGCGGTTGGGCTCAATTCCCGGCCTATCCCAGGAACTAGTCTCGCGTCGACGCTTCAGGAGACGCCGGCGCTCCGCTATTTTCTCTAGGGCAGAGCGTTTGCGGCCACGTGAAAAACAAATCCTGTTTAGCGTCCGAGTTAGCGGCTCGCGTTAAAGCATCGAGCGATCGGCTGGTTTCTTTTTCATATGCATTTTTTTTAAATCACCTAAGCGTCTAAGTAAACGCCTAGCATAGTATATGCCCTTAGTGGCCTTGCCTAAGCTTGCTCAAACTGTTGGCGCTTTGGGGAGACCTGCCCACACAGGCGCCCCCCAACGATCCACGTACCCAAAGGTCAAACGGTCAAAATCAACATCAACTTAACCAGATTACTTTCAAATTTAGGATTTTTTACATAGTTTCAACAAAAATTGTCCTAAAATAAACTAAATAAACCTAAATTACTACTGGTTGCGGCAGCGAAGCTAGGGTTTGCGCCACCACACCCTACTCGTTGTCATCATCGGAGGCAACATTAATCCACTCCGGATCAGTCCAGGAGAACACCTAGGGCCGCTGGTGCTGGACAGGCGGCGGAGAAGAATTCCCCTAGGTTCCTAGGGCGCCTCCATGTCGAGGTGTGCTTGCTCCTAGGACTATGCGGAGCCGAGGTGGAGAGCCTCCTCATTGAGGTCCGGCGGCATGAGGGATACCTCCTTCTTCGCCCTGTACGCGAGAAGGGCCTCGTAGTCGGCGGTGTCATCCCTCACCTCCTTGTCAGGGATGTCCTCGCCGTGGAACAACTCCCGCTCCTCTTCCTCATGCTTAACCTCCTAGCGCGGCGGAGAGCGCATGACGATGTCGCTCGGCAGGCGTGGCGGTGGGGAACATACAAGGCCGCGCGACGCGCAACTCGGTGGAGACTGCGGTCGCGGGGGCACACCGAAGAACTCATGTTGCCGCGGCACGACACGATGGGATCTCAGACGATAGCCACACTGGGCGAGGACCTTGTCGACGTCGAAGTCGTCCTAGTAGGCATGCCGCGCATCGCGGTTCCATGACCAACGTATGGGACGACGTGCCGGGCCACTGCCTCGTGTCGCTCCTAGTTGAGGACCGCTAGCCACCGGCCCTCGTTGGCCCAGGCTAGGTCCGACTATTGCTCCGGCGGCATCAACGAGATGAGGTCACCTCCTTGAGGTCACCGTCATGTGCGAGGGGCATGATGGCACGGTCGCCATCGCTGATGTTCCACCCAGATGGGTGGCACTGGTCCAGACATGAGACTTGGAGAGAGAGGGGGAGAGAGATGTGATGACCGAGGCAATACATACATTTCAAACAAAGTGAAGTAGGGAATTTAGTGACTGAAGTGGGGCATTTTGGAATGCTAACAAATGTTGAGGGATTCAAATGAAATATATTGCTGGCATTTTGCAAATAACCCCTGAAAACCCACCTGGAGTCCACGTCACCACCTACCTAGGTTCATGTTTATCTATTTTGGTCTTGATGCTTTGTATACTAAAGTAGTCAAAAATGTAAGTGATGTTCCTCCGATGTAGTGTTTGCGACTTGATGTACTAAATGCATATTCATGGGGTTTCTTGCTGTGTGGCCACTAAGATCAGGATTTAGCACACAATGCAACAACTTCCACGTTTGACGCCATAGCTTATTGTTCAGTAGCTTCTTCAGAAAGCAGAACTCGAGGTACGCTGGGCACTACTTTCTCGTCCATCCCCGGGGTCGCAGGACCACTCGCCAGTTGACCACGAGTTGTAGCTGAGTGACGAGCCGCCCCGCAGCCGCAGGTAGCTGAGAGATGACGTGGTTAGTGCCGCCACGGACGTCACGGCGCCGCGGCATGGGCGGATGGCTGCTGCCGCCGGCTACTTGTGCGTGCTTGCAGAAAAGGGACTAAATACACACGGATTTCTAGTCCTTCTACGATGTACAGATGCGACGGAACGATCGTTCCATGGATCACGAGAGGAGATTCTCCATGGCCATCGCCGGCAGCAGCGGCCGCGAGTCTCCACGCCTCAGCGCGGCGCCGCGGAAGGAGCGGCGGTCCTCAGAGGATGAGACGCGGAGGAGGACGTCGCGGAGGCGGTCCTCGCTGCAGGGGAGCGCGAGGGGCCCGGAGGTTGACGCGAAGCCGTACTCCTCCTCCGCCTGCCGGAGCAGCTCCCGAAACGCCGGGTGGCTCAGGTGCGCCAGCCGCACAAAGAACCGGCCGCCCTCCACGCGCACCGCGACGTGCCCCGCCGGCACGGAGGCCGACGACGACGCGGCGCCCACGGCCGTGGTCGACTCCTTGTCCTTGCCGGGCCGTACTGAGGCCGCCGCCGCGCGGGAGCGCCAGCGCCGCACAGCGCGGCGCAGCCAGTCGACCGACTGGACCGTGTTGATGACCTTGCACATGTTGAACCAACCGCGCGGACTGAAGCGACGATCTGGGTCTGCTCTGCTAGTTTGCTGCGGTGCTCTTTGCCTTGAACTTGCAGTTGTTGCTGATGGTGTAGTAGAGAGCGGACGGGGTGGGAATATATAGCGCCGGGCCGGGGTTGCACTACACCATGGTTGATTTTCAAGGGCAGAAAAAAGTGCCTTAGAAAATACAAAAAGTGCCTCAAAAGATATTTGAAGGCATTAAAAAAAGTGCCACATCAAATGGGGTAGGGAAAAATCATTTAAGGCACTTTTAAAAATTGCCTTTAAAAATGATTTTTTGAGGCACTTTTGAAAATGCCTCTAAAATAGATTTTTTTAGGCATTTTGAAAACTGCCCTAGAATATATTTTGAGGCACTATTGAGGAATGTCTTTAATATTTTTTGTTGGCACTTATATAATAATGCCTCCAAAAATAATTGTAGGCATTATAAATAATATGCCTCTAAAAACAATTGTAGGCATTATAATAATGCCTCTAAAAACTATTAAGGGAAATACTTTTCAGGCACTTTAAACATGAATTCAATCTATGTGGTAGACACAGTTCATATAAATTATGATGAACAACTAAAGATTCTACAGCAGACAACATTCTATGTAATCCAGGTTCAATCGTTTCCATTATTCGATACGAGTTATAGATTTCAATCAATTTGGCACTAAGGAATTATGTACTAGCAGAGCTACAAAAATCACATCAACAAGACACCGAAACAGTGATAAGAAAATGGCTCTAATCGTCTGACAGAGGTCTGCATTCTGCGAAGATGTACATCGATCTACTTGATGACCTCAAAAACTAGAAATTCAGGCTTCATCCTGCAGTCCTCAAAATGTTCTAGCAAATGGTCCCAAGTATCTTCTTTCTGCATAAAAGATGTTCACATCAACACATCAAGAAGCTAGAATCAAATGGCTAAAAAGAAGACATGTAAGAGTTTATATTGCAAGCCCGTATAAGAAACATGAAAATCGTTTCCAAAAAAATTCTTGTCAGAAACAATCATTTCGCAGACATAGGAACCAGCAAAGAATGTGACCAGTTCGCCGACATTGTTGCTGCACAACAGTGAAGCAGGATGCATATTGTCAGGTCTAATGAACTATCGTGCAGAAATTATACACAGACGGGGAGCATCGCAGAGAAGGTAGATGCATATAGTGTGCATCATGTGCTAGTGAACTGATAAGTATTTGACCATCTTAATTTTACCATTTTTAATAGATAGACTAGACAACATTCATGTCACAACTACTTATCCTAAGAATGTGTGAGTTGCCTCTGTTCTGGCAGGTGACTAATCCTAACCCTGCAAGGCCAATCAACAAACACGCTGATCTGGATAATAAGACCCGACGGCCTATAAAGAATTCAAATGACAAGACACACTGTGAACTTGAACCTGCACGCTATCAGCATAAAAAAAGAAGCACCAAATTAATTCAAAGAACAGCAATGTCCAAGAGTGCGGTCAAAGTCAGATTATTGGAGTGTAAAACTCAGACTATGTGACCATCAGTTTATACTTAGATACTTTCATCATCTAGTTTTGTGCAAATGTATATAGGAAACGTCAAGCTGATAAATAGCTATGACTGCATAGTGTCAGCATGGCCAAACGGGAAAAAGTAGCACATATGCATCACAAAATAGCTACTGTCTCAAAGCAATATCCTGCAGGAAGACCTACGAGAAAATATATGACGAAATACAAATGTGCTTGACAATACAAAGAAAAAGAATCTGTTCAATCATTAGATATCTAAAGCAACAAGCATGGAGAATTATCTCACCATCCTCTGCGAAACACTATTATTTATACTGCTCTTTAGAGTTAAAACGAAAATACCTTTGTTTGCCGTAGTCTACCCCACGTCTGGCTCTTCACTTTTATTGATCATTGACCTGTACGTGTACAACACAGTTACATACAGGGATTAGGATCCAAACGCATCTCTATACAAGATAACCGACCGACACAGACAGGTACAGTTGAGACTCTCTAATATTTAGAAAGATCAAAACAGACAAAAACATAGTGTGAGTTAACAAGGGCTAACATATGTTGCTTCTTCTTTCGGGTATTAAGGTACTTCAGCTGAAACTGGCCATGACACAGGGAAATGAACACAAGAAGCATATTAAACTATTCTGAGAGAGTTATGTATCCTTAAGGCCTTGTTTACGTCTCTGTATTTTTATTTTCTAAAAGTTTAGGGATGGAAGAAGATTTGGTGTTCATCCAATACTCTCCATACCCCGCAAATACTCTACCACGGAGGAGAGTTTTTTATCTAGACAAAAATAAGAGGATTTGTGGGGATATCTCGGGATTATCCCAACCAAACCTGGCATAGTAAACGGACTACGGGTATTTTGTGAAAAACGGAATAATCCCCTCCAATCCCTGCGGATATACTAACGAATACGAGAGAAGTAAACAAGGCCTAAGGTGATTTCAAGAAAGAAAAATACACCTCTATTAAAAGGAAGGAACTACAACAGTAAGATGTTTTTCTTGACTGTATAGTAGCTAAAGTCTATTTTCAGAATACTGTACAGTAACTAAAATCATCAGCCTTAATAGTACACTTATCAGACGCATGCCTAGGGATAAGGCTTTATGACACGAACTAAGCAACCTAAGAATCATAATCTGATCAGGCTTTAATCGACTTGTTATGGTTGATGAATTCCCCCTAAATTTCAAACCCTACCCACACAAAGTATGTGGATCGGCGGAGCAGGCTCACATGGAGATGGATCCATGTCATGGGCACCAGCAGCTTACCTTGCTGTGCGTGCGGATGGAGCACCCGGGATCCAGTAGACTATTGTGTGGCTCTCGCCGATGATCTCCTCAAGGGATCCGATGCTCATGGGGGGTCCCGTGGAGTTATTCGACCTTGGATCTGTCCTCCTCGGTCTTCTCCTCGGTGGGGCAGAGCTGCTCCTACATGGCGACGAACTCATCCATGAGGAGGTAGTCCTTGACGCACTCGAGCTTGAGCAGGCGAAGGAGGCACTTGGAGAGCAGCGCGACGCAGTGGAGGCGCGCCGTAGCCTTTGCGCTGGGGAGGAGCGGTGGGAGATTGGCCGGGTCGTGGCGCCGAAGGACTGCCATGCCGCAGCGGCGGTCGTGGTCGTCCTCCTCAAGGCCTGAGAGCGCCTGGAGGCCTTCGACCATGTCCTCGTACTCCACGCCATCGTCGCCGCGTCGGATCATTGTCGCCATCGTGTAGCTAGGGTTAGCAGAGGCTGTGCGGCGAAATCGGAATCAACGATTTGGCGCCATGGTTATGAGAGAGGAGAGCGAGGTGGAGTCGGAGTACCGCTCGGCGTCGGAGGATAGGGCCGGAGCTGGCCGGAATTGATATGCGAAGGACGGGAGGAATTGGGGAAACGAGAGAGAGGGAGAGAGAGAGAGAGAATGGCTTCGGGGCAGAGGGGCATTGAGGGAAATCTGAATATTGAGGGTGGGTCCGGGTGCAGTATTGGGTTTCCGGTTTGCAGGCGCCCATCTTTTCGCTGATTATTCCCGGCACTTTCCAAAATGCCTTAAAAAAGCTATTATTGCAGGCACTATACAAAATGCCATGAAAAATAGTCTTTTCTCAGGCAGTTTGAGAAAATGCCTTAAAAACATGATTTTTTGCAGGCAGTTATATATAATGCCTCTAAAGATGTACTCTTTGTAGGCATTAACTACAAAGTGCCTCTAAATATAATTTTTTTAGGCATTTTTGAAAAATGCCTCTACTGAAATGCCCTTAAAAATCAACCGTGACATAGTGTTGGCTGCCGGATTGGCACCGTCGTCATGGCTTGACATGTATATATCGTGTGTCGTCCAGCACGTGAGGACTGTACTATAGCACTCATCATCTACTGAGAATACTGGTGGGTGAAAGTGAGATGAGATGAGCCGATCGACTGTGATCGCTCGATCGATGCCTCTTCTTGGAGGGGACTGTTTCACGTGATACAGGTTAATTACCTTCTCTCTCTTTTTTGTTGGAAGCGATTCGACGTCGATATAACCACAAACCTGAATTAGTCTTTATAATCTAAAACAAATTTGCTCAACTCTGTGTTAATCGAAAAGATCCTATAGAGTATAATTAGAGTTGCATGCGGGATCTCACCAAAGCCCCTGCTTCTAAGTTCATTTGGAAATGTCTAGTACTCCCTCCGTCCCAGAATAGATTCTTAGATTTTTTTAAAAATTTTAGATTAATCTATATACTAAATAGTGTATAGATTCATTCAAATTTTAACAAATTTAAGACATCTATTTTGAAACGAAGGAAGTACTCCCTCCGTCTCGGTTTATAAGACTTACGCGTATTTCTAGGTTGATATATTAACCAACTTAGCATGAGATACATAAGATAAAAAATATATTATTAGAAATTTCAAATGTTATATTTTTTAATAATATAATTTTTATATTATATAATTCATATTATATAGCTCATGCGGACGACCTAGGTAGACGCGTAAGTCTTATAAACTGGGATAGAGTGAGTATAACATTTTAACCTAAGTATAATCCTATCGAGCACAAAACCAGAGCTGGAGAACCAAGCCTTGTCACGGTTTTGCAGATGTACGGTTCTTTGTCCGAGAGGACCATGCCAGAGCTGGAGAAGGCAGTCCCCTCCAAGAAGAGAGGACCAGACTACAACAGGAGGTGGCAGCACATAAAGATCCACTGAATCGGGCAGGCAGAGGCAGGCACACCGAGGCTGCGAGCAACTTGATCCGCTCGCGTATATGACGCATGCGTTTCGTGTGCCCTGCCATGGACGATCCACCTTCGTTTCCTTTTTTTCCTAGCTAGACCTCCACGTTTTCCTTTCGTTTCCCACCGGCCGTACGTCGCGTTCTTAGTAAAGAAGGTGCCATGAGCCCCACGGCCGAGCACAGCTTCGGCTGTGAGTCTATCCGGTGCGCCTATACCGCCTTTATCTATGTGAAATCAACTCGAGCGCGCTGGATAGGTATGGAACAGTCTATAGCTTTAGCTAATTGCTATTATGTTTGGCTTTCACTCCATTAACTAGCAAAAATAGTGGCCCTTGCAAATACGAGGGCAACATCTAAATATGTCTAAAATTTGTATTATGCGATTAGAATTAACATTGTTCTAATCCTATAAATATTATGAAAAAATTAATTGTGTGAAAGGCACATTTAGTCCTTTGTAATAATTTATGGGACATCAATGAATGTTCCTATAAAAATCATGTATCAATGAATATATGCACCTTTTGTACATTAGATTAGTGCATATGGCAAGCTTGGATATACTAGTTTTTGTTTCATGTGACTTCAATGTGAGGCTAAATCTTATGCCCGCCAACAAAACCTATTTGTTGATATGTAACTAATAATTTGTCGCATGATGATGTCGTTAGATGGTTACTAACTTTGGTAATGATATAATACGTCAGATTAATGGTCACATTTTTGGTATGCACAATTAAGGGAATAATATGTCATATACAAAATTATCTATTTTTATCGGCTAGCTGAATATTTTGGTCTACCATGAGATTTTCTTGATCAGTTATCTCTCCTTTTTTTTCATCATATGTACTTTAATAATAGGATAATTTGGATTCTTATAAATATATATGATGATGAAATTTTAATGTACAAATAGTAATTTAACAAATCGTTTGATTGAGTATTTATGTAAACAGTTTAAGTTATGGTTAACATTTTAAATGAATAACTAAAAAAGTATTTTATAAAAGTTAATAAGAAAATATTGTTGGCCGCTATGTCAACTATATAGTGATAAATAGATTTTATCTTTTCATAATCAATTTCTTTCCTCATTATTCATATTACAGAATATGACCATTCAATATCCATTCTCTCCAAGATTTAACTTTGAATTTTTTTATAAGCATATTCTAAATAACTGAAATCTATTCTATCTTTGATATCTTGACTATTTAATTTATGTGATCACATTTAATGATACTATTTTTCTTAATATTATACAATGTGATATGTATTGAAACGACTTTTTTCATATTTGTATCTTATTTTCATGCCTTTTTCTTTGTTACCTTCCACTCTTGATCATTTTTAGTCGTTGTTGTATCATTTACCATGAATAGGACGACATCTTAATTAAACGATACTCGGTTTTATTATGTGGCTTCGCTTTATGACATTTTGGTTAGCATTAGCTTACTACCAAATTTATGAATAAACTATTAATAGGTGATTATGGATTATGTCACTCATATTAATTTTGGTTTCGATTTCCTGATATAATTCATAAGTTGTAAAATTATCCATCGACGTCATAATTTTTTTGCATATATTTGTATTTAGTATATTTAATTCGATCATCTACAATGTTTTGCAAAAATATACTCCAAGAGTGTTGTTTTTGATGAGATGTGACAACCAACAGCCGAAAGTCTTCATGTGTTCATCTCTAATCCAGTAGTCATGCTTCCCAGGGTTGTTGGAGCGTAAAATTTTCGTGTCTTCCTCGATATACGGAGCCGCCAAGGTGGAATTCTGTAAAACAGTGTAATGTGCTTCACTGTAAGAATGTTCGTCCCCAGTGGCGGACCTAGAATTTAGACATGACCGGGGCTGAACTCTAATGGCGAGAAACTTTGAAAAAATATAAACCCTCTCCCTCCCAACCCTTGTAAAGAATTCGGCACCAAAGTTTTTAGCTCGTCCTTTTTTTAAGGATAACATAGAAAAAAAGGATGTGGCATTTCTAACAACGCTATATTCCAACCTATCATGGTTTTTGAACCATTATTTCTAAAATCTCATTGTCAGCTTAGCTATAAATTTTCAAGGAGATTTATGATGAAGTTGTCAGCATGTACCCTTAGCCAACACTCTTGTAGCAGTATGCATCTAGCTCCTCAATTTAGTTCCCAAAGGCCATGATCTGCGAAAATGCCATCTAAATTAAGATCAGCACCAGGATTATCTAGTGGACACTGGTGTTATCATCCCTATACATATTGCTGTTGTTGAGTGTTACTATAGTTTGGTTGAACTGTCCTATATTAATTTCAGATTCCTGAGCTGAGGGAGACTCGGCAAAAAATGGCGAAATGTAAAGCTGATGAAAAAAAGATTACACTGATTTTTAATTAGAACTATTCCAACCACTTTGTTCCTTTCATTTCCCATGTCTACGTTATCAATCGAATAAACCAGCTTCCGCTAATCCCTAATTTCAGCAACGGAGAATTTCTAACAAAAAGAAACTGTTGGAAATAAATCTTAAAAAAATGAATTTCAGAAGCAAACAATTACCTGAAACAAAAAAAACACCGGACAAGGCACTACTATGTTAGATGCGACGAGCGGAATACACGAGAAGAATGCCGTGGTGCACGGGCGGCGGCAGCTGCGTCGGTGTTGTGCGGCCGGGCTCTCGAACAGGCCGCGCCGGCACCATGAAGAGGTTGAGACGAGCATACCTACCTTGGCGGCGCGCGATCAGCGACGGGGCGAGGACTCCTGCGAGGCTGCGACCAGATCGAGCGGAGCAGTAACCGAGAGAAAATTACAAAAAACCACCACATTTGCGGCTAGGTTTCAAAAGACCACCACTATTCTTTAGGGTTTCAAAAAACCACCACTTCGGCTCTAACACGTAACAAAAAGCACTAATTTAGTTTTGACCTCCTCTAGACAGTGAAACTGACCGGTAGGGTCTACTTGTCGGGCTGACGTGGCAAGGTGTAACGGTGCAAGACAAATGGACATGAACAAGCAGCCTCTTTGGATGTGGGCCCACCTGTCATCACCTTCACACATACTATATCTCTCCTACACATTTTGTCAAGCACCTTGCGTGCACTGGAGTGCGGTCGCTGCCAATGCCAAGACATGTCGCGCCGCCGTGCTCTCTGCTTCCAGCCGCCGCACATGACTGCAAGCCACCTACCCGTCTGTTCCAGCCATAGCTACTGTAACAACCCCAAGAATTTGAATCTAAGTGAGCTTTGAATTCAACTTGAAAACGAATTTGAATCTGCAAATTCAGACAAATAGCAATCAGACAAACGATTAGAAAAAAAAAGAACTGACGAACAGGCGGATGAACTCTAGCTGCCATCGATTCCCATCGCCGGCCAGCCACACCGCCCCCTGGACCCACCGCCGTTGTAGCCGACGCAAGCATCAGCGCCGCGCGTTGCCCGCCCGCGGCACTGCTCGCCGTCGCCATACCTTGCACTGCTTCGCCGTCAGCCCGCCGTACGCGCTCGCCATGCCGCTGCCGCCGCCCAGCTCCTCGTCGCCTGCCACCTCGCCGCGCTCCAGCTGCTCGCCCTCCACGTCGTCGCTTCAAGAGGCCTCCAGAGGGCGCCAGCCGTGCTCGGATAAGCACTCCACCACCGCCAATTTCGCCGCCACCACACGTTGCCGCCAGAGACTCTGCCCCCTCCTATAAAATCCCTCTATCCTTTCCCTTTCTAAAATTTCTTGTGGGAATCAATCCATCTCTCGCTCCCAATCATCTTTGTGCCTTCAATTTCAACCATCACCGCCGCCAAGCTCACCTCCAGCGCCGCCAACCGCCGCCGGTGAGCACCCTCTTCTCCCCTTCCTCTGTTTCTTCCTCTTTTTTTTTCTGGCAACGCCGAAGCAGTATGCCGCTTCGGGCCACTGCCAAGCCACGGCCAGGCCTAGTGTTGGGCTGGCTACTCCCTTCCCAACCCAAGCAGAGAAAAAAAAAGTTTGAGCTCTTTTTTTTCTATTTCCTTTTATGTTTTCAATTTAGTAATGATTTTAAAACAAGTTTCTTTACAAAACTTCTTTGGCTAAAAGATTTAAAATATAAAGGGCTGTAATAATCCTCATAAACCTTTGTATGCAAACAATTCTTCCAAATGCCTTTAAAAATTATTTTGTTAGGCTTTTAAACTCAAAACCTTTATGCACATATAACAAAATAAAGGCCCCTTTTTATCTATATTTCAACCCTAGTTCACGAATATAGGTAATGACCTTGGGAAAATGTTTCTGAATATTCTAGGACCCAGTGGTGAAGCCTCGGAAGATTTTGTAATAGGTGTGCACCACCTCGGAGTCGAGGAATTCCCAGAAGACCTCTATTTAGGCAAGTCACCTCTCTCACCGATGAAATTTTGGTGGTAAATGATTTTAGAATATTGAAGCTAAGCTATGTGCAATAATAGAACCCCTGAACCATTAATATTTGATGTTATTCCTTGAGACCAACCCTAGTGGAAACCCTGGACTTGCTTGATGGATGATGCATGATTATTTGTATGATTGCTTGGAGGTCATATTTACCTTAAAAATCCTGGTATAAAAAGGACTCATCACCTGGATGAGAGCCTTGATTTTGGATTATGTGCCCTAGTATGTGGGTGTGGTTGATGAGTAAACCTGTGGTACATCCCTGACATAAAACAATAAAACACACCACATAAATTGCATGAACCCCCTACTCTATTCCAACGGATTTTCTACATTGTAGATTGACCCTGGTATGGGTGATCAACGGGGAGACACTCGGAGTCGGGATGCTATAGTATGTTATCGATTTCCGTGGCCCTGACATACTCCCGGTGGGATTCGAGTGATGAGACCTTCCCGGGTAGAATTTTCAAAAGATAGAGTAGATAAAAACTTAGCTTTCAATTAAAGGTTCCGATGCTAATGATAGCAATATCGCAAACCCTAGTGGTTTGGGCCACTATGGCTTAGCACAGAACCATTGGAGGCACACACTTACACATCTAAAATCCATGATAAAGAATGAAAGAAAAATAAATATATATACTGAAGAAAATGAATGATACCAAGCATGGTCACTTGGTGGAGTTAAGTATGCCACGGGTGGACGATGTTCTCCCCTCCGTTAGGCAAAGTGGTTAAAATGATACCACTATGGGTTTGACCACAAGGAAACCTTATGGGACCTTCCTGGTTAATTAATCTTGAATAAAACTTTAAATTGGAAACCATCTTGTGACTTGCTGAGTACTTTAGTACTCACCCTTGCTATATAAACATTTTTCAGAAACACCCGAAGATATCGCGGAGGTTGATCCTGATGTCTTCCTTCGCGGAGAAGATTTCGAGTTCTAGGTCATTCCTACGCTCGAGGGCTGATCCTAGAAATGTAGTCACGTGTGTAAAATCAATAAAGTTTGTATGGTTTAGTCATGGTTTAATAATTTTAAGACAATGAGAACCTCGTTTAATGTTGGATTGTAAGAAAAATATTTATGTGATATTATCTACCCTTGTAATATTATTCCTATGAGTTTGTATGCGATGGCTGTGTTTTGTAATCACTCAGAATTTCGCGAAATTTTGCCTTCGGCGAATTCGTGGAATTTCTAGTCACGGTCCCGAATTTTCGGGGCGTGACAGAGTGGTATCAGAGCCAGCCTTGACCGTAGGAAAGACCCCCGGTTTTGAAAAAAAGGTACGTGGTTGCAAAAAAAAAGATTGAGAAAAAGAATTTTTTTAAGCCTTTATCCAGCTCTTAAAATCTTTTGCTTTTGATATAAAATTTGTAAGATAAAATTTTGGGTGAAAAAAAATTTATTTTTCGCACTTTAAAGAAAAAGTTATTTCACATATTGTAGGCATGGTGTACTATTTTTATACCTCTCCCGAGACTCTCGGGGGATGGGCCCAACTCTTGTGGAGGATGTTGGGATATCTTTTTGTGCCGAGGCAGGACCTCCCATATTTTCATGCAAAAGCTATTTTTGTGCATGGGATACTTCAGTATTGGACCGGATGGGTTAACATAAAAGTTGATGGTACCGAGACCACTTATGTTGGACAAAGGGATATAGAGGAGGATGCAATTCAGGACGCATCCAGAAGGGCTATATTGAACCTGCGACATAAGTACGACGACACATTTGATGAGTCCATCTATCGACTCATACCCCAGGAGTTGAATGATGGAAACAGCGTGGGAGTGCCTTTTCCACCATTCGTGAATGACGGGTCAGAGATAGAGGTAGTGAGAGAAATAGCCTTTGCAGCAGGGCAATATGGGAAGATTCGAAAGGAATATCAAGAAGCCCAAGGTGAGATAGTCCAGTTGCGGGGCGAAAATATAGAGCTTCGCCAGAATATACTTGACTTGGAGACGAAACTTAAGGAGGCTATAAGTGCTCAACAGAAGATGGCCAGTCCAAGTGCAAGGCGATTAAGGGCTTGTCAAGGGGATCAATCACATGGACCGGGAGCGAAGAAGATCAAGACCATATGGACCAAGAAATATCTTGAACGCTTCAAGAGTGCTCCACAAGTGAGGCCGGAAGAAATAGAGGCGCCACCAAGTCAGGAGGATGAAGAGGAAGAGGAACCGATGGAACGTGAGTTCTATACCAGCAGCAACCCTCCGTCAGATGACGAATAGACACTTCAAGAAAGGCGCTAGTATAATCTAGGTTTGTGTTTTAAAATGGGTGTGCCATGTTTTGATGATGTGTGCAATATATGCATGTATGTGTGACTAAGTACGAGGTACGAGTAGCCAATAGTCTAAGTAAACCGCTTAGTGTTTCTGTAAAATAAATAAATAAAACTAACGTTTTTAATATTTTCCTACTCTTGTATATCCCAAACACGTGTATATTCTCTAACAAAAGTTTTCCTTTCAAATAAAACAGTTGCAAGTCACCAACATGGATGACCACAACTCACAAACAACCCGAGACAATGGAGACTACGGTAGTAATGGAGAGCAGCCAAGTCTAGCAGCAATTATGCTAGCCATGGATAGAGGCAGACGACAAACCGAAGAGAACCAGATGAGGATGATGGAAACACATGCCCAGATGTTGGAAAGAATAGCAAAAAAATTGGCAGAACAAAAAGGAAGTTCAGAGGCAAAGAAGGAGTCAAGAAAACCAAGGTGGGGAGATTTCCAGAAGACAAACCCACCAATCTTCCCTGGTTCAGAAGAACCACTAGACGCCGATGACTGGCTCAGAGATGTTAAACGACGACTACAAACCATAGGATGTGAGGACCGGGAAAAGGTTTTTTTTTTGCATCACACCAACTATAGGGATCCGCCGCAACATGGTGGATAAATTTCCGGGAAGCTAGTCTGAACCCAGAAGAAATAACATGGCAAGAATTTGTGGAAGGATTCAAGAAGGAACATATTCCTTCAGATATAATGTTGATGAAACGTCGGGAATTTTTGGATTTGAAGCAAGGAAATCAAACTCTGAAGAAGTATTTGGGCAAGTTCAATTATTTGGCAAGATACGCGGCTGATGACGTGAGCACTGAGACAAAGAAGATGGAACAATTTGAGCAGGGACTGCAAGACTCGTTGAAGTACCACATCTCGTCTCAAGTATTTCCCAATTACCAGGCTATGGTAAATAGTCTTCTGAAGACTGACAAAGTAAGGGCAAGCATGGTGGAGGATCGAAAGAGAAAGGCACGGAATTTCAACACCCCAATGGATGCCATCCGATCTAGGAATTGGGTGACACCAAGTTCGACAGGAGCGGAAAACATTGGCCATAAAGAGGGATGACCGAAGAGGAGGAAATGTTGACAGAATTGTTAACTGCTTTAGGTGCGGAGGAAGACATTCAATAGGAAGTTGTCCACAACGAAAAACAGTGTGCTATCACTGTGAGGATCCTACTCATTTGCGGAATGCGTGCCCAAGGAGGAATTTACCAATGGAAGTAGCGAGGGCCCAATTCCGACAACAACAAAGCACGAGGCCACAAAATATGGGCAATAAAGGGAAAGGATTGTTGCAAGCAGGAAAGGCCATGACTGGACAAAATTCTCAAGGGGTGAACAAGGGAGGAATGAACCAAAGGCCTAATCAAGGACGGGTGAATTATGTGTCTACCAAAGAGGCCACAGAGGCTACCGACATGATTACTGGTACGTTTTCAGTAATGTCTAAGCCAACCTTAATTTTATTTGATCCCGGAGCTACACATTCCTTTATTTCAATAATCTTCACCTTAGAAAATGAGATGCCCTCCTTCCCCTTAGAGAAACCTTATGTGGTTGAATCACCTGGAGCAAAGATGAAAGCTCAAACAAAGACCAATGAGGTAGAAATAGACATCCATGGAGAAAAATTTAAAGCAAACCTCATACACTTGCAACTAAGAGATTTGGATGTCATATTAGGAATGGACTGGTTATATAAATACAAGGCAAAGGTTGATTGTGAGGATAAATTGGTTTATGTCACCAGTCCGAATAATCTAACACTGAGAATAAAGTCACAAAATTCCTTTTTGAGAAAGCAGAAGAAGAGGGTATGTAGTATGGTAGCAGAAGGAGTAATGCAGATTCCGATGGTTAAAGAATTTGCAGATGTGTTCCCAGAGCAATTACCTGGGAAGCCACCAGATAGAGAGGTGGAATTTAAAATAGAACTTAAACCCGGAACAGAACCAATTACAAGGCAACCATACCACATGTCAAGAAAAGAGCTAGTAGAGTTGAAGAAGCAAATTGACGAGTTATTAGAAAAGAACTTTATACAACCAAGCATCTCGTCATGGGCAGCACCAGTATTATTTGCAAAAAAGAAGGATGGTAGCTCGAGACTATGTGTAGACTACCGGGGACTTAACGCAGTCACCATCAAAAATAAATACCCTTTGCCCAGGATTGATGACCTTTTTGACCAGTTAAGGAATGCCAAAATATTTTCAAAAATAGATCTAAGGTCTGGATATCATCAGCTGAAAATTCGCCCGGAGGATAGACCAAAGACTGCTTTCACTACCAGATATGGATTATATGAATTCACGGTAGTACCTTTTGGATTAACCAATGCACCAGCCTTTTTCATGAATCTCATGAATAAGGTGATGATGGACTTTTTGGACAAATTTGTAGTAGTCTTTGTCGATGATATCCTAGTGTACTCAAGTAGCCCTGAAGAACATGAGCAACACTTGAGACAAGTTTTGACAAGGCTAAGAGAACATAAGTTGTTTGCAAAGTTTTCAAAATGCGAATTCTGGATGAAAGAAATTTCTTTCCTGGGTCACATTATATCAGAAGAAGGAGTTAAAATGGATCCAGAAAAGGTGAAAGCAATATTGGAATGGAAGGCCCCAACAAATGTGAAAGAAGTTCGAAGTTTCTTAGGATTGGTAGGATATTATAGGAGGTTTATTGAAGGATTTTCAAGGATTTGTCGGCCACTAACCCAATTGCTGAAAAAAGATAAGGAATACGAATGGACAAATAAATGTGAAATCGCATTTCAGGAGTTGAAGAATAGGTTAACCACTGCACCAGTTCTGGTTTTACCAGACTCGGACAAAGAATTCCAAATATATTGTGACGCATCAAAACAAGGGCTAGGATGTGTACTGATGCAAGATGGAAAGGTCATATCATATGCGTCAAGACAACTCCGACCACATGAGGAAAATTATCCAACACATGACTTAGAACTTGCAGCAGTAGTTCATGTATTGAAAATATGGAGACACTACTTGCTAGGGAATAAGTGTGAAGTATTTTCGGATCATAAGAGTCTAAAATATATCTTCACGCAGCCCGACTTAAATCTTCGACAACGAAGGTGGTTAGAATTCAATACAAACCCGGTAAGGCCAATGTGGTGGCAGATGCATTAAGCCGAAAAATATATCATAGCATAGTAACTGTGCAACATGATCAGCTAGAGTTATGGAAGGAGTTCCGGAAGTTGAATTTAGAATTAGTTGAAGAAGGAGCAGTGATGACCCTGCAAGTTCAAACCACACTAGATGAACAAATTAAGCAAGTCCAAGAGAAAGATGAAGAGATACAAGGGCTTAAGGAAAAGGTGCTGAAAAATGAGGCGCCAGACTTTTCGTTAAATGAGCAAGGAGTGATGTATTTCCGGAACCGTCTGTGCATACCAAACAAAAAGGAGTTAAGGAAATTAATCCTGCAGGAAGCACATGCTTCGCAATTCTCCATACACCCAGGAGGTACGAAGATGTACTAAGACTTGAGAAAGAGGTATTGGTGGAGAAATATGAAACGAGAGATTGGTGAATATGTTACACTCTGTGACATATGTCAACGAGTGAAAGCAGGCCACCAAAAACCGGTTGGATTATTACAACCTCTACCCATTCCAGATTGGAAGTGGGAGGAGATCGGTATGGATTTTATTACGGGTTTACCCAAAACCAGAAATGGATATGATGCTATATGGGTCATCGTCGATAGGTTGACCAAAGTAGCCCACTTTATACCCATAAAGCAAACATATGGAAAGAATAAGCTTGCAGAGTTATATTTAACCAAGATTGTAGTATTGCATGGAGTACCTAAGAAAATTTGCTCCGATAGAGGGCGGCAATTCACTTCTCACTTTTGGAAAAAGTTACATGAAGCCATGGGGACGGATTTGGATTTCAGTACAGCATACCACCCACAAACCAACGGACAAACTGAGAGAGTAAATCAAATCCTGGAGGACATGTTGCGATCATGTGTGCTAGTTTATGGAGCTGCATGGGACACATGTTTACCATTTGCAGAATTCTCATACAATAACAGCTATCAAGCTAGTATTGGGAGATCACCATTTGAAGCCCTGTATGGAAGAAGTTGTAGAACACCATTAAATTGGACTGAGGTAGGAGAAAAGCAACTTCTTGGACCACAAATAGTTCAAGATGCAGAGGCTCAAGTGAGGATTATTAGAGAGAAGCTGCAAGCAGCTCAAACCAGATATAAGCAATATGCCGACAAACATCGACTTGATCTTAGCTTCCAAGAAGGGGATTATGTATATTTAAGGGTCACTCCTTTCAAGTCAATCCAGCGGTTCCACACAAAAGATAAGTTGGCACCCAGATTTGTAGGACCATTCAAAATTACAAAACGAGTAGGGGAAGTTGCCTACCAACTGGAGTTAAGTTCAAAACTGAATAGAGTGCATAATGTGTTTCATATATCGCAACTCAGAAAGTGCTTAGAGCCGCCAGAAAAGAAGGTGACCCTGGACGAGATCGAACCCCAAGAGGATCTGACCTACACTGAGGAACCAGTTAAAATCCTTGAAACCAAAGAGCGACAATTAAGAACAAGGAACATCAAGTTCTGTAAGGTGCAATGGAAGCGGAAGCTACATGGGAAAAAGAATCAGAGATCCGACAGAAATATCCGCATCTGTTTCTAGAGGAGGAGTGAATCTCGGGGACGAGAATCTTTTTAAGGGGGGTAGCTTGTAACAACCCCAAGAATTTGAATCTAAGTGAGCTTTGAATTCAACTTGAAAACGAATTTGAATCTGCAAATTCAGACAAATAGCAATCAGACAAACGATTAGAAAAAAAAAGAACTGACGAACAGGCGGATGAACTCTAGCTGCCATCGATTCCCCATCGCCGGCCAGCCACACCGCCCCCTGGACCCACCGCCGCTGTAGCCGACGCAAGCATCAGCGCCGCGCGTTGCCCGCCCGTGGCACTGCTCGCCGTCGCCATACCTTGCACTGCTTCGCCGTCAGCCCGCCGTACGCGCTCGCCATGCCGCTACCGCCGCCCAGCTCCTCGTCGCCTGCCACCTCGCCGCGCTCCAGCTGCTCGCCCTCCACGTCATCGCTTCAAGAGGCCTCCAGAGGGCGCCAGCCGTGCTCGGATAAGCACTCCACCACCGCCAATTTCGCCGCCACCACACGTTGCCGCCAGAGACTCTGCCCCCTCCTATAAAATCCCTCTATCCTTTCCCTTTCTAAAATTTCTTGTGGGAATCAATCCATCTCTCGCTCCCAATCATTTTTGTGCCTTCAATTTCAACCATCACCGCCGCCAAGCTCACCTCCAGCGCCGCCAACCGCCGCCGGTGAGCACCCTCTTCTCCCCTTCCTCTGTTTCTTCCTCTCTTTTTTCTGGCAACGCCGAAGCAGTATGCCGCTTCGGGCCACTGCCAAGCCACGGCCAGGCCTAGTGTTGGGCTGGCTACTCCCTTCCCAACCCAAGCAGAGAAAAAAAAGTTTGAGCTCTTTTTTTTCTATTTCCTTTTATGTTTTCAATTTAGTAATGATTTTAAAACAAGTTTCTTTACAAAACTTCTTTGGCTAAAAGATTTAAAATATAAAGGGCTGTAATAATCCTCATAAACCTTTGTATGCAAACAATTCTTCCAAATGCCTTTAAAAATTATTTTGTTAGGCTTTTAAACTCAAAACCTTATGCACATATAACAAAATAAAGGCCCCTTTTTATCTATATTTCAACCCTAGTTCACGAATATAGGTAATGACCTTGGGAAAATGTTTCTGAATATTCTAGGACCCAGTGGTGAAGCCTCGGAAGATTTTGTAATAGGTGTGCACCACCTCGGAGTCGAGGAATTCCCAGAAGACCTCTCTTTAGGCAAGTCACCTCTCTCACCGATGAAATTTTGGTGGTAAATAATTTTAGAATATTGAAGCTAAGCTATGTGCAATAATAGAACCCATGAACCATTAATATTTGATGTTATTCCTTGAGACCAACCCTAGTGGAAACCCTGGACTTGCTTGATGGATGATGCATGATTATTTGTATGATTGCTTGGAGGTCATATTTACCTTAAAAATCCTGGTATAAAAAGGACTCATCACCTGGATGAGAGCCTTGATTTTGGATTATGTGCCCTAGTATGTGGGTGTGGTTGATGAGTAAACCTGTGGTACATCCCTGACACAAAACAATAAAACACACCACATAAATTGCATGAACCCCCTACTCTATTCCAACGGATTTTCTACATTGTAGATTGACCCTGGTATGGGTGATCAACGGGGAGACACTCGGAGTCGGGATGCTATAGTATGTTATCGATTTCCGTGGCCCTGACATACTCCCGGTGGGATTCGAGTGATGAGACCTTCCCGGGTAGAATTTTCAAAAGATAGAGTAGATAAAAACTTAGCTTTCAATTAAAGGTTCCGATGCTAATGATAGCAATATCGCAAACCCTAGTGGTTTGGGCCACTATGGCTTAGCACAGAACCATTGGAGGCACACACTTACACATCTAAAATCCATGATAAAGAATGAAAGAAAAATAAATATATATACTGAAGAAAATGAATGATACCAAGCATGGTCACTTGGTGGAGTTAAGTATGCCACGGGTGGACGATGTTCTCCCCTCCGTTAGGCAAAGTGGTTAAAATGATACCACTATGGGTTTGACCACAAGGAAACCTTATGGGACCTTCCTGGTTAATTAATCTTGAATAAAACTTTAAATTGGAAACCATCTTGTGACTTGCTGAGTACTTTAGTACTCACCCTTGCTATATAAACATTTTTCAGAAACACCCGAAGATATCGCGGAGGTTGATCCTGATGTCTTCCTTCGCGGAGAAGATTTCGAGTTCTAGGTCATTCCTACGCTCGAGGGATGATCCTAGAAATGTAGTCACGTGTGTAAAATCAATAAAGTTTGTATGGTTTAGTCATGGTTTAATAATTTTAAGACAATGAGAACCTCGTTTAATGTTGGATTGTAAGAAAAATATTTATGTGATATTATCTATTCTTGTAATATTATTCCTATGAGTTTGTATGCGATGACTGTGTTTTGTAATCACTCAGAATTTCGCGAAATTTTGCCTTCGACGAATTCGTGGAATTTCTAGTCACGGTCCCGAATTTTCGGGGCGTGACAGCTACCCTCTCGCATTTCCCGGATGGCGGCGGTCTGTGTAGCACACGTGCATGCCGACGGCCGAAGAAGTGTTGGTGCATGGAGCGGCATCCACGGCAGATGATACCGGGGGCTCGGGCCAGCGGCGTTTGAGATCGTGTCTCGGTGGTTAGGTAGGAGCTGAGACCGTACGCCCACGGCGGCGCGCGCAAGAAGAAGAGCGGAGCGGTGGCGGGCGCACTGGAGAAAAAGAGGCAAGCGGCCACACGCCTTGGAGCTAGGGGTCTCGCGCGGGGCTCCGGGCAGGGGAGGCGAGGGGATCCGCCGATACAGGCCAGGGCGGTCCGCCGGTCGCGGGGAAGAAGCTCGATGCAGGAGGTGAGCGGAGGAGGGAGCAGGGGTAGGGGCTGCTCGCCGGCGGGGACGGGGACGGGGGCGGCGTGCCGGCGGGGACAGGGCCTGCTCGCCGGCGAGAGCAGGGACGACGCCCAAGCTGGGACGACGGCGGGTGGTGCGTGGCCTGGTGCTTTTTTCCTGCCTTGCTTGGTCGTGGAAAATATTTTTTTATATTTTTATTTAGATCCTATTTTTAACATGACACCTCCATGCTGGATTTTATAAGAACATAAAAGGAAAGGAATTACGAAATGGGGGTGGCTAGATCTCAGGCGCCTGAGAATTACTTATGTCTAAGTCGCTGATGTCATCATAATATTTGTGCTAATTCTTAGTTGCAACCTAGTTGCAATTCATAAGATTTGTACTAATTCTTAGTTACAACCTAGTTGCAACTCATTAAATTCTCAGTTACACCCAAGTTGCAACTCATGTGTAACTTCTATTTGCACGAATCACGAGGTAAATCGAACGGTGGAAGAGGCGACTGAGACTTAAGAAATTCTCAGGCGCCTGAGAACTAGCAAATCCGTTACGAAATAAAATAAAATAAATCAATGTCTAACGGGTGTATGCCTCCATCGTTACCGCTTGCCACGTCACATTGACAAGCAGACCCCATCTGTCAGTTTTGCTGTCTCCTAAGGATTAAAACCGAATCAGTGCTTTTTGCTACCTCTTAGCGCTGAAGTGGTAGTTTTTTGAAACCCTAACGAATAGTGGTGGCCTTTTGAAACCCGAATCGCAAATGTGGTGGTTTTTTGTAATTTTCTCCAGTAACCGATGATCTTAGGCCATACGGATACAGACAGCTCGTGCATTGTTCTCTAATCTATTGGTGGCCTCCGAAATTAATAATTAATGGGCCGAATTGGTGTTAGCCCTGGTCACTCCAGCTCAGCAACACGGGCTGTGCCCTTGGGGACTAGAAAGTTTAGGAATTTTTTATATGCTTTGCCTGTAATACACGGCCATGACCCGGGCTGTAGCCCCGGCTGACCGGGGTGCAGATCCTCCCCTGCTGTGTCCCTACATATTATTAATTTCTTTCATAGAGTGCCTTTTCCACTCAGTCTCCCTTCATGCCGTGATTGAGGAAGACCAATTGCCTTAAGGTCAGGAACAAAGTCAACACAAAACTCAATGACCTTCTCTGTTCCATAGCCCTTGGAGATGCTTCCTTCTGGCCTAGCACGTTTACGAACATATTTCTTTGAGACTCCCATAAACCTCTCAAAGAGAAACATATTGTGTAGAAATACAGGACCACGGATAGAAATCTCTTCGACTAGGTGAACCAGGAGGTGCATCATAATATTGAAGAAGGATGTGCGAACACCAACTTAAAATTGACAAGACATTGGACCACATCATTCTGTAACCGTGGTAGATCTTCAGGATTGATTATCTTCTAAGAGATTGCATCAAGAAATGCACATAGCTTCATAATAGGTACTCGAACATAATTCGATAGAAGCCCCCTCAATGCAATGTAAAGCATTTGTGTCATAATCACGTGAAAGTCATGAGACTTTAGGTTTTGAAACTTTTCTCTGCCATATTTATTATTCCCTTTATATTCAACGAGAAGCCAGACGAGACCTTGATACTGTTCAGAAATTCAAAAAAGATTTCCTTCTCTTGTTTGGTAAGAGCGTAGCTGGCATGACCTTGAAACCATTATGGATGCAGGCCTTCTGGGCCTTTCATACGTTGCTGGTCCTTCCATGTTTCCGGTGTATCTTTTGTCTTCCCATACATGCCTAAGAAGCCTAGCAGGTTCATGCAAAGATTCTTCGTCACATACATCACGTCGATTGCAGAGCGGACCTCTAGGAATTTCCAATAGGGTAGCTCCCAAAATATAGATTTCTTCTTCCACATGGGTGCGTGTCCGTTAGCGTCCTTCGAAACAGATTTTTCGCCAGGACCCTTTCCAAAGATTATTATTTGATCCAAATCTTTGACCATATCAAATACATCGGCAACGGTATGTTCCTTAGGCTTCGTCTGGTGACATGCTTGCCTTTCTTTCTTAAGGCATGCTTGGCCAAAAGAAATTGACGATGCCCATGTACACATGCTTCTTACAATGCTCCAAATATATACTTCCAATCTCATCTAAACATTGCATGCATGCATTGTATCCCTTATTTGTTTGTCCTGAAATGTTATTAAGAGCAGGCCAATCATTTATTGTTACGAAAAGCAACGCTCGGAGGTCAAATTCCTCCTCCTTGTGCTAATTCCACACACGTATGTTGGGTTCGTGCCACAACTGTAAAAGTTCTTCAACTAATGGCCTTAGGTACACATCAATGTCATTGCCGGGTTGCTTCGGGCCTTCGATCAGCATTGGCATCATAATGAACTTCCGCTTCATGCACAACCAAGGAGGAAGGTTATAGATACATAGAGTCATGGGCAGGTGCTGTGACTAGAGCTCTGCTCCCCAAAAGGATTCATGTCATTTGTACTTAGACCAAACCTTAAACTCCTTGCGTCATATGCAAAGTCTGGGTACTTTTTATCGATTTTTCTCCACTGTGACCCATCAGTGGAGTGGCTCAACATCACGTCTGACTTACGTTCCTCTTTGTGCCATCGCAACAACTTGGCGTGCTCTTCATTTCTGAACAAACGTTTGAATCGTGGTATTATAGGATCATACCACATCATCTTGGCAGGAACCCTCTTCCGGGGGGGGGGGGGGCTCGCCCTTAACATCACCAAGGTCATCTTGTCTGAACTTATACCGCATTGCAGTGCATACCAGACATGCATCCAAATTCTCATACTCATCACCGCAGTAGAGGATGCGATCATTAGGGCATGCATGTATCTTCTAAACCTAGAGGGCAGACAATCTTTTTTGCTTCATACGTACTGACGTTATCCTTTGAAAGCATATTCTTCATCACTTTCAGCATCTTTTCAAATGTGGAGTCAGCTAGACCACACTCTGCCTTTCATCGCAACAATTCCAGTGTGTTAGCCAGCTTTTTCAGACCATTTTCGCAATTTTGGTACAATAACTTTTTGTGATCCTCTAACATGTGATTGAACTTCTCCCTCTCCTTTTTATTTTCGCAGTCTCTCCGTGCATCAGCAATGGTCCGACCAAGATCATCAGCGGGATCATCATGGGCCTCTTCTTCAGCCTCCCCTTCAGCTTCCCCCATGAAAGTATCACTGTATTCAGGGAAACCATAATAGTTGTCATCATCCTTCTCTTCTTCATTGTCTTCCATTATAACCCCCCATCTTCATGCTTGGTCCAGCAATTATAACTAGGCATGAAACCTGACTTTAACAGGTAGATGTGAAGGGTTTTTTAGTCAGAGTAATCCTTCTGATTCGTATATTCACTACATTGATAGAATACAGAACCATTCCACTTGTTCGCATCAGACACACAGATGAATTCATGCACACCATTAATGAACTCGCCAGAGCGTCGGTGAGTACCGTACATCCATTCTCGGACCATCTGCATTATTATAAAAGTATATCAAAAACTAATACACAACATCATGAATAGAGATCAGTGACCAATTTAATACAAGCTATAATGTGAGCTTCTAGAGCATTAAATTTGCATTTTGAAAATTTTACTTGCACCAATTTTTGAATTTGAGGAAACAATTAACATAAAAAATGTGGAGTTTTTAATTATTGTTGTAGCAGTGAAAACCTCATTCCATTTTGAGCTCTGAAACTCTAAAATTACACATTTCATTTTTCAGTAACTTTTTGCCTAATCAAAATTTGCCTAAAATTACACATCTAAAAATCAAATTTAGATTACGCCATGAAATTATGCCAGAGGACCAGACGCGGCATCGAGCTTTGCTCACGGCGCGTCGTCGAGGGATGGAGAAGGAAGATGGTTCTGAACTTTTTAAGAACTTATGTTTTATTTCTTTTTGTAATGATGTTCTTATAAGGGTTGGTTTCATATAATATATGGATTTATGCCTTTTCCGCAAAAAAATGATTTGTTTCTACTCATTCTTTTGTAAATACATGAAAATTTCTACTACAAGTCATGGCTATTTATTTTCAAATGTATTAATATTTGTTCTGAAACACTTGTACATCTCTCTTGGGAAACTCAAGCAGCCTTTTACTGTGATTATTTTTCTTATATAAGAGATTTTCAAGAGTAGTCTGCATATTTTATTTCCTACTTATAAAGATTAGAGTTGGTGGTTGGTTCACTCCTCAGTCTTCACACATACTAATACATGGGACAAATATACATGTTAGCAATGACATACGTAATAAATGCAACCATGCCCACATGAACATGTGCTCATTTCTCTCGAAAAGACAGAAATATATAAACAAATGCATTCTTCCTCATATGTGGAACCACTATTCTTGCAAAATGTATAAATAAGAAAATATGCCCTTACAAATATGAGACCACTGCTCAAAGACACAACTAATCAAACACGATTTGAAATTTCAACTCTGAAATTTTGCTATGGGTTTTATTTCTCTGCTACTTAGTTGATTCGCTGTTGCTATATCGGGATGTCAAGAGCAAACACTTTTTATTATTCTGACAAAGAAAAACAACTTCTCCTCCTACAATCTTCTTTTGTTCGAATCGATGTGTTCATGTTGGTTATAGCTCTTCGTTATGTCCACCTTCCCATGTTTTAATTTGGAAATTCATCTCACTTCAAATCTTGCAACGAAATGTACGGCAGTATCTGTTGCTACAGTTAACTCTCTCCATGTTTTAACACTCATTTTTTTCAATTGACGATGCGCAATAGTGACATGATACTAACACTCTTCCAATGATCCCTATGCTCATGGCTCTCTTTTTTGCGAGATTTTGTAGGAACACATACGCACTATGCTAGTATTAAATACACATGAACATATCTCTCCGTCTATTTGTACTAACAAATTTCCAAGAAAGATGGAATATGTTTTTTTGGCCTGTGAAAAATATTTTTTGTATGTTAAAAAAATGATTTTAGCATTACTATTTTTTAATACTAATAAGAGTGAATTCCACCTTTTACCTTCTATTTGTGCATTTGAGACACTAATTACCCCATTTAGTAGAAGTTGTACCCGAATGTTCTATTTAAGAAAATTCTAAGCGTGATTTTGTCCCGTTTTAGCATTCAGCACGTGTTCTTGGATAAGACTGATATGTTAGGACGATGTGCCACCACAAAATATGTCAAGATCGGAGGACGTCGTCGTCGATCATATCTACCCTTCTCTACACCAAATGTTCTATTCTTTGTTGCCATCTCGATAATTTCGAGGTTCAATCATCACCTCACACCTTGCCCAATAGATATGTATCATAAAATGAGGGTTTAAAGTTTCCGAACATGGTAATTTAGATAAATTTTCACTACATAGGGTAATTAGTGTCACAAATGCACAAGTAGAGGGTAAAAGTGGAATTCACTCTACTAATAAAAATGTACTTAAGAAAAAAAAAGGTTGTTAATGGGCTAGGCCTGTGGTCAGCCCATTGAGCTCGCCTAAGCTCTTGGACCCCATATATTATAGCTAGGCCAGGTCAGAGGTCCAAATCGTCTAATTGTTCTCCTAAACTAATACTGGCTGGGATGAGGTGGATACAGACAAGTCAAACTGGGCGGGGCTAAGCGCGCCGCATCGTCCTCTTGCTTCGCCTTTGCTGGGAACATATCTGTAGCCTGTAGGGTTCGCATCAGCGATCTCTCCCATCCAATCATCCATCTCTCTCCGAGCCCTTCATTCTAAACCGCATCTGGCGTTCTCCACCACGCACCGCCGCCACCACTACGTCGATCTCTGCCACCATGTCTTCCGGCCGGCAGCAGCTGCGAAGCTCTGCCTTCCCGGCCGGCTGCTGATCCACCGGCCGGCAATCAGCTCTGCCGGTTAGCCCTGTGCTGATCCGGCCGCCGGCCCCCAGCAGCAGTCCAGCCTTGTCCTCCTGCGGCCGCTCTAATGCACCGGCTGAGCACCACTCCGCTGCGTTGTTGCTGATTTGATCGTCCAGCTACCCACTTCTCTGCCACGCTGCTGCGGTTGTTGACTTGTTGTGATGATCCGGCGGTCGGCGGCAGCCATCGCGCCCTGGGCTGATCCGGTCCGGCGAAGCCTGGGAGGACAGGAGGCTGTCGGGCAGTACGGTCGTTTGTGGGGGGAGGAGAGGAATTCGCCAGCACACGGACGGCGCGGCGGCGCCGGCCAGGCGGAACCAACAGTACCTCAGGCGGACGCTCTAATCCACCGGCAGCCATGACTCTGCTGCATCGCTAGCTGCTGATCTGATCCGCAGACTGCTGATCTAATCCGCCGGCTGCCCACTACTCTGCCGCGCAGATGCGGTTGTTGACTTGTGATAATCCAGTGGCCGGCAACAACAGTCCCTCCTGAGCCTTGAGCTGCGCTCGTACCCTCGCCACTCTTTGCGTCGGTGGTCAGTTCTCGGTAGGTTCCTCTGCTAGCTACGGCTCTATCTAGTTTCTACTTTCTAGCTCCTCTGCTACAGGTAGGTAGAGATTTGAAGTGAAAATTTACCGAGCTCGCCTTCCTTGTTATCGCCTCAGTGCTTGGCTGCTAACGATGCACTCGGGAGATGGAGATGCACCTCACCTCACCGACATGGTTTCGCTCACTTCACCTCTCCCCTGGCGCGTCAGCCTGGAGCCCTGTCATGTCTACGGCTTCTTCCTGCACTGCACATTGGAGAGGATAGGAGAGGACCTCTTGCTTTTGTCGGGCACTACGTGCTCTGTCTCGGGAAGTACCCAGTTTTGTACAGTACGTAGGTACGTCAGAGGCCGCTCCTGTTCTTCAGGTATTCACTTCCTCTGTCCTACCTCTATGTGCCAGTGCCACTGTTCACACCGTGTACCCCCCTTTTTTCTCTCTATTTGTTGCAGGTGCTAGAGTTTTTTTCACACCGTGTTATTGGTGTGTCACAATCCACAACAAGAGAGACAAAATAGATTGGTTTATTGCTTGGTTGATATGCCTAGATTTCAGCATACATAATGTAGGTAGCTCACATTACAAGACTTGAGGCCTATGCCATAATCAAATTGCAGGGGGGAACAAATCCTGCCAAACTGGAAGGGTGTGACTGATCCATTGCATTTGCCACAACTAACTGACTGCATATGGTGGCATTGGTACCCCCTGGTTGCGCAGCCTCTAGGGGCCGCCCAACCAGACATGGTAACATGAACCATGTTGTCTCCCCTTAACGTTCATACATACATAGATTTTTACTAGGCGACCGGGCGACCGGTTCCAACCTTATCCCCTCCCTTCCCCCGTCATTTCCTCTCGCCCCTCGAGAGTCCACAGCCTGCAGTCGGCCTGCTCCACCGAAATAATCGGCCGGAGTTGGGAAAGGAAAGGCGCTGGAGCCAGCTCTAGGTATGGTAGGTTTAGGGTGTGGCTTAATGCCGGAGTTTGGCATTTTGTCGAGAGTTGGAGAGGATTTCTTCGGGCCAAGCTCCTTCCTTGCCTACTAGTGGTGCTCCCCCTTTTGCTCCCCTTGGGTGAGGCACGTAGTGGATGGGGCCGTCAGCTTGCGGTTCCCCTTGACTGTCACCTCGCGAGCAAGAGGGCCGGTGCTATCTGCTCTCCTGGGTGTAATGGCGAGCTCTGCCTCGGAAGCTATGAAGCAATGTAGTTGGGAAGCAATCATCTTAAGCACCACCTCGGCGGCGGGTGATAGCCGTCCGACATCCAAGGCTAGAATATGGCCTATCCAGAAGCCGGCAAAGGGTCCCGGCAATTACCAAACCTCCTCGGTGAGGCCCCTCTCGAGGTCGATGGCCGCATTTCGCCATGGCTGGGAACATATCTGTAGCCTGTAGGGTTCGCATCAGCAATCTCTCCCATCCAGTCAATCATCCATCTCTCTGTCTCCGAGCCCTTCGTTCTAAACCGCATCTGGCGTTCTCCACCACGCACCGCCGCCGCCACTACGTTGATCTCTTCCACCATGTCTTCCGGCCGGCAGCAGCGAAGCTCTGCCTTCCCGGTCGACTGCTGATTCACCGGGCGGCAATCCAGATCTGCTGCGGTTGTTGACTTATTGTGATGATCTGGCGGCCGGCGGCAGCCGTCACGCCCTTGACTGATCCGGTCTGGCGAATCCTGGGAAGACAAGAGGTGGTCGGGCAGTACGGTCGTCCGTGGGGGAGGGGAGGAATTCGCCAGCACACGGACGACACGGCGGCGCTGACCATGCGGACCCAACAGTAGCTCTGCAACGTCTGCTTGCGGCTGCGGTTGTTGACCCGTTATAATCCAGTGGCCGGCAATAGCAGTCCCGCCCTGAGCTGCGCTTGTACCCTCGCCACTCTTTGCGCCGACGTTCATTTCCCGGTAGGTTCCTCTGCTAGCTGCGGTGGCTCTGTCCAGTTTCTACTTTCTACCTCCTCTGCTACATGTAGGTAGAGATTTGAAGTGAAAATTTACCGAGCTCGCCTTCCTTGTTCTCACCTCAGTACTGCTTGGCTGTTGACGATGCACTCGGGAGATGGAGATGCACCTCACCTCACCGACATGGTTTCGCTTACTTCACCTCTCCCCTGGCGTCGCGTCAGCCTGGAGCCCTGTCACGTCTACGACTTCTTCCTGCATTGAACAGTGGAGAGGAGAGGAGAGGAGCTCTTGCTTTTGTCGGGCACTACATGCTCTGTCTCGGGAAGTACCCAGTCTTGTACAGTACGTGTGTACATCAGAGGCTGCTCCTGTTCTTCATTTATTCACTTCCCCTGTCCTACCTCTATGTGCCAGTGCTACCGTTCACACCGTGCACCCCCTTTTTATCTCTGTTTGCTGCAGGTGCCAGCGTTTTTTCTTCATGTTTTATTGATGTGTCACAGTCCACAGCAAGAGAGGCAGAATAGATTGGTTTATTTCTTGGTTGATATGCCTAGATTTCAGCATACATAATGTAGGTAGCTCACGTTAAAATACTTGAGGCCTATGCCATAATCAAACTGAAGGGGGTAACAAATCCTGCCAAACTGGAAGGGTGCGACTGATCCATTCCATTTGCCACAACTGACTGACTGCATATGGTGGCATTCGTACCCCCTGCTTGTGCAGCCTCTAGGGGCCGCCCAACCAGACATGGTAACATGAACCATGTTGTCTCCCCTTAACGTTCATACATACATGTATTTTTACTAGGCGACCGGGCGACGTTCCAACCTTATCCCCTCCCTTCCCCCATCTTTTCCCCTCGCCCCTCGAGAGTCCGCTGCCTGTAGTCGGCCCGCTCCGCCAGAATAGTCGGCCGGAGTTGGGAACGGAAAGGCGCTGGAGACAGCTCTAGGTATGGTAGGTTTAGGGTGTGGCTTGATGCCCGAGTTTGGCATTTTGTCGGGAGTTGGAGAGGAGTTCTTCGGGCCAAGCTCCTTCCTTGCCTACTAGTGGTGCTCCCCCTTTTGCTCCCCCTGGGTGAGGCACATAGTGGATGGGGCCATCAGCTTTCGGTTCCCCTTGACTGTCACCTCGCTAGCAAGAGGGTCGGTGCTATCTGCTATCCTGGGTGTAACGGCGAGCTCCGCCTCGGAAGCTATGAAGCAATGGAGTTGGGAAGCAATCTTCTTGAGCACCACCTCGGCGGCGGGTGATAGCCGCCCGACATCCAAGGCCAGAATATGGCCTATCCAGAAGCCGGCGAAGGATCCTGTAACACCCTCAGAATCGACCCTATGCAAGTTTCAGCGATTCTCGCCAAACCCGCATAGAAACGATCCAAAGGTGCCCACAAGGCACTTGCGTGCGGGTGGAAAACGAAGTAATAACATTACACAACAGTCCTCGATGGGACCCACAGAACAGATTTCTATACAACACGACTCCATGAGTCAAGAATACAGATATACGGTACAAAGATCCAAATCACCTTGAAAACGATAGAGCGTCCAGCTACGGGCAAGATGCAAATGGGGCTAAGAGCCCTGAAGAATAACCAATGGCGTCCATAACCCTGCCCAGGCCAAGCCGGAAGGGTAACCCTGTTAACGACGTCGAAACCTGCTTAAACAAAAAGGGGTGCCGACAAAGGGCAAAGGAAAAAGAGAGCGGTCAGTACTGAGGCCAGTACACGGCGAGACTAGAATTCGGCGGTCCTCGCCTACATAGGTATGGTGGACTGAAGCGGCAGCGTCGCATGCACTAAACAACCTATAGAGACTCGATACAACTGTCGGCTATCAGAGAGGGATAAGAAAGTCCTATCCGGAACCAACCTGACTCTACCATCAAACAAACCCATCCTGGTGTTTCCCCCTTGATACCAAACGAGGAAGTCAACCGAGGAACTCACACAGTTGGCAGTTTTATTTATTCAGTTATCGTTGCAGCAATTACTAGTCAAGTATAGATAGTCATCCTGATAAAATAAGCAGTGGGACATTTTAGTTAACCATTCCGTTGTAGTTGCAACACTTACTAGTCAGATACAATTAACATGAGATATCCCAAACCCAGCAGTTGTTGGTACTTTTATTTAGCCATTCCGTTGTAGTGAAGCTGATTACTAGTCATATCGGATACAAGACAATTTATAACAGTAAACTTTAGTTATAGTTGTCTATGATCAAGCACTGTGCTCCAAGTCGTCCATAACCGCGGACACGGCTTCTCGAAAAGATTAAACCCTGCAGGGGTGCACCAAAGTATCCACACGCACTTCGACCCTTTTTGCCAGATCAATTAACATACATCCATCGGTATGTCGGCGGGGCCTAAGTCATGACGTTTCCCAGACCCAAAGCAAGCACGGGGGGCCACCCCACTAAGTACACCCGCAACGAAGTCGGCCGGTCTCCGAGACGGACTCAGGGTTTGCGACAGTGGCTGTAAACGACAGGGGACCCCAAAACTGGGCCTGTCGATACCGCGAAAACACTCCGCTTCCAAAACAGTACAGTGTGCTCCTCGCACAATCGTAAATAAAGCAGTATGTCGGCGGGGCCTAAGTCACGACGTTCCCAGACCCAAAGCAAGTACATGGGGGCCACCCCACCAAGTCGACACCCGCAACGAAGTCGGCCGGTCTCCGAGACGGACTTAGGGTTTGGGTAGACGGCTGTGAACGACAGCAAATCCCCAAACGGGGACTGTCGACACCGCGAAAACGTGTCCCGATCCTAAACAGTACAGGTGCTATCTGTCGCACAAACGTAAATAAAGCAGTAAAGCATGGCATAAGTACCGGATAGTAATAAAGCCCCAAACTACTTGTGGCCCCCAGTACAGTACTTTGAAATCAGGTACTAAATCGATGGGGTGCCCATACATCCCACATGTGGTTAGCGCGCTCGATCTCGGAACAGGTGTCAAGAACTCGGGGTCCTACGGGACACAAGTGGACGGTTAACAACCAAATAACATCTATTGCCCACATGTGCCTCTGCTTACCTACTTCAATTTTAGTTGTTAAACAATAATTAAAGTGAACGATAATTAAAGCCATGATCATCTCCAACATCGAACAGACGGCAATTCTCCAACAACTGTGGTACTGGACGACACGCAACAGCACTTGAGCAAGCGACTTTGGCGCGCAAGTCCAGCTATCTACCAAACAACAGGTAATAGGATGTGTCCAAGGCAATATACGGCTGCAAGGGATTCTCACGGGTACGGAAATTAGAGCATCGCAACACAGATAGCAATAGATCAACAGGAGGAAATAAATACTACAAAAGTAAGATAGGTAGAAAGGGGGAGATGCTCGCCTGAAAACATTGCCGAAGGTTCATCCGAAGATCGGGGCGAAGCTCACATCAACTCAACGGCCTTATCCGCGAAGAAGCAAAACACTAAAAGAACACCGGATGCACTATTTAATACTACAGCAAAAGATCGGGCATGATGCATGTATGATGTATGTCATGGCAAAGATGCGATGCAATTAGGTCATATTAAGCGGAACCGGGGTCCCGACAATTAATTGAACGGTTCAAGTTATTTATCTACCCCGCAAATTAAATGTTGTAATAACAGGGCAAGATAAGTTACCGGTTCGCTACACAAATTTAAATGAGGCCAATATAAGACTAGATTTGTCCGCATATGGGCCCCATATTTAATTATATGGTGAATCGGCATAAGGCCCCCAAACCCACATGAATATGCATGCAAACATGAACAAGTTGATATGCAACAATTTGATATTTCATTTATAAAAATAGGGCTCGGGAAAAGGGGTCACACATTAGGGTTCGGCAGATCTTGGGGTTCCGGGGTTCGGGGTTCGGTCTCAGGGTTCAGGGTTTGACGGGATCGGCCTCGGATAACGGAAGTAGATCTTGTCGCGTCCGGGGAGGGGACCCTGGTTTGGTGTCGGGGCGCATTGGATTCTCCCTGGTCGATGTCGTTCTTGTCGTTGCGAGGATCTTGTCGGGTCTGCGCCATCGCATCGGTCTTGGCGTTCGGGTCGCCGGTAGATCTTGGCGTTCCCGAGGAAGTACTTGGCGTATCCGTGGTGAAGTGCTTGTCGTTCCGGTGGCGATCTTGGATCCGAGAGGAAGAACTAGGCGTGCCGGGTTCGGTCTCGCCGGGATCGGTCTTCGTGGCAGCGGCCTTCGGATTCCATGTAGACGGTCATGGCGTTCCAGTAGGGCGATCTTGGTGGTCCAAGTCAAAGACCTAGTCCGCAATCCGACGAGTGTCACCAGGTCGGTAGGTTCTTCGGGCTTCTCTACATGTATCACCAAACTCATCTTTGTGCATCGTCCTCGGTCCTTAGAGGGTATGGTTTGGCAGCGAATAGCATCGGGACAACAAATAAAATGTCCAGAGACCAAAACTCCTGGCCCTGTGGCGTCTGAAGACAGAGAAGGCCGCCAGCGACACGCAAGTGCGACAAGGGGCGCTGGCCCAGGGCCCTACTGAGGCATGTCGACGGGCGTGCGGCGGGCGGCCTGAGCGGGTGGCGGTGTAGACGGCGGCCGGGGGCGTGACTTGCAAAGGGGGTGGTGAGGCGATTGGCGGCGGCGATGGTCGCGGTGAGGTGGAGGGCGGCGCGCACGCGGGCAGAGGCGGGTGACGGTGGAGGGCCTTGGCGGGGCGAGGCAGGGGCGACGTCCGGCGAGGAGGCGGCCGGGGCGGCGCCCGGCGCGTTGGCGGCGAGGCAGAGGGGACGACCGGCGCAGAGGCGAGGGAGGTCGGCGGCTCGGCGGCCAGAGGGGAAGGGGCCGCGGCCGGCGGAGCAGGTGGCGAGCTCGACGAGGAGCGCGTCAGGGAAGGCTCGCCGGCCGGAAGGGGAGCTCGGTGGCGACGTGGGGCCCGGCGAGTCGGCACCCTGCGAGGAGGAGCCTGGCGGGGTCGGCCCCAGGGAGGCGGCGCGGCGGCGTCCGTCGGGGTGGAGGGCGCGCTTGGGGGGGGGGGGAAGGGTCGCGGGTCGGTGGAGGGGAGGAGGCGTGGCCTGGCCGGGACACGGGCTCACGGGCGGTGGAGGACGAGGCCGGGGCTCGTCGCAGGCGAGGAGGCGCCAGCGGCCGGCAGAGAGGAGGTGGGGAGAGTCGGTCGTGGGGTTGGTGGGCGAGCGACAGGAGGTGGGAGGTGGGGCCCGGTGGTGTGCGTCGGGTGTGTGGCTGGTGTGGTGTTGCGTGTGTTGTGTGGTGTGGTTGGGAGGATCGGGTCAGGGGGCGGCAGGTGGTGTGCATGTGTCCAGGGGTGGCGGCGGGTGGTAGGGAGAGGGGGATTAGGGTTAGATGGGTAGTTTAGGTTTAGGGTTTGTAGTGGGGTGGTAGGTGGCTGCCGGTTGGGCCTTTTGGGCCTGGCCGGTGGCTGCCTCCCCCACTAAAATTTATTTACATTTTATTTTAAAAGATTTCTGTAAATTGTTTTTATACAAATAGAGATATCCGGAAACACCAGTGTTTGATTTGAAATAAAAGGGAGGGGATTAATATAGAAAACAAAATAGGGTTTTCTAGCAAAATAGTTTTAAACATATAGATGCATGCTGATGACATGATGATGCACAGCACAAATCAACGCGATTTTCTAGTAGTGGCTTTGCGGGATGCCACAGATCCCGACATTTATCAAACCTCCTCGGTGAGGCCTCTCTCGAGGTCGATGGCCGCATTTCGCCTTGGCTGGGAACATATATGTAGCCTGTAGGGTTCGCATCAACAATCTCTCCCATCCAATCAATCATCCATCTCTCTGTCTCCGAGCCCTTCGTTCTAACTGCATCTGGCGTTCTCCACCACAAACCGCTACCACCACTATGTCGATCTATTCCACCATGTATCCGGCCGGTAGCAGCGAAGCTCTGCCTTCCCGGGCGACTGCTGATCCACCGGCCGGCAATCCAACTCTGCTGCGGTTGTTGACTTATTGTGATGATCCGACGGCCGGCGGCCGGCGGCAGCCGTCGCGCCCTTGGCTGATCCGGTCTGGCAAAGCCAGGGAGGACAAGAGGCGATCAGGCAGTACGATCGTTCGTGGGGGAAGGGAGGAATTGGCCAGCGCACGGACGGCACAGCGGCGCCGACCATGCGGAACCAACAGCACTCTGCGACGTCCGCTTACGGCTGCGGTTGTTGACCTGTTATAATCTAGCGGCCGGCAACAGCAGTCCCATCCTAAGCTGCGGTCGTACCCTCGCCACTCTTTGCATCGGCGTTCAGTTCCCGGTAGGTCTTCTGCTAGCTCTGGCGGCTCTGTCCAGTTTCTACTTTCTAGCTCCTTTGCTACAAGTAGGTAGAGATTTGAAGTGAAAATTTACCGAGCTAGCCTTCCTTGTTCTCGCCTCATTACTGCTTGGCTGCTGACGATGCACTCGGGAGATGGAGATGCACCTCACCTTACCGACATGGTTTCGCTCACTTCACCTCTCCCCTGGCGTTGCGTCAGCCTGGAGCCCTGTCACGTCTACGGCTTCTTCCTGCATTGAACAGTGGAGAGGAGAGGAGCTCTTGCTTTTGTCGGGCACTACATGCTCTGTGTCGGGAAGTACCCAGTCTTGTACAGTACGTGTGTACATCAGAGGCCGCTCCTGTTCTTCAGGTATTCACTTCCCCTGTCCTACCTCTATGTTCAGTGCCATTGTTCACACCGTGTACCCCCCTTTTATCTCTGTTTGCTGCAGGTGCCAGAGTTTTTTTCTTCATGTGTTACTGTTGTGTCACAGTCCACGGCAAGAGAGGCAAAATAGATTGGTTTATTTCTTGGTTGATATGCCTAGATTTCAGCATACATATTGTAGGTAGCTCACGTTACAAGACTTGAGGCCTATGCCATAATCAAGCTGAAGGGGGTAACAAATCCTGCCAAACTGGAAGGGTGCGACTGATCCATTCCATTTGCCACAACTGACTGACTGCATATGGTGGCATTCGTACCCCCTGCTTGCGCAGCCTCTAGGGGCCGCCCAACCAGACATGGTAACATGAACCATGTTGTCTCCCCTTAACGTTTATACATACATAGATTTTTACTAGGCGACTGGGCGACGGTTCCAACCTTATCCCCTCCCTTCCCCCGTCTTTTCCCCTTGCCCCTCGAGAGTCCACCGCCTGCAGCCGGCCCGCTCCGCCGGAATAATTGGCCGTAGTTGGGAAAGGAAAGGCGCTGGAGCCAGCTCTAGGTATGGTAGGTTTAGGGTGTGGCTTGATGCCGGAGTTTGGCATTTTGTCGAGAGTTGGAGAGGAGTTCTTCGGGCCAAGCTCCTTCCTTGCCTACTAGTGGCGCTCCCCTTTTTGCTCCCCTTGGGTGAGGCACGTAGTGGATGGGGCCGTCAGCTTGCGGTTCCCCTTTACTATCACCTTGCGAGCAAGAGGGCCGGTGCTATCTGCTCTCCTGGGTGTAATGGCGATCTCCGCCTCGGAAGCTACGAAGCAATGGAGTTGGGAAGCAATCTTCTTAAGCACCACCTCGACGGCGGGTGATAGCCGTCTGACATCCAAGGCCAGAATATGGCCTTTCCAAAAGCCGGCGAAGGGTCCCGGCATTTATCAAACCTCCTCGGTGAGGCCCCTCTCGAGCTCGATGGCCGCATTTCGCCTTGGCTGGGAACATATATGTAGCCTGTAGGGTTCGCATCGGCAATCTCTCCCATCCAGTCAATCATCCATCTCTCTGTCTCCGAGCCCTTCGTTCTAAACCGCATCTGGCGTTCTCCACCACGCACCGCCGCCGCCACTACGTTGATCTCTTCCACCATGTCTTCCGGCCGGCAGCAGCGAAGCTCTGCCTTCCATGCCGACTACTGATCCACCGGCCAGCAATCCAGCTCTGCTGCGGTTGTTGACTTATTGTGATGATCCTGCGGCCGGCGGCCGGAGACAGCCGTCACGCCCTTGGCTGATTTGGTCTGGCGAAGCCTGGGAGGACAAGAGGCGGTCGGGCAGTACGGTCGTCCGTGGGGGAGGGGAGGAATTCGCCAGCGCACGGACGACACGACGACGCTGACCATGCGGAACCAACAGCAGCTCTGCAACGTCCGCTTGCGGCTGCGGTTGTTGACATGTTATAATCCAGCGGCCGGCAAAAGAAGTCCCGCCCTGAGCTGCGCTCGTACCCTCGCCACTCTTTGCGCCGACGCTCAGTTCTTGGTAGGTTCCTCTGCTAGCTGCGGCGGCTCTCTCCAGTTTCTACTTTCTATATCCTCTGCTACAGGTAGGTAGAGATTTGAAGTGAAAATTTACCGAGCTCGCCTTCCTTGTTCTCGCCTCAGTACTACTTGGCTTCTGGCGATGCACTTGGGAGATGGAGATGCACCTCACCTCACCGACATGGTTTCGCTCACTTCACCTCTTCCCTGGCGTCGCGTCAGCCTGGAGCCCTGTCACGTCTACGGCTTCTTCCTGCATTGAACAGTGGAGAGGAGAGGAGAGGAGCTCTTGCTTTTGTCGGGCACTACATGCTCTGTCTCGGGAAGTACCCAGTCTTGTACAGTACATACGTACGTCAGAGGCCGCTCCTGTTCTTCAGGTATTCACTTCCCCTATCCTACCTCTTTGTGCCAGTGCCACTGTTCACACACCCCCTTTTTATCTCTGTTTGCTGCAGGTGCCAGAGTTTTTTCTTCATGTGTTATTGTTGTGTCACACTCCACAACAAGAGAGGCAGAATAGATTGGTTTATTGCTTGGTTGTTATGCCTAGATTTCAGCATACATAATGTAGGTAGCTCATGTTACAAGACTTGAGGCCTATGCCATAATCAAACTGAAGGGGGGAACAAATCCTGCCAAACTGGAAGGGTGTGACTGATCCATTCCATTTGCCACAACTGACTGACTGCATATGGTGGCATTCGTACCCCCTGCTTGCGCAGCCTCTAGGGGCCGCCCAACCATTCATGGTAACATGAACCATGTTGTCTCCCCTTAACGTTCATACATACATAGATTTTTACTAGGCAACCGGGCGACGGCTTCAACCTTATCCCCTCCCTTCCCCCGTCTTTTCCCCTCGCCCCTCGAGAGTCCGCTGCCTGCAGCCGGCCCGCTCCTCCGGAATAGTCGACCGGAGTTGGGAACGGAAAGGCGCTGTAGCCAGCTCTAGGTATGGTAGGTTTAGGGTGTGGCTTGATGCCTGAATTTGGCATTTTGTCGGGAGTTGGAGAGGAGTTCTTCGGGCCAAGATCCTTCCTTGCCTACTAGTGGTGCTCCCCCTTTTGCTTCCCTTGGGCGAGGCACGTAGTGGATGGGGCCGTCAGCTTGCGGTTCCCCTTGACTGTCACCTCGCCAGCAAGAGTGCCGGTGCTATCTTCTCTCCTGGGTGTAATGGCGAGCACTGCCTCGGAAGCTACGAAGCAATGGAGTTGGGAAGCAATCTTCTTGAGTACCACCTCGCCGGCGGGTGATAGCCGTCTGACATCCAAGGCCAGAATATGGCCAATCCAGAAGCCGGCGAAGGATCCCTGCATTTATCAAACCTCCTCGGTGAGGCCCCTCTCGAGGTCGAAGGCCGCATTTCGCCTTGGCTGGGAACATATCTGTAGCCTGTAGGGTTCACATCAACAATCTCTCCCATCCAATCAATCATCCATCTCTCTGTCTCCGAGCCCTTCGTTCTAAACCGCATTTGGCGTTCTCACCATGCACCGCCGCCGCCACTACGTCGATCTCTTCCACCATGTCTTTCGGCCGGTAGCAGCGAAGCTCTGCCTTCCTATCCAGCTGCTGATCCACCGGCCGGCAATCCACCTCTGCTGCGGTTGTTGACTTATTGTGATGATCCGGCGGTCGGCGGCAGCCGTTGCGCCCTTGGCTGATCCGGTCCGGCGAAGCCACGGAGGACAAGAGGCGGTCGGGCAGTACGGTCGTTCGTGGGGGAAGGGAGGAATTCGCCAACGCACGGACGGCACAGAGGTGCCGACCAAGCGGAACCAACAGCAGCTCTGCGACATCCGCCTGCGGCTGCGGTTGTTAACATGTTATAATCCAGCGGCCGGCAACAGCAGTCCCTCCCTGAGCTGCGCTCGTACCCTTGCCACTCTTTGCGCTGATGTTTAGTTCCAGGTAGGTTCCTCTGCTAGCTGTGGCGGCTGTGTCCAGTTTCTACTTTCTAGCTCCTTTGCTACAGGTAGGTAGAGATTTGAAGTGAAAATTTACCGAGCTCACCTTCCTTGTTCTCGCCTCATTACTGCTTGGCTGCTGACGATGCACTCGGGAGATGGAGATGCACCTCACCTCACCGACATGGTTTCGCTCACTTCACCTCTCCCCTGGCATCGCGTCAGCTTGGAGCCCTGTCACGTCTACGGCTTCTTCCTGCACTAAACAGTGGAGAGGAGAGGAGCTCTTGCTTTTGTCGGGCACTACATGCTCTGTATCGGGAAGTACCCATTTTTGTACAGTACGTGTGTACATCAGAGGCCGCTCCTGTTCTTCAGGTATTCACTTTCCCTGTCCTACCTCTATGTGCCAGTGCCATTGTTCACACAGTGTACCCCCTTTTATCTCTGTTTGCTGCAGGTGCCAGAGTTTTTTTCTTCACGTGTTATTGATGTGTCACAGTCCACAGCAAGAGAGGCAGAATAGATTGGTTTATTGCTTGGTTGATATGCCTAGATTTCAGCATACATATTGTAGGTAGCTCACGTTACAAGACTTGAGGCCTATGCCATAATCAAACTGAAGGGGGTAACAAATCCTGCCAAACTGGAAGGGTGCGACTAATCCATTCCATTTGCCACACCTGACTGACTGCATATGGTGGCATTCGTACCCCCTTCTTGCGCAGCCTCTAGGGGCCGCGCAACCAGACATGGTAACATGAACCATGTTGTCTCCCCTTAACGTTCATACATACATAGATTTTTACTAGGCGACCGGGCGACGGTTCCAACCTTATCCCCTCCCTTCCCCCATCTTTTCCCCTCGCCCCTCGAGAGTCCGCCGCCTGCAGCCGGCCCGATCCGCCGGACTATTCGGCCGAAGTTGGGAACGGAAAGGCACTGGAGCTAGCTCTAGGTATGGTAGGTTTAGGGTGTGGCTTGATGCCGAAGTTTGGCATTTTGTCGGGAGTTGGAGAGGAGTTCTTCGGGCCAAGCTCCTTCCTTGCCTACTAGTGGTGCTCCCCCTTTTGCCCCCCTTAGGTGAGGCACGTAGTGGATGGGGCCATCAGCTTGCGGTTCCCCTTGACTGTCACCTCGCCAGCGAGAGGTCCGGTGCTATCTGCTCTCCTGGGTGTAATGGCGACCTAAGTCTCGGAAGCTACGAAGCAATGGAGTTGGGAAGCAATCTTCTTGAGCAACACCTCAGCGGCGGGTGATAGCCGTCCGACATCCAAGTCCAGAATATGGCCTATCCAGAAGCCGGCGAAGGATCCCGACATTTATCAAACCTCCTCGGTGAGGCCCCTCTCGAGGTCGACGGCCGCATTTCGGGTTGGCTAGGAACATATCTGTAGCCTGTAGGGTTCGCATCAGCAATCTCTCCCATCCAATCAATCATCCATCTCTCTGTCTCTGAGCCCTTCGTTCTAAACCGCATCTGGCGTTCTCCACCACGCACCGCCGCCGCCACTACGTCGATCTCTTCCACCATGTCTTTCGGCCGGCAGCAGCGAAGATCTGCCTTCTCGGCCGGCTGCTGATCCACCGGCCGGAAATCCAGCTCTGTCGTGGCTGTTGACTTATTGTGATTATCCGGCGGCCGGCGGCAGCCATCGCGCCCTTGGCTAATCCGGTCCGGCGAAGCCTGGGAGGACAAGAGGCGGTCGGGCATTACGGTCGTCCGTGGGGGAGGGGAGGAATTCGCCAGCGCACAGACGGCATGGCGGCGCCGACCATGCGGAACCAACAGCAGCTCTGCGACGTCCGCCTGCGACTGCGGTTGTTGACATGTTATAATTCAGCGGCCGGCAACAACAGTCCCGCCCTGAGCTGCGCTCGTACCCTCGCCACTCTTTGCGCCGACGTTCAGTTCCCGGTAGGTTCCTCTGCTAGCTGCGGCGGCTCTGTCCACTTTCTACTTTCTAGCTCCTCTGCTACAGGTAGGTAGAGATTTGAAGTGAAAATTTACCACGCCCGCCTTCCTTGTTCTCGCCTCAGTAATGCTTGGCTTCTGACTATGCACTTGGGAGATGGAGATGCACCTCACCTCACCGACATGGTTTCGCTCACTTCACCTCTTCCCTGGCGTCGCCTCAGCCTAGAGCCCTGTCACGTGTACGGCTTCTTCCTGCACTGAAAAGTGGAGAGGAGAGGAGCTCTTGCTTTTGTTGGGCACTACATGCTCTGTCTCGGGAAGTACCCAGTCTTGTACGGTACGTACGTACGTACGTCAAAGGCCGTTCCTGTTCTTCAGGTATTCACTTCCCCTGTCCTACCTCTATGTGCCAGTGCTACTGTTCACATCGTGTACCACCTTTTTTATCTCTATTTGCTGCAGGTGCCAGAGTTTTTTTCTTCATGTGTTATTACTGTGTCACAATCCACAGCAAGAGAGGCAGAAGAGATTGGTTTATTGCTTGGTTGATATGCCTAGATTTCAGTATACATAATGTAGGTAGCTCACGTTACAAGACTTGAGGTCTATGCCATAATCAAATTGCAGGTGGAACAAATCCTGCCAAACTAGAAGGGTGCGACTGATCCATTTCATTTGCCACAACTGATTGACTGCATATGGTGGCATTCGTACCCCTGCTTGCACAGCCTCTAGGGGCCGCCCAACCAGACATGGTAACATGAACCATGTTGTCTCCTCTTAACGTTCATGCATACATAGATTTTTACTAGGCGACCGGGCGACGGTTCCAACCTTATCCCCTACCTTCCCCCGTCTTTTCCCCTCGCCCCTCGAGAGTCCGCCGCCTGTAGCTGGGCCGCTCCGCCGAAATAGTCGGCCGGAGTTGGGAACGGAAAGGCGCTGGAGCCAGCTCTAGGTATGGTAGGTTTAGGGTGTGGCTTGATGCCGGAGTTTGGCATTTTTTCGGGAGTTGGAGAGGAGTTCTTCTGGCCAAGCTCCTTCCTTGCCTACTAGTGGTGCTCCCTCTTTTGCTCCCCTTGGGTGAGGCACGTAGTGGATGGGGCCGTCAGCTTGCGGTTCCCCTTGACTGTCACCTCATCGGTAAGAGGGCCGGTGCTATATGCTCTTGTGGGTATAATGGCGAGCTCCGCCTCGGAAGCTACGAAGCAATGGAGTGGGAATCAATCTTCTTGAGCACCACCTCGGCGGCGGGAGATAGCCGTCCGACATCCAATGCCAGAATATGCCCTATCCAGAAGCCGACGAAGGGTCCTGGCATTTATCAAACCTCCTCGGTGAGGCCCCTCTCGAGGCCAGCGGCCGCATTTCTCATATGCACGGAAGCAAGTGGTTTTGTCCCTACTTTCGGGTTTGACGGCGGTGAGCCCGACTTCTGGCTCGGTGGTGGAGAAAGAGAAGGACTGGATTGTTTTCTTCTATCTTTCAGTGAGGTCTTTTCTGCTTTTTTCAGGGACCTATGTTTTTTCAAACTTTATGGGGTCCTTTGTAATTAGTTGTACATCCACCGCTTGGATTTAATGAAAGCTTCTAGTCCCTTCAGGGACCTTCTTGTTAAAAAAAACTAGGCGACCGACCACGGGATCACGAGGAGGGGATGGCTCACTCCAAGAGGAGGAATCAGAGGAGGGTGAGAGGGTGGGGCGTGGGAAGATGAACACACTTCCCATTTGTACCTTCCTGGTGGCGGGAGCAGCGTCCGGTAGCTGGCGGGGGCATACCACGCCAGCGACGGTGGCGGTAGCATGTCGCGGTTCGTCCAGCGCTTGATGCTCCTTTTCTTTGCGCTCTCCGAGTGGCGCAGCTTCTTAGCGAACTCTTCAGTGCAGGGGTTTCTCGCCGCCGGGTGCTTGGGGGGCTGGCGCCCATCTCCTCCACCTCCGCATCGGCCGCCACCGAGCCTGATTAGGCTGCACCTATGCGACATCACCGGATCTTGAAGTGGTTCACGCGGAATCGCTCGTCGGACTTTGGTAGCTGGCGACTAAGCGGCCGAGAGCCCTAGGGTTTCTCGGTAGGGAAGTGAGGGTTTTAACCCGTCTCCACCACTGCTGCCGGTATTTGTACCGGCCTGCCTCGCACGCTTACGGGCTGCGGAAAAATTTTCTACGGGTCAGGGTACTTAACGGGCTCTGCTAGATCGACCGACTGGGCTTGGACCCGTAAAGTCACTGGACCTTTACCGTTTTCAGCGTTTTAATGGTACCGCTAGAGTTGCTCTAACAAAACTAATGTTTATTCATATGCTTTTAGAGCATTGTAAGTTATTGACTTGGTAAGTGCCTACGTAAGTGTTTCCGCAGTGTAGATGCTCTTATCTGAATTCGAAATGTTCAAATTATAGCAGAAAAAACTCTGCTCATATTGATTTTATATGCGTGTTTGTAGTTTTATACTCCTACCAGCATGATCAACCTTGTTTTGTAATTTTATACAGTACCAACATTCTAAGTTCAATGTCAGTAGGCTTTCATCAATTGGTTCGTATGCAGCCCGGGTTGCTCATTCGGAACTGTTGTTGCAGCCCAGGAAACCAGAGTGAACAGTGAAAAGCCCACCCCGAGGTAACATTAATCCCCAAACCTCCCTTCCCATCCCCACTCCGAACCTATTAACATCTATGATAAATATCTACAGATTAAGGCACACCTTTGTTGAGTTTTCCTGTAAAATTCATATTTCTGCCATACAATGGAGACCATGCAACTAAACCAGTATTTATTCGCACCATCAGCAAATGTCTACAGATGAAAACAAAGATATTCCAGGTAATCTATTCTCTACTTTGCAAACCAAACAAAGCTAGATCTTATCTGGTTTGACTTATCTGACACGTCTCTATCTCAATCATGATCACAAGCCTTGACTGCTGGTTGGCAACAGTAGATGTGAACACTATCATTAATCCTATGTCTAGCCAAAGAGATCTGTAACAATCGTACACCAAAACAATCTAATCTACAAGCTACACAAAGGAATGGAAAAAGAGCACCATTTTTTCCTCCAAACTCACGTTTTTGGATAAATTCTGCTGCTATGAATTTTATATGCTTCTCTTGTGGCAGCAATGGGGAAAATACAACAAGTGGTAATAAAGAAAAGGTACTCCAGAAAGAAGACAAAGTAAATACACCTACCTACCAAAATAATCACTTTTAAAACTATAGTAACTCACTGCAGGGCATATATGGATTATGAAGAATATTGATTAACTATGCATGCATTCAATCAAACTCGTGTTGCCATATACAAACGGACCTGTTGGCATCTGCCATGGCCAAGTGACAGCACATGTTGCTACATAAGAATCAAGGAGAATCTACTGGTTGAAACACATGCTCAAACATTTTCGTTGAAACAATATTATCAGCACAGATAAGCTCAGAAACAATCACATGGCATCAGAAACAACCACGTCGCTGAGCTCTTCCTTGTCATCTTCACCATCATCATCATGGAAATCCTCCTCGATGATGCAATCCTCGTAAGTCAGACCAGGGAAGCGAGCCTCGCACTCCCGGACACGTGCCTCGAACCGCGCTTTGATCTTGGCGAAGCTAACCTCTGGGTCTTCGTCCGAGTCGTCGTCGTCCGAGGAGTCCTCGTACACCTCATCCTCCGATGAGGAATCCTGAGGAAGCAGCACCACCTGCTGCGACGTCGAACGATCCACCACCACCACGTCCACCGTGGCCGCCTCCTGGGTCTCCTCCGCCTTCCGCTTCATGCCACACCCGCCGATCGCCTCCGAGCCCACGCTTTTCGAATCGGGCTCCATCACCGAAGAAAACTCCTCCTTGCCGGCCATGGACGGATCTGCTCCGCCTCGCCGAGGGCTTGGGAGTTTCGGGTGGATCAGCTCCGCCACGGCGAGGATTTCGAGTATTGGGTGGATCTGCCTGGTGTTGTTGGGGATTTCTGAAGGAGGAGGAGGCGGCGACTCGCGTATATATCTGCCGAACCCTAGCTAGCCACCTCGGTTCGGAGTCGGCCGTCTTTGGGTTTGGGGGAATTGGGATGGAGTCACGGAGTCCGGAAGCCGGACTCGTATGATCGTATCGATTGGCCCAGCCCACTTGCCCTCCTTTCTCCTTCTACCTTATTAGACCTATCTACTCTAACTTGTAAAATACAAACACTGAACGATATTTGAATGTAACCTCTACAATTTGCGCACAACCTTTGCTAGATTTGCGGTTCATAGTGATTTTGGTCGTTTAGTTTGGTTAGTAAATCCACCTGAGGTTGTGAACATCCCTGAAATTTTTGAGATTTGAATAAAGAGGGGATGGAGCTTTTAAAAAATGTAAAAATCAAACACTAAACAATATCTGAATGTAATCTCTACTGTTTGCGCACAAGAAGAAAATGTATTTTCCACAACCATTTACAAAAGTACTCCAAGTAATTATTTACAAACAAAGTTTGCAAAAATGTCTGAAATAAATTTCATAAAATCCAGCTAGCAAAAAACAATCCATGCTCAATTATAACTTTAAAAGGACGCGACTACATCTAGGTTGATCTAGTTTTAGTCTAGCTCGAAAATCTTTCCCAAAACGAGATGCGCGGGTTGTCCTCGGCGTGCCAGGAACATCCACCTGAACCGCGTCGTCGACAGTTGGTTCCAGATCTCACCCGCCCCTCGATATATCCCTCCCCTCCCCACCCCCTTTTTCTCGCGCAAGATCGGAAATTGGAACCTTGGGCTTTGCTCGTGAAACCCTAGACGGGTGGACAAAAGAATAACATAGTTACATCGCTAGCTTCTCCTATCCAAATCGAAGAGCTGGAACATCGATTTGCCATCTCGACAGCCTGCTCCCTCTCCATGTAAGTCCTCTCCCCTCATCCCCTTTTACTAGTTACATCTGTCCACATCTGATGTCTTCCTCTTTCTTGACTACATGTTACAACATGATGAACATCCTCTTTTCCGAAAAAATGCATTGAAGTTACAGATGGTGGATCATGTATTTGATGTTTAAATAAAATAAAAATATAACTTGATGGGGAAACTTTCCTATTCCTGAATTTCCCGGGAGGCCTTGATCTGCAACCTAGAAAAAATCAGCAAACTCCCCTGTTCCTAATGATTTAGATACATGCATCTAGAGTATAAGGGGGAAAACAAAAAAAAACATCAACGTTACATCAACTGTGCACCCCATTGATTTTCAGGGTTGTTTTTGAAGGGGTGCGTAGCATAAAATAAAATAAAATAAATTCTAGCTATCGCAACATAATGCCAAGATCTATCTATAAGTTAATGCAGTAACGGGATAAAGGTTTCGGTAACACACCCTTGTAGACCGAAAGCGGTTAACGTCCCGCAAGGAGCATGGATGAAGTAGTCAAACTCGTAGTCAACCTCAAGGTCGAGAAGCTCCTCGCACGATCACCTCCTGATCCTTCACGACAACCCATGTGCCACTAATGGCAGCACCTCCGTAGTTTCGCACATGTTCGGTGTCTGGCGACGACTTCCGTTCTTCTTGATCCAACCGGGATGCGAAAGTTGACCCTCTAGAAGTGGGATCCGGCAGCGTGACGGCATGTCGGAGTGCTGTCGTCTCCCACATATGCAGTTCTTCTTGGAACCGCACTCGCGAGATTCAACAGAGAGATGGGAGAAATTCCCTAAGGAAAAGGCATTTGAAAATTTCCCCTTTTTAATTGTCTATTTTCCCTCCCATATTCAATTCTTTATATCTAGACTAATATTAAAAGACCCAGAGGGTCTAATCCCAGCAATTTAGACCGTACGATCTAACAATCGAACGCATCCAATTAGCCCCGTCTTTATCGGGGCTCATCACGGCCCGAGCGGACACTCCCGCGAGCACCCGCCCCGCGACTCGCTCCTTCTTTCTGTCAAAAAAAGGCAGTTCCACCCCCACGCCATCCACCCGCCGCAGACTCCACCGTCCCCGCCGCGCTCGCCCAGCCGCCGCTGCCCCCCTCACCGCGTGCGCCACCGCCAGCTGCAGGACCCCGGTCAGCGTCCTCCGACCCGGCGTGCTTCGCGTCCAGCGTCCTCCGTCGCCGCTGCCGCCGCCACAGCATAAGCCGCCAGCCCCCAGCCGTCCCCGACGCGCACGGCCAGCCGCCGCCGCCCCCATCACCGCGTGCGCCACCGCTCCGGCCTGCTTCGCGCCCACCGTCCGCCGCCGCCGCAGCACAAGCCGCCAGCCCCCAGCCGTCCCTGACGCGCTCGCCCAGCCGCCCCCCCCCCCCCCCCCCCCCCCCCCCCCGTCACTGCGTGCGCCACCGCCAGCTGCAGGATCCCGACAAGCGTCCCCCGCCCCGACGTGCTTCACGGCCAGCAGCCTCCGCCGCCGTTGCTGGCCGCTGCTACCCGCTAGCTGCAGTTTAGCTTCGTTGTTACATAAAGTTCAGTATTGTTGAATTTCTGTTGTGCGATATACTGACATCTTCTTCAGTAGCTTTCATTCAGTTCAGTTCAGTAGCTTTCATTCAGTTCAGTAGCCTACACGCAGGTATCCTTAATTCTTCCATACCATGTTTGTATCTTTCACATCAGTTCAGTACCTAATGTCTCCAGAATTCCAACTTGTTTCGTTGTGGGAAAGACATACCAGACAATATACACATCAGTAGCTAATATGGTGTGTGTCTGCGTGAAATATTGCAATGTAGGTTCTGATTTCCCAGTTTGATGTCTACCAAGATTCCACTCTGTAAGCTAATACAATCTAACTCTACTGAAAAAATTTAATATAAAAAAGATCCTGTTTTTTAACATAATTTGTCTAATTGCACAATCTTTCTCCAGCGCATAATGTTTGTTCTATTGTAGTACTAAATTATACTTTCAGATATTTCTGTGCATGTGCACATGCTTAATTTTTTCATAAGAGTAGAATTCATAAATCTGACAGTTGAGCAGGAGAAATACATCCTCAAGCAGTCAGACAGAGAAGCCTACAGATCCTACCTCACTATATTTCATACCTGTGTTTATTTCCCCAGATATATCAACCACAATCCCTATGTCATCTTCCAACCGCGCTCCATTTCAGGATGTAACCAACAGGCAAAACATAGGTACTTGGGACTTGAGAACAACCGCAGATTAGTCTAGATGGTATTTACCTCATATTATACTTAACTGATGTGTAAGCAGATCCTAGAAAATTAAAGATGTAGAGAGATAGGGAGCGGTATGCAAAAAATAAAGATGAGATTTTGAAGCGCCGACACCAATTGCGTGAACTCAAAAAACAGTCAACGGCACCTGTGAATGACGAAAACACATCATGTCATACACATGATATTGGAGAATTTGTACTCACCCAGCTACATTTCAGAGCTACCGAAGGTCTTGTGTACTATACTTGCAGCTTCTAGGAGATCTGCAATTGCAACTTATAGGTCTTCTCTGCTGAAAATTTCCATGTTTCCTTATTTGGTAATATATATTTATAGATGTGGCTCCGGATGTTCAGCACTATGCATCTCAAGATCCTCATGGCAGTATCTCTTTTGAGGGCAATGACGATGAGTCCGAATGGTTGCACAGATGCGACTACCAAGTGAGTGAAACACGAGGACGAATGATATACCAAGCAACTACCCCATCAGAAGGTTCTTCCACCCAATTGAAAGGTAACATAATACATATTGAATTCATGTTGTTCTACTCCACAAAGAAATATATGCTCAAAATTGTATATTTGCTGAAACATTGAGGTGTTCAGGTCTTGGAGATATTGTGGGCAACAATAATGTTTCACAACAACCAATGGGTGCATCTTCTTCACGATCTGCTATGGGTGATCCGGTGACAGACCTAAAAAACAATCGTGACTACCACAGTTCTCCAGGTAAAAGACAACACAGTGGTCAAGGGTGGTATGCTAGGTTGTCTGAGGCGAAAAAAGCTGAGTACCTACAAAGGCAGCGTATAGCCCGCCAAAAAAAGAAAGCCGCAGCAAGTACTACTATCGACGTGTCTCAGACATCAGCAACGACTTTACCGACCTCACCATGCACCCCGTTGGGCAACAAGACCAACACCTATACAGAAGGTAAAAGGCCAATTTTGGGCAAAAAATGTAATAATGATCTATGGCTTGATTGTTTTACTTCTGTCTGCAGGGATATGTCCACATGCAAGCTCGGTGAGTACGTGTCACCCAACTCCGGAAATTATTGAAGATGGCAATGGACTAAGTGGCCAAAAATGATATGCACAACTAACAAAGCAGCAGAAATCAGATCACCTAATGAAGATGCGGGTGTCGTGGCAACAAAAGAAGGCTATGGATCTTGGTGCGTCAACCATGTTTCCTCAAACATACACTTGGTAATAGCCTCAAACATGATACCATTGATTCTCATAACCTCACAGCAATTCTCCTATAGGTACTTCGGAGATTGGATCTGCACATTCTGAAATGACCAGAGATCTTCAAACACCTGAGAGCAACTCAACTATGAAACAAGTGGCCACATCTGCAATAAAGCATGTCCCAGAGAGCTTCGTAACACCAAGTGCATATTCTCAGAATAGACGACAGCATGGCAGGGAAAAGTACTTGCTAATGACGGATGAACAAAGGGAAGTATATTTGAGGAAGAACCGTGAGTATAAGAAATGCAGGCGGAAAAACAATTCATCTTTTTGCCACAACGACACTATTGGTGCAACCCGTGGCTCCGCAGCTACCACACAAACCTCATCGATCATGCGGGCAATATGTCTTATTCCTTTTTACTCTTGTATTTATGCGGGCAATATGTTCGATTCTTATAGGGTGACAACTGAAGTTCCCCACATCAACCAGAATGATGATCCTTATGACTTTGTGTATCACAAACTACCAACCAAGCATCATGTTTTGAAGCCAGTGAAAGACTGCGATTTTTGTGGAGCAATGAAGCTATAATTTGAGGGCCCATCATTCTGCTGCAAAAAAAGGAATGGTTAAGATAGTTACACCTGGAGTTCCTCAAGAGTTGCGGCGGTTGTATACAAGTCAGGTTGATGATGATGCAAAGTACTTCAGGAAGCACATACGATATTTCAACACACACTTCTCCTTCACAAGCCTTGGAGTCACCCTTGATCGGAAGGTCAGCAATGCGGCAAGAACAGGTGTATATACATTTCGTGCGCAAGGGGCATTGTACTATAAGATGGACGATCTGGTTCCTGGTGGCCAAGGACCTAGACATCTACAGCTCTACATATACGATACAGATTAAACCTTGGAACATAGAGTGAAGCGGTCTCCTGATTTGGATATAAACATCGTTCGAAAGATTCTGAAGATACTGGAGAACAACCCCTATGTGCTGACTTTTAGGAGCATTGGCTCCGTTCCAAATCTGGAGGAATATCGGATTTCACTTAACACGGATATAAGACTGGACCAACGAAGGTACAATGCCCCCACAGCTTCCCAGGTGGCCGCAATGTGGGTTGAAGGGAGCGATCCACATAATACTTTTGATAGACAGGTTGTTGTGTACGGCAAAGGGGACCTCCCTATATTTATTAGAGCATACTATGGTTGCTATGATCCTTTGGCATATCCATTATTCTTTCTGGGAGACATCGTGGGCGTTATCATGTTTTAGATAATACTTTTAGATAATAACACATTTTATGAATTGTAGACATCGTGGGCGTTATCATGTTTGTTAGCCCTCTAGACCACGAGACATATTTCCCTGTAGCCATGAGGGAAGTAGCTTTGGTTGATTCCAATAATTATACTGTGTTCCTCCGCTTTTTGAATGAACTTGCTGAGCGCTACAGAGAACAATATCATATGGCGTGGCGAAAGGAATGCTACATTTGTCAAGGCAACCTCTATGAAGGTTGACCAAGCCTCAAGTAAGCCTTAATTATGATAACTGATATACCTCATCCATTTTACATTTTTTACTTATCGGAGGTTTCATAAACATGAAGTCTTCTAAGTACGTCTGCATCCACTATCACCTTTCATCAGAGCTTAAGACACAATGACTTGCTTGAAGGTGACTACAATTTCTATTAGTATTTCAATATTCAAGATTACTATATGTACTAAATCTTCTATATTTTAGGTGTGCCGGAACAGATTGAAAATGATTCATCTATCCGTGAGGCGGTAAAAAATGTAGTACTTCTTAGAAGGGATGCTCAGAAGCAGGCGAACGAACAAGACACCGTTGAACAACCTGTCCAAGTGCGATCCATGAAATATATGTTCAACTATATATTTCAAAGGACACCCTAGACCTCTGCAAAAACATGGCAAATAAATTCAGAAAGGTCGACATCAGGATGGATGTCAAGCACACTTTATTAAAATAATATAGGATTGAAATGAGCATGACATGTAACTGTACGGAGGTGCAATCAAAGATAAATTATTATATAAATAATTTATTTTTAATTTGATTTTTCTGTTTCAATTATAGACGTGCATGTGCACGTGCACCTTTACTAGTAGGGGAAAAAGAGGCACCCCCAATGTGGGACTAAATGAAGGGTTTCGCAGCATAGTAAATCAAAAAATTTCTACGGATGCGAATGGGAAAGCCAAGATCTAATCTAGGAGATGCAAACAACGAGAGAGATTAGATGAGATCTTCATACCCTTGAAGATTCGCACAGCGGAACGTTCGTCGGAACGTGGGTGATGTAGTCGTACTCGCTTCTCCTCCTCGCGATCCGATCCGATCTAACACCGCAAGTGGCGATGCCTCCGAGAGATGCACACGTGCGGCACCTCGATGTCTCCTCCTTCCTCGGTCCAGCAAGTATGGTGGAGAGACGGATTGGATCTACAACGCGACGGCGCGGTGCAATTGATGGAGAGTTTCTGCAGCAGGGCTTCGCCTACGCGCAGTTTGGAGGGAGAGAGAGAGGAGGGGCAGCAGGGCGGCTAGGGCTTGAGGAGGAGGTGTGGGGGGGGGGGGGTGGTGCGCCCCAGCCCTCTATATATAGAGGGGTGGGAGCCTGCCCTAACCCCTCCCCCAAGCCCTAGGCCGGCGGCCAAAGGAGGGAGGAGTGGGGGGCAAGGAACCCCCCCCTTCTAGAAGGTCCAATTAGGGTTTATCCCTTGTTTGGCCGGCTGGGCCCTATGGGGCCTTGTGCCCCTGGCCCAATGTGGCCAGGGCACTCCCTCATAGGCCCATGCCCCCTCCCGGGAGGTGGGGCCACGTTGGTCCCCTTTCGGAAGGTTCTAGAAGCTTCCGGTACAATACCGATTAACCCGGAACAATTCCGAACTCCAAAAACTGCACTGCCTTATATGGATCTTATTCTCCGGACCATTCCGGAACCTCTCGTGATGTCTCGGATCCCATCCGAGACTCCGAACAAAAACTCATAAACCAATTATCCAATCTATCCTAGCGTCGAGACACGTTAAGTGTGTGACCCTTCGGGTTCGAGAATATGCAGACATGATCTTCTATCAATAATCAACAGCGGGGTCTGGAAACCCATATTGACTCTCACACATTCATCGATGATCATATCGGATGAACCACGATGCCAGGATTCAATCAATCCCATATATATATTCCCTTCGTCTCGCGATATTTTACTTGCCCGAGATTTGATCGTCGGTACCGTCATACCTAGTTCAATCTCGTTCACAGCAAGTACTTTACTCGTTCCGTAATCCGATATCAATTTGTGATTAACTCCTTAACCACATGCTTGCAAGCGGTGTTGATATCGATTACCGAGTCAGCCCGAAGTATATCTCTCCGACTTGGGAGGGACAAATCCCATCTCGATACATACAACCCAACAGGTACTTTCCGATCACCTGATAGACACCTTTATGATCACCCTCTCATAGGATGACGTTTGATGACCTCAAAGCTTTCTTCCGATACCAGGGAGTTGTATTATCTCATGGTCTAAGGAATACAATATTTGACATAAGAAAAGCTTCGCAAAGATGAACACGATGACACGATCTAATTGCTTCGCTTAGTTTGGGTCTGTCCATCATATCATTCTCCCAATGATATGATCTCATTATTAATCGACAACTCATGTCCATGGTTAGGAAACCTTAACCATCATTAATCAATGAGCTAGTCCATAGAGGCGTATTAGGGACACGGTGTTGTTCACAAACCACACAAGTATTAAAGTTTCCGCTTAATACAATTCTAGCATGGAATATAAACATTATCATGAACAAGAATTATAATAATAACATCTTTATTATTGCCTCTAGGGCATAATTCCAACAGTCTCCCACTTGCACTAGAGTCAATAATCTAGTTTACATTTGGCAACAATCTCACACCCATGGCACTGAGGTGCTGATCATGTTTTACACGTGGAAGAGGTTTAGTCAATGGATCTGCGACATTCAGATCTGTATGTACTTTGCTAATCTTCAGATCTCCATCTGCTATATAATCTCGGATTATATGAAACTTGCGGTTGATATGCTTGGTCTTTGGATGATATCTTGGTTCCTTAGCGAGTGCTATGGCGCCAGTGTTGTCACACAATATATCCAGTGGGTCCAATGCACTTGGAACCACGCTAAGCTCAGTGATGAAGTTCCTGATCCAAACTCCTTCACCTGACGCTTCTTCAGCAGCCATGTATTCCGCTTCTACTGTAGATCCCGCGATCACGCTTTGCTTGCAGCTTCTCCAGCTCACAGCTCCTCCATTCAAAATATACACGTATCCTGTCTGAGATTTAGAATCATCCTTGTCGGTGTCAAAACTAGCGTCGACATAACCTTTTACGACGAGCTGTTCATCACCCCCATAGACCAAGAACATTTCTTTAGTCCTATTTAGGTACTTTAGGATGTTCTTCACGGCTGTCCAGTGTTCCACTCCTGGATCACTTTGATATCTGCTCGTCAAACTAAGAGCATTGGACACATCCGGTCTAGTACACAGCATGGCATACATGATAGAACCTATGGCCGAGGCATAAGGCACTTTGCTCATAGCTTCCCAATCATTTACCGTAGCTGGACACTGAGCCTTGCTCAATATCTTACCTGACAACATAGGCACTGAACCTTTCTTTGCCTTATCCATTCTGAACCTTTTCAGAACTTTGTCTAGGTAGGTACTCTGGCTTAAAGCTATCAGGCGTCTTTGTCTATCTCTATAGATTTTGATGCCCAATATATAAGCAGCTTCACCTAGGTCTTTCATTGAAAAACACTTGTTCAAATAACTCTTCACATCGTTAAGCATGTTAATGTCATTTCCAATAATCAATATGTCATCCACATATAGTACCAGAAATTTCACCGAGCTCCCACTCACTTTCTTGTAGATACAAGCTTCGTAGAAATTTGGAACAAATCCAAAGCTCTTGATCACTTGATCAAAACGAAGGTTCCAACTCCGAGATGCTTGCTTCAGTCCATAAATGAAACGCTGAAGTTTGCATACTTTATCAGCATCATTAGGATCGATAAAACCTTCGGGTTGCATCATATACAACTCTTCATCAATGTTGCCATTGAGGAACGCAGTCTTGACATCCATCTGCCATATTTCATCATCATGAAACGCAGCAATTGCTAATAAAATCCGAATGGACTTAAACATCGCTACGGGAGAGAAAGTCTCATCGTAGTCAACACCTTGAACTTGTCGAAAACCTTTCGCGACAAGCCGTGCTTTATAGACGGTAACATTACCATCCGCGTCCGTTTTTTTCTTGAAGATCCATTTGCACTCAACGACCTTTCGGTCGCTAGGAGGGTCCACCAAAGTCCATACTTGGTTTTCGCTCATGGATCCCAATTCGGATTTCATGGCTTCTAGCCATTTCTCAGAGTCTGGGCTCATCATCGCTTCCTCATAGTTTGTAGGTTCACTGTCTTCTACCAACAAGACAGTCAAGACAGGGTTGCCATACCACTCAGGAGGGGCACGCGACCTTGTCGACCTGCGACGTTCAGTAGCAGCATCGTCCGAAGCTTTATGATCCTTGTCATTAGCTTCCTCTATTGTTGGTGCAGGCGGCACTGGAACAATTTCAGGTGCTGCGCTACTCTCCAATTCAAGAGAAGGTTCAATAACCTCGTCTAGCTCTACTTTCCTCCCACTCACTTATTTCGAGAGAAACTCCTTCTCAAGAAAGGAACCGTTCTTTGCGACAAACACTTTGCCTTCGGTTCTGTGATAGAACGTATACCCAATAGTTTCCTTAGGGTATCCTATGAAGATGCATTTCTCCGCTTTGGGTTCGAGCTTGTCCGGCATCAACTTCTTGACGTAAGCTTCGCATCCCCAAATTTTAAGAAACGACAACTTAGGTTTAGCACCAAACCACAGTTCATACGGCGTCGTCTCAACGGATTTAGATGGTGCCCTATTTAAAGTGAATACAGCGGTTTCTAATGCATAACCCCAAAATGATAACGGCAAATCAGTAAGAGACATCATCGATCGGACCATATCTAATAGGGTTCGATTTCGGCGTTCAGACACACCATTGCGTTGTGATGTTCCGGGTGGCGTGAGTTGCGAAACGATTCCGCTTGCTTTAAGATGCGTGAGAAAATCATAACTCAAATATTCACTGTGGCATCCCGCAAAACCACTACTAGAAAATCGCGTTGTTTTTGTGCATTGCATCATCATGACCGCATGCTCATGTCATCATGCCACATTGCATTTGAGCATCGTCATCATCTTGCATTTGCTTGTCTAAAACTATTTGCAGAAAAACCTGTTTGTGTTTTCTAAACGCCCCATCTTTATTCAAACGCAAAACCCCGGGTCTCCGGATTATTTTGTTTGTCTGCTATTGGTTTGCAGAAGCCGTGTTTAAAACAAATAAAATATCAAAGTATTTTTAGTGGGGCAGTCGAACGGGCCGAATTGACCCGAACGACCACCCCAGAAATTAAATCGGTCCCCCATAATTCCTAAAGCTACCAACCTATCTACCCACACCCACCGGCCACCTCATCCCATCCAATCAGTATGCGCCACCTCACCTCTCCCCCAAACCCCCACCACTAAGAAGCTGCCACCTCACCCCCTGCCCTCACCCACCCAAACACAGCCACACACGCACGCACCCAGACACACCACACCCACCCACCGACCCGTGGCCCCGACCCCCTCCCCTGGGCCCGTACCAGCCCCCTCCCTCCTTCCTGGTCAAAGCCAGCTCCCCACTCCCCCGCCGACCCCACCACCCGGCCCCACCTCTCTGGTCCCACCTGCCACCGGCCCCGCCACTCCCTCTCTCACCTTCCCCCCCACGCGCTCGTCCCCCCGCAGCCTTCCTCTCCCTCCCCTCCGCCGCCCGCCGGCCAGGCGCTCGCCAGCCCTCCCGCGGCCGCGCCCTCCGCCCAGACTTCCTCATCTGCGCCCTCCGGCCGCCCCGCACCTGCCTCTCTCCGACGCCGTCGCCTCCCCCTCCACCCTCTGCATCTGCCGGCGAGCCCCCTCCGCCTCGCCGGATTCCTCCCCCGTCGGCCCCGTCCCTCCGGCTCCGCCCCGACCCCGCAGCAACCGCCCCGGACCTCCTCCCCTCCGCGCCTCCGGCCGGGCCAGCGCCTCCCTGCTCCGCCCGCTCCGCGCGTCCCCCCGTCGCCCCGGCTCCGCCCCGACCCCGGCAGCAGCCGCCGCCACAGGACCTCGCCGCCCCGTCCCTCCTCTGCGCTCCCCCGACCTCGCCCGAGCGGAGCCGCCTCGAGCTCGCCCGACCGCCTCGCGCCACCGCCTATGCCCGCCTCCTCCCGGCAGCGGCCGCTGTCGTCGACGCCTCGTCGACCTCCTCTGTCCCCGAGCGGACCAGCGGAGCTCGTCGTGGGACCGCCCGCTACCGCCTCCTGCCAGAGGACCCGGAGCTCGCCCCTGTCCTGTCACGTACCGCACGAGCCGGCCCAAGTTTGGCGCCGATGGTCGCTGCACCCACATCAACCTCTGCTAGCTGCGAGACGTTTCTCAGATGGAGAGCCAACCGATCCCATGCTCATCGATAAACGTTGAGTTCCACCTCTCCAAGATCTTCGGAGTCGCCAAGGCCACATCACGGATCCGAAGGCCCCGATCTCGAGGATCCGCAGCCCCGAGCCATGATCTCCTTCCCAGATGCGATGGCCGAGAACCCGGATGCCAAGAACGTCAAGCACGGCACCCCGAACGCCGAGACCGTACCTCTTCAAACCCCTCGAAACGCCGTGTTCTCCTACCCGGAGACCCCGATGCCTTCGACACGGAGCACCAAGGATGCCTTCATGGGACGCCAAGACACCGTCGAACCTCGAAGATCGAACCCCGCGGACCGACATGAGCTTCTTCGCGGATACGCCAAGTTCTTCGCCCCGAATGCCAAGACCGACTTGATGGCGCGGACCCGACAAGACCTTCGTGACGTCAAGAACGACATCGACCAGGGCGAATCCGATGCGCCCCCGACACCGAGCCAAGTACTCCTTTCGGACGCCGAGTCCGCCGAGAACCGGATGCGACAAGATCTGCCCCATTGTTCGAGAATGTTCCCGTCGAGACCGATCCCGTCGAACCCCGAACCCCAGATCCGAACCCTGAGACCGACCCCGGACCCCGGAACCCCAAGTTCTGCCGAACCCTAATGTGTGACCCCTTTTCTCGAGCCTTATTTTATAAATGAAATAAAACCTGTTGCATATTAATCATTCATCTCGCATGCATATTTGTGTGGTTTAGGGGGCCTTCTGCCGATTCACCTAATTAAATATGGGGCCCATATGCGGGCAAATCTAGCCTTATATTGGCCTCATTTAAATTTGTGCATCGGATCGGTACCATATCTTGCCATGTTAAGACAACATTTAAATTGCGGGGTAGCTAAACAACATGAACCACCTAATTAAATGTCGGGACCCCCGGTTCCGCTTAATATGACCTAATTGTATCGCATCTTGTCATGTCATGCATCATATCATAAGCATGCCCGATCTTTTGCCGTAGTATTAAATATTGCATCCGGTGTTTATTCTAGTGTTTTGCTTCTTCGCGGATAAGGCCGTTGAGTTGATGCGAGTGTCGACCCGATCTTCGGTTGAACCTTCGGCAATGTTTTCAGGCGAGCATCTCCCTCTTTCTACCGATCTTACTTTATAGTATTTATTCCCTCCTGTTGATCTATTGCTATCTGTGTTGCGATGCTTTAGTTTCCGTACCTGTGATATACCGTGCAGCCCTATATTTGCCTTGGACACATCCTATTGCCTGTTGTTTGGTAGATAGACGGACTTGCGCGTCGTAGTCGCTTGCTCAAGTGCTGTTGTGTGTCGTCCAGTGCCACAGTTGTTGGAGCCTTGCCGCCCGTTCATTGTTGGAGATGATCATGGTTTTACTTTTCGTTCACTTTAATTCCTGTTTAACAACTAAAATTTGAAATAAGCAGAGGCATCGGTGGGTGATAGATAATATTTGGTTTCCGAACGCCCACTTGTGTCCCGTAGGACCCCGAGTTCTTGACACCTGTTCCGAGATCGAGCGCGCTAACCACAGGTGGGGAGATATGGGCCCCCCATTGATTACTACCTGATTTCAAAGTATTGTACTGGGGGCCACAAACTAGTTTGAGGTTTTATTTACTATCCTGTACTTATGCCATGCTTTACTGCTTTATTTACGTTTGTGCGACAGATAGCACCTGTACTGTTTAGGATCGGGACACGTTTTCGCGGTGTCGACAGTCCCCGTTTGAGGATTTGCTGTCGTTCACAGCCGTCTACCCAAACCCTAAGTCCGTCTCGGAGACCGGCCGACTTCGTTGCGGGTGTCGACTTGGTGGGGTGGCCCCCATGTACTTGCTTTGGGTCTGGGAACGTCGTGACTTAGGCCCCGCCGACATACCGATGGGTGTATGTTAACTGATCTGGCAAAAAGGGTCGAAGTGCCTGTGGATACTTTGGTGCACCCCTGCAGGGTTAAATCTTTTCGAGAAGCCGTGTCCGCGGTTATGGACGACTTGGAGCACAGTGCTTGATCATAGACAACTATAACTAAAGTTTATTGTTCTAAATTGACTTGTATCCGATATGACTAGTAATCAGCTTCACTACAACGGAATGGCTAAGTAAAAGTACCAACAATTGCTGGATTTTGGGGTTATCTCATGCTAATTGTATCTGACTAGTAAGTGTTGCCACTATAACGGAATGGTTAACTAAAAGTGCCCACTGCTTACTTTATCAGGATGATTATCTAAACCTGACTAGTAAAGTGCCGCAACTATAACTGAATAAGTAAAACTGCCAACCGTGTGAATTCCTCGGTTGACTTCCTCGTTTGGTCTCGAGGGGGAAACACCAGGATGGGTTTGTTTGGTGTTAGCTCCAGGTTGGATCCGGATAGGTCATTCTTATCTCTCTCTGATAACCGCCAGTTGTATCGAGTCTCTATAGGTTGTTTAGTGCATGCTGCCGCTGCCGCTTCAGTCCACCACACCGATGTAGGCGAGGACCGCCGAATTCTAGTCTCGCCGTGTACTGGCCTCAGTACTGACGCTCCTCTTTTTCCTTTGCCCTTTGTCGGCACCCCTTTTGTTTAAGCAGGTTTCGAGATCGACGTCGTTAGCAGGGTTACCCTTCCGGCTCGGCCTGGGCAGGGTTATGGACGCCATTGGTTATTCTTCAGGGCTCTTAGCCCCATTTGCATCTTGTCCGTAGTCGGACGCTCTATCATTTTCAAGGTGATTTGGATCTTTGTATATTATATCTGTATTCTTGACTCTTGGAGTCGCTGTTGTGTATATATCTGTTCTGTGGGTCCCATCGAGGACTGTTGTGTAATGTTATTACTTCGTTTTCCACCCGCACGAAAGTGCCTGGTGGGCACCTTTGAATCGTTTCTATGCGGGTTTGGCGGGTTCCGCTAAAACTTGCATAGGTCCGATTCTGAGGGTGTTAGATTCACCTCCACGATCGGATCGTAGAAACTTAATCTTTCTGTTACGATGGTTCTCCACTTCATTCTGAAATTCTTTGAACTTTTCAAATGTTTCAGATTTATGTTTCATTAAATAGATATACCCATATCTACTTAAGTCATCGGTAAAAGTGAGAAAATAGCGATATCCACCGCGCGTCGAAACACTCATCGGTCCGCATACATCGGTATGTATGATTTCCAACAAGTCCGTTAATACAATTCTAGCATGGAATATAAACATTATCATGAACAAGAATTATAATAATAACATCTTTATTATTGCCTCTAGGGCATAATTCCAACACTAAAGGAGGAGGGGAGGGGTGGCACGCGTGACCAAGGAGGTCGGACGGTCTAGGTGGGCCCCACCCGCCTGGCGCACGGCGGGTACGGTCGGGGTAGGCCCCACTTGCTGGCCCGCCCGCCCACCCACGTGGAGGGCTCCTAGGGGCCGGGCCGGTGGGACCTAGGCAATGGCAACGGCTGCCTCCGGGTGGCCTCCCTCTTGGGCATTTTCCCTTCAGGGATTTGGCCCATTAGCGAAGGTTGCCCAATAAATAAATTTTAAATATTATTATATTATTAATTACAGTAATTAATATTAAAACATTTCCTCATGATCAAAAACTCCTTTTCGATCACTCCGGATGACTTTGGACTTTGCCCAAAACACTTCCAGCTTTCTCTCTTATTTCCATCGGTGATCCCAACGCTTCTATATCTATCTCAGAACATCGTAAGACCCTTAAGTGTGTTACCCTACGGTTCAGGAATGTCACGGACATGATAAAGATCTCTCTAAATCGATGATCAATAGCGGGAACGGGATGCTCATAATGACTACACGAATTCCACGATGTTATGTCGTTTGAACCATGAACTTTGAGTCCAATTCCTTTTGTTTCTTTGATACATGACTTGCCTGAGATACTCGGTGACCTAGTCCGCGTGATGATCGAATTCCTATGTATCTTCTCATCACGCGGGTGAACAAATCTCGATCATGATGCATACGCCTCAATGTGTCCCTTTAGAATACCCAACATGAACCTTTATGGTTGATGAGTCCAAAATTGAAGCATTTTTACTTCTTATTTTTGCATATATAGAGTAGGATTTTGGTATTTTACTACGCACGCGTGCAATTATTTTGTCTTTGTTTCATCAGGATCTTGAATTACTAAGTCTTATGTGAACATATCAATTGGGACAGTCATATTATGCGGTAATATGATACTTCTAAGTGGTAAACGCCATTTATTCAATTTATCCTCGTACCTAGGAAAATATCAAACGTGATGGAAGCCTACAGAGGCCTTAACGAGCACTGGTGCGGGTGGATCTTGCCAGAGGCCTTAACGAGCACTGGTGCGGGTGGATCTTGCCCGTACCGTTCGCACGTACCATGTGTCAGGGCATCTGTCTCGTCAAATACTTTTATCTCGCAAAGACGGATCTGAGATCCAACATTCACAGAAACCACCAGGCTCGAAATACTACACCAGAGAGGGATCTGGAGGAGGAACTAAGAGAAGGGAAAATCCTTGCTACTCCGTGGATTATCAGAGGACATCACATCATCCCTTTCATCATCAACCACTGCATCTCCATCACCATTACCATTCCCTTCTTCCATATTTTAGATCTTGTTGTAATTCTAGATTCAATCGTGGTTTGCACTAGGTTTATCACCATACTTTTATCCATCTATTTGAATATGATGATGTTGTTGATTGCTTTCATGTGTGAGTAGTTCTCTTTAATTTGTCCATGGGGAGATGGAGAAACCCTAGCATTATTATGAAATCTATATCTATACCTATCTATATCTATATCTCTAATAATAAAGGACGAAGTGTTTCTTCCGGTCCAACTCTTTTTTAGACAACTTTACCCCTGCCAGTTCGGAAATATTATACCATTTGCCACCACACGAACATGATACCGAACAGAAATCTATCCACGCTGTGTTATTTCATCGGCCGAATCGAGTCGAGACCTCTCTCACGGAGTTTGGGATTTTCATCCATTGGTTAGCCCACCGCGATCACTCCTCAAACCAAAAGCCACGATTCTTTATGCTTCGATGAGAGACGTCGAATAGTCCCACCTCGCTCCTTTAACCTGAATCCCACTTATTCATATACCTTCTCAAGGTCCATGAAATCAGCAAGCCAGTCAGGAATCAAATAACAAACCGTGTCTAGAAAAACAGGATCAGCATGGGGCGAGCTTTGGAAGCGGAAGCGCTCGAGGCGGATGGACGACAGGAGACGCCGGGGAGCACTCTGGCTGTGTTCGTCGGCTGGGATGGAAGGTGTGCTGTGGTGGGCGAGCTCTCGACATCCACGAGCTCGCAACCCAACCCAGGCGGCCACTGGCGCGGGGTCACATGGCCGGGATACGCGGCGATGCGATATTGGAGGTCGGCTCGGCCTCGGCGGCGGGCAGAGGACTGCAGGTGAGGACACGATGGCAAGGGGGGAGGACCTCGGCGCGGTTGGCGGTCAGAGGGGCCAGCGCGACGACCTTGGCGCAGACTAGCGGAGGCGCCGGGGAACGCGACCGAAGGAGAGGGATTCCGGGCGGTTGCTGGGCGACGCAGCCAACGGCGTCGGCTCCGAGGCGGCGGGCGGGCCTGGGACGATGGATGGGCGCGAGGAGGCGCGCAGGGCTCGGCGGCGAGGCCTCGCGGGGCGGCGGCGGGCTCCAAGGAAAAGGGATGAGGAGGGCGATTGGCGGCAGACGGAGAGCGAGGAACCGACGAGCAGGACGGGCTCCCTGGCAGCGGTGCGATATGCGGGGTGTAGCAGGAGCCGGGGCACAGGGAGGGCGACATGCGCCATGCGGGGAAGCGGTTGGTGGTAGACGTGATTGGTGGCGGCGATTGGTCCGTGTACTTGCGTAGGTAGGACTGTGTCTGGGTCGCGTGCGTTTGCTGTGTTGTGAGACGGGGTTTTGGTGTGGCGGTGGATGAAATTGTAGAAATTAATAGGCCAGTAATGTTAATACGATTTATATGTAAAGAATGTGGTGCTCATAATTATGTTACTCCCTGATACTACATCTGATTAGGAATTCTGCCGCTCATTGCTTGATAATTGTGTCAGTCAAAATAAAAAAATAGACTAGGTTTGATAATAAGTTTGTATTATAAAAATTAATACTGTAAGTATAAGTATAGTAAAAAATAGAGAATGTACGATTATGGGGCGGTATATAGCCCATATAGGGTGTCAAGCACCGTCCTGCTTTTTAACTAATCTTTTATTGATTTTGCGGGTCGTTACACGGGTGCCGCTTGCCACCCTAAGCGCATGATAATTAGCCTGAAAATGTACAATATTGTCATGAGATGTCTCCTTGATCATATCATGTCATATAGTTTTGTTTCGTAGCAATGCACGGACGCTCTGCTAGTAATAATATAATAATAATAATAAAAGAAAAAGTGTTTCTTCGATTCCAACATTTTTTTAGACTAATTTATTCCTAAAATTGAGAACAATTGCCCACTTGTGCCACCTATAAATCAATAGAACGGTTCGTATCATTACTTTTGTCCACCCCGGAACGAAAGCACCTACAGTCCGCGTCTCATTATTTTAGTCCAGCCCCGAACCAAAGCACCTACGGTCCAAAGAAACGAAACGAAGGCATCCCATGGACTTCCACCACCCTTCCTCTTGGGCCTGCCATCTGGTATTTTGGCTTCCTCATGGTCATGTCTATCAGTATTGGCCTATTAGCCTCCGTCGGTAGCTTGTAACAGAAATCCAAAAAGGCATGTGTAGTCAACCATCGATCAAATTATGATTGCCGCACTGCATATTTAATAGTCCCACCTTGCTTCTTTACATCAAATTCCACCTGTTTATATACTTTCAAAGATTGACTGTCAACAAGCCAATCAATAAGAGCTCGATGAGATAAAATGGAACTTGTGCTTAGCCAGATAGGAAACAAAGGAGGAATCACGTGGTGAGAGGGAAAAGTGCGCTTGGCATGGAGCTCGACTAGCGCGGCTACCGAGGAGTCGGCGAGGAGAGAGAAGAGGGGTGACCGAATCCAGGCTATCGTGCAAGGAGAGATGAGAGGGAAGAATGGAGTTGTTAAGGTGGTCCTCTAACGAAAAAAGATATATATTTTGCCCCTCTATGCCATCGTGTATCGCGTACACCTCTCCAGTGGTCATCACATACACCTCTCTCGGCTATTTTTCCTATGCCATCATGTCTCGCATACACCTCTCCCATGGTCATCACATACACCCCTCTCGGTCGTCCGGGCCCATAAACACCTCTCTCGGTCTGTCTCACAGTCACATGTTAGCACAAATTAGCAGCAAAGGACTAGGTTTGGGAGAAAGAAGGCTTTCTCGGTGCAACGCACATGCACTTTTGCTAGTGAAATAAAAATGATCTATTACTTTGGTCCATGATCCGTTGATATATGATATTGTGTTTGATATCTCTCGGTCACATGTCATTTGCCTATGGGACTAAAGAGAAGGTGATACTCTTTGGACGTGTATGGGAGTATGTCCAGTGCTAAGAGTGACAGTAAACATTGGATTATAACCTACACGGTCAAAGGGGATTAAGAGAGACTCACTAAGCTTATTAAGATATTCATGGTGAAACCCTTAATTGTGGTGGTCTGTATAAGTGATGTTCTTAGGCATCGCAGTGGTTATTTAGAGATGACCTTGTTACCTAACTCAAGAAAGCGATTGCCCACGAGTCTTGTAGTGAGCATCTTATTATCGAGCTCTCTCCACACACGTCATGACAAAAGAGATAGATTGCCCTAATTATGATTAATTATTCCATGCTAGCGGTGATCCTAAATCCCTGACAATGTTTTAGATTTATTGAGTTTCAACACCTTTTCCAACACTTTTGTTACTTGTTTTATTACTTTCTTGCACATAGACACAAAAACCTTTCAAACACCCTTTACTTGAAATCAAAGAAAGATTACAAGTATCCTTTGGTAGATAATGATGAGGGGCATAAATACCTTAACCAAATAGCTTTCTGTGAGTTCGATACTCTTATTTCGAAACTAGCTACAATCGATCTGTGCACTTATAGTCATCAAGCTATTTTCCGGCGCTGTTGCCAGAGAGCTAAGCGCTTTTGATCTTTGTTCTTAGTTGCTAAATCTGTTAATTATTTTACTAGTTTTAGGTAAACACCATGGGCGAGTACCGACATATAATTCAGCTTGAAGCCATAAAGAATTCTGGTCCACCCATGGACGCCTATTTAAAATCCAACAACCCCGAAGGATATGATATTAACCCCATTATGCTGGATCTTTTGCATGCTAAAAAGTTTGTAGGGGGCGGTACTGAAGATCCATACGAGCATGTAGGGTTCTTTGAAGATACTTGTGGAATTTTTTTGTCTTAATATATACACTGAGGATAAGGTTAAATCTGCTCTCTTTATTCAAACTCTTATACATAATGCCCGTTCTTGGATATTCAAAGTCCTACAAAAATTACTAACTCATGAGAGAGTTTGTCATCTTCATTCTTAGTCGATTTCTTAACCAGGCCAAAAACCCTTGGAGCCAGACATATGATCACCAATTTTAAAGGGGGCCCAAGGAAAGCCTCTATGGAAGGGACTTCTTGACCATTACCCCTATCATAATTTCCCACCATGGTTGGTAATACATACCTTTTGTGCAGGTTTAAGTACTGATAATAGAAATGAAATAGACTCTCTTACCAATGGGTCATTTACTGAATTTAGTGTTGAAAGAGCCTGGAATTTGCTAGATACAGTTCATAGGATGGAAAAAGCCTATTGTGGAATTGCACTTGATGAGGATAACCCTATAGAATATGATTGTTTAAGAAAGTTTCTAGCATTTGGCAAGGTAGATAAATTACTTGGAAATTTTAACCTTGACCCTCGTATGATTGTTCAAATTTTCAAAACATACGCCCGAGCATTTGCAGATTCCAAAGGAGTGGGAGCGTTGCACACCTTGTGATGTCAAACTCCCCAAGACTGATCCCAAGGACGGTCTCTCATGAATGGGGAACAAGTTGCTAGTCGAAGATGAAACCATACTAACAAAAAGGAACAAGGCTAAAAATGAAGGAGTAAGAAGGATAGGGAAGTTAACGAGAAATCTGGGGACTATCAAGGCAAATGTTGGCATAGTAAAAGAACTACTGGAGCCCGAAGTTGTTGAGAACGAAGTAATAACGGTAAGTAGAGGAACCTCTGATATAACTGGAGGTAAGCCTAATGGTAAGCATATAGCTCAACCGAAAATTCCTTTTTGTTTAGGTGAATCTGTATGTGGGAATTTGTGACTTAAGATATTCTACAAATATTATGCCTTACTCCATGTATGAGGAGTTACGTTGCTATCTTGATGAACCAGAACTTGAGCCCTATAAAATAACCATCATGCTTTCGGATAGAACTTTGCAACAAACTCATGGAATTGTTCGTAATGCTTATATTTCTGTAGGAACTTTTATTTACCCAGTTGAATTTTATATTATTGACATGCATTCCTTTTGTCACGTAATATTTGGGAGTCACTTTTATAGTTCCATGAACATTGATATTAACGATAGGAAGCAAGTCGTGTCTTTTTAGTTTGGAGAAGAGGATCTCAAGGTAAATTATCACCAATTTAAAAAAATCCATATGAAAAGAAGATTGAAATCAAAGAAGAAAAAACTATTGAAGAGTTGGCAACAATTTATTTTGGTACCCCACCATCTGAACTGGAGAGAAGCCTATCAAACAATGATTCAGTCCCAAATGATTTTTCAAAGGAAGACCTTGACAATATCCTCGACACTGCACCTAAAATAGGGGATCTTCTCAAGGATGAAATCGAAAAGTTAGAAATAAAGGAGACGAAGATCCAACTCCTTTGGTATTAAAACCCTACCTCTAGGGCTCAAGTATGAATTTTTAGACAAATAAGGTAAGTGTCCTGTTATTATTGATGATAAACTTTCTCTCGAAGAAATTAAGAAACTTTTAGAAGTGCTTATTGATCAACGTGAATCTTTTGGATACACCCTTAGTGATATAAACGGAATATATCCCTCCCTAGTCAGTCATAAAATTCCTATGATTGAGGATGCTAAGCCTTTTGTTGACACCCAAAAAAGCTTGAATTCTAAAATGAAAGATGTAGTGAGGAAGTTATACGCATGTTAGACATTGGTATTATTTATCCAATTTCTGATAGTAAATGGGTAAGTCCTACTCATTGCATACCTACAGAAGAATGTGTAACCATAATTAATAATGATAAGGACGAACTTATCCCTACCAGAACTATAGCAGGGTACAAAATGTGTATAGATTTCAGAAAATTGAATAAGGAAACTACTAAAAGTCATAATCAAATACCTTTTATGAACCGTATTTTATAAAGAAGTCTAGAAATTCTTATTTTTTGCTTTCTTGACGGTTACTCTCAAATTGCTATCCAACCAAAAGACCAAGAGAAGACGAATTTTACCTGCTCATATGAGACTTATGCTTATAGACTAATGCCTTTTGGTTTACGCAATGCGGCTGCGACTTTTCAGGAATTTGTTTTGAAGATATTTGATAGTTTTGTGAAGATTCTATGGAAGTTTTTATGGACAACTTTGTTGCCTACGGAACTGCTTTTGACCAATGTCTCTATAACCTTACCAGGATATTGCAACGTTGCATATAAACCAAGTTAGTCCTCAACTGGGAACACAACCGATTCATGGTAAGAGAAGGTATTATTTTTGGACATAAAATTTATGAAAAATGTATTGAAGTTGATAATTCAAGCATGGTTACCTTGGAAATATTACGATACCTCAAGATGTAAAAGGGGTAAAGAAATTTCTTGGCTATGCAGGATTTTATTGGCGCTTCATCAAGGATTTCTCTAAGCTTGTAGCACCTTTAACTTGCCTTTTGAATAAGGAAACACCATTTTATTTTGATAGAGATTTTATTGATTCTTTTGAACAACTAAAAAAGCGCTAGTTTATGCACCTATTATTCAACCACCTACATGGAATGAACAATTCGAAATTATGTGTGATGCTAGCGATCATGCCATCAGGGCCATTCTTGGTCAACGAGAAGGATTAAGCTTGAATGTTATTGAATATGCTAGTCGAGTTTTTAATGAGGATCAAAAAATTATGCAACATTTGACAAAGAATTTTTAGCCATTGTTTTCGCCTACGATAAGTTTAGAAATTACATTCTAAACTCCAAATTAATAGTGCATACGGATCATCGGGCTTTAAGACACATTTTGGAAAAAAAGATGCAAAACCTCGTATTATTAAGTGTTACTACTACAAAAGTATGACTTACAAATACTTGATAGAAGAGGAAAGGATAATCCCGTTGCCAATCACCTTTCCCGCATGGAAGTCATAATAGAAGATCATACCCCTATTAATGAATCTTTGCCTGGTGAATATCTTGTAGTCTTAGAATCACATGACCCGTGGTTTGCAGACTACGCTAATTTTCTTATGGGTAAGTTTTTGCCAAAGGGAATGAACTATAATCAAAGGAAGAAGTTCTTTAATGATTTAAAGTCTTACTTTTGGGATGATCCTTATCTATACATACATGGGATCGATGGGATGATTAGGAAATGTGTACTTGATCATGAAATGGGCGCTATTTTAAAAGCTTGTCATGATAGTCATTTTGGGGACATCTACCGGCGACTGCACCGCGGCCAAAGTCTTACAATCGGGTTTCTATTGGCGAACCTTATTCAAAGACGCTCATAATTATGTTAGAAATTGTAATGATTGCCAACTAATGAGTAACATGGGTAAGAGATAAGAAATGTCCATGAACTACAATCTTATAATATAACCATTTAACGGTTGGGGAATGGATTTCATGGGGTCATTTACTACCTCTAATGGTTATACTCATATTATTCTTGTTGTTGACTATGTTACTAAGTGGGTAGAAGCTATACCCACCTCTATGCATATGCAGCTACATCCATCAAGATAATCAAGTACATCATTTTTCCTGGTTCGGACAGGTTCCTAGGTACGCGACTGGGCGAAATTTCGGTGTCCGGACCTATTTTCGGCGTCCGGATCAGCGTCCTGGGTAGCTGAGTGAAGATGCTCTAAGCAAGTTGTGGGACTAGAGGTGTATATACCTCAAATATCTACTTATTTTAACATTTTAACCTAAGTATAATCCTACCGAGCACAAAACCGGTGCGAGCCTTGTCACGGTTTTGCATATGTACGGTTCTTTGTCCGAGAGGACCATGCTAGGGCTTTTGAAGAGCCTGGAGTTCAGGTGTTGTATTGATGGTGGTTGTACTGTTGCTGCTAGGACCGGAACACTGTAGCGGGTCTTTTATTTTCTTAGTTTTCTTTATCTTTTGTTGGCTGTGTGCATCTGTAATGCCAATAGGGTATTGCGTTGTTGCAGAGGCCAGGTGTAATTGGTATCTCTTGATATTAATATATGCTCCTTTCCAAAAAAAGTCCCTTTCAAGAGGAGAGGACCATACTACAACAGGAGGTGGCAGCACATAAAGATCCACTGAATAAGCCACTGGGAGAGATGAGAGGATGAGTAGCTCCCACGATCTCTGCTCTCGCGACATCGCTGGCGACGTGAGGGCCGGCGCTGCTCCGTCACCGTCCCACGCCTCACACCATCGCCCAAACCTTAGACGAGCAAACCCTCCCACCACCGCACCTCCCAAACACACAGCTCGTACCGCCGCTCCTATACTGGGCACCGATGGACATGCCTCTGGTGCTCGTTCAAACGCTAGAGGGGGGCGGGCACGCATGCTTGTCCAACATGAGCGGCGCAACAACCTTGAAGCTTTCCTAGGGCCGGAGAAGCCGTCCACCAACGGCCCCAGGAAGATGATGATGGCGTGGTTGGCTCACCTGCGTGGGCTGCGCCACGCGACCACAGCCAACACGACAACTTCATTGCAAGCCAAGCCAAGTTCTCTAATGTCATGCCACCAGTGCACGACCCCTCGCTGCATCCTTTCTCGTCCTTGCATGTAGATCATACCATCACACGTAGGCACCTAGGTAGTCCTTCTGCCATGAGATCCGTTGCTTCAAGCTGTGCGTGTGGTCAGTGTTTTCAGGATCTGATGTTGGCAAGACATTTCTGTGGTACCACACACCGCATGGGCATGCCGAGCGGGGAATATGCATCCCTCAAGATCCACGTCGTCTCCGACGGTGTCACCCTATCCAAGGGAGCCGTCGCTAGGCTGTTGCACTTCTGGTTCGGCGACGAGCTGCTAGGTTTCACCGTCTCTGGAGGCGAAGCGGGAATTTTCAATTTCCGAGTTACAATTGCTGACGTGGCAGCAGAGATTGCGCTCAGAGGTAACCGGGCCATCGGCCCATTCAAATTTCAAATCTCTATACCGTAGAGACCCAACTCGCTAGGCGGCGCCGCTTACGTGCATGATCACCGCATTAGCCCCCAGCTCACCTCAACTTGCAACGATGCAAATGGTTGTGTAATGAGTGCGTTTTCAATTCGAAATGACCGCTCCATCAGTGACCGCCATGCAGTAAGAGCTGCGCTGTGCCGCCCAGCCACTTCCCTTTCTCCCAAGACGGTAACCCATGCAGTGAATGTAAACCCTGTGACGCCGTTCGAACGGGAGCACGGCACCTCTGGGACTTTTACCGTGCAGGACAGGTCTGTCGCGCAGCAGACGTTGTCAACCCATTTTCCTTCTCCCTGTCAGAATCAGGGCGTAGATAGCAATGCTGCACCCTGTCAGCGGCCTCTTCATGGAAATGTGACAACCCATGGCATGCAGCTGCCACGACGCCCTGATCCGCGCCACCTCGTCCCGCACAATGCCCCTTCTTCCACAAATCCTACCGCCTCTTCTTCGCATAAACCTTCCTATAAAGACATCTTGCTACGCCCTGCTCTAGAACCAGTCCACCGCGTGTCCAAGGCACGCCTCCACCTCCACCACCTTGCAAACCTCCACCTTCGCTGCTACCGGTGCCTCGCTTTCGATCATAGATCCTTCCACTGCAGAAATCCTATGATCTGCTGGCTCTGTCGGCAGGCGGGCCATCGCCGCCACCTTTGTCCTATCCTTCACAGGCTGTGGCCGAACACTGCCCCACCAACATGGCAATGGAACCAATCTTCCATGACCGCCTGGTCTCGCTTGACGTCCACTGCCCTCCCGTCCATGATCCTCACGCCCTCGCCTGTCTCGTGGACGTCCACCCAGCGCGTGCTAACCCTATCCCATGGCTACGCCGCATTTTCCATCAGCGTCTAAACAACCCCCAGGTGCTCTTTGCTTCCAGCTCCGCCGGGGCCTGCTATGTCATGTTTCTTCATCGCGGTGACCAGAACCGCGCCATGAGGCTCAACCCTCTACGTGTTCGAGACATAGACCAGACCATCACCCATGTTCATATTCTCCCGCATGGCTCGGGCGATAGCTCCTTCACCTTCTCCTACCGTTACGTCGCATGCCTCACCATGGAAAAAATTCCCGCTTGAGTTCTAGGAACGCCGCGGGGTGCGCGCCACCGTCAGCGGCTTTGCCTCCCTCATGAGCATCGAGCACGGTGCGATCCGGGGCCACGACTACTCGACCCTCTTTGCCATGGTAAAGGTGGAGAACCCGATGCACATCCCGCACCACCTAGCCTTCCACAAGCACGAAGAACGTGGGAACTACACCGGCGTCTACATCAATGATGTCTGGGACACAAACTCTGGGCGCCCCGTCACGCCGGACCAGGGCCAGCGCCCGCCGTCGCCCCACGGGCCTCCATCGCCTCTGCCACCAGGACAACGCTACCAAGGAGGCCGCACGCGGCAGTCCTACACATGGGTGCGCCCAGCACCAGGGCGCCTCCTTGATATGTCAGAAACGTATCTATAATTTTTGATGTTCCATGCTTGTTTAGTACCTACTTTGTTGTGCTTTGTCTTTACTTTGAGGTGTTTTTATATCTTTTTTGGAACTAACCTATTAACAAGTTGCCACAGTGCCAGTTCCCGTTTTCTTCTGTTTTTGGTTCCAGAAAGGCAGAAAATCAATATTCTCGGAATTGGACGGGACAAAAGCCAAAGTCATTATTTTTCCTGAAGCAACACGGAACCACGAAGCAGAGCCGGAGGGGGGCCACAGGGTGGCCGCACCCCCTTGGCGCGGGCAAGCCCTGGGGGCGCCAACAGGGGGTGTGGGCCACCTGGACACCCACCGACCTTGATTCCTGCGCCTATAAGAAGCCTACGATGAGAAAACCCTAAAACATCCAGAAGAAATCGACTAAAACCTCTGTAGCGCTACCACCACCAAAGGGGAGATTCGGGAGACAGAAAGTCTCTGTTTCGGCACCCTGCCAGGACGGCGAAGTGCCCCCGGATCCATCTCCATCGATCTCCATCGCCATATTCATCACCATTGCTGATTCCTATGATGAGGAGGGAGTAGTTCTTCCTCGAGGCTAAGGGCTCTACCTGTAGCTATGTGTTTATCTCTCTCTCTATGCATGATCTTGTTGTGGTCATGAGATTTGTAATCAAGTAGATCTACCTTGCTACTCAAGTGCTTCAATAGATCACTGCTCTCCCCATGTGTGTGAAAGTGACAGCATGCACGCCATGGTGGCACTTAGGTTTGAGTCTACATAAATACTCTTTGTGCTTTAATAGATCTATGCTTTTCCCCACATGTGTGAAAGTGATAGCGTGCATACCGTGTGTGGCACTTTGGCTAGATTGAATATTTGTTATGAGTTATATTTGGAGTTGGATGTCTTTATGAAATTGTGGTGTTTGTTGGAACCATCTAGCGCTCAAGGTGACAGTGTGGGGTTATCTAGATTGGGAAAGGCGGACTTTAAAGAGTGCTGTTATAGCCATACCGATGATTAGTGTGTCGAACCGGAGAGTAGTTAAGAGTAGTATCATTAAGAGAAGATATTTATGTTGGAGATATGCCCAAGAGGCAATAATAAAGTGGTTATTATCATATCTTCATACTTATGATAAATGTTTACATACCATGCTATAATTGTATTAACCGAAAACATTAATACTTGTGTGATTTGTAAACATAAAAGGGTCCCTAGTAAAGCCTCTTGTTAAACTAGCTTGTTGGTTAACATATCATCATGGTTTCCTGATCATGAACATAGAGATGTTATTAACAACAGGGTCATATCATTAGGAGAATGATGTGATGGACATACTCCTATAGATAAGCGTAGCATAAAGATAAAGTCATTTAATATAGTTCATTTATTATAAGCTTTCTGATACATAGTAACCTAATTCCTTCGACCATAAGATCATGTTAATCACCATCACCGAAAGGATGATTTGATGACATCAAATACCACACCGTAACTGGGTGGCTATAAAGGTGGCATTGAGTGTTCGGAAAGTATGGGTTGAGGCACATGGATGAAGAGTGGGATTTGTCCATCCATATGATGGATAGATATACTCTGGGCCCTCTCGGTGGAATGTCATCCAATTATCTTGCAAGAATGTGACTGGTTCACAAGGGATCACATACCGCGGGAACGAGAAAAGAGTACTTATCAGTAACGAGGTTGAACTAGGTATGCAGAGATACCGACGATCAAAACCTCGGATAAGTAAACTATCGTGAGACAAAGGGAAATTGGTATCGTATGTAAATGGTTCATTCGATCGCAAATTAATCGTAGAAATGTGTGGGAGCCATATGAATTTCCAGATTCCTCTATTGGTTATTGATCGGAGAAGTGTCTCGGTCATGTCCGCATAATTCACGAACCGTAGGGAGACACACTTAAGGATTCGATGTTGTTGAGTAGTTATGGAATGATGAGTAAGAGACCGAATGTTGTTCAGAGTCTCGGATGGGATCCGGGATATCACGAGGAGATCCGGAATGGTCCGTAGAATAAGATTCATATAAGGAAAGTCCTGTTTCGGAGTTCGGGAATGATTTCGGTGTTTTCACCAGGAATGTTCTAGAAGGATCCGGAAGGTCCGGCACTCCGGAGGGGAAGGGTACATGGATGTGTCATGACAATGTGGAATGGTTGCATCATATACTAGGTCACTTGGCTGGGCAATATAAAGAGAGAAATCAAATCGAAGTTTGAAAGTCAAACGCCAATTTGAAAAGTCAAATCTAAAGTTTGCTTGGTGGAGGGAGAGTAGGAAACCTACTTGGGGAGGAAGTCCCACTCCCTCCACCCGCCGGCCATGAAGGGGAGTAGGAGGAGGACTCCCTCCTCCCAAGTCGCCCCTCCCACCTATATAAGGAGGGGTAGGGCGCCCCCCTACCCCTCACACCTAAACCCTAGCCCTTGGCGCCACCACCTCCAAGTGTTGCCACCGACTAGGTCTCCTCTTCTAGCCGACTTGGGGCAAACCCTAGCTTTCCCTAGCTGCCGGCCAAGCTCACCCCTTGGTGCCTCTAAACCCTAGATCACCAAGGCCTGTCTCATACTCCACCATACTCGCTCCGGCTTAAGGCGAAGCCCTACGAGATCTCCCCTCTACTTCCGACACCACGCCGTCGTGCTGTCGGAATCACGAGGAGAATGATACAACCTCCGCTGCCTGCTGGAACAAGTGAGAGGAAGGTCTTCATCGAGTACAGAACGTGTGACCGACTGCGGGAGCGCTGCCGGAACGCAGCGCCGGAAGGATCGTCTACGCGATCTTGAGATCGGAAGTGTACGACTACATCACCCACGAGAATCTGCTCTTGTTAACCGCTTTGGATCTTCGAGGGTTAGTATTCTATCGACTCGTTGCTACAATCTAGTAGATAGATCTTGGCTTGATCATAGATTAGATCTGATTGTGTGTTCATGCGGTAGAAATTTTTTGTTTTCCATGCTACGAACCCCTACAGTGGTATCAGAGCCGTGTCTATATGTAGATCTGTTGCACGAGTAGAACACAATGGTCATTGTGGGTGTTGATGCTTTTGTTGTCGATTGCTTCTTGTGTACTTTGCATCTTGCGGGATGGTGGGATGAAGCGGCCCGGGCTAACCTTACATGACATCGTTCATGAGACTTGCTCCATGCTTGACATGAAACTTGTATTGCATAAGTGGCTTTGCGGGTACCTGTTTCTCCCAACATAGTTAAGATTCAATTTACAACAGGTGATTGACAATACTAGTATCAATGTTGTGGTTCTTGTTCGTAAGTTAGAACAACACTTATTGAAAGCCCCAAATCACGTAAAACATGCAAAGAAAATTAGAGGCGTCTAACTTTGTTGTGCAAGGGTGTGCTGTGATGTGATATGGACATGATTGTGATTATATATGATGTATGCAATGTTCCTTATTGTAAGTTGGCAACCGGCAGGAGCCATATGGTTGTCTTTTAATTCCGTTAAGACCTGCGTGTCTACTCAAAGTAGTTGTAATAGTTGATGCTGGTGGATGACAACCATGAAACGGCGCCATTGACCTTGACGCCACACCGGTGATGATGGAGATCATGTTCGTGCTTGAAGATGGAGATCGGAAGCACAAGAAGAAAGGCCATATCATATCACATATTGTGAATTGCATGTGATGTTAATCATTTTATGCATCTTGTATTGCTTAGTTCAAGACGGTAGCATTATAAGATGATCCTTCAAGCACAAAATTTCAAGTTTTAAAGTGTTCATCCTTTGTAAGCACCGTTGCTAAAGCTCGTTGTTTCGAAGCATCACGTGATGTTCGGGTGTGTTAGATTTTGCGAGTGTATACACCGTGAGCAAGCCAGATTTGCTCATGCGGAAGCTAAGGTTTGATCTTGACGAGCCTAGCATGTACAGACATGGTCTTGGAACACGGATCACCGAAAGGTAAAGCATGAGTCATATAGTAGATATGATGAACATGTTGATTGTTCGCCATTGAAGCTACATCAACTCTCATGATGATCGGTTTTGATGTGGTGGATTTGGTTCATGTGATCACTAAAACAATGTGAGGGATATTGTTTTGAGTGGGAGTTCAACAACAATATGATTAAAAGTTGAACACTATTTATCATAAATTAAATCAAAGTGAATTTGCATAGTTATTGTAGTCATTGGCATCCGTTTACCACCTTGCGCTTAGTTATAATTGAGATGATAGAACTATAGAATTCTGGTAAGTTACTTTACGAACTAGTATCGTATTGTTTTGAAGTGTTAATCTAAAGTTTAAAAGTCCTATTGCAAACTTTCAGTAAGTTCCGGTTACTCCATGAAGTTTAATAATTGGTATTAAATCAAGAGTGACAATTCCAAGTATTAGTGTATAAGTATCATGTTTGTCTCCATGATTCTTGATATTCGAAAGATAGTTTCAGTATCAAGGTAATCTAGGAGTTGAAAGAGTTGTTTCAGAAACCATGATGTGTGGAAGATATTGTGATATCTGAAACGAAGTTTTGGTTGCAACATGATAGAGTATAATATGGCAAAAGTCATGTTCTCATATTTGATGAGAATTTGAAAAAGGTTGGAGACGCTGGTCGTCTTAATTCTCCAAAAGGTTTTGGAGAGCAATATTATACTCGCGATTCACCGTTATAAGATAAAGTAGCTTGATCATGAATAATTCCATGAGAAGGGTGAATATTTGATGTAGGTAAAATGTTTACTACACCAAGAGTTTACTAAATAAAGGAATTTGAAAGAACACCAAACATTTGATGATGGTAATCTACTTCAAAGTGAAAGTCCAAAGACATTGGTATTTAACTATACACGCTCTGGACTATGTGTCATATGGATGGCTCCACTATTGATGTTGATAGATTCTTTCAAAACAGAAAATGAAATACTGAAAGAGAATCTCATAAATATATGGCAGAAAATAAAAGACTAGAATTGTTCAGTTTAGGTATATAAAGGATATACGTGTTATGACTATATTCTTTGCTTGTTAAATAATGTGGTTCTTAAGTATTGGATACTGAATTTGTTGGTATCATACGAAACAACGGAATTCATGAACTACAATGGCCTAAGTAACTAGCAAAAGAATATGTGATGATGTTCATCAAGAACAAATAAAGGGTTATTGTGTTGCTCGTTAAACATCAAAGCTTGCCTTCAAGATTTGTTTTATCAGGTATTATGAGAACAAAAGGGTTGTTCAAATAATTGCTGTATTCCATAAAAGATGGATTATTTACAAATCTCGTTGGATAAATCACATCCATAAAAATATTGCTAAAAATGTCAAAAGACAATTGATAAGAAAGATCACTTAGGAAGTGACATCGCAGTTTAAATTATATTGAAAAGAAAACATGAAGAAACTCCATGTGGATGGAATTTTGAAGTCTTTTGATTTCTTGATCAAATGACACTTGTGAAAATTTCCTAGAATAATTAAAACTTCGTTCATAGGCCAAAAGGGAACGAATGACTAGCTTATTGGAACTAGTACATACTGTTATATGAAGTCCATTATGAAAAGAGCGATAAATTTCAACTTCATATGCTTTCTCCAAAAATTTGAGTGAATATATAAATATTTACTTGATAAGGATGAAGTATGAAACATTTGAAAAGTTCAAAGACTTTCAAGATGAAGTGCAAAATCATTGTAACAAGAATATAAATAGTTTATGATAAGATCATAAAGGAAAATATTTAAGTTACAAGTTTAGCATAAAACACCTAAGATTTAAGGAATCATTCCGTGGATTTGCATTTCCCAAAACACCATAAGAGTATGGAGCGTTCGAGATATGTAATTAAACCTTATTTGACATGGTAAGATCAAAGGTGTAATTCATAAAACTGCCATTATATTTTAAAGATTAAAAGCTTTAGAGACTACCGTTTTTCCAGTGAAAAGAGCTCCATCATAATCCGTTGAATTGACACCATATAAAGTTATGGTTTGGGATAAAACCCAAGTTGTCCTTTCTTAAACATTGGTATGTTATGCATAAGAAAGATGTTTGCAACCAAAATCGGATAAACATATCTTTGTATGTTATTTTTAAATAATCGTTTAGTATTCCTCCATAACACCAAAGACAAAAATGTTTGTCGCTTAGAACATCAAGTTTCTTTGAGAAGGAAATTTTCCGTGAAAAGTTAAGTGGGAGGACAATAGAACTTTGATAAGATTAAAAGAACCTTAGCTATATGTGCAAAGTTGCGCAGCGCCGAAAAGTGTTCCGGAGGCAGCAACAATGCTCATGGCTCACGTACCTCAAAGGTTGTGGTCACAGAGGTCTAAGTTCCTATTGAAACAAGTAGGTCGGGTAAACAATCAAATACCAAGATTTGAGAGTTAAATCATTATTTGATAATAATGATCCGACTACATACAAAGAAGCGATGATGGGCTCTGACTCCGTCAAATGGCTTGAAGCCATAAAATCCGTGATAGTTCTGTATACGAGAGATCAAGCTTTGAACTTGAAAGACCCTCTGGAAAGGTACAAGACCTTACATTCATATTTGGATCTATAAAGAAATAGACATGGATGTTTCACATCTATGAAATTATCGACATGTCGGGAAAGAGTTCACGACAATGTTCAAAGAGTTGACTATGACAAGATCTGATCTTTCATTAAGCGATATTTAGTCTAGACGGATTAATGTAGCAACCACTACATATAATTTTTTATGTGATAGTTGAATAAACAAAACAAGTTCTTCTAATAGAATGGTTACCTAAGACGTGTGCATGACACGGTCCAAAGGGTTTTGTTAATTCAAAGGATGCTAAAAGCATATGCAAACTTCAATGGTTGAAGTAAGTATCGCGGAGTTGGAATCTTCACTATGATGAAACTGTTAAAAGAGTTTAATTTCATCGGAGACGATGAAGATGCTTGCATTTGCAAGAAATTAAGTGGGAGCGCTAAGACATGTTTCTAATACATTATGTGGAAGACATATTTTTGATTAGAAACGATGTATCTTTTTATTAACACAGAATAAGAATTTCATCTCGATGAAAGGCTTAGGCAGAACCTGAATATTTGGCATCAATGTCTATATAGATAAATTGTGACGCCAATATGGTTGTGCGAGAAGTACATAAATGATATATTGAATGAGTTCAATATAGAGACTACAAGAAAGGTTCTTGTTGCACAGGAAGGATTGAATAAATATTTAAGTAATTTTTGATACTTGATAGATAAAATTACAAAGAGTATTTTATCAATCATGCTGTGATATGTACAAATCCAGATATGTCCTATGCTCTAAATGTTATGAGCGTATACCAGAATGATTCATAAGATGATTATTGGACGATAGTAAAGATATTCTTATGATCTTTTAAAAGAACTAAGAATATATTATTTTGTAGAAGTGACAAATAGATGGTTAGTTCATTGTAAAAGTATTACATTGATACTAGTTTTGTCACAAAGTACAAATTAAGTTTATCTCAATCTAAACTAAGGGTGGCACAATATGATGGAAAGTAAGTTCCATAATGAATTTGGATGAGTTCCAAAGTTAAGACATTATGACAGATACTACAACAAAAGGCTAAGTATATGACTGCTGTTATAGCAGCAAAAGAGGGCATTTGTGTCAAGTAGTTTGTTATCAAACTAGGTGTAGTTCACAGCGGGATGGTACTATGAAGATATATTGTACGACAATATTATCAACATGTTTTAACCCCAAGGAACTAAAGGTCTCACCAAAGGACCAAATTTGTACAAAGCCATCTCATTACAGAATGAGTGATGCGTAGAGACGCAAAGACATGCAATTACACACGGACCTGAAAGTGCCGGATCCGGAGATCAGTTGACCACTAGCAATCGTGTAAATACAACACTGGAAAGCCATAGGTGTTGAATGCACAAAGGTATTAGATTATTGACTCTAGTGCAAGTGGGACTCTGTTGGAGATATGCCCAAGAGGCAATAATAAAGTGGTTATTATCATATCTTCATACTTATGATAAATGTTTACATACCATGCTATAATTGTATTAACCGGAAACATTAATACTTGTGTGATTTGTAAACATAAAAGGGTCCCTAGTAAAGCCTCTTGTTAAACTAGCTTGTTCATTAATATATGATCATGGTTTCCTGATCATGAACATAGAGATGTTATTAACAACAGGGTCATATCATTAGGAGAATGATGTGATGGACATACTCCTATAGATAAGCGTAGCATAAAGATCAAGTCATTGAATATAGTTCATTTGCTATAAGCTTTCTGATACATAGTAACCTAATTCCTTCGACCATGAGATCATGTTAATCACCATCATCGGAAGGATGCTTTGATGACATCAAACACCACACCGTAACTGGGTGGCTATAAAGGTGGCATTGAGTGTTCGGAAAGTATGGGTTGAGGAACATGGATCAAGAGTGGGATTTGTCCATCCATATGACAGATAGATATACTCTGGGCCCTCTCGGTGGAATGTCATCCAATTAGCTTGCAAGCATGTGACTGGTTCACAAGGGATTACATACCGCGGGAACGAGAAAAGAGTACTTATCAGTAACGAGGTTGAACTAGGTATGCAGAGATACCGACGATCAAAACCTCGGATAAGTAAACTATCGTGAGACAAAGGGAAATTGGTATCGTATGTAAATGGTTCATTCTATCGCAAAGTAATCATAGAAATATGTGGGAGCCATATGAATTTCTAGATTCCTCTATTGGTTATTGATCGGAGAAGTGTCTCGGTCATATCCGCATAATTCACGAACCGTAGGGAGACACACTTAAGGATTCGTTGTTGTTGAGTAGTTATGGAATGATGAGTAAGAGACCGAATGTTGTTCGGAGTCTCGGATGGGATCTGGGATATCACGAGAAGATCCAGAATGGTCCGGATAATAAGATTCATATAAGGAAAGTCCTATTTCGGAGTTCGGAAATGATTCCGGTGTTTTCACCAGAAATGTTCTAGAAGGGTCCGGAAGGTCCGGCACTCCGGAGGGGAAGGGTACATGGATGTGTCATGACAATGTGGAATGGTTGCATCATGTACTAGGTCACTTGGCTGGGCAATATAAAGAGAGAAATCAAATCAAAGTTTGAAAGTCAAACGCCAATTTGAAAAGTCAAATCTGAAGTTTGCTTGGTGGAGAGAGAGTAGGAAACCTACTTGGGGAGGAAGTCCCACTCCCTCCACCCGCCGGCCATGGAGGGGAGTAGGAGGAGGACTCCCTCCTCCCAAGTCGCCCCTCTCACCTATGTAAGGAGGGGTAGGGCTCCCCCTACCCCTCACACCTAAACCCTAGCCCTTGGCGCCACCACCTCCAAATGTTGCCGCCGACTAGGTCTCCTCTTCTAGCCGACTTGGGGCAAACCCTAGATTTCCCTAGCCGCCGGCCATGCTCACCCCTTGGTGCCTCTAAACCCTAGATCTCCAAGGCCTCTCTCATACTCCACCATACTCGCTCCGGCTTAAGGCGAAGCCCTACGAGATCTCCCCTCTACTTCCGACACCACGTCGTCGTGCTGCCGGAATCACGAGGAGAGTGCTACAACCTCCGCTGCCTGCTGGAACAAGGGAGAGGAAGGTCTTCATCGAGTACCGAACGTATGATCCCTAGGCCTTGTTTATAAACATTGAAACACCGTTTGCTACAAGATCTGTTGCATGTTTGCTTGCTTTAGTCTTTACCTCACCGTCAAGCTGTTTTCTGGCACCGTTACCACTTGTATTTAACTATCTCTTCGCCGAACTAGTGCACCTATACACCTGACAAGTGTATTGGGTGTGTTGGGGACACAAGATACTTCTTGTATCTTGATTGCAGGGTTGCTTGAGAGGGAATACCTTTGACCACTTCCTCCCTTAGTTCGATAAACCTTGGGTAATCCACTTAAGGAAAACTTGCTGCTGTTCTACAAATCTCTGCACTTGGAGGCCCAACAACTGTCTACAAGAATAGAAGTGCGTAGACATCACTCCTCCATCGCCGCGCCGCACGGTGCCCTCGGAGCGCCAGCAGCAGCACGAGGCTGTGGCCACCTATGACGAGGCTAGGCCCCTGACGCTCCCTGCGAGGCGGGCTCTGCTCAATCCGGAGGCCGCCTCATTGCTGGACTTTGTCATGCTACTTGCTGACTCCGCCAAGGTGGAGGCTCGCATGGTGGAGGCGTGGCCGCTGTCGGCGGCGGCAGAGTTTGTGTGGGACGGAGATGGTGTCGCCTATGGCGTGAAAGTCACGCTGAGCCACGCGCAGAGCTTCTGCGTCCGCATCCCTGTCAGAGAGCCCGGGCCAGGCGTGGAGGATGAGCCTTTCAGCGTCTTCAACTTCAACCAGACTGACGGTAGGGGGCTCACTTGCGAGTGTGTCCGCTTGCTACTTTTTAGCATGTTCCCATCAGAGGTAAGCAACATTCGCCCTCTGCCGCTTCTGCCTGAGATAGACAACACACACACCCACCGAAGATTCTTCGCCCTTCCATGTCCATGGGCCCGCCAGTCCATCCTTATGCCCTGACTGCTTCTTCCCTCCCTATAAATCAGCCATACACACAGTCCGTCTCCACCTCCTTTTTCCACCTCCCGTCCCCATCAACATGTTCAAACCCTCTTTCGCTGCAGGCACGTCGGGCTCACCACGTCCCCTGCTCCAAATCACTTTTGACCCTGTCAAGGCCACTCCTATTCCTTTCCATACACATGTGTGTGCCTCTGACCCGGCGCCGATAGTGTCCAGCCTAGAAGCAGGCCACAACACCCCGATCCTTGCATCTTCTAAGAAGATTTTCCCCAAAATAGGGTGCTGGCGAAGCCCGACAATCAGGAGAGGCTATGACAGGCGTTGTTCCTAGAAGGAATGGGCTCCTACACACCATGCCAGCTCGGAAATCCCCTGGCTGGTGGCACCTTAAACATGCTTGGCGATGAAGGCCCGTTCATGTACAAGAAGGGTGACCAGGGGGAGCAGCCCACGAGCCCCAGGCGGATCACCGGCCAGGCAGTTGGGCCAGTGCAGATCGACCGCAAGGGCAAGGCTCCATTGGTCCAAGATGATGGCAAGGGAAAGGGGAAGGCAAGTCAGGAAGATGGGCCGGTGGGCCTGGCTGTAGCTGACCGCCCAGTGCAACAGATTGCACTGCGCGGCACGGAGCCGGTCATCGTCTCAGACTCTGAGTCAGTACCTGATCTTAATGAGCCTGCAGAGAAGCAGCCGCAGAGAGAGAATCAGGAAGATGCATGATGGCGCGCGGGTGGGATTGGTGGAGAGAGCGGTGCATCGCAAGGCCACTTCCACGGAGGGTTCCGACTCTTCAGTTGGTTCAGGCTCTACCTCGACCCGTAGCCGCAAAAAGAGACATGTACCTGATGTCTACGCGCTCGCGCCTTTGCCTATCACCGAGACGCCTGCCGACACAGGACACTACTGGACCTTGCAATCTGATGTGTCCTGCTCAATGTGGATCAGCTTCTGAAGAAGAAGGCCAATAAGGGGTGCTTGGACCGCAATGGATCTCATGGCTGAAGCTAGTTTCAGCTGCTTAGTCGCTGCTTGTCATTACGTAGATAGGGTGTCTGTTTTTTATTTCCACCACCTGCATTTTCCTTTACCTTCATAGTCGGTGCTGCTCACTGTGTGTAGCACGTGCAATCGACACTGTACTTTTTATTTACCTGCTGTACTCTGTGTACCACCCTGTAATGCAAGCAGCAGTTTGTTTATCATAAATGTGTTCTTGTCCTCACATATTATTTACACTATACCATGGCATATTGCATTCTTTTTTCTTTGCACCTTTGGGGAAACTTACCGATCAAATGAAGATTATCAGTTGGAATGTCTAAGGTTTAGGTGATGCAGACAAGAATGCAATAATTCTAAAACTGCTCTGTGAGTCAGGGCACAGCTTATATGTCATCAGGAAACTAAGCTGCAAAACATCGACATATTCAAACTGAGGGAATTCTTGCCACATAAGTACACTAGTTATGTATATCAACCTGCAGATGGAACTACGGGTGGAACTCTGATTGCTTGGTCAGAGAAGAACTACGACATCACAGTCAAGTGCCAAGACAAATTTTCCCTGACAGTAGTGGTTTCATCAACCAGTGACAACACAACGTTTATGCTCACAAATGTTTATGCCCCATGTGAGGCTCAGGAAAGAGTCTTCTATGACTACATGAGAGTACTCAAACAGGAAATAACGATACCATGGGCTATTGTCGGGGACTTTAATATTTGCAGATATATGCATGAGAAGAACAACAACAATATTGCATGGGCTGAGATGGAAGCTTTTGACAGCTGGATTAATGAGCTTGGGCTAATGGATGTAGACATTTGCAACTCAAAGTATACCTGGTCAAACAAGAGAGCTGACCGACCCTTATCAAGCTGGACAGAATATTGGTCAATGTACCCTGGGGACAGAGGTTCATTCACTCCCAATGCAAGGCAACTGGGAATCCTACATCTGATCATAAGGCCATCATGCTTTACACTTCGGCACTATCGCAGGTAACAAAGATTTTTTGCTACGAAGATTACTGGTTGGGCTGCAATGAACTGATTGAAATCACAAAAGGAATTTTGGCTCGTGGGACAAGGGAAATGTCAGCAGTTTCCAAAATTAACTACAAGCTAAGGGTTGTAAGAGCTGCAATCAGAGCATGGAAAAAAAATAAAAGGTCTATCACGACCATACACTCAAATGTCAATCACGTCATCCAATACTTCGATGCAGTTGAGGAATGGCGCCCACTATCTATGACTGAATTTGATTTCAGAGCACTATGCCACGACAAAATGAAAGAGCTTTGTAAGGCAGAAAACTAGAGATGGAAGAGAAGAGCAAAGATCAAGTGGTGCAGCTAGGTGATGAGAACACGACCTTTTTCCACACTATGGCTACCTACAGATTTAGAAAATATAAAATCAAATTATTCAGGCTAGGCAACGAGGATTTTTTGGGGGAGAAGGACAAGTTAAATATTGCTACTGAATACTTCAAAGAGTTCTTTGCTGAAAGGAGACCCTGGGGAAGAAATATTGACTTACATCACCTATACGAGAACCAATCCAGCATGCTGCTAAGCCTGTCGGCTCCCTTCACTTGGGACGAAATTAAACAAGCAATAATGAAGGCACCTCCCAACAAATTCCCTGGGCCAAATGGATTCACCAATGAGTTCTTCAAATATTACATTCTAGAGGTCAAGGACCACCTAGTGGATTTATTTAACTCTCTGCACAACCAAAGTCTGAATCTCTCTGGTGTCAATTCAGCCCTCATTGCTCTAATCCCGAAGACAGACATGCCACAGGAGGTGAAAGATTACAAGCCGATATCACTACAACACTACATCCCAAAGCTAATTGCAAAAGTAATGGCGAACAGACTACAATCAAAGGTCAAAGAGTTGGTTGATGACATGCAGTCTGGATTCATTAAGAATAGGACAATTGTTGAGAACTTTGCAGCAGCTATTGAAATGGTGCAATGTGCAAACAAACACAAAAAAACTATCATTGTGCTAAAACTTTATTTCCAAAAGGCATTTGACTCTGCATTGGGAGGCTGTCTATGAAACCATGAAAGCAAGGGGATTCCCACCACTGTGGATAGAATGGGTTAAAGAGCTACTGGAAACTTCACAAGCACAAATGCTCATAAATCGACAATGTGGAAAGAGGTTCAGAGTTCGAAGGGGGGTACGCTAGGGTGATCCACTTTCACCCTACATCTTTATCCTATTGGCAGATATCTTACAACAATTGTTTAAAAGGGCATACGAGGCTGGGTTGCTGCAACTGTTGGAGATATGCCCTAGAGGCAATAATAAATGTAGTTATTATTATATCTTTGTGTTTATGATAAATGTTTACATTCATGCTATAATAGTATTGACCAGGAAACATTAATACTGGTGTGATTTGTAAACTAAAATAGAGTCCCTAGTAAAGCCTCTTCATAATACTAGCTTGTTGGTAAATAGATGATTGTGGTTTCCCTATCATGAACATTGAGATGTTATTAACAACAAGATCATATCATTAGGAGAATGGTATGATGGACATACTCCTATAGATAAGCGTAGCATAAAGATCAAGTCATTTTAATAGTTCAATTGCTATAAGCTTTCTGATACATAGTAACCTTATTCCTTCGACCATGAGATCATGCTTATAACCATCACCAGAAGGATGCTTTGATGACATCAACCACCACACCGTAACTGGGTGGCTCTAAAGGTGGCATTGAGTGTTCGGAAAGTATGGGTTGAAACACATGGATCAAGAGTGGGATTTGTCCATCCATATAACGGATAGATATACTCTGGGCCCTCTCGGTGGAATGTCATCCAATTAGCTTGCAAGCATGTGACTGGCTCACAAGGGATCACATATCACGGGAACGAGAAAAGAGTACTTATCAGTAACGAGGTTGAACTAGGTATGCAGAGATACCGACGATCAAAACCTCGGATAAGTAAACTATCGTGAGACAAAGGGAAATTGGTATCGTATGTAAGTGGTTCATTCGATCGCAAAGTAATCATAGAAATATGTGGGAGCCATATGAATTTCCATATTCCTCTATTGGTTATTTATCGAAGAAGTGTCTTGATCATGTCCGCATAATTCACGAACCATAGGGAGACACACTTAAGGATTCGATGTTGTTGAGTAGTTATGGAATGATGAGTAAGAGACTGAATGTTGTTCGGAGTCTCGGATGGGATCCGGGATATCACGAGGAGATCCGGAATGGTTCGGAGAATAAGATTCATATAAGGAAAGTCATGTTTCGGAGTTGGGGAATGATTCCGGTGTTTTCATCGGGAATGTTCTAGAAGGTTCCGGAAGGTCCGGCACTCCGGAGGGGAAGGGTACATGAATGTGTCATGACAATGTGGAATGGTTGCATCATGTACTAGGTATCATGGCTGGGCAAAAAAAAGGGAGAAATCAAATCCTAGTTTGAAAAGTCAAACGCCAATTTGAAAAAGTCAAACGACAAGTTTGCTTGGTGGAGGGAGAGTAGGAAACCTACTTGGGGAGGAAGTCCTCCTCCCTCCACCCGCCGGCTAAGGAGACCGAGTTGGGGGAGGACTCCCTCCTCCCAACGGACGCCCTCCCACCTATAAAAGAAGGGGCAGGGGTGCCCCTCTTCCCTACACCTCTCACACCCCAAAACCTTAACCCTAAGCCGCCGGCGCCACCACCCCTGCTGCTGCCGCCGCCACCTAGGGCACCACCAACTCGCCGAGTTGGGGTAATCCCAAACCCTAGCCGCCGGCTACACTCTCCCCTTGGTGCCCTATAAACCCTAGATCGCCAAGGCCTCTCTCATAGTCCACCAAACTCGCTCCGGCTTAAGGCGAAGCCCTGCGAGATCTCCCCTCTACTTCCGGTACCACGCCGTTGTGCTGCCAGAATCGCGAGGAGAGTGCTACAACTTCCGCTGCCTGCTGGAACAAGGGAGATGAAGGTCTTCATCGAGTACCGAACGTGTGACCGACTGCGGAAGCGGTGCCGGAACGCAGCGCCGGAAGGATCGTCTACGCGATCTTGAGATCGGCAAGAGTACGACTACATCACCCACGAGAATCTGCTCTCGTTAACCGCTTTCGAATCTTCGAGGGTGAGTTCCTCTATCGACTCGTTGCTACAATCTAGTAGATAGATCTTGGCTTGTTTGTTTGCATGCGGTAGAATTTTTTTGTTTTCCATGCTACGAACCCCTACAGTGCTATCAGAGCCGTGTCTATATGTAGTTATGTTGCACGAGTAGAACACAATGGTCATTGTGGGCGGTGGTGTTTTTATTATCAATTGCTTCTAGTGTACTTTGCATCTTGCGGTATGATGGGATAAAGCGGCCCGGGCTAACCTTACATGACATCGTTCATGAGACTTGCTCCACGCTCAACATGCAACTTGTATTGCATAAGTGGCTTTGCGGGTGTCTGTCTCTCCCATTATAGTATAGATCCAATTTACAACGGGCACTTGATATTTCAATCATCAACGTTGTGGTTCTTGTTCGTAAGTTAGATCGACACTTATTGAAAGCCCCAAACCACGTAAAATATGCAAAGAAAATTAGAGGCGTCTAACTTTGTTTTGCAGGGGTGTGCTGTGATGTGATATGGCCATGATTGTGATTATATTTGATGTATGCAATGTTCCTTATTGTAAGTTGGCAACCGGCAGGAGCCATATGGTTGTCTTTAAATTTTGTTATGACCCGCGTGTCTATTCAAAGTAGTTGTAATAGTTGGAGCTGGTGGACGACAACCATGAAACGAAGCCATTGACCTTGACGCTATGCCGGTGATGATGGAGATCATGTTCGTGCTTGAAGATGGAGATCGGAAGCACAAGAAGAAAGGCCATAGCATATCACATATTATGAATTACATGTGATGTTAATCCTTTATGCATCTTGTATTGCTTAGTTAACGACGATAGCATTATAAGATGATCCCTCATGCACATAAATTTCAAGTTTTAAAGTGTTCATCCTTAGTAAGCACCGTTGCTAAAGCTTGTTGTTTCGAAGCACCACGTGATGATCGGGTGTGTTAGATTCTGCAAGTGTATACAACGTGAGCAAGCCAGATTTGCTCATGCGGAAGCTAAGGTTTGATCTTGACGAGCCTAGCATGTACAGACATGGTCTCGGAACACGGATCACCGAAAGGTAAAGCATGAATCATATAGTAGATATGATGAACATGTCGATTGTTCGCCATTGAAGCTACATAAACTCTCGTGATGATCGGTTTTGATGTGGTGGATTTGGTTCGTGTGATCACTAAAAGAATGTGAGGGATATTGTTTTGAGTGGGAGTTCACCTAGATTAATTTAACTATTAATTAGAACTCAATTTGTCATAAACTTAGTCTAAACTATTGCAAATATGTTGTAGATCAATGGCGGCCCCTACCATCAATTTTAATGCGTTCCTAGAGAAAGAAAAGTTGAAAAACAATGGAAGCAACTTTGCGGATTGGTTCCGCAATTTGAGGATTGTCCTCAATGCTGGTAATTTGACCTATGTGCTGGATGCACCGCTGGGTGACCCGCCTGCAGCTGATGCTACCGATGAAGTAAATAACGTTTACCTCACTCGGAAGAATCAGTACTCCACAGTTCAGTGTGCTATCTTGTATGGTTTGAAATCGGAGCTTCAGAAAAGGTTTGAGAACCATGACCCACATGATATTGTCCGTGAACTCAAAATGATATTTGAGGCTCACGCGGCAGTTGAGAGTTATGAGGCTTCTGAAAAGTTCTTTAACTGCAAGATGGAAGAGGGCAGCTCTGTCAGTGAGCATGTGCTTAAGATGTCTGGGCACGCAAACAAACTCCAAAGTTTGGGTATAGTGATTCCTAATGCTTTGGGGATTTACCGTGTCCTCCAATCACTACCACCAAGTTACAAGAACTTTGTGATGAACTACAATATGCAAAACATGAACAAGACGTTGCCAGAACTCTTCTCCATGTTGAAATCTGTAGAAGTGGAGATCAAGAAAGAGCATCAAGTGTTGTTGGTCAATAAGACCACCAAATTCAAGAAAGGCAAGTCTAAGAAAAAAGGAAACTTCAAGAAGGGTGGTAAGAAAGTTACCACACCGGCAAAGAAAGCCAAGGCTGGACCTAAGCCTGATACTGAGTGCTTTTACTGCAAGGGAGAGGGTCACTGGAAGCGGAATTGCCCAAAGTACTTGGCGGATTTGAAGAATGGAAACATCAAGAAGAAAGGTATATCCGATATACATGTTATTGATGTGTATCTCACTAGTACTCGTAGTAGTGCCTGGGTATTTGATACTGGTTCGGTTGCTCATATTTGTAACTCGGAACAGGTGCTGCAGAATAAACGGAAGCTAGCGAAGAACGAGGTGACGATGCGCGTTATAAATGGATCAAAGGTTGATGTGATCGCGGTCATCACGCTACCTCTTCATCTACCATCGGGATTAGTTTTATACTTAAATAATTGTTATTTGGTGCCTGCGTTGAGCATGAACATTATATCTGGATCATGTTTGTTGCAAGACGGTTACTTGTTTAAGTCCGAGAATAATGGTTGTTCGACTTATATGAGTAATATGTTTTATGCACATGCACCTTTGATAGATGGTCTATTCTTATTGAATCTCGATAGTGGAAATACACATATTAATAACATTGAAGCTAAACGTTTGAAATTGAGCGATAACTCGACCTATATGTGGCACTGTCGTCTTGGTCACATTGGAGTGAAGCGTATGAAGAAACTCCATTCCGATGGACTTCTTGAATCACTTGATTTCGAATCACTTGAAAGATGCGAAGCATGTCTGATGGGTAAAATGACTAAGACTCCATTTTCTGGTATGATCGAGCGAGCTACGGACTTGTTGGAAATCATACATACTGATGTGTGTGGTCCAATGAGTGTAGCATCGCGCGGTGGTTATCGTTATATTCTTACCTTCACGGATGACTTGAGTAGATATGGGTATATTTATTTCATGAAACATAAGTCCGAAACTTTTGAGAAGTTTAAGGAATTTCAAAGTGAGGTGGAGAATCAACGTAACAAGAAGATTAAATTTCTACGTTCTGATCATGGAGGTGAATATCTGTTACGAGTTTGGCGAGCATTTGAAGAAATGCGGAATACTTTCACAATTGACACCGCCAGGAACACCACAACGTAATGGTGTGTCCGAACGTCGTAATCGAACTCTCTTAGATATGGTTCATTCTATGATGTCACTTACATATTTACCGCTATCGTTTTGGGGTTATGCATTAGAAACAGCCGCATTCACTTTAAATAGGGCACCATCTAAATCCGTTGAAACAACACCGTATGAATTATGGTTTGGGAAGAAACCTAGATTGTCGTTCCTTAAAGTTTGGGGTTGCGAAGCCTATGTAAAGAAGTTACAACCGGACAAGCTTGAACCCAAAGCGGAAAAATGCGTCTTCATAGGATACCCGAAGGAAACTATTGGGTATACCTTCTATCATAGATCCGAGGGCAAAATCTTCGTTGCCAAGAATGGATCCTTTCTAGAGAAGGAATTTCTCTCGAAAGAAGTGACTGGAAGGAAAATAGAACTCGACGAGGTTGTTGAACCTTCTCTCGAACTTGCGGGTAGCGCAGCACCGGAAGAAGTTCCTGTGGCGCCTACACCAATAAGAGAGGAAGCTAATGATGATGATCATGAAACTTCGGTTGAAGTTGCTACAGAACCTCGCAGGTCAACGAGAACTCGTACCACTCAGATTGGTATGATCCCGTTATGAGTGTCATGTTGGTGGACAACACCGATGACCCTGCGACATATGAGGAAGCGATAATGAGCCCAGATTCCAATAGATGGCAAGAAGCCATGAAATCCGAAATTGGATCCATGTACGAAAACCAAGTATGGACTTTGGTGGACTTAGCGGATGGCCAGAAGGCTGTCGAGAACAAATGGATTTTCAAGAAAAAACAGATGCTGATGGTAATGTTACTGTCTATAAAGCTCGACTTGTCGCAAAAGGGTTTTGACAAATTCAAGGAGTTGACTACGATGAGACTTTCTCACCAGTAGCGAAGCTAAAGTCTGTGAGGATTATGTTAGCAATCGCTGCATATTACGATTATGAGATATGGCAGATGGATGTCAAAACGGCGTTCCTCAATGGAGACATTGATGAAGAGTTGTATATGATGCAACCCAAAGGTTTTGTCGATCCGAAAGATGCTAACAAGGTATGCAAACTTCAAGTTGAAGCAAGCATCCTGAAGTTGGAATCAACGTTTTGATAAGGTAATCAAAAGTTTTGGTTTTATACAAACTTATGGAGAAACTTGTATTTACAAGAAAGTGAGTGGGAGCTCTGTAGCATTCTTAATACTATATGTAGATGACATATTGTTGATTGGGAATGATGTAGACCTTCTTAATAGTGTCAAAGAATATTTGAATAATAGTTTTTCAATGAAAGATCTTGGCGAAGCAGCTTACATATTAGGCATAAAGATTTATAGAGATAGATCGAGACGCCTAATATCATTGTCACAAAGTACATATTTGGACAAAGTTCTAAAGAGGTTTGGAATGGAAGATAGCAAGAAATGGTTCTTGCCCATGTTGCCCAATACGACGTTGAGTAAAACTCAAAGTCCAGCAACGGCAGAAGATAGAGAAAGGATGAGTAAGACTCCCTATGCCTCAGCCATAGGATCTCTAATGTATGCCATGCTATGTACAAGACCCGACATTGCATATGCTGTTAATTTAACTAGCAGATATCACAGTGATCCAGGAGTGGATCATTGGACAGCGGTCAAAAACATCCTTAAGTACTTGAGAAGAACTAAGGATATGGTTCTTTCTTATGGAGGTGATGAACAACTCGTTGTTAATGGTTACACCGATGCTAGTTGGAACACCGATCCGGATGATTCTAAATCTCAATCTGGATACGTATTTACTTTGAATGGTGCAGTAGTTAGCTGGAGGAGTGCAAAGCAAAGTGTTGTGGCGAGATCTTTAACTGAATCGAAATACATAGCTGCTTCGGAGGCTTCACAAGAAGCGATATGGATGAAGGAGTTCATTACAGAGATCGGTGTGGTTCCAAGTGCGCTGGACCCAATGTATATCTACTGTGATAACATGGGCGCCATAGCCAATGCGCAAGAACCAAGGTCACATAAGAAGCTGAAGCACATCAAGCTGCGTTTCCACGCTATTCGAGAACATGTCCAAGATGGTGACATAAAGATTTGCAAAGTACACACAGATCTGAATGTGGCGGATCTGTTGACTAAACCTCTCCCGAGGGCAAAACATGACCAACACCAAACTGCCATGGGTGTTCGGTATATTACCATGTAATCTAGATTAGTTGACTCTAGTGCAAGTGGGAGACTGTTGGAGATATGCCCTAGAGGCAATAATAAATGTAGTTATTATTATATCTTTGTGTTTATGATAAATGTTTACATTCATGCTATAATAGTATTTACCAGGAAACATTAATACTTGTGTGATTTGTAAACTAAAATAGAGTCCCTAGTAAAGCCTCTTCATAATACTATCTTGTTGGTTAATAGATGATTGTGGTTTCCCTATCATGAACATTGAGATGTTATTAACAACAAGATCATATCATTAGGAGAATGGTATGATGGACATACTCCTATAGATAAGCGTAGCATAAAGATCAAGTCATTTTAATAGTTCAATTGCTATAAGCTTTCTCATACATAGTAACCTTATTCCTTCGACCATGAGATCATGCTTATCACCATCACCGGAAGGATGCTTTGATGAAATCAAACAACACACCGTAACTAGGTGGCTATAAAGGTGGCATTGAGTGTTCGGAAAGTATGGGTTGAAACACATGGATCCAGAGTGGGATTTGTCCATCCATATGACGGATAGATATACTCTGGGCCCTCTCGGTGGAATGTCATCCAATTAGCTTGCAAGCATGTGACTGGCTCACAAGGGATCACATATCACGGGAACGAGAAAAGAGTACTTATCAGTAACGAGGTTGAACTAGGTATGCAGAGATACCAACGATCAAAACCTCGGATAAGTAAACTATCGTGAGACAAAGGGAAATTGGTATCGTATGTAAGTGGTTCATTCGATCACAAAGTCGTAGAAATATGTGGGAGCCATATGAATTTCCAGATTCCTCTATTGGTTATTGATCAAAGAAGTGTCTTGATCATGTCCACATAATTCACGAACCGTAGGGAGACACACTTAAGGATTCGATGTTGTTGAGTACTTATGGAATGATGAGTAAGAGACTGAATGTTGTTCGGAGTCTCGGATGGGATCCGGGATATCACGAGGAGATTCGGAATGGTCCGGAGAATAAGATTCATATAAGGAAAGTCCTGTTTCGGAGTTGGGGAATGATTCCGGTGTTTTCATCGGGAATGTTCTAGAAGGTTCTGGAAGGTCCGGCACTCTGGAGGGGAAGGGTACATGAATGTGTCATGACAATGTGGAATGGTTGCATCATGTACTAGGTATCATGGATGGGCAAAATAAAGGGAGAAATCAAATCCTAGTTTGAAAAGTCAAATACCAATTTGAAAAGTCAAATGACAAGTTTGCTTGGTGGAGGGAGAGTAGGAAACCTACTTGGGGAGGAAGTCCTCCTCCCTCCACCCGCCGGCCAAGGAGGCCGAGTTGTGGGAGGACTCCCTCCTCCCAACCGGCGCCCTCCCACCTATAAAAGAAGGGGCAGGGGTGCCCCTCTTCCCTACACCTCTCACACCCCAAAACCCTAACCCTAAGCCGCCGGCGCCACCACCCATGCTGCTGCTGCCGCCGCCACCTAGGGCACCACCAACTCGCTGAGTTGGGGCGATCCCAAACCCTAGACGCCGGCTACACTCTCCCCTTGGTGCCATCTAAACCCTAGATCGCCAAGGCCTCTCTCATAGTCCACCATACTCGCTCCGGCTTAAGGCGAAGCCCTGCGAGATCTCCCCTCTACTTCCGGTACCACGCCGTCGTGCTGCCGGAATCACGAGGAGAGTGCTACAACCTCCGCTGCCTGCTAGAACAAGGGAGAGGAAGGTCTTCATCGAGTACCGAACGTGTGACCGACTGCGGAAGCGGTGCCGGAATGCAGCGCCTGAAGGATCGTCTACGCGATCTTGAGATCGGCAAGAGTAGGACTACATCACCCACGAGAATCTGCTCTCGTTAACCGCTTTGGAATCTTCGAGGGTGAGTTCCTCTATCGACTCGTTGCTACAATCTAGTAGATAGATCTTAGCTTGTTTGTTTGCATGCGGTAGAATTTTTTGTTTTCCATGCTACGAACCCCTACAGCAACATCCAATCCAACAAGGTACTCCAATGGCAGCTCTGCAATATGCTGATGACACCCTTCTAATACTGCATGGGTCAACACATTAGGCTGAGATTGCGAAACAGCTACTGGATGCCTTTGCGGAATTCACAGGGCTGAGGATCAACTATCATAAGAGTACATTCGTACCAATGAACCTAACGGAGCAAGAGGCCGCAGGTATCACGGAAACCATGGGCTGTCAGATAACAAGCTTACCATGCACCAACCTAGGCCTGCCTTTATCACAGGCATGAATCACATGGGTAATGCTTTAGCCAGTGATTGATCGCATCAGCAATCGACTACCGGGCTGGATGCCCAGGATGCTGAACATTGGGGGCCATGTACATATGGTTAATTCACTGATATCTGCCATCCCCAACTTCTTTATGAGCTGCATTCAGTGGGACCAGGCCAGCATTGGCAAGATAGACAAAGTTAGAAGGGCCTTTCTTTGGAATAATAAAGAGGAAATTAATGGAGGACACTGCCTAGTAGCTTGGAATGTAGTCACTCTGCCAAAAGCACAAGGGGGGCTGGGAATGAAGAATTTGACTCTACACAATAAGGCCCTCATGGCAAACATGACGGCGAAACTGCTTTCAAAGGGAACGGGCCCTGGTTTTCATGGATAGCTAATTGGTACCTGCAAAACAGCATCCCACACCACTCTGCAGCCAAGGACTCGCCCTTCTGGAAGTCCATCATGCAGCTAATACCTAGGTTCAACAAGCAACATATTGTGAACTAGAGGACGGATCGAGGACGACATTCTGGCAAGACAATTGGACTAGTATGGGTAGCTTATAGTTCTCACTGTCTATCCTCTACTATTTTGCTATTGACCAATTTTGCACCGTGCAATCCCAGTTCCAAAATGGTTCCTGGCAGATCAACCTGCACCAGCCACTCTCTAGGACTGTTGAATCCCAACTGCAACAGTTGCTCCTCGTTCTTGCAAGCATCGTACCAGGAGCTAATGGAACAGGGGACTCTAGACGACTGATCACAACCGCTAAACCGCCACAGACAAGGGACCTGTACAAACTTTTCAGCAACCGAGGAATGCTATGGGCACCTGCAAAATGGATTTGGCTAAGAGCAATCCCACACAGACACAAAATTTTCTGTGGCTTGCTTATAGAGACAAACTAAACACCAAAAGTAATATGGTAAATAAGAAGTGGTGCAGGGATGGTGGTTGTGATCAGTGCCCAGCCGTGGAGACTTTCCAACACATTGCGCTGCACTGTAGACAAGCGGATTGAGTGTGGGAAAGGCTTCAGATAGCAGAAACGGCTAGGAAAGGATCTGAATTATCGGCCCTCTTCAATATCCCGAGACAAGATGATAAAACCTGGCCAATTTGCATTGCTGCTTGCTTACTAGCACTCTAGCGGGCTAGGAATGATCGAATTTTCAATCACAGACAAACAAATAGAAGAGCACTGTTCGGTAGCATTGCTGAATACCTGTCTCTTTGGGCACACAGAACAGAGAAACAGAAGCCGCAACTACTGATATGGGCAGCCTTATTTGAGGTTTTCTAAGATTTTTTCTCTTTTTCCGCTTTACTCCTGCAACCCCCTGGATTATGCCAGGCTGTAAATTCTGCCATCCTTTGTACACTCTGATGTAACCATAAGGTCAGGGTTCTCCCCTACCTTCATATATAAATATATATAACTCAAAAAAAAATCCACTGAATTGGGCAGGCAGGCACACCGAGGCTGGGAGAGCAACTTGATCCGCTCGCGTACGTAGGTCGACCAATCTTCCATATGATGCATGCGTTTTGTGTGCCCTGCCATGAACGATCGACCTTGGTTTGCTTTTTTTTTTATTTTCCTAGACCTCCACGTTTTCCTTTCGTTTCCCACGGGCCGTACGTCGCGTTCTTGGTAAAGAAGGTGCCATGAGCCCCACGCCGAGCACAGCTTCGGCTGTGAGTCTATCCGGTGTGCGTATACCGCCTTTATCTCTATGATGAAATCCACTCGAGCACGCTAGGGGGTCCTCTAGGAAGGGGCGGAGGTGAGGTTCTGGCAGCATCACCGCGATCGCGGGAGAGTGGGGTCGGCGTCGATGACTGCGACCTGCCGCTTAATGCAGTTGCAGCTCTTGCAACAACGTCGAGCGCTATTAATGGAGGGGGTTCGTTGCAAAAAAATTGAACCGACTTGGTCTGGGTTTCCACGTGTGCGGATAATAGAGACAGGGGGTTTTCTAAAAAATGCTGGCCCGACCTGACCTGGCTGGTCTCAACGCTGGACCGGCCACGGGGTCGTTCTTATTGGCCGTGGGGGTATTTGCACATAGAAGACAAGTTGGTGTACCACTTGACCCCAATTTGCAAGTTTTTGGTGTTTTTACACCTAAGGGACAAGTATTTGTATGTCTGGTGCAATTAGCTCTAAAATGAACTATAGCCCTTTATTTTGGTCTACCTAATGGACAAAATGTGTATACTCGTGTCAAAAAACAGGACGAGTACGATTCTTACCGTTTAGGTCGCTAAGGCGAATTGCGCACGCGTTCAGTTGTTGGACCAGGCCCAATAGAGCCCATCTAAGTCTACTAGGTACCTGTGTGCCAAACCCTAACAAGTTGTCCCATTCCACCCGCATCGCTGTTGTAGGACCTCGTCGGTGGAAAGCAGCCCATGTCATCGCCGGCAGAGAGCCGCCCCTTTCCCTCGCCTTCTCTCCCGCTCGACCGCCACTCCTCCATCCCTGCCATCGAGGCCCTTGGGGCGCCCCCGTCGGAGCCGATCTTGGTTATCGATCCGAATCCCACGAGGAGCGCGCGTCGAGTTATTCTCGGCGTCGTCAAGGACAACGTCGTCCGGGTTGAGGTCACGGTGGACCACCCCGTCGCTGTTGGCGGCGACGAGAAATATAAAAATACAAAATTCTGACAGTAAATAGTAGTAAAAAAGTATATCTTTTTGTCAAAACTTTGTTTTTTTGTATTTCCCAAAGTATAAAATATTTTTAATGGGACATTTTTGTGTACATTCCTCTTGTATATATCCATCTATTTATTTAATGCCATAATTTTTGGAGACATAGAAGTGTGAGGTTTTGAAATTTTCAAAAATCTAGAAGTGAAGGGAGCACTGGGCACCAAATCCCTTCTCATTATTTGTTACCATTTCAGTCCTTTTTTATGCTAAGAGTCATTTCATAGTGTTTGGCTTGGCAACTTTTATGATAGATTTTCAGCAAGACAATTCTCGAGAAATTTGGATGGCGATGGATGTCGACTCGGATTTCAGATGCTAAGGGCTTTCTGATCGGTGCCAAAGCTTCGTGTTGAACACTCTTAAGGGTTAGGGTCAATAAATAAAGTGGATTGCGTATGAGTGTAGCATATAATTCACGGCAATAGTCATTAATTTGGCTCCTCCTTGATCGATGATGTATTCATGAATGGACAATTTGATTTTGATATGCAGACTTAAATTTGTTGTTTTCGTCCTGCATGGTACCGTGAGCAAGTCTTATACTCCCTCAGACGTTCAGGATTCTTGGGCGCGCCGCAAAAACTGTATAGTTTGGGTGGTTATGCGCGATTACATGGATTGCCCACTGAATTAGGGGAGATTTGATCTCACATGAAAAACGTCTAAAAACATGTTTAGAGATCACATCTGATATGTCATCATTCACTGCTGTGATGTGAAATAATTGTTCCCAGTTCATCTCCCTGTTTGTTCCATATACTCAAAAGTCAAAGGAAAGGACTGGGCGTCCTCCGGAGACCAGGAGCGTCCACAGCCTCCTACTCCATAGCCTGGCACGTGTCCTAATCCCGCAAATGCTGTGATGGTGCAATTTTTTTTGACTATTGTAGAAAAAAATTCGTCTATAAAAATATAAGAAATACACTAACTTCGCCTCAGACCTCACCTGCGACCTCGCCAGGATCATCGGAGCAAAAACGATATGCTGAATGTAGCAAAATCACTCAGGCGGTTATAGCAAAAAAAAAGTTCACCAAAGACCTCGGCGGAGATGACGTAGCAAAAAATTATTCTAATAATGCAAATTCATATAACATATGAAGCAAATATATTGCACTATTGTAGTGAATCTGACTTCGCTAGAGACTCTCCAAAGATTTCGTTGCACAAAATTTGCACTATTCTAGCAAAAAAACATAGCAAATGTTGCAAATAGCAAAATCACTCAGTGGTTGTAGCAACCCCGTCGACTGCTCTTAGCATCTTAGACGGCCGCTCGTAGCACCCACGCCGGCCGCTCGAAGAAACCCGTCTACTCTGGCCATGGCGTAGCAATGGCAGGCGCCGAAGGTAGCAACAACAGGTGCCGAAGGTAGCATCGGTCTCTACAGAAGATAGCATCGCAGGATTGGATGGTAGCATCGCCCGCTGCCGAAGGAAGCAACGACATGCACCGAAGGTAGCATTGGGCGACGCCGAACATAGCATCGTGGGCGCCGAAGGTAGCACTGGCGGGCACCAAAGGTAGCACCGCGAGCAGCGGTGGTAGCATCCGTGGGCGCCGATGGTAGCACCGCCTGCAGGTCAACCCGCTTGTAGCAGTAGTGTGGACTTTTCCAGCGGCGGGAGAGGAGGAAGGGAGAGATCGTGCCCGCCGGTGGGAGTCGCCGGTGGCAGCGAACTCCACCCGGTCGCAGCAACCGCCGTCGCCGGTTGCAGCAGCCCCACCCTTGCCGATCATAGCAACAGCCGTCGCCGGTGGCAACAAACTCCGTTGGAGGTTGCAACAGAAGCTATCGTCGGTCGTAGAAACCATCGTCGCCGGCCGCAGCCGCGCCTTCACCGGTCTCAGAAAGGTCGCCCATGGGAAAGGAGGTCGGTTGAGGGAGTAGAAACATGGGCGGGTAGCACAGGAACTTGGGGAGGACGTGGGGGTAGAAGGCATGGAGCGGTGGGGGGTGAAGGCGGCTCGCCGGGACAGAGCCGTGCCGTACGTGGAGGTGTTCTCGTTGGGAAGGACGATGGGAGGACGAACAAGTGAAGGAGGAGTTCGCTGACATAAGGTCGTGGTGTGGATCCACCACGTTTGCTGTCTCCGGAAAAAAAGAACGCGTGGCGAGCAATGAGGACATGAGCGTGCGATCCTCCACCTGAAAGGGAGCGTTTTCCAAAGTCAAAACCATAATTCGAGAGGACCGTGTAACATTTTACCACAACTTTTGCACTCTTTTTCACAGAACCACCCCTCACATAGCTAATGTTGAACTCATGGCCCACAACTTGCAGTTTACTCATTTACACTAAATCTGACAACTGACAAGATAGGTCCATATGCCAACCCTTACGGGGAGGTCCAACCGTCCAAGGAGACTATGTGATGTGGGCCCCACATGTCTATCTTCCATCTTTTTCTTTCTCATCTTCCAATCTTTCTCTAAATGGTCGCCTTATTTCTTCTTGTCACCGTCTCTATTTAGCATCATTATGTTGCTCTACCCGATATCTTAACAACAAATACTTTTTTCGCTGATTGACATTTATTATTGGAGGAACCTTAGATGTTGGTGATTTCTTTAGGAAACGTCACAATTTCAGAATTCATGTTAGATGGCGGCGCTTTAAGCGTCGCTCTCCCTCATGGATGCATTGTGTTTGGAGCGGTAGCTGGATGGAGGAGACACAAGGTGGAGCGGTGTGTATCTATATCATCAACGATGGTTAGTCTCGGCGCTATGGCGCAGCGGGGTCTCGGTGTCGGACATGATAAGATGGACTTATGCAGGGCGGATGCACTGTGTGGCGTCTTGGAGGCATCGATGGCAGGCCTGGCGAGAGCTATACAGATCTCTACCCTGAAGATGGCTCAGCGGTACGACTACAGTGACGACTTCTGTAGCGTGTGCATGAGGTGCTCGTTAAGAGTCAGCTAGACTGGAAGAGCGCTGTCATTTCTCCTAGATGGTGTCTCGGGGTATGCCATTCTTCCCTTTTCTAGTTGATGGGTTTTTCGTTCTTCCAGAGCAAAGGCCCTGCTAACATGATCTTCAACCATTATCGAGTTTGTAGGTGTTGCGTGATGGCTTTGGGATTTTTTTTGAATATATGCTCCGTGTCAATAGTGAAGAAGGACATATGCATCTTTTCGATGCAGAGGCCGGAGATCTTCCTCCATTTAAAAAAAAATTGTATAAAAAACAAAGTTTAGAACACCTTTTATTTGTGGAGAGAAGTTAACGGGGGGTCACCAGAGAAGAAGACGAGCAACAGTACTAGTGTGATCGCTCGTAGTACCGCTTATACATGTTGGCATCGACTCCATCACTTAGACAGAAACTTCCATTAAAGGGCATGAGACGAACAGAGCGTCCACGTATACACTAGAGTTAACAAAGAAGAGAGGAGATAGGAGATTCGGAGGATAAGAAAATATCACTTTGATCCAGCCGAGATTTGTCCAATTGTCCTCCAAAGCCAAGATCCGCCTTGCTGCTGATCTACACACGGCCAAAACAAATATCCTTAAGTAAAAATATTATTGGCTAGCTGCAGCTGATCTACACGGCCAAAGGAAATATCCTTAATTGGCTGCAAATTTATCCGTGGCATGAAGAAAAATCTGAAGGTCCATATAGCAGGATAATATATAAAGCTCTTCTAGTTGACAAACGTTTTAAACAACATTATTACATCTACATATGGAGATACAATTGGCTTGTTGTCAAAGCCTTCACTATTGGACTTGTGATTAGCATCGTAGTTTGTACACCGTACATATACATGCAAGGAATACATATATATATCATACGTCACGTGGATTGCATGAAAAGTAAGAATTAATAAAAATAATTGGGAGGGGCAGCCTAGCCAATCAAAAATACATAATTGGGAGGGGCTTAGTCGGATTGAATGATGGATAGCAAGGTATCCACAAATCTATACCCCTTTGGGTTCCCATGCTCCCACTCGCCGACGATAAACAAGAGGACGTTGAGGGCGAAGAAGGCGACGGTGGCGATGAGGAGCCCGACGACGAAGGCGGCGACGGTCGACCTGCTTGACTCAGGGGATTGGTCGTACACGTAGACATTGATCAGCTTCCATCCGATCGTCGTGAGGGAGAGGGTGAGTATGGCCACGATCAGGATGACCGTGCACCTAGCGCACTCGTCTGGCTCCACTTCCGCCACGACCGGCTCGTTGACGAAATTATTCTGGTTCTCCACCACGTTATTAGCCATGATGCGTATCGACCAGAATATATACCAGATCGATCTCGCGTTGGACGTACCGTATATATAGAAGACGAGCGAGATGCTCGATATATAGTTTCTACTAGCTAGTACGAGTAGTAGGGATAGGGGATATATATATGAAGCTGACTAATTAAACCGTCTCCATCTTCACCTAGGACTTTGGAGGTAATACAAGTAACAAACGTACGCGGATACGGCGGCAATGCTATACGCTGGATGAGACAACTTAGGCCCCGGCCCGCTTTCAGTCGGCGGCGCCGTACGTGGCCACCCGTAGATCAGTACTTCTTCCATCGTGAAATAAGTGAATTAGATTTGTCTCGATTCATATATGTATTTATAAAATAAAACATGTTTAGATACATGTAAGTTTAGATAAATTCAACTCACTAATTTTTAAATATCTATCTATCTATCTATCTATCTATCTATCTATCTATCTATCTATCTATATATCTATATCTATATCTACTATATAAAAAGTATAGAGGTGGTTTTTATCGTCACAAAATTTTCGTCCGTCGTGTCTATTTTGTGATTTACACCCTCCGAAAAAAGGTAATCAACCCGCACTCCATGACGTTTCATCCGTCATATCCCGTTTTGCAATTTAATCCTCCTCGCCCACCGTTGTCAAGGGGACAAGGCTCTTCCTTATCCGCCGCCGGCCACGAGAGTAAGCCGTGCCTCTCCCATTCCTTGGTCTGCCGCCGCTGAGGGAAATCAGTGCCTCTCACTACAGGAATGGCCAGATGCGCCGACGGCCAAACGTCGGGGCCGTCGGCGTAGCACCGCACCGGGCCAGCCCAACTGGCCAGCCCTCGGCGTAGCCAAGCCGTCGGCGTAGCATACACTACACCGACGGTCACCCTCGGCGTAGCGGCGGCCCTCGGCGTAGCTAGCGGACGCGTGGCACATGCCGGCAGCACGGACGACGCGCTAACGGTGCCGTCGGTTAGGCCGACGGCGACCCTCGGCATAGCATACGCCGACGGCCACCCTCGGCGTACCAGAAACGTACGCCGACGGTCACCCTCGGCGTAGCCTTCTCTATTTTTCATATATTTTGTATTTGCATCAATTATTTATATATTTTTTTATTAATTGGATAATTTCGTACCCTCTGAATAGTAGTCTACACGTCCACATGAAATGTCGTTGCGAATCTTCTCACACCCCGAGAAATTTCTATATGTTTGTAAGTGTTATTATCGCATGTGGTTCTCAATAGCACTCACCACGACCACATGAAGTGCTTGCATGTGTCCCCCCTCGCATGCATGCGCTCTAACCTAGAGGCGAAGGTTCCGGGCCCGTATAAGGGTGGAATCTCCCCGTCGAGGTGAAACCGGGTAGGATAGTGCCCCAACTTGTGAACCAACATGGTTTGACATCACCCTATGACCTAAACAAACACAAAACAAGAGAGAGCTACGCCGGGCTACCCGTGTCAGAGGAACGTCTAGGGGGGTAGACGATCCGAGTGTGCACAGAGATCAGGGTTTCGCCGGAGGAAGACCACGAGAACATCGGAATGAGATGAAAACTTGCATGTGCCCCTAGCATATGTGTGTGTGGGTGTGGTTAGAGGTTGGTATATATAGGTGCTTGCATGTGTCCCCCCTCGCATGCATGCGCTCTAACCTAGAGGCGAAGGTTTCGGACCCGTATGAGGGTGGAATCTCCCCGTCGAGGTGAAACCGGGTAGGATAGTGACCCAACTTGTGAGCCAACATGGTTTGACATCACCCTATGACCTAAACAAACACAAAACAAGAGAGAGCTACGCCGGGCTACCCCTGTCAGAGGAACGTCTAGGGGGGTAGACGATCCGACTGTGCACAGAGATCAGGGTTTCGACGGAGGAAGACCACGAGAACATCGGAATGAGATGAAAACTTGCATGTGCCCCTAGCATATGTGTGTGTGGGTGTGGTTAGAGGTTGGTATATATAGGTGCTTGCATGTGTCCCCCCTCGCATGCATGCGCTCTAACCTAGAGGCGAAGGTTCCGGACCCGTATGAGGGTGGAATCTCCCCGTCGAGGTGAAACCGGGTAGGATAGTGACCCAACTTGTGAGCCAACATGGTTTGACATCACCCTATGACCTAAACAAACACAAAACAAGAGAGAGCTACGCCGGGCTACCCCTGTCAGAGGAACGTCTAGGGGGGTAGACGATCCGAGTGTGCACAGAGATCAGGGTTTCGACGGAGGAAGACCACGAGAACATCGGAATGAGATGAAAACTTGCATGTGCCCCTAGCATATGTGTGTGTGGGTGTGGTTAGAGGTTGGTATATATAGGTGCTTGCATGTGTCCCCCCTCGCATGCATGCGCTCTAACCTAGAGGCGAAGGTTCCGGACCCGTATGAGGGTGGAATCTCCCCGTCGAGGTGAAACCGGGTAGGATAGTGACCCAACTTGTGAGCCAACATGGTTTGACATCACCCTATGACCTAAACAAACACAAAACAAGAGAGAGCTACACCGGGCTACCCCTGTCAGAGGAACGTCTAGGGGGGTAGACGATCCGAGTGTGCACAGAGATCAGGGTTTCGACGGAGGAAGACCACAAGAACATCGGAATGAGATAAAAACTTGCATGTGCCCCTAGCATATGTGTGTGTGGGTGTGGTTAGAGGTTGGTATATATAGGTGCTTGCATGTGTCCCCCCTCGCATGCATGCGCTCTAACCTAGAGGCGAAGGTTTCGGACCCGTATGAGGGTGGAATCTCCCCGTCGAGGTGAAACCGGGTAGGATAGTGCCCCAACTTGTGAGCCAACATGGTTTGACATCACCCTATGACCTAAACAAACACAAAACAAGAGAGAGCTACGCCGGGCTACCCCTGTCAGAGGAACGTCTAGGGGGGTAGACGATCCGAGTGTGCACAGAGATCAGGGTTTCGACGGAGGAAGACCACGAGAACATCGGAATGAGATGAAAACTTGCATGTGCCCCTAGCATATGTGTGTGTGGGTGTGGTTAGAGGTTGGTATATATAGGTGCTTGCATGTGTCCCCCCTCGCATGCATGCGCTCTAACCTAGAGGCGAAGGTTCCGGACCCGTATGAGGGTGGAATCTCCCCGTCGAGGTGAAACCGGGTAGGATAGTGACCCAACTTGTGAGCCAACATGGTTTGACATCACCCTATGACCTAAACAAACACAAAACAAGAGAGAGCTACGCCGGGCTACCCCTGTCAGAGGAACATCTAGGGGGGTAGACGATCCGAGTGTGCACAGAGATCAGGGTTTCGACGGAGGAAGACCACGAGAACATCGGAATGAGATGAAAACTTGCATGTGCCCCTAGCATATGTGTGTGTGGGTGTGGTTAGAGGTTGGTATATATAGGTGCTTGCATGTGTCCCCCCTCGCATGCATGCGCTCTAACCTAGAGGCGAAGGTTCCGGACCCGTATGAGGGTGGAATCTCCCCATCGAGGTGAAACCGGGTAGGATAGTGCCCCAACTTGTGAGCCAACATGGTTTGACATCACCCTATGACCTAAACAAACACAAAACAAGAGAGAGCTACGCCGGGCTACCCCTGTCAGAGGAACGTCTAGGGGGGTAGACGATCCGAGTGTGCACAGAGATCAGGGTTTCGTCGGAGGAAGACCACGAGAACATCGGAATGAGATGAAAACTTGCATGTGCCCCTAGCATATGTGTGTGTGGGTGTGGTTAGAGGTTGGTATATATAGGTGCTTGCATGTGTCCCCCCTCGCATGCATGCGCTCTAACCTAGAGGCGAAGGTTCCGGACCCGTATGAGGGTGGAATCTCCCCGTCGAGGTGAAACCGGGTAGGATAGTGACCCAACTTGTGAGCCAACATGGTTTGACATCACCCCATGACCTAAACAAACACAAAACAAGAGATTGCTACGCTGGGCTACCCCTGTCAGAGGAACGTCTAGGGGGTAGACGATCCGAGTGTGCACAGAGATCAGGGTTTCGACGGAGGAAGACCACGAGAACATCGGAATGAGATGAAAACTTGCATGTGCCCCTAGCATATGTGTGTGTGGGTGTGGTTAGAGGTTGGTATATATAGGTGCTTGCATGTGTCCCCCCTCGCATGCATGCGCTCTAACCTAGAGGCGAAGGTTCCGGACCCGTATGAGGGTGGAATCTCCCCGTCGAGGTGAAACCGGGTAGGATAGTGCCCCAACTTGTGAGCCAACATGGTTTGACATCACCCTATGACCTAAACAAACACAAAACAAGAGAGAGCTACGCCGGGCTACCCCTGTCAGAGGAACGTTTAGGGGGTAGACGATCCGAGTGTGCACAGAGATCAGGGTTTCAACGGAGGAAGACCACGAGAACATCGGAATGAGATGAAAACTTGCATGTGCCCCTAGCATATGTGTGTGTGGGTGTGGTTAGAGGTTGGTATATATAGGTGCTTGCATGTGTCCCCCCTCGCATGCATGCGCTCTAACCTAGAGGCGAAGGTTTCGGACCCGTATGAGGGTGGAATCTCCCCGTCGAGGTGAAACCGGGTAGGATAGTGACCCAACTTGTGAGCCAACATGGTTTGACATCACCCTATGACCTAAACAAACACAAAACAAGAGAGAGCTACGCCGGGCTACCCCTGTCAGAGGAACGTCTAGGGGGGTAGACGATCCGACTGTGCACAGAGATCAGGGTTTCGACGGAGGAAGACCACGAGAACATCGGAATGAGATGAAAACTTGCATGTGCCCCTAGCATATGTGTGTGTGGGTGTGGTTAGAGGTTGGTATATATAGGTGCTTGCATGTGTCCCCCCTCGCATGCATGCGCTCTAACCTAGAGGCGAAGGTTCCGGACCCGTATGAGGGTGGAATCTCCCCGTCGAGGTGAAACCGGGTAGGATAGTGACCCAACTTGTGAGCCAACATGGTTTGACATCACCCTATGACCTAAACAAACACAAAACAAGAGAGAGCTACGCCGGGCTACCCCTGTCAGAGGAACGTCTAGGGGGGTAGACGATCCGAGTGTGCACAGAGATCAGGGTTTCGACGGAGGAAGACCACGAGAACATCGGAATGAGATGAAAACTTGCATGTGCCCCTAGCATATGTGTGTGTGGGTGTGGTTAGAGGTTGGTATATATAGGTGCTTGCATGTGTCCCCCCTCGCATGCATGCGCTCTAACCTAGAGGCGAAGGTTCCGGACCCGTATGAGGGTGGAATCTCCCCGTCGAGGTGAAACCGGGTAGGATAGTGACCCAACTTGTGAGCCAACATGGTTTGACATCACCCTATGACCTAAACAAACACAAAACAACAGAGAGCTACGCCGGGCTACCCCTGTCAGAGGAACGTCTAGGGGGGTAGACGATCCGAGTGTGCATAGAGATCAGGGTTTCGACGGAGGAAGACCACAAGAACATCGGAATGAGATAAAAACTTGCATGTGCCCCTAGCATATGTGTGTGTGGGTGTGGTTAGAGGTTGGTATATATAGGTGCTTGCATGTGTCCCCCCTCGCATGCATGCGCTCTAACCTAGAGGCGAAGGTTTCGGACCCGTATGAGGGTGGAATCTCCCCGTCGAGGTGAAACCGGGTAGGATAGTGCCCCAACTTGTGAGCCAACATGGTTTGACATCACCCTATGACCTAAACAAACACAAAACAAGAGAGAGCTACGCCGGGCTACCCCTGTCAGAGGAACGTCTAGGGGGGTAGACGATCCGAGTGTGCACAGAGATCAGGGTTTCGACGGAGGAAGACCACGAGAACATCGGAATGAGATGAAAACTTGCATGTGCCCCTAGCATATGTGTGTGTGGGTGTGGTTAGAGGTTGGTATATATAGGTGCTTGCATGTGTCCCCCCTCGCATGCATGCGCTCTAACCTAGAGGCGAAGGTTCCGGACCCGTATGAGGGTGGAATCTCCCCGTCGAGGTGAAACCGGGTAGGATAGTGACCCAACTTGTGAGCCAACATGGTTTGACATCACCCTATGACCTAAACAAACACAAAACAAGAGAGAGCTACGCCGGGCTACCCCTGTCAGAGGAACATCTAGGGGGGTAGACGATCCGAGTGTGCACAGAGATCAGGGTTTCGACGGAGGAAGACCACGAGAACATCGGAATGAGATGAAAACTTGCATGTGCCCCTAGCATATGTGTGTGTGGGTGTGGTTAGAGGTTGGTATATATAGGTGCTTGCATGTGTCCCCCCTCGCATGCATGCGCTCTAACCTAGAGGCGAAGGTTCCGGACCCGTATGAGGGTGGAATCTCCCCATCGAGGTGAAACCGGGTAGGATAGTGCCCCAACTTGTGAGCCAACATGGTTTGACATCACCCTATGACCTAAACAAACACAAAACAAGAGAGAGCTACGCCGGGCTACCCCTGTCAGAGGAACGTCTAGGGGGGTAGACGATCCGAGTGTGCACAGAGATCAGGGTTTCGTCGGAGGAAGACCACGAGAACATCGGAATGAGATGAAAACTTGCATGTGCCCCTAGCATATGTGTGTGTGGGTGTGGTTAGAGGTTGGTATATATAGGTGCTTGCATGTGTCCCCCCTCGCATGCATGCGCTCTAACCTAGAGGCGAAGGTTCCGGACCCGTATGAGGGTGGAATCTCCCCATCGAGGTGAAACCGGGTAGGATAGTGACCCAACTTGTGAGCCAACATGGTTTGACATCACCCCATGACCTAAACAAACACAAAACAAGAGATTGCTACGCTGGGCTACCCCTGTCAGAGGAACGTCTAGGGGGTAGACGATCCGAGTGTGCACAGAGATGAGGGTTTCGACGGAGGAAGACCACGAGAACATCGGAATGAGATGAAAACTTGCATGTGCCCCTAGCATATGTGTGTGTGGGTGTGGTTAGAGGTTGGTATATATAGGTGCTTGCATGTGTCCCCCCTCGCATGCATGCGCTCTAACCTAGAGGCGAAGGTTCCGGACCCGTATGAGGGTGGAATCTCCCCGTCGAGGTGAAACCGGGTAGGATAGTGCCCCAACTTGTGAGCCAACATGGTTTGACATCACCCTATGACCTAAACAAACACAAAACAAGAGAGAGCTACGCCGGGCTACCCCTGTCAGAGGAACGTCTAGGGGGTAGACGATCCGAGTGTGCACAGAGATCAGGGTTTCAACGGAGGAAGACCACGAGAACATCGGAATGAGATGAAAACTTGCATGTGCCCCTAGCATATGTGTGTGTGGGTGTGGTTAGAGGTTGGTATATATAGGTGCTTGCATGTGTCCCCCCTCGCATGCATGCGCTCTAACCTAGAGGCGAAGGTTCCGGACCCGTATGAGGGTGGAATCTCCCCGTCGAGGTGAAACCGGGTAGGATAGTGACCCAACTTGTGAGCCAACATGGTTTGACATCACCCTATGACCTAAACAAACACAAAACAAGAGAGAGCTACGCCGGGCTACCCCTGTCAGAGGAACGTCTAGGGGGGTAGACGATCCGAGTGTGCACAGAGATCAGGGTTTCGACGGAGGAAGACCACGAGAACATCGGAATGAGATGAAAACTTGCATGTGCCCCTAGCATATGTGTGTGTGGGTGTGGTTACAGGTTGGTATATATAGGTGCTTGCATGTGTCCCCCCTCGCATGCATGCGCTCTAACCTAGAGGCGAAGGTTCCGGACCCGTATGAGGGTGGAATCTCCCCGTCGAGGTGAAACCGGGTAGGATAGTGCCCCAACTTGTGAGCCAACATGGTTTGACATCACCCTATGACCTAAACAAACACAAAACAAGAGAGAGCTACGCCGGGCTACCCCTGTCAGAGGAACGTCTAGGGGGTAGACGATCCGAGTGTGCACAGAGATCAGGGTTTCGCCGGAGGAAGACCACGAGAACATCGGAATGAGATGAAAACTTGCATGTTCCCCTAGCATATGTGTGTGGGTGTGGTTAGAGGTTGGTATATATAGGTGCTTGCATGTGTCCCCCCTCGCATGCATGCGCTCTAACCTAGAGGCGAAGGTTCCGGACCCGTATGAGGGTGGAATCTCCCCGTCGAGGTGAAACCGGGTAGGATAGTGACCCAACTTGTGAGCCAACATGGTTTGACATCACCCCATGACCTAAACAAACACAAAACAAGAGAGAGCTACGCCGGGCTACCCCTGTCAGAGGAACGTCTAGGGGGGTAGACGATCCGAGTGTGCACAGAGATCAGGGTTTCGACAGAGGAAGACCACGAGAACATCGGAATGAGATGAAAACTTGCATGTGCCCCTAGCATATGTGTGTGTGGGTGTGGTTAGAGGTTGGTATATATAGGTGCTTGCATGTGTCCCCCCTCGCATGCATGCGCTCTAACCTAGAGGCGAAGGTTCCGGACCCGTATGAGGGTGGAATCTCCCCGTCGAGGTGAAACCGGGTAGGATAGTGCCCCAACTTGTGAGCCAACATGGTTTGACATCACCCTATGACCTAAACAAACATAAAACAAGAGAGAGCTACGCCGGGCTACCCCTGTCAGAGGAACGTCTAGGGGGGTAGACGATCCGAGTGTGCACAGAGATCAGGGTTTCGCCGGAGGAAGACCACGAGAACATCGGAATGAGATGAAAACTTGCATGTGCCCCTAGCATATGTGTGTGTGTGGGTGTGGTTAGAGGTTGGTATATATAGGTGCTTGCATGTGTCCCCCCTCGCATGCATGCGCTCTAACCTAGAGGCGAAGGTTCCGGACCCGTATGAGGGTGGAATCTCCCCGTCGAGGTGAAACCGGATAGGATAGTGACCCAACTTGTGAGCCAACATGGTTTGACATCACCCCATGACCTAAACAAACACAAAACAAGAGAGAGCTACGCCGGGCTACCCCTGTCAGAGGAACGTCTAGGGGGGTAGACGATCCGAGTGTGCACAGAGATCAGGGTTTCGACGGAGGAAGACCACGAGAACATCGGAATGAGATGAAAACTTGCATGTGCCCCTAGCATATGTGTGTGTGGGTGTGGTTAGAGGTTGGTATATATAGGTGCTTGCATGTGTCCCCCCTCGCATGCATGCGCTCTAACCTAGAGGCGAAGGTTCTGGACCCGTATGAGGGTGGAATCTCCCCGTCGAGGTGAAACCGGGTAGGATAGTGACCCAACTTGTGAGCCAACATGGTTTGACATCATCCTATGACCTAAACAAACACAAAACAAGAGAGAGCTACGCCGGGCTACCCCTGTCAGAGGAACGTCTAGGGGGGTAGACGATCCGAGTGTGCACAGAGATCAGGGTTTCGACGGAGGAAGACCACGAGAACATCGGAATGAGATGAAAACTTGCATGTGCCCCTAGCATATGTGTGTGTGGGTGTGGTTACAGGTTGGTATATATAGGTGCTTGCATGTGTCCCCCCTCGCATGCATGCGCTCTAACCTAGAGGCGAAGGTTCCGGACCCGTATGAGGGTGGAATCTCCCCGTCGAGGTGAAACCGGGTAGGATAGTGCCCCAACTTGTGAGCCAACATGGTTTGACATCACCCTATGACCTAAACAAACACAAAACAAGAGAGAGCTACGCCGGGCTACCCCTGTCAGAGGAACGTCTAGGGGGGTAGACGATCCGAGTGTGCACAGAGATCAGGGTTTCGCCGGAGGAAGACCACGAGAACATCGGAATGAGATGAAAACTTGCATGTTCCCCTAGCATATGTGTGTGGGTGTGGTTAGAGGTTGGTATATATAGGTGCTTGCATGTGTCCCCCCTCGCATGCATGCGCTCTAACCTAGAGGCGAAGGTTCCGGACCCGTATGAGGGTGGAATCTCCCCGTCGAGGTGAAACCGGGTAGGATAGTGACCCAACTTGTGAGCCAACATGGTTTGACATCACCCCATGACCTAAACAAACACAAAACAAGAGAGAGCTACGCCGGGCTACCCCTGTCAGAGGAACGTCTAGGGGGGTAGACGATCCGAGTGTGCACAGAGATCAGGGTTTCGACGGAGGAAGACCACGAGAACATCGGAATGAGATGAAAACTTGCATGTGCCCCTAGCATATGTGTGTGTGGGTGTGGTTAGAGGTTGGTATATATAGGTGCTTGCATGTGTCCCCCCTCGCATGCATGCGCTCTAACCTAGAGGCGAAGGTTCCGGACCCGTATGAGGGTGGAATCTCCCCGTCGAGGTGAAACCGGGTAGGATAGTGCCCCAACTTGTGAGCCAACATGGTTTGACATCACCCTATGACCTAAACAAACATAAAACAAGAGAGAGCTACGCCGGGCTACCCCTGTCAGAGGAACGTCTAGGGGGGTAGACGATCCGAGTGTGCACAGAGATCAGGGTTTCGCCGGAGGAAGACCACGAGAACATCGGAATGAGATGAAAACTTGCATGTGCCCCTAGCATATGTGTGTGTGGGTGTGGTTAGAGGTTGGTATATATAGGTGCTTGCATGTGTCCCCCCTCGCATGCATGCGCTCTAACCTAGAGGCGAAGGTTCCGGACCCGTATGAGGGTGGAATCTCCCCGTCGAGGTGAAACCGGATAGGATAGTGACCCAACTTGTGAGCCAACATGGTTTGACATCACCCCATGACCTAAACAAACACAAAACAAGAGAGAGCTACGCCGGGCTACCCCTGTCAGAGGAACGTCTAGGGGGGTAGACGATCCGAGTGTGCACAGAGATCAGGGTTTCGACGGAGGAAGACCACGAGAACATCGGAATGAGATGAAAACTTGTATGTGCCCCTAGCATATGTGTGTGTGGGTGTGGTTAGAGGTTGGTATATATAGGTGCTTGCATGTGTCCCCCCTCGCATGCATGCGCTCTAACCTAGAGGCGAAGGTTCTGGACCCGTATGAGGGTGGAATCTCCCCGTCGAGGTGAAACCGGGTAGGATAGTGACCCAACTTGTGAGCCAACATGGTTTGACATCATCCTATGACCTAAACAAACACAAAACAAGAGAGAGCTACGCCGGGCTACCCCTGTCAGAGGAACGTCTAGGGGGGTAGACGATCCGAGTGTGCACAGAGATCAGGGTTTCGACGGAGGAAGACCACGAGAACATTGGAATGAGATGAAAACTTGCATGTGCCCCTAGCATATGTGTGTGTGGGTGTGGTTAGAGGTTGGTATATATAGGTGCTTGCATGTGTCCCCCCTCGCATGCATGCGCTCTAACCTAGAGGCGAAGGTTCCGGACCCGTATGAGGGTGGAATCTCCCCGTCGAGGTGAAACCGGGTAGGATAGTGACCCAACTTGTGAGCCAACATGGTTTGACATCACCCTATGACCTAAACAAACACAAAACAAGAGAGAGCTACGTCGGGCTACCCCTGTCAGAGGAATGTCTAGGGGGGTAGACGATCCGAGTGTGCACAGAGATCAGGGTTTCGACGGAGGAAGACCACGAGAACATCGGAATGAGATGAAAACTTGCATGTGCCCCTAGCATATGTGTGTGTGGGTGTGGTTAGAGGTTGGTATATATAGGTGCTTGCATGTGTCCCCCCTCGCATGCATGCGCTCTAACCTAGAGGCGAAGGTTCCGGACCCGTATGAGGGTGGAATCTCCCCGTCGAGGTGAAACCGGGTAGGATAGTGACCCAACTTGTGAGCCAACATGGTTTGACATCACCCTATGACCTAAACAAACACAAAACAAGAGAGAGCTACGCCGGGCTACCCCTGTCAGAGGAACGTCTAGGGGGGTAGACGATCCGAGTGTGCACAGAGATCAGGGTTTCGCCGGAGGAAGACCACGAGAACATCGGAATGAGATGAAAACTTGCATGTTCCCCTAGCATATGTGTGTGTGGGTGTGGTTAGAGGTTGGTATATATAGGTGCTTGCATGTGTCCCCCCTCGCATGCATGCGCTCTAACCTAGAGGCGAAGGTTCCGGACCCGTATGAGGGTGGAATCTCCCCGTCGAGGTGAAACCGGGTAGGATAGTGACCCAACTTGTGAGCCAACATGGTTTGACATCACCCCATGACCTAAACAAACATAAAACAAGAGAGAGATACGCCGGGCTACCCCTGTCAGAGGAACGTCTAGGGGGGTAGACGATCCGAGTGTGCACAGAGATCAGGGTTTCGACGGAGGAAGACCACGAGAACATCGGAATGAGATGAAAACTTGCATGTGCCCCTAGCATATGTGTGTGTGGGTGTGGTTAGAGGTTGGTATATATAGGTGCTTGCATGTGTCCCCCCTCGCATGCATGCGCTCTAACCTAGAGGCGAAGGTTCCGGACCCGTATGAGGGTGGAATCTCCCCGTCGAGGTGAAACCGGGTAGGATAGTGACCCAACTTGTGAGCCAACATGGTTTGACATCACCCTATGACCTAAACAAACATAAAACAAGAGAGAGCTACGCCGGGCTACCCCTGTCAGAGGAACGTCTAGGGGGGTAGACGATCCGAGTGTGCACAGAGATCAGGGTTTCGCCGGAGGAAGACCACGAGAACATCGGAATGAGATGAAAACTTGCATTGGCCCTAGCATATGTGTGTGTGGGTGTGGTTAGAGGTTGGTATATATAGGTGCTTGCATGTGTCCCCCCTCGCATGCATGCGCTCTAACCTAGAGGCGAAGGTTCCGGACCCGTATGAGGGTGGAATCTCCCCGTCGAGGTGAAACCGGATAGGATAGTGACCCAACTTGTGAGCCAACATGGTTTGACATCACCCCATGACCTAAACAAACACAAAACAAGAGAGAGCTACGCCGGGCTACCCCTGTCAGAGGAACGTCTAGGGGGGTAGACGATCCGAGTGTGCACAGAGATCAGGGTTTCGACGGAGGAAGACCACGAGAACATCGGAATGAGATGAAAACTTGCATGTGCCCCTAGCATATGTGTGTGTGGGTGTGGTTAGAGGTTGGTATATATAGGTGCTTGCATGTGTCCCCCCTCGCATGCATGCGCTCTAACCTAGAGGCGAAGGTTCTGGACCCGTATGAGGGTGGAATCTCCCCGTCGAGGTGAAACCGGGTAGGATAGTGACCCAACTTGTGAGCCAACATGGTTTGACATCATCCTATGACCTAAACAAACACAAAACAAGAGAGAGCTACGCCGGGCTACCCCTGTCAGAGGAACGTCTAGGGGGGTAGACGATCCGAGTGTGCACAGAGATCAGGGTTTCGACGGAGGAAGACCACGAGAACATTGGAATGAGATGAAAACTTGCATGTGCCCCTAGCATATGTGTGTGTGGGTGTGGTTAGAGGTTGGTATATATAGGTGCTTGCATGTGTCCCCCCTCGCATGCATGCGCTCTAACCTAGAGGCGAAGGTTCCGGACCCGTATGAGGGTGGAATCTCCCCGTCGAGGTGAAACCGGGTAGGATAGTGACCCAACTTGTGAGCCAACATGGTTTGACATCACCCTATGACCTAAACAAACACAAAACAAGAGAGAGCTACGTCGGGCTACCCCTGTCAGAGGAATGTCTAGGGGGGTAGACGATCCGAGTGTGCACAGAGATCAGGGTTTCGACGGAGGAAGACCACGAGAACATCGGAATGAGATGAAAACTTGCATGTGCCCCTAGCATATGTGTGTGTGGGTGTGGTTAGAGGTTGGTATATATAGGTGCTTGCATGTGTCCCCCCTCGCATGCATGCGCTCTAACCTAGAGGCGAAGGTTCCGGACCCGTATGAGGGTGGAATCTCCCCGTCGAGGTGAAACCGGGTAGGATAGTGACCCAACTTGTGAGCCAACATGGTTTGACATCACCCTATGACCTAAACAAACACAAAACAAGAGAGAGCTACGCCGGGCTACCCCTGTCAGAGGAACGTCTAGGGGGGTAGACGATCCGAGTGTGCACAGAGATCAGGGTTTCGACGGAGGAAGACCACGAGAACATTGGAATGAGATGAAAACTTGCATGTGCCCCTAGCATATGTGTGTGGGTGTGGTGAGAGGTTGGTATAGGTGCTTGCATGTGTCCCCCTCGCATGCATGCGCTCTAACCTAGAGGCGAAGGTTCCGGACCCGTATGAGGGTGGAATCTCCCCGTCGAGGTGAAACCGGGTAGGATAGTGACCCAACTTGTGAGCCAACATGGTTTGACATCACCCTATGACCTAAACAAACACAAAACAAGAGAGAGCTACGTCGGGCTACCCCTGTCAGAGGAATGTCTAGGGGGGTAGACGATCCGAGTGTGCACAGAGATCAGGGTTTCGACGGAGGAAGACCACGAGAACATCGGAATGAGATGAAAACTTGCATGTGCCCCTAGCATATGTGTGTGTGGGTGTGGTTAGAGGTTGGTATATATAGGTGCTTGCATGTGTCCCCCCTCGCATGCATGCGCTCTAACCTAGAGGCGAAGGTTCCGGACCCGTATGAGGGTGGAATCTCCCCGTCGAGGTGAAACCGGGTAGGATAGTGACCCAACTTGTGAGCCAACATGGTTTGACATCACCCTATGACCTAAACAAACACAAAACAAGAGAGAGCTACGCCGGGCTACCCCTGTCAGAGGAACGTCTAGGGGGGTAGACGATCCGAGTGTGCACAGAGATCAGGGTTTCGCCGGAGGAAGACCACGAGAACATCGGAATGAGATGAAAACTTGCATGTTCCCCTAGCATATGTGTGTGTGGGTGTGGTTAGAGGTTGGTATATATAGGTGCTTGCATGTGTCCCCCCTCGCATGCATGCGCTCTAACCTAGAGGCGAAGGTTCCGGACCCGTATGAGGGTGGAATCTCCCCGTCGAGGTGAAACCGGGTAGGATAGTGACCCAACTTGTGAGCCAACATGGTTTGACATCACCCCATGACCTAAACAAACACAAAACAAGAGAGAGCTACGCCGGGCTACCCCTGTCAGAGGAACGTCTAGGGGGGTAGACGATCCGAGTGTGCACAGAGATCAGGGTTTCGACGGAGGAAGACCACGAGAACATCGGAATGAGATGAAAACTTGCATGTGCCCCTAGCATATGTGTGTGTGGGTGTGGTTAGAGGTTGGTATATATAGGTGCTTGCATGTGTCCCCCCTCGCATGCATGCGCTCTAACCTAGAGGCGAAGGTTCCGGACCCGTATGAGGGTGGAATCTCCCCGTCGAGGTGAAACCGGGTAGGATAGTGCCCCAACTTGTGAGCCAACATGGTTTGACATCACCCTATGACCTAAACAAACATAAAACAAGAGAGAGCTACGCCGGGCTACCCCTGTCAGAGGAACGTCTAGGGGGGTAGACGATCCGAGTGTGCACAGAGATCAGGGTTTCGCCGGAGGAAGACCACGAGAACATCGGAATGAGATGAAAACTTGCATGTGCCCCTAGCATATGTGTGTGTGGGTGTGGTTAGAGGTTGGTATATATAGGTGCTTGCATGTGTCCCCCCTCGCATGCATGCGCTCTAACCTAGAGGCGAAGGTTCCGGACCCGTATGAGGGTGGAATCTCCCCGTCGAGGTGAAACCGGATAGGATAGTGACCCAACTTGTGAGCCAACATGGTTTGACATCACCCCATGACCTAAACAAACACAAAACAAGAGAGAGCTACGCCGGGCTACCCCTGTCAGAGGAACGTCTAGGGGGGTAGACGATCCGAGTGTGCACAGAGATCAGGGTTTCGACGGAGGAAGACCACGAGAACATTGGAATGAGATGAAAACTTGCATGTGCCCCTAGCATATGTGTGTGTGGGTGTGGTTAGAGGTTGGTATATATAGGTGCTTGCATGTGTCCCCCCTCGCATGCATGCGCTCTAACCTAGAGGCGAAGGTTCTGGACCCGTATGAGGGTGGAATCTCCCCGTCGAGGTGAAACCGGGTAGGATAGTGACCCAACTTGTGAGCCAACATGGTTTGACATCATCCTATGACCTAAACAAACACAAAACAAGAGAGAGCTACGCCGGGCTACCCCTGTCAGAGGAACGTCTAGGGGGGTAGACGATCCGAGTGTGCACAGAGATCAGGGTTTCGACGGAGGAAGACCACGAGAACATTGGAATGAGATGAAAACTTGCATGTGCCCCTAGAATATGTGTGTGTGGGTGTGGTTAGAGGTTGGTATATATAGGTGCTTGCATGTGTCCCCCCTCGCATGCATGCGCTCTAACCTAGAGGCGAAGGTTCCGGACCCGTATGAGGGTGGAATCTCCCCGTCGAGGTGAAACCGGGTAGGATAGTGACCCAACTTGTGAGCCAACATGGTTTGACATCACCCTATGACCTAAACAAACACAAAACAAGAGAGATCTACGTCGGGCTACCCCTGTCAGAGGAATGTCTAGGGGGGTAGACGATCCGAGTGTGCACAGAGATCAGGGTTTCGACGGAGGAAGACCACGAGAACATCGGAATGAGATGAAAACTTGCATGTGCCCCTAGCATATGTGTGTGTGGGTGTGGTTAGAGGTTGGTATATATAGGTGCTTGCATGTGTCCCCCCTCGCATGCATGCGCTCTAACCTAGAGGCGAAGGTTCCGGACCCGTATGAGGGTGGAATCTCCCCGTCGAGGTGAAACCGGGTAGGATAGTGACCCAACTTGTGAGCCAACATGGTTTGACATCACCCTATGACCTAAACAAACACAAAACAAGAGAGAGCTACGTCGGGCTACCCCTGTCAGAGGAACGTCTAGGGGGGTAGACGATCCGAGTGTGCACAGAGATCAGGGTTTCGACGGAGGAAGACCACGAGAACATTGGAATGAGATGAAAACTTGCATGTGCCCCTAGCATATGTGTGTGGGTGTGGTGAGAGGTTGGTATAGGTGCTTGCATGTGTCCCCCTCGCATGCATGCGCTCTAACCTAGAGGCGAAGGTTCCGGACCCGTATGAGGGTGGAATCTCCCCGTCGAGGTGAAACCGGGTAGGATAGTGACCCAACTTGTGAGCCAACATGGTTTGACATCACCCTATGACCTAAACAAACACAAAACAAGAGAGAGCTACGCCGGGCTACCCCTGTCAGAGGAACGTCTAGGGGGGTAGACGATCCGAGTGTGCACAGAGATCAGGGTTTCGACGGAGGAAGACCACGAGAACATTGGAATGAGATGAAAACTTGCATGTGCCCCTAGCATATGTGTGTGGGTGTGGTGAGAGGTTGGTATAGGTGCTTGCATGTGTCCCCCTCGCATGCATGCGCTCTAACCTAGAGGCGAAGGTTCCGGACCCGTATGAGGGTGGAATCTCCCCGTCGAGGTGAAACCGGGTAGGATAGTGACCCAACTTGTGAGCCAACATGGTTTGACATCACCCTATGACCTAAACAAACACAAAACAAGAGAGATCTACGCCGGGCTACCCCTGTCAGAGGAACGTCTAGGGGGGTAGACGATCCGAGTGTGCACAGAGATCAGGGTTTCGCCGGAGGAAGACCACGAGAACATCGGAATGAGATGAAAACTTGCATGTGCCCCTAGCATATGTGTGTGTGGGTGTGGTTAGAGGTTGGTATATATAGGTGCTTGCATGTGTCCCCCCTCGCATGCATGCGCTCTAACCTAGAGGCGAAGGTTCCGGACCCGTATGAGGGTGGAATCTCCCCGTCGAGGTGAAACCGGGTAGGATAGTGACCCAACTTGTGAGCCAACATGGTTTGACATCACCCTATGACCTAAACAAACACAAAACAAGAGAGAGCTACGCCGGGCTACCCCTGTCAGAGGAACGTCTAGGGGGGTAGACGATCCGAGTGTGCACAGAGATCAGGGTTTCGCCGGACCCGTATAATGGGGGAATCTCCCCGTTTAGGTGAATCGGAATCAGATGAAAACTTGCATGTTTCTTCTATAATAATAGACATCAAATAATATATTTTCATTTGTTATATCAGTAGACACCAAATAATTTTTTTATTTATAACTAAAAAAAAACCTTGCTACGCCGACGGCTGCCCTCGGCGTACGCCTGGCCGTCGGCATAGCATTATCCCTTCCCCTACCCCGCGGCCCACCCCGGGCCACCCACTCACTCACACACCCTCCCCCTACCCCGCGCCCCTGACCCTGACCCCGACCCTGCGCCGCCACCATCTGCCGCCAACCGCCGCCTCCCTCCCCGACCCTCCCTCCCTCCTCCCTGCCGCCAACCGCCTCCTCCCTCCCTCCTCCCTCCTCCCTCCCTCCTCCCTCCCCGAGCCTCCCTGCCTCCTCCCTGCCTCCCTCCCTCCTCCCTTCCTCCCCCCCGACCCTCCCTTCCTCCTCCCTCCCTCCTCCCTGCCGCCAACCGCCTCCTCCCTCCTCCCTCCCTCCTTCCTCCCCGAGCCTCCCCGCCTCCTCCCTGCCTCCCTCCCTCCTCCCTTCCTCCTCCCCGACCCTCCCTCCCTCCTCCCTCCCTCCTCCCTGCCTCCCTCCCTCCTCCCTTCCTCCTCCCCGAGCCTCCCTGCCTCCCTCCCTCCTCCCCGAGCTCGGCCCCCTCCTTCCCGAGCTCGGCCCCCTCCTCCCGGAGCTCGGCCCCCTCCTCCCCAAGCTCGGCCCCCTCTGCAGGTACCTCCTCCACTCCCCTGTAGAAGCAAATATTGTTGTTAGAGTTAATTTTGTTAGATGAAATCTTGTTGTTAATCTTGTTAGAATTTATTAGTTGCATCTATTAGTAGTTTATATCATTTGTTAAGTGATATGCATGCACGAGTTTCTAGGATTAGGCCGTTGGTTAGTGGCAAGCTAGCTTGGTCATATGGCCGTTGAAGAGAGAAGCCACACTAGGGCCGTGAGTGCGTTGCATGCTTACAAAAGTGTTCTTTTTATGTCAATGTACAGACTTTGTAGTGTTTCGGGAGTGACCATCCTTGGCGGACTGACTGTCGTTGCGGGAGATGGTGTAGGTGACACCTCGATCCCGTCTCCGAGTTCCGTCACCGACCTCGACACTCGGTTGATCGACTACTTCCTCTACCGCCGAGGGTGAGAATCTGTTCGCCTCTCTTGTACCTAGGTTTTATTTTTGTGTCTAGATCACCAAGTCTGTCGCGTCACCTAGGCGTCATCCCGACCGTAAGCGTTACGCGACTTAATATGCATTAGTGGTCTCGCATATTTTGGACCGTAACGCTTATGGCTTTTATCGGGCAGTCGGCGGATTCGTAGTTGGGTTTGGTTCTCCTGGCTCTACCTCGATTCGAGACAGGATTTCGGTGGCGCCTCCTCGTTGTTCTCCGGATGCACATCCTCTTGGCTTTTTGTCGAGACGTGTATCGGGAGAGCAACGGGGAGGTGCTGCCGAAATTCTGCTTGGATCGGGGTAGAACCAGGGAGAACTTACCCAATCTACGGATCCGGCGGCTGGTTAGGACCCTCTTTTCCTATTGGACATGTAGGTTGATGAATGCGTAAAAATATGAAGCATTTAATCTCCTGTTTGATATAAAATGTTATATTTGTTGTTTGTCTCCCAACAAAGCAGAAGAGGATGGCTGATAATGGGTGGATGTACAGTGGCCGTATTAGTGCGACTAATAAAACAGATGATTGGGTACGGAACACTCATTTGTTAGTGAATGAGTTAGCGCGTGGTTCGAAGGCAATGGTTCGGGCACTTTGTCCCTGCGCTCATTGCACTAAGCGTCATCGTCAGGGAAAGGATGACATGTACAAACACCTTCTGCAATATGGGTACATGTCTAACTATGTCACGCAAGTCGACTTTGCTCGGTACGAACGTGACAGAGGTGAGGTGATGCATTAGCGGCTCAATGGCAATGAGCACGATGGGATTAGAAACATGCTAGATGATCTTATCGATGCCGACCAGCCGAATTCGCCACCTCCACGGGAGGAATCATCAGAACCGGAGGAACCGCTAGAACCGGAGGAACCGGAGCCAACCGCGAAGGCCTTCCTTGATATGATGGCCGCGGCTAAGAGGCCTCTGTACGAGGGTGCAAAGATTTCTCAGCTCGATGCCATCTCTCAGTGTCTAGCCGACAAGTGCCAGTACTCCGCCACCCGTTCTCACTTTGAAGCTAATCTGAGAACATGTGGTAACATGTTGCCCGAAGGGCATTGTCTGCCCAAAACCTTTCACGAAACGAAGAAACTCATGAAGGAGCTCAACATGGATTATGAAAAGATAGATTGTTGTCCAAAAGGCTGCCTTTTGTTTTGGAAACAGTTTGAGGGTGACAAGTACTGCTCCATTTGTAAGGCCTCTAGATATGAAGAGATAAAGGGGAAGGATGGTCAGGTGAGGCAGTCGAAGGTCGCTAAGAAGATACTTCGGTATCTCCCATTCATAAAAAGAATCCAGCGGCTTTACTTGAGCGAGGAGACTGCCAAACAGATGACGTGGCAAAAGAAGGGGAAAAGATACGAGGATGGGCACGGACGGAAGAAGATGGGACATCCATCTGATGGTAAGGCATGGAAGAACTTCGATGACAAATACCCCCGGTGGGCAGAAGAGGCTCGGAATGTTAGAATTGCGATAGCAACAGATGGCTTCAACCCATATGGTATGTCGACGGCCTCGTAAAGCTGCTGGCCGGTGTATGTTATTCCGCTCAATCTCCCTCCGAGGACGATTACAACAACATTAACCCTTTAACGTACGAGGGAATTTTCTATCAAGAGCAAGAGGACTTCGGACACTTTGATTTAGAACCGGTTGATCTTGAGGATCTTGGGAATGATGTAGAAACTCGGGGTGAGTCAGTGGTGAATCTACATGACATAAGTATGCTCGAGAAGCTCCATACCGAGAATGACAACGATGATGAGCCTACACCCTTCGATGAGAATCCAGATTTCTACTCAAAAGATAGTGATAGTGAGAATGAGAATGAGAATGTGAATGAGAATGAGAATGAAAATGATAGTGAGTATTTATTTTTTAATGCATTTTATTTTGTCTTTGTGCTTAACTGTTTTCTTAATTGCATTATGCCTTTATTCTTTGTGTATACATTTTATTATGTCTTTGTGCTTAACTGTTTTCTCTTACTTAATGCAGGTGATTGAACAATATGAGCAGCGGCAAGGCAACCAGTTCGTCCTTGCTTAATGCGCTGAAGCAGCGCAAGAAAATTGCTACACGGAGTGGGAGACAGCCAAATCCCAATCCGCGTTACCCCGATCTTGCTCCTGCTGGCAGAGGACGGGGTCGAGGCCGAGGTCGAGGAGGACGAGGACGAGGTGCCACAGGAGGAGGCGTGGACTTTGACCCACCACCCTCTGCTTCTGGCGACGTGGCTCCTGAGTTGTTCCTGACAGAGCAGCCTTTCAGGGCCGAGAGGGAGGCAGAGTCCGAGAGGGAGGCAGAGTCTGAGAGGGAGGCGAGGACCGAGAGGGAGGCGGGGACCGATACGGAGGCGGACACTAGCCACGAGTTGGTGGGGCCGAAGAAATTGCGGAATCGTGGGGAATCGGGAGTCCCTGACGAGAAGTTTGAGCCTAGGACTCAGGAGGCGAAAGCCCTTATTATTCCAGATGGCCTTGAGTAAGTGTAATAATTTGGCAATTTAAAACATTTTATTTCATGTTGGTCATAAATAATTATTGTGTACTAACGTTTATTATTGTGCAGCAATTGGACATTTCCTCCGGGGACGAAGCCTCGCCTTCCTAACAGCCTTGTTGGAGCTCTGATTAGGAAGTTCTGGCCGGGTTATCACATTACCCACGAGGGTGACAGGAAGCTAGCTACCACTTGGGCGGACTACCAGACTACCCGTGTCCCGGGCTTTTCGACAGCTGCTGATGCTGTCATCACCAAGTTTTGGGTAAGGCATATTTCTCGAGTTATGTTCATACTTGATGACCCCACCGTGCTAACTCATGACTCTTATGCATGATTGAAGTGCTTTTACCGTGTGGCCGAGGAGGACCAGGAGAAGGCGCAGAGGACTTTGCTTGGGGCTTGTGTGAAGTTGAACCCCCAGGTGTGGTACAACCAGAAGGTCACGACCGCTAGCCACTTCTGGGCTGACAGGGGCGTGAGGGTCAGGAAGGAAGACATTGTCGGTAGGAACCCTAATCCTGAGTACTCGATGACGCCAGAAGAGTACATGTCGGTGAGTAAAATGTCAATGAGATTCTACATTGCTTCTAAGTTGCCATTGCATTTTCTGGAGTTGAGTATTGCATTTTCAGGTTATCCCCGATTGGGCCGAGCCACATCGACTCGCATGGGAGGAGCTGGTTAGGACGAGGTGGCTCAGAGAAGACGAGGAGTTTGCAGCCTTGTCGAGGCGGAACGCGGATAACCGAGGCGATGGTGGAACGCACTGCGCGGGAAACCGCAACTTTGACCGCTTCAAGGGGAAGGTGGTACGTATATACATGGAACGACCTGCGTGCATTTCTGCTTATGTTTGTACTTCATATGCATAATATTTTCTTTTCGCGATACAGGTGGCCGAGGCACAACCCGGGGAGGTGATTCATGACGTCGCCGTCTATGAGATGATGCGGCGAAAGAAGCCCAATTACTCGGAGCCTCAACCCTCGTTGCCCGTGTACTTCGGCACTGCCCAGAACGACTTGGGGAACTACAGCACGATGGTGAAGGCTCGTCACCCCCATGTGGATGACCCCATTCACGCGGAGATCGACGAGGAGTCGTTGGTCCTGTCGGGGCACGGATTGCAGCATGGACGCCTCAAGATTCTGAATAAGAAGGTCAAGCCTACCCTCAGCACGAGCTTCAGCCGTCTCAAGGCTACCTACCCCGCCGCCGGCCCCCCTATCCCGCCTCGTGGCCAGCCTCGTCGCTCCGCCGAGGATGTAAGTTTTTCTCGTTTTCATCATCTTTATGACTTTTGTTCCTGCATGGCTAACCGCTGACGAGATTCCTTGTATTTGAAATTGTAGCCTGAGTTAGACGCGGCCTACGATGCCGCTTATGAGGAATATCAGGTGGCCTTTCGGCAGCATCAGGAGGCGAATGCGATCTACATGCAATACGTAAATGTAAGTCCGAACCTTTATTTTTTGCAAAAGATACAAGTCCCACTTCCCCCCGTTTGTTGTACTACGGCCTGACTTCTAAACTATCTTGCAGGCCATGATGGTGAATATTCAAACTGGCCAGAATAGAGATTTAGGGCCCGTGCCTCCCATGCCAGGTCCAATGCCATTTTGGCAATCGAAGGAAAGCTTCGCTAGGACCTACTACGCATCGACACCGGTAAGTTCTTTGCGAACCCACTGGTTATCGCTTTACTTTGCCTCGCAAGTTGCTAACATGTAGGCAACATGTAGGGAACGGGAGCTTCTGGGAACCGGCACTTTGGCCACGCCTCGCCGGATGGGCGTCAGATCACACCGCTTCATGACGATGGTCCATCTTCTGGCCATTCTGCAGGTGGTTCTCCCGAGCTTCACACTTCTCCTACTCCCTCGCCAGGTGGCTCTTCTGCTGCTTCTACTGGACGCAACCCTCGGCAGAGGTCGCCACTTTTCACCAGGGGAGATCTCGGGTACACCCCGTCTCCTCCAGAGTTGTAGGTTGTTATTGTCTATGCATGTGCGATGATGTTGATACCCCTGTCTGAATGGTGTGATCTTGTTTGATACATGTTTGAATAATGTGATCTTTGTTTGATACATGTATGGCATATGTGATGTTGTTTGAATTGCTATGGAATATATTTCCACATATTGTTGTGAGTATTGCTGTGAAAATTGGTACATATTGCTGTGAAACAAAACTATGCCATTTGGTATATATCGCTGCGGAGCAGGAAAAAAAATTCTGGGCAGGTGATACGCCGAGGGCCTTGCCGTCGGCGTAGGGCCTTGATGTGTGCCATTTGGTCTGCGCTACGCCGAGGGCCTGGCCGTCGGCGTATAAGCGGGCCATACGCTGAGGGCCGTGGCCGTCGGCCTAGCGTCGGGCTGGGAGGCCCAGGCGCCTGCCACGTGCTCCTCATACGCCGAGGGTTGGGGCCGTCGGCGTACGTCGCCCCCTGGGAAGGCCAGCGCGTGCCACGTGTCGAGGCTACGCCGAGGGCGCGGCCGTCGGCGTACGTGCCGCGCCGTTAGCCGGCCGTGTACCGGCGAGGATGCCATGCGCCGACGGCTAATACGCCGACGGGCAGCCAACGGCCGTCGGCAAAGCCATACGCCGACGGTGAGTGGATACGCCGACGGCCAGTGTTGCTCCGCCGAGGGAGACCTCCGCCGAGGGAGCTACACCGACGGCAGCCCTCGGCGTAGCGTACGCCGACGGCGAAAGGGGCTACGCCGAGGGCTTTTTGCCGTCGGCCTAGCAGTCTGTTCCTATAGTGTCTCCCTCCGCCCACTGCCGCATCTGCGGATTCTCCGGCCAACCCTCCTCCCTGCCGCATCCGCCTGAGCGCCCCGCTCCGCCTCCATCTCGAGCCAAGCGCCCCGTTCCTTCTCTCTATACGGCGCTCTCCGCCCATTGCGGCATCTGCCAGCGGGCGACGTCGCCGCCGCCTCTTCGCTCAGGCCTCCCAGAATCCCGCCATGGGTCCCTTGCACCTCCACCCATCTTCCCTTCTCCTCGATCTTTCCTCCAGTCCCCTCCCTCTGCTTATCTCTCTAGGCTCACTCGGTGAGGGTCCTCGATGGCACGGCCGGGCTTCTCCAGCTTGCTGTCCCACTAAATCGACCACAACCGAAAAATCGTGGCGATCGGGCACAGCAGCAGCAGTCCCACCCACGGGGCCGAGGGCAGGCACCATGAGAGTTTAATCAGGCGCCACCGCTGGTCCTGCAGAGGAGGCAGAAGGACCCTCCGAGAGGCCGGGAACAGGGAGGCGTGCCTCGATCCAGCCTGTGGCGACCTGCGAGCAGACCCGGGGGGCCGAATTCATCATCCAGGTTCTGCATATGTCCGCAACACATGTTTTGCAAGCTTTGACATACTCTTGATTTCAGTTAGTTGTCAATGGACCTTGCCCCGTAGCAGATCTGGAATTGATTCCTGTCTGCCAGATTTCTTCACTAGATGGCTAGCGTGATTCTTGGAATTGTGCACACTTTTGCTCAAGATCTTGGATGTTCTGATAGACTGAATGTAAACAAAGGCCTAGCAATTTAGTAGCTGCAGTATGGTTTAGGTATTTCACTGAATGGTGCGTGTTCCTTTACATGAAATTCATGGTGCAGCGTAGAAATTAGCAATACTTTTGCTCTCGTCATGTTCCAACAACACTGCAATCCATGTAGAATTTGTGATCAATTTGTTCCTCCGTATGTAGTTTTCATATTGCTTCATTTGGTTTTGCAGCTATAGAGATTATCAAATTTGTACTATGTTTGTGATTGCACCTCTTCTGTAGATCAGCAATATGGTTGGTAAAACAAATAATGTTTGAGTGTTTTCTAATCTTTCCAGTCTATATGAATATTTGGTCCGCCAAATAATACATGGATCCAATCTCGAACTTTAAGTGTCAATGAAAACAGGTAACTGATTCTTTAGCTGGGATTCTTAGTCCCAAATCCGTTAAACAAAATGGATATTATCAAATCCATGGACACACTAGTGGAAAAAGGACCATCCGTTCGCGACCCCTCAGAGCATTAGTCCCGGTTGCGCCACCAACCGGGACTAATGCTGGCACGCGTCCCGGTTCGAGCGGGCACGGGGCCAGGGGCATGCGTCCCGGTTGGTAAGGGGGAATACGTCCCGGTTGGATCCACCAACCGGGACTAAAGGTTGGGCCACAGCCACGTGGCGTGGCACGCACCTTTAGTCCCGGTTGCTGGCTCCAACCGGGACGTGTTCTCCCGCCCTCTATAAATGCAACGCCCCAGCCCCCTCTGTCTCCACTCTGTTTTTTCGAATGGTGAAAGGTGTGAGGGGTGTGCTAGTTTTTTCTCTTGTATGCATGCATTGAAGGTGTTTGATAAAATGTTTGAGTGAATAATCCCGTTGAATTTCTCATAGAACAAAAATATAGAAGGTGTCCGAGACGCACTTGAGCTTTCTCCTCTTTATTTCCCTCGATCGAGGTTAGCAATCTTATCTTTTCTAGGTCATTGATACAATTCATGTGTCGATGTGAATTGGTTATTTCACTATTTATGATGTCCTGTTTTTTGATAAACTTACTTATATGATGCAGATGAACGGTCGGGAATGGATTTACGGTGACCAGCGCGTAGCCGGCTATATGAAAGGCATGGATAAATTTATCGATGTGGCTACGGCAAACAAAGAGAATGGATTTATACGTTGTCCATGTGTTCAATGTCGGAACAACAAGGAGTACTCTTCCTCGAAAATCATTCGCGGCCACCTGATTATGAAAGGTTTCATGCCCAACTATAATTGCTGGACCAAGCACGGGGAAAGAGGGGTTATGATGGAAGATGGTGAAGAAGAAGATGATGATAACAACTATCATCATATGTTTCCTGAATACAGTGATACTGCAATGGAAGACAATGGAGAGGAAAGAGGTGAAGAACGGGCATCACATGAGCCGGCTGATGAACTTGGTAGGGTCATTTCTGATGCAAAGCGAGATTGTGAAACAGAAAATGAGAAGTTGAAGTTAGAGGGCATGTTAGAAGATCACAAGAAATTGTTGTACCCAAATTGTGAAGATGGCAGCACAAAGCTCGGTACCACACTGGAATTTTTGCGATGGAAGGAAGAGTGTGGTCTAACTGACTCCTTATTTGAAAAGATGCTGAAAATAATGAAGCTGAAGTTTCCAAAACATAACGAACTTCCCGAGAGTACCTACGAAGCAAAGAAGACTCTCTGTCCTCTGGGATTAGATGTGCAAAAGATACATGCATGCATTAATGACTGCATCCTCTACCGTGGTAAGGAGTATGAGAATTTAGATAAATGCCCGGTATGCAATGCGTTGCGGTATAAGATCAGACGAGATGACCCTGGTGATGTTGAGGGAGAGCCCCTCCGGAAGAGGGTTCCTGCTAAGGTTATGTGGTATGCTCCTATAATACCAAGGTTGAAACGCATGTTCAGAAACAAAGAGCATGCCAGGTTGTTGCGATGGCACAAAGAAGACCGTAAGAAAGATGGGAAGTTGAGATACCCTGCTGATGGGTCACAGTGGAGAAAAATCGAGAGAGACTTTCCCTACTTTGCAGGTGACGCAAGGAACTTATGGTTTGGTCTAAGTACGGATGGCATGAATCCTTTTGGGGAGCAGAGCTGCAGTCACAACACCTGGCCCGTGACTCTATGTATCTACAACCAGCCTCCTTGGTTGTGCATGAAGCGTAAGTTCATTATGATGCCAGTGCTCATCCAAGGCCCGAAGCAACCAGGCAACGACATTGATGTGTACCTTAGGCCATTAGTTGAAGAAATCTTACAGTTGTGGGGCAAACCAGGTGTACGTGCGTGGGATGAGAACAAACAGGAGCCATTTGATCTACGAGGGTTGTTAGTCATAACCATCAATGATTGGCCTGCTCTTAGTAACCTTTCAGGACAGACAAACAAGGGATATAAGGCATGTACCCACTGTTTAGATAAGACTCAAGGTACATATTTGCATAAATGCAAGAAGGTTGTGTACCTGGCGAATCGACGATTTCTTCCGACCAATCATCCCGTAAGAAAGAAAGGCAAGCATTTCAAAGGTGAGGCAGATCACCGGAAGAAGACTGAACTCCCTGCTGGTGATGATGTATTTGGTATGGTCAAGGACATAGAAGTAATCTTTGGAAAGGGTCCCGGCGGTCAATCAGTTCCGAACGACGTCGCTACAGGACACGCACCCATGTGGAAGAAGAAATCTATATTTTGGGAGCTGCCATATTGGAAAGTCCTGCGTGTCCGCTCTTCAATCGACGTGATGCACGTGACGAAGAATCTCTGCGTGAACCTGCTAGGATTCCTAGGCGTGTATGGGAAGACAAAAGATACACGTGAAGCACGGGAGGACCAACAAATTATGAAAGACCCAAATAACATGCATACACATAACAAGACGGATAAAGGGTGTCACTTAAGTGGTGCCAGCTATGCTCTTACCAAAGCAGAGAAGGAAATCTTTTTTGAAGTCCTTTACAGTATCAAGGTGTCGTCGGGCTTCTCATCTAATATAAAGGGGATAATAAATATGGCAGAGAAAAAGTTCCAAAACCTGAAGTCTCATGACTGTCACGTGATTATGACGCAGTTGCTTCCGATTGCATTGAGGGGGCTTCTACCGGAAAATGTTCGAGTTCCCATTGTGAAGCTGTGTGCATTCCTCAATGCAATATCTCAGAAGGTAATCAATCCAGATATTCTGCCAAGGTTACAGAAGGATGTGGTACAATGTCTTGTTAGTTTTGAATTGGTGTTCCCACCATCCTTCTTCAATATTATGACGCATCTCCTGGTTCATCTAGTGGAAGAGATTGCCATTCTTGGTCCGGTATTTCTGCACAATATGTTCCCCTTTGAGAGGTTCATGGGAGTCTTAAAGAAATATGTTCATAACCGTGCTAAACCAGAAGGAAGCATCTCCAAGGGATATGGAACAGAGGAGGTCATTGAGTTTTGTGTTGACTTTATTCCTGACCTTAAGCCGATTGGTGTTTCTGACTCGCGGCATGAGGGGAGACTAAGTGAAAAGGCACGCTGGGAAAGAAAGCAATGATATGTAGGGACGGGGATTCTTTCACTAAAGCACACTACACAGTTCTACATAATTCCACCTTGGCAGCTCCGTATATCGAGGAACACAAGAATATTGTACGCTCCAAAAACCCGGGGAAGCCTGAATCATGGATTACAGATGAACACATGAAGTCTTTCGGTGGTTAGATGCGGACACATCTCTTGAATGACACCACTGTTGGAGATCAGCTATACTTGTTGGCCGCGTCACTATCTTCTACTGTATTGAATTTCCAAGGGTACGAAATAAATGGGAATACATTCTACACGATCGCCCAAGATAAAAAGAGCACCAACCAAAATAGTGGTGTCCACTTTGATGCAATAGACGAGAATGGACAAAAGGACACATATTATGGTTACATAGAGGAGATATGGGAACTAGACTATGGAGTCTCTTTTAAGGTCCATTTGTTTCACTGCAAATGGGTCAACCTGAATGGGGAAGGGGTAAAGATAGACCAGTTGTACGGAATGACAATAGTGGATCTCAACAATCTTGGTTATAGAGATGAACCATTCGTCCTAGCCAATGATGTGTCTCAGGTTTTCTATGTGAAGGACATGTCCTCCAGACCGAAAAAAAGAAAAAACATGCAAACAAATACATCATATGATGAGCCAAAGCGTCACATAGTTCTTTCAGGGAAAAGAAACATCGTGGGAATCGAGGACAAGACAGACATGTCAGAAGATTATAATAAGTTTGATGAAATTCCGCCCTTCACAGTGAAAACTGACCCAAGCATTCCGTTAAGTAAAGAAGATGCTCCATGGTACGTCTGAAGCGATCATAAGGAAGGACATATGCCAAGAAGTTCATGCTCATATTATGTAACTCTAGTTCATGTCTTTCGCGGTTTGTGGCTTGACCGAAGGATATCTTTCGCGGTTTGTGGCCTTTAGTTCCGGTTTTGTAGTCTCAGTTTTTAATATTAATAAATGTCTTGAGTGTTAGTCCCGTATTAGGGACATATTATCTCCAAACGCGCGTAGTCCCGGTTTTGTAGTCTCAGTTTTTAATATTAATAAATGTCTTGAGTGTTAGTCCCGGATTCGTACTTACCATTAAGATCTTATCTCCAAACGCACGCAGTCACATATTAGGGAGTGCCTCTATGACCAGTTTCTTGGAGATGCCGGAGGACTGGGATCCGGCGGCATCTCCCTGAAACTGGTCGTAGTGGTGTCCCTGCTCTCGAAAACCATCTTGCAGCTTGTAACTTCTCTAACTAGATCAATACGCCTCGGAGCTAACTAATTTCACATATTAGGGAGTGCCTCTATGACCAGTTTCTCGGAGATGCCGGAGGACTGGGCTCCGTCGGCATCTCCCTGAAACTGGCCGCAGTGGCGTCCCTGCTCTCGAAAACCATCTTGCATATTGTAACTTTTCTAACTAGATCAATACGCCTCGGAGCTAACTGATTTCACATATTAGGGAGTGCCTCTATGACCAGTTTCTCGGAGATGCCGGAGGACTGGGCTCCGTCGGCATCTCCCTGAAACTGGCCGCAGTGGTGTCCCTGCTCTCGAAAACCATCTTGGAGATGCCTCAAACTGGCTGGAGGACTGGACTCGCAAGGATGCCTATTTATAGTACAAGCAACTGGGCATAGTGTCGACCCTTACGAAATAATGTCGACACTCACCCCTATCATTAGTGCTGACTCGTGTTTTGTCCCGGTTGGTGTCTCCAACCGGGACTACAGGTTGATCTTTAGTCCCGGTTGGTGACACCATCCGGGACAAGGTACACGCCGCATGACATAATGTCGATACTCACCCCTATCATTAGTGCTGCCTGGCCCAGCCTGCCGAAATCATCCATCACGGGTAAAAAAGACAAATGTCTGCCGAATCAGCAGGAAGTGGGTCCGGTTTGTACTATAGGTACTTGATCTATCGCCCGTGATTTTTTGAAAAAATCATTTTTAGACTCGCAATATGTGGTTTCTTTAGAGATCCAATGCAAGTTCTAACGATACTCGTCCCCTATCTTCATGCACACCGGTTCGACCATAGTTAGAAATTCAGATAATTCAAAACGGGCATAATAAATTCAAAAAAAATACGAACAATGAAAATCCTTCGCGTGGTGTCATATTATGTTACATAGTTGAAAGGAAAAATACCAGACTTGGTATATTGATCATGTTTCGAAAAAACCTTCACAAAATGACCTATCATGTTCGAGGTTTCATGGCTTTCGGTCCAAATGACCGATGTTATGTGCTGGATCACGGCATAGTTTGTGATGTTGTGACCATATTATGCATGTGTGTGGACATTGGTATGGAGAACAATGTTGCAGGAGGAAGTTTTCCTTTTTGTCGCACGGAAAAACCCTTTTCCATTTTCCGAGCGCAAAAAACGGGTCGTTTTGTGAAGTAACCACCAAAATGCTGTTTCAGAATGCTACCGTCCCATTTTCCTAAAATACTAGACCACCTTACATGGACTATCTCCCAACCGGTACATCTCAATCCTTTTCGGCCATCCCGGGTAAAAAGGACAAATGTCTGCCGAATCGGTAGGAAGTGGGTCCGGTTTGTACTACAGGTACATGATCTATCGCCCGTGATTTTTTGAAAAAATCATTTTTAGACTCGCAATATGTGGTTTCTTCAGAGATCCAATGCAAGTTCTAACGATGCTCGTCCCCTATCTTCATGCACACCGGTTCGACCATAGTTAGAAATTCAGATAATTCAAAACGGGCATAATAAATTAAAAAAAATACGAACAATGAAAATCCTTCGCGTGGTATCATATTATGTTACATAGTTGAAAGGAAAAATACCAGACTTGGTATATTGATCATGTTTCGAAAAAACCTTCACAAAATGACCTATCATGATCGAGGTTTCATGGCTTTCGGTCCAAATGACCGATGTTATGTGCTGAATCACGGCATAGTTTGTGATGTTGTGACCATATTATGCATGTGTGTGGACATTGGTATGGAGAACAATGTTGCAGGAGGAAGTTTTCCTTTTTGTCGCACGGAAAAGCCCTTTTCCATTTTCCGAGCGCAAAAAACGGGTCGTTTTGTGAAGTAACCACCAAAATGCCGTTTCAGAATGCTATCGTCCCATTTTCCTAAAATACTAGACCACTTTACATGGACTATCTCCCAACCGGTACATCTCAAATCTTTTCGTCCATCCCGGGTAAAAAGGACAAATGTCTGCCGAATCGGCAGGAAGTGGGTCCGGTTTGTACTACAGGTACATGATCTATCGCCCGTGATTTTTTGAAAAAATCATTTTTAGACTCGCAATATGTGGTTTCTTCAGAGATCCAATGCAAGTTCTAACGATGCTCGTCCCCTATCTTCATGCACACCGGTTCGACCATAGTTAGAAATTCAGATAATTCAAAACGGGCATAATAAATTCAAAAAAAAATCCGAACAATGAAAATCCTTCGCGTGGTGTCATATTATGTTACATAGTTGAAAGGAAAAATACCAGACTTGGTATATTGATCATGTTTCGAAAAAACCTTCACAAAATGACCTATCATGTTCGAGGTTTCATGGCTTTCGGTCCAAATGACCGATGTTATGTGCTGAATCACAGCATAGTTTGTGATGTTGTGCCCATATTATGCATGTGTGTGGATATTGGTATGGAGAACAATATTGCAGGAGGAAGTTTTTCTTTTTGTCGCACGGAAAAGCCCTTTTCCATTTTCTGAGCGCAAAAAACGGGTCGTTTTGTGAAGTAACCACCAAAATGCCGTTTCAGAATGCTACCGTCCCATTTTCCTAAAATACTAGACCACCTTACATGGACTATCTCCCAACCGGTACATCTCAAACCTTTTCGTCCATCCCGGGTAAAAAGGACAAATGTCTGCCGAATCGGTAGGAAGTGGGTCCGGTTTGTACTACAGGTACATGATCTATCGCCCGTGATTTTTTGAAAAAATCATTTTTAGACTCGCAATATGTGGTTTCTTCAGAGATCCAATGCAAGTTCTAACGATGCTCGTCCCCTATCTTCATGCACACCAGTTCGACCATAGTTAGAAATTCAGATAATTCAAAACGGGCATAATAAATTCAAAAAAAAATCCGAACAATGAAAATCCTTCGCGTGGTGTCATATTATGTTACATAGTTGAAATGAAAAATACCAGACTTGGTATATTGATAATGTTTCAAAAAACCTTCACAAAATGACCTATCACGTTCGAGGTTTCATGGCTTTCGGTCCAAAAGACCGATGTTATGTGCTGGATCACGGCATAGTTTGTGATGTTGTGCCCATATTATGCATGTGTTTGGACACGTCATTTTTCATCTTTAGTCCCGGTTGGTGACACCATCCGGGACAAGGTACACGTCGCACGACATAATGTCGACACGCCATTTTTCCCGCCATTTTTCTTCCCGCTATTTTTCCCGCCGGTTCTTCCCTCCAGTTCTTCCCGCCAGTTCTTCACTATATATATATGTAGGGTTGGCTTCCATTGTCATTGCACATCTCTAGACTCATATCTGCAACCTCATCACTCTTTCCCATGGCTTCCACCGTAGCACTAACTCCCAGGGAGGCGGAGGCGCTTTGCGCCTCGAACTACCCCTGCCCGCCGGGCTACTGTGTCCCCGTCGGCTGGATGCTGAGCGCCGGAGGCGTGCCGGTTCCTCCTGTCCCTCTATGTGTGGCGCGACGGATGGCCATCACGAACCACTACTACTTCGAGCTCACGCCGGAGCAGCGGAGGAATTCCAGATGGCATCCCGACTATTTCCCGACCTGGGAAGCCTTCTTCGTGGATCGGCGTGAGAGGGCACTCACAAGGCACGAGGAGGAGGGCCCACCTCCTCCGAACTTCAACGAGGCCGGCCATCGGCTGTGGTGGCGCGGCCGGACTCTCCAGAGCATCATGACCTATGACACGGCCGCCGACTCTAGCCCTCACCTGTGCTACCCTCAAGTCCAGCCCACTCGTACTCAACCTTCAAGGTTCAACTACGGCGACCCCGACGACGATAGCGACGACGGCCGCGGCGAGTACGACGACTACAGTGGCGAGTATTACAGGTGTAGGCAGGAGCATGACTGAATTATTCCAACATTGCAAAACAAGTTCGGCCGATTGTGGCTTAATCTGGCCATGTATCTTAATTTTCAGTTCTTCTATGTAACTTTGTGTTAGTTGCGTTATGTACTTTAATTCCAGTTCTATCCTAATCAAAATTTCTTTCCGCCCATTATTAATTACTTATTCAAATCCAAACACTTTTTATGTTTGAAGTTTTTCTAAATTCCAAATTGATATTAAAAAAATATAAGTTAATTCATTTTTAATTGTAAATGGTTCATATTTTAAATGGTTACATTAATTATTTTTTAAAATAGAAAATGGTTTTGAATTATTCAAATCCAAACACTTTTTATGTTTAAAGTTTTTCTAAATTCCAAATTAATATTCAAAAAATATAAGTTAATTCATTTTTAATTTTAAATGGTTACATTAATTATTTTTTAAAAATAGAAAATGGTTTTGGATTATTTATTCAAATCCATACACGTTTTATGTTTAAACTTTTTATAAATTCCAAATTGATATTAAAAAAATATAAGTTAATTCATTTTTAATTTTAAATGGTTCATATTTTAAATGGTTACATTAATTATTTTTTAAAACAGAAAATGGTTTTGAATTATTTATTCAAATCCAAACACTTTTTATGTTTAAAGTTTTTCTAATTCCAGATTAATTATCATTTAAAAAACTATACAAATTTAAACCCCAAAATAAAAAATAAGGCGGGAATAGAGAGAAAATACCTGAAAAAATTTTGAAAACAGGGGAATATGTCCCGGTTGGAGCCACCAACCGGGACTAAAGACCCCCTGCGCGCGCGCCCCTTCATCTGCTGAAAATTGGAGTATAGGTCCCGGTTGGTGGCTCCAACCGGGACGTATGCCCCTTTAGTCCCGGTTGGAGCCACCAACCGGGACGTATACTCCCTCCCCTTTATAACTTCTCTTCTTTTCTGCTTCTCTGTTTCATCGACGACGCCCAGGCTGCCCGCGCCCTTCCCCGACGACCGCGCCGCCCTGCCTCCGCCTCCGGCCGCCACCCCCGCCCGCGTCTCCTTCCCCGACGACCGCGCCGCCCGCGCCCTTCCCCGACGACCGCGCCGCCCGCGCCCTTCCCCCACCGCCGCACGTCATCGCCTCCAGAAGAGGTACGCCCCTTCCTGCCTCTGTCCTTCCCCTCCCTCTGCTGCTACTGGTGGGCGGCGGCGGCTGCTTCTAGGTGCTGCTGGTGGGCTTCGGGTGGTGGGCGGCGGCTGCTCTGCTAGGTGCTGCGCGCGTGCAGGCAGGGAAGAGAGGAGATGGGCCTCGGCCCAGGGAAAGCTTTTGCCCCTGTTTGAAAAAAAAGGTTGTGCATCATCGCATCTAGGGATGGCACCCGCCGGGTTTGGGGCCGGGTCCGGCCGGGTTTGGGGCCCCGGCGGGTACCCACCAGCGCATGAGACGGGAGCGACGCTGACGCATGCGGGAAGAAAACAATGGGATAGTAGGATGGGTTTGGTGAAAATGGACGCGTGCGTGCGTGTCTTGTCTTCAGGACTCCATATTCCAGCGTGTGCATGTGATGTGTGTTGTCTGCGTGCATGGCCCGCGTTGACGTGTGGTTAGTCATATGATTATTAGGGATAGGATTAAGGCTTAGAGCGTGTCTGCGGGTCTGGGTTTGCCACCCCCATACCCTCCCCATTAAACTTGGAGGGTCTAACTTTTTACCAAACCCTCCCCATTTAAGGCGGGTATCCATCGGGTTTGTGGGTTTCGGGGCCCCATTGCCATCCCTAATCGCATCCTTATCATCGGACTATCCTCGTTTGCTATAGGAGTATCACATTTACTCAATGATAGATTTATACTCCCTCATGTCGGGTTTGTAAGGCTCGGGAAAAGGGGATGTCGGTGGCCGGTTCCACAGGACATGGGAGGCGTGCAGGGACGTGTGGGGCGGGTGTATTGTGGCAAGAGAGAGGCATAAGCTCTGTTTGCTCGGGAAAGGTGAGGAGAGGGGGGAGGAGGCGGCGCCGATGGGAGTTCCCATGTTCGCTCACGCGTGGGCGAGACATGGGCGAAGGGGTCGCGCGGTCAAAACCATTGCGAGATATGGTATTTTGTTAGTATTTAGTGTTACCTATCTGCTGGATAGTTTCCCTTTTGTAGCCTTATACTCATGTTTAGGGATGTAAACGGCATCCCGTTTAGTGCCACTTATTTGCTGTTAGTTATAGATTTATGATTGTAGAAATTAATCCGGAAGAAAATAAGCCTATGATAAGATTATATGGCGATATGTGGCGCCGCTGGCGCGCCGTTTGACATCCCTACTCATGTTCCCCTCTCATATGCATCCGAGGTTTCTCCGAACTAGGTTTTACACCCCTCGGAACTCCGGAATATTGATTTTAGTTGATTTTAGCTAGAGTTACCTATCTACTACACGGTTTCCTTTTTGTAGCTAGGTTTAGGGTTTAGGGTTTCTCTTCATTTTATTATTGTGTATGTATATATTAGGGTTTCTCTGAATTAGGGTTTATATCTCTCAACACCGTACCTAACTTTCTCCTTTAGCCGCTTTGACTTATTCGTTTTTCCACCTATGCAGAAAATATGGACCCACACGTCAGAGACGAAGAAAAGGAAGAGTTGATCCAAGGTGTGATCCATGGGGAAGAAAATTTAGACGTATCAACGTTTCTGAACAGCTCCGGTGAGGGTGATCCTCTTTTTACCGGAATAGACGACTTGTTTGAGGTTGAAGGTGTTGCCTTCCGCGAGGGAGAAGGCGATGCCTTGTGTAATCGAGAAGACGACCGCTCCGGCGAGGTGCATGTAATATAATCAATTCATTAATTAATCATCTCCTATCTATATAGAAATAGTAATGATGATCTTTCTTCTTTTAGCCCTTCGAATCGAAGGAATCTACTGAAAAGAGCAGACGAGGCCCAACCAAAAAGTTGCAAGACCATGAGAGGTTCAGGATCGAAGATGTCGCTGAAGACGGCAAACCGACGGCTCCCGAAGTTGTCGCAACCAAATTTGTGGCACAATGCGGAGTAATCGTTAGGGACTGAATCCCGGTCACCATTAGAAATTGGAATATGCCTGCTAATGCGGATGAAGAGGGAACATGTTTATTTGTCCCTAACCACGCCAAAGATTTACTGTGGAAGAGGCTCATGGTTAATTTCAAACTACCGAAGATAGAGCTAGATCCAAATGCGGAGGATCCAGTTGAGGACGCCTTACAACATGGGAGAGCCATGGAGGCGAAGGTCAGGGGGTGGGCTTTGAAGAAGATGGCCCAGTGTTTCACCAACTAGAAGAAAAGATTGAACCTTGACTATGTCGTGAAAGAGAAGACTCCCGATTTCAAGAATATTCAGTTTGAGAAGATAAAACCATTCTGGGCTGAGTTTGTGGAATACAAGACATCAGAAAAAGCTAAGAAAATGTCTGCAACGAATAAGCTGAATGCTGCTAACAAGAAGTATCACCATACTATGGGGCAAGGTGGCTACAGGGCTGGCATTCCTAAGTGGGAGAAACTTGAGAATGAACTGCGTGATAAAAAGATCACCCCAGAGACAGACGATTGGGTAGAACGTGCAAGGAATTGGTTTTACGGGCATGGGGGCACGTTGGACTCGGAAGGGAGGTGTATATATAACATACGACATAAAGAAGACCCCTTGCCAATCGAGAGGATGAGAAAAGCAGTAAAGGCTGTTAAAGATGGGGACTTCATTCCCGATAGAGAGAATTATGAGCTCACACTCGCCCTTGGAAATAAGGAACATGATGGACGAACACGAGGCACAAGAGGCTCCCAACCATGGAGGACTGGGTTTCCCGAAGAGAGAAAGAAATATCCTGATAGAAGCCGTCAGAGGAGAAAGGAGAGTGCGAAAGTTGAAGCAGATAGTCAGAAAGAGCGAATGCGTTTAATTGAAGAACGATTAAAGCAACAACAAGATGAAATTAACGCACTTAAAGAGCAAAATACTACCGACCCATCTCAGCAGCACACTGCATTCGATGCTACCGGCCTATCGAATAATCGAAAAAGCAGTGTGGCTTCCACCAAGGTCCCGGGTGATGACAATGGCGATGACGATGGTGCACCAACGATGGCTCCTGTTGGCTACCCAGTGGATGATATCACAGAGATGACACACTGCGAGCTACATGTCAAAGTTGTGAACATATCAATAAAGGTGGCGGTCGGCTATGCCTTACCAATTGGACCCACACCAACTTACCACTGTCGTCCGGTTCCAGAGGGCTACATTGTTGTCGGGGTGGATGAAATCATGCCCACCTTTGAAGTTTTGGATCTTCACTACCCTACAGGTGAAGGGGATGTGACTGTACTGGGAGACGCAAAAAACGTCACCATTCTATGGCCGAAGGAATGTATCGTGCTTCGAAATCACACGCCAAGGCCATCTTTGCCGCCGCCTCACCCGTCTCCAGCAAGGTCGTCGCCGCCGCGGCAGCCGTCTTCGTCGCCTCACCAATCTCCGGCGCAGCCATCGCCGCGGGAGCCATCGCCGGCGCCTCAGGATAAAAAGCGTAAGCGTACCGCTAATGTGCGTCGTGGTAAGCGATCGCCGAAACGTAAACAAGAGCCTCTTCCAAAAGTACCAAAGGTTCCTCCCAAGAGAGCTTATGACTGTACTGAAGAGGAGACTGCGGCGATCATTGATGCGGAAACGACAACGTTTTTCGCTAAGCTGAGGCGGCCGAAAGAGCCAGAGTTCCCCAGCACCAAAGAAGAAAAGGCCAAAGTGTTGAAAATGCTAAAGACTCTTCATCAACCCGAGCCAAAGCAGTCATCAGACTATGAGCGTTCTATTCTCAAGTCACATGCGACACAAAAAGCCTCGAAGAGCAGTACTGATGCAAGCGAGAAATCTGTTGCCCAACTCGGAGAACAAGCAAAACAGACTTGCGCCCCTCTCAAGGTGATTTCCCAAACCAATGTGGGGTCGAGCAAATATGGGGCCAAAGATCAGTATGATCTAGAGGTAGTTGCACAATACGGAGAAGCTGCCGCTGCTCAAGGTATGAGTATTGCCCATTACTTATCCCAGTTAGAGTTCTTCCCCGTGAGTGAAGTAGCATACAAATACCAGTACGGCAAACCTCTCGTCAAACCTGAGGAGGTAAACAATCTTCCAACAAAAATGCGAAGATTGCATAACTGGTACATGCATGCCACAAAGGCCGGGGCTAACTGGATAGTGCTGAGGGTTACAAAAAAGCATCATGGGAAAGAAAAGGATGACATGATATCCATTGAATTTGATGAACTATTTCAATTATTCAATCAAGACGCCTTGGACAAATCGATCACCAGTGCCTATTGTCTGTAAGTACTAATTATGTAATTAATTTAGTCTTCAGCTATCTCACTTTGTTTATTGCATGTATATAATCATACTGTAATACGCAGAATGAAGATTCTCGAATGCAGCAGAGGACAAATCTATGACATTGACTTCATTGACCCATATTGGGTTCATGAAGCTAATCTCAAAATAATCCCCCAGGATACGGAGGATAATATAGTACACGCGTTAAGGTTTCAAGAAACCAGAAGGGAAATACTTTTTCCTTACAACTTTGAGTGAGTGTTATTGTCTTGTATACACTTTCTATTTCGCTTACTCGATGTTAAGTATATAATTGATTAGTTATGCATTTGCAGCTTCCACTATATTCTGTTAATCATTCAACTTGACAAAGGGCGTGTACTAGTCATGGACTCGAAACATAAACCCGTTGAGACGTGGAAGGACATGCAGATGCTTCTCCAGCGGTAATTCTAATCATTACGACACTATATCGGCAACGTTCGTGAATTTTATGATATCAAGTAATTAATAACTTCTTTTATTCGTTTTCTTCGCCGGGCAGCGCTTGGAAACGGTTCACCAACAAGGCTAGGGGTGTTTGAAAAGAGGAGCTTACATTTCAACCACTAAATGTAAGCACCACTAGCTATATCCGCGCATCTCTTTGATTCTAGTTTTGATACAGTTATTATCATGCTTGATTATTATTTTGATTGAACTCTGTTCTCGTAAAGTGCCTGACGCAGGGACCAGGTAACAATCTATGTGGATACTATGTTTGCGAGTTCATCCGGCAGACGTGCAATGAGAAGGGCAGAAATTTAGAGCAACTCCACGTACGTAAACAATTTCTATAGTTTTTAATTACAAACAAATTGTGTTTAGTTTCATTCATATAGACTGACTCCTTTTTTAAATCAGATTGAACGTCTACGGGACGGTCTTCTGCCAAAGGATCGCGTACGAGCAATTCAGGAGGAATTGGCGGGATTCTTGGATGCAGAAGTCCTAAACCCAAAAGGGGAATACTATTCGGCTGTGTATAGACAATAGAGATTGTAAAAATAGCAACTTTGAAGGAATTCGCCGGTAGCATCGAATAGCAACTTTTGTATGTAGTGCATGAACTCGATTCGTGTATTGAATGTAATATTATCATGATGATCTTGTGTAATACTCCCTCCGTTTCAAAATATAAGATGTTTTAGCTTTGTGAAGCAAATGTATCTAGACATATTTTAGTATGTAGGTTCACTCGACATTGGGGTGAATCTACACACTAAAAGAAGTCTAGATTCATTTGGTTCACAAAGCTAAAACATCTTATATTTTGAAACGGAGGGAGTATAAGGTTCCTTCATTGATAAGTGCAAAACACTAAATAAACAATAAAACAACCTAAATGAATTCTCTGCCGCGGCACAAAAAGTGGCGAAAATGCTGCCGCGGCAACAAAATGTGCCAAAATGAATTCTCTGCCGCGGCAGAGAAATGGACCAAATCTCTGCCGCGGCAGAAGGTTCCCTTTTGTCCCGGTTGGTGGGGCAATCGGGACTAAAGGTTAGGGCTTTAGTCCCGATTGCCCCGTCCCGGTTGGGAAACCGGGACTAAAGCTCCGTACCAACCGGGACCAATAGCCCCGTTTCCACCAGTGACGGTAAAACTTTGCATCTTTTTTGTTACAGTTGTGACACATAGGTTTATCTCGCAGCATGATATGGGCTGGTCTAAAAGCTCTGGTTTTGCCGTATACTACTTTATTTTGTCCAAGAACTATATTATGAGAAATTCTGGGGTTACATCTTCTCAATCATAAGCAAAGAAAGTTTGCAGTGCTCCAAAAAAAGCATCTTCTATTTTTAATGCTACACTTATGATGGTTAAGCACATCTAATTATTGACACTCTGGATAGAAATTTACGAATGGACCTTTATGAATGTCATAAGAGAGCCCGACCGCAAGAATGATTTTGGAAGTATATCTATACGTCATTCTAATTCATTACGATGCATTTAGTTTTTCTTTTCTCATGTGCTCTATATGATCACGTTTCAGTTATATTGATCTATTAATATATTCAATAGGGGAGTCGCTCGATTCAAGAAACAAGCTTAGTAGATTGGATTTTAATGTTTACATACATGCGGCTCTTTAGAAATCAGATTAAAATTGGTGCTTTACCGTTATTCACAAATCTTAGCCGATCCGATAGAAACTAGATACTGCATAGCTTTGCAACGTTTTGTGGTCAGGATTGACCACAATTGACGCACTTTTTGAAATGAGGAAATATCTCCCTGTTCCATGTTGTACTGCAAGCATGTGTTTGTTTAGCATCTCCACAAATTTAACCCTTGATCTTCCTTGGATGAAACAAAATAAACCCAATTATGTTTTCTGTCGGCCAGTCCAACATAAATCGCAATGTAGGCCATGCCATTTATTTAAGATTTTTAAGTGGTGTTGTGTGGCCATGACCATGGCGTGGCCGAGGATTACTTATTTTATAAGACTGATGATGCAGGGATAGGCGAACTACGCAAGGATGTGTGCTTGGCGGTACTGATAACGCGCTGGGACAAAACGGAGATATGGCCACCGGGAAGAAAGAAGAATAAGAACAAGAGGAAGGCGGCGGCGGTTGCAGCAGCATGAAGCAGGCTCATTTCCTATTTTTGCGCCTGTGGGGGTGATGCCCTTTAGAGACCACTTGATTTGGTAGGGCAAGCTTGCAGGAAGACACAAGAAAGGGAATCTTTAGACAGTGTAGGCAAGTCGATAGGGAGAAGAAAGGAGATCCTATTTGTTGGCTTCATGGCTATTCAAAGGACATACATGTATAGATTGATGTCTCTAGATTGGTGTGGCCGGGGAATTAAAATGCTGACCATTTACATATAGCGAGACAATTCTCCATTAATTAATACAGTAATATTATTACGAGCTAAGCTAATTGGACTTGGTTTTGACTTGGCCTAGGGCACAAAGAAGTGAAAAATAGTTGTTGGGCATACTACACCTAGCAGAAATTTTCCTTCAAAACAAAAAAAAATTACCAAGTTAGCAGGTAGTGACATGTGAGCTATGAGAGGACGAAAGCATATTTTTAAGATTATTATTATTCAGACCAACGTGAATCTGTTTGATAGAGAATTTTATTTTTATATTCATATAAATGTAATGATCTGATGGATTAGGAGCATGTTGTACAACGACAAAAAGATAGATAAGGCTTACAAAAAGATGTACACGTGTAAATGAGAAATACGTATTTACACATAGATACAAGAATAGCTATTCAACAATTATTTTATTGCATACCATAAAATGTAGATGAACAACAATGGAAACTAGAACAGAAAAATATAATAAAAAATGACTAGAAAGTTTTTGTGAAATTTATTAGACGCTGTAGCAACACATGGGCATTCAACTAGTATATCTATCTATCTATCTATCTATCTATCTTCTTCTTCTATCTTCTTCTTCTATCTATCTACTATATAATTTAAGCTAAGGTGGTTTTCGTCACAATGCGCTTTCGTCCGTCCCACTATGCGTCTTCGTCCATCTCACGATCAAGAATATTATTACTCCACATGTAGTTCTATTGGTCTTAGTATTTGTATTGGGTCCGATCGTTTCTTCCGCGGTTTCCGCCTATAGGTAGTCCTCCTAGCACGTCCAATGAACAGAGTTTGATCCGAACCAAATATGGCTAGCTGGCCTGATCGTTTCTTCTAGCTATAAGTAGTCCCACGTTGATCGAACAGAGTTTGATCTAGACCAAATCAGAATAGCTGGCGCCGTGTTCCTATATATTGTTAGACATCCCTGATCATCTTGCCGCATGCACGGCTCTCGACGCATCGCATCTGGAGATCGGACTCATCGATTTATTATGTTTCCAGCCCGAGATGGAGCAAAACAGGCAGCGGTGTCGTCCCATACGACATCTCCTCCCGCGCCCTCTGTCGTTGCAGGTTGAAACCATCAGCTTGATGGCCATAGCTCTTCCTCGCCTGACCCCGTTGTGGGGAGAGTGAAGGTAATGTAACCAGTTGCTGGGTTTTGGCGCCTTCACTAACTTGGTCTCCCTGCCACCGTAGTCTAGAAGGTGACCGGCCGGAGAGATATCCCCTCGCAGACGCATGCTCTGTGGTGACCTCTCAAGCCCCTGATCTGCCGCCACCCACTTGCGCAGGCAGGTTCCTGGCCACGATCTGCCGCCACCCCCTTGCGCATCCAGGTTCCTTGCCGCTGGCGCGAATCCCCCTGCCCCCGCCAGCCCTCCGGCGCTTCCCCCGTACCACTGCCGCTCTGAACCTGCCGGAGATCCACCGAGGACATCTCTGAGCCCTGAGCGCTGCTCTGAACCTCCCTGAGCGCCACATGCCGCTCTGCAGCTACTGCATGCGGGTGCATCGCGGCACGACGCCTCCTATTCTGTCACACCGCCGCTGGCCAGCTCGTGCATGGTCTCGCTGCACCAGGTTTCCCCGACCTTACACACTGCCTGGTTCACCAATCCTCGCGACAGCGTTGGCGAGCCGCGCACTGCACTATGTAATTCTGTTGCCCGGTGCGAAGCTAAGCGTGGGACTGCCGTAGACAAGCAGCTGGAGACTCTGGCGCAGGCACCCGTCATCTTCGTCATGGACGGCAAGGGACTTCATCTATGCCTGCGTTCATGCGCAACAGGAGGCTGCAAATCTCCAAGTGCACCAGCCATTCTAGACCGCTGCGCAGCGAGGAGAAGAAACGACGGTCATCGATTTTATTGGTCTGGTGCCGCTTTTACGAAGCTAGCTAGGTTGTTAGTCTAATTAGTATGTGGTGCAAGCGTTAACCCATAGAAAACATCGATCAGCTGAAAGTATTAACTAAGCAAAACGTGCAGGTAGCAGCAAAGTATAAGCTGGCCTGATAAATTCTGAATCGATCTGTTGCTTTCTACGCTTTCTTGTTAGACAATATTTCTACTACAGCCAAGAGAAAAGAAATACACATCAACAATCTCAAAAGATATAAATAAATTCACATGTAAGCCGAGTCTTAAAATAGTGCCACTTACCGTTCAGAAACCATAAACTTGGTTTCTATGATATGAAGATTTATTGATACATATTACTTCAAAATATGTGTAAATTTTGGGGATCATTACTGGACAAAAGATAAATTATGTCCATGATTCAGAAAAAATAAAGGACACAAACGATGACGCTATTATATTGAGACTTCTTATATCTTCATTGCTACATAGTTACATCACTCAATCTGAAGATGCCGTGGCAACGCACGGACATTCAGCTAGTATCTACTAATTTAAGGTGAGGTGGTTTTCGTAACCCCGTGTTTTTGTCCGTCGTCCCTCGATCTCCCGTAACACTAAGGAAAGACCGGATCCGATCGTGTTCCATATAGTCTGTCCGCGTCAGCGCTAAAAAACCGGGAGCCTCGTTCGATGCAGACCTACCCCGCGCCAACCCTACCCGTGCGCCGCGTTCTTGCACCGCCAGCTTCTTGCGAGTTTGGCCATGGAGTTGTTCCCGTGTCTTTCCATGGAGGTAGTCAACAGGACACAATTTCGCAAGAAGACAGTCTGAATCGAACCGTCTCGTCGGAAATCGAAGATCTAATCGAGTGTTATCTTCGTCGAGTCGAGTCTGGATGTCGCCACTGACGCCAATAGGAGCATTGAATTTTTCGTGTGTGGTGCTAGAGCGGGAGATGGACGGGGCAGGCCGGTAGAAAAGAGCAGGCGCTGGATTCAGAAGACTGGGATGGAGTTGCGATGCTCAGAGCCTACCCCCTTTTTCCGCTGCCGACGACCACCTCATGCGACCCTGATCCAGTGACCCTCGCCGTACTCCCTGACGTCGGCAGTCTAAATTTCTCCGGCGACGAGATGCGAGCGAGGGTGCGCTACTTCCATGGCATGCCACTCATCCAGCATGCCCACTTCCCATGTTCCTCCGGCGCTTCGACACGGCGCTAAAGAACATCTCTGATCTCAAGGACATCCGCATCAGCGAGCGCCTCCACTTGGACGTGCCCCTCATCCAGTTCTTCTGTATGAGTTGTGACCGGGACGGGAAGATGGGTCGTCTCATGTTCGTTGTGCCTCTGAGTGGTTGTTTGGATAGCGAATATTAGCGGTCAGTTTATAGAAAACGAGTTTTAAGAAGATTTTTAGGAGAACCGGTTTTACTAACTTTTCTGTTAAGAACAGGGCTACAGAAAATCATGTTTGGGTTAGAAAAGTCTAAAACCTTCTATAAAATCTTGCATGGCCTAAAAAACTTCTTATACCTTTTACATCACGAGGAGAGAAAAGTCTTTCTATTGCTTCTATCTTTGCTTTATCGACTTCTATGTCTTTACCTAAAATCTTATGACCAAGTACTATATCTTTTTGAGTCTCCCAATTCAAGACCAGATTAGTATCTTCATATCTCTACATAACTTTTACTAAGATTATGGAGACAAAGGTTAAATGAAGTTCCATAGACCGAGAAATCGTCCATAAATACTTTCATAATATTTTCAACATAATCAGCAAATATGGCAGTCATACATCTTTGGAAGGTGGTAGAATCATTACCAAGGCCAAAAGGCATGCGATGATAAGCATATAAACCAAAAGGACATGTGAATGTTGTCTTTAATTGGTCATCTGGATGAACAGTTATTTGAGAGAAACCAAAATAACCATCTAAGTAACAAAAGTGAGGGTGCATAACAAGTCTCTCTAAAGTTTGATCTATAAATAGTAAAGGGTAGTAATCCTTTCTAGTTTCCTTATTAAGTTTCTTATAATCAATGCACATCCTATGACCAGTGAGATTTTGAGTCGGGATCATCTCATGATGTTCATTTGGTACAATAGTCAACCCACCTTTTTTTAAACACAATAAACATGATTTACCTAGTCACTCTCCTCCACGTGAAGTCAATGTTGTAAGGACTCGGGTCTGTGTGGGAATGCGTGTATCCAGATATCCTAATCTGTAGCTCTATACGTAGATAATACTCAATGTGGATACGAGTTCATATGTATACGTGGCTGTATTTGTATGAGTGTAGGTGGGGATTGTACTGGATCAGAGGCAATACATATATCGTATGTCACGCGGATTGCATGAAAAGTAACAATTAATAATTAGGAGGGGCAATTACATATGAATTGATCAACAAATTGATCGATTTTATCCTGGCCTGGCCAATCAAAAATACATACTGGTCGTGCTTAGTCGGATTGAATGATGGATAGCAAGGTATCCACAAATCTAAACCCCTTTGGGTTCCCAAGCTCCCACTCAGCGACGATACACAAGAGGACGTTGATGGCGAAGAAGGCGACGGTGGCGATGAGGAGCCCGGCGACGAAGGCGGCAATGGTCGACCTGCTTGACTCAGGGGATTGGTCGTACACGTAGACATTGATCAGCTTCCATCCGATCGTTGTGAGGGAGAGGGTGAGTATGGCCACGATCAGGATGACCGTGCACCTGGCGCACTCGTCTGGCTCCACTTCCGCCACGACCGGCTCGTTGACGAAATTATTCTGGTTCTCCACCACGTTATTAGCCATGATGCCTAGCTACCGACCAGAACACCAGATCGATCTCGCTCGTTGGCAGCTTCCTTGCCGTATATAGAAGACGAGATGCTCGATATATAGTTTCTACTAGCTAGTAGTAGGGGATATATATATATGAAGCTGACTAAATCGTCTCCATCTTCACCTAGGACTTTGGAGGTATAAAAGTAACAAACGTACGCGGATACGGCAATGCTATACGCTGGATGAGACAACCTAGGCCCCGGCCTGCTTTCAGTCGGCGGCGCCGTGGCCACCCCGTAGAGAAGTACTTCTTCCGTCTTAAAATAAGTGGATTAGATTTGGTTTATTCATATATGTATTTATACAATAGAACATGTTTAAATACATGTAAGTTTAGATAAATTCAACTCACTAATTTTTAAACATATGAAGTAACATCCAAAATTGTTTGATGGTTGATATTTGTACTTGCCCGATCTCAAAAGAGCGGTGCTACGCGTCTCCGGGATCACACGTGTCCTTTAAATTCTCAGACAACATAGGTCCCGGCCCGCTTTCAGTTGGCCACCCGTAGAAAAGTACTTCCGTCCCGAAATAACTGAATTAGATTTGTGTTGATTTATTTATGTATTTATACAATAAAACATGTTTAGATATATGTAAGTTTAGATAAATTCAATTCACTAATTTTTAAACATATGGAGTAGCATCCAAAATTGTTTGATGGTCGATATTTGTACTTGCCTGATCTCAAAAGGGCGGTGCTACGCGTCCCCGGGATCAAAATTTCCGATCCCGGGTCACATGTGTCCTTTCAATTCCCGCTTCAGCTACATTGTGTCTCCTTTTTCTACATAATGTGCCGCTTAGCTTTGCTACAAGGTAGCAAAAAAAAGGTTTGCCCATGAGACAAAATAAAAAGACAGATCTCACCAGAGACCTTACCGGAGTTTCACCGGAGGCTATGTAGCATAATATTTGTGCTAATGTAACAAAACTGACTTCGCCGGAGACTTTCACCGAAGACGTCACCGGATACCGCATAGCAAAAAAATTGGCGTTTTGTAGCAAAATCAGAAAATCAGATGTACCAAGATGATTATGCTACTCTAGCAAAAGCCTGACTTCGTCGGATACACCGTCGGAGTAAAAACTTGTAGCAAAAAAATATTCCATTGTAGCAGCGTCGCTCGCCTTAGGTAGCAACACCAGAAGTGGTATGTAGCAGATCCAGTCGCCGTGTGTAGCAGGGCTGCTCGCTGCAGGTATCTGCGCCACTCACCGCATGTAGCAGGTCTGGATGCCGCGGGTAGCAACGACTATCGCCGTAGGTAGCCCTAGTAGAAAAGGGGGCTTCGGTTTCATCCAGAGTCTAACACTAGTCCCGATTTATTACGGGCCGGAACTAGTATAAGCACTAGCCCCGGTTCGTACCATTTTTAGCGGCTAGGAGCCCGAGAAAACTCTAGTCCCGGGTCATTCTGAACCTTTAGTCCCGGTTTGTGATACGGCCCGGGACTAAAGGAGTGCGGGCGCGGGCAACACCCTTTAGTCTCGGATTGTGATACGGCCCGGTACTAAAGGGGTACGGACGCGGGTAACTTAAAATAGATATAACTTTTGCGTACAATGTCAGAAAAAAAACGTATAACCTATCAAAATGTGCGGAATTTATTTTTTTGAGTTCGATTACAACAGGCTTAGGCCATTTGGCATTCTTTTAGATTTTAAAATTCGAAAAGGAAAAAAGTTATTTAAAAAAATTAATTTTATAGCAAATTGTTTATGCCATATTTGGATTCCTCACATTTTTATGATAATAATGGATATGTTATTTTTCAAATTTCGGTTTACAAATTTAAAGATATTATTTATGCCATATTAAATGAATAAATGGCAAAAAAAAATGAATAAAATATTATTTTGTTTAGTTTTTTACTTTCATTAGATTAAAATATTATTATTACTTACTTATTGTTGTTTACATAAATAGTTGTTTGTAATTTAGAAAAATAAAGATGTATGCTATAATGATATGGGCTAATAGGATTGATATGGTAGTGTTGACAACAAGTTACAAATGGCTTCGCGCAAGGACATTCTGATGGAATAGAGAAGTTAAGCGTGCTGGGTGTGGAGTAGTGTAAGGATTGGTGACAGACTAGAAAGTTTGACCACAAGTGTAATTTGACCTAAGATTAAATATAGTTAATGTAAAAAATGTTCCAAGTGAGAGGATTAACGAGTCAAATAATTCAAAAGTTCAAAAAAAAAATTGAAAACAAATTTTCAAAATATAAATTGAAAAAATTGAAAAAAAATCTCTACTCCCGGGATGTATTACAACCCGGAACTAAACTTTCTTCCCACGCACTGCAAAAATGGCCATGTGGTGTCCTCTAGTCCCGAGTTGTATCAAACCGGGACTAAAGATTCATATTATGTCTAGTTACTAAGCTCAAATACTTTACATGAAGTATGGTTTGTTTGTGTCTATTAATTTGTACTCTTTGCTTATTTATATTTTTGTTCAACTATAAGGAGGAAGGTGAGAAAATAAATGTTGACATTATGAACTAGATGACACACTTTTTAGATCTCTTTTTGCTAAGCCTTCACAATGCAAGCTAAGACGTGTCCCAAACCCCTTAAACTAGATTAGACATATCTACCTATTTGTGGCAAAAGCTACTTATAGGTATAATATGCATCTTGATCCTCCAAAATATTCAAAATCATCTCTTTTGTGTAATTTAAATCTCATAAGAAAGTAAGGTTTGGGGTGATACCACTATGAAACTTTATGTGCCTTACATTTTATAAGTTGTTTGTTGGCCAAACCATGTTGTCATGCCACATTCTTACAATATCTGTTATTGAAATATCATGTTTGTTCTTGCTTTGTCCTGCACTATACACTGGAGTAAGCATAAGGAAAGAAAAATGCTCCTAGGCCGCTAGCTAAACCCATGCATGACATGGTGGAAACTTACATCATGACAATGAGTGACGCTCTTTTCAAAAAAAATGTCGAGAGGACTAATATGTCTGTTTGTCTTGTATTCTGAAATGTGGGAGTAAATTACATATTCATACCACATTTGGGGCAGCAGTGACGAGTTGGTGCAGACTTTGGTAATTTTAACAAGTAAGTGCAATGTTTGGGGCAGCCAACGACAGATTGCTCAAAAACTGGTTTGATAGCGTTTTAACATCGCGGGCCCGCTGTCAGATGCTGACTAGGCCTAAACGGCCGTTGGCCACCGTTAGAGAGCGACCGCTTGAGCACCTGGTCCGGTCCGACCTCGACCTGGAAACCTAGCCACTCCCAGCACCTGTCGCTCCCCAAGCTCGTCCGTCGCCGTCGCATCGCCGTGCTGCCGCACCCCGCCGTCACCATGCCCTCCAGCAATCATTCCGAGAGCAGCCAGGACAGCCTGCTCTCTGACTTCGCCGAGCAGCACGGCCTCAGTCCTCGCAAGCCGGTAAGTCCATACAGTTAGGGTTAGGGTTTGTCAAATTTGGGGATTTTTCCTCGATTTGGCCTGAAATGTTTGGGTTAGAGTTTAATCTTTGATCCCTCTGCCTTTGTTTAGATCCCAGAAACCATTTTCGACCAAGAGTACACCGGCTATGATGATTGCGATTTGAGGTGCAAGCATGACATGCCCATGTACCGCTATGTTTGCTTTGATCAGTACAATGACAGAGAGAACACAGGGAGGAGGTTTCTGGCCTGTGGAAACAAGGTATGTGCAATGACCACCATTTTGACCTGACCATTATTTATGTATAGAAACATTTTAATATGACATGGCCACCATTTGAATAAGACCTGTAAATTAGGTGGAAAGTAGATTATAGTATATGACCAGTAAATTAGATACTAGTATATGACCAGTAAATTGTTTTAAGTTTGCCTTGCCTCTGCCTTTATAATTAAGCTACATAGTTAATTAAATAGCATGGCTTGTTGGTTCTTTGTGTAATTTAGCTCTCGTTTTAGCTACATAGATAATTTAGCTCTTGTTTTTAGCTACGTAGATAATTTAGCTCTTGTTTTTAGCTACATAGATAATTTAGCTATAGATAATTTAGTTGTTGTGACCCCAAAATTGTTTTAAGTTATTTTTGGCTCTTGTTGATTCTTTGTGTAGGATGAGGCTACGTGTGACAAAGTGGATTGGGTAGATCGGCCGTGGCCAGCTACACTCAAAAATAGTCTGCTCAAGCTATGGGGTATGTATGATTTTGAGAGTGAAAGTAGAATGCATGGTAACATGGAGTATGCCACTAAGAATTTTCAGCTGGTCTCGGAGAAAAGGGAGTTAGAGAGGAAGAACATGGAGCTGCACAAGCAACTGGGGAAGGCTTTGGAGTATGTTGCAGACTTGTCTAACCATGACTATGAGCTTTAAGTGTCCAAGAGGGAGAATGCAGAGCAACTGGTTGCCTCACTCGAGGAAGAAAACAAGAAGCTGCATACTCAGCTGGCAAAGAGGCCCAAGGCAAATGAAGATTATGCTGCTTTAAAGGAAGAAAAGAAGAAGCCGGAGCACTATGTTGCAGATCTTCTCAAGCTCTCCCATGATCAGAAAGACAAGATGAAGAAGATAGTCCAGATCTGTGGTGAATGAGTTGTTTGCATGTTCTTGTAATGAATTAGTAGTTTGTACTGAATGTTGAACATCATGTTATGTAATAGATTATTCCTCTAGTAATTTCTATCTGTGTTGAAGTGGATTCTAAATCATGTTATGTAATGGATTTTTAGCTTTTATAAATATTTGCTATCTATGTCTAATGGATTATTAATATTTGCTATGATGAGCACGGTGGCACCGCCCATTTGTGGTCACCGGAGTAGTGACCTCTATGGCGGCGCCGCCCATTTATGGCATTTACACAATTTGATTCTCATAGATGCATAAATGGACCAAATGCAGCACTGCATAACAGTTCAAATGGACATGGACCAAATGCAGCTAATTTAAAGTTCAAATGCAGCACTACATAACAGTTCAAATGCAGCACTACATAACAACATTGCATAAATGGACCAACAGTTCAAATGGGCATGGATTACATCATGTCCATCTCACTCTCAAAACATTAACTCAAAACATGTCATTTACAACATAGTTAACTGATAAAATGAACCAACATGATTCAGTATGAAGGGCCATCTTCCTGATCTGGTGGAACATAACCACAATTCATGTAAGCCCATGTCCTTGACCTCTTGTATGCTGGATATCCTGCTTCATACTCTGAATCTATGGCTCTTACAGTAGATCTTGGTGGAGCTAGTCCTTGACCTCTTGTTGCAGCAGTGCTCCAGCTTGTTGAAGAACTTGGACCAGGATCTCTTGGAGGAGCACTTGGAGGAGCTCTAGGAGGATCCCTTGGAGGAGCACTTGGAGGAGCTCTTGGAGGAGCACTTGGAGGAGCACTTGGAGGAGCTCTTGGAGGAGCATCTTCATCTATATTCTGCTTGTAAGATAAACCATTCAGTCAGCAGCAATGCAAGTTAAAACAATTGCCACTAGTTAAAACAAATGACAACAATGCAGGTTACTAACCACATGTTTGTTCTTTCTAGCAAGTAGATCTGCCCTCAGATATTTAGTGCAACTTGTGTACCTATGGCCTTGCAAATTGCAGTTTGAGCAGGTAATTGTTCCCATCCTTGAGGTATCTTTAGCTTTGGGCTTCTCAAATTTCCCCTTCCTTCTCTTCTCTTGGTTTCTTCCTTTACTAATCTTGAAGTCAAGAGGTACAATGTCAGGAGTGTTGGTCTTTGTCCAATCATGTTGCCCAGGCACTGGAAAGATCATAGGCTTGAATGCTTCAATGTACATTGTTTTCTTCAAGAAACTGCTCACATAGTCTTCAGGTTTTTGCTTGGCCTTGATTATAGCAGAGCAAGCATGATTGCAAGGAAGCCCTGTGACATCCCATCTCCTGCATCCACAAGTTCTAGCCACCAAGTCCACAACATGTATCTGGTCACCTTTTCCATTTGCCACTTCCCACAGATCAGTGCCTGAAATTCTTGGTGTGCAAGGTCTGGAGTATGTCTTTGCAAGCTCTAACTGCTCAGTGAAGTGAGGTGTGATCTCCCACCTAGCAGATTGGCCACCAACTCTCTTTCCATGATTCCTAACCATTAACTTGTTTTTTATTCCAGTAAGCATTGTTCTTATGGGCTTCTTTCTCACATCCAAGATATATCTGTTGAACACCTCACTGAGGTTGTTAACGACCAGGTCTGTCTTACAATTGGTGTCAAATGCATGCCTTGCCCATGTGTGTGGTGGGATCTTACTCAACCATTTCCATGCATCTTCACTCTCAAGCTTTAAAGTTTCCATTGCAGCCTCAAACTGATACCTATGGTAGGCATAGCTAGCTCTGTCCATGCATTTATTCAAGTCTTCTCCTCTGAAACCAGCTGTTTGAAAATTTTCATAAATGTGTCTTAAACAATATCTTTGATGGGCAGAAGGAAAGACTTGTGTCACTGCTTTGAGTGTCCCTGCATTTAAATATGACAAGCATTTAAATAGGACAAGCAATTTAAATAGGACAAACATTTAAATATGACTAGCAATTAAATATGACTAGCATTTAAATATGACTAGCATTTATATATGACTAGCAATTAAATAAGACAAGCATTTTTACAGGACAAACCTTTTGCCTGTCAGACATAATTGTGTAGGGTCCAAACTCTCCTTGTTCACCACCTAAAGCATACTTCAACTGAGTCAAAAACCAGCACCAATTGGTTGTGTCCTCTTTTGGAACGACTGCAAAGGCTATAGGGAACATGTTGTTATTCCCATCTCGCCCTGTTGCAGCTAAAATTTGAGCACCAATGCACAGTTTGATGAAGCATCCATCCAAACCTGCATTACAAATCACACTTTAGGGAAATAAACATAAAACAACACCAACATACACAATTAGCAAGTAAATGAAGAGTACCTATGAATGACCTGCAACCTTTTAGAAATCCCTCTTTGGTTCCATTTAAGCAGAATAAAAGACCATGAAAAGTGGGACCTGGATGGAGATTTTCTTCAGAAGGAGGAGGGGTAACTGTTTGCACAATTACCCTACTTCCAGGGTTTGTATCAATCACTGTTTGTGCCCAATCTCTAAGTCTGAAGTACTGCTCTCTGTGATCACCCAAAACAGCATCCAGCGCATGATTCTTAGCCCTATATGCCATCATCGTAGGCACCACAACACCATACTGCAACTTTTCTTTATCAATTAATGTTTGAATGCATGTATTAGGATCTGATCTGAAGAGACCCTCATACCTCTTGGCTAGCCATTTTGCACTAACCCTTGAATTTTTCCTTTACTTGAAGTCTCACATGTATGCACATTATGCATCTTCCTAATAACCATTGTATTCTCTCCTTTTATCATTGATGCTGTCATGTAGAAAGGACATGGCTTTTTTGGGCAATCCACAATGATACTAGCATTGGAGTTTCTGTGATACTCATAATTCCTACTTTGTGCTATATGCAAATTAACCAATGCATCTCTGAGCTGCTCTGCATTTGTAAAACACATGAACACTGCAAGTTGCTCATGTGCTTGTAGTCTTTTGTCATCATACCATACCCTAGGTGGCCTTTTCTTTGCTCTATTCTTTCTACCCTTAGGTGGAACCATTGACAATGGTTCAAACTCATCATCATCATACTCTTGCAGAAAACCAGAGCATTTCTCTTCATCATCAGATGGTATAAAGTATGGTTCATCAACAATTACCACAGCTGAATGGGACCTTTTAGTGGGTCCTTTCCTCTTAATAGGCAGCTTATTTGGCCTCTGAGGTGCAGTGGGTCCTTTCCTCTTAACAAGCACAGGTTCATCATGTGCTTCACTAGCTGGTTCAGCACCTGTTTGATCTGCACTTACAAACAAATCTTCAATGTCAGTATCACCTTGACAGTGTGTCATTGGATCATCTTTCTGTTGTCTCATCTCCTCCAAGATCTCATCCACTTCAGACTGATCCTTCTTCCCCATTTCTTCAGTATTAGCAAAGTCTCCCATGTCAAACTCTACATCATCTGAGCTCATATCTACATCCTCATCACTGTCCCATAGTGCTATTTCTTTCCCTTCCTGAATATTCACTACGTCTTGGCTGTCCACTACTAGATTGTTACTAGCTACTTGACTAGTAAACACCTGACCATCATCATCCACGGTAAACACATACTGTTCACTGAAATAGTAACAATAGTGAGGATCAACTATCATGATCTGCATCAAGTCTTCCCTAAATCTAATTTACCAAAATGGTAACATTGACTAATCTACTCCTAGGAGACAAAGGATAAGAACTTACCCAAATCCGCCGGTTTCTGCACTCGCCGCTAGGTTCTGTTGCCACATCTGGGAGCTCTGGGCGAGCATCTGTGTCGCCGTAGATGGACGGGACGGCCACAGCTCATCGAGGCCGTCATCGAAGACACCTCCATCTCCAGCACTCCAGTTGTCGAAGAAACCCTTCCCGCCGCCACCATCGCCGCCACTTCCGCCGCCATCGCCCTCCTCCATCTCGATCAAGAACTGGGGGAATAGAGTGGCTAGGTTTCCAGGTCGGGGTTGGGCCGGACCAGGTGCTCAAGCGGTCGCTCTCTAACGGTGGCCAACTGCCGTTTAGGCCTAGTCAGCATCTGACAGCAGGCCCGCGACGTTAAAACGCTATCAAACCAGTTTTTGAGCAATCTGTCGTTGGCTGCCCCAAACATTGCACTTACTTGTTAAAATTACCAAAGTCTGCACCAACTCGTCACCGCTGCCCCAAATGTGGTATGAATATGTAATTTACTCGAAATGTGGAGATATGCCCCTTATGAAAATAACGCAAAAGAAGCATGATTTCTAGCTACCAAACGTATGTTGGGTGTATAGTCACAAAGGGGTAAGAGGTACCTCGGTAATGCAATTTTTATCACAACTTATGCTATACAATGACAGGTTGTAGTGTCGGTTCATCGGTAAAGGTGCATTAAACATTCAACTTGTGAAATGTTTAACACATAAACCATATACAACTTTTGAAACAAAAGCTATTTAGAACCCATCCTTATTAGTATTGTTGACATGAACTACATAGATCAAAACTTTATTTTACATTCTTTATAAAGGGTTAACATATGTATTCAATGCTTACTTTTGGTATGAGATGCAAAACATCTCAAGGGAAGATATGAAACTAAGAAGTGAGTCTTCTAGTCGGGCATTAAACTAAGAAGTGGGCCCAAAAATAAAAGTAGAGGCATAAAATACCAATGTCGATGATAGATAGAGTCTCTCATTCTATAGGTTCATCAAAGTGTGCTTGAAGGTTTATTTTGGTGTGATTCTAACCTTCCCTGCGCATGGTTGCCATTGTCATCCTTCATATAGCTCAACGGGACGGCACCATACTCCGATTAGGACGAACGGGAGGCCGAAGTGAAACTCGACAAAGGGTCGTCATCGTCAGAGAAGAAGAAGAAAGGGGAGGCAACAACACGGGCGCGGGGTCCCATCTTGCAACGCCAACCTGGGTAAGCTATGGGTCCGACACTCACGGGGATAAGTTGTAGGTCACATGCTGATCTGAATAAGTGGAGAGAGGTGTCCACTACGGGAACCAACTTAACGCGGCCCCACTTGTCAGCATGTAACGCCAAGGGTCCACTACAGGACCCTACAGACCGCGACCCCACTTGTCAGCATGTAACAGCAAGAATCCACTACGGGACCCGACAGAACGCGGTCCCACTTGTAAGCATGTAACGACAAGGCTGACGGACAGCGAGTTTCAGACCTTGTGAGAGTTTCGTAGTAGGAGATGGGCAAAAGTAAGAAAAAGTTAAGCGGCTGGAAAAAAGTGAGTACAGCTAAGGAACCAGGGACACGAAAATAGAAATTCCTAGATTATATTATTGTAATGTCATATTATATTATCCAATTTTCCTTTCTTTTATTCTTTTATTTTCTTTCTTCTCTTTACCTAGTGGTGAATTTATTGTAATTCATTTACTTGTTGTAGTCTTTATTGTTTTGACTTGTAAATTCTTAATTTCATTTCTTTATTGATAATTGCATTTTATTTATGGAATTACTTTATTCTTAGAAATTCATTTTCATTTTAGTGGGAAGTCCAATATGTTGTTTTGATTATTTATATTTGAATTATTTCCCCTCAAAAATCAAAGAATTCAGCAAAGGTCATATCAAAATTCATAGCACTTACCTAATGAGCTAAACCTAAATCATCTGACTAAGAGAAACTTTGATCACTATGTGTTTTAAACATTTGCGAAAAAATTACCCAGGTTTTTAGATGCATGAATGCAGATGCACACACTCACTTTTGCACTTCGAATTGTCCTAAATGCTGGGGCATTACAGTCTCCTAATCCGAGCGTGGCGGACCGAGCTATGCTTCCGTCGGCCTGGCTCGTCATCGATCTGGTCCATAGATGGTTTAGCTCGTAGAAAGAGGAGGATTTCGAGGACCAAAGAGAGTTCGTGGGTCCGTTTCCCCGTCTTCTTCCCCTATCATGTTGATACATGGAAACACTCGCAAGGTCATTAGCTCATGTTCCACCTCAAACTCCATCGAGCATTGTACGGTGCTAGTGCTACACTGGTTATATATGTGAGAGATTGTCCTATGGAATTTGCACCAGTTGTCCCTCGTTTGCTAACAACTGAGCGATGTCCCATTGTTGGTTGCTCGCTGACCGCCCGATGAGGTCGGACCAGTTCCCAGCGTGACATGCCCTAGCGGCGGAGAAGCAGTGTTGTTCATAGTCTGTTTTCGTACTCGTCCAGGTTTCCGCCATGCGCTATATATGTCCATATCTGAGACCTAGATTTTTTCACGGACTGACCTAGTCCCTGTTCCCCGAGCAGAGGTTTCGGTGTCCGAGCAACCTGGGCATCCTTCTCTTGAGCATAGGGGTGAGACCTGATTCTGCCCTGCCGACCTGGGAGGTTGGTCAGGGGTCCATCAAGGTGCGTCCAGCCTCCTTGTCCGTTGCTCGCATATCCCATCATGTTGACGTACTCCATCCTACTCCGGTGGTTGCGCCCTTCATAGTGGCAGGGGCGGGGGCTAGCAGGGGCTAGACACCCCTAATGGTCGCCCCCCTTCAACTATATTTAGTAGGCCTACTAGTAATAAACTATATATAAATATGCTAAATGATCACTTGATTAGCTAAATATTGTTTAAATAGTCCATTGCACACCGATGCAATAAAGTCCAAATACATAACAACCCATGTACTTGTACATGTTTAGGCCATTGTGGAATATGGACAGTCCGGATTGTTTGCTGGTGGTGGATGCTTTCCACGGTTTATTTGATCGAAGCTGCGTGCTTGCCTGCCGCCTCTGTCTCTTCTATCGCTGCTAGGGCCGTAGGGCCTTTGTGGCGGCTCGCCGTGCAATTCCACTACCTCGCAGATTTTGACTATCATCTCTTATTCTAGTTGATTTTTTTATTGATTTTTGTTGTCGATCTAGGGCATGGGTAGGCGCGCAAAATTGCCCGGAAGCTTGGACCCTTAGCGATTGCTGCCCTGGGACCACCCGGTCTGCTTCAACCTCTAAATATACGCATTTGCAGAGGAGACGAGTATGAGTTGGATTTAATTCTCTCTAGATATGTACTCCCGCAATGTTGATAAGTACTGCTCATGTAATACCAACCAATTTGAGTACTTGTCCGACCAATATTATTCAAACCTGTAAACATTATAGCTAAATCACACAATTTAGATAAAACTGATTAATTTGCTTAATATATCTTAAAACTTTTGGATGATAAGTTTCACGGCAAGGTATTTTGTGCCATATAACATATTTTGATTATCAACCTCATCATTATGGTCCATGTGTGAATTTGTTCACCATTGTTTGCTATTCTATACACCCTCGCAATTCTTTTTATGTAGGAGAAAAATTAAATGTCAACAACACTTGGATATAAAACTTCTGATGTAGCTTGAGAGGCAGCTTTTTTTGGCTCGATTATTGCCTTGCCCCCTATACCTAAATCCTGGCTCCGCCCCCGCATAGTGGAACTCCAAGGCGGATGGTCGAGACCCCTGAGGTCATGTGACCGTTCGTATGGCACGGGCCACCGAAAAGGTGCTATGTCCATCCATTTCTAGGTGAGAAGAACCTCGGCGTCCTCCTATCGAAGACGAAAGCTGCTTCCGGTTGGAGTCTATCAGCTCCCTGATCTTGTCCGAGGTGATCGAGTTGTAGAAGGTATCGTAGTGCCGGCGGTCCCGGCCGTCAGGCATCATCAAGAAATATCCAGTCTGCATAATGCGGGCTCCCCCTTCATGGCATGCCAACTGTTGAAGGATAATTTTCATGATCCATCCGCAGTCTCAATTCGAGGAACAAAAAAGATTTTATTCCTTCGGCAATTCGTCTCGGGTCAGCAGGTTAGGATCTCCAAAGACAAAGAAGACAATGTGTGTATAATGGGGAGGATTCCGTCAAACTTTAGTCACAAGGAGATCAAGAGATCGTACAAAGTTTATAATGTTACCCAGCGAGAGATGAATCTAGGGTTTATGACTAAGGCTAATAACAAAAATATGGGCGATTATGGTGTGCCCTCGCCAGGTTAATGTCTTCAGATACTTATAGGCGTTGATGGTGCCAGAGTTTCTCTTAGTCACGATAGGTATTCATCTTGTCTTGCACGTCATGTTGATCTTCGCTCCTCTTTGCACGTACGCCTGGTCTTCGGAATCTCGAGAGAGCCATCTTGCAACCCCAGAGATCAGATCGGCTGAGAGCTTCTAGATGCAGGACTTTAGGTCTTTTGATCGTAGAGATAGGCGTGGGTAGGAATGGTGGTTTAATGCCCATGTAAAGTACAGGCGTAAATCCACCCATAATCGACAACCTGCGCCGACGGCCTGGCCGACTGCATATCGCCGTGCCAGGCACATTCCTAGGGGTTGCCGCGTGTCAAAGGGCGTCGAGGTTGAGGTTGTTGACTAAGGTCAGCCGTCGGCATAGCCCCTTCCCAGGCGAGCTCCCAACATATGTTGTGTGCCGAGCTAATCCAACGGCCGGGCCGTCAGCATATCCCCTCTCTAGACGCCCTCCATAATCAGCCATGTCCCATGCTATGCCGACTGTCTGGCCGTTGGCATATCTCATGGTGTTATCTGGTGGTCCGTTAGTCCTGTGCGCCGACAGCCGGAGTGTGCCGATGGCCAGCGCAAAACCGTCGGCATAGAGATATCCGACGACGGACCTAGCTGATGGCCTTTTGGCTATGCCGATGCACGGTTTGTTGACGGTCAGGTCATACGCCGACGGTGGCTATGGCCATGGCCATCGGCATAGTACTGTGCTGACAGCAAATGGGCTTGTGCAGACGAGCATAGTACCTGATTCCTGTAGTGTGGAGATGACTAATACATCTTGGGATGCATCTCGGTATGCTCTTACCGCCAAGATTAGCCTACTCTTCCAACTAGGTTGTTACACTTGGGGCAGGGGTATCTCTTTATTCTGAGTAATTTCGGACATTCATATATATGAAACACATGGCTTTGTTTTTTGTTTCAACCATCTAGCCAAAGTTAGCCGCTCCGAAAACAATTGCGTAGATATATATAAGAATGAGACAGTGTTACTAACTGAAGCACGTAGAGGCATGCACGAACAATGCACTGATCTAACACATGCATGCAAGACCCAAGGACGTAATGACTCGACGCATGGATCCGCAATCTGTAGTCTTAACTTAATTTCATTCGATTCTCGATGGTCTTAGCTAATGGTAGAGTACATAGTAGTACTAGCTAGAATAACAGCACAATACTAGTGGAAGGTAGTCGTTCATCAATAATTGGTTTTGAGTCTGCTGCAATGATGGATGGTCAGCACTCCCTCTGTTAGGGATTATAAGGTCTATGGACAATTTTGATAGGATTAAGAAAAGCAATAACTCATCCCCTTGATTACTACATGCATCAATAGTTATACATGCATGAGAGAAGAGAAAGAAAAAGAAGATCATGCATTGGATGAGAGATGGTAATAAATAAGAAATGACTTATAATTTCTAATATTTTAAAAAAGCTCTTAGGCCTTATAATCCCTAACGGAGAAAGTACGTACTAGGCACTCCCGAAGGGCAGCTTCCAAGTCGGATCCAGGCAGGTCCAAGTAGAAGAACAGGAAGTGCAGGGACACCTGAATCAGTGCCGACGCCAGGCCGAGGCCGTTGGAAATCTGCACATTGATCAGGTATTGATTCGTTCATTCATTCTCATGCATAGACGGTCACTTCTATTACACTAGCCCCAACAGGGTAGTATCATGCACTACATGCATGCAAAATGCTTATGTGTCACTGTAATTAATGATGAAAGAAATTGTGTTGGTATCATAGGTAGATACTGTATCATAGCACATAAAACTAGAAAAATTAATTACAAACAAATCTTGTCCACAATTTTATATTGAGATTCTACAAACAATAAATACACCAAGACTATAATACTACTATATGATATTATGCATTGTGGAGATGATATCGTATATTAGTATCATATGCATGATATTACTATATGATACTTCCCATTGTGACTAGTCTTAGAGCTAGTAATTAGGATCAATGCAGGAATATATATCTTACCGCGATGTACAGCTTGGGCTCCTTCCTGGCGAATGCGTACATCATACAGAGTGGCGAGCAAACTAGTCCAAAGACAGAGACAATTAATGGGATGTGGCATGGACTCCATGGTCGGGTCCCGCCTCACCTCCATGTGGCAAGGAGGTGAACCTGCGCAGGCGTACTCCGGCGTTACACTACACACAGGCACAAGGTAGATGCTGCCAAGTTAACCGCCAGTTTTATGGCCAGGAATTCTGCCATAGGACTTACTTACACTGGTGCTGCCAAGCCGAGAAGCGTATGGAAGTCACCCGTGGAGATAGAAATAGAAGTAACCATGGAGTTGTTAGCATAAAACTATCACTTTATATGTCAATTTTCCTAAATGATATTAGTCGACCTCCAAATCGCATAAAACTACCACATCGGAACTATTTTTTTGTAAAATGCACTGGTTCGTGTTTGATTGCGAATTGACGCTGAAACTGACTGTCAAAGTTGCAGAGGTGGAGTTGGCCCCACCTATCAGCCCTATTAAAATTAATTATATTAAAAAGGAACGGGAAAAGTGGGACCTCCTCGAGCGCGTCCTCGAGCACGTCCGCACCACCTCCAGCTCCGCCGACGGCGCGGGGGTCTCGCAATCATCGTCGGCAGCGGCGACACTATCGGTCGCGGCGGAAGGGTACCGCTGGCCCGTAGAGGACTATGTTTTCGGCCTCTGTGCGGCTGTCGCCAACGAGATGGAGTTGTCCTGCACCATGGTAGTGGCGTCCTCATCAGCGTCCACCGACGGGGGCACGCAGGTGTTGTTCACCTGCCAGCCGGCGCCAGTGCTGGCCACTACCGAGTGCGCACCTGGACGTACCGACGTACCAGTGCTGACCCGGATGGATCTCTCGCAGTTCACGCGGCCGGAGTGCGACGACAGCCATGGGAGAGAGAGGGGGGAAGGGCGGAGGTGGCCATGGGAGAGAGAGGGAGGGGAAGGCGATGGCAGCCATGGGAGAGAGAGGGATGGGAAGGCGGCAGCGGCCATGGGAGAGAGAGGGAGGGGAGGACGGCGGCGGCCATGGGAGAGAGATGAAGGGGAGGGCGGCGGCAGCCACAGGAGAGAGAGGGGAGGGCGACGACGGCCACAGGAGAGAGAGGGGAGGGCGACGACGATGGGTTTGTGCTGCCCACTTTTTTTCTTCTTTTTTTTGATATTTTGACTATTTTTTAATAGAGCTAACCGGTGAGGCCAGTCCATGTTAGCAACTTTTCTCCTTACATGTGGGTCCCGCTATCAGAAACGGTGTCAATTAAACGTGGAAGTGTTTTTGCGAAGTGTTTTTATGAAAATTTGGTTCTGATGTGGTAGTGTTTTTTCAATTGAAACATCAACTGGTATCATTTGGAAAAATTGAAATGTAAAGTGATAGTTTTATGCTATCAACTCATAACCATGTACATGTTGATGCAGGAAATACGACTCGCTTGTATGGCCCGCCCTAAGGCATGTTTAGGGATCCATCCGGCCAAACGGAGCAATCTTTGTGAAGGCACCCTCATCATATTCACAACGGTGAAGGCCTCGAAAATCGTAATCTCTTGGGTTGCATCATATAATATACATGAGAGACGTGGCATTGTTATTTGCTTGCGATCATCTAGCCAAAGTTAGCCGCTGTGAAGCAATTAGCACGTAGATATATGTAAGAACGAGACGGTCTTACTAAATGAAGCACGTAGAGGCATGCATAAACTTAACGATGCAGTGATCAAAATCAAGAGACACTACGGGACAAGCGCGCTACGCCGAGGGCAAAAGGCCGTCGGCGTAGGTCAAAATACCCTCGGCGTATGGCCCTCGACGTAGCCTCCTCGGCAAAGATCTCCCTCGGCGGAGCACACTTAAGCCGTCGGCGTATCGAAATGCCGTCGACGTATGCTACGCCGAGGGCTTTGCCGTTGGCGTAGCGGCCGTCGGCATAGCCTGTCAGCCGGTCGCAAAAACATTTATTTTGAAAAAAAATATTTTTTTCTCAATTTTTTTATTCTTTGAATTATTTCACTTTTTAATCTCCTACTTTGAACATTTTTAACACTAATTATATTTAATATTTGATTAAATTCCAGTCTTAGTCAAACTTCCTAGCAGGTCACCCATCCTAATACTACTCCAGCTTCAGCACGCTTAACTTTCTCATTCCTTCAGAATCCACTTCCGCAAAGTAATTCATACATTGGTGTCAATACCATGATATCAATCCTATTAACTCTTATATCATCATGTCACATGTTTGTATTTTTTGAAATTACAAACAATTATTTAAGTAAATATTAATGAATAAAATATTATTGAATTCAAATAAAAATATAATGATTTTATTTTTTTGTATTTTTCTATTTAATATAGAATAATTAATATCTTTAAATATGTAAATCGAAATTCAACAAATAATATGTCTAAATTGATCAGAAAAATGAGGGGAATCCAAATATGATATCCATATCAACTAATCACAAACCCTCCATTTTTGAATTAGCTATTTGGTGGTTGCTTTAGAAAATCCCCTTTTTGCGCTCGGATAATGAAAAATGCCTTTTTGGTGCGATGAAAAGGAAAACCTGCATTGAATCTTTGATAAAATAGCATATTGTGAACCTAAAAATGATTTTTGTAAAAAAAACATGAGCATCGGATCATGTACATGTAGTTCATATCTGACCCACTTTCTGCCGATTCGGCAGGAATTTGTCTTTTTCACCAAAAGGTGGACGGGAAGGTTTCGGATCCCCCTGTTAGTACATTGTCTATATAAGGTGGTATAGTATTTTTGTAAAATATGGTGGTAGTATTTTGAATTAGCCATTTGGTGGTTGCTTCACAAAACCGTCCGTTTTTTATGCTCGGAAAATAGAAAATGGCTTTTTGGTGCGACGAAAAGGAAAACTTCCTCATGCAACATTATTCGCCATCCCATGATGCATGTATATGCATAATATGGGCACATTATCACAAACTATGCCTTGATTCTAGCCATAACATTGGTCATTTGACCCGAAAGCCAAGAAACCTTGAATGAGATAGGTCATTTTGTGAAGGTTTTTTTGAGACATAATCAATATATCAAGTTTGATATTTTTCCTTATAACTATATCACATAATATGATACCACGCGAAGGTTTCGCATTGTTTCGATCGTTTTTGAATTTTTTATGCCCGTTTTAAACTATCGTCAAAATTTATCGAACGGCGGACATAAAGATTCTTAGCTCGGGGCCGAGCCTTGCTAAAATTTCATTGTATCTTTAATAAAATAGCATATTGTGAACCTAAAAATGATTTTTGTAAAAAAACATGAGCATCAGATCATGTACCTGTAGTTCATATCTGACCCACTTCCTGCCGATTCGGCAGGAATTTGTCCTTTTCACCAAAGATGGACGGAAAGGTTTCGGATCCCCTTGTTGGGACATTGTCCATATAAGGTGGTATAGTATTTTTGTAAAATGTGGAGGTAGTATTTTGAATTAGCCATTTGGTGGTTGCTTCACAAAACCGTCCGTTTTTTATGCTCGGAAAATAGAAAATGGCTTTTTGGTGCGACGAAAAGGAAAACTTCCTCCTGCAACATTGTTCGCCATCCCATGATGCATGTGTATGCATAATATGGGCACATTATCACAAACTATGCCTTGATTCTAGCCATAACATTGGTCATTTGACCCGAAAGCCAAGAAACCTCGAATGAGATAGGTCATTTTGTGAAGGTTTTTTTGAGACATAATCAATATATCAAGTTTGATATTTTTCCTTATAACTATGTCACATAATATGACACCATGCGAAGGTTTCGCATTGTTTCGATCGTTTTTGAATTTTTTATGCCCGTTTTAAACTATCGTCAAACTTTATCGAACGGCGGACATAAAAATTCTTAGCTCGGGGCCGAGCCTCGCTAAACTTTCATTGGATCTTTGATAAAATAGCATATTGTGAACCTAAAAATGATTTTTGTAAAAAAACATGAGCATCGGATCATGTACCTGTAGTTCATATCTGACCCACTTCCTACCGATTCGGTAGGAATTTGTCTTTTTCACCAAAGGTGGACGGAAAGGTTTCGGATCCCCTTGTTGGGACATTGTCCATATAAGGTGGTATAATATTTTTGTAAAATGTGGCGGTAGTATTTTTAATTAGCCATTTGGTGGTTGCTTCACAAAACCGTCCGTTTTTTATGCTCGGAAAATGGGAAATGGCTTTTTGGTGCGACGAAAAGGAAAACTTCCTCCTGCAACATTGTTCGTCATCCCATGATGCATGTGTATGCACAATATGGGCACATTATCACAAACTATGCCGTGATTCTAGCCATAACATTGGTCATTTGACCCGAAAGCCAAGAAACCTCGAATGAGATAGGTCATTTTGTGAAGGTTTCTTTGAGACATAATCAATATACCAAGTTTGATATTTTTCCTTCTAACTATGTCAGATAATATAACGCCACGCGAAGGTTTCGCATTGTTTCGATCGTTTTTGAATTTTTTATGCCCGTTTTAAACTATATATAATATTTTATATTTTACTTAATTTTTATTTATAAATTTGTAATATTTGAGTGTAGATAGATAGGTCTTATTTTTCTGCAAATTTTGATATATTATTTGTATTTTTCCGAATTAGAATGATTTAGTTATGATTTTTCAAAGTTTAATGAGATAAAATAAAAAATAGCTACGCCGAGGGCAGCCGTCGGCGTAGCATAGAATATGCCGAGGGCAATTTTACGCCGACGGCTACTTGGCGGGGCTGGCCTGGACGATGGCTACGCCGACAGCCCCAACGTTTGGCCGTTGGCGTAGCTTCCTATTCCTATAGTGAGAGAGCCAGGGAGTATTAATGATTAAGGCATGCATGCATGCATGCAAGATCCAACGACATAGTGACTAGCTAGTGACCCGATCGATACATGTAGTCTTTAATTAACTTAACTCATTCGACGCTAATGGAATGATAGTAGATGGAATATAACATTACAATAGTGTAATGTAGTCAGATGAAATAATTTAAGATGGTTGCTTTGCTTCTGCTGCAATGGTACAGTGCAACGGTCACAAGCCAACAAGGCACTCCCGAAGGGCAGCGTGCACGTCAGAGCTAAACTGGTCCAGTATCAAGAAGGAGTAGTGCAGGAGCACCTGAAGCAGTGCTGACACCAGGCCGACGCCGTTGGGAATCTGCACATTGATCAGGTATTCATACGTTCATTCATTCATTCCCATAGATAGATATTTCTCCTGATATAATAGAGCTAGCTAGCAAGGATCAATGCTAGCTGATTAGCCAGATGCACGAAAGAATATGGCTTATTACCGCAATGTACAGCTTATGGTCCTTCCCGGCGAAAGCGTAGAGGATACATAGCGGCGTGCTAACCAGTGCAAAGGCGGGAACAATTGGATGGGGGCATGAACTCCATGGTCCCGTCTGGCCTCAGTACCTTGTTGTACTGCAAGATGAATGTTACTGATTGAGTACCGAGCATACTTGCACTAACAAGCACCGAAAAAATAATGTATATGCATGCCAGGAGATGGGTATGTGCGCGCGCGTTACCAGGAGGTAGGCGATGGTGAGCGGGGCTAAACAGCCGGAGGTTCCTGCCAGGACGGCGAGGGTGTTGTCGTTGGCCGCTCCGGCAAGGTACACGGCGAGCAGAGACATGTAAGCAATCGTGGGCACCACGCACTGCAAAAGAACCAGCCGCCGGGCGTCGCTATAGCACATGAAAAAGACGATGTAGATCGCCTGAAAGCTGGCTCCAATAGCGTTGACGGCAATGGCGAGCTGGTCGTTGCGTGCGCACGCGTAGAGCATCCCGACGCAGCAGCTGAAACACGCCGCGATGTTGGGCAGCGGCGAGCGCCTACCCACGGTCTTGGTCTGACAGATGGCCGGCAAGGCGGTGTACCTGCGCAGGCAGGCGTACTCCGGCGTTGTTACAATATACACAGAGGCAAAAGGTAGGTACTGCTGCCAAGTTTCATGGCCAGGAACTCTGTCGTCACAGGATTTATTACTTACAGTGGAGCTGCCAAGCCGAGAAGCGTATGGAAGTCGCCTGCATGCATGCGGAGATAGAAAAAACAGAATGAAGCATATGAAAGTAACATCATGTGGGATGCTGATCTTGATCCCTAGCAGCTAGCCGATACATACATTGTTCAGATGTGGTGTGTGATAGATAGGCGCGTGTGTATATATGTAGTATTAAGTAGAGATCATCAATAGTGCAGTTGGGTTCGTACCGGCCACAAGGAGGCTCTGCTGTGACTCAGGACTAAGATCCATGATGTGCCGCCCGCCTCTGGATCGATCTGCAAGGACAAGCATGTCGATGGGACGATAGTTATTAGTCCACCAGATGTAACAGTACTCTCCCTCCGTCTAAGAATAGATGTCTTGAGTTTTTCAAAATTTGGATGAATCTAGATATTAAATAGTGTCTAGATTCATCTAAATTTTGACAATTTGAGACATCCATTTTAGGACAGAGGGAGTACTAGACTAGAGTATATATACGCGCATGATACGGAAATTAAATTGCAGACTGAACAAAAGCAATCAACAAGCAAGATCCATGCATCAAGCAGCTAGCGATCGACTGAAGAAGGTGAAGATGAACACGACCTGCACTGCAACTTATCTGAATTATTAGTTTGAACAAATACGAATCTGCGTACACACAGCATCCAAGCAAGCCAATGCAAGCAAGCAGGTTGAAACCTAATTAATTAATTAATTTAAGTAGCCTTGCTTGCATTGCCATATATACATCGATTCATCACTGTGTCTCCTGCGTCCGACTCTGCCTGCCTAATCAAGTTTATCAACCGTCGGTCTAAGGTTCATTTCAAACACGCACCAGATTAAGATGAGCCCACAGGCATGCATGAGCAGACGGGCACAGGCATGAAGATGAAGACGATCCATCAAGATCCAGATGAAGACGAACTAACGCATCTAGGACCTGCACTGCATCTTATCTGAATTCTTTGAACAGATACGAACGAATCTGCACACACACACACACACACACATCCAATCGAAGCAAGCCAATGCAAGCAGGTTGAAACCTAATTAATTTAAGTAGCCTTGCTTGCCATACATCGATTCATCGCTGTGTCTCCTGCGTCCTGCCTTCCTACTCAAGTTCATCAACCGTCTAATTAAGATTCAAACGCCAGATTAATTAAGATGAGCCCGCATCATCGCACAGGCGCATGAGTAGACGGGCACACATGAAGACGCCCGCGAGCCCTGGCACCTACTACACGCTAGCTACAGACGCACGGAGGAACACAGATCCACGAACAGCAGGTACATCCAAGCCAGAAATCAAACCACGGATGGTCGGATCCACCAAGTCAAGAGAAGAAAAGCCATGGCAGAAAAGGAGAGAGAGGGAGCACCCACCACACGGCTGCAGCAGGGGAGAAAGGAGGAGGAGGGAGGGAGGGAGGCACCCACCGTACCGTACCGCCACCGGAAGGAAGGATCTGCTGCTGCCAAGGCGTCGCGCGGCGTGTGGAGCGTGGTGGTGGTGGTGGTGGATGTGGATGAACGGGACGAAGCGGCCGATCGAGGTGCATTTGGTGGTGGCATTCAATGCTTTTATACACCCAGCTGGCTGGCTGCCTGCCGCGCGCACAGAGCCCGGAGCGGTGTCAGAGAGTTTGTTACGGCCGGTCGGCCCGGCCCGGCCGCACAGTCACAGTACTATCTCGAGCTCTCTCCTTTTTTTTTTGCGAACAGCGGGTCGGTCGAATCACTACCGTACCGCGCGCGCAGTTCAAAGGTGCATCACGCTGACCGACTCATCTTGTCAGCCGTGTCAGGTATATATACTTGTCTCTGCGCACATTTGCGTTCGCGCGCCCGGCGGCCGGGAGGGGCACCTTGGTTATTACTACTACACCACATCCATTTTGTCAGCTAGTAGCTGCTGCTGCGCATGTCCCGCCGGTTCAATTACTACACTCCATTTCCTTCCAAATTATTTTTTTCTTCTTGCGAAAATTTCACCGACCTATTAAAAATCAATACACAGAGAAAAAAAATAAAGAGAGAGACAACAGAGTAACAACTTATCAAGATATGGATACGTGACCGTAAAACCGGATCTCGTGCCGTACATTTCCGTTGCAAGTGTCGGTTTCTGTGCATACCAAAACACGAACGGCACTTGGCGGGAGGAAGGTTTCAACCCCTCCCTTTTCTGTTCTCGCGCCACCGCGCCATTCGGCTTCTCCCTCACCGCCCACCAAAATTGTAGACCTTCCTACATGGTCCATCATCGATTCCGTGGTAGTAGCGCCCGCACCTTCCACTGTGTCGTCGACAAGCCACCTGTACGAAAGCATGTCAGCACAGGCCGGGGATGGCTCGCCCGCGCCGCAGACCTACTACCGTGGAAGTTCTATGACGATACCTAAAATAAATATAAGTATTCTAGGTATTTTGTTCCACTATAGGATTAATAAAATAAATTCAACAATATACCTTAAATAAATGTAGGGTTCAACTATAGCATTTTTCCATAACTATTGAGTGTCTTACCCCACAAGGAGCTTAATGCATGTAAAATGCACACTACATGATTTTTTGTATATTGTGATGTATTCCACCATATTTGCATCATATCTACTTTATAATCATGTTTTATATTTACACGACTAGGAAAAGGACTATAACAACGTACGCTAGCATCGACGGACAAAAAATTTGGCGCGCCGGTGCTACTTACCGCCATCGAACGATTTAGGACATGCGTCGGCGCTACTAGGAATATCGTCGGCGAACGTACTCCGTCCGTTTAGGATTATAAGTCCAGCGTGAATGACTAGGTTGCCAATTTGAACAACAATATATAAATAGTATAGCATAAAAATTATACCATTAGAAACTTTAGAGGTTATATTTTGTAAGGATATAACTTTTGTGATATATAAATTTTATTTTATTGGTTAAATTAACAACCTAGGTATACGCGTAGGACCTATAATTCCGAACAGAAGGAGTACACTACAACACGGAGCTCGGGCGCTGGCGCTTATAAACGCCGAGGCATAGCCACTGGCGCGACAAAGAAAAGCCGCTAGGGATAACTGTGCCGGGGATTGTGCAACGGCTACGAATTTTTTGGCGCGGCACAACGTGGTCCGCCGAGGTAGCGTTTTCGCGGCAGCAAGACATTTACGCCACGACCCATGTAGGACGGCACTACATACATGCCATGTCTGTGAGACTACGGAATAATGGCAATGTCTCATAATCCATGTCGGCGCATGCTATATGCCAATTTTGCAATTCACCCCTCACTAAATATCTAATATCTATATTAAATCTCAACCAAACAAATAGCATAACAAAGAACTCACAACACATAGAATACAACTGTAGCTGAATTAACATGAGCATTCATATATACATACATTACATCTCAACGCAACAAGTTTAGGGCTCCCAAAAGATGTAACTAATTTCAACAAGTTTAAACCACCGTAAAAGATACGCCGTCACAATCAGAGAACCCGCTTTGACTATAAATTAGAAGGCACAAACACTGTGTTGGAGAACATATTTTCCCCAAGAGCTTTATTAGGACTTTGCTACCTAACGACCGTTCTACAAAAATTAGAACCTGGCGGATCGGACAACCGTTGCTCCGCTGTGTCCGGCTTCGCGATCCAAAACAGCGGAGGTTTCAGACGCCTCATATGCATGTGGAATAGGCACTAAAGGACAAAACCGATTATAGCTAGCTACATTCAAATCCGAAAATTAAAAATGTATTGTAGTTCAAATCATTAGTCCGATTTAAAATCCGTTTTCATTGTTAGTCTAGTCGCGGCAAGATCTTCGAAACTAGATCACATGTTGATATGTTTTGACGAATTTTTTTAAATCCAAATGTTATCCACCCGTAACACGTGAGTTATCCGGGTTGCAATATGTAAGAGTGAATCTAAACACCTTTTCAGTTTGAAGATGCATCGGTACGAACCGGTGCTGAATTATGAAACTGAATTTTTAAAAATTTAGACAGCGCTGCCTTCGCGGTAAAATTAAACATGAACATGGTCGAATCAAACTTCGAATCGTCACGTACAGTCGATCGTATATACATTGGATCATCCGAAAAGAAGTTGCAACCCTAACCCTAACCAAAACGCAACGCTGGGAATCCTCACCGGAGCCCGCTAGTTGCGTCGGTGACAGGGTCGGCGATCACTCGGAATCGGGCGCGATGTTGACGATCCCATGCTTGACACAGTGTGTCGCAAGCTCCTTCTTGCTAGCATGTTGCCTCCACTGCCATGATCATCTCGTGCCGCTCCGCTGCTTCGTATGTCAGCTCTGACCTCGGAGTAGTAGCCCGCTTGGCGTCGCCATATTATTACTAAATTGACATCCTATTATCGCTACCAAAATTCTTGACATGTTGCATATTTCGGTTTTACAGTGGAGACACCATGGATATCGACCTTAATGCCGAACCAGACCCAGAAAATGAGGAGGAACATGACGTTGTTTCGCACACAAATGTTATTGTGCAAGTTATGAATGAAGATATTACACAATCAGAGATAGGAAAAAACACATGGAAGGTATAATCATCAAGTTATCCACCAGTTTATACAACAGTTATTCAGGCATATGAGTATAAGTTATCCAGCAGCTAACATAGCAGTTATCCAGGAATATGAGTATAAGTTATCCACCAGCTAACACTAAAGTTATCCATGCTTATATGTAGTAGTTATCCCACAAATTATCACTAGACATATATCCAGTTGTTGTGTGTGACTAGCCAACTGTATTAAAAACTTTACTGTAGTAAGAAATTAGAAAAGCACAATCATAGATAGAAAATCATATATGGGTATAAAAATAAAATTATCCACCAGTTTATATAACAGTTATCCAGACATATGAGTACAAGTTATCAGCAGCTAACACCGTAGTTATCCAGGAATATGAGTATAAGTTATCTGCCCAGCTAACACTATAGTTATCCATGCTAATATGTAGAAGTTACACCACAAATTATCACTAGACATATATCCAACAGTTTATACAACAGTTATCCAGGCATATGAGTACAAGTTATCAGCAGCTAACACTGCAGTTATCCAGGAATATGAGTATAGGTTATCCACCCAGCTAACACTATAGTTATCCATGCTAATATGTAGAAGTTACAATACCAATTACCACTAGATATATATCCAACAGTTTATACAACAGTTATCCAGGCATAAGAGTACAAGTTATCAGCAGCTAAGATCGCAGTTATCCAGAAATATGAGTATACGTTATCCACTCATCTAACATTATAGTTATTCATGCTAATATATAAAAGTTACACCATAAATTATCACTAGACATATATCCAACAGTGTTGTGTGTTACTATATAAGTACACTAAAAACTTGAAGGTAGAAAGAAAATAAAAAATCATAATAAAATATAAGAAATCACACATGGAGTATGAAAATCAAGTTATCCAACAGTTTATGTATCAGTTATCCAGGCATATGTATACAAGTTATCCACCAGTTTATGCAGCAGTTATCCACCAGTTTATGAAACAGTTATCCAGACATATGTTTACAAGTTATCCACCAGTTTATGCGGCAGTTATCTGACTAAAAATATTTCTTTTTATGAGACAGCTAAGTGTCAAACAAGTTTGAACTCTGGTGGGCTAGGATACCACTAGCCTCCTAAACGTTCAATTCAACCACAAGTTCGTTCTCCACAATGATGAAGCTTTTGGCCCGCATATTAACATGTTAAACAATGGCTTAATCAATGCTTTAGCGACCCGGTCTCACTGAATCTGTGTATTCTTCATTCACCTTGAATCTATATGGAGAACAAGAAGACGACGGCCGCACCGGGTAGGAGCGGACTCGGGCAGAGGCTAGAGCACACGGCGGCCGCACCGGGTAGGAGCGGAGCAAGACGACGGCTCGACGAACCACTCGTATATTCAATGTTTCAACAATAGATGTTTCAACAATGGCATGCATATGTCAATGTATAAATGAAGGGAATGCTGGTACTGGAGTTAATACTAGATCCATATTAGCCCAGCACTCTCGGCATTATGTGTTCATGGCAATTCGTGCAACAACTCGGTTCTCTGTTCCTTGCTGAATAGTGTTAAAGGAAGCTAGTATCAACTATCAATCAGGATCTACAAATACATTCAGCAACATCTCTTAAGTAAACTAGTTTCTACCAATAATTTTCTGACCAACATACTGATTTCTTGTACATCTATTGCATAGACACAAGGTTTTACTAAAACATTTTTTATCCATACATGGACTGCATTCTCAAATGCCTACACGTTCCAATTCAACAGGATAAAAAGACAAATTTAGCAAAGATAAGATGGAGGGGAAGAGGGACCTCACCGGGGGAGAGGTGGCCTGCAGTAACAGCTAGGGGTGTGGCTGGCGTCAGGAGTTGTTGACCCGCAGTAGGAGCTCGGGGAGCTGGTCACCGGAAGATGTCGGCGGAAGCAGCGTCGGCCGGTCTACCGGCAGTAGAAGCCGGGGCAGGCGGACCTCTAGGTTGTCCTCCACGCCTCCCCTCCGCCATTCATGCGCCGTGGCGAGCTCCTCTTGCTGACCGCGGTCATACGGCGTCACCGGGGAACTCGCTCGAGCAGCAACGCTCCGATCTATCCCTGGACGTGGAGCCCAGCCTCGAGATGGGGTGAAGAAGGAAGGTCGTCGCTGCCAGCCGCCGAGGAGCGGGCATCGAGGATAAGGCTTCGTTTGGGGAGACGTCGATGGACAGAACGATGGCTAAGGCGATGCTCGAATCAGCACCACACGTCCACGATCCGATGGCCAGCGGGAGTCCGCCAAGTTTGGCCAACTTCAAACCGTTCTAAACGTAGATTTCCCGTTTTTTTTTTTGAATCAATTTTCCCCAGGAGCTGAATATCTACATCCAACCAGTCCCACTCGCTGAGCCCAAACAGTCAAGCGAGCCCACTCAGCCCAAGACGGAGCCACACCCCCTTCATGCCACCACGATCCCTAGTCCTGACGCTCACGAGCAAACAAGTACGCACGCCGCCGGACGCGCTCCTCCCAGAATCATCCACCGGCGCAACCGCTGCTTCGGCTCGACAGACGCATTCCTCACATCAAAGGTGAGACAGGAGCATGAGGAAGCTCAAGTTCCACGAGAAGAAGCTGCTGAAGAAGGTCAACTTCCTCGACTGGAAGCGGGAGGGCGGCCACCGCGATGCCGCCGTCACGCAGCGTTACAGCCTCGTGGAGAGGGACGACTACAAGAAGTACATCCCTCCCTCTCTCACCCAATCAACCCCCTCCTGTTCCTCTGCTTTACGAACCATCGGTCAATTGCTTCCGGAATTGATTAGCTTGTCATGTTCGTGTTTCGATTCAGTAGGTGGTTGTGCTTGGATTACTGCGTGAGCATATGCTAAGTGCTGGTCGTTCATTCTGTGGTGGCGCAGGTACAATGGGATCTGCTGTATGGCGCAGAAGCTGGTGAACATTATAAAGCAAATGGATGCGAGGGACCCTTTCAGAATCGAGATGACGGACATGCTCATCGACAAGCTGTAAGTTGCCGCATGTTCTCTTCTCGATCCTGAAAGGGATCTGTGGTTGTGTTTGTTTAACAGTTTAACTGTACACTGTATCCATCATGTACCACGACATTACGAGTCCTCCATGTTTATCTGTGATTGCCAACTGGATTGTTATAGATTTAGAAATAATATAAGAGTCATGGCTCTATGTAAGGTCTATCAAATTAATTCTACTTTTGACCTATGTTATTAGTACTTGATTATTTATTTTTGATTGTGCAAACTGTATTTGTTTCGATCCAGGCTAAGCAAAATGTATCTCATATGAGGTTTCTTGGGCTATCATTGTTTGCTTCAGATCTTTGGTCCACTTCACCTATCTCTAAATCAATGAACGAATATATTAGTTCTCCTGCAGTTACTTTAAATAACAACTAAAAAATGAAGTGGTAGCAGAGACTTGCTATTTTGCTAACCATCTTCATGATCATTGGCATCTCATCATATTTTCTGCTTCTGCTAATGTCTGAGTGTGCACTCTAATAATAAGTTCGTCCAACACAGCAATGGATTGCTTTCGTTTCGATACCTCACTATTGATACTCTCTCACGCATTAGGAGAAAGACAAAAATACCGTCTATATGCCGTGCTGCTTCAGTGGGCCATCTTATTATAAACATCTATTTCCTTTGACTCAACCATTAGTATTTGATGATTTATTCAGGATTTATTTTTGATTGTGCAAACAGTATTCATTTTGATCAAGGCTAAGAAAAATGTAACTCATATGAGGTTTCTTGGGCTATCATTGTTTGCTTCAGATCTTTGGTCCACTTAGCCTGCCTGTCCCTAAATCAATGAATGGATATAGCAGTTCTCCTGTAGTTATTTTAAAATAGTCCTAGTTAAAAATGATGTGGTAAAAAGGACTTGCTAACCCTCTACATGATTATCGGCGTCTCATCATATTCTTCAGAGTGTGCACTCTAATAATTAGTTCGTTCAACATGGCAATGGATTGGTTATGTTTGGATACTGATACTCTCCCGGGCATTGGAAAGCGACACAAATACTGTCTATATATCATGCTGCTTCAGTATGCCATCTTATTATATTATGAACATCTGAAGTTGTTTCTGTTCGATTCAATCATGCAATTCTTGCTTGCTGCTTCCAGTTTTACTTGATACTTTTACTGACAGCTCATTTATATGGTCTAAGGAAGTTTTCTCAAATTTCAGGTATAATATGGGTGTAATTCCAACAAAGAAGAGCTTGGTCAAATGCCAGAATCTTTCAGTGAGCGCCTCCTGCAGGTCTCTATCTCCCTGAGTTATAGTAGGAACTATTTTCCCTTCAATTGTTGTTAGCTTCATCAAATGCTGCATTTTATTTGTTAGTTGTTTTTTAAAGCTTGTATTGCCATGAATCACTCAATAACCATAGTAGCTTTGTTGTAGGAAGCAACATGACATATCATATTCCACTAACTATGTCGCTTTCTAAACTATTGTAGGCGGAGACTTGCAACAGTTTTGGTGAAGCTCAAGTTTGCGGAACACCTTACAGAGGCTGTCACCTACATTGAACAAGGGCATGTGCGTGTAGGCCCTGAGACGGTCACGGATCCAGCCTTTCTTGTAACCAGGAACATGGAAGACTTCATCACCTGGGTGGATACCTCGAAGATCAAGAAGAAGGTCATGGAGTATAATGGTGCATTGGATGATTATGATGCCATGATGTGAGGATTTAGGTAGTTTTGTAGATATTTTGGGACCATCAGTGACTCGGTGTAGCTACTCTTCTGTTATTTTTGTAACATGAATCTGTTGCAAAGCTACTATGCTGTTCCTGAATTTATGGAAGAATGTTTTGTCTGAACATGGTCGTGTGCAGATGTTATTGAGTACTGGGGTATTGATTTCAGTTTGAGATGAAACTCATGCAGTTCAATTTGACTTATGCGGTTCAATTTGAGTTCTAACTTATGCAATTCACATTGAGATATAACTTACACATAATAGGGGCAAAATTCATAATGAAACCGTGGTCATTCATTGCCATATTATAAAGCTTGGGCTGCGCAAACAGAAAGCTGTGAATTTCTTAAATTTGTATGAACAGCAGAGCCCACACAAGAATACACAATATGCATGGAGTTCACATCAAGATTAAGGCCACAAGGCCAAGTTCGCGTCTGAGTTACATGTCAGTGTGCAGCCAACAAACATCTGCTATGTTAATCTACTAGCACATGCTGCCGTGGTACCACAAAATTCCTCAAATTTTGTAATTTGCTACTCCCTTCGATCCATAATAAGTCTTGGCTGGGTCATTTGGCTGGGTCATTGACTGAAATTACAGGCACCACGACGATGAACACTCGGTCCACGCATCTGGACCTTCTGTAAAATGGTTTTGAAGCCTGGGTCATTCACTGAAAATATAAACTCCGACGTAAACTAGACATCAATTTTGATACTACTTCCAGCCTTGGTCTTGATGTGAATTCACTATCAGCAACATTAACTATGTATCCCGAGTTTCTGAATCATCTGGTAATGTTTAGGATTGTCTACTGCGCTTTGATTCTTGCATATCTCTACCTCAACAGTAATCACGTCTTTCGGCTTGCATTTTCGGTCTCCATCCTTCTTACCTTTTCTTTTTTTTATGGCACGTATCTCGTGCCTGTAAGAACATTACCAGATGATTCGAAGTGCATGAACAGATAATAACAGAACGTTGTGAAAATTGGAAATCAAAGGCGACATAATATATATAAATAAATACTGAATTGAAGACTCCTGCTACGGTGGCGCTCAAGTAGTGGTCAGGTACCATGTCATACCGACAAAGCAACCATGCCTGCGAGGCAGGATATGTGTATCATTATCGGCAGGAGGAGGTAGGCCATGCGTATCATAGTTGGTGGCGATCAACATCTCCAGGTATACGATACCACCATCCTCTCCTTGATCTTCTACAGTACTTCACTTTCTTCGCATCACATATGTCATTTTTGGTATGGTATAAATGTTTGTTCATGTTGTAGTCGTCAAATGTTTGTTCATGTTGTATAAATGTTCCTTTCTTATGCTGAGTATAGATGTTTGTTCATGTTGTAGTCGTCAATTTTTCTCCACCTGGTTTAAATTTTTATTCTAGTTAGTATCTTCTTATTCCATGATGACTTTCTTTTTTGTTTCATTGATTTTTATTTTATTTTCATATAGAGACACTTTGAAGTGCCCTAAAATGACTGTTGTAGTGAGTAGCGTGTAATCCGGTAAGGATCAGTGATTTCCCGGTACACCAAACACTAGTTTATGGAGATTTCAACTTTAGAATTTAAACCAGCGAAACCTCTACGAGTTAAGGGTTTAGAATAGACTTTTACCTTGAAACAATCTAACCAACAGGCATAGATACGCTCAGAATCAATCACACATGGCATCAGAAAACAATAACATGCCCCAAACGGTTCTCAAGTAACACAATTGATTTAGGAACTTGGATGATAGTAATATGTTACTCCCTCTGTTTGATAATATAAGCCTTTTAAGCAAGTTAAAACAATTTGCTAAAAATACTTGTATTTTGAAACAGAGGTAGTAATACACAGAAAAGAGTCGTAAATTATGTTAGATAATCACGTGTCCTACACGTATTGAAATTGCAGTCAGAGTAGGTGTAGGTGTCCAGGTACTATACGTATATGTATTATACTAGGTTTAGCTACCGAGTCGGTTGTCTAGTCTTGGCATATATATGTGTGTATCCTGGCCTGTAAACAACACCGCGGGTTGAGCAATACAAGAGAGAAAGCAAGGCTCGACAAGAGCCTTTGGCAATCAAAGTTGTTTTGCGTGTGCGTGCGTGAGTGTACTAGTTGGATCAAAAGAATCGATCAGCTAGCAGTACGTGCATCTCGGGGAAGTTATCGGATACGTGCGTGTCGTCTCGTCGGAACTTTCTTGTCGATGTCGTCGGAAAGTACTCGGCGGCAGGGGCTGTGCTAACACTTGGTATCAGAGCCAACGTCGTCGTCCGTGATCTGCTGAAAGTACTAGGAGGTCATGGCGATGATGAAGTTTGGTGAGAGCTCGACATCGGCGCCGGTGACAGAGACGGTGGGGGCGGCTTTGTATCCGCGCCTCGATCGCAAGGACTACGGGCTATGGGCACTCAACATGGAAGTGGCCATGGAGGCTCAGGAGGTTTGGGAGGCCGTCGATCCAGGAGGCGACGAGTACGTCAAGGGAGGTGCGAAGTACCGGAAGGATCGCCAAGCGTTAACGGCACTCTATTCCGTCGTGCCGAAGGACGTCATGCAGCACCTCATCGGAAAGAAATCGGCGAAGGATGCATGGGAGACGATCAAGATCTTGCACCAAGGTCATGCCCGCGTGAAGGAAGCACATCTTCAAACTTTGACAAAAAGCTATGAAGATCTGAAGATGGAGGAGAGCGAGACGGTTGATCAGTTTGCCGCCCGTTTTGTTACCCTTGTCAACGCAATCAGGGGATATGGCGAGAAATTGGATGAGATCAAGAACGTCAGAAGGTTCCTGCGTTGTGGCATCCCGCAAAACCACTACTAGAAAATCGCGTTGATTTTTTGTGCATTGCATCATCATGATCGCATGCTCATGTCATCATGCCGCATTGCATTTGAGCATCGTCATCATCTTGCATTTGCTTGCATCAAACTAATTTCGGAAACACCTAATTTATTTTCTAAACGCCCCGTCTTAATTCAAACGCGAAACCCGGGTCTCCGGATTATTTTGTTTTGTCTGCTATCGGTTTGCAAACGGTCCGTTTAAAACAAATAAAATATTAAATTATTTTTGTGGGGGCAGTCGAACGGGCCGATTCGACCCGAACGACCACCCCCAGGAATACAAACGGTCCACCTAAAATCCTACAGCTACCAATCCTATCCTACCCAACCCCCCCTCCACCTCACCCCACCCAATAGCTAGTCGCCACCTCACCTCTCTCCCTCTTTCCCTCCAATCAGCTTCTGCCACCTCACTTCCCACTCCCCCAGCCTAAACTACCACCCCACACACACAACACACCCAGCGCACACCCCACACACACTGCCAGCAGGCCCCACCACCTGCCGCGGCCCCAATCCCCCAGCCACCCCGACGCAGCCCCTGGCCCCCACCCGGTCCCACCACCCACCTGCCCCTGCCATGTGCTTCTTCCTCCTCTCTTCCCCCACCCCGCTCGCCCTCTCCTCCTCGCCCAACCGCCTCCCTCTCCCCCGTCCGGCTCACATCCTCCTGCCCCGCCGCCGCGGCCCCCTCCCGCTCCGCTTGCCGCGCTCCACCCTCCCTCTCCCCGAGGCCCGAGCTCGCCGCCGGCACGCGCCCCGCTCCCTCTGCAGCGGCACCGCCGGCCGCCTCGCCTCCTCCGCCTCGGCCCCTCCCCGCCACCGCCGTTCTCAAGCCGTGACCCCGCCTCCGTCTGCGAGCTCCGGCGCGAGCGCGCCGCCGCCGGTCTTCCCACCCCCGAGCTCGCGCGAGCCGCCCCGCCTGGAGCCTCCCCGACCTCCCCGGCCCCGGCCCTCGACCACCTCCCTCTGCGAGCCGTCGTCGCCGCCGGTCCCTCCCCTCAAGCTCGGCCGGGCTCGCCCCTCCGCCCCACCTCGTCGCTCTGCCTCGCCCCGTGCCGCCGCCATCGCCCCCGACCTTCTCCCCCGTCCTCCCCGAGCCCCTGCCGACCTCCGCCGCCTCGCCCTCGCCCTTCCGCCGCCGGGTCCCCTTCCTGCAGAGCGCCGCCGCCGCGCGAGGCCTCCCCGGGCCTGAACCTCTCTGCCAGCGCCTGCCGCCTCCTGCAGCATGCCGTCGGCCACCCCTTGCGTTCCTCCGCCCCGTCCTTCAACCGCCGTCGCCGCAGGTGCTCGGTCGCTGCCGCCAAGAGCTTCGGTTCCCGCCCTGGACACGACCGCAGCGAGTGCCCCTGGAGCACATGTTTTTCCTGCGCCTGGGAAGCCCTCTTGTTCTGTGCCTGTTCTTTTTGTGTGTGGCTCTGTTCTCGTGCCTGCAGTGTTGGAGAGATGCGGCTGCCCCAGTTGTTGCGTTTGGCCAACTTGTTTTTGTGAGATGCCAATGGTACCCTGCCAAGATCGACATCGATCGAGCAGATTCGATGAACCCCGGGTGCCCATCCGAGTTCGCCATCGACCACGAAGTCGCAGTCCGAAGCTCCCCTTCACGGATGCAACCAGATCTTCCTCACGGAGACGAAGATCCCGGTCTCGAGGATCCGATGCCCGGAACGCCAAGCCCGCCCACGTGGAAACCGAAGACCGATCCCGGAGCCCGATCCGAAGACCCCGGTGCGACAAGTACTCCGTCCTGGACACCAAGTTCTGCATCCCGAACGCCAAGACCGACCGGTACGCGGTACCGACAAGAGTCTCGCAACGACAAGACCGACGACCCGACAAGATCTTCGCGACGGCAAGATCGACCGCGTGGAACCAAGATCTCCGGCATGTCACGACAAGTTCTCCGTCTTGTATCCGCTCTCGCCGATCTCGTCGAACCCTAAACCCCGAGACCGGACCCCGAACCCCGGAACCCCAAGTTCGTCGAGACCCTCTAATGTGTGAACCCCTTCCCGACACCCTATTTTATAATATAATAACAACTTGTCGCATATTGAATTGTCATACTCGCATGCATATTGAGTGGTTTGGGGGCCTTATGCCGATTCACCTTATAATTAAATATGGGGCCCATATGCGGGCAAATCTAGTCTCATATTGGCCTCATTTAAACTTGTGTAGCGAACCGGTGCGATCTTTTGCCATGTTATAACAACAGTTAAATTGCGGGGTAGCTAAACAACATGAACCGCCTTATTAATTGTCGGGACCCCGGTTCCGCTTAATCTGACCTAATTGCATCGCACTTCTGCCATGTCATACATCATACATGCATCATGCCCGATCTTTTGCCGTAGTATTAAATATTGCATCCGGTGTTTATTCTAGTGTTTTGCTTCTTCGCGGATAAGGCCGTTGAGTTGATGTGAGCTTCGCCCCGATCTTCGGTTGAACCTTCGACAATGTTTTCAGGCGAGCATCTCCCCCTTTCTACCTATCTTACTTTTATAGTATTTATTTCTCCTCCTGTTGGTCTATTGCTATCTGTGTTGCGTTGCTCTAGCTTTCGTACCCGTGATATCCCTTGCAGCCTTATATTGCCTTGGACACATCCTATTACCTGTTGTTTGGTAGATAGTTGGACTTGCGCGTCGAAGTCGCTTGCTCGAGGGCTGTTGCGTGTCGTCAAGTACCACAGTTGTTGGAGCCTTGCCGCATGTTTGATGCTGGAGATGATCATGGCTTTATTTATTGTTCACTTTAAATATTGTTTAACAACTAAAATTGAAGTAGGTAAGCAGAGGCACAGGTGGGCAATAGATGTTATTTGGTTGTTAACCGTCCACTTGTGTCCCGTAGGACCCCGAGTGCTTGATACCTGTTCCTTGATTTATCGCGCTATCCACATCCGGGAGGCTTATGGGACCCCCCTTAGCCAGAGCTTGATTCAGTCTTATTTCTTGGGGCCACAAACTAGTTTGAGGTTTTATTTACGATCCTGTACTTATGCCATGCTTTACTGCTTTATTTACGATTGTGCGAGGAGCACACTGTACTGTTTAGGATAGTGGCACGATTCCGCGGTGTCAACAAGCCCAGTTTTGGGTTCCCAGTCGTTCACAGCCGTCCCCACAACCTTGAGTCCGTCTCGGAGCTAGCTTACTTCGTTGCGGGTCTACTTTAAGGGGTGGCCCCCTGAAATATTTCTGAATCCTGTGATTGCTTTGTCGTGAAGGCCTCGTTGGGTTTTGATTTGGTTTTTCCGAGGTTGATCGAGTGTGTGTTGCTATTGGTGCACCCCTGCCGGGTAAAACATTCTGAAAGCCGTGTCCGCGGTTATGGACGACTTGGAGCACAGTATCTCGATCATAGACAACTATAACTAAAGTAGTGCTATAAACTTGACTTTATAATGACTAGTAAGAAGCTTCACTATAATGGAATGGCTAAATAAAACTGCCAACAATTGCTTGTTTGGGTGTCGCTTGCGACCATTGTATCTGACTAGTAAGTATTGCAACTATAACGGAATGGCTGATTAAAAGTACCAACAACTGCTGGGTTTTGGGTTATCTCATGCTAATTGTATCTGACTAGTAAGTGTCGCAACTACAATGGAATGGTTAACTAAAATGGCCCACTGCTTATTTTATCAGGATGATTATCTATACCTGACTAGTAATTGCTGCAACGATAACTGAATAAATAAAACTGCCAACCGTGTGAGTTCCTCGGTTGACTTCCTCGTTTGGTCTCGAGGGGGAAACACCAGGACGGGTTTGTTTGATGGTAGCATCCGGTTGGTTCCGAATAGGTCTTTCTTACCTCTCTCTGATAACCGCCAGTTGTATCGAGTCTCTATAGGTTGTTTAGTGCATGCTGCCGCTGCCGCTTCAGTCCACCATACCTATGTAGGCGAGGACCGCCGAATTCTAGTCTCGCCGTGTACTGGCCTCAGTACTGACGCTCCTTTCTTTTTCCTTTGCCTTCGTCGGCACCCCTTTTGTTTAAGCAGGTTTTGAGATCGACGTCGTTAGCAGGGTTACCCTTCCGGCTTGGCCTGGGCAGGGTTATGGACGCCATTGGTTATTCTTCAGGGCTCTTAGCCCCATTTGCATCTTGTCCGTAGTCGGACGCTCTATCGTTTTCAAGGTGATTTGGATCTTTGTATATTATATCTGTATTGTTGACTCATGGAGTCGCTGTTGTATATATCTGTTCTGTGGGTCCCATCGAGGACTGTTGTGTAATGTTATTACTTCGTTTTCCACCCGCACGAAAGTGCCTGGTGGGCACCTTTGAATCGTTTCTATGCGGGTTTGGCGGGTTTTCGCTAAAACTTGCATAGGTCCGATTCTGAGGGTGTTACATGCGTGCGGCGCCGACGCGCTACATGCAGATCGTTACATCGATCAAACAATGTCTTGACCTGAATACATTGACGGTTGAGGATCTCGTCGGAAGATTCAAGGCACACGATGAGAGAATACGGATCAGCTTCGGTGATCCAGAAGAGGTTGAGCACCTGATGCTCACAAAGCAGCAGTGGATGACTCTTTCAAAAGAAAAGAAAGGAGGCTCCACGAGCGGCATGGAGAAGCAACGCCCAGCGAAAAATAACATCGCGGGGCAGGAGGATGAAGATGACACCCCGCCACGGAGGAAGTTTGACATAAAGAAAGTAAGGTGTCATAACTGCGGCGAGCTCGGTCACTTCAAGGCTGATTGCCGGAAAGCACCAAAGGAAAAGGAGAGGGCTGTCATCGCCCATGAAGGAGATGATGGACCGATGATGCTGATGCTCGAAGTAACTGAGTTGAAGGATGAGGAGGATCCTCCATCACCGGCTACAGAGATTGTGGCGCAAGTGGATCACGATCTACCGTGTGTGCATCACGAGGAACAGAGTGCCCCGTTCCCATGTGAAGCCACGTTTGAGGCAAGTGAAGCCTCGGAACTTGTTCATGGCGATCTATGCATTGGAATCTCACCCGTAACTCCGTCCGGCAATAAGTTCTTCATGCTTGTGGTGGATGATCATAGTAAATACATGTGGATTGTGTTGCTGAAAAGTAAGGATCAAGCTCAACAAGCATTCGAGAAGATCAAGGAAGCCGAAGAGTTCAAGGTGGAGGCAAAGATAAGAGTCCTATGCATTGATGAGGGGGTGAGCTGCATCAAACTGTGTTGACCATGGCACGGAGCATGATGAAGAGTAAAGGCTTGCCACGAAAATTCTGGGGTGAGGCAGTCAATACAGCTGTGTATTTGCTGAACATGGAATCTACTGAGAGTGGAGTTGGTGCAACACCGTACGAAGCATGGTACAGATGGAAGCCCTCGGTTGATCATCTTCGTACTTTTGGATGTGTGGCGCATGTAAAGGCGGAATTGGCGGAGCAACGTATTCCAATGATCATGACAGGCTATGAAGGCTCAAAGACATACCGCTTGTGCAATCCTTATACCAATAAGGTGGTTTTCAAGGGAGACGTAATCTTTGAGGAAGGCAAGTCATGGAATTGGGGCTACAACGAACCGGGATATCCAACTTTTCATGTCACGTGGGATCTTGAGTATGAAGAAAATATGGATCAACCAAGCTTATCCTTGTCAGCAAGTTCGGGCCCAGAAGACGTTGAAGGCCTAGGGGGAGCTCCAAGCATGGACATCAGGCCAGAAGCACTAGGGATTCTCCCAGAAGACAAAGAGTTTGAAGAAAAGGCTAGTCCGAGGCCAGAAGATACGGAACTGGAAGGGTGCACAGATGCATGCGTAGTGATACCTGCACTTGTTTGCGTAGCAATTATAAGAAAAGGAGGGGGAGCTGAAGCGAGCCCAGCAAACAGGCCAGCAAGGCCAGAAGGCGATGGTCCAAGAGTGTGGACTGGTGGCCAGACAGATAAAGGAGACTCAATAATAGGGGGTGCAGATCCATCAAGATGCTTTTCCCGTGGTATAGAGAAGCTAGAAGAAAATCAATTTGAGCTACCTCCTACAAATTTGTTCTATTGCATCCAAGAGCACCGGCAAGCGATAGATCAAATATGCAAGGAATCGATGAGAAAGTACTTCATCGAACCAAGTATAATGTCTCAAGGCGTAGACAAAAAGGACAGTCGGCGTGAAGGCATGGCGAAGGGCGCCGACAAAAAGGGTTGTTGGCGTGAAGCCATGGAGAAACCGATAAGAGAAAAGACGGCGACATGGGTGCCACAAGAGACGACGAAAGCACTATCGAAGATGATGGTTAAAGTGGCGAAAGTAAAGCCAACAGTAACGCCTACGCGAAGTAGCTGGCGTATTTGGAATCCAGGTCGATGTAAAGAAGCACATCGTGATTAGGGGGTGATTGTTAGATAATCACGTGTCCTACACGTATTGGAATTGCAGTCGGAGTAGGTGTAGGTGTCCAGGTACTATACGTATATGTATTAGACTAGGTTTAGCTACCGAGTCGGTTGTCTAGTCTTGGCATATATATATGCGTGTATCCTGGCATGTAAACAACACCGCGGGTTGAGCAATACAAGAGAGAAAGCAAGGCTCGACAAGAGCCTTTGCCAATCAAAGTTGTTTTGCGTGTGGGTGTGTGAGTGTACTAGTTGGATCAAAAGAATCGATCAGCTAGCAGTACATGCATCTCGGGGAAGTTATCGGATACTTGTGTGTCGTCTCGTCGAAACTTTCTCGTCGGTATAGTCGGAAAGTACTCAGCGGCAGGGGCTGTGCTAACAAATTATCAGTCACGGACATGCCATTGGTTTATCGATGCCTAAGCTTAACTTAGATAGCATCCTCCATCTCAGTCGAATCACAGGAGCAGTAATCTCACTACGGAGCAGCCTCATCAATCATCATCCACATCACCGAGGTCGTCCTTGTCATCTTCATGAGGAACCTCCACAATGGAGTAATCCTTGTAAGTCAGACCGGGGTAGCGAGCCTCGCGCGCCCGCTGACGTGCCTCGAACCGCGCCTTCATCTTGGCGTAGCTAACCTCTGGGTTTTCATCGGAGTCGTAGTGGTAGTCGGCCGGGTCGATGCCGTCGTCCTCCGACGAATCCTGAGGAACTAGCACCACCTGCTGCGAACTCGAATGATCCACCACCACCACGTCCACCGTCGCCGCCTCCCGGGTCTCCTCCGCCTTCCGCTTCATGCCATACCCGTCGATCGCCTCCGAGCCCACGCTTTTTGAATCGGGCTCCACCACCTAAGAAAACTCCTCCTTCTTGTCGGCCATGGGCGGATTTGCTCTGCCTCGCCGAGGGATTTCGAGTTTCGGGTGGATCAGCTCCGCCTCGTCGAGTTTTTCGAGTATTGGGGTGTTGGGGGTTTCTGAAGGAGAGGAGGCGGCGACTAGCTAAGAGCATCTCCACTCGTTGGGCGAACCCAGGCCGGAATCTGGACCAAACTTTGGTCGGACGGTGCAAGTTTTTGGCCTGGGTACGCGCAGTTCCCCACTCGCGTACCCAGGCCGAGTTCTTGGGACGCCCGCATCCGCTGAAATTTGGCTCAAGTTCATCCAGATTTCGCATAGTTCATCATACAATGAATACAGAACATTTTAAGACCAAAGTTCGGCGAAATTTTAAACACAGTTCGGCGTAAAATTGTAAATATAGTTCAGCCAGAAGTGAAAATACAACATATTTCGGCGAAGTTCGGCCTAGTTCATGCTGACATCTACGACGTGTTGCCCCTGCGTATTCACAGGTGCTCAACAAGATCATCCTGCAGCTGTTGATGCATCGCCGGATCTCGGATCTCCTAACGCATTGCGATAAATGTAGCCCAGGTTGGAGGCACCTGATGATCAGGCTCAGCAAGAGGACCCTATCTGTAGTATGGCTCGTCCTCCTCGAGCAAACTTACTAGATCCTTCCTCTCATCCTCAATGATCATGTTGTGCAAGGTCACACAACAGTTTATCACTTCCCACATCTGATCTTTCAACCAAGTCATAGCAGGGAACCGGATAACTGCAAACCTCTGCTGGAGCACACCAAATGCCCGCTCCACGTCCTTCCTGCAAGCTTCCTGTTCCTTGGCAAAGTGAGAATGCTTGGGGAGCATTGGGCTTGAGATAGTCTTCACAAATGTTGGACATCTTGGATAGCTGCCCTCTGCTAGATAGTATCCCTTTTTGTAGTGGTGCCCACTGATCTCAAATTCCACGGGGGGAGCATGACCCTCAACAAGCTTGGAAAAGACAGTTGAGGATTTGAGGACGTTGATGTCGTTGTTCGATCCTGCCATGCCAAAGAAGGAGTGCCAGATCCAAAGATCATGTGTAGCAACTGCCTCAAGTATGACAGTGCAACCTCCTTTGTGGCCTTTGTACATTCCTTGCCATTCAAATGGACAGTTCTTCCACTCCCAATGCATGCAATCTATGCTTCCAAGCATACCAGGAAATCCTCTACTTTCATTGACCGCGAGGATCCGAGCAGTGTCTTCAACAGTGGGTGATCTCAAGTACTGTTCCCTGAACACTGCAATCACTGCCCTGTAGAACCTGTACAAGCAATCAATGGCGGTGGACTCGGAGATGCGAAGATAGTCATCGACAGCATGAACGGTGCTCCATATGCAAGCAACCTCATTGCCACGGTGCACTTCTGAAGAGAGGAAAAACCCAACCAAGCCGGTGCAATCCTTCTTGCAAATGAAATAGGGGTCGAACTCCCGGATGGCATGCACGATCTTGAGGAAGAGCTTCCGGCTCATCCTAAAACGGCGGCAAAACACGTCCTCTCCATGGAGTGGCTGGTCGGCGAAGTAGTCGGCGTACAACATGCAGTAGCCCTCTATCCTTTGTCTCGCCTTGCACTTCCGGCGACCTGGCGCCGAACCACCGCGCTTCGGCTTCGCCATCTGCATGTACAGCTAGGCGAGCGATGCGAGGATCTGCAAGTGCTCTTCACCTTCGGCGACCTTGGCGCTCTCCTCCTCCAGGAGTACGGCGAGCATCTCCTCATTGTCGAATTCCATGGCGAGTATCTCGTCCTCGTCGGAGTCAACGGCGAGTATCTCGTCCTCGTCGGAGTCCTTGGCCGAATTCGGCCAAATGCCGAACACTTGGCGGGCGTGGTGGTGGGAGCATGCAGCGAAGCAGAGCTACGGCAAAGTTCGGACGGCGAAAGCGGCGGCCAAGAGGGCGTGAGGATGCGCGGTAACTACGGCGAGCGTATCTAGAGGCGTGGGCATGTCTCGGTGCAGTGGAGCTCCGCCGGCGAAGTCATGGCGACAGGGGACGCTGGGAGCTCTTTGCGGCAGTCTGGGCGAGTGGAGTGGGTGGGGATGGGACTGTCTCGCCGGCAGAGCTGGCCCACGCCATTTTTTGCGGTGTCCGGCGTCCTCAGGGCGTACCCGGGAACTTGGGTTCGGCCTGGATAGGCCGAACCAAAACACGCCGAAATCCGGACGAAAATAGGTCCCCGGGTACGCGACTGGGCCGATTTTTGGTGTCCGGACCGAATTTCGGCGTCCGGATCGGCGTCCTGGGTAGGCGAGTGGAGATTCTCTAACTCGGTTCGGAGTCGGCCGTCTTTGGGAATTGGGATGGAGTCCGGAGTCCGGACTCGTGTGGATTGGGCTAGCCCACTTGCCTTCTTTTCTCCTTCTACCTTAGTGGGCCAATCTACTCTAAAACAATACTCGTAGAAACAAACACTTTAAAACGATATCTCAATTGCAGTCTCTACTATTTGCGCAGAAAATAAATGTATTTTCCACCACAAAAAAAAAGTTACAAAATTATTACTCCTAGTTGGTTGTTACAAACAAAATAATTATAAATAAATTTAAGAAAATATAACCATCCAAAAATATCACTCAACTGTGATTGTAAAAAAAACAGCAAGTGCAGGACACTTGTTTAGAATCGTGCTTTGATGTTAGCATGGTTCATCTCAAGGTCATCGTCATAGTCGTTAGCGCAACTCCAACAGTGCTCTAACGCTGCTTATGTCTAAATCGGTCAGTTTATGGTGGTCCGCGGATAGTATATATGCCCTAGCTTTGTTTGTTTGGGGTAGCCACTTCACCCATCAGCGGCCAGCAAAACAAGTGGGCACACCATATATAATTCTATATATTAAACAAAAGAAATTGTCTAGCTAAAAAATAAAAACATTAAAATAGTTCACTCTACTCTAGTAGGGTGTGCTAGTGGTGATGTCATCGATGGCGGCCTGTGGCCTCGTCCCCGTCGATGGTGATGGTGATAAAGACCTCCAACAATGGCTAGGCTCCTTCGGCCGTAGGTGGAGGCAACGGTGGCTCAGAAAGAGGGGTCACAGGCGGTGCAACTACCATCATCGTTGACAGAGCCTGTCTAAATAAAAAATAGACCCGAGGCAAATACAAGAAATATGTTTTATACTAAACTGTTATACTTATTTAAATTTATATTTCTTACAACGGGATTATCATAGTTTTATTTAGTTAGATGGCACACATAACCAATGTATTTCCCGTTATAGTATTCTTTGTTATTAAGTTGTAATGTATCAATCAATAGTTTGACTGTTCTAAATTTAAATTATATGATGTAATAAAATTCCTCATTTAATTAATTATCCTTAGTAGTAATGCATAAGGCTTGTTCTTGTATCTGTGTTGATGTATATATTTTAATATCATTAAATGTCAAGATAGTGATCTTTTAAATATACGCTCGAAGAAATATCCTAACTAGGGTGGTTCTATTTGGGTTGTTCTACTATATGTGTTACAACTCTGTTTCCAAAATTTTAAACCATGTTTTATTTTTTATAAACTTTGGGAAATTCTCACAAACCTAAAGGTTCCAAAATTTCAAAAAATCTCACATATCAAAGATAGAATTCAAAGATTATAGTGCCATTATAGAATGGATTTTCAAACAAATAGAGTAACTTCTCAAATTTGAACTTTAAGAAAATAAAATAACATAATAATAGCATCTTGGTACATATCAAACACACTTTTGAAAAAAAACATGTGTCTATATATTTGGTAGAAACATACCACTGTGAAATTCTCAAAATGTGTTGCCATGCAAAGGCTAATAACTACGAGTTTTATTTAAATTTTAGATTTTTATACGAACACTCCCGCGAATTAGTTTGTGCCTTGAAGCTTATGATATTCATTTTGATAGTCAAAATCTCGGGAAATATTTCTAAGCCAAGAATAAACAAGAAATAGTGAACTTATTTCATAGGTGGCATTTGCATGTGTGCTATTTAAGTAGTATTAAGGAGTAAAAAACACATGTCATCCCCAAATAAGGGCACGCTGATTGAGTTGTAAAATTAAATACGACTAACTGAAAAGTAATTGAATGGAGAAAGATACACACTAGCATATCACTCTAACAATGCAATACATGGACCAGGGCCCCTTTATGACTGGGGGCCTAGGGCGGTCGCCCCTCCGCCCCATGCTATGGACCGGCCCTGATCGTTGACTCCTCCATGGCTTGGTGGAGGCCAGTTTACTTGACCTCCTCCCAGGGGCGTAGCTAGGCTTATTCAAGGGTATGCAATGAATATCCAATATTATTTGCAAAATAAAACCATTTTATAAGCTCATATATACATGTATATGTGCATTGTTAACATTTTTACGTGTGAAACACCTCCACAATCGAGACATACACATATGTCCCGATGCCTCCCACGACCTGTGCTCTTTATCTGGACCTATCTCCACTTTCTACTGCTGCCGTTGCTCCCCCATTTGCACGATTCAGAATATTTAGTCGAAAAGGCTAGCCCATGTACCTAGAACTGGTGGATAACTTCTTAATTTATCATTTATCTCCGGCTAAGAATTGATAATTAATATTTTGTATTTGTCCATTCATTATAGCAGCCTTTTCATATTTAACGACAAAGAGTTAAATTGTATTTTATCCTCCCACAGTTGTTTTTTGTAATTTTCTCCTTGTTCTTGCAATGTACCTAAATAACATTGTTAGTACTATGAACATATTATTTGAACAGCTAAAACACATACGAACATTAAGAAAAAAGTCTGTAAATTCGCATACCCAATACGAGAATGCTGGCTTCGCCACTGCCTCCTCCTCATGTTGGGAGAGCTCAATAGCGGCCCGGAGCACCTCCTCCTTCGCCATCTCCTCCTCCATGGGCTCATAGTAGTCCTCCGACGCACTAGCACGAAAAGGCTTAGCAGTGACAGGTCAGGAATCAACTACATCAATGATAGAGCCATTTGTCAGCAATATACAGTCATTGGTAACACCTTACCACTGACGTCGACGGTACTCGCCTCCCGAACGGTTAGCGCTAACAACCAAATTGATTTTCATCGATCGATGCAGGTACTTCAGCAGACGAGGCGCAGCTAACCAGCGACATTCCAGCGGCGTACGCATAATCTGTGTACAATGATGGTGCTTCAGTAAGTGACGATTAGAAAACTACACCTGTACGTGAATAAGTTGTTGGTGACGTGTCGCTTTAACATGATGCTGTCATAGGTAGAACATAGTTGTGTGCATTACATCCATGCATATAAAATCTAAGAAAACTAAAAACCTTTTGATAGAACTTGTCAAAGTGACTGAGGTTCGATGATTTAGGACTGGTTCATCATGCTGAGTGTTAAAACTTTGAAATAATCTTTGGTAAATTTTTAAGCTAAAAAATATAGGTGTAAGATTCATAAATAAAACTGAATCAACACACAAGACATTTGAATAAATAAATAAAAACTTGATATTTAACTTATATTCTCTAAACCTTATTTAACACATGTGGTGAATAATTCTTAGCACATGATAAACCATACTTTGACTTATCTAAACCCGGACTTATCTAGTTGTCAACACCCGGATTTTTAATCCCAGATACCTGTTATGCCATACATCGCAATCTCAGGATTACCATTTTTGCGAGACATAACAAATTGGATGTCACGGTACATCATCCATTATAAACCATACATAAGGTCTTACACAAATAAGGATTTCATGATCCAGTCTTAATACACTTCAAGCAGCGGAATAACGTAATAATAACGATAGCATAGGCGAGACTCCATCTCCATGGTCACAGGCAATGCTGACGATGGGAGATGATCCTAGTTGTTGTAACCTTCCTGCTGTCCGTCCTCTTGATACTCTTCTTCATAGTCTGGCCATAGGAATAGTCAGGGAAAAAGTCATGAGTACTCTTTAAGTACTCGCAAACTAATACTAACAAGTGGAGGGGTTTTGAGTAGGACATACTAGGCTCTAGGTTGTTTTGAAAAAGCCAGATTTATCTCTACTGAGTTCAGAAGCAAAGAAGACTAGTTAAACGTTTTATAACACCTAAGTGGGAACTTGAACTTTCATGTCACAACCCTGTTGTGATCAAGTCAAAGTCACGAATCATTTCACAAGTCATTTTGAAAACATCTGACGATGGAACAGTATGCCCACTCCAACTATCCATAATCGCTGACGCGGCTATTCGAATAGTTTGACACTCTGCAGAGATTGTACATTTTTACCACAACATTCGATACATCCATTAGGAACAATCCTGAATTCACCGATAATCAATCTCAACCTTTCAATTACACGCCCTAATATATGCACCTCTCCTGTGAGTTTGGCCTCCCAACCATGACCAACTGTCATCTTGGGTACTGCACAGGTGGACAATCTTCATAAGGTAGCCTCAGCTTAAACCTTGGCTGCAAGGGAACCCATACTAAGGTATATAAATTTCCAGTCAAGCCCTACCCAAATTTCGGGTATTGTGGTTGTACGGTAGAATTGGAATGGTGTCGCATCCAGACAACCATCAGTTTTATAAAGGGGCTAAGGCTCATGCCTCAACATTTTCATCATCAAAATCATCTGGTGTTCAAGAACACATGTCAAAACATTTCATTAGAATGACTCATCATTCTAAGATTTTCATAATCATTTTCACCAAGTATTCCCATCTAAAGTGATCAAGTTTTATGCTTAGCACTAGCAACTACATGTGGGGGTAAACACTAATGAGGGGTGGAAATAAAGTGTGAATTAGCTAAGTTCAATCTCATGCCTCAGGATGACATCAAGATTTATCTAACTTAGGTCAAGTTTTATGCTCTTTATGCTACCTTTAACATCTTTCTAGGATCTACAAGTCACTAAATAAACCAAACTAAAGAGATTTGATAAAGAACTAAAATACTAAGCTTGCAAGTAAAACTGGGATTTGGTATCATCAAATGTATCTAACCAAGCATGCTTAATGCATTGCATAGGTTATCTAACTTTCATAGTTGCAAATGTTAGCTTGCATAATTGCAAGTATATGCTTGCTAAGTCAATTGGTAGTGTTAGGCTTGCTAAGATATTAGTATAAGCTTGCATGGTGAAACTTGATTAGTTGGTAGCTTTCCTTGTGCAGAGCAGTGGTTAAAGTTCTCCTCAGCTTCTTCCTCGTAGTATCCTCCTTCCTCCTCGTATCCTTGGTCGGTACTAGCGGCTATAAATAAATACGAGGTACACAATCACCAAACAATACTTAACTATTTCTATTTATCACACCAAGGTTTTCACTAGATGATATAGGATCGTCACAAGCATTACAATCATTAAGGCAAATTATTTTATTTAGAAAAGTAATTTCTACTCATTGAAAAATTACTTAAGATTTAATATTCTCCAACTAAAACATGGGATCATGTTGACACATGTCACCACCAAATATTTCAGTACATGGGAATATGATTTAAAGTGGTGTCATAATTTAATAAGGTTTAACGTTTTTATTTTAATTAAATAAAGTGACTAGAAATGCCTATGGGGCATTCTTTTATTACTTGATCATTATTTCTACAAGTAGACCTATATATTTTTATATATTCTGAAAGGTCTGTTTAAATGTGATTTTTGAGAGTTGGAATCAACTCAAAAGCTTTCATGGTTGAATTTTAAAAATGTTTGAATGCAGAAAAGCTTCTACCTCTACTAGGAAAACGGCCTTTAGTGGCGCACCTGAAAACATCATCTGTGGCGCACTGTGCGCCACGTGCCTTGCGCTACGACTATCTCTCAGCCGTGGCGCACTGCCTAGTGCGCCACGGTTGTGTAGAGACAGGCGTAGCGCACCTGCTAGTGCGCCATGGATGTTTGGGCAGGTGCGCTACCCCTAGGATCTTCTGTGGCTCACTAACTAGTGCGCCACTAAGCTTCTATAATGCGCTTTAGGTGTAGTGCGCCACAGAAGGTAGACCATGTGCGCCATAGATGTATTTTTTGTTTTTTTAATTTCTGAGCCAGATTATATACAATACAGATTATATACAATATTACAGCAGATATACACACACAGATACAAGATATACAATTATATATATAAATACACAATATAAAAAACAAGATTGAAACAAATACATATAGATAAGTCTCATACATGAATACATAGTATAAGTTACATTGTTTCGATCAAGTTACAAAGTAGTAGTTGGTGACATGCGAATACATGTGTCGATCGAACAAGTTAGAGCTCGGAAGCTCGCCTAGACATCTAAACTAGCTAGACACAAACGCGGGATAAATAACCAAAGAAGATAAGCATGATCATCGCCGCGACGAAGGTGTAGGTCTTCATCCGGTTCCTTGTCCTAACTCCCGCTAGATAGCGTGTGTATCTAGCTTCCGCCTCCGCCATAGTGTTGTACCCTTTGTAGCTATTGCCGCTGAAACGGTGCACCTGTCTCCGGCAGTCTTCCCAATCATCGTAGACTCCGGGAACCCGTCCCTTGTACACGACGTACCACGTCATCTATAAGTTGACAATAATAATTAATCGGTGATTAAAAAAACATATATAATTAAAGTCGCATATGAAGATACACTTATAGAAAGTACTCCTAAATCAAAAAGACCAAACTCAAAAAGCATGCCTCATATATAACTAGGTTGTTCGACACAGGAATATGCTACGATGGAACTGTTCGCCAAGTAGGATGCACAACACCTGGACCTGTGCATAGCACAAGGCGAACAATCCCATCGCAGCACATTCACATATAGTGTTCCACGACATTTCAATCATCGGCATTATTCTCGAAAAAGACCAAAGTAACTCAAAAAGCATGCCTCATATATATACATAGGTCGTTGGACACAGGAATATGCTACGATGGAACCGTACGCCAAGTAGGATGCACAACACCTGGACTTGTGCATAGCACAAGGCGTACAATCCCATCATAGCACATTCACATATATATTGTGCCACGACATTTCAATCATCGGCATATTCTCGAAAAATACAAAAATAACTCAAAAAGAATGCCTCATATATATACATAGGTCGTTGGACACAGGAATATGCTACGATGGAACAGTGAGCCAAGTAGGATGCACAAGACCTGGACTTGTGCATATCACAAGGCTCACAATCCCATCGTAGCATATTCACATATATAGTGTGCCACGACATTTCAATCATCGGCATTATTCTCGAAAAAAAGAGTAAGGAAAAAAAGAAGGACCAAAGTGAGGAAAGGACCAAAGAGTAAGCAAAAAAACCAAGCATTGATTGATATATAATAATAATAAGCAAAATAAGTAAGCGATGATTCATAAACCTAATAAGATAAGTACACTTGTCCACACACACACAAAGGTCATCTATAGTTTGTAACTACAACTAGGCCAACATCAAGCCTTTTGGCTCGGCTTAGGGAACGGGAGGACGCCTTGTCTCGTCATGAACTTCCTATAGTCACCCTGCATCTCTAGGCGATCTTCTATGTCACGGTTATTCGGGATATTTCCTCCGTAGAAGATCCCCCCCCCCCGAAGTCATGACATCACGAAAGATGATTGCCCCAAACTGCTGCTGGATGCGATACATCTCTTGTCTAATATCAGAATCATTGATCTTGGCCTTTGCTTCGGCCCACTGTTTGAGATGATCTGGCAGCGTAGAATTCTGGTGGTCAAGTAGGAACGCCCTCATGTGATGGAGTGCGTAGTAGGCTTCCTTCTTACTGTTTTCCGGCTGCTTCACGCAGGGGAACTCCGTTACGTGGTTGAAGACGTGCCTGCCGAACTTGACCTTCGTACGCACGAAGGTGGTGCCTTCCGTCGAGGCAAAGCCAGTGAGAGCATCATCCAGAACTTCCTTGATCTTGTCGTAGTTTTTCTTCTTTTCTAGACTCCCCGAGTCGAAATACGTGGCGTGGGAATGCTTCGGCGATAAGGATATGAGCGTGTAGTGTTCATATCTGCGCAAAAAATTCAAATGGAATGTGTTGGAAAAAGAATGATGATGATCTAATAAAGCCAATTGACGGTGGCGAGTGAATAACGACTTACTCGGGAAAGTAAGGCACGAGAATGTATTCCTTTGTCTTGTTCGCCACGAGGATTCTTTTCTCCACAGTAGTCGAGCTCCCAGATCTCCTCGATTCTTCCGTAGAATCTTTCCTTCACGTTGTCATCGGTGTAGAATTCCGACGTTACGCCTGAGTTCTGATAATCACACTTGTTGTCCTTTTCCTCCGTGTAGAATGTGTAGCCGTTGATATCATACGCCTGATAGGTCACCAGGTTTTGCATCGGTCCCTGCGATAAGGTGAATATGATCTTTTCCGTGTCAGAAGAATGCGATCACGGGGGATTATCAAGGAGCGTCTGCCTAAACCAACGCGTGAAATCTGAGTTGTGCTCTTTGATTATTTCTCCCTGCGTCCTCTGTATGCCCCGGTCACTGTACTTCTTCTCGATTAACCTTTTGTGCTTCTGTACCCAAGGATCGACTAGTTTTGAATGTTGTAGCGCGACAAGGTTTGCTCGATCAAAGCCTGCGCGTCGAAAATCGAAGTCTGCATGCAGTATGCGACGACCCTCTCGGTGACCAGATCCGTCGAGCTTGCCAAGGTGCCTGTTGACGGGAAGACCGATAGGGTTCTCGATGTCTAGATAATTCGTGCAGAAAGAGATGCACTCTTCGGACAGAAAGCCCTTGGCTATGCTTCCATCTGGACGGGACCTGTTGCGAACGTATCCTTTGATGTGTCAGTTCATCCTTTCGAACGCCATCATGCTACGGAGGAACATCGGCCCGAGTTGTACGATGTCCTCCACGACATGGACCATCAGATGCACCATAATGTCGAAGAATGCGGGTGGGAAGTAGACCTCAAGCTCACATAGTATCACCACAATCTCCTCCTGTAGCCTCCCGAGCTGATTCACGCCAATCGACTTCCTAGAGATGACGTCGAAAAACTTGCATAGGCCAAATAACGTTTCACGGACGTGCTCGTCCATTATCCCTCTTAGTGCGACCGGAAGTATCTGCGTCATTAGCACGGCACAGTCGTGAGACTTCATGCCACTGAACCTCTGCTTCTCCTCGTCTAGGTATCTGCTTATCTTGCCCGCATAGCCGTAAGGAAATTTGACTCCTAGAAGGCACTTGACAAACTGTTTGATCTCATCCTGGCTTAGAGTGAAGCAAGAAGGAGGGCAGTAATATTCGTTCTTCTTGAAATTTTTACCCTTCCGACGACCTTGTGTCGTCTCCGACTCATGATCATCGTCATCTTCCTGATCATCAGGAGTAGTGCGTCCTCCGTGAAGCTCCTTCCGGATACCCAAGCATATCAGGTCGTGCCTTGCTTTCGGACCATCTTTCGTCCTATCTGGCATGTTGATTATGGTGGCGACCAGACTCTCGCACACGTTTTTCGTGATATGCATGATGTCGAGGCTATGAGGCGTGCGGAGAAACTTCCAGTATGGCAACTCCCAGAAAACAGACCTTGTTTTCCATACCTTCATCAGCGGCTTGTCTTGTTGCTGCCTCTTTCGCTTCTTTCTAGGATTAGGACAATCTTTCCAGTTTCTCAGCAACTCTTCCACTTCTTCGCTGCTCCTACGCTCTGGGATTCCTCGGGTCTCTGATTTGCCGTCGAACAGGTCTCCACGTTTTCTCCATGGATCATTCTTGCCGAGCCACCTCCGGTGCGCCATGAACACGGTTTTCGATGACCCTGGATCTTTCTCTAGTTGGAGATAGCTTGTGTTATCCATGCACCTAACGCATGCGCAGAATCCTTGGATAACCTGCCCCGAGATATACCCACAACTTGGATAGTCTTGCACCGTAGTGACCAACGCGGCTCTCATAGTGAAATAATCCTGTGCGACGGCGTCATAAGTATTGGCTCCAGATTCCCATAACGTGGCTAGCTCCTCTTTCAACAGCCCGAGATACAGATTGATGTCGGTACCAGGTTGTTTCGGCCCTTGAATTAGCATACTCATTTGTATGTACTTCTTCTTCATGCACAACCATGGAGGGAGGTTGTACATCCATACAAACACGGGCCAAGTGCTGTGCGTGCTGCTCTGGCTACCGAACGGATTGAGTCCATCGGTGCTCGCACCAAGCCTGATGTTCCTCGAATCTCCACCGAATTCTGGGAATTCGAGGTCCAATGCTTTCCACTGGCTAGCATCTGAAGGGTGCGTCAGCAGCTCATCCTTTTCGGGGTCATCATCATCATCTCCTGGCTTCTTCCTTTCCGCATGCCATCGCATGAGCTTCGCTTCCTTAGGGTCCGCGAAAAAGCGCTACAGACGAGTAGTGATAGGAAAGTACCATACCACTTTTCGAGGTGCTTTCTTCCCTTTCTTGTATCGACTAACGCCGCACACCGGACATGCGGTTTTCTCCGCGTCCTCGCCCCGATAAATGATGCAATCGTTGATGCATACGTGATATCTAACGTGCGGTAGATCGAGAGGACAGACGATTTTATTGGCATCCTCGATACTAGTTCGACATGTGTTCCCCTCCGGGAGACGATCGTGCCAGAATGCCATCATATCGTCGAAGCTTGCGTCGCTCAATTTGTGTTTTGCCTTCATCTCCATAGCCTTGAGCGTTACATTCAACCGGTTATCATCGGGCATGCATCCTTCATACAATGGAGTAACCGCGTCTTTCTCAAGTTGCGCAAGCTTGGCTTTCTCTCTAGCGGCAGCCCTGGCGTTACTCGTCTGCTTGAGAAGCAGCTCTTGCACATAAGGGTCCCGCACCCAGCCTGATGTTGTTCCATCGTCGTCTGGTCCTCCGGCATCTAGATCATCATCATCCCGGTCTGCTTCCGCACCTTCACCATCTCCAGGAGACTCTTCATCATCTCGCCCATTCTCGCCGTGATGATGATCATCGTCATGTTGGCCACCTTCACCGTCTCCATCGTCTACGTCATCGCTTATCCAACGAGTGTATCCATCCATGAAACCATGGCGGAGCAGGTGCACCTGCAGATTCCCGGAATCTGGGTCGATCACCCAGTTGAGTTTGCATCTTCTGCACGGACATCTTATATCTGTCTTGTTATTTCGTATCATGTCGGCCGTCGCACATTTCAAAAATCTAGCCACAATTCCTTCGCTCATTATGCGGACCATTTTTGCCTGCACGGTGTACACGGTACAATTTGAAGTCTATTAGAACCACATAATGAATGCATGCATGCAATGGTCGATAGAAAATTTCGGCATGACCTATCCTAAAATTAGGACCTTTGCGAAATGCCAAAGTCTTGCCAAAATGGAAATGAATCAACATTTTGGCAAAACAAATGGCAACTTGTTCACATACAAACACAAGAGATAGAGACCGATCCATACACACATGAACATATCATTATCCTCTCCATACACACATGCATGAGCATCATCGATACTCTCCATATACACACACATATGACCATCGATCCTCTCCATACACACATCATGAGCATCGATCATCTACATACATATGAGCACATCATCCATATACACATGAACACATCCTTACATGGACAACTTACCGAGATGAGAGACCGATCTTGAGAAAGATGTAAAGAAGAGGTGCGCGCGAGACCGGAGACCTTCCTCTATTACTTATGTAACATCCAAGGAAAGTTCTACATGCTAAAAATGGTGAATGGGTGGAGAAATTGAGGTGGGAAGGAGAAGATCCCGACTTGATCTAAGGAGGAAGAAGAAGGGGAAAGTGAAGTGTGGGGTGGTGGATGTGGTCACACATGTGCACATAAAGTGCTGTCAAAAAATCGACACATCCGTGGCGCACACGGCCCTAGTGCGCCACAGGGAAGAGTAACATCCGTGGCGCACATGCCCTAGTGCGCCACAGGGAGTAGTAACATCCGTGGCGCACATGCCATAGTGCTCCACGGATGTGTCTGGCCGTTTCACAGCAGAGGGGGGGCGTACCGCACCACCACAATGTGCGCCACAGTTGGCACTAACATCCGTAGCGCACCTGACCTGTGTGCGCTATAGATGTTTGGCGTGCGGCCAACAGGGCCCTGGCCCACACATATCTGTGGCGCACTATGGTCATGTGCGCCACGGTTGTTCTAGTTACTAGTAGGGCACTGCCCACAGGTGGGCCACGCATGTTTTAGCCGTGGGGCACTTCAACCATGTGAGCCACGGATGTGCTGATTACCTATAGCCGTTTTCCTACTAGTGTACCTTGTTATTTTTACCATGGGTGATCTACAAATCTAAATGGTTTGAATCCAACAGGGGATTAAGCATTCCAGTACCTTTCTAACAAAATTGGTTTCATGCAATTTGGTTTAGTGAATCGAGCTGGGTTGATTTTTGAAACTAGGTATAGAACTGGGTTTGAAACTAAAAGAATAACCCTAAATTTGAATTACTGGATCGCGCGGGATGTTAACTGGGTCGGCCCACGATGCACAGCACACTCGCGGGTGGGTTTAAGTGAACGACCCCACCATTCAGTGAGACAGAGGGGTGCGAAGCGGTATGGGGGGATGTGGACCGCACGATCAAGCTCTAATCCTACGGCTACGGTTCATCGTCCACGTCGGGCAACGCCGGTGAGACAGGATCCTAGCGCGGCCAGTGGGGGTCGTGGGAGGCTCACCGGGGCTCAGGCGATGGTCGGCGACGGGGGCGAAGGACGAAGTCGACGACGGCGATCCTCCTGGTACCGGCAGCTCCTCCTGGGGCGGCTCCAATCAACGACGCCCTTCTTCCTCCTCCACGGCAAACTCCGGCCAAATTCCGGCGATGCACTGCTCGCCTTGCTCCCGGGGTGAGGTGGGGTGCTTCTGAGAGAGAGGGGAGTGAGATGGTGTGAATAATTTGGGCTGGGGTGGCCTCTATTTATAGTGCCTGAAGGGGACCGACGGGCGCGGGCTGAGCTTGTCGTGGTCATCGGCACAGTGGGCTAATGGCATGGGCATCGATAGGGGAAGGTGCTATGTTCCCTGGTGAAGCTAAATGGCATGGCTATGCGGCGTGGGCCGGTGCGAAATGGTTGGAACGTCGCGGTGCTCTGAGCGGGTCCGACGGTGGTTTTAATGGCGCACAATGTCTATGGTCCGCGCGGCGGCGAACGGGCATGTCTGGGGTGTTCCTGGGGCGGTGGCGATCCTGCTTGCAAGCGGCGAGGGAGGCGCGTTGTCTGTGGGTGTGTGTCGCGGTTGGCGCTCTGGCGCGCTCTCGGCTCGCTCGGGAAGAGAGGCTTGGCATGCTCGGGCTATGTGGTCCAGGGGCTGGCTGCGCTCTAGGCTTGGACAGGGGGTAGCGGTGGACGGTGGAGAGTGTCCCAGACATGGTTGCTAGGCTTTTTGCTTCTCCTAGCTTGCTGTCGACTGAGAGGTGGTAAGTTGAGCTCGACATGGTCACCATTGATGGCTATGGCAAGCTCACAGTGGTGCTAAAGCTTGTTAAATGGGCTAGATGATCTACTAATAGCTTACTGTGAACCAGAGAGGGAACATGTTAGGCCAAAATCGCTGCTCCTAATAGTGTTTGATGTTTGTTGGTTTGGTGATCACAAGGTGTTTGATGAAATGGCCGAAATAGATTCAAATTTGAATTTTGGATTCAAACTTGGTGGGTGTGTTGGTTACATACTAGGGAGTCTCTGGTTAGTAGGATTGGTCAAGGGGTACTGGTTTGGTTGGTTTTTGAAAAAGGGGTGATCTTCACATATGAATCAGATTCAATTTTGGAATGTGATTTGAATCAAGTTGCCAACTGTTTCTGCAAGTTTAAAGGGTGGTCTTTGATTCAATTTTACTTGGTCTAGCAAGGGGTGAAAAGAAATAGAATTGTTTCTGTTTGAAATCTTGGACTAGAAACACTCAAAGTGGTCTAGTGAGCAAGATTGGCAAAAGTGACCATTTGCTTTATTTGTTTTGTTTTTGATTTTCTCTTGATTTTTTTTGCTTGGAAATGTTTTAGATGATGTTGGTTTCACCTTTAAACCATTCCTTGCTATTTAGACCAATCACACAAGTACATTCCTTCATTCATACAATCATCACATACACACATGCATTCCTAATGATTTGAATTGACAAACGTTTTTGTTGGCCCTAATTTTGGTGATTTGAATTTGATAATCATTGTTCAATATTTTTGGGATGTTACAAACCTTCTCTCCTTAAACAAAATATTGTCCCGAGATTTGAGAAAGAAGAAAGAAGAAAGAAGAAAGAAGAAAGAAGAAAGAAGAAAACTAGGATTTAAAAAGATCGGGAAACTCCGTCTTGATGTGATCTTTTCACTCCCAGGTAGCTTCTTCTTCCGTGTGGTTACTCCACTGAATCTTGAGAAACTTGATGCTTCAGGTCCTGGTGGTCCTGAAAGCTTCCTCCAAAATACGGATGGGTACTTCGGGATACGTCAGGTCATTGTTGATCTCTATGGTTCGGTTATCAATGTTCTTGAAAACTTCAGTTTTCTCTAGGACTTCAAGGCATTTGCGAAGTAACAATATATGGAACACATTATGCACTGCTGACATCTCCTCAGGCAGTTCCAGTTGATACGATACTTCTCCTCGATGATTAAGAATCTTGAAGGGTCCGATATATCTAGGGGCTAACTTTCCTTTGAGCTGGAAATGCTGCATTCCCTTCAAAGGCGACACTTTGAGATACACAAAATCTCTGATATTGAAAGCAAGGTCTGGATGTCTCTTGTCGGCATAACTCTTCTGTCTGGATTGGGCAGTCTTGAGGTGCTCACGGATCTTGTGAACTTTCTCTTCTGCTTCTCATAGAATATCGGGTCCAAAGATCTGACTCTCTCCTACTTCCGACCAATTCAAAGGGGTACGCCACTTCCTTCCATACATGAACTCAAATGGGGCCATTTGCAAACTAGCTTGATAATTGTTGTTGTAAGAAAATCCTGCGAACGGCAGATAGTCTTCCCATTTAGATCCATACTCTAACACGCAGGCTCTCAACATATCTTCGAGTATTTTATTTACTCTCTCCGTTTGTCAATCAGTCTGAGGGTGATACGCTGTGCTAAAATCTAGTCGGGTTCCTAATCCTTCTTGGACTTTCTTCCAGAATCTCGAGGTAAACTGAGTTCCTCTATCCGATACAATGTTCTCGGGGACTCCGTGCAAACTGGCGATTCTAGCGATGTAGAACTCCGCTAGCTTTGAACTCTGGTAAGTGGTCTTTACTGGTAAGAAATGGGCTACTTTGGACAGTATGTCAACTATGACCCAAATAGTCATTTCCCCTACTAGAAGTAGGCAATCCGGTGATGAAGTCCATTCCAACAGAATCCCACTTCCTTTCCGGAATCTGCAATGGTTGCAACAGTCCTGCAGGTCTCTGATGTCCCGCCTTGACACTCTGACAAATGTCACACTTGGCGATATAGCTTCCGATTTCTCTTTTCATCTTATGCCACCAAAATTGCTCCTTCAAATCGTGATACATCTTCGTTCCTCCGGGGTGGATAGAATAAAGAGTATCATGGGCTTCCTTCAAAATAGTCTCCTTCAACTCCGAATCTGCTGGTACACAGAGACGTCCTTTGTATCACAGAACTCCTTCATCTTCGGTGAATCCGGGTACTTTTCTTGTACTGATGCGACGTTTGATTCCGTCGATACTAGCATTTCCTTTCTACGCCTCCTTGATTTGACTGATCAAAGTGGGTTGAAGTTCTATGCTTGCCAAAAATCCTTCACTTACAAATTCCATTCTAAAATCTTCCATCTCTTTGTGCAAACTTGGTTGCTCCTTCAGAATCATGGAGTTCAAGCGGCACGACAATATGCTAAGGGCATCCCCTACCACATTGGATTTACCGGGGTGATAGTGAATGTCCAGGTCATAGTCCTTAATTAGCTGAATCCATCTTCTATGCCTCATATTCAGCTCCTTCTGAGTGAATATATATTCCAGGCTCTTGTGATCCGAATAAATCTCACAACGGTTTCCCATCAGATAATGCCTCCATGTCTTCAGGGATAGAACTACGGCTGCTAGTTCAATTTCATGGGTTGGATAATTATGTTCATGCTGCTTCAGTTGTTGGGATAGATAAGATATAACTTTGTCTTCTTGCATTAGCACACATCTGAGACCGATCTTGGATGCGTCACAATACACATCAAAGGGCTTAGTGATATCCGGCATTATCAAGATTGGGGCTGAAATCAATCTCCTCTTGAGTTCTTGAAAACTTGCTTCACATTTGTCTGTCCATTCAAACTTCTTGTCCTTCTTCAGCAATTGGGTCATGGGTCTGGCGATACTCGAGAATCCTTCTACGAACTTGCGGTAATATCCCGCTAATCCGAGAAATGCACGGACTTGGGTTTGGGTGGTCGGGGCTTGCCAATCTTCCACATCCTTCACCTTTGCAGGGTCAACGGCAATTCCTCTGGCTGGTATGATATGTCAGAGTAATCCTACCTCCTATAACAAGAATTCACACTTGCTAAACTTGGCATACAGCTGATGCTCTCTAAGGGTTCCAAGGATGGTCCTCAGGTGTAGCTCATGTTCTTCTTCTGATTTGGAATATATCAAAATGTCATTGATGAAAAAAATGACAAACTTATCTAGGAATTCCATAAAAACTTATTCATGAGGTCCATGAAATAAGCGGGGGCATTGGTTAATCCAAATGACATGACAATATACTCATACAATCCATATCTGGTGGTAAAGGCAGTCTTTGGAATATTCCCTGCTTGAATTTTGAGTTGATGATAACCAGTTCTAAGATCAATCTTAGAAAACACTTTGGCACCATTCAACTGATCAAACAGTTCTTCTATCTTTGGCAGTGGGTACTTGTTCTTGATGGTGACATCATTCAACTTCCGATAATCCGTACATAAACGGTTACCTCCATCCTTCTTGTACATAAACAAGACAGGTGATCTCCATGGCGACGCACTAGGTTGAATCAATCCAATCTACATCATAGCATCCAGTTGCTTCTTCATCTCCACTAATTCAGACGGGTTCATACTATATGGTCTCTGGGCTATGGGTCCGGTTCCAGGGATTAATTCAATGATAAACTCGATATCCCGATCTGGGGGCATACCGGGCAAAACATCTGGAAATACATCAGGGTATTCACAGACTATCCGGACTTGGTCAATGGTTGGTTGGGCTATATTCTTGTTGCACTTGAATTGACGGGGCAAGGTTTCAGATACATGCTCTACTGATATTCTGGCTGTATTGGTCATGGTTATGGCTTTCTTGGCACAGTCAATTAATCCTTTATGTTTGGACATCCAATCCATTCCCAGTACTACTTCCAAACCATTAGTTCCGAGTACTATTAGATTAACATAAAAGTCTATGCCATGGATTCGGATAGGAACGACCTTGCAATTTTGTCTAGCTTTGGTGGTTCAACCAGGTATTTGAACTATCATAACATGCTTCAATTTGGTGGGTTGAATCTTACTAGTGCATGCAAATTCTTCAGTAACAAATGAGTGCGATGCTCCAGAATCAAACAACACTCTTGCAAGTACTGAGTTAACAGAAAACATACCCAGCACGACATCTGGCACTTCTTGGGCTTCTTCAGCATGCATGAGAAAGAGACGGTAGTTGCGGTTGAGTGAGTTCCCTGGGGCAAACCTTCTTCCAGGCTGAACATGACGCTGTTGCTGCGCTGGGGCATTTGCATTGGGGGCTATGGCAATATTCTTGGGGCACTCATTTGAATAGTGACCCTTGGTTCCACATTCATAAAAGTCACTTGGGAATTGTCCTTTGCTGCAACAGGCACAACATTGCTCCCTGTCCTCGGGGCAGTGTTGGTGTTGCTGGCGACATTGTTGGTGTTGCTGGCGACATTGTTGTTGTTGAACTTGGGTGGTGCATGATTGACATTGCTGGGGTTGCCGGGGTTGTTGTGATTTGCTCCGGGCCTTGGGTTTCCACGGTTGGGATAGGTCGGATGGTTCATCGTGGGTCTGTTAGCTATTGGGGCAAATCCTGGAGATGGGCTAGGGCGATACTTTGGTGTATGGTGGGTTCCGGGCTGATCCATCATGCGATGCTTGCGGTTCTCATTAGCTTGGTTGATCTTGCCTTCCATCTGAATGGCAGAGTCAACTAAGGCTTCAATATCAGCAAAGGGGATATTGACTAACATTGTCTGCATCTCATCATGCAGACCATTCAAGAACCTTTCCTTCTTCTTGTCTTTGGTGTCTATCTCATCCGGTGCATACCTAGCCAATGACAGAAATTTGTCACGGTACTCAACTATGGTCATCCTGCATTGCTTAAGTTCCCTGAATTCATCTCTCATCCTCTTGATCAAACCCGGTGGCACATGGGTTCTACTGAACTTGATTTTTAACTCTTCCCAAGTCATCATTTGACCTCCATTCATGGCACGAACGCTGTTCCACCATGCTCTTGCATCTCCTGCCAGGTAGTGGGTGGCAAACAGTACCTTCTCGTTGGCTTCCACTCCGGCAACTTCTAGGTTGTTCTCCATGGTTTGCAGCCAATCATCAACATCTAGGGGCTCTTCAGACTTAGTAAATATAGGTGGATTGGTGTTCTAGAAATTCTTGAGCTTGGATCCATTGTTGTCCTGATTTCCATGGCCATGGTTGTTGTTATTGGCCATCTGGGTGATGTGCTGAAGGGTGGCTAAGTTGGCTTGACGTTTGGCTCTTTCGGCTTCGCAGTCAGAGACCAACATTTGCAAAATTTGCAACATCGGGTCCGAGGATGAATTGCTTCCTCCGCGAGGCATCTGAAGATTGAGATAGATCATGAGAAAAGAGGGGAATTTCTAAGGTTCGGGGTTTTGTAAAGTTTTTGAAGTTTGACTCAGATTTTTCTAGCAACTTGCTTTTCATTCATTCATTCACACAATACAACACACACCACAACAAGGAAAAACAGATGGTTTTAAGAACCATTCTATGAAACTACGATACAAAGGGACCGGATACACTTTCCTAACGCTTGTGCTCAAGTGTTACTAATCCTCGGAGTCGGTGTCCTCATCATCATCATCGATGAAGGCGAAGTCCTCCTCATCGATGAAGAAATCCATGGCCTGATCCTCCAGAAAGTCATCATCCTCACTGATATAGGAGTAGGGGTCTCCACGAAGGTCTTCCCCTGCATTCTCCCTCTCCTCCAGCTTCGTGTCTCTCTCGTGGATGGTCTCCTCCAAATCCGTGATCCTGTGGCGAAGACGGTGTTGGGGATATGCTATATGGGTATCCTCATAGCATTTCTCCTATCCGGATAACCCGGGTGGCCCACAGTTGGTAGCATGGCCCATGGCCTGCTAGGCGGCCCAGTTAGACGGATCCAGAAGGGAGGCCCATGCCGGATAAAGGAAGGCTACAGTGGAGTCACCAGCGTACCCGGAGCCTTAGAGTACAAGACACGCAAGACTAGTAATAGACGGTGTAGAACTCTGTAACCTGTCTGGCTAGGACTTTTCCCTGTAACCCTAGGACCTGGCGACTATATAAGTCGGGCCTATGGGGGCCTTTATGTAACATCCCAGGATTAACACCTAGAATTATAGAGGACACATGTGTGTGCATTGCATTCATGCATAAGAAAATCTAGGAAATTTTCACGCAAAATAAAAAGGGCTACAGAGTGAGTGAGGTCTCTCTTGTTCTGAGGGAAACGTCAGTGCAAGTGCTATGGATTCCGACATGACTTTTTTCGAGTCCTTTACTTATAAGGGAAATAATTCCAATTTGATTAACCAAATGATATATGTAGAACTAAGAAAATGAAAATGAATATTAAGTAATTCCCTAATAGAATGCTATTTCAAATAAAGAATTGAACTAGTGTTCATAAATAAGATACAGATAATTATGTCCAAGATTCAATAATGGAGAAAACATTTACTTTCTTATCATATAAATAATATGTTTACATTTAAGAAGGAACTTACAGAAATAGTTAAATAAAATAATAGGAAAATACAAAGAAAGGTACTCTTATTTACATCATACCATATTACAGTGTCTTCACCCTTTTGAATAAAAATGGGAATTACAAATAAGTAACAAGTCTTGTAAAAGAAAAATTGAAATTTGCAAACACAGATTTACTTTATTACAACATATATGGAATAATACAATTAATAAATGAAATAGAAAAGAATAACTTTATACAAATATTATAATTTTTACAAATGTTTAAATGAAAGAGAAAGATTACAATAAGTAAAAGAAAAATTAGAACTAAAAATCTAGCTAGATCTCTTTATCCTCTAATCTTCTTTTATCCTATCCTTCCTGTTTTTATTCCTGCACAATAAGACAAAAACAAAACAATGCAAATACAAGACAGAGAGGTGGTCAGTGTATTGGATTACTCTTAGAAGGGCATACAATTGATATGCCAGGTTCATCATCGAGTTAAAAATAAAAATCAATGCTTAGTATCTGTTCTCAGTCAAAGAAATTGGCCTCAGAACTATGCATCATTGGCCTGGGGCAAGTTTCACCAGTCCAGTACAGAGTTATCCAAACTAGGATAATACCATCACTCATTGGAACCAATCCACGGCACCAAGTCTCCATGTATGGAAACTTGCACCCAGTGGGGCCCAGTTGCAGCAGCTTACACATCACATGAAGTTGATGTGTTGTCAACACCTCAGGGAGAGCACCAGCTATAGAAAGGAAGAGACCAGCCGTAGTAGCAAAGCTAGCTATTCCATTTCCACCACACTTAGCCAAGAACACCACCCAAGCACCTCACCAGTTTCATCACATCCACATCCTCACTTTAGAGCACCACCATAGTTCATCTAGCTCATCCCAGTTTATGACAAACTATTTCCATCACCACAACCATACAAACTAGCCAGAACATCCCACCAACAGTTGTCTAGAAACTATATACAAAATCTATCAACAAAGTATAGCTAGCACCGTCATCAGAGGAAGAATAGAGGAAGGTGAGGAGCTGGACAACAAGAAGGTTAAGGTGAAGAAAGGATTCCCAGAGGCTTATCAGTAGCAGATCATCAAGCCAATGACAAGTAGGAAATTAAGAGTCCAAGAGCACAAACTTAGAAGAACAAGCTTCAGGAAGCTCAAGGTAGGAAAAAAATAAGAGCCTTGGAGGATATGGTGCATAACATATCTGTTCTTATCTGTTTTAGATAAAAGAGCAAGTAGAGGAGGTAATAAAGTATAGAAAATAGAGGATGTCTCTCAGTCATGCATAGAGGTGCTATGCAAAATCATCATCAAAAAATGAAAACCATAGCACAATATTTGTCCTTATCCAGAGATGTGCCTCAGCCTTTGCATCATTAGCAAAGTTTAGATACAAGTATAATAGTTGATCTTGTCAAGGTCATCCAATAAGATTAATCCAACACACAAGAAATTGCATAAGAAAGCACAATCATCCAGAACCATTAAATACAAAGGCATATAATTGCTATTGAAGAGATCTCATATCTTCAGATGACCAAAGATCATCTAGAACACCAAACCATCTACTTAGAAATAAATTACCAGCCTACACATATGTAATTTTCTAAATAACATGTCTATATCAGGAATTCTATTTCTAATCACCAGAAACTTAGAGGAATCTGTCCTGAAATAAAATATAGCTAGCCAACATAGCTATAATTATTCTACAATATACATACTAGAATATTTACATAAACAAGAGTATGATCTTATTAGTGTTGTAGAAGCAAACCATGAAATTACAATCAGTAATACATACCCAAGGTATATTCCTCTATATCTATTAGAACATACAGTGCTAAATAGATTAGAAACAAACTAGAGATGATGGTTTACAAGTAATTAACTAATTATATCAAGCTAGCAACACCTGAACCTTTAGCTCAATCAAAAACCCCACAGAAGAACATGATGGATCATTGGCCAGGCCATCAATCATCACAACCTAGACAGTACTAACAGAACATCACTTTGGCTTAGTATTGGATAATCACTTTCATAAAACTATGACAAGATGCAACCATCTAACACACTTAACTCAATTAGAAGATCATTAGCAGTACACATAGTCACAGATTCTCACCACAAACCACTTCTAGAATTGCCAGACCTATATCTATACCAATACTAGTAGTATTGTATCTTAGTTCAGCCATGTGCCTTAGAACAAAGGCAGCATATTTTAACAACCAATTAATCTTGTAGCTACTGATAACATAATCCTCACTACATCACTTATATCCATCCATCAATGAGCACATGACTGAAAATAAATGAGAGGGAGAAAAGAGATAACTCACAATGGTAGTTAGGGCCGTGAAGAAAGCTTTCGAGCTCGATGTAGTAGGGGCCAGCCGCAGTCTACTACCTCACGAAGGTGAGGGAGACCACAGCCATCCATGGCAGGAGCAGCAGAGGGTGCAGATGTGCAGGGGCAGTGCCAGTATTCGGGCCTAATGGGATAGGGTTTGATGAGTAGGCGAGCATCAGAAGCATTATTGTGTGGGGGGCGATGTGGGGGTGGTGAGAAGAACCAGAGCAAGGACTTGCCGACGTGCAGTGGTACTGAGGATCCGGAATTGGCTAAGAAGATCCTGGGGAGGCTAGGGTTTCTCCCAGGGTGATGGCGCGCGGGTACCGGGCACCTTAGCAGAGGGGAATCAGAAGAGAGAGAGGCATAGCAGCGCTGGGAGGTGCCGGCGATGGTCGGTGAGGCAGGCGGCGACGTTGGCGGCGGTGGCGGCATCGGGAGCAGCCAGGAAGGGGGCGGTGCGTGCGTGTACGGCGGTGTGTGTGTGGTGAGGGGTGGGCCGGGGGTGATGGGTCTGGCATGGTCCAGTTGGACTAGGCCAGCCCACATACCCAACCAAACGGCCCAAGTTGATTAGGTTTAGAAATAAAATAAAAAATGAAATTCTAAAATAACCTCCAAACATTTTTAGCTATAGAAAATTATAGAAAAATCCTAAAAATACATATGATATATCAAAATGACCACAAAAATAATATATACATAATACAAATATAATTTTAAGTGTTTAAAATAAATTTAAAGTGAAATAATTATTAACACCATTAAATATTAAATTAAATTTTATAAAATAAAAAAAACCTAAAAATAAATAAAAAATCATTTTTGTGTATCAAAATAACTCTATTATTTTATAAAAATACTCACTTAGAGTTTTATAAATAATACATAAAGCAAATATATAAAGACACTTAATTCTTTGATGAATTTTATAAAAATAAAGATAATACTTCAAAATAAATAAAATTTATTTTTAAGGTCTTGAATAAATATATTACACTAGAAAAATATTAAATATATTATTAGGAAAGTCTTTAATATTTTAAATAATAAATCCTTACCTAATACCTATTTTGTGAATTCTTTAAAAACAATTCTTAAGTAAGAAATAATCACAATTCTTATAAAACCTTGAGCAATTGGTGTCTTAGTACTAATTCCAAACCCATAACTTAAATTCATAATCAAACTTAAGTATAACTTTTAACTTTAAAATATTCCTTTAAAAATCTTATTAAAAATCCTTTTAAATAAACATTGGGTATTATGTAATATGGTGAATAATCATTATATCTTAACCACTATTAACATAACTTTAAATTCTAACAAATTACTAAGACCATCTAATTATGATTCCATTAAATAAATACATATTCCATAATAGCAAAACAAATTTAATCTAATCATTCACTTTAATAGAAAGTGAATAATCCCACACCTTTAGTTATACCTATCATAAATCTAAAACTTGGGAATAATTAAAACATATTACATCTTAATTTTACTTACCCTTTTAAAGTTAATTTTAGTCTCAAAGCTTATAAACGTCAGGTCTAATACACTACTTATGTTTTTATAGTTAACTTTGGTCTATTTCAATTAAGACATAATGCATCTCAAGTACAAACTAATCAATCAAATACCAGAAGGCATTAATCACATTTTATTAACAATGAAGATTGCTTAAATATTATAAAGGAAATCTTTTCTTCAAATGTTATTCTTTTTGCCACCTCAAATAACAATCTTATAATAAGTTCTTCTACTCTTAACAACTCAAACCCAAGGATTTTTATCATAGTCACCACATGACAATTCACCATAATCACATCATCGTATACTTTTACTTACATATTTTGGATTATTATCACTTAGGTTCCTTATAAAGATCATTACTTATAAAGTAAAATTTGAAGATAAACCAACTCTTAAAAGAATCACTTGAATTCACTTCACTCAAAGTATTGGGGATTCACTTTGGGAGTTTTACAAAATGCATATCATTACTTATACATAACTGCATCTTGCTTCTTTAAACATTAGTCCTTACCGGACCAATGATGCTGATTTCAGATATTGGATCTTATATTGTCCTGAAGACCGTGAGTGCATAATCTTGAAATCACAAAAGGCAAGTTCACACTTGCTCATGTCCTTTGATTATTTTATGTAAAGTATTTTGCAAATCCAGTGTTGTCATCACCTACTATAAGAGTTCTGGTGGTAAAGGAACATATTATCATAATAATGTGATTATAGGTTATTTACCATGAGGTAATAACCTACTATAAGAGTTCCGGTGGTAAAGGAACATATTATCTAGGACTTAACAACCAATGTCGACAGTGATTCTTGCGCCGTATATTACGCGTTGACCATGAGATTTGGAATGGGACGAAGAAGTCAGCTGTATATTTTCCCTCTCGCGTGGAGCTAGATGTGCGGGTCGTGGCTGTTATCACTCATAGCATCCATATTATTTATGGTAATTCGTAGAGGATATGCAGCATATGGGTGGGAGCCCTCAACGTCCCATGATAGTTCTGGCATCTGAACGGTCTGTACAAACCATTGTCGTAATTCAATAGGTAGGCATGGTGTACACCAAGGAGACATGCGGGGTCACGTAGAAGGCAGTGGTTGGCTTGGATCTTAGGTTGGGCCTCAAACCAAGGAAGTTTGAACAGGGACATACTCCCGGCCGTGCAACAAAACCAAAGGTCTCTCATGGGTAAGTGACGCACCTCTGCAGAGTGTAAGAACTGTAACTTGTTACTCCCTGTTCCGAGAAGGAGCTGTGAACGCGGCGGGAAAGGAACTCCATGAAAGTTCTGGTAAACCCGTGAAGGCTGGCGGACATAGCTTTTCAGAATAAAAGCAACCTTTGAAGAAATGTTTATGAAAACTTGCATGGCATGCGACCTATGGTCTGTGGCTGTAGATATAGTGCATCAAACACTCCTTTTCTAGTGAATTTGCTGAGTACGCTCGTACTCAAAGTATCTTCTTAACCCTTGCTACATTCTGAAGCCATTAAGACGACGTCTACATCAAGTCATGCTCCAGGAATCATCATCAAAAGCTAAAGATCTTCAATGAAGTCCAGGAAGTCAACATATATATATATATATATCCACTCAAGTGAAGACGGAGTTGGGGATTAGATAAGAATAGAATATCTAGCCATAGAACCTACTTCTGTAGTGTATTGCAATAGCAACAATGTCAGACCATAGTTAAAATACTAGTCTTAATAGTATGATAGTTTTTGAGTCGTTTATTTCTGATCCTTCTTTGTAAGAAGTTTCTTTCTCTCTCTTTAACCTAGAGTGTTCTCTGGATCTTGTGTTAAAGAGTTGAGTTGTAACCTATAGTCATGTCTTGGACTTGCTATATTTCTGTTGTACTACTCTGAGGGATGTAATACTAGTGAACGGTGTTTCATTGGTGTTATGTTAATGACTATAGTGTACTACATCATGCAGTGGTATGCTGGGTCACCGCACTTTAGGACACAACTTGAGACGACCAAGTAGCGATTAGCATACACCTCGCACAGCGAACCTATCTCTGTAACTCAGCGTATTGCCATTATAGTGATTTATAGCAGGAGTAGGATTCCGCCACCATTGTGGGATCTGAACCTGGGTAAGCTGTGTTACCTCGTACCCGTCAACCGTTCACCTTCCCCCATGTCTCTAAACACGCACTGTGAGGACCCCTCCATGGCGTACTTGTCAGCAATACCACGACATACGGGCAATGATGCGCTCCTTCTTGTCGAGCTGACGGTGACGAGACTGGCGATCCTTCACTAGCATGGAAATCGTCTGATCCTTCTTGGAGGTGATGGCATACTTGGGGTTGGCGTAGGAGCAGGCATTGTCCAACTCCTTCTACCGGTCATACATCATGAAACTGAGGTGGTACAGTTGAGTCTTCAGCTCATGGTGATATGGGGCCTCCAGTGGCTGTCACATAACATCACGCCTTGGATAGAACTCAAAGCGGGTACCCTTGATCTGATTGATACTCTGCCCACACAGACGGGCAAGAGCTTCCTGCATGGCCCTGGCAAGTCCATCGAGCCAGTTGTTCTCTCTCAAGGTGAACTGAATTCCCTCTGAAGTGGGCACTTCAATCTTTCCTCGGAGACTTGCAACAACTAGCCACTGCAAATCCTATCCTTCCTGATCATTGAGCTGAGCTCCGAAGAACTCGGGGTGTGGACGCTCCAGAAGTTCCGAAAGCTGGTCCAAGTCACGCTCAAAGATGAGGTCTCCACCATTTCCCAACTGATAAAATTTGCTATACTTCATGTCCGTCTATAAGAATATAGGATGAGTAAGTTAGTAGAGTGATCAAGTGTGTCAAATTTTATGTAAGTTTGCAAGAATTTTTTTGAGGAACATGAATTTTCATGAAAGAGGCTAAGTGATAAAAATGAGATAAAGTTTTCATAAATACTCGCTTCCTTGGTTTTGAAACTAAGTTTTTGATTCAAACGTCCATTCTAAACTAGGGTCTCCTATGGTCAGGATGGCTCTGATACCAACTTGTCAACACCCGGATTTTTAATCCCAGATGCCTATTATGACATACATCGCAATCCCAGGATTACCATTTTTGCGAGACATAACAGATTGGATATCACAGTACATCATCCATTACAAACCATACATAAGGTCTTACACAAATGAGGATCTCATGATCCAGTCTTAATACACTTCAAGCAGCAGAATAACGTAATAATAACGATAGCATAGGCGAGACTCCATCTTCATGGTCACTGGCAATGCTGATGATGGGAGATGATCCTAGTTGTTGTTACCTTCCTGCTGTCCATCCTCTTTATACTCTTCATCATAGTTTGGCCATAGGAATAGACAGGGACAAAGCCATGAGTACTCTTTAAGTACTCGCAAACTAATACTAACAAGTGGAGGGGTTTTGAGTAGGACATACTAGGCTCTAGGTTGTTTTGCAAAAAGCCAGATTTATCTCTACTGAGTTCAGAAGAAAAGAAGACTAGTTGAATGTTTTATAACACCTAAGTGGGAACTTGAATTTTCATGTCACAACCCTGTTGTGATCAAGTCAAAGTCACGAATCATTTCACAAGTCATTTTGAAAACATCTGATGATGGAACAGTATGGCCACTCCAACTGTCCATAATCGCGGACGCGGCTATTCAAATAGTTTGACACTCTGCAGAGATTGTACACTTTGACCACAACATTCGATACATCCATCAGGAACAATCCTGAATTCACCATACTCAGTATGCGGATAATCAATCCTAACCTTTCAATTACACGCCCTAGTATAGACACCTCTCATGTGAGTTTGGCCTCCCAACCATGACCAACTGTCATCTTGGGTACTACACAGGTGGACAATCTTCACAAGGTAGCCTCAGCTCAAACCTTGCCGCAAGGGAACCCATACTAAGGTATATAAATTTCCAGTCAAGCCCTACCCAAATTTCGGGTATTGTCGTTGTACGGTAGAATTGGAATGGTGTCGCATCCAGACAACCATCAGTTTTATAAAGGGGCTAAGGCTCATGCCTCAACATTTTCATCATCAAAATCATCTGGTGTTCAAGAACACATGTCAAAACATTTCATTAGAATGACTCATCATTCTAAGGTTTTCATAATCATTTTCACCAAGTATTCCCATCTAAGGTGATCAAGTTTTATGCTTAGCACTAGCAACTACAATTGGGGGTAAATACTAATGAGGGGTGGAAATCAAGTGTGAATTAGCTAAGTTCAATCTCATGCCTCAGGATGACATCAAGATTTATCTAACTTAGGTCAAGTTTTACGCTCTTTATGCTACCTTTAACATCTTTCTAGGATCTACAAGTAACTAAGTAAACCAAACTAAAGAGCTTTGATAAAGAACTAAAATACTAAGCTTGCAAGTAAAACTGGGATTTGGTATCATCAAATGTATCTAACCAAGCATGCTTAATGCATTGCATAGGTTATCTAACTTTCATAGTTGCAAGTGTTAGCATGCATAATTGCAAGTATATGCTTGCTAAGTGCGGTGACCCAGCATACCACTGCATGATGTAGTACACTATAGTCGTTGACATAACACCAATGAAACACCGTTCACTGGTATTACATCCCTCAGAGTAGTACAACAAAAACATAGCAGGTCCAAGACATGACTATAGGTTACAACTCAACTCTTTACACAAGATCCAGATAACACTCTAGGTTAAAGAGAGAGAAAGAAACTTCTTACAAAGAAGAATCAGGAATAAATAACTCATAGCTACCATACTTATAAAACTAGTAGCTGAACTACTAGGCTTGCATTGCTGCTATTGCAATACTCTACAGAAGTAGGTGCTATGGTTAGAAATTATATTCTTATCTAATCAGCAACTTCGTCTTCACTTGAGTTGATGTATCTGCTGACTCCCTTGACTTCATTGAAGAGTTTAGCTTTTAGTGATGATTCCTGGAGCATAAGTTGATGTAGACGTCGTCTATACTGGCTTTAGAACCTAGCAAGGGTTAAGAAGATACGTTGAGTACGAGCGTACTCAGCAAGTCCACTAGAAAAGGAGTGTTTGATGCACTATATCTATAGCCACAGACCATAGGTCGTAGGCAATGCAAGTTTTCATAAAAATTTCTTCAAAGGTTGCTTTTATTCTGAAAAGCTATGTTCATCAGCCTTCACGGGTTTACCAGAACTTTCATGGAGTTCCTTTCCCGCCGCGTTCACAGCTCCTTCCCGGAACAGGGAGTAACAAGTTACAGTTCTTACACTCTGCAGAGGTGCGTCACTTTACCCATGAGAGACCTTAGGTTTTGTTGCACATCCGAATTGCAGGTTCGTTCACACTTCCTTGGTGTGAGGCCCAGACTAAGATCCAAGCCAATCACTGCCTTCTCCGCGACCCCGCATGTCTCCTTGGTGTACGCCAGCCCACCTATTGAATTACGGCAATGGCAGTACATACTGTTCAGATGCCGGAACTATCGTGGGAAGTTGAGGGCTCCCACCCATATGCTGCATATCCTCTACGAATTACCATATAATATGCATGCTACGAGTGATAACAGCCACGACCCACACATCCAGCTCCATGCGAGAGGGAAAAGATACAGCTGACTTCTCCGTCCCATTCCAAATCTCATGGTCAACGCGTAATATACGGCACAAGAATCACTGGCGACATTGGTTGTTAAGTCCTAGATAATATGTTCCTTTACCACCGGAACTCTTATAATCACATTATTATGAAAATAGTGTTTCCTGGCCTTTTTCAAATGCAGATGATGACAACACTGGATTTGTAAAATACTTTACAGAAAATAATCAAAGGACATGAGCAAGTGTGAACTTGCCTTTTGTGATTGCAAGATTATGCACTCACGGTCTTCAAGACAATATAAGATCCAATAGCTGAAATCTGCATCATTGGTCCGGTAAGGACTAATGTTTAAAGAAGCAAGATGCTTTTATGCATAAGTAATGTAATGCAAGTTGATAAACGCGAATCCCGAGGATAACGTTGTTCTAGGGTTTGGATATTGGAAAGGGCTTCCTTGGAATGTGTTGCGCTTTTAGATTAAGTTTCATACATGTGCTTCTTATTAAGGCTTGTGAGTGTGTGTGAAACATGTATCTATATAACAATAAAGTACACACATATGGAATGCTACTCAAGGTTGCTTACATCTTAATTGTTTATCTTCAAGTTTTACTTTACAAGTAATGTTACTTAAAGAATTTAACTGTTATTGATCCTAAGTATATAAGTAGAATATAAAGTAAGGTGTTTCATTATTAATTGTCATTTGATGTTTGAAGTGGCCAAAAGAATAACATTTGAAGAAAATAATTCTTTCCTAAGGTCTAAACAATCTTTGTGGTTAAGTAAATGTGAATGATGTTGTTTGTGTTTGAATAGTTTGGATATGAGATGCTTTATACTTAATTATAGCAGATCAAAGTTAACTATAAAACATATAATAAAGTATTTAGCATCATACTTAAAGCTTTGCAAACTAAAGGTAACTTTAAGAATGTAGATAGACTTAGAGTTACTTAAGAATGGCATTACTTCTATTGGAGTAGTGGTTTCTTTACATTATAATGGTATAAAGGAATTTACCTCACTATAAGGGTGTGGTTAAGGTTAGTGAATAAGTAAACCATATTATTTACTACTTATGATCTCACTTATAGTGTTTTGATTTGTTTATAAACTTTTGGTTAAAGTAAAAGAATAGGTTCTTATCTCATTACAATTATTCTTGGAGTTTTTAGATTGGATAAGGATCCTTTTATAAAATAATTTATATGAATGGTTGAGAGATAATTTAATAAAATTGTATTTCAAATGTGTTAACCATTTTGACTTCATAAAATTAGTATTTAAGTCTAATACTATTTATTAGATTTAGTTAGCTGATGTTTAGAACTATTAGCAATTTTTATTTACCCTAATGTGAATTATCAATTAAGGAAATAAGTTTATATTTAAGTTATTAAAGTTGTTTAACTTTTATTTAACTCAAAAGTGGAATATCACATTTTTAACATGTAGTTATTATTTTTGTGATCATTTTGGTATATTACATTTATTTTTGTGATTTATAAATAATAAGATATGATTTTAATAAGGTTTATTACTATATAAATACTTAATAAATAATAATTATTTAATTAAGGGGAATAATAATGCATTATTATTGTTTTAAACTCTAATTATTATTTTTCTAAGATTTTTGGTATTTTATTTATATTTTTAACTTTTACCATTATTTAAATATGAATTATCTAAATTTTATTACTTAGAAAACCTTTATTAAATAATATTTATTTAAATAATCATCATAATAATATTTGATAATAGTTTTAAGTTGTAGATTTTATTTTTCTGAAAACTTTCATATATTAATCATATTTCTCTGAATTATAAAACAAAAGTTATTGATTTTATAATATTGGATCATTTTATGAATTTTTTAATTAAATAACTAAATGTGTTTATTAGGTAATACTGACGTCAGCATGCAATGAAAGGTTTTTCTCACCAGAGCCTATCCTACCCCCAGTCACTAACTGGTGGGACCTTTTTGTAGGGTTTCGTAGCATGGAAAACAAAATTTCTATCGCATACAAACAAACAAGCCAAGATCTATCTACTAGATTGAAGCAACGAGTCGATGGAATAACTCACCCTCGAAGATTCCAAAGTGTTTAACGAGAGCGGATTCTCGTGGGTGATGTAGTCGTACTCTTCCCGATCTCAAGATCGCGTAGACGATCCTTCCGGCGCTGCGTTCCGGCAGCGCTCCCGCAGTCGGTCACACGTTCGGTACTCGACGAAGACCTTCCTCTCCCTTGTTCCAGCAGGCAGCGGAGGTTGTAGCACTCTCCTCGCGATTCCGGCAGCACAACGGCGTGGTACCGGAAGTAGAGGGGAGATCTCAGAGGGCTTCGCCTTAAGCCGGAGCGAGTATGGTGGAGTATGAGAGAGTCCCTCGACAATCTAGGGTTTAGACACGCCGAGGAGGAGGCTAGGCCGGCGTCTAGGGTTGCTAGGCGGCGGCGGTTTGCCCTAGGGCGGCGGCGGCAGCAGGTGGCGGCGCCGGCAGCTTAGGGTTTGGAGGAGAGGTTCTTGTGTCTCTAGGAGGGAGGCCTGCCCCTCCTTATATAGGTGGAGGGGCCGGCCAGCCAAGGGGAGGGGAGTCCCTCCCCTACTCGTCTTGGTGGTGCGCCGGCGGTGGGGAGGAGGGACTCCTCCCCAACTCGGTTTCCTCCTCCTTTTCCACTTCCCAAAAATAGCCGTTTGACTTTCAAACTTGGCGTTTGACTTTTCAAACAAGGACTTGATTTAATCCTTTATTTTGTTCAGCGATGACACTTAGTACATGATGCAACCATACCAACTTGATATAACACATTCATGTACCCTTCCCCTCCGGAGTGCCGGACATTCCGGAACCTTCTAGAACATTCCCGATGAAAACACCGAAAACATTCTCCAACTCCGAAACGGGACTTTCCTTATATGAATCTTATTCTCCGGACCATTCCGGATCTCCTCGTGATATCCCGAATCCCATTCGAGACTCCGAACAACATTCGGACTCTTTCTCATCATTCCATAACTACTCAAACAACGTCGAATCCTTAAGTGTGTCTCCCTACGGTTCGTGAATTATGCGGACATGATCGAGACACTTCTCCGATCAATAACCAATAGAGGAATCTGGAAATTCATATGGCTCCCACATATTTCTATGATTACTTTGCGATCGAATGAACCACTTACATACGATACCAATTTCCCTTTGTCTCACGATAGTTTACTTATCCGAGGTTATGATCGTCGGTATCTCTGCATACCTAGTTCAACCTCGTTACCGATAAGTACTCTTTTCTCGTTCCCGTGATATGTGATCCCTTGTGAGCCAGTCACATGCTTGCAAGCTAATTGGATGACATTTCACCGAGAGGGCCCAGAGTATATCTATCTGTCATATGGATGGACAAATCCCACTCTTGATCCATGTGTTTCAACCAATACTTTCCGAACACTCAATGCCACCTTTATAGCCACCCAGTTACGGTGTGGTGTTTGATGTCATCAAAGCATCCATCCGGTAAAGGTGATATGCATGATCTCATGGTCGAAGGAATTAGGTTACTATGTATCAGAAAGCATATAGCAATTGAACTATTAAAATGACTTGATCTTTATGCTATGCTTATCTATAGGAGTATGTCCACCATATCATTCTCCTAACAATATGATCTTGTTGTTAATAACATCTCAATGTTCATGACAGGGAAACCACAATCATCTATTAACCAACAAGCTAGTATTATATAGAGGCTTTACTAGGAACTTCAAATTAAGTTTACAAATCAAACAAGTATTAATGTTTCCTTGTTAATACTATTATAGCATGAATGTAAACATTTATCATAAACACAAAGATATAATAATAACTACATTTATTATTGCCTCTAGGGCATATCTCCAACAGTCTCCCACTTGCACTAGAGTCATCTAATCTAGATTACATCGTAATATACCGAACACCCATGGCAGTTTGGTGCTGGTCATGTTTTGCCCTCGGGAGAGGTTTAGTCAACAGATCCGCCACATTCAGATCTGTGTGTACTTTGCAAATCTTTATATCCCCATCTTGGATATGTTCTCGAATAGCGTGAAAACGTAGCTTGATGTGCTTCAGCTTCTTGTGTGACCTTGGTTCTTGCGCATTGGCTATGGTGCCCATGTTTATCACAGTAGATAGACATTGGGTCCAGCGCACTAGGAACCACACCCAGCTCTGTAATGAACTCTTTCATCCATATCGCTTCTTGTGAAGCCTCCGAAGCAGCCATGTATTCCGATTCAGTTGAAGATCTCGCCACAACGCTTTGCTTTGCACTCCTCCAGCTAACTGCTGCACCATTCAAAATAAATACGTATCCAGATTGTGATTTAGAATCATCCGGATCGGTGTTCCAACTAGCATCGGTGTAACCATTAACAACGAGCTGTTCATCACCTCCATAAGAAAGAACCATATCCTTAGTTCTTCTCAAGTACTTAAGGATGTTTTTGACCGCTGTCCAATGATCCACTCCAGGATCACTTTGATATCTGCTAGTTAAACTAACAGCATATGCAATGTCGGGTCTAGTACATAGCATGGCATACATTAGAGATCCTATGGCTGAGGCATAGGGAGTCTTACTCATCCTTTCTCTATCTTCTGCCGATGTCGGACTTTGAGTTTTACTCAAGGTCGTATTGGGCAACATGGGCAAGAACCCTTTCTTGCTATCTTCCATTCCAAACCTCTTTAGAACTTTGTCCAAATATGTACTTTGTGACAATGATATTTGGCGTCTCGATCTATCTCTATAAATCTTTATGCCTAATATGTAAGCTGCTTCGCCAAGATCCTTCATTTAAAAACTATTATTCAAATATTCCTTGACACTATTAAGAAGGTCTACATCATTCCCAATCAACAATATGTCATCTACATATAGTATTAAGAATGCTACAGAGCTCCCACTCACTTTCTTGTAAATACAAGCTTCTCCATAAGTTTGTATAAAACCAAAACTTTTGATCACCTTATCAAAACGTTGATTCCAACTTCGGGATGCTTGCTTCAATCCATAGATGGACCGTTTGCATACCTTGTTAGCATCTTTAGGATCGACAAAACCTTTGGGTTGCATCATATACAACTCTTCATCAATGTCTCCATTGAGGAATGCTGTTTTGACATCCATCTGCCATATCTCATAATCATAATATGCAACGATTGCTAACATAATCCTCACAGACTTTAGCTTCGCTACTGGTGAGAAAGTCTCATCGTAGTCAACTCCTTGAATTTTTCAAAACCCTTTTGCGACAAGTCGAGCTTTATAGACAATAACATTACCATCAGCATCTGTTTTCTTTTTGAAGATCCATTTGTTCTCGACAGCCTTCCGGCCATCCGGTAAGTCCACCAAAGTCCATACTTGGTTTTCGTACATGGATCCAATCTCGGATTTCATGGCTCCTTGCCATTTATTGGAATCTGGGCTCATCATCGCTTCCTCATATCTCTCAGGGTCATCGGTGTTGTCCACCAACATGACACTCATAACGAGATCATACCAATCTGGAGTGGTACGAGTTCTCGTTGACCTGCGAGTCTCTGTAGCAACTTCAACCGAAGTTTCATGATCATTATCATTAGCTTCCTCTCTAACTGGTGCAGGCACCACATGAACTTCTTCCGGTGCTGCGCTACTTGCAATTTCGAGAGAAGGTTCGATAACCTCGTCGAGTTCTACTTTCCTTCCAGTCACTTCTTTCGAGAGAAATTCCTTCTCTAGAAAGGATCCATTCTTGGCAACGAAGATTTTGCCTTCGGATCTATGATAGAAGGTATACCCAATAGTTTCCTTCGGGTATCCAATGAAGACGCATTTTTCCGCTTTGGGTTCAAGCTTGTCCGGCTGTAACTTCTTTACATAGGCTTCGCATCCCCAAACTTTAAGGAACGACAATCTAGGTTTCTTCCCAAACCATAATTCATACGGTGTCGTTTCAACGGATTTAGATGGTGCCCTATTTAAAGTGAATGCGGTTGTTTCTAATGCATAACCCCAAAATGATAGCGGTAAATCTATAAGTGACATCATAGAACGAACCATATCTAAGAGAGTTCGATTACGACGTTCGGACACACCATTACGCTGTGGTGTTCCTGGCGGTGTCAATTGTGAAAGTATTCCGCATTTCTTCAAATGCTCGCCAAACTCGTAACTTAGATATTCACCTCCACGATCAGAACGTAGAAATTTAATCTTCTTGTTACGTTGATTCTCTACCTCAATTTGAAATTCCTTAAACTTCTCGAAAGTTTCGGACTTATGTTTCATGAAATAGATATACCCATATCTACTCAATTCATCCGTGAAGGTAAGAACATAACAATAACCACCGCGCGATGCTACACTCATTGGACCACACACATCGGTATGTATGATTTCCAACAAGTCCGTAGCTCGCTCCATCATACCAGAGAATGTAGTCTTAGTCATTTTACCCATCAGACATGCTTCACATCTTTCAAGTGATTCGAAATCAAGTGATTCAAGAAGTCCATCGGAATGGAGTTTCTTCATACGCTTCACTCCAATGTGACTAAGACGACAGTGCCACATATAGGTCGAGTTATTGCTCGATTTCAAACGTTTAGCCTCAATGTTATTAATATGTGTATTTCCACTATCGAGATTCAACAAGAATAGACCATCTATCAAAGGTGCATGTGCATAAAACATATTACTCATATAAATCGAACAACCATTATTCTCGGATTTAAACAAGTAACCGTCTCGCAATAAACAAGATCCCGATATAATGTTCATGCTTAACGCAGGCACCAAATAACAATTATTCAAGTATAAAACTAATCCCGATGGTAGATGAAGGGGTAGCGTGCCGACCGCGATCACATCAACCTTTGATCCGTTTCCCACGCGCATCATCACCTCGTTCTTCGCTAGCTTCCGTTTATTCTACAGCACCTGTTTCGAGTTACAAATATGAGCAACCGAACCAGTATCAAATACCCAGGCACTACTACGAGTACTAGTGAGATACACATCAATAACATGTATATCAGATATACCTTTCTTCTTGATGTTGCCGTTCTTCAAATCCGCCAAGTACTTTGGGCAATTCCGCTTCCAGTGACCTTCTCCCTTGCAGTAAAAGCACTCAGTATCAGGCTTAGGTCCAGCCTTGGTCTTCTTCGTTGGCGTGGTAACTTTCTTACCACCCTTCTTGAAGTGTCCCTTCTGCTTAGACTTGCCTTTCTTGAATTTGGTGGTCTTATTGACCAACAACACTTGGTGCTCTTTCTTGATCTCCACTTCTGTAGATTTCAACATGGCAAAGAGTTCTGGCAACGTCTTGTTCATGTTTTGCATGTTGTAGTTCATCACAAAGTTCTTATAACTTGGTGGTAGTGATTGGAGGACACGGTAAATCCCCAAAGCATTAGGAATCACAATACCCAAGCTTTGAAGTTTGTTTGCGTGCCCAGACATCTTAAGCACATGCTCACTGACGGAGCTGCCCTCTTCCATCTTGCAGTTAAAGAACTTTTCAGAAGCCTCATAGCTTTCAATTGCCGCACGAGTCTCAAAGATCAATTTGAGATCCTCGACAATATCATATGGGTCTGAATTCTCAAACCTTTTCTGAAGCTCCGATTCTAAACCATACAAGATAGCACACTGAACTGTGGAGTATTGAGTCTTCCGAGTGAGGTAAACATTCTTTACTTCATCGGCAGCATCAGCTGCAGGTGGGTCACCCAGCGGTGCATCCAGCACATAGGTCAAATTACCAGCTGTGAGGACAATCCTCAAATTGCGGAACCAATCCGCGAAGTTGCTTCCATTGTTTTTCAACTTTTCTTTCTCTAGGAACGCATTAAAATTGATGGTAGGGGTTGCCATTGATCTACAACATATTTGCAATAGTTTAGACTAAGTTTATGACAAATTGAGTTCAAATTAATAATAAAATTAATCTAGGTGAACTCCCACTCAAAACAATATCCCTCACATTGTTTTAGTGATCACACGAACCAAATCCACCATATCAACACCGATCATCACGAGAGCTGATATAGTTTCAATGGCGAACAATCGACATGTTCATCATATCTACTATATGACTCATGCTTTACCTTTCGGTGATCCTTGTTCCGAGACCATGTCTGTACATGCTAGGCTCGTCAAGATGAAACCTTAGTTTCCGCATGAGAAAATCTGGCTTGCTCACATTGTATACACTTGCGGAATCTAACACACCCGATCATCACGTGGTGCTTCGAAACAACAAGCTTTAGCAACGGTGCTAACTAAGGGTGAACACTCTATGACTTGAAATTCATGTGCATGAGGGATCATCTTATAATGCTACCGTCGTCTACTAAGCAATACAAGATGCATAAAGGATTAACATCACATGCAATTCATAATATGTGATATGATATGGCCTTTCTTCTTTGTGCTTCCGATCTCCATCTTCTAGCATGAACATGATCTCCATCATCACCGGCATTGCATCAAGGTCAATGATGCTTCTCCATGGTTGTCGTCCACCGGCTTCAACTATTACAACTACTTTGAATAGACACGCGGGTCTTAACATAAACTAAAGACAACCATACGGCTCCTGCCAGTTGCCAACTTACAATAAGGAACATTGCATACATCAAAATATAATCACAATCATGGCCATATCACGTCACAGCACACCCCTGCAAAACAAAGTTAGACGCCTCTACTTTCTTTGCATGTTTTACGTGGTTTGGGGATTTCAATAAGTGTCGATCTAACTTACGAACATGAACCACAATATTGATACTAGTATTGTTAATCACCCATTGTAAATTGGATCTTAACTATGCTAGGAGAAACAGGCACCCGCAAAGCCACTTATGCAATACAAGTTGCATGTCAAGCGTGGAGCAAGTCTCATGAACGATGTCATGTAAGGTTAGCCCAGGCCGCTTCATCCCAACATACCGCAAGATGCAAAGTACACAATAAGCAATCGACAATAAAAGCATCAACGCCCACAATGACCATTGTGTTCTACTCGTGCAACAGATCTACATATAGACACGGCTCTGATACCACTGTAGGGTTTCGTAGCATGGAAAACAAAAAATTTCTATCGCATACAAACAAACAAGCCAAGATCTATCTACTAGATTGAAGCAACGAGTCGATGGAATAACTCACCCTCGAAGATTCCAAAGTGTTTAACGAGAGCGGATTCTCGTGGGTGATGTAGCCGTACTCTTCCCGATCTCAAGATCGCGTAGACGATCCTTCCGGCGCTGCGTTTCGGCAGCGCTCCCGCAGTCGGTCACACGTTCGGTACTCGACGAAGACCTTCCTCTCTCTTGTTCCAGCAGGCAGCGGAGGTTGTAGCACTCTCCTCGCGATTCCGGCAGCACACCGGCGTGGTACCGGAAGTAGAGGGGAGATCTCGCAGGGCTTCGCCTTAAGCCGGAGCGAGTATGGTGGAGTATGAGAGAGTCCCTCGACGATCTAGGGTTTAGACACGCCGAGGAGGAGGCTAGGCCAGCGGCTAGGGTTGCTAGGCGGCGGCGGTTTACCCTAGGGCGGCGGCGGCAGCAGGTGGCGGCGCCGGCGGCTTAGGGTTTGGAGGAGAGGATCTTGTGTCTCTAGGAGGGAGCCCTGCCCCTCCTTATATAGGTGGAGGGGCAGGCCGGCCAAGGGGAGGGGAGTCCCTCCCCTACTCGTCTTGGTGGTGCACCGGCGGTGGGGAGGAGTGACTCCTCCCCAACTCGGTTTCCTCCTCCTTTTCCACTTCCCAAAAATAGCCGTTTGACTTTCAAACTTGGCGTTTGACTTTTCAAACAAGGACTTGATTTAATCCTTTATTTTGTTCAGCGATGACACTTAGTACATGATGCAATCATACCAACTTGATATAACACATTCATGTACCCTTCCCCTCCAGAGTGCCGGACATTCCGGAACCTTCTAGAACATTCCCGATGAAAACACCGGAATCATTCTCCAACTCCGAAACGGGACTTTCCTTATATGAATCTTATTCTCCGGACCATTCCGGATCTCCTCGTGATATCCCGAATCCCATTCGAGACTCCGAACAACATTCGAACTCTTTCTCATCATTCCATAACTACTCAAACAACGTCGAATCCTTAAGTGTGTCTCCCTACGGTTCGTGAATTATGCGGACATGATCGAGACACTTCTCCGATCAATAACCAATAGAGGAATCTGGAAATTCATATGGCTCCCACATATTTCTACGATTACTTTGCGATCGAATGAACCACTTACATACGATACCAATTTCCCTTTGTCTCATGATAGTTTACTTATCCGAGGTTATGATCGTCGGTATCTCTGCATACCTAGTTCAACCTCGTTACCGATAAGTACTCTTTTCTCGTTCCCGTGATATGTGATCCCTTGTGAGCCAGTCACATTCTTGCAAGCTAATTGGATGACATTTCACCGAGAGGGCCCAGAGTATATCTATCCATCATATGGATGGACAAATCCCACTCTTGATCCATGTGTTTCAACCAATACTTTCCGAACACTCAATGCCACCTTTATAGCCACCCAGTTATGGTGTGGTGTTTGATGTCATCAAAGCATCCATCCGGTAAAGGTGATATGCATGATCTCATGGTCGAAGGAATTAGGTTACTATGTATCAGAAAGCATATAGCAATTGAACTATTAAAATGACTTGATCTTTATGCTATGCTTATCTATAGGAGTATGTCCACCATATCATTCTCCTAACGATATGATCTTGTTGTTAATAACATCTCAATGTTCATGACAGGGAAACCACAATCATCTATTAACTAACAAGCTAGTATTATATAGAGGCTTTACTAGGAACTTCAAATTAAGTTTACAAATCACACAAGTATTAATGTTTCCTTGTTAATACTATTATAGCATGAATGTAAACATTTATCATAAACACAAATATATAATAATAACTACATTTATTATTGCCTCTAGGGCATATCTCCAACAATTTTGCCATGACATTTTTATTGTTTTTATTTATTATAGAATTATTACTGAAAAAGAAATAAAAGATATTTAAATATGACATCACCATGACATCATGGTGACATCATCAATGGGGATCCTCACAGCAGCTTTCGATTCTATGGATTTGCTGTTTGCGCGGTTGGTGTTGGGGCTTATCGGGAAGAGGACGTCGCGGGGTGCATTATAGTGGCGGCGCCGCCTCGAAATGGTCACTGGTGACGGCGGTGCAACGACGGCGAGCGGCAGCGGCGTAGGACTCTCGCGGGGAGGAAGATTCAGAGCGAGAGAGAGAAAAAGGGGAGCACTATCATGCTCAGAGCATTACCAGGAATCTCGTGGAGTAGTTGGCGAGACGGGAGATGGTCAGAATTAGCGAGGACCACGGTAGCTGGACTTCGGGAAGGTGACCTCGCGGCGTCGATTCCCGTCGGCTCGCCCTGATTCCTTTGACTAAGAGGCTCGGATGGCAAGGCGAAGTTGTGTGCTTGATCAACGGATCACGGGAAGGCTCAGATGATTCCGACGAGGTCGAAGCTAGGGTTTCGACGGAAAGAGGAATTCGCGAGACAGTTGACGAGGGCGAGTGTTACTGGTATGGATGGATAGACGAGGACGCGGGCGTTCTTATCCCCTCCTCCACCAGCGGCGGCACGCATCGCAGCGCGGCGGAGATCAAAGAAGGTCGCGGTGCCACGCAGCAGCTTTCTCCGGCGAGGAAGACGACGAGAATAGAGGCCGAAGGGGTACGGTCTTCTGGCAGGCTGATGCTGGCCAGGTAGGCCTCGGTGTAATGCGGGTGAGCGTCAGTTAGCGAGGGAAGAGATGGGCCATGGGCCAGATTTGGTGTTTCCTCTGTTTTTTCCTGGTTTTATTCTTTTTTCATTTTTTGTTTTGTTTCAGGTTTGTATTTTTATATTTGGTTTGAACTTTTATTTTTGGAATTTTATTTGCTGAATACTTGCAGCAACAATAAATTTATTAAGAATCAATTTGTGAACTTTTATTATGTATTGTGATATTTTCTTTATTTCCTTTATATATATTCTTTTCTATAACATTGTTTTCACTTTTATTTGGAGTAATTAAGTTTTAGAATGTTTAATAATATTCATAGGGTTTATTTATATGTATTTAATCACATAGTATAGGATAGGATGGTTTATAATATTGGATCCCCACTTATTCCATACTCATATGGGATGAGTGGTTAGAGAAATGAATTAAAGACTTTGTCTAATGATTGTAGATAGAATATTTATGAAATGTTGATGAGAAAACTTATTAATAAGTTTAGAGTTCTGAATTGTAATTACTCACCCTAGCGTTTAAGGTACTTACTAGACTTATTTTCTTTTGTTGATGTGAATAAAGATTAATGGTTAAGACAGATTGTCCTTATGTTGGTGTTTAAGAATGACTTCATCTTTTATACAAGAAAGTTATTTCCTAGAAGGTCTTATGGAAAATAATTGATAAGGATAACTCCTAAGTACATATAATTATGATAGTTAGGAATGACAAAGATGTGCTTATGTGATTTGCTATAGGAAACTGTTCCTATAAATCTTTGTGGAAATAAGATGATAGATCATTTATATGAAATAGATATTATGTTTGGTTAAAGATTTAGTGTGCATGTTTACCAAGAAGTCCTACCTTCCATATTTCATAATTCTTGACTTCTTATTAAGGAATTCCTTTCCTAGATATATTAATTCTCTATGTCCATCATCATGTGCTAACATGATGAGCTTTGCTTTACAGAATATTCTTATCTACCTTTATTCCTCTAAATCTATTTATAATTGCAATAAGCTTAACACTAAAGCTTTCATAATCTTCTCACATCTATACTTGGCTATATCAAATTATCCTACTGCTGATAATCTCCAATCCAACAAGTGGTTACTTCAAACTCCAATTATACTCTTCCTTAATCATCCTTCACTAATATCACTTCAATAGATGTATACATCAAATCCTACTTCACCTCAAGTGCTTAGTATTTCCAAAGAGGAAAATACTACTTTTATAATCCAATGTTACTCTAGCATCATCTTATTCATACTATCTTGCCACTTCTTAACTCCAGTATCTAACATTCCAACCTCACATTATATTAATGTGACTTGTAATGACTAATCTAGGATAATAAATCTATACTATGGTTCAATCATGTTTTATCCACCAATGTCACTTATACATGGTATAAGCATTCAATATTGGTGAATAAGGCATGATCATTATAATCCTTTGATCCTTTATGGTTCAGGTTTCCAGTTGCTAAACAAGGCTTCCATCCATACAACATTACAGTTGTATTATAATTATCTTCCATTTAGCTCTATTGGATTAAGAGATATAATCCATTGACTATACCTACTTGATCCAATAGGACTACTCCTATTAACTATCTTCATTATTCATCCTTGTAAGCTTTACCTCTGATACTCCTCTATTATTTCAGGAGTGAGTTAACTCCATCAGCTATCACATTGATCTTATTCTCTTCAATCACCCCCATCCTATAGATGACATCTAGAACTAGCATCACTATTTACCTCCTCTTACTTATTTCTTTATAAGCCTTAAGTGAATGTTATAATAAGGACAAGAGTTGATATGTTAAGAACTGATAAGTTAAGAATTGGTGAATCAATAGTTGATTACTCAATATTGATGAACAACAAATATAAAGATAGGATTCAATAGAGATGATAAGGATTGTTATGGAAAGAAAGATATATGATGAATGATCTTGACTTTGGTTTCTGTCAACACCCGGATTTTTAATCCCAGATGCCTGTTATGCCATACATCGCAATCCCAGGATTACCATTTTTGCGAGACATAACAGAATTGGACACCACAGTACATCATCCATTACAAACCATACATAAGGTCTTACATAAATAAGGATCTCATGATCCAGTTCTTAATACAACTTCAAGCAGCGGAATACGTAATAACAACGGTAGCGTAGGCGAAGCTCCATCTTCGGGGTCACAGGCAATGCTGACGATGGGAGATGATCCTAGTTGTCGTAACCTTCCTGGGGTCCATCCTCCAGGTACTCCTCTTCATAGTCTGGCCACGGGAATAGCCAGGGACAAAGCCATGAGTACTCTTTAAGTACTCACAAACTAATACTAACAAGTGAAGGGGTTTTTTGATAATAGGACACTACGCTCTAGGGTTGTTTTGCAAGAAGCCAGATTTATCTCTACCAAGTTCAGAAGCAAGAGAGCTAGTTGAAGTTTATAACACCTAAGTGGGAACTTGTATTTCATATCACAACTCTGTTGTGGTCAAGTCAAAATTCTTAATCCATTTCACAAGTCATTTTGAAAACATCTGACGGGGGAATAGTATGGCCACTCCAACTGACCATAACCACGGACGCGGCTATTCGAATAGTTTGACACTCTACAGAGATTGTACACTTTCACCGCAACATTCGATACATCCGTCAGGAACAAATCCTGAATTCACCATACTCAGTATGCGGATAATCAATCCTAAACTTTCATTACATGCCCTAGTATAAGCACCTCTCCTATGAGTTTGGCCTCCCAACCATGACCAACTGTCATCTTGGGTACTGTACAGGTGGACAATCTTCACAAGGTAGCCTCAGCTCAGACCTTGGCCGTGAGGGAACTAATACTAAGGTATATAAGTTTCTAGTCAAGCCCTACCCAATCTTCGGGTATTGTGGTTGTACGGTAAAATTGGAATGGTATCGCATCCAGATAACCATCAGTTTTATAAAGGGCTAAGGCTCATGCCTCAACATTTTCATCACCAAAATCATCTGGTGTTTGGAAACACATGTCAAAACATCTCAATAGAATGATCCATCATTCCAAGGTTTTTCATAACCATTTTTCCACCAAGTATTCCCATCTAAAGTTGATCAAGTTTTATGCTTAACACTAGCATCTACAAGTGGGGGTAAGTACTAATGAGGGGTGGTAAACTAGTGGAGTTTAACTAAGTTTAATCTCATGCCTTAGGATGACATCAAGATTATCTAGCTTAGGCCAAATTTTATGCTCTTTATGCAACCTTCAATTATCCTTCTAGTATCTACCATTTATTCCAGTAAACTCTAAGTAAGAGCTTTGATAAAGAAATAAAGTAATAAGCTTGCAAGTAAAACTAGGATTGGGTATCATCAAATGTATCTAACCAAGCATGCTTAGTGCATTGCATAGTTTATTTAAATCTCATAATTGCAAGTGTTAGCTTGCCTTGTGCAGAGCAGTGGTTGAAGTTCTCCTCGGCTTCTTCTTCGTAGTATCCTCCTTCTTCCTCGTATCCTTGGTCGATACTAGCATCTATGAATAAATACGAGGTACACAATCACCAAACAATACTTAACTACTTTCAATCATCACATAAAAGGGTCCTATAGATGATCTAGCATCATCACTAACATTACAAGATTAAAGCTTGGTTTAATTCCTTTTATTTTTTAGAAAAGTAATTTCTACTCATTGAAAAACTACTTGAGATTTAATATTCTCCAAACCAAACATGGGATCATGTTGACACATGTCCTCACCACATATTTTAGTCCATGGGAATATGATTTAAAGTGGTGTCACAATTTAATAAGGTTTTACCCTTTTATTTTAATTAAATAAAGTGACTAGAAATGCCTATGTAGCATTCTTTTATTACTTGAACATTATTTCTGTAAGTAAACCTATAGATTTTTATATATTCTAAAAGGTATGGTTGAATTTGATTTTTGAGAGTTGGAATCAACTCAAAAGCTATTATGGTTTAAATTTGAAAAATGTTTGAATGCAGAAAAGCTTCTGCCTTGTTCTTTTTACCAAGGATGATCTACAGATCCAAATGAATTGAATCCAACGGGCTTGGATTCGGCATTTCAAGACCTTTCTAACAAAATTGGTTTCATTCAATTTGGTTCACTGAATCGATCTGGGTTGATTTTTGAAACTAGGTGCAGAAGTGTGTTTGAAATAAAATGGAAAAGGTTAAATTCAAATGACTGGGCTGCGCGGGAAGCGATACTAGGCCGGCCTGCTAAGCACAGCTCTTACGCGGGCTGGTTAAGTTGTTGTCCCCACGCGTCAGTGAGACGAGGGGGTGCGAAGCGGTATGGGGCGATGTGAGTCGTGGGATCTTGTTCTAATCTAACGGCTGAGGGTCGTCGTCCATGTCGGGCAACGCCGGCGAGACTAAAACTTAACGCGGCGGGTGAGGGTTGTTGGGGGATCACCGGGGCTCAGGCGAGGGTCGGCGAGGCGGGCGAACGACGAAGTCGATGACGGCGAACCTCCCGGTACCGGCATCTTCTCCTAGGGCAGCTCCAATCGTTGGCCCCCTTCTTCTCCAGTAGCGGCGGGCTCCGGTGCAATTCCGACGAAGCGCTGCTCGCCTTGCTTCGGGACTGAGGCGAGGTGGTTCTGGGTGAGAGAGGAGTGAGGTGGTGTGCTCAATTCGGCTGGGGGTGGCCTCTATTTATATTGGCGAGAGGGAACCGACAGGCGCAAGCTGAGCTCGTCGTGGTCGACGGCACAGAAGGCTAGCAGTGTGGGCGACGGTAGGGGCGGTATGATGCTCCCTGGCGATGCTCAACGACATGGTGGCGAGGCGTGGGGCGGTGCGGTTTGGTCGGAACACGGCGGTGCTCTGCGCGTGCCCGACGGAGGTTTTTAATGCGCACAGCGTGCGTGGTCCACACGGCGGCGAACGAGCGTGTCTGCGGGGTTGCTAGGATGGTGGTGATCACATATGCACGCGGCGAGGGCGGCGCGCGGTCTGTGGGCGTCGGTCGAGCGTGGCGCACGGGCCGCGCTCTCGGCATGGTTGCTGGCGAGCTTGGCATGGTCCGGGCGTGTGGTCCAGGGGTTGGCAAGGTTCGAGCGCTGGACAGGGAGTGGCGGCGGGGTGTTGGCTTGCTCCCAGACATGTTGGCTAGGCTTGGTTCTTCTCCTAGCTTGCTGTCGACATGGGGGTGGCAAGGGTGCATTTGAGCTAGATGATCTACTAAAGCCTAGTTGCAACCAGAGAGGGAACAAGTTAGGCTCCAATCACTGCTCACAATAGTGTTTGGATTTTGTTTGATTTGAATCTGCAAGGTGTTTGATGAAATGGCCGCAAGAATTCAAGTTTTGAATTTTGAAAAGATTTTTGGTGGGTGTGCTAGGTTGGTGCTGGTGAGTCTACAGATGCTTGGGTTTTGAAAGTTGAGCTTGTTTGAGTGGTTTTTGAAAAAGTGGGATCTTCCCATATGATAAAGATTCAATTTTGAACTGTCCTTTAAACTATGCATTTGAAAGTTTCTGGATGATCACAAGGTGGGCCTTGATACTTTGTTATGAGTAAAATCAAGGGGTGTAAAGATCCAAACAAGTTTATGTTAAGTTCTGAAAGTTTGGGACAGCCAAAGTAGGCATGGGAGTTAAATTGGTCAAAATGACCATTCACCCAATTTGGTTTGTTTTGATTTATTTGTCTTTGGGAAAAGTGTGGGGATTGTTTAGATGATGTTTATTTCACCTAAGAAACACTTTACAAGCAAAGAAACACCTAAACAAGGCAATTCAAAATGGGATGCATACACACATGCATGCTTTCTCATTTTATTTTAGAAAATTTTTTGTTACCCCTAAATTTGATGATTAGAGTTTGATGATCCAAGTTTACTATTTTTGGGATGTTACAAACCTTCCCCCCTTAAACAAAATCTCGTCCCGAGATTTGAAAAAGGACGAAAAATATTACCTAGGATTTGAAGAGATCGGGAAACTCCGTCCTGATGTGATCTTCGCGCTCCCAGGTAGCTTCCTCTTCGGTGTGGTTGCTCCACTGAATCTTGAGAAACTTGATGCTTCAGGTTTGGGTAGTTCTGAAAGCTTCTTCCAAAATAGGATGGGTACTTCGGGATAGGTCAGATTATCGTTGATCTCTATGGTCCGATGATCGATATTCTTGAACACTTCGGTCTTCTCTGGGACTTCGAGACACTTGCGAAGTAATGAGATATGGAACACATTATGCACGGCTGACATCTCTTCGGGTAGTTCCAATTGATATGACACTTCTCCTCGACGGTTCAGAATCTTGAAGGGTCCGATATATCTGGGGGCTAACTTTCCTTTGAGTTGGAAACGCTGCATTCCCTTCAATGGCGACACCTTCAGATATACAAAATCTCCTATGTTGAAAGCGATGTCTCGGCGTCTCTTGTCAGCGTAACTCTTCTGTCTGGACTGGGCTGTCTTGAGGTGCTCACGAATCTTGTGAACCTTCTCTTCTGCTTCTCGTAGGATGTCGGGTCTGAAAATCTGACTCTCTCCTACGTCCGACCAGTTCAAAGGGGTGCGACACTTCCTTACGTACATGAATTCAAATGGGGACATTTGCAAACTAGCTTGATAATTGTTGTTGTATGAAAATTCTGCAAACGGCAGACAGTCTTCCCACTTGGATCCATATTCTAACACAGAGGCTCTCAGCATATCTTCGAGTATTTGATTTACTCGCTCCGTTTGTCCATCGGTCTGAGGGAGATACGCGGTGCTAAAATCTAGGCGGGTTCCTAAACCTTCTTGGACTTTCTTCCAGAATCTCGAGGTAAACTGAGTTCCTCGGTCCGATACGATGTTCTTGGGGACTCCATGTAAACTAACTATTCTAGCGATGTACAACTCCGCTAGCTTCGAACTCTGATATGTGGTCTTGACGGGTAAGAAATGGGCGACTTTGGACAATCGGTCCACTATGACCCAGATAGAGTCATTTCCCCTACTAGAAGTAGGCAATCCGGTGATAAAGTCCATTCCAACGGAATCCCATTTCCATTCCAGAATCTGCAATAGCTGCAACAATCCAGCGGGTCTTTGATGTCCTGCCTTGACTCGCTGACATATATCACACTTGGCGATATAGCTTCAGATTTCTCTCTTCATCTTATGCCACCAAAATTGCTCTTTCAAATCCTGATACATCTTCGTTCCTCCGGGATGGATAGAATAAAGAGTATCATGAGCTTCCTTCAGAATAACTTCTTTCAACTCAGAATCTGCTGGTACACAAAGGCGTCCTTTGTACCACAAAACTCCTTCTTCGTCTTCGGTGAATCCGGGTACTTTGCATGTACCGATACGATGCTTGATTCCGTCGATACTAGCATTTCCTTTCTGCGCCTCTTTGATCTGGCTGATCAAAGTGGGTTGAAGTTCGATGCTAGCCAAAAATCCTTCACTTACTAATTCTATTCGAAAATCTTCCATCTCTTTGTGCAAACTTGGTTGCTCCTTTAAAATCATGGAGTTCAAGCGGCACGGCAATCTGCTAAGGGCATCTGCTACCACATTGGCTTTACCAGGGTGATAGTGAATGTCCAAATCCTAATCCTTGATTAGCTCAATCCATCTTCTCTGTCTCATATTCAGCTCCTTCTGAGTGAATATATACTTCAGACTCTTGTGATCCGAATAAACCTCACAACGGTTTCCCATCAGGTAATGCCTCCATGTATTCAGGGCTAGAACTACGGCTGCGAGTTCGAGGTCATGAGTTGGATAATTTTGCTCATGTTACTTCAGTTGTCGAGATAGATAAGTTATAACTTTGCCTTCTTGCATTAGCACACATCCGAGACCGATCTTGGATGCATCACAATACACGTCGAAGGGCTTCGTGATATCCGGCATGATCAAGATTGGGGCTGAAATCAATCTCCTCTTGAGTTCTTGAAAACTCGCTTCACATTTGTCGGTCCATTCAAACTTCTTGTCCTTATTCAGCAATTGGGTCATGGGTCTGGCGATACTCGAGAATCCTTCTACGAACTTGCGGTAATATCCCGCCAATCCGAGAAATGCACGGACTTGGGTTTGAGTTGTTGGGGCTTGCCAATCTTCTACATCTTTCACTTTTGCGGGATCAACGGCAATTCCTCCGGCCGATACAATGTGACCGAGGAATCCTACCTCCTGTAACCAGAATTCACACTTGCTAAACTTGGCATACAACTGATGCTCTCTAAGGGTTCCAAGAATGGTCCTTAGGTGTAGCTCATGTTCTTCTTATGATTTGGAGTAAATCAGGATGTCATCGATGAAAACAATGACAAACTTATCCAGGAAGTCCATAAAAATCGTATTCATGAGATTCATGAAATAAGCGGGGGCATTGGTTAATCCAAAAGACATGACTGTATACTCGTACAATCCATATCTGGTGGTAAAGGCAGTCTTTGGAACATCTTCTGCATGAATTTTGAGTTGATGATAGCATGTTCTAATATCAATATTAGAAAACACTTTGGCATCGGTAAACTGATCAAACAAATCTTATATCTTGGGCAAGGGGTATTTGTTCTTGATGGTGACATCATTCAATTTCCGATAATCCGTACACAAACGGTTACCTCCATCCTTCTTGTCCACAAACAAGACAGGTGATATCCATGGTGACGCACTTGGTTGAATCAATCCAATTTCCAGCATGGCATCCAGTTGCTTCTTCAGTTCTGCTAGCTCCGATGGGTTCATACTATATGGTCTTTGGGCTATTGGTCCATTTCCAGGAATTAGTTCGATGATAAACTCGATATCCCGATCTGGGGGCATACCAGGCAAAACATCTAGAAATACATCGGGATATTCACAGACTATCCAGACTTGGTCAATGGTAGGTTGGTCTATACTCTTGTTGCACTTGAATTGGCGAGGTAAGGTTTCAGATATATGCTTGACTGATATTCCGGCTGTAGTGGTCATGGTTATGGCTTTATTGGCACAGTCAATCAATCCTTTATGTTTGGACATCCAATCCATTCCTAGTATTACTTCCAAACCTTTAGTTCCGAGTACTATCAGATTAGCATAAAAATCTATACCATGGATTCGGTTAGGGACGGCTTTGCAAATTTGCCTAGCTTTGGTGGTTGAACCGGGAATTTGGACGATCATAACATGCTTCAGTTTTGTTGGTTGAATTTTACTAGTGCATGCAAATTCTTCGGTGACAAATGAATGCGATGCACTAGAATCAAACAACACTCTTGCAAGTACTGAATTAATAGAAAACATACGCAGCATGACGTCTGGCGCTTCCTGAGCTTCTTCAGCATGCATGAGGAAAAAAAGACGGCCGTTGCGGTTGAGTGAATTCCCTGGGGCAAACCTTCTTCCTGGCTGAACACGACGCTGCTGCTGAGCTGGGGAATTTGCATTGGGTGCTGCGGCATTCTTCTTGTTGGGGCACTCGTTAGAGTAGTGACCCTTATTTCCACAGTCATAACAAGTTACCTGCGACTTGTCCTTTGCTGCTATAGGCACAACATTGCTTCCAGTCCTCGGGGCAGTGTTGGTGTTGGTGGCAGCATTGTTGTTGAACTTGGGTGGGGCACGGTTGAAATTGCTAGAGTTGTCGGGGTTGTTGTTATTTCCTCCGGGCCTAGGGTTTCCACGGTTGTGGTAGGTGGGACGGTTCATCGGGGGTCTGTTTGTTCTTGGGGCAAATCCTGGAGATGGGTTAGGGCGATACTTTGGGGTATGATGGGTTCCTGGCTGATGCATCATGCGACGCTTGTGGTTCTCATTGGCTTGGTTGATCTTTCCTTCCATCTGGATGGCAGAGTCGACAAGGGCTTCAATATCCATAAAGGGAATATTGACCAACACTGTCTGCATCTCATCGTGCAGACCATTCAGGAATATCTCTTTCTTCTTGGCTTCGGTGTCAATCTCATCCGGGGCATACCTAGCTAATGACAAGAATTTGTCACGGTATTCCACTGCAGTCACCCTTCCTTGCTTCAGTTCTCTGAACTCGTCTCTCATCCTCTTGATTAAACCCGGTGGCACATGGGTTCTGCTAAACTTGACCTTGAATTCCTCCCAGGTCATCATCTGTCCTCCGGTCATTGCGCGAACACTGTTCCACCATGCTCTGGCATCTCCGGCTAGATAGTGGGTGGCGAACAGAACTTTCTCATTCGCTTCCACTCCGGCGACTTCCAGGTTATTTTCCATGGTTTGCAGCCAATCGTCGGCATCTAGGGGCTCTTCTGACTTAGTGAAAACAGGTGGGTTGGTATTCTGAAAATTCTTGAGCTTAGATCCATGGTTGTCTTGATTTCTGTGGCCTTGGTTGTTATGGGCAAGCTGAGCTATCTGTTGCAGGGTGGCTAGGTTGGCCTGACGTTCCGCTCTTTCAGCTTCGCGGTTAGAAACCAACATTTGCAGGATCTGCAACATCAGGTCCGGGGATGAACCACTTCCTCCACGTGGCATCTGAAGATTGAGATAGATCATGAGAAAAGAGGGAAATTTCTAAGGTTCTAGGACTTTGAAAAAAAATTAAAGTTTGACTCAGATTTTTCTAGCAACTTGCTTTTCATTCATTCATAGCACACGATACAAACACACACCACAACAAGGTAAACAGATGGTTTTAGGAACCATTCTGGAAACTACGATACAGTGGGACCAAATACTACTCACTACGCTAGTGCTCAAGTGCTACTACTCCTCGGAGTCGGTGTAGTCGTCATCCTCATCATCCTCGTCGTCATCGATGAAGGCGTAATCGTCCTCATCGGTGAAGAAATCCATAGCCTGATCCTCCAGAAAATCATCATCATCGCTGAGATAGGAGTAGGGGTCTCCACGAAGATACTCTTTGGCATTCTCCCTTTCCTCCAACTGCATGTCCCTCTCGTGGATGGTCTCCTCCAAAGACGAGATACGGTGGCGAAGACGGGCAATGATGCGCTCCTTCTTATCGAGATGACGGTGGCGGGACTTGCGATCCTTTGCTAGCATGGCGATGGTTTGGTCCTTCGTCTTGATGATGGCAGACTTGTGGTTGGAGTATTCACGGCAGTTATCCAACTCTTGCTGACGATCGTACATCATGAAGCTAAGGTGGTCCAATTGGGTCTTCAGCTCGTGATGGTATGGGGCTTCCAGTGGTTGTCCATTAGCATCACGCCTTGGGCAAAACTCAAAGCGGGTACCCTTGATCTGGTTGATACTCTGCCCACACAGACGGGCAAGAGCTTCCTGCATGGCCCTGGCAAGTCCATCGAGCCAGTTGTTCTCTCTTAAGGTAAACTGAATTCCCTCAGCAGTGGGACGTTCAATTTTTCCTCGGAGACTTACAACAATTAGCCACTGCATATCTTCTCCTCCTTGATCATTGAGCTGAGCTCCGAAGAACTCGGGGTGCAGACGCTCCAGAAGTTCCGAAAGATGGTCCAAATCCCTCTCAAAGATAAGGTCTCCTCCATTCCCCAACTGATAAAACTTGTACTTCATGTCCATCTATTAATAATATAGGATGAGTAAGTTAGTAGAGTGATCAAGTGTGTCAAATTTTATGTATTTTGCAAGAGTTTTTGAGAAACATGAATTTTTATGAAAGAAGTGAGTGATAAGAATGGGAATAAGTTTTTGTAAATATTTGCTTCCTTTGGTTTTGAAACTAAGTTTTTGATTCAAACGTCCAGTCTAACTAGGGTCTCCTATGGTCAGGATGGCTCTGATACCAACTTGTCAACACCCGGATTTTTAATCCCAGATGCCTATTATGCCATACATCGCAATCCCAGGATTACCATTTTTGCGAGACATAACTGAATTGGATACCACAGTACATCATCCATTACAAACCATACATAAGGTCTTACATAAATAAGGATCTCATGATCCAGTTCTTAATACAACTTCAAGCAGCGGAATACGTAATAACAATGGTAGCATAGGCGAAGCTCCATCTTCGGGGTCACAGGCAATGCTGACGATGGGAGATGATCCTAGTTGTCGTAACCTTCCTGGGGTCCATCCTCCAGGTACTCCTCTTCATAGTCTGGCCACGGGAATAGCCAGGGGCAAAGCCATGAGTACTTTTTAAGTACTCGCAAACTAATACTAACAAGTGAAGGGGGTTTTTGATAATAGGACACTAGGCTCTAGGGTTGTTTTGCAAGAAGCCAGATTTATCTCTACCAAGTTTAGAAGCAAGAGAGCTAGTTGAAGTTTATAACACCTAAGTGGGAACTTGTATTTCATATCACAACTCTGTTGTGGTCAAGTCAAAATTCTTAATCCATTTCACAAGTCATTTTGAAAACATCTGACGGGGGAACAGTATGGCCACTCCAACTGTCCATAACCGCGGACGCGGCTATTCAAATAGTTTGACACTCTGCAGAGATTGTACACTTTCGCCACAACATTCTACACATCTGTCAGGAACAAATCCTGAATTCACCATACTCAGTATGCGGATAATCAATCCTAACCTTTCAATTACACGCCCTAGTATAAGCACCTCTCGTGTGAGTTTGGCCTCCCAACCATGACCAACTGTCATCTTGGGTACTGCACAGGTGGACAATCTTCACAAGGTAGCCTCAGCTCAGACCTTGGCCGTGAGGGAACTAATACTAAGGTATATAAGTTTCTAGTCAAGCCCTACCCAATCTTCGGGTACTGTGGTTGTACGGTAAAATTGGAATGGTATCGCATCCAGACAACCATCAGATTTATAAAGGGCTAAGGCTCATGCCTCAACATTTTCATCACCAAAATCATCTGGTGTTTGGAAACACATGTCAAAACATCTCAATAGAATGATCCATCATTCCAAGGTTTTCATAACCATTTTTCCACCAAGTATTCCCATCTAAAGTTGATCAAGTTTTATGCTTAGCACTAGCATCTACAAGTGGGGTTAAGTACTAATGAGGGGTGGTAAACTAGTGGAGTTTAACTAAGTTTAATCTCATGCCTTAGGATGACATCAAGATTATCTAGCTTAGGCCAAATTTTATGCTCTTTATGCAACCTTCAATTATCCTTCTAGTATCTACCATTTATTCCAGTAAACTCTAAGTAAGAGCTTTAATAAAGAAATAAAGTAATAAGCTTGCAAGTAAAACTAGGATTGGGTATCATCAAATGTATCTAACCAAGCATGATTAGTGCATTGCATAGGTTATTTAACTCTCATAATTGCAAGTGTTATCTTGCCTTGTGCAGAGCAGTGGTTGAAGTTCTCCTCGGCTTCTTCTTCATAGTATCCTCCTTCTTCCTCGTATCCTTGGTCGGTACTAGCGTCTATGAATAAATACGAGGTACACAATCACCAAACAATACTTAACTACTTTCAATCATCACACAAAAGGGTCCTATAGATGATCTAGCATCATCACTAACATTACAAGATTAAAGCTTGGTTTAATTCCTTTTATTTTTAGAAAAGTAATTTCTACTCATTAAAAAACTACTTAAGATTTAATATTCTCCAAACCAAACATGGGATCATGTTGACACATGTCATCACCACATATTTTAGTCCATGGGAATATGATTTAAAGTGGTGTCACAATTTAATAAGGTCTTACCCTTTATTTTAATTAAATAAAGTGACTAGAAATGCCTGTGTAGCATTCTTTTATTACTTATTTCTGTAAGTAAATCTATATATTTTTATATATTCTGAAAGGTATGGTTGAATTTGATTGTTGAGAGTTGGAATCAACTCAAAATCTATTATGGTTTAAATTTGAAAAATGTTTGAATGCAGAAAAGCTTCTGCCTTGTTCTTTTTACCAAGGATGATATACAGATCCAAATGACTTGAATCCAACGGGCTTGGATTCATCATTTCAAGACCTTTCTAACAAAATTGGTTTCATTCAATTTGGTTCACTGAATCGATCTGGGTTGATTTTTGAATCTAGGTGCAGAAGTGTGTTTGAAATAAAATGGAAAAGGTTAAATTCAAATGACTGGGCTGTGCGGGAAGCGATACTGGGCCGGCCTGCTAAGCACAGCGCTTACGCGGGCTGGTTAAGTCGTTGTCCCCACGCGTCAGTGAGACGAGGGGGTGCGAAGCGGTATGGGGCGATGTGAGCCATGGGATCTTGTTCTAATCTAACGGCTGAGGGTCGTCGTCCATGTCGGGCAACGCCGGCGAGACTGAAACCTAACGCGGCCGGCGAACCTCCTGGTACCGGCAGCTTCTCCTGGGGCGGATCCAATCACTGGCCCCCTTCTTCTCCAGTAGTGGCGGGCTCCGGTGCAATTCCGACGAAGCGCTGCTCGCCTTGCTTCGGGACTGAGGCGAGGTGGTTCTGGGTGAGAGAGGAGTGAGGTGGTGTGCTCAATTCGGCTGGGGGTGGCCTCTATTTATAGTGGCGGGAGGGAACCGACGGGCGCAAGCTGAGCTCGTCGTGGTCGACGGCACAGAAGGCTAGCAGTGTGGGCGGCGGTAGGGGCGGTATGATGCTCCCTGGCGATGCTCAACGACATGGTGGCGAGGCGTGGGGCGGTGCGGTTTGGTCGGAACACGGCGGTGCTCTGCGCGTGCCCGACGGAGGTTTTTAATGCGCACAGCGTGCGTGGTCCACACGGCGGCGAACGAGCGTGTCTGCGGGGTTGCTAGGATGGTGGTCATCACATATGCACGCGGCGAGGGCGGCGCGCGGTCTGTGGGCGTCGGTCGAGCGTGGCGCACGGGCCGCGCTCTCGGCATGGTTGCTGGCGAGCTTGGCATGGTCCGGGCGTGTGGTCCAGGGGTTGGCAAGGTTCGAGCGCTGGACAGGGAGTGGCGGCGGGGTGTTGGCTTGCTCCCAGACATGTTGGCTAGGCTTGGTTCTTCTCCTAGCTTGCTGTCGACATGGGGGTGGCAAGGGTGCATTTGAGCTAGATGATCTACTAAAGCCTAGTTGCAACCAGAGAGGGAACAAGTTAGGCTCCAATCACTGCTCACAATAGTGTTTGGATTTTGTTTGATTTGAATCTGCAAGGTGTTTGATGAAATGGCCGCAAGAATTCAAGTTTTGAATTTTGAAAAGATTTTTGGTGGGTGTGCTAGGTTGGTGCTGGTGAGTCTACAGATGCTTGGGTTTTGAAAGTTGAGCTTGTTTGAGTGGTTTTTGAAAAAGTGGGATCTTCCCATATGATAAAGATTCAATTTTGAACTGTCCTTTAAACTATGCATTTGAAAGTTTCTGGATGATCACAAGGTGGGACTTCATACTTTGTTATGAGTACAATCAAGGGGTGTAAAGATCCAAACAAGTTTCTGTTAAGTTCTGAAAGTTTGGGACAGCCAAAGTAGGCATGGGAGTTAAATTGGTCAAAATGACCATTCACCCAATTTGGTTTGTTTTGATTTATTTGTCCTTGGGAAAAGTGTGTGGATTGTTTAGATGATGTTTATTTCACCTAAGAAACATTTTACAATCAAAGAAACACCTAAACAAGGCAATTCAAAAAGAATTCAAAATGGGATGCATACACACATGCATGCTTTCTCATTTTATTTTAGAAAAGTTTTTGTTACCCCTAAATTTGATGATTAGAGTTTGATGATCCAAGTTTAGTATTTTTGGTATGTTACAGTTTCTTTCCTACTCAATCTCACTAGAGAGTTAAAGTTAGGTATTACCATGATACTCACGGTATAAGTAGATGAGATTAAGATATAGTTGTTACATTCCTATTACTTGTGTTATATTTATAATTTGGTATTCATGAGTGATTATAATGAATACTATGATATGATCACTTAAGGATCAAATGTAAATCATTAAGTAATGTATTAGGGTTTAATTCTATTACATTTGATCTACCCTTAGATCAAATCAAGTTTACCCAAAATAAGGTTTTAGCAAAGGTCATATTGAAACTTATCGCAGTCAACTTCTACTTCAATTCCATCAAGTTAAGAGAAGCTTCAATCACTTTGACAAGTTTTGTTCAAAAGCACGAAAATTATTCAGATTTTCTATGCATGAATGCAATGCACACATCTGTGTTCAGCTTATTTCTAAGCTCTAATTATGGGATGTTACACTAAGTCAATTGGTAGTGTTAGGCTTGCTAAGATATTAGTATAAGCTTGCGGTGAAACTTGATTAGTTGGTAGCTTGCCTTGTGCAGAGCAGTGGTTGAAGTTCCCCTCGGGTTCTTCCTCGTAGTATCCTCATTCCTCCTCGTATCCTTGGTCGGTACTAGCGTCTATAAATAAATACGAGGTACACAATCACCAAACAATACTTAACTATTTCTATTTATCACACCAAGGTTTTCACTAGATGATATAGGATCATCACAAGCATTACAATCATTAAGGCAAATTATTTTATTTAGAAAAGTAGTTTCTACTCATTGAAAACTTACTTAAGATTTAATATTCTCCAACTAAAACATGGGATCATGTTGACACATCTCATCACCACATATTTCAGTACATGGTAATGTGATTTAAAGTGGTGTCATTATTTAATAAGGTTTAACCTTTTTATTTTAATTAAATAAAGTGACTAGAAATGCCTATGGGGCATTCTTTTATTACTTGGTCATTATTTCTGCAAGTAAACCTATATATTTCTATATATCCTGAAAGTTATGATTAAATGTGATTTTTGGGAGTTGGAATCAACTCAAAAGCTTTCATGGTTGAATTTTGAAAAATGTTTGAATGCAGAAAAGCTTCTACCTTGTTATTTTTACCATGGGTGATCTACAAATCTAAATGGTTTGAATCCAACGAGATTGGATTAAGTATTCCAGTACCTTTCTAACAAAATTGGTTTCATGCAATTTGGTTCAGTGAATCGAGCTGGGTTGATTTTTGAAACTAGGTATAGAACTGGGTTTGAAACTAAAAAAATAAACCTAAATTTGAATTACTGGATCGCGCGGGATGTTAACTGGGCCGGCCCACGGTGCACAGCACACTCGCGGGTGGATTTAAGTGAACTTCCCACTAGTCAGTGAGACAGAGGGGTGCCAAGCGGTATGGGGGGATGTGGACCGCACGATCAAGCTCTAATCCTACGGCTACGGTTCATCGTCCACGTCGGGCAACGCCGTCAAGACAGAACCCTAGCACGACCAATGGGGGTCGTGGGAGGCTCAACAAGGCTCAGGCGATGGTCGGCGACGGGGACGAATGACAAAGTCGATGACGGCGATCCTCCTGGTACCGGCAGATCCTCCTGGGGCGGCTCCAATCAACGGCGCCCTTCTTCCTCCTCCACGACAGACTCTGGCGAAATTCTGGCGATGCGCTGCTCGCCTTGCTCCGGGGGTGAGGTGGGGTGCTTCTGAGAGAGAGGGGAGTGAGATGGTGTGAAGAATTCAGGCTAGGGTGGCATGTATTTATAGTGCCTGAAGGGGACCGACGGGCGCGGGCTGAGTTCGTCGTGGTCGTCGGCACAGTGGGCTAATGGCATGGGCGTCGATAGGGGCGGTGCTGTGTTCCCTGGCGAAGCTCAACGGCATGGCTACGCGGCGTGGTGTGGTGCGAAATGGTTGGAACATCGCGGTGCTCTGAGCAGGCCCGACGGTGGTTTTAATGGCGCACAGCGTCTACGGTTCGCGCGGCGGCGAACGGGCGTGTGTGGGGTGTTCCTGGGGCGGTGGCGATCCTGCTTGCACGCGGCAAGGGCGGCACGTAGTCTGTGGGCGTGTGTCGCGGTTGGCGCTCTGGCGCGCTCTTGGCTCGCTCGTAGAGAGGCTTGGCATGCTCGGGCTATGTGGTCCAGGGGCTGGCTGCGCTCTAGGCTTGGACAGGGGGTGGTGGTGGATGGTGGAGAGTGTCCAGACATGGTTGCTAGGCTTGTTGCTTCTCCTAGCTTGTTGTCGACTGAGAGGTGGCAAGTTGAGCTCGACATGGTCACCATTGATGGCTATGGCAAGCTCACAGTGGTGCTAAAGCTTGTTAAATGGGCTAGATGATCTACTAATAGCTTGATGTGAACCAGAGAGGGAACAGGTTAGGCCAAAATCACTGCTCCTAATAGTGTTTGATGTTTGTTGGTTTGGTGATCACAAGGTGTTTGATGATATGGCCAAAAGAGATTCAAACTTGGTGGGTGTGTTGGTTACATACTAGGGAGTCTCTGGTTAGTGGGATTGGTCAAGGGGTACTGGTTTGGTTGGTTTTTGAAAAAAGGGTGATCTTCACATATGAATCAGATTCAATTTTGGAATGTGATTTGAATCAAGTTGCCAACTGTTTCTGCAAGTTTAAAAGGTGGGCTTTGATTCACTTTTACTTGGTCTAGCAAGGGGTGAAAAGAATTAGAATTGTTTCTGTTTGAAATCTTGGACTAGAAACGCTCAAAGTGGTCTAGTGAGCAAGATTGGCAAAAATTACCATTTGCTTTATTTGTTTTGTTTTTTATTTTCTCTTGATTTGTTTCTGCTTGGAAATGTTTTAGATGATGTTGTTTTCACCCAACCATTCCTTGCTATTTAGATCAATCACACAAGTCCATTCCTTCATTCATACAATCATCACATACACACATGCATTCCTAATGATTTGAATTAACAAAAGTTTTTGTTGGCCCTAATTTTGGTGATTTGAATTTGATAATCATTGTTCAATATTTTTGGGATGTTACAGTATTCTCTACTCAACGTTTCAATCTTGATAATCAAGGATGATAAAGGCACTTAATGATAAGTCTTAAGTACCATCCTATGAAATTCAGCTTAGTGAGTATTATGGATAAACAAGTAACCATTCTAAGGGCTTATCAAGTTGACCCATTGTCAAGACCACTTTATCACCATCAATTCACCTTGGGAGTTGATGATGTAGACTTTGATAATATCCTGAGTTGACTATGGATCCTAGTGGATCCTAAGCAAGACAATATCTGAACTTCTGTATCACAAGCTATTACCAACTTTAGCTGGAAAAACCGGTCACTTCAACTACATCTTAGTTGGAGTAAACCTTGTTGACGACTCATTAGTAATAGGCTAGTGAGAATATAAATACTTGAAGCTAGTCAAGAAATCATCTTATCTAAGTCATTGGACCAACCTTTGATTATTCCTTAATGTTCTATTCCTAAAGCCTCTTTTATATCCAATTCTTTGGATGAGTATAATTCCTACTTAATGCTGAGGGAATTAAGTGGATGACGCATACTATATTCTAAAGTTAGGGAATATATCTAATATATCATAGTAATCCATGAGATAAAAATCAACCCTATGCTTGCATGCATAACAAGTGACTCAACTCTACTAAGCCTACCCTAGGATTAAACCAGGGTTACAAGACCATTTCTCATCTATGATTGTAACCCTAGAAATACAAGTGTAGATATGACCTTTACCTCACACCCTTGTGAATCCAAGACATTCCTCTAACACTAAACCCTAGTGTTATGCTGGCAAGATAATCACATGCATTAGAGTAGAGTAAACCCTAAACCTTGCCTACTAATGAATATTACTAGTGAAGACAAAAAATTGCCCTGGGTAAGACACATAAATATGAATCTATGATTTTCATCATAAGAACATCAATTCACCAAGATCATTGTCTACCAGTATAAAAACTACTGAAATCCTATCCTAAATTATTTATAAGTATCTCAACTCAATTTTGAGTTGGTCAAGATCTTATGAAGTACTTCCAAAACACCAGGAACTCATTTGAGATTTATCTCAAATGGGAAGAACTAAAAGATTAAGGCCTACAATGATCAATTTTAATTGAAATTAAGTTTTCACTTGATATGCAAAGCAACCCACATGTCCAATTCAGCCCAAATCCCATCTAGTGACAAATGCCACTTGTCATGATCCAAAAATAAATCTTTCAAAATGCCACATGGGAAACTTGGCTTGCAAGTTGCCTCAAGCCTAAGCTACCTTATGAACCTTGGCCACCAAGATAGCTCATGAGATCTTGACACCTGGTAGCTTAGTCATCCACGCAAGTGACGAGTCACCACTTGAGTTTTCATGTTCCCATGAAGGAGGGATGAACATGCACATAAAGTCAAACTACAAGGATGGTTGCATAGTTATTAAAGCATGATTCACCCATGCAAAATAGTGAGGTGTCACCCTGCTATGCATCCTAGGACACTATAAATATCCATGTACCCAATACCCCAAGCCTCACAACTCACCATTCTAGCTTAGACAAAAAAAACACGCTCACTTTACAGAGAGATCTAGAGGGAGAAAGGGAGCAAAAACTTGAGAAACAACTCAAGAACATGAAGAACAAGGAGGAGGAGCAGATATAGATCTTTGCCAAACAAACTTAGGAATCTACAAAGTTTATAGTCTAGTGTTTAGGATCAAATATTAATAGATTAGTGGGTAAAGAGAATACTTAATGAGGGGTGAAGAGAGTGATTTGCACAAATTATCAAGAAAATATGGACAACAGCACAAATTTTTTAGAAATGTATCTTTCTATCATCTGCACATCACATAGGCACCCAAATCCATCTTCTAGATCATATATTTGATCTAGATACCATCCTATACAATAAGATGCTCTTGTGATCATCAAGAACACTCCGTTTGCGATTGTTCTATAACGTGTGGATAATCACGACCTGTTTCGGAGGTGTTTATACGATTAGAGGACATAACAAGATATATTATTATCCAACATGGATGGTAGCATGACCTACGGATCGGTCCTACATCTCCCTAGGTGTTATGCGGTTTCTTGATGATAACATGTATTTCACCTTTTTTTTACTTGTTTCGACTTTGACATGATGTGGTTGTGTTCATCTTAGTTATGCAGAGATCAAGTGTAATAGTTAAATCTTTTAAGTAATAAAGTGGCCTCCATCGAAAAATGTATTGACTTTGTGTTATCCTTGAGGTGTAATACTTTGAATGGAAAACTAAGTAACAGAGATGGTTGTGTGCAACAATTAATGCGGACATACTACCTATTTTGCTGAAAGTGTTTTTTTTTCACAACTTTGACTATGAATATATTTCTATTTATTTCGTATTTAAATTTGAAATCCTATGCATAGCTAGATTTTCGTCTTCTTCTCTGCTGGCCCTTGCCCACCCGTGGCAGGAGTGGGGCTTGGGGGTTGGTTGTTTCTCATCGCCGACGGAGACGGAGATTCGAGGCTCGACGGCGCAGGAGTAGAGAAGCTTCTTCACCGAGCTAGAGCAACACATCGGCGGCGCTTAAGCCGTTCGTCATCCAAGCCGACAAGGATCTCCGGCAAATCAGCAACCTCCGAATGGAGGCCCTTTCTGAGGTCGGCCGCCGCGTTCATCGCCGCCTCCGAAGCAAGTGGTTCGTCCCCGCTTCGGTGTCCGGCGGCGGCGTCACCGGCCTCGCGCTCAACGGAGGGGAGAGAGAAGGACTCGATGGCGTTGGTTTATCTCTCAGGAGGGTCCTTTATGCATTTATCAGGGGCCTATGTGTATTTTTCAATTTTATGGGGTCCTTTGCGATAGAACTGTACACTCGCAGTTTGGTTTTAATATAAACTTTTACGTCCTTCGGGGCGCTCCTGGGTTCAAAAAAGCTAGATTTTCGTCGGAACCTTTTAAATTTATGTTTTTTAATATGTATTACAAAATAAGTTAGTGATCAAAGATATATGTTGAATGTCTCGATGTCCAAAACATCAACTGTTTGTGATATAAAGGCATAAAGCTGAGTATAGTGTTGGTCTCAGAAGATGCCGGTTGTAGATAAATAAAAACAATCTGTAGCCAGCTAGCTAGCTATACAGTACCATAGATATGTTATATGTACGTATCTGATTATCTAATTATATAAGCTCACACGCCAACCGCGAGGTATATCAACAACGTCATCCACAACTTCCGTATTATTTTGTATCTCTGACTATTAATGGTAACAGTGTGACCAGCCACTATGTTGCTGCGATTCAAATAAAAGAACGGTTCGGCGTGGCTATTATTTATTTATTTTTACTCATATTAGGAAACTTATTACGCGACCCTGCTCCTCTCGCCCCCCCCCCCCCCCCCCCCGTGGGCGACGGGGGCCAACCCACCTGCTCCGGCCAACCTCCCCCCCCCCTTCCTTCCCTCTCCCGTCGCCGCCGCCGGCAGGGGTCGCCGGGCGAAGCCCGGGCGGCGCTGGCGGCGGCGGCTGTCCTCTTCCCGCGCCCCTGGGGTCCGGTCGGGGCCGGTTCTCCCTCCGGCGGCGGTGCTCCTCGGGAAGGCGCGGCTTGGAGCTCCTCCGTGGGCCACTTGACAGCGGCGCCGACGTGGTTCGGCGGGGCGGCACGACTCCTCGCGGGCAGATCGGGTGCAGATCTCCTGGCCCAGATCTGGGCCCCTTGGGCTCGATCTGGGCACCGGCGGGCCTGCGCCCACGCAGCTGCGTCGGTTCCTGTAGATGGCGGCAGGGACGAAGCTCTGATTGGGGATGGCATAGCAGCGGCCCGCCCGTTCGCAGCAAGGTGGCGGGGGCTTTACGGGCCCATCTGGATTCGGCCGGGCCCGCTTGGGCCTGGTGTGCCCCTGCTGCCTTGTCCGGTCGACGACCACTACTTGGTGGTGGAGGTGGGCTCCTCCCGTGTGGCTTCTGCAGTGTCGTTTCTAGCTCGAGCTTTGTCGTTTGCTTCCAGCTTGCGGGCTGCTTGATAGTGTCCTCGATGCGACGATGACGATGGTGGCCTCAAGTTAGTTTTTGCTTGTGCTAGTGGGCGCTGAAGCTGGTGGTGATGCTCTGAATTGCCCGGGGTTTTTTGGGGGACAGGGTAGGGAGAAATCCTTGTCGGTCTGTCCGACTCCGACGCGGCGCCGCCTTTGGGTGGCGCCATTCCTTCCTGGAGGGCGTCTGGGATACCCCTCGTCTTCTCGACTCCAAGTGTCGGGGAAAACCCTAGGGCCAGTTCGCTGGTCCGGACAGCAGCGACGTGTCGACGACGCTCCCCTTCTTGAAGGTGTTGTTTGGCACCGGGCGATTTAGGGTATTAGGTGTGTGGTGGCACAATTTCGGAGGGCGCAGTGATGGCGGGTCACCCTTGTTTCGTCGTATCGCCGTTTTTTCCATTTCTTTTTTTTGGGCATGTTGTAGCTGTTGCCCCAGCATTTTTGTCTGTGCGTTCTCTTCCTTTGGGCGTTGTGTTGTCTGGCCCAGCAGCGGTCTCACCGGTGTGCTTTATTTATAAAGAGGGGCGAAAGCCTATTTCGAGAGTGAATCAGCTTATTGAACCGCATGTGCAGTGGGAGTGGGACCCCGATGCTCTAATAAAACTACCTTCTAAATCTTTTAAAATAGATTAGATTCGTCCTAAAATATATAAATCTAAACAATTAAACGTGTTTAGATATACGTATTTTTTAAAGAAAAAACTATAAAGTCTTACATTAGTGAACGGGAGATTTTTTTATTTTATTTTTTTCTCTATCCTGCCCATCTAGAGGTGTTGCTCCTCTTTTACTTGATTGTGTTCAGGATAGAAGCCAACTAAGTTCATAGGTCGTTTCGCCATTCTGACACACTGTGCAAAATTGATTTGGCTGGTTTAACCACTACGGGAGAAGCCGAATACGCCGACGGCCGGGTCCCGTCAGCGTAGGCCCTAAATGCCGTCGGCGTAGGCTGGCCCGACGGCTGCAGTTGGCGTATGGCCGTCGGCGTACTGCCCCGTAGGCGTAGCCTCTTCTCCCGTCGACGTATAAAAGCCGTCGGCGTATATAGCTACGTTTGCCGTCGGCGTAGACCATATGGGGCCCACCTAGATGACTAACGGCCGTTTGGCTACGCCGACGGCTTTACCGTCGGCCTAGATTTTTCCAATTTTTTTTTCCAATTTCTTTTTTTCAAATTTCTTTTTTTCAAAAAAAAAATTCAAATTTTTTTTTAACTTTTTTTAACATTTTTGTATTGTTTAACTTGTTAATCTCACATGGACATTTTTTATTCTAACTATACTTAGTCTCAAGTCAAATTGCACAATTAGTCAAACTTCTCAACCGGTCACCCATCCTAATACTACTCCAGCCCCAGCACGCTTAACTTCTTCGTTCCTTCCACATGAGCTTCCGACAAACAAACTAGAACTTGTTGTGAATATTATCATATCAAACCTATTAACCATTACACTATAATGTTAGACATATTTGTTTTTTTACATTCCATACAATTTTTTGAGCAAACAACAATAAATAAGTAATAATAATATTGAATTCAAATTAAAATAAAATAAATTTTATTTATTTTGCTTTTTTTATTTAAATTTGAATAATTCATATCTAGAAATCCGTAAATCACAATTCGACAAATAATATATCCAAATCGATCAGAAAAATGAGAGGAATCCAAATATGACATCCCTATCATCTATTTAATTATATATCATAAATTTTAAATATTAGAACAACTGAAACTATGTCAAAATTCATGAAACACCCCGCTTTTGGCACTCTTAGCTCGGGGACGAGTCTCACTAAACTTGCATTAGATCTCTGATGAAATGGCATATTGTGAACCTAAAAATGATTTTTACCAAAAATCATGAGCAATATATCATGTACCTGTAGTTCAAATCTAACTCATTTCCTGCCGATTCAGCAGGAATTTATCTTTTTCACGAGAGGTGAACGGAAAGGTTTGAGATTCCTAGGTTGGGAAATTGTCCATTCAATATGGTCTAGTATTTTTGAAAAATGTGGTATTATCATTTTGAAACTTTCATTTGGTGGTTGCTTCACAAAAACACCCCGTTTTTTGCACTCGAAAAATGAAAAATGGCTTTTCGGTGCGACGAAAAGGAAAACTTCCTCCTGCAACATTGTTCACCATCCCATGATACACATATGTGCATAATATGGACACATTATCTCAAACTATACCACGATTATAGCAATAACATTGGTCATTTGACCTGAAATCCAGAAAACCTCGATTGAGATAGGCCATTTTGTGAAGGTTTTTTTAAGACTCAATGAATATATCAAGTCTGGTATTTTTCCATAGAACTATGTCATATAATATGACACCACGCGAATTTTTGCATTGTTTCGATCGTTTTTTAATTTTTTATGCGCATTTCAAACTATCGTCAAACTTCCTAAATCGAGAGGCATGATGATTCTTAGCTCGGGGACGAGTCTCACTAAACTTGCATTATATCTCTGATGAAATGGCATATTGTGAACCTAAAAATGATTTTTACAAAAAATCGTGAGCAATATATCATGTACCTGTAGTTCAAATCTAACTCATTTCCTACCGATTCAGCAGGAATTTGTCTTTTTCACGAGAGGTGAACGGAAAGGTTTGAGATTCCTAGGTTGGGAAATTGTCCATTCAATATGATCTAGTATTTTTGAAAAATGTGGTATTATCATTTTGAAACTTTCATTTGGTGGTTGCTTCACAAAAACACCCTATTTTTTGCACTCGGAAAATGAAAAATGGCTTTTCGGTGCGACGAAAAGGAAAACTTCCTCCTGCAACATTGTTCACCATCGCATGATACACATGTGTTCACAATATGGACACATTATCTCAAACTATACCACGATTATAGCAATAACATTGGTCATTTGACCTGAAATCCAGAAAACCTCGATTGAGATAGGCCATTTTGTGAAGGTTTTTTTAGACTCAATGAATATATCAAGTCTGGTATTTTTCCATGGACTATGTCATATAATATGACATCACGCGAAGTTTTGCATTGTTTCGATCGTTTTTTAATTTTTTATACGCATTTCAAACTATCGTCAAACTTCCTAAATCGAGAGGCATGATGATTCTTAGCTCGGGGACGAGTCTCACTAAACTTGCATTATATCTCTGATGAAATGGCATATTGTGAACCTAAAAATGATTTTTACAAAAAATCATGAGCATTATATCATGTACCTGTAGTTCAAATCTAACTTATTTCCTACCGATTCAGCAGAAATTTGTCTTTTTCACGAGAGGTGAACGGAAAGGTTTGAGATTCCTAGGTTGGGAAATTGTCCATTTAATATGGTCTAGTATTTTTGAAAAATGTGGTATTATCATTTTGAAACTTTCATTTGGTGGTTGCTTCACAAAAACACCCCATTTTTTGCACTCGGAAAATGAAAAATGGCTTTTTGGTGCGACGAAAAGGAAAACTTCCTCCTGCAACATTATTCACCATCGCATGATACACATGTGTGCACAATATGGACACATTATCTCAAACTATACCACGATTATAGCAATAACATTGGTCATTTGACCTGAAATCCAGAAAACCTCGATTGAGATAGGCCATTTTGTGAAGGTTTTTTTAAGACTCAATGAATATACCAAGTCTGGTATTTTTCCATGGAACTATGTCATATAATATGACACCACGCGAAGTTTTGCATTGTTTCGATCGTTTTTTAATTTTTTATGCGCATTTCAAACTATCGTCAAACTTCCTAAATCGAGAGGCATGATGATTCTTAGCTTGGGGACGAGTCTCACTAAACTTGCATTATATCTCTGATGAAATGGCATATTGTGAACCTAAAAATGATTTTTACAAAAAATCATGAGCAATATATCATGTACCTGTAGTTCAAATCTAACTCATTTCCTGCCGATTCAACAGGAATTTGTCTTTTTCACGAGAGGTGAACGGAAAGGTTTGAGATTCCTAGGTTGGGAAATTATCTATTCAATATGGTCTAGTATTTTTGAAAAATATGGTATTATCATTTTGAAACTTTCTTTTGGTGGTTGCTTCACAAAACACCCCGTTTTTTGCACTTGAAAAATGAAAAATATGTTATACGAAAGTATTTGTATTTTTTTGAATAAAAATATATAATATTTGAGTTTATATAGATATATCTTATTTTTCTGCAAATTTTGATATATTATATGTATTTTTCTGAATTTAAATGATTTAGTTATGATTTTTCTAAGATTAATATGGCAAAAAAAGAAAAATAGCTACGCCGACGGCAAAGCCGTCGGCGTAGACTTGACGCTGTTGCTCTGCCGTCAACCCAATGGGCTACGCCGACGGTCATGTTTACGCCGACGGCGGCCGTCGGCCTATTTATTCTACGCCGACGGCAAAACTGGGCCGACGGCCCGTCAAGCTACGCCGACGGCCCCGACATTTTGCCGTCGGCGTATAAAAAGGCCGTCGGCCTATTTAGTTATTCCCGTAGTGAACAGGTTTTTATCTAGTTCAACTTTTTCACCGGCTCGGAGGTGTAGATTGGAGATGTGAAAGAAAATGAACTACACTTTTAGCAGCCGGTTTAAATCTAGTTTCACCCGTTTGTGTTTTTGCACACCCCTAGACAGCATGCTCCACTATGTATCGGACCGCATGTTATGAATCGTTCTTGTTGCACATAGTGCATGGTCACGCTTCTATATGTGTATCAACTATCTGTATATATAAATGCGCTGTATATAAAAATGCGCTGGATCAGCTCCTCTCATACGGTCATACCACACATACGCACGATCGATCGATCATGTCTCCGGTGAGAGTTATTGACACCAGCTACGTAGCCGTCCCTCCGACCATCACGGCGCCGCCGGAGCCGATCAAGCTCACCGCGATGGAAGCGCAGTGGGTCAGTTTCTTCCCTGTGCTGCAGCACGTCCTTCTGTTCGACTTCGAGGGGGACAATGACGCCGCCGACGCCCCGCACTTCGACACCATTCTCAAGTCTCTCCGGTCCTCCCTTGCCGCCACACTGGGCAGGTTCGGGCCGCTCGCCGGCAAGCTCGTCCATCTCAAGGACACCGGCGACGTCGGCATCAGCTGCTCAGCCGCTGATAGCGTCAGGTTCGTCGTCGCGGAGTCCGACGCCGACCTCCGGCGCCTCGCCAGCGATGAAGATCACGACGTGAGCGTGCTAAGGCTGCTTGTGCCCGAGGTGGACATGAGCGAGCTTCCGGCCCGCGTGCTGGCCGTGCAGGCAACGTGTTTCGGGGGCGGCACGGGCATGGCGCTCGGTGTGACGGTGCACCACGCCGTCGCCGACGGGCGGTCCTTGTGGACGTTCGTGGAGGCATGGGCGAGGGCGTGCCGCGGCGACACGCTGCTGGCCGCGGCGGCACCCACCTTCGACCGCTCCCTCGTCAACGTGCCTCGTGGCGACGAGCTCGCGAGAAGTGTCTTGCGCAAGCACGCGCCAAATTTGCCGTTGGTATGTTCTTCTTTCCTTACAAGGAACGAGCCTAGCCTCTTTGTCGACTACCGAATCTACTGATGCAAGAAAATCATATATTATTGGAAACAGCATCTATTACGTCTGTTCCACATTCTAAAATATGATGCATATAGTTTTTAGTTAGATTAGAGTAAAAAATTAAAATTTAACCGACTATATTAGAAAAATATGAATATCTACAATACCGAACGTATATAATATAAAATATATTTTATGATGGATCTAACAATATTGATTTGAGATTATAAATTTTCAATATTTTTTAACCAAAAACTATATGCATCTTATTTTGGAAAGGGGAAAGTATAATATATAAAAAAAACAAATAAAGCGGTATCAATCTCAACTCACACAAAGCCTAAATGGTACAACTAATGCATCACAAATCATATATATGTTGTTTCATAGCCTTTCTTGACAAACCATATCACATTTGTCCAACATAGGCAACAACACCGTGGCTGGCCACAGGAGATGAGCATCCGCGGTACAGCCGGCGTTGGACATTCACCTTGGAGGAGATGGACATCCAACGCATCAGGCAGCAAATCATCCATCTCAACAAATCCAATGGGGTGGCGCCTCTGCCGTTGCCTTCTCCGCCGTCTACCTTTGCTATCATAGCCGCCCTCGCTTGGACATGTTTTGCCCGGTGCAAGCCTTTCGCGGAGGATGACGACGTCTTCTTCTTCTTCTTTGCCGATGTCCGTAGCCGTCTTAACCCTCCTATCAACAGAAGGTACATGGGCGCATGCCTCACGGGGTGCCGCGCGAAGCTCCCCGCGCATGAACTCCGTGGGAAGCATGCCCTGGTGGCTGCGGTATCGGCACTACAGGATGAGGTCCGCAAGATGAAGAACGACCCAATGGCTGGGTGGGATTTTGTGACATCCTTGTTCACAGTTGACATGGACCGTCTAATGCACGTTTCGGGTTCGTCGGGCTTCGACGCCTACGAGGTCGCAGACTTCGGGTGGGGAAAGCCAAGACGGACAGAGAATGCCAGGATGAATGATGACGGTCATGTGGCTCTGGTGCGCGCCAAGAGCGGTCACGGGGTACAACTGTCGGTCTCTCTGCTCTTGCCGATGCAGATGGATGAGTTCAAGGTTCAATTTCTCAAGTTGTTACAAGGGTGATAATTATCCTCTCTTTTTCAGCGTAGACACTTGGGTGAATTTGGAAAAAAATGGTTGGCTGAACTTAAGTAAGGATACAATTCTGTAATCAAGCTCCTCTATCTTTCATGGTTCTCAATAATAAGTTATTTTCTAGTAAAAGTTTAGCAGGATTTAAAATCTGGTAAATCTTTTGATTATTTCGATGGTTAGACATGTTTTTTGGATTCATCTGTTTAAAACGTTTTTCCCTTTTAATTTATCGTACCACAAACTAAAATCCCTCATGAAAAAAGGAGTACTTGAATTCAAATCCAACAAGAAGAAGTCCAGGGAGAAGGGAAAAAAGGAAGGGCCAAGACAATGTAAAGGAAACGTCAATTTATTCAAGTGAAAAAATAAAGGGCATCATGTTAAATCTTGGCCATTGAAAAAATAACTCTAAATAAGAAAAACGGGCTCAAAATTAACCTCAAGGTTAAAAAACGCCACTACCCATTAAGAACCAAGCTATACTCCCCAGGTTGAGAAAATAAAGAAGAAATGGACAAAAGGAGAACACGTTGTTATATGTCACGTGAGAAGGGGCACATATCTTCTTCATGGAGAAAAAAGGTCTATGAGCAGATATTTCAATTAGACGTGTTCAATGAGTAGATCGACGAGCTATGCGACCAAACGCAGTAGCTAGAGAATGGTCTTCATCAACAACAAGAACAAAGCTAGTGACATCCACGGTGGGATCCGAGCACACCTTGCACCTCAGCTCCAAGTTGCACTTACATTCAACTATATATGCTCAGACTTTTCGATCATGCTTGGGTCGAGTGCAAAACCTTCGCAGGTCCCTCGTATTTAGCTAAAAGTAGATCCATCATCTAAATTACTCCTAACTCTTTTATGTGAAGCACTAGAATGTAGTCCTGGGCCATCCTGTCTCTCCTGTGTCACCCCCGCATGGCGGCAGGGGGACCTAGATGTTGGAGATATGCCCTAGAGGCAGCAATAAAAGTGGTTATTATTATATCTTTGTGTTTATGATAAATGTTTACATTCATGCTATAATAGTATTAACCGGAAACATTAATACTTGTGTGATTTGTAAACTAAATTAGAGTCCCTAGTAAAGCCTCTTTGTAATACTAGCTTGTTGGTTAATAGATGATCGTGGTTTCTCGATCATGAACATTGAGATGTTATTAACGACAAGATCATATCATTAGGAGAATGGTATGATGGACATACTCCTATAGATAAGCATAGCATATAGATCAAGTCATTTCAATAGTTCATTTGCCATAAGCTTTCTGATACATAGTAACCTAATTCCTTCGACCATGAGATCATGCTAATCACTATCACCGGAAGGATGCTTTGATGACATCAAACACCACACCGTAACTGGGTGGCTATAAAGGTGGCATTGAGTGTTCGGAAAGTAGGAGTTGAGGCACATGGATCAAGAGTGGGATTTGTCCATCCATATGACAGATAGATATACTCTGGGCCCTCTCGGTGCAATGTCATCCAATTGGCTTGCAAGCATGTGACTGGCTCACAAGGGATCACATATCATAGGAACGAGAAAAGAGTACTTATCAGTAACGAGGTTGAACTAGGTATGCAGAGATACCGACGATCAAAACCTCGGATAAGTAAACTATCGTGAGACAAAGGGAAATTGGTATCCTATGTAAGTGGTTCATTCGATCGCAAAGTAATCGTATAAATATGTGGGAGTCATATGAATTTCCAGATTCCTCTATTGGTTATTGATCGGAGAAGTGTCTCGGTCATGTCCGCATAATTCACGAACCATAGGGAGACACACTTAAGGATTCAATGTTGTTTAGTAGATATGGAATGTTAGTAGGGATACCGAATATTGTTTGGAGTCTCATATGGGATCCGGGATATCACGAGGAGATCCGAAATGGTCCGGAGAATAAGATTCATATAAGGAAAGTCCGATTCCGGAGTTCGGGAAAGATTCCGATGTTTTCATCGGAGAGGTTCTAGAAGGGTCTAGAAGGTTCACCGGACCGGAAGGGGAATGGACCATGAATGTGTCATGGGTAAGTGGAATGATTGGATCATGTCCTAGGTCACTTGGTTTGGGCATTTGCAAGAGAGAATTAAAGCTCTAAATTGAAAGTCAAACGGGAAGTTTGAAAAGTCAAACTGGAACAATGGTTTCCTAGTGGAAGAAGGAAAGAGTCCTTTTCTCAATCCAACTTGGGTTTGGGTTTGGATTCAAACCCACCCCTCCCAAGGCTGCCCCCCTCTCATAAATAGAGGGGGGGCTGCCCCAAAAGCCAAGCCCTAGCCCTCCCACACACGCGTCGCCGCCAAGCCGCCGTGCGCCGTCGCCACTCGCCGCCGCCGACACCTCCTCCTCCTCCCGGTCTTCTAAACCCTAGATCACCGGGAAACCCTAAATCCACCATAACTCGCATCGGCTTAGGCGAAGCCCTGCGGGATCTTCCCTCTACTTCCGACACCACGCCGTCGTGCTGCCGGAATCGCGAGGGGAGAACTACAACCTCCGCTGACTGCTGGAACAAGGGAGAGGAAGGTCTTCATCGAGTACTGAACGTGTGACCGACTGCGGAAGCGCTGCCGGAACGCAGCGCCGGAAGGATCGTCTACCCGATCTTGAGATCGGCAAGTGTACGACTACATCACCGACGAGAATCTGCTCTCGTTAACCTCTTTGGAATCTTCGAGGGTGAGTGCTTCTATTGACTCGTTGCTACAATCTAGTAGATAGATCTTGGCTTGTTTGTGTGCATGCGGTAGAATTTTTTTGTTTTCCATGCTACGAACCCCTTCAGTGGTATCAGAGCCATGTCTATATGTAGATCTATTGCACGAGTAGAACACAATGGTCATTGTGGGTGTTGATGCTTTTGTTGTCGATTGCTTCTTGTGTACTTTGCATCTTGCGGGATGGTGGGATGAAGCGGCCTAGGCTAACCTTACATGACATCGTTCATGAGACTTGCTCCACGCTTGACATGCAACTTGTATTGCATAAGTGGCTTTGCGGGTGCCTGTTTCTTCCAACATAGTTAAGATTCAATTTACAACGGGTGATTGACAATACTAGTATCAACGTTGTGGTTCTTGTTCGTAAGTTAGAATGACACTTATTGAAATCCCCAAACCACGTAAAACATGCAAAGAAAATTAGAGGCGTCTAACTTTGTTTTGCAGAAGTGTGCTGTGATGTGATATGGCCATGATTGTGATTATATATGATGTATGCAATGTTACTTATTGTAATTCGGCAACCGGCAGGAGCCATATGGTTGTCTTTTAATTCCGTTAAGACCTGTGTGTCTATTCAAAGTAGTTGTAATAGTTGATGCTGGTGGACGACAACCATGAAGCGGCGCCATTGATCTTGATGCCATACCGGTGATGATGGAGATCATGTTCGTGCTTGAAGATGGAGATCGGAAGCACAAGAAGAAAGGTCATATCATATCACATATTATGAATTGCATGTGATGTTAATCCTTTTATGCATCTTATATTGCTTAGTTCGCGACGGTAGCATTATAAGATGATCCCTCAAGCACAAAATTTCAAGTTATAAAGTGTTCATACTTAGTAAGCACCGTTGCTAAAGATCGTTGTTTCGAAGCACCACGTGATGATCGGGTGTGTTAGATTCTGCGAGTGTATACAACGTGATCAAGCCAGATTTTCTCATGCGGAAGCTAAGGTTTGATCTTGACGAGCCTAGCATGTACAGACATGGTCTCGGAACACGGATCACCGAAAGGTAAAGCATGAGTCATATAGTAGATATGATGAACATGTTGATTGTTCGCCATTGAAGCTACATCAACTCTCGTGATGATCGGTTTTGATGTGGTGGAGTTGGTTCGTGTGATCACTAAAGCAATGTGAGGGATATTGTTTTGAGTGGGAGTTCACCTACATTAATTTAACTATTAATTAGAACTCAATTTTTCATAAACTTAGTCTAAACTATTGCAAATATGTTGTAGATCAATGGCGGCCCCTACCATCAATTTTAATGCGTTCCTAGAGAAAGAAAAGTTGAAAAACAATGGAAGCAACTTTGTGGATTGGTTCCGCAATTTGAGGATTGTCCTCAATGCTAGTAATTTGACCTATGTGCTGGATGAACCGCTGGGTGACCCGCCTGCAGCTGATGCTACCGATGAGGTAAAGAATCTTTTCCTCACTCGGAAGAATCAGTACTCCATAGTTCAGTATGCTATCTTGTATGGTTTGAAATCGGAGCTTCAGAAAAGGTTTGAGAACCATGACCCACATGATATTGTCCGTGAACTCAAAATGATATTTGAGGCTCACGCGGCAGTTAAGAGTTATGAGGCTTCTGAAAAGTTCTTTAACTGCAAGATGGAAGAGGGCAGCTCCATCAGTGAGCACGTGCTTAAGATGTCTGGGCACGCAAGCAAGCTTTAAAGCTTGGGTATAGTGATTCCTAATGCTTTGGGGATTCACCGTGTCCTCCAATCACTACCACCAAGTTACAAGAACTTTGTGATGAACTACAATATGCAAAACATGGACAAGTCATTGCCGAACTCTTCTCCATGTTAAAGTCTGCGGAGGTGGAGATCAAGAAAGAGCACCAAGTGTTGTTGGTCAATAAGACCACCAAATTCAAGAAGCAAGGCAAGTCTAAGAAAAATGGAACTTCAAGAAGGGCGGTAAGAAAGTTACTGCGCTGGCGAAGAAGACCAAGGCTGGGCCTAAGGCTAATACTGAGTGCTTTTACTGCAAGGGAGAAGGTCACTAGAAGCGGAATTGCCCTAAGTACTTGGCGGATTTGAAGAACGGCAACATCAAGAAGAAAGGTATATCCGATATACATGTTATCGATGTGTATCTCACTAGTACTCATAGTAGTGCCTGGGTATTTGATACTGGTTCGGTTGCTCATATTTGTAACTCGAAACAGGTGCTGCAGAATAGACGGAAACTAGCGAAGAACGAGGTGACGATGCGTGTTGGAAATGGATCAAAGGTTGATGTGATCGCGGTTGGCACGCTACCTCTTCATCTACCATCGGGATTAGTTTTATACTTAAATAATTGTTATTTGGTGCCTGCGTTGAGCATGAACATTATATCCGGATCATGTTTATTGCGAGACAGATACTTGTTTAAGTCCGAGAATAATGGTTGTTCAATTTATATGAGTAATATGTTTTATGCACATGCACCTTTGATAGATGGTCTATTCTTATTGAATCTCGATTGTAGAAATACACACATTAATAACATTGAAGCTAAATGTTTGAAATTGAATGATAACTCGACCTATATGTGGCACTGTCGTCTTGGTCACATTGGAGTGAAGTGTATGAAGAAAATCCATTCCGATGGACTTCTTGAATCACTTGATTTCGAATCACTTGAAAAATGCGAAGCATGTCTGATGGGTAAAATGACTAAGACTCCATTTTCTGGTATGATGGAGCGAGCTACGGACTTATTGGAAATCATACATACCGATGTGTGCGGCCCAATGAGTGTAGCATCACGCGGTGGTTATCGTTATGTTCTTACCTTCACGGATGACTTGAGTAGATATGGGTATATCTATTTCATGAAACATAAGTCTGAAACTTTCGAGAAGTTTAAGGAATTTCAAAGTGAGGTAGAGAATCAACGTAACAAGAAGATTAAATTTCTATGATCTGATCGCGGAGGTGAATATCTAAGTTACGAGTTTGGCGAGCATTTGAAGAAATGCGGAATACTTTCACAATTGACACCGCCGGGAACACCACAGCGTAATGGTGTGTCCGAATGTCGTAATCGAACTCTCTTAGATATGGTTCGTTCTATGATGTCACTTACAGATTTACCGCTATAATTTTGGGGTTATGCATTAAAAACAGCCGCATTAAATAGGGCACCATCTAAATCCGTTGAAACGACACCATATGAATTATGGTTTGGGAAGAAACCTAAATTTTCGTTCCTTAAAGTTTGGGGTTGTGAAGCTTATGTAAAGAAGTTACAGCCCGACAAGCTTGAACCCAAAGCGGAAAAATACGTCTTCATAGGATACCCGAAGGAAACTATTGGGTATACCTTCTATCATAGATCCGAGGGCAAAATCTTCGTTGCCAAGAATGGATTCTTTCTAGAGAAGGAGTTTCTCTCGAAAGAAGTGACTGGAAGGAAAGTAGAACTCGACGAGGTTATTGAACCTTCTCTCGAACTTGAGAGTAGCGCAGCACCGGAAGTAGTTCCTGTGGTGCCTACACCAATAAGAGAGGAAGCTAATGATGTTGATCATGAAACTTCGGTTGAAGTTACTACGGAACCTCGCAGGTCAACGAGAACTCGTACAACTCCTGATTGGTATGATCCCGTTATGAGTGTCATGTTGGTGGACAACACCGATGACCCTGCGACATATAAGGAAGCGATGATGAGCCCAGATTCCAATAAATGGAAAGAAGCCATGAAATCCAAGATTGGATCCATGTACGAAAACCAAGTATGGACTTTGGTGGACGTACCGAATGGCCGAAAGGCTGTCGAGAACAAATGGATTTTTAAGAAGAAAACAGATGCTGGTGGTAATGTTACTGTCTATAAAGCTCGACTTGACGCAAAAGGGTTTCGACAAATTCAAGGAGTTGACTACGATGAGACTTTCTCACCGGTAGCGAAGCTAAAGTCTGTGAGGATTTTGTTAGCAATCGCTGCATATTATGATTATGAGATATGGCAGATGGATGTCAAAACGGCGTTCCTCAATGGAGAGATTGATAAAGAGTTGTATATCATGCAACCCAAAGGTTTTGTCGATCCTAAAGATGCTAACAAGGTATGCAAACTTTAACGGTCCATTTATGGATTCAGGCAAGCATCCCGTAGTTGGAATCAACGTTTTGATAAGGTAATCAAAAGCTTTGGATTTATACAAACTTATGGAGAAGCTTGTATTACAAGAAAGTGAGTGGGAGCTCTGTAGCATTCTTAATACTATATGTAGATGACATATTGTTGATTGGGAATGATGTAGACCTTCTTAATAGTGTCAAGGATTATTTGAATAATAGTTTTTCAATAAAAGATCTTGGCGAAGCAGCTTACATATTAGGCATAAAGATTTATAGAGATAGATCGAGACGCCTAATATCATTGTCACAGAGTACATATTTGGACAAAGTTCTAAAGAGGTTTGGAATGGAATATAGCAAGAAAGGGTTCTTGCCCATGTTGCCCAATACGACCTTGAGTAAAACTCAAAGTCCTGCAACGGCAGAAGATAGAGAAAGGATGAGTAAGACTCCCTATGCCTCAGCCATAGGATCTCTTATGTATGCCATGCTATGTACTAGACCCGACATTGCATATGCTGTTAGTTTGACTAGCAGATATCAAAGTGATCCAGGAGTGGAGCATTGGACAGCGGTCAAAAACATCCTTAAGTACTTGAAAAGAATTAAGGATATGGTTCTTTCTTATGGAGGTGATGAACAGCTCGTTGTTAATGGTTACACCGATCCGGATGATTCTAAATCTCAATCTGGATACGTATTTATTTTTAATGGTGCAGCAGTTAGCTGGAGGAGTGCAAAGCAAAGCATTGTGGAGAGATCTTCAACTGAATCGGAATACATAGCTGCTTCGGAGGCTTCACAAGAGGCGATATGGATGAAGGAGTTCATTACAGAGCTCGGTGTGGTTCCAAGTGCGCTGGACCCAATGTCTATCTATTGTGATAACATGGGCTCCATAGCCAATGCGCAAGAACCAAGGTCACACAAGAAGCTGAAGCACATCAAGCTACATTTTCACGCTATTCGAGGGCATGTCCAAGATGGTGACATAAAGATTTGCAAAGTACACACAGACCTGAATGTGGAGGATCCGTTGACTAAACCTCTCCCGAGGGCAAAACATGACCAGCACCAAACTGCCATGGGTGTTCGGTATATTACCATGTAATCTAGATTAGTTGACTCTAGTGCAAGTGGGAGACTGTTGGAGATATGCCCTAGAGGCAGTAATAAAAGTGGTTATTATTATATCTTTGTGTTTATGATAAATGTTTACATTCATGCTATAATAGTATTAACTGGAAACATTAATACTTGTGTGATTTGTAAACTAAATTAGAGTCCCTATTAAAGCCTCTTTGTAATACTAGCTTGTTGGTTAATAGATGATCGTGGTTTCTCGATCATGAACATTAGGATGTTATTAACGACAAGATCATATCATTAGGAGAATGGTATGATGGACATACTCCTATAGATAAGCGTACCATATAGATCAAGTCATTTCAATAGTTCATTTGCTATAAGCTTTCTGATACATAGTAACCTAATTCCTTCGACCATGAGATCATTCTAATCACCATCACCGGAAGGATGCTTTGATGACATCAAACACCACACCGTAACTGGGTGGCTATAAAGGTGGCATTGAGTGTTCGGAAAGTAGGAGTTGAGGCACATGGATCAAGAGTGGGATTTGTCCATCCATATGACGGATAGATATACTCTGGGCCCTCTCGGTGGAATGTCATCCAATTGGCTTGCAAGCATGTGACTGGCTCACAAGGGATCACATATCACAGGAACGAGAAAAGAGTACTTATCGGTAACGAGGTTGAACTAGGTATGCAGAGATACCGACAATCAAAACCTCGGATAAGTAAACTATCGTGAGACAAAGGGAAATTGGTATCGTATGTAAGTGGTTCATTCGATCGCAAAGTAATCGTAGAAATGTGTGAGAGCCATATGAATTTCCAGATTTCTCTATTGGTTATTGATCGGAGAAGTGTCTCGGTCATGTCCGCATAATTCACGAACCGTAGGGAGACAAACTTAAGGATTCGATGTTGTTTAGTAGATATGGAATGTTAGTAGGGATACCGAATGTTGTTCGTATTCTCGGATGGGATCCAGGATATCACGAGGAGATCCGGAATGGTCCGGAGAATAAGATTCATATAAGGAAAGTCCGATTCCGGAGTTCGGGAATGATTCCGATGTTTTCATCGGAGAGGTTCTAGAAGGATCTAGAAGGTTCACCGGACCGGAAGGGGAATGGACCATGAATGTGTCATGGGTAAGTGGAATGATTGGATCATGTCCTGGGTCACTTGGTTTGGGCATTTGCAAGAGAGAATTAAAGCTCTAAATTGAAAGTCAAACGGGAAGTTTGAAAAGTCAAACTGGAACAATGGTTTCCTAGTGGAAGAAGGAAAGAGTCCTTTTCTCAATCCAAATTGGGTTTGGGTTTGGATTAAAACCCACCCCTCCCAAGGCTGCCCCCCCCCCCCCTCTCTCATAAATAGAGGGGGAGGGCTGCCCCAAAAGCCAAGCCCTAGCCCTCCCACACACGCGCCGCCTGAAGGGTGTCGCGGCATAGTAAATCAAAATTTTCTACGGATGCGAACAGAGGGAAAGCTAAGATCTAATCTAGGAGATGCAAACAACGAGAGAGATTGGATTAGATCTTCATACCCTTGAAGATTCGCACAGCGGAACGTTCGTCGGGACGTGGGTGATGTAGTCGTACTTGCTTCTCCTCCTCGCGATCCGATCCGATCTAGCACCACAAGTGGCGGTGCCTCCGTGAGATGCACACGTGCAGCACCTCGAAGTCTCCTCCTTCCTCGGACCAGCAAGTATGGTGGAGAGACGGATTGGATCTACAACACGACGGCGTGGTGTATATGGTGGAGAATTTCCGCAGCAGGGCTTCGCCTACAAACAGTCGGGAGGGAGAGAGGAGGGCAGCAGGGCAGCTAGGGTTGGAGGGGAAGGTGTGGGGGGGTGGTGCGCCCCCAGCTCTCTTTATATAGAGGGGTGGGGCGCAGCCCTAGCCCCTCCCCCAAGCCAAGGCCGGCGGCCCCAAGGAGGAAGAGTGGGGGGCAAGGAACCCCCCCCCCTTCTAGAAGCTCTATCTAGAGTTTAAACCTCTCTTGGCCGGCTGGGCCCTATGGGGCCTTGTACCCCTGGCCCAATGCGGCCAGGGCACTCCCTCATAGGCCCATGCCCCCTCCCGGAAGGTGGGGCCACGTTGGTCCCCTTCCGGAAGGTTCTAGAAGCTTCCGGTACAATACCGATTAACCCGGAACAATTCCGAACTCCAAAAACTGCACTGCCTTATATGAATCTTATTCTCCGGACCACTTCGGAACCTCTCGTGATGTTCCGAATCCCATCCAAGACTCCGAACAAAAACTCATAAACCAATTATCCAATCTATCGTAGCGTCGAGATACGTTAAGTGTGTGACCCTGCGGGTTCGAGAATATGCAGACATGATCTTCTATCAATAATCAACAGCGGGGTCTGGAAACCCATATTGACTCCCACACATTCATCGATGATCATATCGGATGAACCACGATGCCAGGATTCAATCAATCCCATATATATATTCCCTTCGTCTCGCGATATTTTACTTGCCCGAGATTTGATCGTCGGTACCGTCATACCTAGTTCAATCTCGTTCACAGCAAGTACTTTACTCGTTCCGTAATCCGATATCACTTTGTGATTAACTCCTTAACCACATGCTTGCAAGCGGTCTTGATATCGATTACCGAGTGGGCCCGAAGTATATCTCTCCGACTTGGGAGGGACAAATCCCATCTCGATACATACAACCCAACAGATACTTTCCGATCACCTGAGAGACACCTTTATGATCACCCTCTCATAGGATGACGTTTGATGACCTCAAAGCTTTCTTCCGATACCAGGGAGTTGTATTATCTCATGGTCTAAGGAATACAATATTTGACATAAGAAAAGCTTCGCAAAGACGAACACGGTGACACGATCTAATTGCTTCGCTTAGTTTGGGTCTGTCCATCATATCATTCTCCCAATGATATGATCTCATTATCAATTGACAACTCATGTCTATGGTTAGGAAACCTTAACCATCATTGATCAATGAGCTAGTCCATAGAGGCGTATTAGGGACACGGTGTTGTTCACAAACCACACAAGTATTAAAGTTTCCGCTTAATACAATTCTAGCATGGAATATAAACATTATCATGAACAAGAATTATAATAATAACATCTTTATTATTGCCTCTAGGGCATAATTCCAACAGTCTCCCACTTGCACTAGAGTCAATAATCTAGTTTACATTTGGAAACAATCTCACACCCATGGCACTGAGGTGTTGATCATGTTTTGCACGCGGAAGAGGTTTAGTCAACGGATCTGCGACATTCAGATCTGTATGTACTTTGCTAATCTTCATATCTCCATCTGCTATATAATCTCGGATTATATGAAACTTGCGGTTGATATGCTTGGTCTTTGGATGATATCTTGGTTCCTTAGCGAGTGCTATGGCGCCAGTGTTGTCACACAATATCTCCAGTGGGTCCAATGCACTTGGAACCACGCCAAGCTCAGTGATGAAGTTCCTGATCCAAACTCCTTCACTTGACGCTTCTGCAGCAGCCATGTATTCCGCTTCTACTGTAGATCCCGCGATCACGCTTTGCTTGCAGCTTCTCTAGCTCACAGCTCCTCCATTCAAAATATACACATATCCTGTCTGAGATTTAGAATCATCCTTGTCGGTGTCAAAACTAGCATCGACGTAACCTTTTACGACAAGCTGTTCATCACCCCCATAGACTAAGAACATTTCTTTAGTTCTATTTAGGTACTTTAGGATGTTCTTTACGGCTGTCCAGTGTTCCACTCCTGGATCACTTTGATATCTGCTCGTCAAACTAAGAGCATTGGACACATCCGGTCTAGTACACAACATGGCATACATGATGGAACCTATGGCCGAGGCATAAGGCACTTTGCTCATAACTTCCCTATCATTTACCGTAGCTGGACACTGAGCCTTGGTCAACATCTTACCTGACAACATAGGCACCGAACCTTTCTTTGCCTTATCCATTCTGAACCTTTTCAGAACTTTGTCTAGGTATGTACTCTGGCTTAAAGCTATCAGGCGTCTTTGTCTATCTCTATAGATTTTGATGCCCAATATATAAGCAGCTTCACCTAGGTCTTTCATTGAAAAACACTTGTTCAAATATCTCTTCACATCGTTAAGCATGTTGATGTCATTTCCGATAATCAATATGTCATCCACATATAGTACCAGAAACGTCACCGAGCTCCCACTCACTTTCTTGTAGATGCAAGCTTTGTAGCAATTTGGAACAAATCCAAAGCTCTTGATCACTTGATCAAAACGAAGGTTCCAACTCCGAGATGCTTGCTTCAGTCCATAAATGGAACGCTGAAGTTTGCATACTTTATCAGCATCCTTAGGATCGACAAAACCTTCGGGTTGCATCATATACAACTCTTCATCAATGTTGCCATTGAGGAACGCAGTCTTGACATCCATCTGCCATATTTCATAATCATGAAACGCAGCAATTGCTAATAAAATCCGAATGGACTTAAACATCGCTACAGGAGAGAAAGTCTCATCGTAGTCAACACCTTAAACTTGTCGAAAACCTTTCGCGACAAGCCGTGCTTTATAGACAGTAACATTACCATCCGCGTCCGTTTTCTTCTTGAAGATCCATTTGCACTCAACGGCCTTTCGGTCGCTAGGAGGGTCCACCAAAGTCCATACTTGGTTTTCGCTCATGGATCCCAATTCGGATTTCATGGCTTCTAGCCATTTCTCAGAGTCTGGGCTCATCATCGCTTCCTCATAGTTCGTAGGTTCACTGTCTTCTACTAACAAGACAGTCAAGACAGGGTTGCCGTACCACTCAGGAGGGGCACGCGACCTTGTCGACCTGCGACGTTCAGTAGCAGCATCGTCCGAAGTTTCATGATCCTTGTCATTAGCTTCCTCTATCGTTGGTGCAGGCGGCACTGGAACAATTTCAGGTGCTGCGCTACTATCCAACTCAAGAGAAGGTTCAATAACCTCGTCTAGATCTACTTTCCTCCCACTCACTTCTTTCGAGAGAAACTCCTTCTCAAGAAAGAAACCGTTCTTTGCGACAAACACTTTGCCTTCGGTTCTGTGATAGAAGGTATACCCAATAGTTTCCTTAGGGTATCCTATGAAGACACATTTCTCCGCTTTGGGTTCGAGCTTGTCCGGCATCAACTTCTTGACGCAAGCTTCGCATCCCCAAACTTTAAGAAACGACAACTTAGGTTTAGCACCAAACCACAGTTCATACGGTGTCGTCTCAACGGATTTAGATGGTGCCCTATTTAAAGTGAATGCAGCGGTTTCTAATGCATAACCCCAAAATGATAACGGCAAATCAGTAAGAGACATCATCGATCAGACCATATCTAATAGAGTTCGATTCCGGCGTTCAGACACACCATTGCGCTGTGGTGTTCCGGGTGGCGTGAGTTGTGAAACGATTCCACTTGCTTTAAGATGCGTGAGAAAATCATAACTCAAATATTCACCTCCACGATCGGATCGTAGAAACTTAATCTTTCTGTTACGATGGTTCTCCACTTCATTCTGAAATTCTTTGAACTTTTCAAACGTTTCAGATTTATGTTTCATTAAATAGATATACCCATATCTACTTAAGTCATCGTTAAAAGTGAGAAAATAGCGATATCCACCGCGCGTCGAAACACTCATCGGTCCGCATACATCGGTATGTATGATTTCCAACAAGTCCGTTGCTCGCTCCATCATACCGGAGAACGGGGTTTTGATCATCTTGCCCATGAGGCATGGTTCGCATGTGTCAAATGATTCAAAATCAAGAGACTCCAAAAGTCCATCAGAATGGAGTTTCTTCATGCGCTTTACACCAATATGACCTAGACGACAGTGCCACAAATAAGTAGTATTATCACTATCTACTTTGCATCTCTTAGCCTCAATGTTATGGATGTGTGTTTCATCCCTTTCGAGATTTAGAAGAAATAAACCATTCACAATAGGTGCATGACCATAAAAGATGTTACTCATATAAATAGAACAACCATTATTCCCCGATTTAAATGAATAACCGTCTTGCAATAAACACGATCCAGAAATGATGTTCATGCTCAATGCGGGCACATAATAACATTTATTAAGGTTTAAAACTAATCCCGAAGGTAAAACTAAGGAGAGCGTGCCGACGGCCATCACATCAACTCTTGATCCGTTGCCAACGCGCATCGTCACCTCATCCCTCGCAAGGCGCCGTCTATTCCGTAGCTCCTGTTTCGAGTTACAAATATTAGCAACTGAACCGGTATCAAATACCCAGGCACTACAACGAGGGCTAGTAAGGAAAACATCAATAACATGTATATCAAATATACCTTTGATGGTGCCAGCCTTCTTGTCCGCTAAGTACTTCGGACAGTTGCGCTTCCAGTGACCCTTGTCCTTGCAATAGAAGCACTCAGTGTCCGGCTTAGGACCAGACCTGAGCTTCTTCTCAGCAGGGGCAACGCGCTTGCCGCCGCCTTTCTTGAAGGGCTTCTTTGCACCCTTACCTTTCTTAAAGTGGGCTTGTTGACCATCAACACATGATTATCCTTTTTGATGTCCACTTCCGCGGCCTTCAGCTTCGCGAAGAGCTCGGTGATCGTATCAGTGGAACCAATCTGATTATGAGTCACTACAAAACTTTTGTAGCTGGGAGGGAGTGATTGCAGAACCCTGTCAATCTTGAGCTCCTCTGGAATCGTGCATTCCAGTTGCTCAAGGCGTTGAGTGTAGCCCGTCATCTTAATGGCGTGCTCACTAACGGAACTCCCTTCCTCCATCTTGCAGTTAAAGAACTTCTCAGAGATCTCATATCTCTCAGAACGGGCCTGATTCTGAAACATGGTTTTCAGCTCTTCGAGAATATCAAAGGGCCCGGGATAGTCTTCAAAACGATTTTGAAGTTCCGGTTCCATAGCAAACAACATGGTGCTCTTAATCACACCATAATCATCTTTGCGCGACTGATAGACAGCTTTCTCATCAGCCGGCGCAGTTGCAGCAGGGGGGTCACCTAACGCTTTCCTAAAGACATAGTCCTTTTGACCGCCAGAGAGAGTGATTCTTAGATTGCGGAACCAATTGGTGAAGTTAGACCCATTGTTTCTAAGCTTTTCCTTCTCAGCGAAAACGTTGAAATTGAAGTTGGACTTGGCCATGTGATCTACAGTATTTGCAAGTACAATTTAGACTATGTTCATGATAAATAGTTCAACTTAATCAAATTACTAGATGAACTCCCACTAAATTCAACATCCCTCAAGTTGTTTAGTGAACACGATCCAAATTCACCACACCTAATCCGATCATCACGAGAAGAGATGTGGCTTCAATGGTGGACAACAAAGCGTCGATCATATCATTCATATGACTCATGCTTAACCTTTCGGTTCTTGTGTTCCGAGGCCATGTCTGTACATGCTAGGCTCGCCAAGTTAGACCCAAGTATTTCCGCGTGTGCAAAACTAGCTTGCACCCGTTGTATGTGAGCGTAGAGTCTATAGCACCCGATCATCACGTGATGCTTGGACACGACGAACTTTCGCAACGGTGCATACTTGGGGAGAACACAGTTTTTATCTTGATCTTTAAGTGAGGAATCATCTTATAATGCTACCGTCGCGATCTAAGCATGATAAGGTACATAAAAAGGATAAACATCACATGCATATAACTTTATGTGACATGGTATAGCCAATCTTCGCGCAATGATCTCCATCTTGTGCGTTCCGGCATGATCTCCATCACTCCACCATGATTGCCTCCACCACGAATAGCAACTACAACTATTGCTAACTACTTAGCGATAAAGTGAAACTATTACATGGCGTATAAGAAGTTGACACACAGGTCATACACAATTATAAAGACAACCATATGGCTCCTGCCGGTTGTGTACTCATCGATATGCAAGTCGTGAAACATTACAAAACATGATCATCGCATACATTATACACATCACATCTTGGGCCATACCATATCACAGAAAACACTCCCTGCAAAAACAAGTTAGACGCCTCTACTTTGTTGTTGCATGTTTTACGTGGCTTATGGGAGTAGATGCTAAGAACGATTCTTACCTACGGAAAGCCACAACGGTGATATTATGGTTGCCAAACTCCGGTGTTAATCCCATGACAACTATAGTGAGAGAAACTGACATCCACCAGCCGCATGTGTGGAACAAGCCACACGTCAAGTGCGGAGCCGGTCTCGCGAACGACGTCGCGTAAGGTTGGCCTGGACCGCTTCAATCTCACTATCCCGCATCATAAGAAGAACACAAACAAGAGGTTTGCAACAGAGAACATCAACGCCCGCAACAACCATGTTGTGTTCTACTCGTGAAACACATCTACGCATAGATCTAGCTCTGATACCACTGAAGGGTTTCGCGGCATAGTAAATCAAAATTTTCTACGGATGCGAACAGAGGAAAAGCCAAGATCTAATCTAGGAGATGCAAACAACGAGAGAGATTGGATTAGATCTTCATACCCTTGAAGATTCGCACAGCGGAACGTTCGTCGGAACGTGGGTGATGTAGTCGTACTTGCTTCTCCTCGCGATCCGATCCGATCTAGCACCACAAGTGGCGGTGCCTCCGTGAGATGCACACGTGCAGCACCTCGACGTCTCCTCCTTCCTCGGACCAGCAAGTATGGTGGAGAGACGGATTGGATCTACAACACGACGGCGTGGTGTATATGGTGGAGAATTTCTGCAGCAGGGCTTCGCCTACAAACAGTCGGGAGGGAGAGAGGAGGGCAGCAGGGCAACTAGGGTTGGAGGGGAAGGTGTGGGGGGTGGTGCGCCCCCAGCCCTCTTTATATAGAGGGGTGGGGCGCAGCCCTAGCCCCTCCCTCAAGCCAAGGCCGGCGGCCCCAAGGAGGAAGAGTGGGGGGCAAGGAAACCACCCCCCTCCCCTTCTAGAAGCTCTATCTAGAGTTTAAACCTCTCTTGGCCGGCTGGGCCCTATGGGGCCTTGTGCCCCTGGCCCAATGCGGCCAGGGCACTCCCTCATAGGCCCATGCCCCCTCCCGGAAGGTGGGGCCACGTTGGTCCCCTTCCGGAAGGTTCTAGAAGCTTCCGGTACAATACCGATTAACCCGGAACAATTCCGAACTCCAAAAAATGCACTGCCTTATATGAATCTTATTCTCCGGACCACTCCGGAACCTCTCGTGATGTTCCGGATCCCATCCGAGACTCCGAACAAAAACTCATAAACCAATTATCCAATCTATCCTAGCGTCGAGATACGTTAAGTGTGTGACCCTGCGGGTTCGAGAATATGCAGACATGATCTTCTATCAATAATCAACAGCGGGGTCTGGAAACCCATATTGACTCCCACACATTCATCGATGATCATATCGGATGAACCACGATGCCAGGATTCAATCAATCCCATATATATATTCCCTTCGTCTCGCGATATTTTACTTGCCTGAGATTTGATCATCGGTACCGTCATACCTAGTTCAATCTTGTTCACAGCAAGTACTTTACTCGTTCCGTAATCCGATATCACTTTGTGATTAACTCCTTAACCACATGCTTGCAAGCGGTGTGGATATCGATTACCGAGTGGGCCCGAAGTATATCTCTCCGACTTGGGAGGGACAAATCCCATCTCGATACATACAACCCAACAGATACTTTCCGATCACCTGAGAGACACCTTTATGATCACCCTCTCATAGGATGACGTTTGATGACCTCAAAGATTTCTTCCCATACCAGGGAGTTGTATTATCTCATGGTCTAAGGAATACAATATTTGACATAAGAAAAGCTTCGCAAAGACGAACACGATGACACGATCTAATTGCTTCGCTTAGTTTGGGTCTGTCCATCATATCATTCTCCCAATGATATGATCTCATTATCAATTGACAACTCATGTCTATGGTTAGGAAACCTTAACCATCATTGATCAATGAGCTAGTCCATAGAGGCGTACTAGGGACACGGTGTTGTTCACAAACCACACAAGTATTAAAGTTTCCGCTTAATACAATTCTAGCATGGAATATAAACATTATCATGAGCAAGAATTATAATAATAACATTTTTATTATTGCCTCTAGGGCATAATTCCAACACCGTCGTCGTCGCCAAGCCGTCGTGCGCCGCCGCCACTCGCCGCCGCCTTGCGCCGCCACGCCGTCGCCGCATTGTCGCCGCCGCCCTGGCCGCCGCCGACACCTCCTCCTCCTCCTCCCGGTCTTCTCCGCCTTGCGCCGCCACGCCGTCGCCGCATTGTCGCCGCCGCCCTGGCCGCCGCCGACACCTCCTCCTCCTCCCGGTCTTCTAAACCCTAGATCACCGGGAAACCCTAAATCCACCATAACTCACACCGGCTTAGGCGAAGCCCTGCGGGATCTTCCCTCTACTTCCGACACCACGCTGTCGTGCTACCGGAATCGCGAGGGGAGAACTACAACCTCCGCTGCCTGCTGGAACAAGGGAGAGGAAGGTCTTCATCGAGTACCAAACTTGTGACCGACTGCGGAAGCGCTACCGGAACGCAGCGCCGGAAGGATCGTCTACCCGATCTTGAGATCGGCAAGTGTACGACTACATCACCCACAAGAATCTGCTCTCGTTATGGAATCTTCAAGGGTGATTGCTTCTATCGACTCGTTGCTACAATCTAGTAGATAGATCTTGGCTTGTTTGTGTGCATGCGGTAAAAAAAATTGATTTCCATGCTACGAACCCCTTCACTAGATCCCACCGCCCTACGTCCCCTCCCACTCCTCCGTCCTCTATCATCGCCTCCATGGGGCGTGGTCAGGAAAAGTCCTGGTAGCGCCGGCGATGGCGGGGATTCTTCGTTCCCTTGTGCGACGGGGTGGACACGGTGGAGAACTTCCATGCCATGGCATGGCGCTGCATCGGGGGTCATGGTGGTGGCGGTCGGGCTTGTCCTATGGCAAAGCATGACAGGAATCGAGGTGGTAGTGCGCGCCTAGGTTGATGGCGGCTCTTCTTGCCGGATTCTTCGGACGACACAGGCTGCCAAAGATCGTCTTTGCCTTCTACTGAGATGAAGCATAGCAGAATAAAGTTGGTTAGATCATGTTGTTCTTCGAGCATTATGGTGTCGATCTGCTTGATGTTGGCCTCCTTGATATGACCGCCGACAAGTTATGTCTTCCTCTCGGAGATTTCCGCAGTTTGGCGCATGATGTTACGGGATATCTTGAGCGAAATCGATACGGTTGTGCGCGCCCTTGTTATCTTCATATCGGTGCCATGGGACATGTCTTCATATAGATGACCATGAAACTGATAGGGGTGGAGAAAGTCATGGTGGCTGCGATCGGAGGTTGTTAATGGCAGAGAAGGTACTAGTTGCGATGGAGACAATGCGGCACAGGTTCTCTCTTTGTGTTGGGTGTTTGGCGACTTGCAGCAACAGCCTTGACAAGCATGGATGGCAACACTGGTGGACTGCATTCTTGGTGGTGCTCCTCGAGTAGGGAGTCACGATTTTCAAGGTGAAAAGTCAAAGGTCTGGACTTCATTGGTTATACCTGGCAACGCCCTTGCCGTAGGAATTGTTTTGAAAACTCGGAGTTTCTTTAGGGTGAAAACCCAAGATCTTCAATCGGACGACGACAACGTTTGTGCATTGTTTTCTTCTTGAAGGTTTTACTTTTGAAGAATCTCGTTTGAAAAACATGTGTTTTCTTTGGTGGCGGTTTGAGTGTTACTGTTGCGTTCCAAGTGGTTCATCGCTGCGACGGGATTTTTTTTTTTTGGTTGTGTGTATTCTTGATGTCTTTAGGCATCTTGTTAGAAGAGATGCCCCGTGTAATTGTTATCTGTGTAGGTATGTATGTTCGCGGACAACTTGTGGTCACGAAAAGAATGTAGCCGTCACGGCTGAATTTTAAACGTTTTCAGAAAAGGAATCTGAAACCAGTACCATACACGCTTAATTTCTGCACATACACACATCATACCCGTGGCAGCTCCTCCATCACGGCTCCACGCACGACACACTAGACGTTATTACAGGTTCGGCTACTGCCAGCAGCTACGTACGTACACACCAAATATGTATATATACGGATGATATTACTTCAAAATAATCTCTTAATTACGAGATCGACCACGCATGAATCAAGTAATCGCCGCCGGAATATGATCTAGGCAAGAATCTCGTTGAGGGACTTGGTGGTGGCGGGCTTATTGGGAGCGGCGGCGGCGACAAGAATCGCCTCCTGCTGCATCTGCATCTGCAGCTGCTGCTTGAGCTGGTCGGCCTTGGCCTGCTTCTTGCGCTTGGCGAGGTCGAGGTCCCGCTCCATCTTGCGGCGGTACATCTCGGTGAAGGTGATGGGCTCCTCCAGGATGGCCTCCTCCCCCTCCCTCACCGCCAGCGGCCACACCGTCGCGTCCGGCGCCGGGTTCTGGAAGGTGGCGATCGACAGCCGGCTGCTCTCCCCGTTCACCACCGCCTGGTGGTCCGCGTTCTTGAACCTCCCGTTGCTCAAGTACTGCATCCACACGACAATAGCATATACAGTTACAGCAATGTCGAATTAACCGGTGATCGTGGATGAAAGCATGGCAGACACGTAGGAAGAGAGTACTGACGTGGCCGTGGTCGCCGAGGTTGACGACGAATGCGCCGGGGACGGGCTGGACGGTGATCCAGGTCTTGCCGCCGTCGCGGGTGGCCTGGAGGCCGCCGACGAGGTCCTGGAGGAGGAGCGTGATGGTGCCGGGGTCGGTGTGGCGCTTGAGCCCCAGCGTGAGGTCGGGCTGCGGGCACTTGGGGTAGAAGTTGACCACCACCTTCTGGTCCATGTCCACGCACGCCTTGGAGAGGGCCTCCGTGTCCAGGCCCATGGCCTCCGACAGCACCCCCAGCAGCTTGCAGGACAGCGCCATGAGCCGCTCGCTGTACTGCTCCACCACCGCCCGCCACCCCGCCGGCTTCTCCGGCCACCGCCCGTAGTCCCGCGCCTTCACCGGGTACGAGAAGTAGGTCACGATCTCGCGCCAGTCCTGCACCGTCTCGCCCTGCACGCTCATAGTTCGTGGGTTTTTCAGTATTAGAAATTCTTATTATGTCCGATCTTTATTTCCACGTGGCATGACATGCATGTGTGAGGTGCGTGTATACCTGCAGGTGGCTGGAGACGATGAAGCCGCCCTTCTTGCCGCCGGACATGTCGTAGCGGAGCTTGTCCTCGGCGGGGAGCGCGAAGAACTCGCGGGAGAGCCTGGCCATCTCGGCGACGAGGTCCGCGTCGACGCCGTGGTCCACGACCTGGAAGACGCCCCACCCTTCACACGCCGCGGCCACGCGGTCCCGGATCTCGGCCCTGCGCGCGCCATCGATGCCTTGGAGCGAGATGACCGGCACCTCGTCGCTGAAGCGGTCGTGCGCCACCTTGGGCCGCTCGTCCTCGTCCCGCACGAAGGAGGGCCGCAGCGTGGCCTCCCCCCACGCCGCCGTGGGCAGGAACGGCGCGTTGCTCACCGGCGCCATCCGATCCGATCGATCCGGGCGGGTGTGGTGTGCGTACGTGGGCGTCGCGGCTAGCCGGCCTGCGTCTCGTATGTATGTTGGACTTGTTGGTTTGGTTCGTGAGGTGCTGGACCGTTGTGGTTTCTCTGGGACGTGGTATGTAGGAGCATTTTATACAGGCCGGCTGGGGGTTCGGGAGTTTGGGCGGAAGACGGGACGAGCAGCTAGCGAGCTACGCAGGCAGGCAGGCCAGCGCGCGCATGCAGCTAACCATGGGAGCACGCATGTGGCGCCCGCGCATCTGGTGCCAAGGGATAGGGAGTCGCCGGCCCTCGGGTACTCGTGTTAGGTGCGTAACTACCAAGCCCTCATGCATGCATCCGTCGAGCGCCACACCGTTTTCCTGACACCGTGTACACTACTGTACGTACCAACGGGGGAAAGAGCGGCGTCGTGCCATTCGAGCGAGACATGCATGGGATGTCAGCTAGCTCAGCAGGCACTTGACTGGCCGGTGCTTGGCTTTCCTGTGACGAGCAATCGCGGCCATGTCACGACGAGCAACACATGAGCTGGTCAAGATCGAGGTCGATCGTTCCGGCACGCGCGCGCGCGTAAACCGCGAGGACGTACGTGCGTGCGTGCGTGCTCGACTGTCGTCCAGTCATCTGCGTTCTGACACGGCGACAGAAGAACGATCAGCTTAACCGACCGGTCGCGCCGCGACACGGACACGCCGGACAGACACATTAAGATCGTCGCCGTCGTCGGAGGTCGAGTTCGACAGATCACACCGCTATCATGACGCAGCCATGGCGCCGACTTTAGTCGCACGTTGGCAAAGACACGAGACGCCTGACACAGCTCGCCAGCGTCCAATTGTGTCAGCGACCCGGCTCCACCTACCAGCGGCGGCCCGACAGTGACGACTGGACCGGAAGAGGCGGGCCGGCCCACTCGAAAGATAAGGCCACCCAGTTGGCTGGCGGACTACGCTCGGACTTAAGGCCCAAGTCACGTCTCCAGGTAGCTTAAGAACGGAAGGATCTGGAGAGGATGGGCAGGCTAGGACTAATGGCAGGAACGGCGCAGCCGTGTTGTAATCGAATTGCTCGGGGGTGGACGGGTGGTATGAGCAATAGAATCCCAATTTCCAGTTAATCGCGTGTGTTGTGGAAGGAATAGCTAGACCCTTACAAGTGGTATCAGAGACACTCGATCCCCAATCTGGAATTGCCCAGCCACCGATTTAGGACTCGCTTCGCTACCCACTGTCGCGCCGCAGCCATGGAGGAATTATCGGAGGAATCTCGCGCGATCTACGAGATCCTCAAGGCGGAATCGCGGGAGGAGTACGAGTTGCGCTTCCTCGAGCACAAGAAGCAGGTCATGGATGTCGTCCGTAACTCGGTGGAGGACACGCGGAAGAGGATCCGTGAAGTCAACGAGCACATCGCCGACGTCCACGCGGACATGAGCGCCGAGCTCGCGGAGGTCAAGTCGGGGCTCGGATCCGAGTTGGCTGCTGCGAGGAACCAACTCAGCACCGAGATCGCGGAACTCGCCGCCAACCTGGACCGCGCTCTCCAGACGATTCCGCGCGCCGCCGTTGGGGAGTCGACGCGCGCGACTGTCGGCCCAGTTGGGCACCGCTCTTCATCAGCTAACCCGGGGCAGGCCTGTGGTCTTCACACGCCTCCTCCGGGAGGAGGTACGAATCGCACCACCAATTTGTCTTTCGAACCAGCGTCCTCGTTTCTGAATTCTGATGCCTCTCTCTCGGCTCCGCGTGTGGAATTGCCGGTGTTCGAGGGCTCAAACCCCCGACTCTGGCAGCGTCGCTGTGAGGAGTACTTTCAGCGATGGGGGACTCCTGAGTCACTCTGGATTTCTTATGGTTCAAATCAGTTCACGGGAGCGGCAGCGACATGGTTGGAAGCTTATCTCAACAAGTTTCCCCAGTCATCGTGGGCTGAATTTGTGAAAGCAGTCCAGGCTCGATTTATGCGGAATCAGCACCAAGTTTTGCTTCGAAGGCTTTATCATATTCAGCAGACGGGCTCAGTGGAGGACTATGTGCAGCGATTTTCAGATCTGATTGACAGGATTTCAGCGTATGACTCGAACTCTGACCCTCTTCATTATTTGACTCGGTTTCTCGATGGGCTCAAACCAGCTGTCAGGGTATTGGTGGCTATCCAACAACCTGATGATTTGGACACTGCGTTTTCGTTGGCACTGCTCTATGAGGAACTCGCAGATGGTATGGACCCCATTCCACACAGACTTAACCTCAGCTCTAGTTCCAGTGGGCGGCGACAGCCAGTGTTCCCTTCACAGCAAGTGCAGCCACCTTCTGCACAAGCACCACTGCCACCTCCACCACCTGCTAGATGGGTCTCAAAGTCCGTTGAGGAACGGAAGCAAGCGGAGGGTAGCAGGTCTGATGACAGATGGAGCAGTTTGATGGCATATCGCCGTTCTAAAGGGCTGTGTTTCAGGTGTGGGGAACGGTGGGCAAAGGACCATGTCTGCAGTAAGTCCATCCAATTGCACGTGGTACAGGAATTGCTTGATTGCTTCCAGGAAACATCCCAGGAGGACGATGGTGCAGCAGAGGAGGACACAACTGTTTCATTGCACATGTTATCTGATTCATCCGCTGGTACTGTCATCAAACCGTCCAAGTCTATGCATGTTCAAGTTGACATACAAGGGCAGCACATGCAGTTTTTGATTGATTCGGGCAGTTCATCCTGTTTTATTGACCGACAGAGAGCTGAGGCATTGTCAGGGATTAGTGATATGCAGGCGGCAGTCAGTGTCAAAGTAGCCGGGGGCAAGTTACTGGGCTGTTCCCAACAGTTTTCTGCATTGGACTGGTCTTGCCAAGGGCACCAATTTACGGATACCTTCCGTGTCATAGAACTCAACAGCTATGATGGTATTGTGGGGTTGGATTGGTTGGCAAAACACAGCCCCATGATTACGCATTGGGCACAGCAGTGGTTGGCGTTCATGAGGGACAACGAATTGATAGTGCTCCATGGTGAGGGCATGCCAGCGACCAGGCATTCATTGCTGGAGCTGCATCTTGTGCAACCGAAACCTCCAGCTAAGCAGAAGGAACAACGTCAGGACATTCAATGCATCTTAAGTAAGTTTGCCGCGGTTTTTGCTGAGCCCCACGGGCTTCCGCCACGACGTCTATATGATCATCAGATTCCATTGATTCCTGGAGCGCGTCCGGTGTCTATGCGGCCCTATCGTGTAGCCCCGGAGATGAAAACTGAGATTGAACGACAGTTAAAAGAGATGCTCGAGCAAGGGGTTATCACGCATAGCAACAGCCAGTTCGCATCCCCTGTGATCTTGGTCAAGAAGGAGGAGAAAGGGAGTGAAACTAAAGCTTGGCGTCTGGTTGTGGATTATCGGCACCTGAATGCGCTGACAGTCAAGGGAAAGTATCCTGTCCCCGTCATTGACGAACTTTTGGATGAGTTAGCAGGGGCGCATTGGTTTTCTAAATTGGACTTGCGCGCGGGGTATCACCAGATTCGTCTGGCCCCCGGGGAGGAATTCAAAACTGCCTTCCAGACTCATAACGGCCACTTTGAATTCAAAGTTATGGCGTTTGGTCTGACCGGCGCGCCGGCGACCTTTCAGCATGCCATGAACGCGTCGCTAGCACCAGTTCTCAGGAAGTTTGCTTTGGTATTCTTCGACGACATTCTCATTTACAGTCCAACGTATGAGGAGCATCTCCGCCACATCGAAGCTATCCTGGAAATTATGCAGAGGGATCAGTGGCAAGTCAAGCCTTCAAAGTGCGAGTTTGCGCAGCAGCGTATCGCGTACCTGGGGCATGTTATCTCTGGAGAAGGTGTAGCCACAGACGCTTCTAAGATCACTACCATTACCAACTGGCCTGTTCCTAAGAATTTGAGGGAATTAAGAGGATTCCTGGGCATTACGGGTTACTATCGCAAGTTCATCAAACATTATGCGATCATTAGCCAACCTTTGACGGCGCTGCTCCGCAAGGGTATGTTTTTTCTGTGGACAGCAGTCGAACAGGAAGCATTCCAGACCTTGAAAACAGCTCTTGTCTCGGCGCCTGTTCTCGCACTACCAGATTTTGCAGCACAATTTGTTATCGAAACGGATGCTTCGGACACTGGTATAGGAGCAGTTCTTTCTCAGCGAGGTCATCCGCTGGCGTATGTGAGCAAGTCGTTGGGTGTGCGTAATAGGGGGTTATCCGTGTATGAAAAGGAGTACCTAGCCATTCTTCTAGCAGTTCAACAGTGGCGACAATACTTGCAGCTGGGTGAATTCTTGATCCGCACAGATCACAAAAGTCTCACACATCTCACTGACCAGCGGCTGCATACGGCTTGGCAGCAGAAGGCGCTCACCAAGATGATGGGTCTGCAATACCGTGTCGTTTACAAGAAAGGGGTCCACAATGGCGCTGCTGATGCCTTGTCCAGGAAGCCGTTTGAGGCGGACCAACTGTTTCCTATTTCTGAGGTGCAACCCGCCTGGTTGGAGAAGGTGGTCAACAGTTACGACAAAGATGCCACTACACAGTTATTGTTCCAGAAACTTTCAGTTGATCCACATGCAGTCGCTGAGTACACTCTGAGTGCTGGTGTTCTTCGGTATAAAAACAGGATCTTGCTTGGCGCTGATCCAGAGTTACAACAGCGAATCATCGCGGCTTTTCATGACAGTCCAGTGGGTGGTCATTCCGGATTTCCGGTCACTTACCGGCGCCTGGTATCGTTGTTTTGTTGGCGGGGAATGAAGGCAGCAGTAAAGGAGTTTGTCCGCAACTGCATCACGTGTCAGCAGGCGAAACCTGAGCGGGTGTTACCTCCGGGGTTATTGCAACCATTGCCAGTTCCATCAGAACCGTGGGAGATGGCCACCATGGACTTCATTGATGGATTACCTCCATCTCGTCACTTCAACTGTTTGTTGGTGGTGGTTGACAAGCTAACCAAGTATGCTCACTTCATTCCTCTTCGCCACCCTTATACAGCGAGCAAGGTAGCCGAGCTATTTGTGGACAATGTGTACAAACTACATAGCATGCCGAAATCTCTGGTATCTGACAGGGACCCCGTCTTTACTAGCCACTTCTGGCAAGCGTTGTTCAAGGCGACTGGCACTCAATTGAGAATGAGCACAGCGCATCATCCTGAGACCGATGGTCAGACTGAACGTGTTAATCAGTCGATTGAGTGTTTCCTTCGCTGTTTCATCAGTGCGCACCCACACCAGTGGTCAAAATGGATTTCTCTTTGTGAATTTTGGTACAACACCAATTGGCATTCATCCTTGGGCAAATCTCCTTTTGAGGTGTTGTATGGCAGGCCACCTCGTTACTTTGGCATTTCCGCTTCTGACCAAATTGATTCTCGAGATGTGCAGGAATGGCTTGTTGAGCGTGAATTGGTGCTGTCATCAGTCAAGCAGCATCTCTTGCGTATGCAGCAGCGTATGAAACATCAGGCTGATAAGCACAGATCAGAGCGGGTGTTCGCAGTTGGTGACAAGGTGTTCCTGAAGCTCCAGCCATATGTTCAGTCTTCTGTGGTTCGTCGGGCAAACCATAAGTTGTCCTTCAAGTTTTTTGGCCCGTATACAGTGGTGCAACGAATCGGTGCCGTCGCATATAAACTCGCATTGCCAGAGACTAGCCGAGTGCATCCGGTTTTCCATGTTTCCCAACTGAAGAAGTGCATTGGGCCGGAGCAAAAGGTACTCTCAACTCTTCCTCATCCTGAAGCTACTTACCAGATTCCAGTTCGAGTGTTGCAGCGGCGAGTTCGTCCGCGAGGCCTGGCTACGGTGGTCCAGGTTCTTGTCCAGTGGAGTGGTTCACCAGAGGATGACGCCACCTGGGAGGATCTGGAGTCGCTGCAGCAACAATTTCCCCGAGCTCCTGCTTGGGGACAAGCAGGAATTCAAGGGAGAGGGGATGTCAGCGACCCGGCTCCACCTACCAGCGGCGGCCCGACAGTGACGACTGGACCGGAAGAGGCGGGCCGGCCCACTCGAAAGATAAGGCCACCCAGTTGGCTGGCGGACTACGCTCGGACTTAAGGCCCAAGTCACGTCTCCAGGTAGCTTAAGAACGGAAGGATCTGGAGAGGATGGGCAGGCTAGGACTAATGGCAGGAACGGCGCAGCCGTGTTGTAATCGAATTGCTCGGGGGTGGACGGGTGGTATGAGCAATAGAATCCCAATTTCCAGTTAATCGCGTGTGTTGTGGAAGGAATAGCTAGACCCTTACAAATTGTCGCACGCACGCACGGCGCGGCGTGCCATTGCCACTGATGATCGAGCTCCTGTGTCATCGGTTGCGCGTTGCTTTCCGTCGCTGCGTGGCAGGAAGAGAACAGCGAGGCTGCGAGTCCGGGGTTTGGTGTTTGGAAGGGTTGGTGGTGGCCGCGCGCCGGCCGGGGAGGTCGGCCTCGCGCGCGTGCGTGTTCCAGTTCCACCAACCGGTCCAAACTGAATCCGCCGGTCTCCCTCCCTCCTGTTTGGCTTTGGACGGAACTGAATACAGAACACCCGTGGAACGTGTGATCCTCCTTGCATGCGCAGTGAACTGATAACGCGACTCGGATTTACGATATACTCCCTCCGTTAGATGTTTTAATTTTGTAAAGAAAATGTATCTAAATTTGTTTTAGTGTCTAGATTCACTCTAAACCTTAGTAAACATATATACTAAAAATAGTCTAGATATATTTGCTTTACAAATCTAAAACATCTTATATTTTGAAACGGAGGGAGTATGTTTTTTGTCCACTACAAGGAAAGGACTTTTTTCTTGCCTACTACTGGACTGTCAACTTCGAGAAGATGCACATAGCTACACAGGTTTGCCAGTTGGAAGAACTGTTCAACAAGTTGGTGATCATGTAATGACCGTTCTGAATCGAGGAAAATATATTGGATGATTCATTCTCGGTATTACACACGTCCAGTTTCAATTTCATAAGAAAATGACGTTAACAAATAAAAGGTATATCCTGGACGCTGCAGAAATCGAATCCTCTGAGGCTCCAGCATTTCAAGCATTGTTACCTCAAACAGAATCTAGTTCATGCAGCTCCAAAACGCCAAATCCTGGTGCTCAACAATACCAGATGCAATAGCCGTCATCATAAGGAAAAGGGAGCAGCGCCACACAAAGCAAAACTGCAATTATCTCACCAAAATTGCTAGTACATGACAGAACCCACTTAAAGAACACATACTGTATTTGCTCGGCACAGCCGCCGCACCTATATCGCTACAAATTTTGAGTTCACAAATTAAATGGTACAACACGGGAGGAACCAAAACTTTCTTTTTGGTGCTTCTGGTTACATCTTCAGGCACAACATTCCATGCGACGAAACCCACAAGCAATGGCTGGTAAAATGGCAACCATGCCATAGCTGGATAAAGGCTTCGTCGCTGCAGTGTGTTGCTGGAATGACCGACTAGTAATTAGATTCAAGTATCCTTTGACTGAGACTCTAATGGTATATGATTGAAGGGTATTATTCTTCCAGATCAGCGGTATCTATAATGTTCTGTAGAAAAGATGCCTTGGCAGAAGAATCAGTCAGAAAATGGCCCAAAACTGCAATTGTTGCTGTACTACTCCTGATTTTCTCTATCCCTCTTGATATCATGCAGATGTGGTTCGCCTCTACAACAACTATGGCTCCACGGTGTGAAACGGAATAAACTGCTTCAGCTATCTGTCTCGTCATCCTTTCCTGAACCTGAAGCTTGCACCCGTAGAAATGAACCAGAGCCTGAAAATGGGAGCGATCAATGCCTTCGCCGTCTTCACTGCCAAAGTAACCAATGTGCACTACTCCATAGAATGGCAGGAGGTGGTGCTCGCACTGGGCACAAAATGGCAGATGCAGCTCAGAACTGATTGCGCGATGATCAGTAGCACCTACATCTGGTCTCTCATATACACTGGCACTGTTGAGAGTGAAACCATTCAGCTTCACATCGAGACTGCACGCTCTGAATCTCATCAGCCATTGTACATACCGCTGAGGACTGCCTAGAAGTTCTTTCCTGAGGGGGTCCTCTCCAAGGGATAGGAGCATTGAGCTAACAGCAGAAACCATATTAGAGGGACTGGATCCAGATTTTGGTGAAATTGCGCCATTGGTTGTCATCCTCTTGCCGTGCCCATTGCAGAGTGGAACCTCGTTAGGCCTTAAAGGACACCAAGGTGGAATAGCAGAATGGCTGTCCATCTCCATGTCTATGCCTCTAAGCTTGAGAAGAGCCACAAAGTCATTCCAAAAGGAGCTGTTCTCACCCTCAAAAACTCCGGAGCGGGATGAATGTGATGTTCTAATTAAACCTTGAGATGACTTGCATTTCAAGTTCTCTGGCAAAGGTATGTGCCAACACTGCAGAGAAACAGCAACACCGGCAGGTTGTATGCTAGCATGCAATGCACTGCAAACTTCATTAGCTAATCTTTGAGGGTTTTGAAACCTCTTGGCGAAGACATCAGCTACTCTTGAAAGCTTGCTTAACCCAACAACCCTTCCACCGGAGGGTACATAGCCAACATGGCACTGTATGCTGAATGGAAGCAAGCACGACTCACAGTATGAAAAAAGATCGATATCACGAACAACAACCTGGCCTCCAGTTCCTCCAGCAGAACCAGTCCTTTTGTCAACACCAACCTCAGGAAACAGAGCACCTTGCACAATGTCTTTTACTTTCTGCTTGTAGCCTGCAAGAGTATTTTTTAGCTATTAACCAAATAAGCCTCAAGAAGCAAGTGCATCGCAGTTTTAAAGTAATAATACAAAGAGTAACAACCTTGAATATCATCACTGGAAAGAATAGACAGTGCATAATTAGGCTTTGTTTGGACAGACTGGGATGGACTCGGATCCCAGCCCATCTCCATGGAATTTAGTTTGACTACCGCATATAAGGGACAGGCCCCTGGACCAAACAAGGCCTAATGTAGAATATAAACATTAAATGCTGTTAATCATAGGGGCAATAGTTTCTGTGCTTGCACATTAACATCACGACAAGCTTCTACACATGACCTAAGAACTATCCAAGAGTTCAAATAGATATGTTTGAAGAGTAAAACCGGGTAACGCCGGGACAACACTCGGCATATGCTCAACACTGTCATCTTCAGATAAATTAAGCATGAATGGTTCAATACAAAACTGGTACGCCCATCCATATCATGAAAAATGTAAAACAAAGAATAAAGATTTGTTATAAAACAAGACAAGATTCATCATCTACATACTAAGGTGGATAGTAAGTAACATCTGGATAATTAAATAGTAAAACTTTGCTCAATGTGATTAAATTATATAATGCCAAAAAATATGGAATTGGCAAAGCACAAGTCTAAGCAAAACAATTTGCATTCCAACCAAGCACTAATAGCTCATTAACCGACTAGCCCAACCCTTGATTTGTGTATAAAAAGTTGCATTGTTATCTGATTCTGCGACAGGGGTAATTCTTCTTATGTGGGTTAACAACGAGAATTATAATCCAAACAGCAGTATTTCTTTGAAAAAGCAATTTACTATGGCCAGCAATGATTGGCAATAGTATTGTACTACTATACAATATATCAGCAGCAATCCTCCTTATCATCCCAAGTAACATAATAGTTTTCACTGTTTAATTGAAATTGTCGAATAACCAAGATATACAAATACTTTCTTTCAAATATTTCTAAGGGGGCGCTTGCACTTTCATCTGTAGCCAAAAGGACCCTCCAAGAAAGCAAAGTGAACTTAGTTTTCAATAGCTCATAGCCTTTCTAGATTCCCAAACACTCAGAACTGCATTTCTTGGCATTTCTCAGCTGGCATAGGTCTGTCCAAGAAATGCTGAAAGCAGTCTATTTCCTTTAGAGTTCTACAAGTTCCCAGATATGTTCATACGGTAAAAGGGAATATGAAGGTGAGAACATCAACACCAAAGCCTCATGATACGGAAAGTTAAAATAAACATAGGTTGCTTAATATATAAGTAGAGTATTTTAAAATAAAATATAAAAGGAGTTAGGTAGATTTACACTCCAGGTGTTCAAAGAACACGACAAGTCAATAACTAACAGCTCGTTACAAAACATACTTTTTGGCGCTACCCGCTAATTAGGAAATAATTGAAGTACATTGAGAAGAAAAAGTCATAAAATCACCACTTGTTCGCCTGCAATAATCCAACGGATTATTCAGCAGTCAACAATTGTTTGATAATGTTTTATATATGACAAACCCCAGACTCCCATCATTCTAAATCTTAATTACACAAATCCTATGTGCTCATCCTTTCGGGCCAAGTATAATCGTAACTAAACGACGCTTAACTGTAGAATTTCCACGTGTTGCATCTGGAGTCAAAACGTTTTAGTTACTACAGAATTTCCCAGTGTTTGCCCCTGAGACGATGTTGACCGCCTTTTTTAGTCGTATTGCAAAGTCAGAACAGAACTGTCACACTCGGACCCGCAACAGCCATCAGAGGTTCATTGCCGCCAGCCCACTCGAAGCTCTCTTATGTAAATTCCTGCTACATGGTGGATGGGCACTGCACCTAAGTTGCATAGGTGGTCAATCACTGATTTTTTTTTTTCAAAAGTGGGCTATCAATAGAAGAGAGAGATGTCTTCATTCCACCAGCTATAACAGCAATGATGACGACTGACGAGCAAAACATACCTTAAACCCTCGCTCGAGCAAGGCGACCAGACTTACGATTACGAAATGGAATATTCGGGGAACAATTCCCAGACCCCTCGTTCTGAGATCCAAGTTATTACCATGCTCAAATTCCTCACGGCGTCGCTCTACCAGGGCGGGTGTGGTGGACAGATCGCTGGTCTGTAGATACAGTTGGGGCAGGGCAGCTTACAGATCACAGATCAAAAGGGGCGCCAAAGTCTTCACGGAACTACGGTGACGATGCGAGATTACGAACGGATCCAGGGGCTCCGGGGGGACGGGATAAGGAGGCGGGCATACCTCTGGTGCCGTCGCGGAAGGCCTTGGCGACGCGCTTGGGCGTCCTTCGCAGCCCCTCCCGGCGGTCGTCCTCGCCGAGGCCCACCAGCAGCGCGCGCACCGCCGCCTCCATGGCGTCTCCCGCCTCCTCCTCGCCGCCGCCATCGCCAAGCACCACGAGATCCTCCTCCTCGTCGTCGTCGCACCCGCACGCGGCGGCGGCGGCGAGGTGCGCCTCCTCGAGGGCTCCCATGGCGCCCGGAGTGTGCGCCCTGCCCAGTATCCTGCTATTATTAGGCGGCGCACGAGGGGGGAGAGAGAGTGCAAGAGGGAGGGGGATAGGAACTGCGGTGGTGGAGGAGGAGGAGAAGTAGTGGTGAGGCTCACGGGAGTGAACGTGCGCCGCGCGCCTCGAGATGTGTCGTGTGTGGATCGGGCGCCGCCGCCTCTCTCCGCCTCCGGACGGACGGACGGAGCCTTGGATTTTTCCCTCCTCCGGAAACGGGAGGCCTCGCCGGGATATATTACGTGCGACGGGCCCGCGCTGCAGTTGCCGTCGGGTCTGAACGTGGGGCCGGGCGTCAGCGGGAGGTTGAGGCCGCGTCTGGGAAAAAGTGCGGCTCGGGTCGCTGTCTCGCGCGGTCGAGATGGGGTTGGTCCGAGAGGGTGGCGTTTGGTGCGGTTGGGGACCGCGGCGATGTCAGTTGGGGTGGGTGGGTGGAGCTGCGTGCGTCAGCAGCCGTGGGATGAGGATACCGACGGCTAGGATCGGCTGGGTCGGGTGAGGGAGGAGAAAGGCGTGTTCGTTTTCTGACTGCGCTAGGCGGATCTAGGATTCTGGACGCGCGAGAGAGTGGGCTCGTGTCGACAAATGAATGACGTAGTAAGTGCGCACACACTTCAACCAACGAAAGAAGAAGATCGAAAGTGAAAGATCGTCTATTCACAGCAGAGACTTCCTGCCACGATTCTTCTCTTCGAAAAAAAGAACTTTAGAGGTTATGAATAGAGCTGCAAGTGGGATCCGCAAAAGTCCCCATTCTAGTTTATTTAAAAAAAATCTACTATTTTTTTCGTCTTAAAATAGATATCGCGGATTGTTAAATTTTAAATAAATCTATATACTAAATAATATTATTAGATTCATTTAAATTTAGATAAATCTGTGACATATTTTAAAACGGAAGGAATGGTACAAATTTTATAACAAAAGTTAAATTAAACCACCACCACCACCCCGCACCCACCCACCCAATAAATTAGAAGTGAGGCTTTGGTGGCACCATGCTTGCAACCCTAGTTACGATGGCACTCTATGGAAAACCCGAAAATGTCGGGTGGTTCAATTGATCTGTATAATAATGGACTTACAACTTTACATATGATAAGAGCATCTTTAGGGCAACGGTGTCTGGTCGCTCGTTTGGTGCAGGCGAGTGACCATCTTTGGGGCGTGGTTCTCTTCATCCGCGATCCCCATAGTCGGCGCCATATGGATTTTTAATGTTTTTAAGCAAATTCTCTTTGCCATAATTCAAAATCTCGGCCACCGACATACACCAGGTCTGGCCACATATTACAATACCCAAATGCATAATACAGCTATTGCTCGATGATGAACACCGACTCTTCTATCGCCGGTGAGGTTTGTGTCATCGACTCATGCGGCGGTGGTGTTGGCTCCGTCCTGATGCCCATTTCTAGTAGGATGTCGTTGCAGGCCTTCTCATGCACCGACCTCACCTCGCCATCCATGTTCAACGTGTTGATCGTCAAGAGAGCGAAGTCCTCCCTCCTCTTCTTCACTGCCACTCTCGATGTCTCGAGCTCGACGTTAACGTTATATAATATTGTTCAAAGGAAGTATGTCTTGGTGGCAGACGTCATTAGTCAAACTCCTCTAAATTTAAACTTTAGACGGAGTGTGACAGGCAATAAGTGGACACATTGGTTAAACTTCTGTCGAAAACTAATGATGGTTCAACTAAATGATACTCCAGATCAATTTATTTGGAAGCTTACTTTGGCCAGGGTTTTTACTGTAAAATCATCATATCAAGACCAATTGAATGGTCATACTAGATTTTTATAATCCTATTTGTGGAAGTTCAAAATCCCTTTAAAAATCAAGATCTTCATGTGGTTCCTTAACAACAAAGTTTTACTAACAAAAGATAACCTAGCCAAAAGAAATTGGGATGGATGCCAAAAATGCTGTTTTATAGATCCTTAAGATTCATTGATTTCTAGGGTGCTACTTCTTAAGAGATGTGCCCAGAAATCTTGATCTAAGGCTGATGTTATATTTGGATGTGGAGATTTAAGTATATATCCAAGATCAATGATGCATAGGATGAGATCTTAGCTTTGTTTGTAAAGATTGGTCATTGGCTTTCATTTAAATACTACCCAACTTGGGTGTTTTTCTGAGAAGATTCTTATAAAACAACATATGCTCTAATAATCTGATATAGATGGATTATGTGATTGTTTTATATGTACTCACCACACAAATTGGTTTTTGATGATGATGATGTGGTGCTAGTTGATCCTGCTAGCTTGTTCTTGCTGGCTTGATCTGGCTCACTTGTCCTTGTTGGCTTAATCTGGCTGTGCACCTTCTGGTGCTGCTCCTGCTCCTCCTAGCTCCTGATCTTGCTCTTGACCTTGCTATCCACCTGCACCACCCCCTCCTTATGTCACCATCTTGTAGATGGTTGGATGATCTGTGATGTATCTTGACTTGGGATTTGTTTGGGAAAGTTGGCAGTCCTAGTGTGTTCTTGCAATGTGCTTGTGAAGAGGATATGAGCTCCTGGTAACTGTGCTACGGCTGGAAACTTCCTTTTGACTGCTTGTGTTGTTGCTACTGTGTGGACAACACACTACATGCAATTAGGTGACTAAGCTGCCTTGTTGCTTGGTCTTTTTATGGATCAGATCAAGTAAAATGGTTTCACCTTCTATCCATTTGCAATTTACTATCCCGATGAAACTTGCCCCTTTACATTGTTGATGATGTGGTTCTGAGATTTATTGGATATAAAAGAACAGATGTTGCTGATTGGTGAAATTTGCCCCTTTATATACTCAATGATGTGAATTTGAACAGTGCACTTTACTGTTCTTTACTGAGAGTAAAACTAACCAAAAATAATACATTTGTTTCTCTTTTATTTTCTTTATGTTTTGCAGGTAAAGAGATTTGGATGCTCAAGATTTAGTTTAGGGATAGATAAGTAGTCTAGGTTTTCATTGTAATCTTTATTTTATTCTTTTGAAAAAAACCTTGTAGTAATATTCTTATACTTCAATAAAATTTCTTTTTATTGTAATTTCGCTTACTGTAATGTGTTCTTTTATCTATTGTATAATTCTCACTTTGTAATATGATTATGGAATAAGGAAAAGAAATAAGAATTCATTTCTTATTTAAATGTATTTGTCTAAATTCTTATTATTGTTATATATCTTTAATATAAACAAACAATGTTACTAAATCATTTTGGAAAATACTAACTTCTAATCTTTAATATTTTCAAAATGATTCAAAATTCAAATTTGAATTCAAATTATTCCTCCTAAAACACATTAATTCATAAAGAACATGTCAAAATTTATAACAATCACTATGAAGGGCTACTCCTACCTCTCGATAGTGAAAGAAACTCTGGTCACTTTAGGTTTTTGTTTGGCGAAAAAATTACCCAGATTTTACAGATGAATGCATACACATGCACAAAATTCTATTTCTACCCTTTGTTGGTTCCTAAATGCTAGGATGTTATAGATTAAGGCAAGAGAAGATACTACAATCATCATGTCATACAAACTAATACATGATCTCATCTATGATAAATAACATGCACAAAGGCTACATGACCAGGCCGAAGCCCTTAGACCAAGGAGAATTAATCACACATATCGACAATTATAAACATTGTAATAGAGATCACGAGGTTGATAGCAAATAGTCTTACAATGTCGCCAATTAGAGATAATATCTACTATTACAAGTGGTGGAAGATGACTATGTTGGTGGAGAAGGGTTTAGAGGTTTAGATCTAGATTTATTCCTCCGGCGTGGCGGCTTCTGGTGGCAGGGAGAGTTGAAGTCAAAAAGAAGCAGATGTTTCCCGTCGCCCGAAGCCTCTTTTTATAGGGGGTCACTTCACGAAAGTTGTTCTGTTTGACCTAATGAAGTCGATGCCAACTATACAGCCAGAACTATACGGTCGAAATAAAATTATTGTCGTATAGTTGGTTGTTAAAGCTACAGTATTAACTTAATGGCTCATGGTTTCTTTGACGTGTTGAAAATCTCGTATCTTTGGCATTTATGTAGTGATTCCCATCATCATACGTCATTATCTGCGCATGAAAAAATAGCAAGAAATAATTGCATACCTCTTTGATCATTAGGCATTGGTGGCAGGTTTTAGAGAGATATTTCATCGAATATATGAATAATATCTAGTTTAAATGCGGACGTGGATGACTATATTTCACAGCCATCAATATCACACATTAACTCATACCATAGCACCACTATTTAAAATTCAAATTTGCAAGTTTCCAAAAAAAAAGAAATAATATTTTGGATGTTTATAAGCTATGTGTTAACATCTCGAGTATTTGCAGAACAAAATTTGAAACACACGCAGAGAAACATAAATGACAAATCTAACCTGCTTAGTGTCACAAAAAGGCAAAAACAGAAACTCGCACTACTCACATAGCAATTTTTCCTTTTTTTCTATGTCGTGTTTCGAATTTGGTTCGAAAAGTTTTAGGGAATGTACAAAAAAACTTGTGAAAACTAACAAATTTGTTTTGAACTATTTTGGCACTTATAAATTTAAATTTTGAGAAGTGGTATCATGATATCGTGTGAGGCTGTGAGCTGTGGTATCACTAGATATTTTTCCTTCAACATGATTTGTCCAACCGTGGCGAGTTGCTTCTCTCTTTACTTGTTCACTCGCCATGTGCATGACTCAATTAATACTTATCACACAATGACCCTGAAACATTGAGTTGGATAATAAAAAAAGGATTTGCTAGTTCTTTGGCGTCCGAGAACATGCTAAATCTCATTCACCTCTCACATCATTGGATTTATCTTGTGATTCATGCGATTTGAGAGTTGTACATGAGTTGCAACTGAGAAAAATGTTCACGCAGCACAAAAAAATTGTTCACCTAGGACTTTTATTTGTTCATATATAGATTTTGTTCATGAGGTTAAAAATTATTCATGTGACATAAATAGTAGGATGGTGGCATTTAACTGAGATTTTGTTAAATCTAAATCGACCGAGCTCTAGGCATGCCAAAAAACAAAAAACATCATGTTTTGTAGAGGAACACCTTATATAGGTAGAGTGGATGATACTACATCATTGTCTATGGACATTTACTAAAAAACAAACATATGTCTTCAACATTCCTATACATTTAATATTTATGTTAAAGCACATGAAAATGTGTCCTATAGACCAGAGGCGTTCCTTCACCATTGGTCTCTCACTCCCTTCAAATTATAATTCTTGTCAATCCTCCGGTAGGCCTCTTGTGTCTTCGCGCATGTAGTGGCTTCCACCTCAGGAAATGTGCGGTTCTAAGGATGCGGAGGCCAAGAGGCTTACACACACGCACGCACGCACACACGCACACACATATATTGTAACTGGCAAATAAATTTTACCCACAAACTAATAAATAAAATACAATTTTGAAAGCATGCATATTATTGCTGAGAAGAACCATCAGAATCCTTGCGGACGACCATAGCATATCTAGCAGAGCCCATGGCAAGAGAATACTATATAGTAGTATTCGCTACATGATTCAATTTGTTTCGGACATATATAATGTACACATTTGCTATACATAGGTCATAGCCTCATAGGTGACCATACAACTTCTAACATTGATGTTTCTCTACAGAAAAGTAGTATTGGGTAAGCTAGAGCACTTTGGTACAGTATGTGACTTACATTGTTGATAATGTGTACATTGTCGCAATAGTAGTACTAATTAATCATCATAACCGAGACCGGATGGCTGAAGCAGATGCATTAAGCACTAGGAATGCCGAGACGGCATGGACCGCATAGGCATATGTCTTTGTTTGCCTATCGCATTTGTCCCAGCCTCTGTGAACCATTGCCATCATATCTCTGCACATGAAAGGCACAGGCAATTCTGTTAAGTGAAGATGTATTCAAACTGAAGCAGAATAACAACAAGAGACATAAGTATAATGTCTGATCGAATAATCTAAGTAAGAGATACAGTCGCTTACTTATGAGCTTTCTCATGCTCAGCAATCTTTCGGTCTATCGTCTCCCATAACTTGTTCAGCCTCGGAGAAGGATCGTTGTACTTTTTCTGCCAAAAGGGAAAGAGTGTTTACATGAAAGTTATACAAAGGGAACCAAGAGTTCTTTGACTGATATACTATGAATTAATAGATCATGCAGGCCAATATGTTACGACATGATTTCATATCTCAGGCAAGAAAATCTGCATGCCTATGTTACAAAGTACCACCTCTATTCCCTCTATTCCAAAATTGAACAAATTAAACTTTTCTAAATGTTGAATTTGAATTACGATTAAAAGGCTTATATTTTGAGAAACGGAGGGCGGAGTACCAATTAGGATTCACAGGAGGGGAGCTATTTTCGAATCAGTGTGGTTATGATTGCGATTCAACCATTGCATGCTAAATATTGTTACGCTCGAGAAGAATATCCACTAAATTTCATAAGGGGGCCGCGATTAACTTTCAAAACTGTATGTGTGATCTCATATCCACTATAAGTAAATTATAATCGACCGCCACGGTTCAGATCTAAGTAGTAGTAAATCGAATCAGATAATTGGAGCAAATTACGAGCAATAGAGAGGCAGTTTGACTTACGGGGAGAGCGTGGGACATGTGGCGAGAAGCCGCCGCCGCCGGCGACCTGAGGCCAACGGCTGGCATCTTTCTCACAAGAGAGCGCAGTGCCATCGTGAGGATCGTTAGTAGAGCCGGCGGGTTTCGCTGCGTGGCCTTGTTTTGCTTAATTTGTGTGGAGCTACGTTTCGAGGATCGAGGGCGAATTATAACACTCCGATCGACGCCCGTCCGACCCCTGGTTTTTGTTCCATCTCTAGTCCGCGTCGGCCACCAACTAAAAAGAAAGAACAAGGGTCGGCCACGGCCCGTTCGGAGCCACCTGTTATTTTTTTAACACAGCTAAGGGCGCGTTTGGTAGACCGGGACAATCCAAAAATTCTCCCCTCATTTGACGTTTCGCTGTTTGTTAGCTCGGGTCGGTTCCCTCGAGCACTGCCGACCTCGTGCGAAAAAGCCCCCCGAGCCCTTTCCGGTTGAGAAGCTCGAATTGAGCTTCGCAACTCTGCACTGCCGAGCTCGTCCTGCGCGCGTGATTTTCCCCCTCCCGCACGATGCCCTTCCCTGTCTCGTCACCCCTATCCCCCAGCTCCGTCTCGTCCTCTCCCTGCAGGCTGCAGAGGCGCGGCGAGCTCCTCCGCCTCCCGTCCTCGTCCCCAGCGAGCTTCCACCTCCTGGCGCATGGCGGGCCAATTCCTCGACGCATAGGGGGGCCTATCCCTTGACGCGGTGGTGGTCCTGGCGGAGCTCGACCCGGCGTCCTCCTCGTCGGCGAGATGCCTCGGCCTCCTCTCTAGCACGGACGAGCCTCCAGGCTCCGCCACGGCTAGCCACGGCCTCGCCACCACGCTCCGCCATGGACAGACACCTCCTCGCCACCACGCTGCTCCGCGCGCTGCCGCATCACCGCTGCAGGTCGGCCTCGCCACCAAGCTCGCGGCGAAGGTGCTGGTTATCCTGGCGGCGCACGGCGGAGGCTCACTCGCCGGCGGCGGGCGGCGCTGTTGGAGATATGCCCTAGAGGCAATAATAAATATAGTTATTATTATATCTTTATGTTTATGATAAATGTTTACATTCATGCTATAATAGTATTAACAAGGAAACATTAATACTTGTATGATTTATAGACTAAAATAAGAGTCCCTAGTAAAGCCTCTATATAATACTTGTGTGATTTGTGTGATTTGTAGACTAAAATATGTTACGACATGATTTCATATCTCAGGCAAGAAAATCTGCATGTCTATGTTACAAAGTACCACCTCTATTCCCTCTATTCCAAAATTGAACAAATTAAACTTTTCTAAATGTTCAATTTGAATTATGATTAAAAGGCTTATATTTTGAGAAACGGAGGGCGGAGTACCAATTAGGATTCACAGGAGGGGAGCTATTTTCGAATCAGTGTGGTTATGATTGCGATTCAACCATTGCATAGGGGGGCCTATCCCTTGACGCGGTGGTCGTCCTGGCGGAGCTCGACCCGGCGTCCTCCTCGACGGCGAGATGCCCCGGCCTCCTCTCTAGCACGGACGAGCATCCAGGCTCCGCCACGGCTAGCCACGGCCTCGCCACCACGCTCCGCCATGGACAGACACCTCCTCGCCACCACGCTGCTCCGCGCGCTGCAGCATCACTGCTGCAGGTCGGCCTCGCCACCAAGCTCGCGGCGAAGGTGTTGGTTGTCCTAGCGGCGCACGGCGGAGGCTCACTCGCCGGCGGTGGGCGGCGCATGGCCGTGGCAGCGCCGGAGCCCGACCATCAAGGACCCGGTTGCTTTTTGGTTTTGTAATCGGGGACCCGATTGCTTTTTTATCTTTTTAGCTAGGGATTTATTGCTGTTTAATAATAGCTAGCATAGCTCATTCCATAAGTTGTCACCAAACACAATCTCAACTAAGCATAGCTCACCTAACACAACCTGCCAAACACCACATTGTAAAAGCACTTGTATCTAGTCAGCATAGCTAGACTCAGCTTGTCTGAGGTGAGATTGTTCACCCGGGCTACCAAACACACGCTTACCCCCTATGATAGCACGCACACGCACCCTATCTCTATAAGCATTTCTGAAGGACCGAGCCGACAGATTTTGAGATTAACAAAGTTACCACACGTGTCTCGCTGTTGACGGGTACGTCGCCTACCACGGCTCTGATGGTTGGGTTCCATGTGATGGAACCAGCCCACCCAGGTTTAAGTCCTAGACTTGGCATGGACGCTTGTATTTACCTGGATTTATTCCAGGATTATCCGACGCCACCTTGTACAAAACATGGTTGCGAGCTGTGGCAGTGTCTATGCAAGAGCAACGTCGATCTGGTGACGGCGCTCTATGTGTGAGCAGCACCATGGGTAGAAAGTTGTCCAACCGGGGGTACATTGATCATTTATCGGTGAGAAACACGGTGAGAGGTGAGAAAGGACCTCCCAGGGCGTCTAAGGCAGCTACTGGGCGTCCTCCGAAGGATCCAACGCCCCGATCCTCCAGGTCCGGAACCGTCTGATTCGAAGCCGCTTGACCACTCGATGGTCGACGCATCTATGTCGTCTCCCCAGACTTAATCCTTCTTGCCCTATTCCTCCAATCGCTCATGCATGAAGTTCTGCCGGCAAGCGGCCATCCCACAGGCAGCCACAACCAAGACGCTCCCGCGCAACGGCAAGCACGGTGGCGCTCGCCCAGCTGTGTGGCATGATGGCGCTTGCCCAGCAGCAGCAGCGTCTCCCATAGCAAAAAAATGCAGCAAAAAAGCAGAGCCCACGAACGCTGAAGAGCTCCAACGAGATTACTGTTGTGACCGTTTCCGTTGGTCGCACACCGGTTGCATCAGAATTCTCCCTTGCTATATTATGCAAAAATCCAAAGAATAGTCGACGCAAATAGAAAAACCGATCATAGCAAATTACTTTGTTCTTATGGTGCAAAGCAAAAGAAAGGTAATGGCAAATTCCTCCTAAATCAAAAACCAGGGCTAAGCAAATTCCTCCTTATGATGCAAAACAAAAAGGATAGTAGCACATTATTTCTTCCTATGATGCAAAGCGAAAGAAGGGTAGCAGCAAATTTCTCTTTCGCATGATGCAACAAAAGAACAGCCATAGCAAAATCCTCCTATATATGATGCACAAGTGACCAAGATTTGCAACAGCGTCGGCCGACAAAGACCAAGGGCTTGCAGAAGAGGCACCCTTCTTAGGTAGTGGCGAATGTGTGTTTTTGTAGGAGGGTCAGTCAGCCCTTGCAACATCAGCAACAACATCAGTAGCACTTTGAATAAAGTTGACAATATAACTATCACTGAAACAACTTTATCATCAGAGTAAGCATACTTACTGTCATCAAAAAGAGGTCCAAGGTCATAAACCGGATCAATAGAAGCAAGTTGTTTCATCCTGAAATCTTTATTAGGCAAGCTATTTCCACAGGGAGCTTTAGCAAATTTGAAAAAGTTAAACTCATAAGAATCTCCATCAAACTTAGTTGAAACTTTTTCCTTCTTACAATCAATAATAGCTCCACAAGTGTTTAAAAAGGTCTACCAAAAATGATAGGACAAGTTTTACTAGCTGCTGAATTAAGCACTAGAAAATCAGCAGGATGCTTAATCTTACCACAAAGAACCTCCACATCTCTTACAATGCCAATGGGGCAAATGGTTTCCTTATTAGCAAGGTGGATAACCACATCAATGTCCTCAAGCTCACAAGGACCAATCTCATGCATAATTTCCCTGTAAAGCTTATAAGGAATAGCACTAGAACTAGCATCAATATCACATAAACCATAGTAGCAGTGATCACCAATTTTAACAGAAAGCACGGGAACACTAGCCTTTCTAACTTTACTAGGATGAGAGATAATATTGGAAGCATCTTCATAGAAGACAATGTGCTCATCCTCTCTATTTCTAGTGACACGGTCTTTCACAATAGCTACCACAGGTTCAACATTCAATTGCTTACCAGGCTCCGCAGTTTTCATGGTCCCTTTATTATTTGCACTAATAATCATAGAATAATCCTTTATCTTAGCTGGAAAAATGCATTTTCTGAACATAAGGTTCAGGCACACTGTGATTAGTGGTACAAACTTGAGTACTTCTAACTGGAACATGACTAACAATGTCTTTATACGGAACATGGTACTTATTCCACTTCTTCTTGGGGATTTCTATGTAAGAGTCAAAGGCCTTAAAAAATTTGGCAATACTTTTGGAATAAAGACCAAACTCATTGCGAATATCACGGAAGTTATCAATACCCATAAAAGATTTAATGCATTCATAATCATAGTTTATACCTAACTTTCTTCCTTTGTCATTATCCCAAGCCTCGGTATTATCTTGAATACAGTCTAAGAGATCTCATTCAGCTTCTTCCTTCATACGTGTGAATGATCCAGCACAAGAAGCATCTAGTAAATCTTTATCATGAAGAGAAAGCCTACCATAAAAGTTATTGAGAATAATATTGTTAGGGAGTTCATGAATAAGACATTTAAGCATTAGTAACTTCAATCTCCCCCAAGCTTGAGCTGTACTCTCTCCATCAAGAGGCCAAAAGTTATATATAAGACTTCTCTCCTTATGGAATTCACTGGGAGGATAAAATTTAGAGTAAAAGAGAGATGCCATCTCCTCCCATTTCATGGATTGTCCATTCTTTAGCAGCTTATACCATGCTTCATCTCTCCCTTTCAAGGATATGGAGAGTAACTTTTTCTTCACCTGTTCAGTTGTGATACCTGCACACTTAAACAACCCGCATAATTCATGGATAAGAAGCAAGTGATCACCAGGATGGACAGTTTCATCCCCAAAATAATAATTATCCATAACACGATTAACATTACTTGTAGGTATCTTAAAAGGATCTATTTCAACAGGAGGTGGTTCATCTACTACCATAGCAGTGGTAGTAGTTTTCCTAAACAAAAAACCAAGTGGGTTATCCATATTGGAAACAAAGTAACAAGCAGTAACAAAAGCAATACTCACAGTAAAAGTTTCCCTTACCAGTTCCACTCTTCAATAGCGCTTCACTCTCCAGCAACGGCGTCAGAAAATAGTCTTGATGACCCACAAGTATAGGGGGTGTATCGTAGTACTTTCGATAAATAGGAGTGTCGATCCCATAGAGGAGCAGAAGGTGCTGAATAGTGGTATGGAGCAGGAAATCCCTGTGAATACTTAGCAAACGGATTTTTAGTGGTTTTCTTGACAAGGCAACAAAACAAAGAGCAAGTAACAAGAGTAACAAACAAGCGGAGCAAGTGGCCCAATCCTTTCTTTGTAGGGTTTCGTAGCATGGAAAACAAAAAATTTCTATCGCATACAAACAAGCCAAGATCTATCTACTAGATTGTAGCAACGAGTCGATGGAATAACTCACCCTCGAAGATTCCAAAGTGTTTAACGAGAGCGGATTCTCGTGGGTGATGTAGTTGTACTCTTCCCGATCTCAAGATCGCGTAGACGATCCTTCCGGCGCTGCGTTCCGGCAGCGCTACCGCAGTCGGTCACACGTTCGGTACTCGACGAAGACCTTCCTCTCCCTTGTTCCAGCAGGCAGCGGAGGTTGTAGCACTCTCCTCGCGATTCCGGCAGCACAACGGCGTGGTACCGGAAGTAGAGGGGAGATCTCGCAGGGCTTCGCCTTAAGCCGGAGCGAGTATGGTGGACTATGAGAGAGCCCTCGGTGATCTAGGGTTTAGACACACCAAGGAGGGGGCAAGCCGGCGGCTAGGGTTTAGCTAGGCGGCGGCGGTTTATCCTAGGGCGGCGGCGGCAGCAGGAGGTGGCGGCGGCTAGGGTTTGCGGGGTGTGAAAGGTGTGCTTGGAGGGGCAGCCCTGCCCCTCCTTATATAGGTGGAGGGGGCGCGCTAGGGGAGGGGAGTCACTCCCCAACTCGGCTTCCAAGGTGGGCCGGCGGTGGAGGGGAGGAACTCCTCCCCAACTCGGTTTCCACCTTCCCTCCACTTCCCAAAATAGTCGTTTGACTTCTCAAATTGGCGTTTGACTTTTTCAAACTAGGATTTGATTAAACCCTTTATTTTGTTCAGCGATGACACCTAGTACATGATGCAATAATTCCAACTTGATATGACACATTCATGTACCCTTCCCCTCCGGAGTGCCGGACATTCCGGAACCTTCTAGAACATTCCCGATGAAAACACCGGAACCATTCTCCAACTCCGAAACAGGACTTTCCTTATATGAATCTTATTCTCCGGACCATTCCGGATCTCCTCGTGATATCCCGGATCCCATCCGAGACTCCGAACAACATTCGGTCTCTTACTCAGCATTCCATAACTACTCAAACAACGTCAAATCCTTAAGTGTGTCTCCCTACGGTTCGTGAATTATGCGGACATGATCGAGACACTTCTCCGAACAATAACCAATAGAGGAATCTGGAAATTCATATGGCTCCCACATATTTCTACGATTACTTTGCGATCGAATGAACCACTTACATACGATACCAATTTCCCTTTGTCTCACGATAGTTTACTTATCCGAGGTTATGATCGTCGGTATCTCTGCATACCTAGTTCAACCTCGTTACTGATAAGTACTCTTTTCTCGTTCCCGTGATATGTGATCCCTTGTGAGCCAGTCACATGCTTGCAAGCTAGTTGGATGACATTCCACCGAGAGGGCCCAGAGTATATCTATCCGTCATATGGATGGACAAATCCCACTCTTGGTCCATGTGTCTCAACCAATACTTTCCGAACACTCAATGCCACCTTTATAGCCACCCAGTTACGGTGTGGTGTTTGATGTCATCAAAGCATCCATCCGGTAAAGGTGATATGCATGATCTCATGGTCGAAGGAATTAGGTTACTATGTATCAGAAAGCATATAGCAATTGAACTATTAAAATGACTTGATCTTTATGCTACGCTTATCTATAGGAGTATGTCCACCATATCATTCTCCTAACGATATGATCTTGTTGTTAATAACATCTCAATGTTCATGATAGGGAAACCACAATCATTTATTAACCAACAAGCTAGTATTATAAAGAGGCTTTACTAGGGACTCTATTTTAGTTTACAAATCACACAAGTATTAATGTTTCCTTGTTAATACTATTACAGCATGAATGTAAACATTTATCATAAACACAAAGATATAATAATAACTACATTTATTATTGCCTCTAGGGCATATCTCCAACAGTCTCCCACTTGCACTAGAGTCATCTAATCTAGATTACATGGTAATATACCGAACGCCCATGGCAGTTTGGTGCTGGTCATGTTTTGCCCTCGGGAGAGGTTTAGTCAACGGATCCGCCACATTCAGATCTTTGTGTACTTTGCAAATATTTATGTCCCCATCTTGGACATGTTCTCGAATAGCATGAATACGTAGCTTGATGTGCTTCAGCTTCTTGTGTGACCTTGGTTCTTGCGCATTGGCTATGGCGCCCATGTTATCACAGTAGATAGACATTGGGTCCAGCGCACTAGGAACCACACCCAGCTCTGTAATGAACTCTTTCATTCATATCGCTTCTTGTGAAGCCTCCGAAGCAGCCATGTATTCCGATTCAGTTGAAGATCTCGCCACAACACTTTGCTTTGCACTCCTCTAGCTAACTGCTGCACCATTCAAAGTAAATACGTATCCAGATTGTGATTTAGAATCATCCGGATCGGTGTTCCAACTAGCATCGGTGTAACCATTAACAACGAGTTGTTCATCACCTCCATAAGAAAGAACCATATCCTTAGTTCTTCTCAAGTACTTAAGGATGTTTTTGACCGCTGTCCAATGATCCACTCCTGGATCACTTTGATATCTGCTAGTTAAACTAACAGCATATGCAATGTCGGGTCTAGTACATAGCATGGCATACATAAGAGATCCTATGGCTGAGGCATAGGGAGTCTTACTCATCCTTTCTCTATCTTCTGCCGTTGTCGGACTTTGAGTTTTACTCAAGGTCGTATTGGGAAACATGGGCAAGAACCCTTTCTTGCTATCTTCCATTCCAAACCTCTTTAGAACTTTGTCCAAATATGTACTTTGTGACAATGATATTAGGCATCTCGATCTATCTCTATAAATCTTTATTCCTAATATGTAAGCTGCTTCGCCAAGATCCTTCATTGAAAAACTATTATTCAAATATACCCTGACACTATTAAGAAGGTCTACATCATTCCCAATCAATAATATGTCATCTACATATAGTATTAAGAATGCTACAGAGCTCCCACTCACTTTCTTGTAAATACAAGCTTCTCCATAAGTTTGTATAAAACCAAAACTTTTGATCACCTTATCAAAACGTTGATTCCAACTTCGGGACGCTTGCTTCGATCCATAGATGGACCGTTGAAGTTTGCATACCTTGTTAGCATCTTTAGGATCGACAAAACCTTTGGGTTGCATCATATACAACTCTTCATCAATGTCTCCATTGAGGAATGCTGTTTTGACATCCATCTGCCATATCTCATAATCATAATATGCACCGATTGCTAACATAATCCTCATAGACTTTAGCTTCGCTACAGGTGAGAACGTCTCATCGTAGTCAACTCCTTGAATTTTTCGAAACCCTTTTGCGACAAGTCGAGCTTTATAGACAGTAACATTACCATCAGCATCTGTTTTCTTCTTGAAAATCCATTTGTTCTCGACAGCCTTCCGGCCATCCGGTAAGTCCACCAAAGTCCATACTTGGTTTTCGTACATGGATCCAATCTCGGATTTTGTGGCTTCTTGCCATTTATTGGAATCTGGGCTCATCATCGCTTCCTCATATGTCGCAGGGTCATCGGTGTTGTCTACCAACATGACACTCATAACGGGATCATACCAATCTGGAGTGGTACGAGTTCTCGTTGACCTGCGAGGCTCTGTAGCAACTACAACCGAAGTTTCATGATCATCATCATTAGCTTCCTCTCTTATTGGTGCAGGCACCACATGAACTTCTTCCGGTGCTGCGCTACTTGCAATTTCGAGAGAAGGTTCGACAACCTCGTCGAGTTCTACTTTCCTTCCAGTCACTTCTTTCGAGAGAAATTCCTTCTCTAGAAAGGATCCATTCTTAGCAAGGAAGATTTTGCCTTCGGATCTATGATAGAAGGTATACCCAATAGTTTCCTTCGGGTATCCTATGAAGACGCATTTTTCCGCTTTGGGTTCAAGCTTGTCCGGCTGTAACTTCTTTACATAGGCTTCGCAACCCCAAACTTTAAGGAACGACAATTTAGGTTTCTTCCCAAACCATAATTCATACGGTGTCGTTTCAACGGATTTAGATGGTGCCCTATTTAAAGTGAATGCGGCTGTTTCTAATGCATAACCCCAAAATGATAGCGGTAAATCTGTAAGTGACATCATAGAACGAACCATATCTAAGAGAGTTCAATTACGACGTTCAGACACACCGTTACGCTGTGGTGTTCCCGGCGGTGTCAATTGTGAAAGTATTCCGCATTTCTTCAAATGCTCGCCAAACTCGTAACTTAGATATTCACCTCCACAATCAGAACATAGAAATTTAATCTTCTTGTTACGTTGATTCTCAACCTCACTTTGAAATTCCTTAAACTTCTTGAAAGTTTCGGACTTATGTTTCATGAAATAGATATACCCATATTTACTCAAGTCATCCGTGAAGGTAAGAACATAACGATAACCACCGCGCGATGCTACACTCATTGGACCACACACATCGGTATGTATGATTTCCAATAAGTCCGTAGCTCGCTCCATCATACCAGAAAATGGAGTCTTAGTCATTTTACCCATCAGACATGCTTCGCATCTTTCAAGTGATTCGAAATCAAGTGATTCAAGAAGTCCATCGGAATGGAGTTTCTTCATACGCTTCACTCCAATGTGACCAAGACGACAGTGCCACATATAGGTCGAGTTATCGCTCGATTTCAAACGTTTAGCCTCAATGTTATTAATATGTGTATTTCCACTATCGAGATTCAATAAGAATAGACCATCTATCAAAGGTGCATGTGCATAAAACATATTACTCGTATAAATCGAACAACCATTATTCTCGGACTTAAACAAGTAACCGTCTCGCAATAAACAAGATCCCGATATAATGTTCATGCTTAACGCAGGCACCAAATAACAATTATTTAAGTATAAAACTAATCCCGATGGTAGATGAAGGGGTAGCGTGCCGACCGCGATCACATCAACCTTTGACCTGTTTCCCACGCGCATCGTCACATCGTTCTTCGCTAGCTTCCGTTTATTCTGCAGCACCTGTTTCGAGTTACAAATATGAGCAACCGAACCAGTATCAAATACCCAGGCACTACTACGAGTACTAGTGAGATACACATCAATAACATGTATATCGAATATACCTTTCTTCTTGATGTTGCCGTTCTTCAAATCCGCCAAGTACTTTGGGTAATTCCGCTTCCAGTGACCTTCTCCCTTGCAGTAAAAGCACTCAGTATCAGGCTTAGGTCCAGCCTTGGTCTTCTTCGTCGACGCGGTAACTTTCTTACCACCCTTCTTGAAGTGTCCCTTTTGCTTAGACTTGCCTTTCTTGAATTTGGTGGTCTTATTGACCATCAACACTTGGTGCTCTTTCTTGATCTCCACTTCTGCAGATTTCAACATGGCAAAGAGTTCTAGCAACTGCTTGTTCATGTTTTGCATATTGTAGTTCATCACAAAGTTCTTGTAACTTGGTGGTAGTGATTGGAGGACACGGTAAATCCCCAAAGCATTAGGAATCACTATACCTAAGCTTTGAAGTTTGTTTGCGTGCCCAGACATCTTAAGCACATGCTCACTGACGGAGCTGCCCTCTTCCATCTTGTAGTTAAAGAACTTTTCAGAAGCCTCATAGCTCTCAATTGCCGCGTGAGTCTCAAAGATCAATTTGAGATCACGGACAATATCATGTGGGTCTGAATTTTCAAACCTTTTCTGAAGCTCCGATTCTAAACCATACAAGATAGCACACTGAACTGTGGAGTACTGAGTATTCCGAGCGAGGTAAACATTCTTTACTTCGTCGGCAGCATCAACTGCAGGCGGGTCACCCAGCGGTGCATCCAGCACATAGGTCAAATTACCAGCTGTGAGGACAATCCTCGAATTGCGGAACCAATCCGCGAAGTTGCTTCCATTGTTTTTCAACTTTTCTTTCTCTAGGAACGCATTAAAATTGATGGTAGGGGCCGCCATTGATCTACAACATATTTGCAATAGTTTAGACTAAGTTTATGACAAATTGAGTTCTAATTAATAGTTAAATTAATCTAGGTGAACTCCCACTCAAAACAATATCCCTCACATTGTTTTACTGATCACACGAACCAGATCCACCACATCAACACCGATCATCACGAGAGTTGATATAGTTTCAATGGCGAACAATCAACATGTTCATCATATCTATATGATTCATGCTTTACCTTTCGGTGATCCGTGTTCCGAGACCATGTCTGTACATGCTAGGCTCGTCAAGATCAAACCTTAGCTTCCGCATGAGCAAATCTGGCTTGCTCACGTTGTATACACTTGCGGAATCTAACACACCCGATCATCACGTGGTGCTTCGAAACAACAAGCTTTAGCAACGGTGCTAACTAAGGGCGAACACTTTATGACTTGAAATTCATGTGCATGAGGGATCATCTTATAATGCTACCGTTGTTAACTAAGCAATACAAGATGCATAAAGGATTAACATCACATGCAATTCATAATATGTGATATGATATGGCATTTCTTCTTTGTGCTTCCGATCTCAATCTTCAAGCATGAACATGATCTCCATCATCACCGGCATTACATCAAGGTCAATGACGCTTCTCCATGGTTGTCGTCCACCGGCTTCAACTATTACAACTACTTTGAATAGACACGCGGGTCTTAAAAAAATTAAAGACAACCATATGACTCCTGCCAGTTGCCAACTTACAATAAGGAACATTGCATACATCAAATATAATCACAATCATGGCCATATCACATCACAGCACACCCCTGCAAAACAAAGTTAGACGCCTCTACTTTCTTTGCATGTTTTACGTGGTTTGGGGATTTCAATAAGTGTCGTTCTAACTTACGAACATGAACCACAACATTGATACTAGTATTGACAATCACCCATTGTAAATTGAATCTTAACTATGCTGGGAGAAACAGGCACCCGCAAAGCCACTTATGCAATACAAGTTGCATGTCAAGCGTGGAGCAAGTCTCATGAACGATGTCATGTAAGGTTAGCCCGGGCCGCTTCATCCCACCATCCCGCAAGATGCAAAGTCCAAAAGAAGCAATCGACAACAAAAGCATCAATGCCCACAATGACAATTGTGTTCTACTCGTGCAACAGATCTACATATAGACACGACTCTGATACCACTGTAGGGGTTCGTAGCATGGAAAACAAAAAATTTCTATCGCATACAAACAAACAAGCCAAGATCTATCTACTAGATTGTAGCAACGAGTCGATGGAATAACTCACCCTCGAAGATTCCAAAGTGTTTAACGAGAGCGGATTCTCGTGGGTGATGTAGTTGTACTCTTCCCGATCTCAAGATCGCGTAGACGATCCTTCCGGCGCTGCGTTCTGGCAGCGCTACCGCAGTCGGTCACACGTTTGGTACTCGACGAAGACCTTCCTCTCCCTTGTTCCAGCAAGCAGCGGAGGTTGTAGCACTCTCCTCGCGATTCCGACAGCACAACGGCGTGGTACCGGAAGTAGAGGGGAGATCTCGCAGGGCTTCGCCTTAAGCCGGAGCGAGTATGGTGGACTATGAGAGAGCCCTCGGTGATCTAGGGTTTAGACACACCAAGGAGGGGGCAAGCCGGCGGCTAGGGTTTAGCTAGGCGGCGGCGGTTTATCCTAGGGCGGCGGCGGCAGCAGGAGGTGGCGGCGGCTAGGGTTTGCGGGGTGTGAGAGGTGTGCCTGGAGGGCAGCCCTGCCCCTCCTTATATAGGTGGAGGGGGGCGCGCTAGGGGAGGGGAGTCACTCCCCAACTCGGCTTCCAAGGTGGGCCGGCGGTGGAGGGGAGGAACTCCTCCCCAACTCGGTTTCCACCTTCCCTCCACTTCCCAAAATAGTCGTTTGACTTCTCAAATTGGCGTTTGACTTTTTCAAACTAGGATTTGATTAAACCCTTTATTTTGTTCAGCGATGACACCTAGTACATGATGAATAATTCCAACTTGATATGACACATTCATGTACCCTTCCCCTCCGGAGTGCCGAACATTCCGGAACCTTCTAGAACATTCCCGATGAAAACACCGGAACCATTCTCCAACTCCGAAACAGGACTTTCCTTATATGAATCTTATTCTCCGGACCATTCCGGATCTCCTCGTGATATCCCGGATCCCATCCGAGACTCCGAACAACATTCGGTCTCTTACTCAGCATTCCATAACTACTCAAACAACGTCAAATCCTTAAGTGTGTCTCCCTACGGTTCGTGACTTATGCGGACATGATCGAGACACTTCTCCGAACAATAACCAATAGAGGAATCTGGAAATTCATATGGCTCCCACATATTTCTACGATTACTTTGCGATCGAATGAACCACTTACATACGATACCAATTTCCCTTTGTCTCACGATAGTTTACTTATCCGAGGTTATGATCGTCGGTATCTCTGCATACCTAGTTCAACCTCGTTACTGATAAGTACTCTTTTCTCGTTCCCGTGATATGTGATCCCTTGTGAGCCAGTCACATGCTTGCAAGCTAGTTGGATGACATTCCACCGAGAGAGCCCAGAGTATATCTATCCGTCATATGGATGGACAAATCCCACTCTTGGTCCATGTGTCTCAACCAATACTTTCCGAACACTCAATGCCACCTTTATAGCCACCCAGTTACGGTGTGGTGTTTGATGTCATCAAAGCATCCATCCGGTAAAGGTGATATGCATGATCTCATGGTCGAAGGAATTAGGTTACTATGTATCAGAAAGCATATAGCAATTGAACTATTAAAATGACTTGATCTTTATGCTACGCTTATCTATAGGAGTATGTCCACCATATCATTCTCCTAACGATATGATCTTGTTGTTAATAACATCTCAATGTTCATGATAGGGAAACCACAATCATTTATTAACCAACAAGCTAGTATTATAAAGAGGCTTTACTAGGGACTCTATTTTAGTTTACAAATCACACAAGTATTAATGTTTCCTTGTTAATACTATTACAGCATGAATGTAAACATTTATCATAAACACAAAGATATAATAATAACTACATTTATTATTGCCTCTAGGGCATATCTCCAACAGTCTCCCACTTGCACTAGAGTCATCTAATCTAGATTACATGGTAATATACCGAACGCCCATGGCAGTTTGGTGCTGGTCATGTTTTGCCCTCGGGAGAGGTTTAGTCAACGGATCTGCCACATTCAGATCTTTGTGTACTTTGCAAATATTTATGTCCCCATCTTGGACATGTTCTCGAATAGCATGAATACGTAGCTTGATGTGCTTCAGCTTCTTGTGTGACCTTGGTTCTTGCGCATTGGCTATGGCGCCCATGTTATCACAGTAGATAGACATTGGGTCCAGCGCACTAGGAACCACACCCAGCTCTGTAATGAACTCTTTCATTCATATCGCTTCTTGTGAAGCCTCCGAAGCAGCCATGTATTCCGATTCAGTTGAAGATCTCGCCACAACACTTTGCTTTGCACTCCTCTAGCTAACTGCTGCACCATTCAAAGTAAATACGTATCCAGATTGTGATTTAGAATCATCCGGATCGGTGTTCCAACTAGCATCGGTGTAACCATTAACAACGAGTTGTTCATCACCTCCATAAGAAAGAACCATATCCTTAGTTCTTCTCAAGTACTTAAGGATGTTTTTGACCGCTGTCCAATGATCCACTCCTGGATCACTTTGATATCTGCTAGTTAAACTAACAGCATATGCAATGTCGGGTCTAGTACATAGCATGGCATACATAAGAGATCCTATGGCTGAGGCATAGGGAGTCTTACTCATCCTTTCTCTATCTTCTGCCGTTGTCGGACTTTGAGTTTTACTCAAGGTCGTATTGGGAAACATGGGCAAGAACCCTTTCTTGCTATCTTCCATTCCAAACCTCTTTAGAACTTTGTCCAAATATGTACTTTGTGACAATGATATTAGGCGTCTCTATCTATCTCTATAAATCTTTATTCCTAATATGTAAGCTGCTTCGCCAAGATCCTTCATTGAAAAACTATTATTCAAATATACCCTGACACTATTAAGAAGGTCTACATCATTCCCAATCAATAATATGTCATCTACATATAGTATTAAGAATGCTACAGAGCTCCCACTCACTTTCTTGTAAATACAAGCTTCTCCATAAGTTTGTATAAAACCAAAACTTTTGATCACCTTATCAAAACGTTGATTCCAACTTCGGGATGCTTGCTTCGATCCATAGATGGACCGTTGAAGTTTGCATACCTTGTTAGCATCTTTAGGATCGACAAAACCTTTGGGTTGCATCATATACAACTCTTCATCAATGTCTCCATTGAGGAATGCTGTTTTGACATCCATCTGCCATATCTCATAATCATAATATGCACCGATTGCTAACATAATCCTCATAGACTTTAGCTTCGCTACAGGTGAGAACGTCTCATCGTAGTCAACTCCTTGAATTTTTCGAAACCCTTTTGCGACAAGTCGAGCTTTATAGACAGTAACATTACCATCAGCATCTGTTTTCTTCTTGAAAATCCATTTGTTCTCGACAGCCTTCCGGCCATCCGGTAAGTCCACCAAAGTCCATACTTGGTTTTCGTACATGGATCCAATCTCGGATTTTGTGGCTTCTTGCCATTTATTGGAATCTGGGCTCATCATCGCTTCCTCATATGTCGCAGGGTCATTGGTGTTGTCTACCAACATGACACTCATAACGGGATCATACCAATCTGGAGTGGTACGAGTTCTCGTTGACCTGCGAGGCTCTGTAGCAACTACAACCGAAGTTTCATGATCATCATCATTAGCTTCCTCTCTTATTGGTGCAGGCACCACATGAACTTCTTCCGGTGCTGCGCTACTTGCAATTTCGAGAGAAGGTTCGACAACCTCGTCGAGTTCTACTTTCCTTCCAGTCACTTCTTTCGAGAGAAATTCCTTCTCTAGAAAGGATCCATTCTTAGCAAGGAAGATTTTGCCTTCGGATCTATGATAGAAGGTATACCCAATAGTTTCCTTCGGGTATCCTATGAAGACGCATTTTTCCGCTTTGGGTTCAAGCTTGTCCGGCTGTAACTTCTTTACATAGGCTTCGCAACCCCAAACTTTAAGGAACGACAATTTAGGTTTCTTCCCAAACCATAATTCATACGGTGTCGTTTCAACGGATTTAGATGGTGCCCTATTTAAAGTGAATGCGGCTGTTTCTAATGCATAACCCCAAAATGATAGCGGTAAATCTGTAAGTGACATCATAGAACGAACCATATCTAAGAGAGTTCAATTACGACGTTCAGACACACCGTTAGCTGTGGTGTTCCCGGCGGTGTCAATTGTGAAAGTATTCCGCATTTCTTCAAATGCTCGCCAAACTCGTAACTTAGATATTCACCTCCACAATCAGAACGTAGAAATTTAATCTTCTTGTTACGTTGATTCTCAACCTCACTTTGAAATTCCTTAAACTTCTTGAAAGTTTCGGACTTATGTTTCATGAAATAGATATACCCATATTTACTCAAGTCATCCGTGAAGGTAAGAACATAACGATAACCACCGCGCGATGCTACACTCATTGGACCACACACATCGGTATGTATGATTTCCAATAAGTCCGTAGCTCGCTCCATCATACCAGAAAATGGAGTCTTAGTCATTTTACCCATCAGACATGCTTCGCATCTTTCAAGTGATTCGAAATCAAGTGATTCAAGAAGTCCATCGGAATGGAGTTTCTTCATACGCTTCACTCCAATGTGACCAAGACGACAGTGCCACATATAGGTCGAGTTATCGCTCGATTTCAAACGTTTAGCCTCAATGTTATTAATATGTGTATTTCCACTATCGAGATTCAATAAGAATAGACCATCTATCAAAGGTGCATGTGCATAAAACATATTACTCGTATAAATCGAACAACCATTATTCTCGGACTTAAACAAGTAACCGTCTCGCAATAAACAAGATCCCGATATAATGTTCATGCTTAACGCAGGCACCAAATAACAATTATTTAAGTATAAAACTAATCCCGATGGTAGATGAAGGGGTAGCGTGCCGACCGCGATCACATCAACCTTTGACCTGTTTCCCACGCGCATCGTCACATCGTTCTTCGCTAGCTTCCGTTTATTCTGCAGCACCTGTTTCGAGTTACAAATATGAGCAACCGAACCAGTATCAAATACCCAGGCACTACTACGAGTACTAGTGAGATACACATCAATAACATGTATATCGAATATACCTTTCTTCTTGATGTTGCCGTTCTTCAAATCCGCCAAGTACTTTGGGTAATTCCGCTTCCAGTGACCTTCTCCCTTGCAGTAAAAGCACTCAGTATCAGGCTTAGGTCCAGCCTTGGTCTTCTTCGTCGACGCGGTAACTTTCTTACCACCCTTCTTGAAGTGTCCCTTTTGCTTAGACTTGCCTTTCTTGAATTTGGTGGTCTTATTGACCATCAACACTTGGTGCTCTTTCTTGATCTCCACTTCTGCAGATTTCAACATGGCAAAGAGTTCTAGCAACTGCTTGTTCATGTTTTGCATATTGTAGTTCATCACAAAGTTCTTGTAACTTGGTGGTAGTGATTGGAGGACACGGTAAATCCCCAAAGCATTAGGAATCACTATACCTAAGCTTTGAAGTTTGTTTGCGTGCCCAGACATCTTAAGCACATGCTCACTGACGGAGCTGCCCTCTTCCATCTTGTAGTTAAAGAACTTTTCAGAAGCCTCATAGCTCTCAATTGCCGCGTGAGTCTCAAAGATCAATTTGAGATCACGGACAATATCATGTGGGTCTGAATTTTCAAACCTTTTCTGAAGCTCCGATTCTAAACCATACAAGATAGCACACTGAACTGTGGAGTACTGAGTATTCCGAGCGAGGTAAACATTCTTTACTTCGTCGGCAGCATCAACTGCAGGCGGGTCACCCAGCGGTGCATCCAGCACATAGGTCAAATTACCAGCTGTGAGGACAATCCTCGAATTGCGGAACCAATCCGCGAAGTTGCTTCCATTGTTTTTCAACTTTTCTTTCTCTAGGAACGCATTAAAATTGATGGTAGGGGCCGCCATTGATCTACAACATATTTGCAATAGTTTAGACTAAGTTTATGACAAATTGAGTTCTAATTAATAGTTAAATTAATCTAGGTGAACTCCCACTCAAAACAATATCCCTCACATTGTTTTACTGATCACACGAACCAGATCCACCACATCAACACCGATCATCACGAGAGTTGATATAGTTTCAATGGCGAACAATCAACATGTTCATCATATCTATATGATTCATGCTTTACCTTTCGGTGATCCGTGTTCCGAGACCATGTCTGTACATGCTAGGCTCGTCAAGATCAAACCTTAGCTTCCGCATGAGCAAATCTGGCTTGCTCACGTTGTATACACTTGCGGAATCTAACACACCCGATCATCACGTGGTGCTTCGAAACAACAAGCTTTAGCAACGGTGCTAACTAAGGGCGAACACTTTATGACTTGAAATTCATGTGCATGAGGGATCATCTTATAATGCTACCGTTGTTAACTAAGCAATACAAGATGCATAAAGGATTAACATCACATGCAATTCATAATATGTGATATGATATGGCATTTCTTCTTTGTGCTTCCGATCTCAATCTTCAAGCATGAACATGATCTCCATCATCACCGGCATTGCATCAAGGTCAATGACGCTTCTCCATGGTTGTCGTCCACCGGCTTCAACTATTACAACTACTTTGAATAGACACGCGGGTCTTAAAAAAATTAAAGACAACCATATGACTCCTGCCAGTTGCCAACTTACAATAAGGAACATTGCATACATCAAATATAATCACAATCATGGCCATATCACATCACAGCACACCCCTGCAAAACAAAGTTAGACGCCTCTACTTTCTTTGCATGTTTTACGTGGTTTGGGGATTTCAATAAGTGTCGTTCTAACTTACGAACATGAACCACAACATTGATACTAGTATTGACAATCACCCATTGTAAATTGAATCTTAACTATGCTGGGAGAAACAGGCACCCGCAAAGCCACTTATGCAATACAAGTTGCATGTCAAGCGTGGAGCAAGTCTCATGAACGATGTCATGTAAGGTTAGCCCGGGCCGCTTCATCCCACCATCCCGCAAGATGCAAAGTCCAAAAGAAGCAATCGACAACAAAAGCATCAATGCCCACAATGACCATTGTGTTCTACTCGTGCAACAGATCTACATATAGACACGACTCTGATACCACTGTAGGGGTTCGTAGCATGGAAAACAAAAAATTTCTATCGCATACAAACAAACAAGCCAAGATCTATCTACTAGATTGTAGCAACGAGTCGATGGAATAACTCACCCTCGAAGATTCCAAAGTGTTTAACGAGAGCGGATTCTCGTGGGTGATGTAGTTGTACTCTTCCCGATCTCAAGATCGCGTAGACGATCCTTCCGGCGCTGCGTTCCGGCAGCGCTACCGCAGTCGGTCACACGTTTGGTACTCGACGAAGACCTTCCTCTCCCTTGTTCCAGCAAGCAGCGGAGGTTGTAGCACTCTCCTCGCGATTCCGACAGCACAACGGCGTGGTACCGGAAGTAGAGGGGAGATCTCGCAGGGCTTCGCCTTAAGCCGGAGCGAGTATGGTGGACTATGAGAGAGCCCTCGGTGATCTAGGGTTTAGACACACCAAGGAGGGGGCAAGCCGGCGGCTAGGGTTTAGCTAGGCGGCGGCGGTTTATCCTAGGGCGGCGGCGGCAGCAGGAGGTGGCGGCGGCTAGGGTTTGCGGGGTGTGAGAGGTGTGCCTGGAGGGCAGCCCTGCCCCTCCTTATATAGGTGGAGGGGGGCGCGCTAGGGGAGGGGAGTCACTCCCCAACTCGGCTTCCAAGGTGGGCCGGCGGTGGAGGGGAGGAACTCCTCCCCAACTCGGTTTCCACCTTCCCTCCACTTCCCAAAATAGTCGTTTGACTTCTCAAATTGGCGTTTGACTTTTTCAAACTAGGATTTGATTAAACCCTTTATTTTGTTCAGCGATGACACCTAGTACATGATGAATAATTCCAACTTGATATGACACATTCATGTACCCTTCCCCTCCGGAGTGCCGAACATTCCGGAACCTTCTAGAACATTCCCGATGAAAACACCGGAACCATTCTCCAACTCCGAAACAGGACTTTCCTTATATGAATCTTATTCTCCGGACCATTCCGGATCTCCTCGTGATATCCCGGATCCCATCCGAGACTCCGAACAACATTCGGTCTCTTACTCAGCATTCCATAACTACTCAAACAACGTCAAATCCTTAAGTGTGTCTCCCTACGGTTCGTGACTTATGCGGACATGATCGAGACACTTCTCCGAACAATAACCAATAGAGGAATCTGGAAATTCATATGGCTCCCACATATTTCTACGATTACTTTGCGATCGAATGAACCACTTACATACGATACCAATTTCCCTTTGTCTCACGATAGTTTACTTATCCGAGGTTATGATCGTCGGTATCTCTGCATACCTAGTTCAACCTCGTTACTGATAAGTACTCTTTTCTCGTTCCCGTGATATGTGATCCCTTGTGAGCCAGTCACATGCTTGCAAGCTAGTTGGATGACATTCCACCGAGAGAGCCCAGAGTATATCTATCCGTCATATGGATGGACAAATCCCACTCTTGGTCCATGTGTCTCAACCAATACTTTCCGAACACTCAATGCCACCTTTATAGCCACCCAGTTACGGTGTGGTGTTTGATGTCATCAAAGCATCCATCCGGTAAAGGTGATATGCATGATCTCATGGTCGAAGGAATTAGGTTACTATGTATCAGAAAGCATATAGCAATTGAACTATTAAAATGACTTGATCTTTATGCTACGCTTATCTATAGGAGTATGTCCACCATATCATTCTCCTAACGATATGATCTTGTTGTTAATAACATCTCAATGTTCATGATAGGGAAACCACAATCATTTATTAACCAACAAGCTAGTATTATAAAGAGGCTTTACTAGGGACTCTATTTTAGTTTACAAATCACACAAGTATTAATGTTTCCTTGTTAATACTATTACAGCATGAATGTAAACATTTATCATAAACACAAAGATATAATAATAACTACATTTATTATTGCCTCTAGGGCATATCTCCAACAGTCTCCCACTTGCACTAGAGTCATCTAATCTAGATTACATGGTAATATACCGAACGCCCATGGCAGTTTGGTGCTGGTCATGTTTTGCCCTCGGGAGAGGTTTAGTCAACGGATCCGCCACATTCAGATCTTTGTGTACTTTGCAAATATTTATGTCCCCATCTTGGACATGTTCTCGAATAGCATGAATACGTAGCTTGATGTGCTTCAGCTTCTTGTGTGACCTTGGTTCTTGCGCATTGGCTATGGCGCCCATGTTATCACAGTAGATAGACATTGGGTCCAGCGCACTAGGAACCACACCCAGCTCTGTAATGAACTCTTTCATTCATATCGCTTCTTGTGAAGCCTCCGAAGCAGCCATGTATTCCGATTCAGTTGAAGATCTCGCCACAACACTTTGTTTTGCACTCCTCTAGCTAACTGCTGCACCATTCAAAGTAAATACGTATCCAGATTGTGATTTAGAATCATCCGGATCGGTGTTCCAACTAGCATCGGTGTAACCATTAACAACGAGTTGTTCATCACCTCCATAAGAAAGAACCATATCCTTAGTTCTTCTCAAGTACTTAAGGATGTTTTTGACCGCTGTCCAATGATCCACTCCTGGATCACTTTGATATCTGCTAGTTAAACTAACAGCATATGCAATGTCGGGTCTAGTACATAGCATGGCATACATAAGAGATCCTATGGCTGAGGCATAGGGAGTCTTACTCATCCTTTCTCTATCTTCTGCCGTTGTCGGACTTTGAGTTTTACTCAAGGTCGTATTGGGCAACATGGGCAAGAACCCTTTCTTGCTATCTTCCATTCCAAACCTCTTTAGAACTATGTCCAAATATGTACTTTGTGACAATGATATTAGGCGTCTCTATCTATCTCTATAAATCTTTATTCCTAATATGTAAGCTGCTGCGCCAAGATCCTTCATTGAAAAACTATTATTCAAATATTCCTTGACACTATTAAGAAGGTCTACATCATTCCCAATCAATAATATGTCATCTACATATAGTATTAAGAATGCTACAGAGCTCCCACTCACTTTCTTGTAAATACAAGCTTCTCCATAAGTTTGTATAAAACCAAAATTTTTGATCACCTTATCAAAACGTTGATTCCAACTTCGGGATGCTTGCTTCAATCCATAGATGGACCGTTGAAGTTTGCATACCTTGTTAGCATCTTTAGGATCGACAAAACCTTTGGGTTGCATCATATACAACTCTTCATCAATGTCTCCATTGAGGAATGCTGTTTTGACATCCATCTGCCATATCTCATAATCATAATATGTAGCGATTGCTAACATAATTCTCACAGACTTTAGCTTCGCTACAGGTGAGAACATCTCATCGTAGTCAACTCCTTGAATTTGTCGAAACCCTTTTGCGACAAGTCGAGCTTTATAGACAGTAACATTACCATCAGCATCTGTTTTCTTCTTGAAAATCCATTTGTTCTCGACAGCCTTCCGGCCATCCGGTAAGTCCACCAAAGTCCATACTTGGTTTTCGTACATGGATCCAATCTCGGATTTCATGGCTTCTTGCCATTTATTGGAATCTGGTCTCATCATCGCTTCCTCATATGTCGCAGGGTCATCGGTGTTGTCTACCAACATGACACTCATAACGGGATCATACCAATCTGGAGTGGTACGAGTTCTCGTTGACCTGCGAGGCTCTGTAGCAACTACAACCGAAGTTTAATGATCATCATCATTAGCTTCCTCTCTTATTGGTGCAGGCACCACAGAAACTTCTTCCGGTGCTGCGCTACTTGCAATTTCGAGAGAAGGTTCGACAACCTCGTCGAGTTCTACTTTCCTTCCAGTCACTTCTTTCGAGAGAAATTCCTTCTCTAGAAAGGATCCATTCTTAGCAACGAAGATTTTGCCTTCGGATCTATGATAGAAGGTATACCCAATAGTTTCCTTCGGGTATCCTATGAAGACGCATTTTTCCGCTTTGGGTTCAAGCTTGTCCGGCTGTAACTTCTTTACATAGGCTTCGCAACCCCAAACTTTAAGGAACGACAATTTAGGTTTCTTCCCAAACCATAATTCATACGGTGTCGTTTCAACGGATTTAGATGGTGCCCTATTTAAAGTGAATGCGGCTGTTTCTAATGCATAACCCCAAAATGATAGCGGTAAATCTGTAAGTGACATCATAGAACGAACCATATCTAAGAGAGTTCAATTACGACGTTCGGACACACCATTACGCTGTGGTGTTCCCGGCGGTGTCAATTGTGAAAGTATTCCGCATTTCTTCAAATGCTCGCCAAACTTGTAACTTAGATATTCACCTCCACGATCAGAACGTAGAAATTTAATCTTCTTGTTACGTTGATTATCAACCTCACTTTGAAATTCCTTAAACTTCTCGAAAGTTTCGGACTTATGTTTCATGAAATAGATATACCCATATCTACTCAAGTCATCCGTGAAGGTAAGAACATAACGATAACCACCGCGCGATGCTACACTCATTGGACCACACACATCGGTATGTATGATTTCCAATAAGTCCGTAGCTCGCTCCATCATACCAGAAAATGGAGTCTTAGTCATTTTACCCATCAGACATGCTTCGCATCTTTTAAGTGATTCGAAATCAAGTGATTCAAGAAGTCCATCAGAATGGAGTTTCTTCATACGCTGCATGCAAGCACACCTTGCTGTCAGCACAGGAACACATCAGGGAAGGTGCCAATCATAGAAAAGGAACACCAACCGTACCAGTACTGCTACTACATCCTTTCCACATCCACCCAGTTCTATTCACAGTGCATGTTCTTCTCAAGAACACACATTCAATTCTTCACCATAGTAAGTAACAGCCAATACAACCAACACAGATCAACCATCCTAGTTTCAATCCTATATTCCTTGCAATCTGGTTGCTTCGATGAGCCATCCAGATGCAGGTCAGGATCAAACAATACTAGGAGGAGGAGGAGAATATCAAAAAGGAGGCCAGTAGCAGATCAGCACCACAAGGAAGGAAATAGTTCCAAAAGCTTACCAGCAGAAGATCAACAACAGTTTGAGGAGGAGCATGCTAGCAGTAGCATAAGAAGTAGTTGATCAAGATTTACAACATGCCATAAGTCAATCATAACCAGCAGGTAAAAATACCATCAGAATTACCCACTAGATTATGCAGCATCTATCCTTATCTCTTATATACAGATCTGGAAACACAAGGGAAATAATAACCATCAATTAGATCCATCTACCCTTCCACAAGATTTTCATCTAGGAGGATTGGATGGAGTATTACTCTCAGGTTTGCAAAGAGATGCTGTGCCAAAATCCTCATGGAGTTATTAAAAGCCATATAATAGCATCTATTATTATTCATATCAATGTGTCAGCCTTTACATCATTGGCAGGGGCAAAGGCATCAGATTATATATGCCATGGTCATACTACTGTGCACCCTCCAAAGGGAGGCACCACAGTAGTAAGATCACAGCAATAGGAGCCACCAAAACTAATTGCACAGTTCAAATCTTATTAAACAAGCCACCAGGGCAATGAACCACATCATTTGACCAACAGGTCAATAGAGTATTTGCCAGCCAAATAAAGCCATTCTACAAATTATCTTTAATCATCTAGCCTCAAGTCATTCAAGTAAATGATTTTATCATTTTCCTAGACAAGTAGTCTAGGAATCATCTATAAGGCAAACTTTTTTGTCTTTATCAAATTAAGTCTTAGGCTATGCATCATAGACCAAGCTGGTGCTTTCTAGTTTAAAACTAGATAAAAGCAGATCTACTGACGAGCTACTACAGGGCACATTCCAAATCATGGTAGCACCTCTGTAGCAGTTCTATCCTTTATCAGCTTACAAACATAATAAAGCAACTATCAATAGTCATTTAAATCATTTTCCTAGCCACCTTTGGTTAGGAATCATTCTAAGAGAATATGTATAATAAGGGACCAAGATCATTACTGAACCATAGGTTCAGTTCATCATATAAACAAAAGTTCCACACCTAGAGACAAACATCTGGTTATTCAAACAATAAGCAAGCACCACTGAAGTCAGGATTAGCTCAGCATACAATTTTCATGTCTGACCAATTTAATGTCCAGCAACCAGGGGAATCACAAAATAATTAAGCCTCAGGTAATTAGATTCCCTAATCACTATTAGTAATCAAGTCTGCTATTCAACTTTAACCATTGTCAAGTCAATAACAGAAGCTTTGCCAACAACATCCTGAACCAAAAGGTTCAGAGTTCAGTTATTTTAATCCATAAGCAAGAAATGCATTCTAAGTAAATTAAACAACCACAACAACTTGCTAATGTTATCAAATATACATCAGAGAACCGTTTCTAGAATATATTAGGGGATCTCTAATTAGAGATCACCACAGAGAGAAGAAATCAAGTAGGATACAAGTGGGCTGTAACACTACCTTCAGCAGCATAGAATCAAACCACCACAATTCAACATTTTTTTAAGTGCGTTAATAATGTGTATTTCTCAAGCATTCCATATACCACTAGAACCACGAACACTCAATCAAGCTAAGGGTCACATGCTCACAATTGTTCACCAAACAAACTGTTGTGAAGCATCAAGAATCAAAATAAGGAGGAAAATGAACCTAGTTAAGATGTATACTAAGATAGAGAGAGGTTTGTGAGAGGGGGAAGGTGGTACCAACCTGTTGGCAAGATCAAGCTCGCCGAAGAAGCCGTAGTGGTAGTGACAACAGAGAGTCGGAGCACAGTGCGACGGTACAACAACACGGGGAGCACCATCACGCTGCGCTGCATCAACCACACCACCAACAAGACCCCAGCATCCTAATGCCCACGCCGTACCACCGGGGTTGCTAAGAACCTCGCCGTCCCGCCGGAGTAACAACAAAAGAGGAATTAAGGTTTGGGGCTGGTAGTGAGCACATTGGGGCATGGAACACAAATCGAATTGGGTAGTCTAGTGAAGTTTTGATAGGCGCGTCGAGGAGGGCCATCGACACCGGCCGAAATGGCCAGGCTCGCAGGAATCGAGCCGCACCAGCGCATCTGACCCAGGCAAGGCAGAGAGCTAGGGTCTTCCTTGGGTTCGCGAAGGGGGTGCAGGCGTAGGCTACGGCGGCGAGGAAAAGAGGGAGGAGTTCGAGACGGAGCCGAGGTCGGCCGGCAACCGGCCGGAGTGGCAGCGACGGCGGCATCACACGGGAGCAAGAGAGGAGAGGATGAGGTCTGTGTGTGTGTGTGTGCGCGTGTGTGTGTGGAGTGTTGGGTGGACAGGGGGTGAGGGGTCTGGCATGGTCCAGTTGGGCCACGCCAGCCCACATATCCAACCAAACGACCCAAGTTGATTAGGTTTAGATATAAGATAAAAAATGAATTACTAAATTAACCTCCAAACATTTTTAGCTATAGAAAATTATAGAAAAATCCTAAAAATACTTATGATATATCAAAATGACCACAAAAATAATATCTACCTAATAAAAATATAATTTTAAGTGTTTAAAATAAATTTAAGGTAAAATAATTATTAACACCATTAAATCTTAAATGAAAATTTATAAAATAAAACAAAAAACCCTGAAAATAAATAAATAAATCATTTTTTGTATCAAAATAACTCTATTATTTTATAAAAATACTCACTTAGAGTTTTACAAATAAAACATAAAGCAAATATTTAAAGACACTTAATTCTTTGATGAATTTTATAAAATAAAGATAATACTTAAAATAAATAAAATTCATTTTTAAGGTCTTGAATAAATAAATTACACTAGAAAAATATTAAATATATTATTAGAAAGTCTTTAATATTTTAAATAATAAATCCTTACCTAATACCTATTTTGTGAATTCTTTAAAAATAATTCTTAAGTAATAAATAATCACAATTCTTATAAAACCTTGAGTAATTAGTGTCTTAGTACTAATTCCAAACCCATAACTTGAATTCATAATCAAACTTAAGTATAACTTTTAACTTTAAAATATTATTTTAAAAATCTTATTAAGAATCCTTTTAAATAAGCATTAGGTATCACCCATTTATATTATATGGTGAATAATCATTATATCTTAACCACTATTAACATAACTTTAAATTCTAACAAATTACTAAGACCATCTAATTATGATTCCAATAAATAAATACATATTCTTTTCATAATAACAAAACAAATTTATCTAATCATTCACTTAAATAGAAAGTGAATAATTCCACACCTTAGTTATACCTATAAAAAATCTAAAACTATATTACACCTTAAGTTTACTTACCCTTTTAAAGTTAACTTTAGTCTAAAAAAATCTTAAAACATTATGTCTAATAAACTACTTATGTTTTTATAGTTAACTATGATCTATTTCAATTAAGACATAAAACATCTCAAGTCCAAATTAATCAATCAAACACCAAAAGGCATTGATCACATCCTATTAACAATAAAGATTGTTTAAACTTTAAGAAGGAAATCTTTTCTTCAAATGTTATTCTTTTTGCCACTTCAAAGAATAATCTCATAATAAATTCTTCAACTCTTAACAACTCAATCCCAAGGACTTTTATCATAGTCACCACATGACAATTCACCATAATCACATCATCTTATACTTTACTTACATATTTTGGATTGTTAACACTTAGGTTCCTCATAAAGATCATTACTTGTAAAGTAAAATTTGAAGATAAACCAACTCTAAAAAGAATCACTTGAATTCACTTCACTCAAAGTATTGGGGATTCAATTTGGGAGTTTTACAAAAAATGCATAGCACTACTTATGCATAACTGCATATTGCTTCTTTAAACATTAGTCCTTACCGGACCAATGATGCAGATTTCATATATTGGATCTTATATTGCCTCGAATACCGTGAGTGCATAATCTTGCAATCACAAAAGGCAAGTTCACACTTGCTCTTGTTCTTTTATTATTTTCTGTAAAGTATTTTACAAATCCAATGTTGTCATCACCTGCATTTGAAAAAGGTCAGAAAACACTATTTTCATAATAATGTGATTATAGGTTATTTACCATGAGGTAATAACCTACTATGAAAGTTCCGGTGGTAAAGGAACATATTATCTAGGACTTAACAACCAATGTCGCCAGTGATTCTTGTGTCGTATATCACGCGTTAACCATGAGATTTGGAATGGGACAAAGAAGTCAGCTGTATCTTCTTCCTCTCACATGAAGCTGAAAGTTTCCCCTAATGAACTAAGCAATATCGAACACAATTGTTACATCGGGACGGAGTGATGGTGCTGGTGCTGGTGGAGATGATGGTGTGGATGATGATGATGATGATACCTATGAAGCCTAGCTTGATGACGGTGTTGATGGCGACGGTCTCCCTCTCCGGGAAGGAATTCCCCCGACAGAAATCTGTCTGTCAAAGAGATCTTTCTCTCTCGGTGTTTTCCGCCCCTAGAGGCGGCGGAAATCTATCTGTGGTCTCTTTCCTGGTATTAGGGTTCCGTAGGGAAGATATAGGCGAAGGGGCGGAGTCGGAGGCCGGGCAGGTGGGCTACACCTGCCCTAGGCGCGGGGTCAGGTGGGCCCGCGCCTAGGGGGTGTGGGCCCCCTGAGGCCCTTCTCCGTCCCTCCTTCTAGCTCCCTCATTCTTCTGGAGAATTAATGCGTTTCCATATTTTCTGGTATTTTTTTGATCTTTGCGAAATTGCACCGAAACGCCTTCTTTTCCATCAGAATCCAGACTCCGGCAGTCCATCCTCCAGGAATCATCCAACATGCATAAACAGATGAAAAATCCATAAGTAATACCCCTCACAATAAGGCAAACATCAATGAATAGAGGTAAATTATGATATAGAAAGGTGATGCAAATTGGGCGTATCACGCATCGTACCGGAGAGAAGGCCTCCGGGATGATCTCCCCTCCGGCAGGGTGCCGGGAAGAACTTCAGATCCCCCCGATCTAGGGACGACGGTGGCGGCGGCTATAGAAGGTTTCGTGAAATATTGATCGGGTACTTAGGGTTTTTGCATCGGGGGCTTCTTATAGGCGAAGGGGGAGGCCGAGGAGGCGGCCAGGGGCCCCACACCCTGCCTAGGCACGGGGAAGGGCCCACCCGCGCCTAGGGGGGTCTAGGCGCCCTGGTTCGCGTCTCCGTCTCGTCTTCTGGATTCTTGTTCCTCACAGAAAGTTATTGACTTTGGCTTTTGTCCCGTCCAATTCCGAGAATATTGATTTTCTGCCTTTCTGGAACCAAAACAGAAGAACACGGCAACAAGCACTGTGGCAACTTGTTAATAGGTTAGTTCCAGAAAAGATATAAAAACACCTCAAAGTATAGACAAAGCAAAGCAAAGTATATACTAAACAAGCATGGAGCATCGAAAATTATAGATACGTTTCCGACGTATCAGCCTTCGTGGGCATAAGCTTTTATGCGCCTAGGATAACTAATGATAGGGACCCGATAGTTCTTACCCATGTCGCCAGGGGTGGGCTGGCTTCGCCATTGCCCACCAGATCAAGATGAGGTACTTCATGACCTTCAAGGTGCTGAAGGGTGACTTGTTCAAGGTTATCATCTTCGACTACACCATGACTGAAGTGATGAAGGAAGTGCCCAGAGCATGATCTAGCCCTTGCCTTGATCGACCTGTGAACTTTGTCTGTCTTTGTTTGTTGTGAACTTTCTTTGTATGCCGTGCGATTGTCTTGCTACAATGTTAATGTCATGTGCATATTGGTGTGTGCTTGTTGTGGTTTAGTCTTGTGATGCGTGATAAACTCACCATCTGGAGAAGAGGTAACCAGACCACATAAGAATGCTGAAACCAAACACGCGTAATCCTTTCTCTCAGGCATAATATAGCCCACCAAACAACATGGCCTCATTTTTGTATAATTCGTGAATAGTGTCAATATACGCCCTGTGCTAGAGATCAGAGCAAATATAGGGCCCCTTCTTTTCAGCTTCTTGGCCAGCTTCTCCCCAAAGCTACCCTCGATCAGCTTCTAACAAAATCTCATCTTTAAAATTCGTTCAAACTTCTTAACTAGTAGTTTCAATGTCAATTTAAAAGTATAAACGATTTTGACAGATAAGATTTTGGGAGAATCTGATCGAAGGTAGCTTCTGGAAGAACTGACAAAAAAGCTGAAAAGAAGGGGGGCCATAGAAAGACTATTGTAAGATAATCTCCATTAGATAGATGGCCGATGGAATGAATGGTGAAGATGTATCGTGTCAAGCGTGAGTGGTGCTTCCCAAAGATATACGGCCCATATGTCAGCAATTCATCGTTACTTTACCATAAGCACGAGTCACTGGCACGTCTGCACACGGACTAGAGCACGCTCGGTGACAAGTGGCCCGAAAACTAGCATGGCCCCACAAGTCATATTCACGTCAACTGTACAAAATATCTCCGCGCATTCTCGGTAACTAGTTGCCGCACTGCCCAGCCCCAACTGTACTGTGGCGACCAGCAGATACTAGATAAATATCCCGCCGCAAAAGAAGTTTTCAATCTGGCCCAGCATCGTTTAATTTCAAACCGCGCTCCACCTTTCCGCCTCCTCCCCACCAAATCTAGGGTTTCCGACCGAAATCACCCGCCGCCGGCGAGAATGTCGGCCAGCGCCGAGCCCGAGAAGGCCTCCGCCGCCGGAGGGGGCGAGGAGGATGCCGGCTCTGGCGGGGAGCTGCTGTACTGCGGCGGGACCAACTTCGTCGCCATGAACCGGAAGCTGCCGGGCGCGATGCAGGGCAACCTGGTCTCCCCGACGCGGCTGCGGTCGCTCGTCGGCGTCGACATCCGCTCCGTCGCCACCGGCTGCAGTGAGTGTCCCTTCCCTGGTCCCTCTCTGTTGTGCGTGTGTGGTGTGGTGGTGGTGGGTTGGGAAATGGCGCCAGCCTGCGCATTGAAATGTTCGATGAGTAGAGCTGGGCGGGCGCGAGATGAGGGGAAGTTAAATCGGTCGCTGGTCTTGGTTTGAACTTTCTGAATGAACTTATTCTGGAACGCCGCCCGTTTTGTTTAGGTCCTATAACAATCTAATTATCTATATCATGTCACAAGGACTCGCTGTACCCTGATCTACAGGACATTTCAGTAAACCAATGAAACTTGCTGTAATAGGCACGTGTATGAAATGAGTGGTGCCTCGTAATCAGTCATCTGTCTGAATTTGACGTTAGCACCCTTGGGGCGAGTTATCAAATCATAGTAAAATATCGACTATGATATTTGATTATGAAACATCGCGCATAATGAACCATGTAAACTGCTTCAAAAGTGGGTTGATAATAGTAGCTGATAGAAGAACACACTTTTATCTTTTTTTTTCACGAAGACTTACATATAATAACTATCCAAGAGGAAAAAAACACAGTGAAAATTCTTCCATGCCTAGGGTTAGCGATGACCAGGCACACGAGTTAGCTGTTGCTATGGATGCAAAGCACTAGTCGATTAGGATTGCTATCCCTTGGCAAACAAGTGATGCCTCTTAGAATTTGAGGGAATTAGATCAGTCCATTACATTTAAAATCCATTACACTATTTATGTCAATCTCATTACTCCAGAAAATCATTTTTATATTGAAATCACGCTAGTTGTCATGTACATGCAATTATTGTTGTTGCAAAAATATAGCTTGCAAGGTTCTTCGATTTCAAAATCTCGATTTTCATGTGTTGTGAAATGATTTTGTAATAAGGTCTATCGAATACTATGCTGAGTTGATGACAGAAGGCACTAGTAGCTCTGTTGTCAAATACTTTGAATTCTAGTGATTGGATGTGATGGTGGAGACTAACTAAAAGGATGCAGAGTAAGATTATACTGTGAAGAAGCCCAGAAAGGGGAATTCAATAGATCATTTGTTGATCTACAGTTGGTAAATATAAATATTCTGGGTGAGCGTGGGCTGGCTTCTATGTTTAAGTCTCACTAAGCAGTTATAACTCTATGCCCAAATAATTACAATAGGAACCTCTAATTAAATATTAAACAAGTTACTTTTTCATCCTTTGTTTATCTTCTGTTAAGTCGCTAGTCAATCTTATTGGTCTCCTTTTGTTTTGCCAGCGGCTTGCCATTCTGTTGCTTTGGGTGCTGATGGTCGTTGCTATACATGGGGTCGCAATGAGGTATAAATATGTAATGAAAGTTGATTTTGTTTGGTTTGTACTTGACACTAATATTTTCTAGCAGAAGGGGCAGTTGGGGCATGGGGATACTCTTCAGCGTAACCTACCAACTGTAGTTTCTGAACTATCAAAGTAAGATAAGTTTCTGCAACTAAATTTTTTACCTGCATTATAACTGTTTAATAGTAGGTACTGTATGGTATTGCCAAGTTTATAAACTGAGCAGGCAATCTGGTTTCGTTGAATGGTTTAAAAGTGTTATAGGTTGCCTCGACATTTTTTTAGATGTTAATGTGTTGCTGTGAACTCTGCAGATATAAAATAATTAAAGCAAGTGTTGGAAGAAATCATACAGTTGTTGTAACTGACGAGGGAAAGTCCTTCGCATTTGGCCACAACAAACACGGACAGTTGGGGACAGGTTCCCTAAGGAATGGTTGGTATTCTTCTTTTATGTCTTCCTTTAGTTGATAGCATGACACCAGTACTGTACAATTGTTGTGTGAAAAATCATTATGTGCTGGGGCAATTGTGGATTTATCTGTTTGGGAATTGCCTTGTACATTTTGTATACAATTTTCAATGTGTTATTTTTTTTAACCTGCCATTAGTCCTATATTTCAATGTCTCGTATAATCTATTACATATCCTAAGATTTTTTTTACAAATGATGTCATCTCAGTATTTCTTTTTATACCGTGTAATAATGATGATTGATTAACATACTTGCCTGCTGGGCTACTAAGGATAATATGTACATTATATATTTCAGCATCCTGGTTGTAGACTAATTTCCAGAATGTTATGCGCAGCTTATTTTTGTCTTTTGTTTTTACACTGATGTGTTTGTTGTCTCTGTTGTTCTGAAATTGCCACAGAAATTGAGACATCGCCAGTGCCCTGTCTTGTGACTGACGTAACTAACGCTGTTTGTGGTGGTGATTTTACTGTCTGGCTGTCTTCAGTTGAGGGCTCTTCTATACTGTATGTCTTACTGAACTTATGAAACTCCCAAGATATTCATATTTCAATTGATATCTAATTTCGCTTTAGTCAGGAGGTGTTATTTGTGTGATTTTTTGAAGCAGTGTTTTATTCAATTGTTCTATTCAGTACAGCAGGGCTTCCCCAGTACGGCCAGCTTGGTCATGGAACTGACAATGAGGTTCATTTCTACACTAACACAGCTAACCTCCCCAGTATTATCAATAATTGTGTTTTGACTTCTTCTATTGTAGTACAATACCAAAGATTCGTCAGTAAAGCTATCGTATGAAGCCCAACCCCGCCCCAAGGCAATAGCCGTGTTCTCTGAGAAAACTGTCGTGAAAGTTGCATGTGGAACAAATCATACAGGTTCGTTCTCATCACTTTATTTTTCATGTTTATTTTTAGAGTTCAGGTTAGCACTAATCTCTACACCTTTTCTTTACTTGTATATTGCAGTTGCAGTTGATTCAAGTGGATTTGTTTACACGTATGTTCTTAATCCCCCATATGTTTGACATGGTTAAAGATTCAAATATGACTTACCACTGTATCTAAATGTTGTACTACCAAGTTCCATTCTGTATTGCATAGATATGATTTCTCCAAGAACTTGTTCTCTTCTCTTGTACAGTTATTTACTTTATTTTTTTTGTTTTGCCAGATGGGGGTTTGGTGGGTATGGAAGGTAAGATGTTCTTGTCGCGTATCTTAAAATAATCATGATACACTCAATGTTATTGATCTAAATACTTGCTTCTTATATAGGTTGGGCCACAGAGAACAAAAGGATGAGTGGAAACCTCGCCTTGTTGAAATATTTCAAAGGCACAATGTTCTGCCTCCCAATGCTATTGTCTCAGCTGGTTCCGCAAGTTCTGCATGCACTGCTGGTATGATACAGTTATCTGTGGTGCACACACTATCTTATAATGTATTCGGGCTATGAAGTATCAGAGTTCATTACTAGGCTTATCATAAAAGAAAGGAAAAGGGAAGACCACTTTTGAGTTTTAGATTGCTATAATAATAATACATGGGACAAATGTTTGTGTACTACGTTGCTTATATCGAGCTGATTGTGCAATTATTGATGCATCTCCAGGAAATGGCTTAGAACAATAGAGTTGGTTATGGAACTAGTCCCGTTGCAGGCATGAACTTGTCCAACCTGGGCAATATTATTGTGTCATACGTTGGTATATTTTTTGTGATCGCATGCATATACATGTAAAACCATATTATTCTACCAACATATAACATACCTGAATACTTGTTCCTTTTTCTTATACTTCTCCCTCCGTCCCAAAGTAAGTGACTTTCATTTGTCTAGATTTGAATGTATCTATATACTAAAACGTGTCTAGATTCACGAATCTAGACAAATCCACGTCACTTATTTTGGGACAGAGGGAGTATTATGCTTGCATTAATTCATGCAAGGGAAAACATTGTTTGAACAACCACCCCCAGTTTCATTTCTTGTCATAATTAAAGCAAATGTATTTTTTAATGATCGGAATGGTGTTTTTTAAACAAAGAGTTTCCGGATGAGACTGTGGAGTTTAAGTTATATTTCTTTCAGAAGGTCAAATTAAATATTTTGCTTTGATTCGAATAGTTCTTATTTTGGGACTGCGATCCCCCTAGTTTTATTATTTCGGATGTAATGAACGATGTATCCTTCTTCAAAGTGAAATAAAAAGCGCCTGAAGGCTTTCCCTCAATTTTTTTTTACTTTAGATGTTTGTTCCACCAATCAATGTATAGAACACCCCTATTCATGAGAAATTCTGTCAACTTGCTGCTGTAATCATCTATTCAAATAGTCCCGTTGTGGTTGTATGGCTTGTCCTTGAATAATTCTTTGTACTACGGAAGGCATGTACACTATTTACTTATCTACTTAAAAAGTTTCTGCTTCGGTTTAGGTGCACAAAAAGAGACATATGAAATGATTCTTGAATAATCCTATTTTCCATCTGCCTGGATTTACTTTTATTCAAAAAGTTTTTTCTTCTGCTTCGGTTTAGGCAAATATTATTTTTATTCCTTGAACTCTACCAACTAGACTGGTGTTTGATTATTTTTCAAAAATTTGGATATTATTATCAATTGTTTGGTTGTTTCATTTGATTATTAGGTGGTGGACAGATGTACATGTGGGGAAAGATGAAGACTACAGGCGATGACTGGATGTATCCAAAGCCACTAATGGATTTAAGGTACCTTTCAAACTGTTAAATAACTGTACACTACCGTAGTTATACCCAGTGCCATCATGGGCTATACTTTTATACTTTCTTTCATTTATCTATTGTCCTCAGTTATGTTATTTAATTGATGATTTGTTTGCTTCAGTGGTTGGAATGTCCGCTGCATGGCTTCTGGTAACATGCACCACATTGTTGGTGCAGATGATTCCTGCATAAGCTGGGGTAATGCTCAATTTGGAGAGCTCGGTTATGGCCCTAATGGACAAAAGTATGTATATTTAAAATGCTGGTATTATGTGAAATACTAGCCTTGTGAACTCTTAACCATTGATCCTCTCTTACATGTTATTTTGTATGTATTACAATTTAATATAGATCATCTGCGAATCCTAAAAAGGTTGAAAGTCTTAATGGAATGCATGTTACAAGGTATTGCACTTACTCAATATGTGTTGCATCTCCTCTTACTTCTGAGTGCTAGCAGTATAGTCAATATTAAGTTGTGAACACTTTCTGCAGTGTTGGTTGTGGATATGGACTGTCTCTGATTGTTGTGGATAGAGCAAAAGCTGGTTCTAAGCTTGATGAGGTAACTATATGCTATATGTGCTTTTATGCACAAACTGTTTTCCGTCTTAAATTGCTGTGCCTTTAAAATTTAATGCATTATTTTATTTGTAATGCTAGAGATGAAGAATGAAATGGGTTTGATTCATCAGCACCTGAACTTTCTGTACTTGTATGTTGTAGCATAGCTGTAATATCCAATGTTTCATGTATTCTACATTATCTATTGGATGGTATGGGTGAACTTTGGATTCTAGAGACTTTCTTCTGACCATCCAATCATAAGTTGAGCTACGTACATATCGTGTGACACATGTCCTCGACAACTAAATTAGCATAGTAACAGACCCAGGTGATCAGTCATATATGTGTGCTAATATGATTATAACACCACCTGCTAGGTGACTTGTAAATATGAATTCTTCTATGCAATGAAAAGAAACGCAATGTCATTGCGTTTTCCCGAAAAAATATTGGCATGCTAATATGATTAAATAAGCTGGGAGGGTACAGTGAAACAAAATGTGCCACACATATTGATACCAATTAACATTTCCACAGATTGCACCTTTTCGTTTTGTACTGTTGTAGTTTTTAGACTAATAATAACATATTTTAAATTTTGTAACAGTTAAGGATCTGTGTCTAGTTTAGAACCTCACAATTTGGATTTTCTGTTAAACCGTTTCAATATCCAGCTAATATATGTATAACTGTTTTTCTCTCAGCTGGATATTTATGATGGCGATGCCTCCACTCAAGGTTTGCATTGATCTTATTTCGTTTTTTAAGGTTACACATGTATTGTTCTGCAAGCTTGAAACATTTAATGGTTAAGCTGATCCTTGTTATTTGACTTGACCTGTTTGAGAAGAAAGTCTTATCCTGTTTTCTAATACATTCTCTGCTATATTGTCAAAAATTTATTAAGCTTAAAATTTAAGTTAGTAATAACTGGACCTAACTCTAGTTATCTTGAATAAATTATCACTTGCACCCTCGTGGACCTGCCCATGCATGGAGAAGCATGGCACAGATGCCACGTTGGTCAGTGTAACACTAGAAAACAGAACTGCATATTTTTGGCATGATGTTTGACAACAGTACAACACTAACCACTGCTGCACTGATTTTACTAGGTTCTGTTTAGCTACTAGATTCTTGGTTATTTCGATCCATCCAAATGCTTCTTTAGGCGAATCTATGGTTGAATAATGTTTTGATGTGTAGGATGTATCTAGTACTGGTAATTGTGTACTTTTGAATGTTATTTTTCTTACCAAACTCTGTAATGGTAGTGCACCTATGACGTTGATTTTATGGTTATCTTCTAATGCACCTTGTGTGAATCCATACAACAGAAATCCTGTTTGTTTACATGTGAATTGTGTTTACTGCTAAAAATGCTTGCCATAGTGCTTACCATTCTGCTATTTCTTGTGTCCTGATGTCCATGGATGGTTCTGAACTGTTTCGCCGCAGTAGAGTGTGTTTGTTTACATTTGCATGGTGTTAATTGTCATCCCAAAAAAAGGAGAATTGTGTTGACTCGTAAAATGTGTATCATATTGTTTTATCACTGTGTATTCATGGATTGTTTTGAACTGTTCACTACAGTGGAAGAGCAAGTTGAGGTGAAGGCAACCAAGAAGGCGCCTGCTAGCGCCAAGTCCAATAAGCGTAAGAAAACCAAGGAGGTTTCCGAATCAGAGGATGAGGACGATAGCTCAGATGACGATGACGGAAATGTCAAGGGTGGTAGGGGTGGCCGCAAACCGTCGGCTAGGGGAAGAGGCAGGGGAGCCAAGAAGGCCACTCCGGAGCCAAAGTCATCTGGAAGGGGCAGGGGCCGCCCGAAGAAAACCGAGAGCCCTCCCTCAGCAAAAGCAGGAAGCTCCGGACGAGGTGGAAAGAGAGGCCGAGGCAGACCTCGCAAGTCTTGAGCATCGGCCAGCATTTAGTGGAAAATCAGGTCAAGTGATGTCTAACACCTGACGTGATCCAGCCCAGCCACATTGGAGAGCTCTCATTTGTTAGGAATGATTTCTCGGCTCTCGCTTTGGCCAACTGCATGCTATCCAAAAGAATTTTTCTGAATGTAGTAGTACCCTCTGATTGTGTGTGGAATGTTGACATGCACAAGCGTATTATTCAATTGGTAATTCTGAGTGGTTTCTTCCTTCTGTTCAATCCTGTGGAACGCCCTATCCAAAGCAGTGTATATGTCATTTCTGGCATCAGCAGCCACCTGCAGAAAGATCGGAGACCTGAATGCTCATGATGCTGCTGCCTCTATGCCATATCCGATCGCATGCTACCATCCTGGGCTTTGAATGGGTGCATGGACTGTGTGGACACGAAGGCTTGTTGTCCAGCACCAAAGTTTAATCGCCCAGGACGGGATCAGGGCAAGGGTCACTGCAAACAGCACAGAGACGCGGTCCCCCCGTTTGGCTCCGACGTGTACCCTGGAGTGCATTATGATTCAGCTGCTATTCATTTGTGTCCTATTACTGTAGTATGAAAGCAGGCGTGGATTTTCTTTGGATCTGCACATGGTATGAGGTCCTTGTACGCGTCTTTGAGGGGGTACAGACATACATACATACATGGGTAGTTCAGTCTGAGAACTGGTACTTTCTCCCAGCTGAATTGGGCAGTACTGACTTCTCCCAGACTTGACGAATCAACATCAAGAATTCATTCATAAATGTGTCCCTCGACGATCGAGTAGTGGCAGCAGCAGCAGTAACATGCGGTGTCCCTCAGCGGCGACGATTCGTGATCCGCTTGTCCAAGCCATGTGCCGCCATTGGAGGCTCCCCGCGAGGACGAAGACGACAAGCGACACGCAACCGATGCGAGACGGGACTCGCATATGCTACTGTTCACATGATGCACGGTAATCCGCCATTGATACAGCATGTGGCGTACTACTGCTCAGCGAGCAACGTCTCCTCATTGTCCATGTGCGCGCCGACTCCCACTGTGGCAACATGTAGCGGCGATTTGAGGTAGCCTGGGCGCGGCATGTGGGCGCGTATCAAGGCACCGGAGGACAAGGGGTGTAGTACAGCATTGACCATGGGGTATGGTAGATTGCGAGTTTTTCTTTTTTCGAGAGTACGCGAAAGCGTACCTTAATTTTATAAAAGGCAGAATGTATGTTACAAGAAAGGGGTCCCAGATGCGAACAACCGGACCTCAGCGCTCCAAGAAAGAAGAAAAAAGACTACTCTCTCTCTCCCTAGGGTGAACTCCTACTCCGACTCTCCCATCACTCGAAAGGGCCGACCTAAGCAGGGTCAGCTCCTCCAAGATGTTGCCTGTCAGGGAGCTGGCCGACAATTGCTTGCTTACATTGTTATACATCCAGGCGTTTCTGTTTTTCCACAGAGCATGTGCCGCCGTGCAGACCAGGCCATCAAACCACCTTCTTTCCTTCTCTTCAATGCCACTCCTCTGTCGTAGCCACCATTCTTGGAGGACATCCTCTGTCGTGGGAGGCGCTAACGTCACACGTAGAGCCTGGCCACACCGGTACCACACCTCCCTAGCAAAGACACATTGAAGGAGAATGTGTTCAGCCGTGTCCTCCTCCTGTAAGCATACAAAACAGTGTGTCGTTTGGCTCTGCAATCCATGGGCAAAACGTCTGTCCGAAGTCCAAATCCTATGTTGGGCTGCCAACCATACAAAAAGCCTGCTCTTGGGGGTGGCCTTGCTTCTCCAGATTGCCTCCGCAAGCGGGTGACGGACCTGCCCCTGCGAGAGCATACTGTATGTAGACTTGGCCGAGTAGGTCCCAGTGGTCGACCATGGCCAAAAGAACTCATCAGGGCTGTGCACATCCCTCTCCACTCCGTTGATAGCTATCCATAGAGCCAAACATTCCCTCGCTCCCCGAGGGGCCAGCGAGCCCGAGATATCAGTGATCCATCGGTTGCCCGTCAGTGCTTGCTCAACCGTTCTCGAGTTTTGCGCCCTCGTACTGACAGTTAAAATCAGGCCTGGCGCGAAATCAGAGGCTGATTTGCCTGCTATCCATCGATCCCGCCAAAAAAGGGTGCTTCTCCCGTCTCCAACTCGGATGTGTACCAGACTATCAAACACGCTCCTGGCCTCATCATCCCTTGGCATTGGAAGGCCCTGCCATGGCCTCTGCTGGTCCGTCCTCCGTAACCATTCCTAGCGAATCCGAAGAGCTAATCCTTGCTTTCTGAGGTTTTTGACTCCTAGACCACCAAACTCCGTCGGGTTGCAGACTTGATCCCATGCAACCAAGCATTGCCCACCATTTGCACGATCTTTGCCTGCCCAGAAAAAACCTCTACAACTCTTGTCCACCTCTTCTAGGAACCAAATCGGGGCCTCCGCAACGATCAGGTGATGTATTGGCCGAGCTGCCATCACCGACTTAACCAATTCAAGTCTCCCGGGCCTAGTAATCATGCCCCTTTGCCATGCCGGTAAGATCTGCACCACTGTGTCCAACATGGGCTGCCACTGCGCCTTGGTGAGAGGCCGAAGGGCAAGCTGCAGCCCAAGGTACCTGATCGGAAACTTGGCGATGGCGCAATTGAGAATGTTGGAGACCAAGTTCTCCTCTTCCTGTCCCCTTCCTCTGATAACAGTTGCTGACGTCTTGGCATAGTTCACGTGCAACCCCGATGCGTCTCCAAAAATCGAAAGTAAAACTCTGACAAAAGCTAAGTCCTGAGCCGTGGGCTTAACAAAGAGCACAACGTCGTCCGCATAGATAGAGATCCGCTGTAGCTGAGAGCAATTCCCAATCGGCGATAGCAGCCCTTCCTCGGCTGCCCTGCAGAATAGCAATGTGACGACCTCCATGCAAAGCACGAACAATTGCGGGGAAAGCGGGTCTCCTTGGCGTAGTCCTCTAGCGTGCTCAATTTTCATCCCCGGAACTCCATTGACGGACACTCTGGTGCTTGCGGTGCGCAGGGCTATTGCAATCCAAGTCAGCCAGATCTCCGGAAAACCCAACGCTCTTAGAACCTCAAACAGGAAGGACCATGACACAGTGTCAAAGGCACGAGAAATATCCAGTTTCAGTAGTGCCCCTGTCTCCCTCCGTAGGTTTAGCTTCCTGGCCATCTGTCGAACGAGGACAAAGTTGTCATGAAGGTTCCTCCCTCTGATGAAAGCCGACTGATTCGCGCTCACCAAGTCCTCCATCTTGGGCCTCAGTCTATTTGCAAGCAATTTGGAGAACAATTTTGTGAAGCTGTGCACGAGGCTGATCGGCCGATAGTCTCCTACCTCCTGAGCGTCTGCCTTCTTAGGGATGAGGGTAATCAGCGCACGATTCAATCTGCCAAAGGCACGCCCGTCGCCAACGGAAAGCTTCAGCAGCGCTGCCATGATCTCTGGCTTAATGGTAGGCCACGCATGCTGGTAGAACGCACCTACAAAGCCATCCGGCCCTGGCGCGCGATCCGCTGGAAGCTCCTTGATCACCCCCCAAACTTCCTCCTCCGAGAACAACTCTCCTAGATCAGACAGAAGTGGCGCCTTACACTGCATCCCAAGGGCCTGTAGATCCAGTGTGCTGTCTCTGTTTTCGATGGTGCCAAGTAGCCTGTTGTAAGCCTCAAAGAAAATCTCCTCCTTGCGAGACTGTTCCGTGACCAACTCCTCTCCATGTTTAATTGCTGGGATAAAATTCCTGGTGCGTCTCCCATTAGCAACAGCATGGAAAAGTTTGGAACTCGCATCGCCATCTTTTAACCATCTCAATCTCGATCGTTGTCGAGCCATCGTGCGTTCCAGCGAGGAAAGCGCCAGAACAGTGTGCTTGAGGGTCTTACGCAGCCACCACTCTCGTGGGGATAACTCTCGTGAGTCTTGTACAGCATCAAACCGATGGATGAGCACATTTGCCATGGCGATCTGAAGCTTGAGATTCCCCACCTTTCGATCCCCCCATGATCGCAGGTGTGACGCCAAGTTCCTGAAGCACGCATCCAGGCGCAGGAACGGGTCTACAATTAGTACTAGCAGTGTCAGCTCACTCGATGCCATGATCATGTGGTTGGGTTGGGCTTACGAGGAGGATTCTTCAGTCTGGTGATTGGTCGGGGTGTCAGCTGCTTGTCAACGTCTAGAAACAACCTACATTACTAAGTTACTAACAATCTAGCCTAGTACTCCATCCGTTTCAAAATATAAGATGTTTTAGGTGTAGTCTACCTAAAATATTTTATATTTTGAAACGGAGGGAGTACAAGACAAGCCAGGTTATTTTTCTTTCTCGGCACCATCCAAATTATTTTCGGATGTCCTGTCCTAATCACAATTACTTGTTCATAGACGCCAGGCACACAACGGTCATGTCAAGACAGAGTGTAGTATATGCTTACCTTCAGTCCGTTGCTTACCGCATTGTACCTACGCAGCCAGATTATCTTCTAGTGTAGGGTGTACTGTTGTCTCATCATGCATGCTGGAATGCGTTGTCCAAACAATTAGGTGACACTCGTAGGAAAGACACACAGAGAGATAGTGCTACCTCAGCTAGCTTAATTAACAGAATAAGAAAAGGAGAGAGAGAGCATCCACACTAGTAGTACCAATTAGATGAAGCATCATTATCCCCTAGAAGAGAAAAGTGGTGAAGGGAAGGGAGAAAGAGGTGAAGTCTCCCTGTCCTTGCGTGCTGGTTATCGAGGCAAAAGTCTCTCCAGGATTAGAGCTACCCAGCTAACACTTGTCATTTTCTGGGGGGTTTCCCACCAATCTAAGATTCCTACTAGATGCTAAGCTATCCTGTCGTTGTTCTGGTAATAAGCCTCCTGTGTTTTATCGTGCCTTGCAATGGAGCGAAGATCGGTATCACCTTAATTGGACCATATATATCAGGATTATTGAGCGTGTACTACTGCTTGTCCCTTTGATGCGCTTCGTCTTAATCCTTGAACCAAAGTAGTACATTTAGAATGCATCACTAAGTGCGTCATGTACCCGGTTTACCCATTCATGATTTGAAGGGACCAAGGGGTAATGGGAGTTCATGGGATGATGTACTGGCAAAAATGATACTCCCTTCGATCCATATTAGTTGACTCAAGTTTGTCTAGATTTGGATGAATCTAAACAGTAAAGGTTGATTCAAATTTTGACAAATCCAAGTCAACTAATATGGGTTGGAGAGAGTATTAAGAACTCGCAAGCAGCACACTTTAAATTTCAGTGAAGTTTTTGAAGTTTCCGAGTAGATTCAAACTAAATTTAAATTTGCAAAACCATCAAAATCCACAGGCATTTGTTTTTCTATAATTCTGGAATAATTTTCTATATGTCAACGACGCTCGAAATCATTTTGGTACGGTGCACACAAGTTCAACTGTTCTTCCGTTAGCATGAATGTCTGTGTCGCCTTAGCTGAGTCTATAGATTTTATTTCATGGAAAAACGCATGAATTATTCAGTGATTCTCCTACTCCATATATTACAGATAAGATGCGCAGTAGCTCCCTAGAAACAGTTAATTAGCTGTAGCATCCACAAACAATATCCTCAACTAACAGTTAGACTAGAACGCTCCACCTAAAGGCTAAAGCTGTTGAGCTACAATTAGGTGCCCCTGACGAACTGGCAAATCTGATTTGAAATCGAGGTCTGATCTCCCCTTAACTACTATATATTGCTTAATTAACTACCTTCCCCTTTCTGTTAAGGCATCATTTCTGCAGAAAACTTCTTCTCGAGACTCGATTACTTAAGGATTTGAAGTTTTATTCAAAAATAAATAAATAAAGTATTTGAAGAGTAGCAGTGTCCTGATATGACTTTTCACGAATTATTATTCAGCAAGTACATAACGTAGCATATCGGTTGGAATTTTTCTTTTCGGCCCCACCTTACCAAGGCTTGGTAGGTAGGTAGACACATGCATCCCCGGATGAGCATTCATCTGTCCTTCCAACAAATGACAAGGCCCCAAATAATTGCGGGTTCGTACTGTTAATCCTTTCTTTCTTTCTTTCTTTCGTTAGCATATTACTAAGATAATGCTGCTATCCCATCACTGCCATCAAGGATCCAGATCAACGCATCGTACTGTTACGAAGAGTACAGCTTGTCAGATTAGGACGGGGTTTAGCCTAGTACAAGCTAGAGCTAGTAGTTAAACCCCAACCGCTAATCATGTTCCTAATCTCAATCATGCAGATATATATGGAAATAATGTACCTACTCCTGAGCATCAGACTATTAGTTTATATTTCCTGTGCTTCCTTTTGTGTAAATCATAAGTGCTCCTTTAAAGGTTTTTTCCCCGCAAATTCAGGAATATTTATGAAAACATGTGCTATTCTAGGACAAGTAGTAATGTGTGTGGTGCTTTCCAGAAGATGGGCGTGCAGACCTAATAGTAGTAGGGAAGCCATTGCCGCTGGATCTCATTTTTGATGGCACGCAGTCACTGGATCCATTCCCCTCGGATGGATGGCCGTGTGCCCTCAACCCTGCCCTTTTTCCTCCAGAAGCAACATGGAGTATAGCCTGTCACTGCCTCCCAACCCTCTGACAGAGACATTCCACTTGGCCCCTAATCAATCGATTAACCACCTCCGATTAGATTAAGCTACTGCTAGAAGAGTTCATTAGCAGCCACAACAAACCCCAACCAAATTATGCTCCATCTGAAGAGCCACTGGAGCCATCCATCTATCTGGTCCATCCATGCAAGAGCCGCTGAGCATGCCATGCAGTTCTCTGTGGCACCCCCAATCCCTGCCGCCAGCTTCTGAAACAAGCAACCATTGTTGCACTGATCTGCAAAGAGAAAGAAAAGGTGGTGCGTGCCCCGTTGCGCTGGGCATGAGCATGGGTGACTTTGGTTATCCATGGAGGATCTGCGTGCCGCTTTACCTCCCTGCTTTAATTTAGCTAGCTACCGTGGTTTAACAAATGGGGAAGAAGATGATAGTGACCTTTAGCTTCTTCTTTCTCACAGCTCACCAAGCTAGTGAAACATCTGCATCGGATGTGATCCGGATCACAAGAAAGAAATGTTCGTTTCCCATCCACCCAAATCACTTTTTCTTCCAGCTCTTGATTAAATTAATTAATCAATTACCAGTCTCGCTCTAATACGGGCTCGTGCTGCCGATGGAATGCTATCAGGCCGTGCATGGCCATTACTACTACTCCTCACAACTCATAAGGTCGTAACAGCTGTTGACTCGGTAGCTAACTAAGCTAATTAGGAGGATCACACACAAGTACGAGATCACCACACAAGACATATGCTATGATGGAAACAAGAAAGCTGTTAGTACCACCCTCCAGGTCTAATCATGGCCACTTTTGGATTTTGGTCGACTCTCGCCCTAGATCTACACCTGGTGGTCGTCGTCCTCCGTTTATTTTTCCTATCCCAAATGCCTTTAGATCAAGCGCATTATCATTTGCTCCATGCCAAAAAGCACCCTGGTGTTCGCATGCACCCATTGCCGGGTTAATTAGGTCTGCCAAGTGCCAACAACAACACTCTGGCCGTGGTTAATTAGTAACTAGAGAGATCATTAGGGTCAGAGGAGGACGAAGATGCTTAACCGAAAGGTCTTCTTGTACTAGCGGTACAAAGGAAAGGTTAACATCGTTGGCACTGCACGTGGCTGTAACGTGCATCCCCTGCCCGGCTGCACGAGGGAAGGGTAACTTAAGTCAGGTGCCACGTGTCGATCCATGTGTGGGAGACTGTCAAGTGGTTCTGGCAGGTCCACCTGCAGTCTGACATCCCTCGTTGCGCATGCAGCCCACTTTGTTTGGGCACATATAGTCACATGTGTACCCCCTTCTTTGAAATAAAAGAGCAAATGTATAACTTTGATAGAGAGGCCGGAGTACTTGACTTTTTGAAAAGGAAAAAATGTACTCCATCCAAAACAGATGTGCCGTGTGCTTTTAACTTCGACCAATAATTCTATTATACATGTATTAATTATACTCCTTTCGATCCATATTACTGGATCCATATTAAAAATGAGAGAGAGAGAGAGTAGAATCTAGTTGTACCTCTAAAAAAATGTTTAAACGGATATTATGTCAAGTAAATTGCACCAGAGATGATACAACATATGCGTGCACATTTTTCAACCATGGGAACCACCACTAAGGTCCATATGGATTCCTTTTGTATAAATAAATGAATATAATGTACAAGTTGTAAATACAAGGGCTAAAAAAACCACAAAGAGAATTACACCAAGGTAAAGGGCTTCTTTGGATCTCACATATGGCTTTAAACACAAAGAAAAACTACAGAAATAGTCATTCAGATGGAACATAGAGGAAACATGAATTGTGTTTCGATCCTACGCAATTGGGTGTAAAAAAAAAATACTCCCTCCGTCCCAAATTAGATGTCTCAGATTTGTCAAAATTTGAATGAATCTATATATTAAATAGTGTCTAGATTCATTTAAATTTTAGCAAATCTGAGACATCTATTTTGGGACGGAGGGAGTATATGTTATAGTGAATGTTGAAATGCATGTGGGGATTAAGCTGTAAGAATACAACTCACGTGAATTTTAGATGATTCCATTCCTTTTACCCAAAACCCTTCCTTAGAACGAAAAATCTAGTAAGTTATAAATTTGATTCTTCCAAAATATTTTTTAAAAAGAACTTCAATCTAGTGGGGGGCCCTAAATGTGGAGCGTGCATTGGTCAAGGACCGTGGTGTTCCGGTTAAGATGATGCAGCACGTCGTGCGTAGATCACATAGGGTGGCAGGGTGTGGCACATCCTACTGGGTCACACCGTGACCATCTAGGACCAGATCGGCACCTAGTTTGGTTGGGGAAAGAAAATTCACCTTGCGCCTTTTACATGACTTTTCCCAAAGCAAGACTTCACCGTCACGGCTCCCGTCAGAGTGAGATCCATGGTGCCGGGACCGAGTTAAAAAAGAAACCAACCATCCCTCCGGTCTCCGGAGTGGTCGTGGACCGACCATGACAGTCAGTGAGCCCGTGGCAGGGTCAGGGCAGGCAGACAGCTCGTGAGCCGTCAGTGGACAGCGAGGCCACTCCAGGCCCGGCCGGCGCTACCCTTTCGAGCTTTTTCTTCTACCCGGCCGGCCGGTCCAGTGGCGACTGGAGTAGACTCACGTGAAACTCCACCGGCCACGGGCCGGGCCCCGCACCTCGCCGGGCGCACGCGGACGCCGCGAGCCATCCCCCATCCCGGCCGGACCAGACCGCGGAGTAGCACTTTCTCGTGCTCCTCGATCTGCCATTCCGTTGCCATCGGCCACAACGCCCGCACCTACTGACGGTGTCCGTCGTCGTTTCCGAGTCCATCGTCATGCAACCACCTGCCAGTAATTGTTTGTCCGTCCTCGCCGGCCATCTCCGCGTACGACGCAGCGGAGGAAATCTCCACAGTGCACGGCACCAGAGCGTACTGGAAAGCAGTAAAAGCATGTTTGACCACCGGTGCTACTCCTATTTCTTTCGAGCTAGTAAGAGCATCTACTCTTCACCTTCCTAGGTGGGTAATTTTTGTTTTGGCTCTCAGAAACTAATTCGGAATCTGACACATGTATTGGCGCTATTTTAAACGGTGTCGAAGGTGTGCAGGCCGGCGCCAAGTCGGAGCCAACATGCACATTTTCAACGCCGTTTTAAATGGCACTTACCTCAGGGATCAGATTTTGAATTAATTTCTGAAAGAGGTCAGATTTGGTTAAAGTTTCGAAAAAAAGACAGATTTGACAAAAAATACCCGAGATGGTACTACCAAGAAGTAAAAATATGTTTGCCATTCCACGTGCACACATAACCAAATAAGATATAAAAATAACAGATACAACAATTTTGAAGAATATATATTACATCAGACAAACACGTGTGACTAAAACAGAAATTAAACCTAATCTACTCTTCATCCTCCGAGGTGGTGGTGTTGTCGGATTCCGTCCAGAGGTCATCCCACCTCGGGTCCTCATCCGAGATGGTGGTCAGGCCGGCGAGTTGCGCGTTGATGAACGCCTTGCGGTGGCGGCGGGCCGCCCGGTACATCCTTCTCTTGGCCCTCTTGGCGGCATAGAACTTATGCTCGGCTTGGACGTCCTGCGGGAAGAGGCGCCTCCACACGGCCATGGCCAGGAGGCGCCGCTGATGGTGGCGGTGGTGTTGCTCCTCGGTGACGAGGACTGACTTGGGCCCGAGGGAACTCGGCCTCTTCTAGCGACTCGATCTCGGAGAAGTTCATGTCACGCCGTGGGTGGTCGAGCCGCCACGTCGAACGCGCGTGCGGCCTCCTCCGACGTGTTGTACGTGCCGAGGACGAGCTCAGCGTAGAACGTCCCGTTGGGGCATGGGCGCACGCCTCGGAAACCTAACGCGTTGCGACGACGTGGCGGCATGCCGGCGCCAGAAGGAGAGGGGAACGAGCGTCACACACGCGAGGTAGTGGAAGTGAAAGTATCGGTGGGAGGGGAAACTTTTGGGCACTGACACATGGCGGTTGGTGGCGCGCGGTTTCACATATAGTGCATGCTTGAGTTGGGGCGCGATATTTGCCGCTTCGAATAGCGCAAACGTCCACGCGCGACAAAATATTTAGTGTCCGCGCTATTTTTTCGTGCCCGTTGAAAGAGCATGCGCACGCGCTGATATAATATATTAGCGGTTTATTTAACGTTGGGCTATAATAGGGCCACTCGTGGAGTTGTAAAATCAGCGATCCAGCGGGGACGTTCACAGCTAGACGAGCAGGACGCACTAGAGTACTCCTACCATCGAAACAGCTCCCTCGAGTACGTGCGTCGGGGTCCATCCGAATACAGTGCGCTCACTTGCAAGAGGATCGTTCGACATACTTCGAGTCACTGACATGTTGAGCCGTCAGATGGATGGCACCCAACCACATGTGTACTCCAAAAAAGTTACTGTCCAGTCCACGCAAATAGTTAGAGCATCTCTAGCCGATAAATGTACAAATCCAAAAAAGTTACTGTCCAGTCCACGCAAAACGCAGTTTTCGAATCAAGGATAGACTGAGAGCCATCTGACTCACTCCGAAGCCTTTCTTCTCTCCCCACTTCCCCGACCCCTGCTACAGTACCAAACAAAAAAATCGCATGCCCCAGGTTGCGCCTTCGCCGTTCTCGCCGGCGCCGCCGGTAGGGAGTGGCGGAGGCTCGATGCCGGTGGCCCCTCTGTGCATAGTGGGGCCAGATCCGTCGCGGGAGGTTGATCTTCTTCCTGTTCGCCGACGCGGCGGCGTTGGCGCGGTGGAGGGTCTGCCTCGCCTCGAATAAGGCCTGGCTGCAGAGGCGGTGGCTGATGCGGGCTGAGCCCTTCTCCTCGTCTGGCCATGGTGGCTGGGGCGATCTGGGATGCGGCAGTCAACAACTCCCCAATCTCTGTGGCTCTGTCTCCCCCTCTCCTGGTGGTGTCTCATCCGCTCTCCCTCCTCCGGCCGACCGTGGTGGCGAGGGGAAGATGGGCCTTAGCGGGACGGTGACCATGGGCGGGAAAGGGGGATTCGGATTCTGCCTCCAGACGCAGTGGCGCGGCGTTTGGAGACCGTGGTGGGTGGCTCCCGGTGCGTTTCAGAGGTTGAAGATGCTGCGGATGCAACTCCAAGCGAATCCGCCAGATAAACGCGCTTTGGGTGCTCGAGTTAGTTTGGTTGCTGGCTGCTTCTTCCTGTCTCTCTTGGCCGGCCGTGGCGGCGGGGGAGGGGATGGTGGTGGCAGCGAGCGACAAGCGTGGTTCGAGTGCTCTGGGGAGTTTCGGCTGCTCCCCTCCGGGCGTAATTTTCCTTGCTGCTCCGACATTCTACACCCGGCTCCGTCCACCCGTGGCAGGAGTGGGTTCCTGGAGTGCGGGTTGCTCGTCATCAACGGAGTTTGCAAGGATTGCTGCGTCGGGGTCTGCCGGAGACAGGAAGCGACATCGGCGAGCATTACCTATGCGGCTGTGCGCTGCAGGAAAAAGCCGGTGAGCTCCGGCACTTGTTCAACCTCCATCGGAGGCCCTTTTTCTGGTCAGCGGCCGCATTCTACGTCCACACTGAAGCAAGTGGTTCTGTCCCCGCGACGGTGTTCGACGGCGGTTGAGCTGATCTTCGGCTCGGCAGAGGAGATAGGGATGGACCTGGTTTGGATTTCTTATCTTTTAGCGGGGTCTTATCCACATAAAAGGGGAACCTATGTGTTATTTTCCTTTTCTTATGGGGTCTTCTGCATTATTGTAAACCTCCTCTGTTTGTGATCAATACAACGCTTCCAGGCCCTTCGGGGCTCCCCGTTCAAAAAAAAAAAAAGAATCAAGGATAGACCTGCCATACACACGCTGTAAAAGCTGGATTTTTTTTTGAGAGAGGCACACCCTCGAAAAATTTCCTAGCCCTGCTATCGTCTGGTAGGATTATGGGTCTTTATGCCATATGTGTCGATCCAAATTTTGTTTAAGTCCAAGCCGATCATGAGAAGTGCAATTATAGTATAGTGAAAAATGCAACTTGCACCTTTTCTCTTACTTGCACTTTTCTGCAAATTGCAAAAATTACACTTTTTAAAACCGAAGTTGTATTGTAATTTAAGAAAGAATTTTGTTTTGATCGTGAAGAAAGAATTATTAATGGAGCAAGACTTGTGGAAATGTTACTTACACTAATTCCAGCTTTGATTAAAGATAGAAGCGTGAAAGAGAAAGGTGGGAGGGCCCGGCCGGAAGGAGGCCGAACGCTCGGAAATATAAAAACAGCCAGCCAGCGTGCTGCCGCAAGCAAACAGCACAGAAACGCCCCCGCAGCAGCAGCGGCAGCTGCAGCAGAGTCGCCCCCCCTATCCAGTCCCACTCTCCAGCTACAAACGCACGCTCCCATCCCGGAGCAGAGCACTCTGCACTGACTCTCCACGGCCGAGGAAACCGAGGCGGCGGCGGGACTGAAGAGCGATCCGGTCCGCCGAGATGACCAAGTCCAAGAACGGCTGCCTCAAGATCCTCATCTGCGCCGGCGCCGGATCCGACCCCTCCGCCGGCTCCGACCCCGAGACCGACGCCCACGCCGACGAGGTGGGTGACACTGCCCGCCGCACCGCCCAATGCGGTGGCGTCTCTGCTCTGCCCCTCACTGCCCGTGTGCTGCTCCTCCAAGCTGCTTGCTTTTTTGTTTTTTGGTTGGTTCGAGTTGGTGCGTTTCGCTTTCGGCAGATCTCCCTTCACCGCGCGGAGTTAGCTAGATCCATGGCTGGTTCGTGGCAGGGATACATAAACGGCCGCCAATTCGGGCGATTCGCCAGTGATCCCACCACTAGCTCAGCTCGTAGGCGTAATTTTTTTTTTCAAACCGGCGTCGCGCTGGGAGGTGGAGCTAAGCTGCTCCAGGTCCCGTAAATTAATTTCAACACGGATAAATTTATGAATTCCCCCTTTTGGCTTCCTTTTCTTTCCATTTTTCGCTGTATGTATACCTCTAGCTGCCATGCTGGCGGCGATAGGGTTTAGGACTCCAGGTTCCTGTCTGTGTCCTGTCGATCCCATGCAGGATGGGATCTGATCTGATGGCGCGCGGCTTGTTTGCTCCGCCCTAGTGCTGCGCCATGATATGCAAGTGCGCTTGGTCGTCGCTGTGTGCGTACTGTCTCTTGGCCTGTTGCATCTCTGTCCTGCTCCTCCTCCTCCTCCCCGGTGTTTGGATTTTGCTCGCCTTGTCCCACCCCCCTGATTTGACATTTCCTGTTGTAACTTTAGGCTGCTTTCCCCTACTGTGAGAATCATGGAGCGGGGAAGGACTTTGGCTGGGCTCTGGAATGCAAGTCCTGTTGGGCCGATCAGCTGGGAGGATCTTGAATCAAACCCACGTGGTTTACTGGGGAATTCGCTTATTTAGCGGAGATTCCGCACCAACATGTGGTGGAAATGGGATCTTGACATGACAGCTTAGAGGGGCTGCAGTATTTGAATTAGGAGCAATTGCATTTTTTATATTGACGAAATTGCACATATTTAGTTTAATTTGGATTAACCAGCTGTGATACTTGACAAGTTATATATTGCTGAAGATTCTGAGGACAGGAATAAATTGATGGATAGACGGTACTGCTACCAAACTTTATTAATTATTAAAGAAACGGGAAATTAATTAACTAAAGAAACATATAATAGAAAGCTATTAATGCGCTGGTTTGATTTGAATTTCCGATGTTGACTGAAGAATAGTGATGATTTTTATTTATGCTTGCCTTTTGTGTCCTTTTACCTATCTGACAGCTTACTTCCATAGATGAGAACTGCATTTCCTGCCTTGCAGATACACTCAGTTTGCTATATTCACTTGTTACTTTGTAGTTCTCTCTATTTTTTCTCATGTGAAAGTATTATCAAGCAATACGTCTTCTTTATATCAGTTATACGATTTCATACTAATGGCTGATACACATGTTGATTTCTCCAGAGCAAGGCCATATCAGATAAAAGCAGATGGAGCTTTCGTAGGAGGTCGACAAGGCATCGAGTTTTGAAGAACTCTGATATATCCGAACCTGAAACTCTAAGTTCGAGCAAAGCAAAAGCTGAAATTGCTCCAAGCAACAACGTCTACTCTTCAACATACTCTTATGCCTCAGAAAAGCCCCTACATCTAGAGAAGCCAGATGTGGAGAAGCCAGATGAAAAGATTCTTCACCAAGAGAAGCTGGATGAGAAGCCTCTACACGAAGAGAAGCCCGATGAAAAGCCAGCAGAGAAGCCAACTGATGAGCCAGCAGACCAGATAGTTGAAAGGTCAATTGAACTGCCTGTTGAAAAGATAACTGAGCTGCTGAGCGAAGAGCCAGCTGAAAGGATATCTGAAAAACCAATTGAAGAGCCAACTGAAAAGGCTGTTGAGGAACTTGATGAAAAGCCAGATGAAAGTATCCCGGTTTCATCAATTGAGCTGACGCAGGATGAAACTGTCTTACTTACTGTTAGAAGCAACCCAGACCATGAGGAGGAAGATCATGTGGAGTCTGCTGCTGTTGTCATTCAGTCTGGCATCAGAACATACAACGTATGTTACAATATTTGGCACCTATCATTATGTTCACTACGATACTTTCCCGTTTAATTTTAGTACAACACTAAGTGTTTACATGACTGCAGGCAAGGCATGAACTATCAAATCATAAGGATCTTGTGAAACTGCAAGCTGTGATACGTGGGCATCTAGTGAGGAGGCAGGCTGCAGAATCATTACAATGCTTGCTTGCTATTATTAAAACACAAGGGCTTGTGCGTGCTCATCAAGCACAACAGGTGCGTGAAGGGTTCTTATTAATATATTTTTAATTTATGAAATATCTATCACTTGCATTACTTGTTTGTGGGACGAACATCATGGTATCAACGTTACTTAATAGAATTTCATTTACATATTTCCATCAGATCACCTACTGTATCAATAGGACTTCTTAGTTTAGTACCGAGGAACTCATTTGGTGCCTGCCAGTTGGATGAGACTTGGTCAAGCTTTCAGATGTTATGTGCAATTCTTTCAAGTTCCTTCTGCTAGCAACCAGGATGCCATCTATTTGTTGCAGTGTCATGAAAATTCCAACTTTGCATCCAAGTTGTGTTACTTTCATCTGCTGTTCTCTTGTGAAATTCCATGCTTTGCATATTACTTCTCGTGTTAATTCTCTTCCTCTTTCCCAAACGTGCAAGATAATCCTTATTTTTCATGAGTAGCACCCCTTGCATAGACATTACCCAACCATGTTTTGCTTATTAATACTGCGGAGTTTTTTTTGTAGGACACTTTGGTCTGTTCTTCAAGTGAGAAACTGCTTCAGAATGGATTTGCTCTCAAGGTAAGACAAATAACTTTTGCCCACTAAGATTGCCATCTTACTATCTCTAGTTTGGATTTTCTCATGTTTACACTGTTATCTTCTGCCAGCTCATGCACAGCATGTCAACATCAAAATCCATGAACATAAGATGTGATCCTTCTGAAACTGATGCTACCTGGAAATGGATGGAGAGGTGGACAGCTCTGATTCTGCCGGTCACTGGAGGCCACTTGCAGCAGAATGCTGAAAATAGTGGGTTGGTGGTTGAAAAGATGGAAGAAGATGCTCAGCGTGAAGAAAAGGTTGTTCCTTTGGATTCAAACATCTCATTCCCCAAGTTAGTGCCTGATGATGTGGAAGAGACACTAAGGTCATCTGATTCTAGTGCCTTTGTGGAAGAGACACTAAGGCCATCTGGTTCTATTGTATTGGAGGGTCCTGAATGTGTTCCAGAGGAAACCTCTAGGTCAGAAATCAATGATGATCCTGTACCTGAGTTAATCGAAGAGATCAATGACGATGCTGAACAGATGGCTGATTCAAAGACAGAGAATGTTGTGGAGCAATCTTTGGACCTCTCTGGTCAACAATCTTCCCAAACTGACCTATCAAGGGAAGCCAGCCCTCTTCCTGAGAAATCTGAATCTTCCACCGAGGATATTATGGATCCATATAATCTTGAGCAGTCACTGGAGATGGATGGTAGAAGCGCAGCAAGAAAGGCCTGCAATCCAGCATTTGCAGCAGCACAGATGAAATTTGAAGAGCTGACCTCAAATTCGACAGTCAGTAGGTCTAACAGTTCATCTTTTGTGGATGGGTCAAGCAAATTGAAGGTGCAAACTTCCCATTCGCAGGACGGCACCTCACCCAAGCAAAACAGTCATACAGGCATACCAGAAAGCGCAGTTGGTCGTGATGCTAAAATCATACTTGCTGCTTCAGAATGTGGCACTGAGATTTCAATTTCCTCCACGCTTGACTCACCAGATAGATCAGAAGCTGATGGTGGTGAGATTGTAATGGAGATTGGAGCTCTTGGAGGTAGGAACTACGCCACTGAGAATGCTGAAAAAGATAACCATGTTTTACATTCTGAAGTCAAGGATACTTCCGAAGGAGTTGTACAGCCAGAGAAAGAGGAAGAACTAAATGGTGATGTTGCTAATCCTGCCATTGCCTTGGATCCTGTCCTTGAGCAATCACATGTTGGACCAAGAAAGCCAGATTTGCATGATCAAATTGAGAATTCTGTAGAAACATATGCTAGGTCACCTGAAGGAACTCCCATAAGCCGAACCACCTTTGCGGAATCTCACGGCACACCATCAAGTGAGGTCTCTGTTAATACCAATAAGAGCAAGAGCAAGAGCAAAAAACCGAAGTCCCGTGTAAGCAGAAGGTCACTGACCAGCCCAAGCAATTCAGTAGGACGAAGCAGCACTGATAATCTGTCAAAGGATTATAAGCATGCAAAGAGAGAGAGCTCGATCAAGGTTGCTAAGTCTGACAATGTTGATCAAGAACCCCGCATGAGCAACAGCACTCCATTGCCAAGTTATATGCAGTTTACAGAATCTGCAAGAGCAAAGGCTGCTGCTTTGTCTCCAAAGATGAGCCCAGATGTACAAGACAGCAACCCGAGGAAAAGGCATTCTTTGCCCATAACAAACGGTAAACAGGATACATCTCCTCGCATGCAACGATCATCATCCCAGGCTCAGGAGAAGGTGAAAGCCAACGTGGCGGTTCCTCACAATCCATCTGGTAAGTGCTATAATCTTTGTGCCTTATACTATCCTGATATCCCTTTCTGTTTGGGAGTTTGGTTGTGAGGACATTTCATTAATAACGACCTTGTGTTTCTCTCACGTTCGATGACTCGCAGTAGTTACCTAGTGTAGAAAATTTTCAGTTTAATCTGGGTAGTCCATCAACTTGCTGAATCATGGTACTTTTATGAATTACTTGAATGCATAATTAAGCAATATCAGGAACCTACAGCTAACAATAATCAAAACTCGCAAGGGGTGCAATGTCCGGAAATTCCTGAACATTCGCTTGTTTAGCTATGCTTTCCTAAGTGTGTCCTGTGCTTGCTCAGTTTGGACCTCAGTGCCGTAGCTATAATCGCATCAACTTATTTGGCAAACGTAGAACTATTATAGTACCGTCCATAACAATATTTCTTCTCGTGTGCAGATAAGAGGTGGAATATATGATGGACGTCAAAACTGCACCATCAAATATATATCTAGAAGCACTCTCGAGATGACTGAGATACTGCCCCTTGTTTTTTTTTTCTCGTCGCAGGCCCTCTAATTCGTCAGTCGTTTCTTAATATTTTTTTCTTGGAATACTGAAGGAGGAGGAGAGCAGCAGCTTCCATCATATATGTACATTTGTTGGTTCTTTCTTATTGGTTGTGCTATTTGACTGGTAGTAATGATTTCTTTTGTGTGTAATATATATATATATATATCCTACAGTACTACTTGACTTGTATCGAAACGAACCGGGTAACAGCGGTCTGATAAGAGTGGTTGTGGATTTGGAGTGATCTGATGTGTTTGTTGCTACTGAACCGTTTTGGTGTGGATGAAGTTTTCTGCTGTCAGATTTCTGTGTGTTCCTGTATGAGAGGATGGCATCTCGTGTAAAGTCTTGAAAGCCTATTGCGTCTCCCAAGAATAATGAACACATCTGAAGAAGTACCGTAATGCCGATACGGCCGGTAGCAGAACAGTGGAGGCTGCAGGATTGTGTTCTACTCCCTCCGTTTCAAAGTGAATCTAGACTTGTTTCAAAGTGAATCTAGACTTGTTTTAATACGTAGGTTCACTCAACTTTAGGATGAATCTACGTATTAAAAGAAGTCTAGATTTATTTTCTTCACAAACCTAAAACATCTTATATTTTGAAACGGAGGGAGTAAAAATTAACCAGCTTTCAGTGGAGACTGCCACAAGAAGCACCGTAATGGTGACAGGGTGCGACAAAGAGGATCACTCACAGTATACCAGAGAAATAAGACGAAGACAAACTCGAGCTCCCGGGTGTGAGCTCGAGGTTGTCGCACCTAGGGGTGGGCGTTCGGTCATGACCGACAATTCGGTCTTTTGTATTTCGGTCTATTTTAAATTCGGTCCTTGAAAAAATAAAGACCGAATTATACTTGATAGTTTTACTACCCAAAAAATTCGGGTACCTACTAATTCGGGTTCGGGTTTGGTCACGACCGAATAACATGGTCAATATTGCCAACACAAAAGATAGACATTACTTATTAAAAATATGACAATATTTCAACTATATTTTAAATATTTTAATACATATGTTATTATTTAGTGGAAGAAATAAACGTGCAACAATCCTAATAAAATGTAGCAACTCTACAATAGCACTTTGATGACCATTTAACAATGCCATAATTCATGCACATCACACAAATTTGGAGTTTCAGATAGCCTCATGTAAAACCCTGTCTCGGTCAGTTCGGTCTATTCGGTTACTTAGGAACTAAAGACCGAATAGACCAAACTAAATTCAGTCTATAAAATTCACTATCCAATTTTTTTGTCGGTCTTTTCGGTTTCGGTCTCGGTCTTTTCGGTTTCGGTCTTCGGTTATCGGTTTTTATGCCCACCCCTAGTCGCACCCAGTGGGGTGGCCCTGACTCCCTGAGTAGTGAGTGGTTGCGTAGGGTGACAAACAAGTGGTGCAATAAACCAAAAAAGGCTTTACTGCAGAAGGAGATGGCGCCTTGGCAGAATGGACGAAAATAACCCTAAAAATAACAATTTCACGAAATGAACTCCGGCCAGAAGAAATTCACGGAACTAACCCTTTTTGCAACGCCATACGGCGTTGCGCCGCACCTTGCGGCGCCATTACGCCTGGCGCCGCGAACCTGCCAGCGTGGAGCCCCGCGGGCCCGGTCCCGATAGTGCGGCGCCTTGTAGCCTGGCGTCGCACTGTGTAGTGCAGCGCCGTTGTGCGTGGCGCCGCACATTAGGTCTTGTACCAGCGCGCGAGCCAGCCCTCCCCAGACCCAGCCCATTTCCTCTCAGACGCACAGGAGCTGCAACGGCGGCGGCTCTTCTCCCCCTCCACCTTCTCCCTCCTAGTGTCCAAATCGGAAGCCTCTCTCCGTGGAGTTCGATCCCCCCAAGTGCCTTGAGGTATTCTTCCCCTTCATCTTTGATTTGACCCATTAATTTCTTGTTTTTGGTCCATATCTTGTAAACCCTAGTTTGTTTTGTAAGATGCATGGTAGAATGTTCTTGTATTGGCATATGGGTTGGTATTGTGTTAATGTTAGCATGGGTATCTATTAAGTGTGTTGACCATGGTATTGTTGTTGTGGTTATGTTAGGCATGGCAAGAATTGTTCATGTTCACCATGTAGACAAGGATGCTTTTTTGAGAGGTAACATAGAACCGGACCCGGACGAGCTCGATTTGGTGTTTGAGCGTACTCCAACATATGCCGAGGTCTTGGAGCAATTGAGGATTGAATTGAAATGGATGGACCCAAAGGATGATATTGAGTTGGAGGGAAGACATAATGTTGCCTTGAGAATGCATGTCCGTTGGAAGACCATGCGTATCTTCTCCGAGGCCCGTTGGCTTGTATACAAGGAGGTGGTGGCCGAATCACTAGACAAGGCTCTTGAGCTATTTGCCACCAAGAAAGTTGGTAGTTCATTGTCTTTGGACTTAAACCGTATGACATCCCCATTGCATACTATGAGTCCTCCACCCGTAGACCAAGAGCTAATGCGTGAACCTCCCTTGACCCAAACATTGAGCCCGATTTCAAGACACCAAGATGATGATTGTGGGGGTGAAGATGAAGATGACAATGATGATGTTGAACTCCACGACAACAATATTGGAGATTTAGAGAAATATATCACACAAGATGACATGGACCATGACCTCCCGTATTCTCGAGGCTATGCATCAGACTCGGATGATGATGGTCCCGAAGAAGAAGTTGACGAGGAGGGGTTCACGGCTAGAGAGGCCGAAATCCACCATACCGTATTGGGTCGGGACCATCGGGTGCCTTTGTTTCGTGATCTCAGTCTCGCGGATGAAGCCACGGTTGATGGTGGCAAAGGCATTGTGCTCGGACCAAGGACAAGTTCTTACCGGGATGGCAATGAAGTGAATAGTGGATTTTGCAAAGGATCAAGGTTCAGGACCTTGTTGGAATTTAAGCAATGGATAAAGGACTTCTCGGTGAAGCATCATCGTCCTTACACGGTCGTGCACTCGGACATCAAGAAGCGTTACACGGTGAAGTGCGAGGAGGAAGGATGTCCTTGGATAGTGCGTGCAAGACCATTCAAGGGAGGTCCTGATTGGCACATATCTAGTTGCGTATCAACTCACATGTGCCGAGGCCCGGTGTTGGATGGGAAGGATGCGAAGAACGAGCACCGGCAACTCACCTCCGAGTTCCTCGCTTATAGGCTTTCCAATGACATCGCGTCGTTTCCAATAATGACCATCAAGCAGGTTATAGAGTTTGTGAAAGCCCTCTTTCACTACGAGGTGAAGTACGGGAAGGCATGGAAGGCTAAGCAAGCCGCATTCAAGATGTTGTACGGTGATTGGGAGGAATCTTATAACCAAATCCCAAGGTTGTTGTTAGCGATGGCCAATGCTAACCCCGGCATGGTTCATGTGGTTGAACCTTATGGGAACAAGACAAGGGTTGTAAACGGGAAAACCGTGCGAGTATTTGGCCGTGCATTTTGGGGTTTTGAGCAATGTGTCCGGGCTTTTGAACATTGTAGACCGGTCATCTCTGTTGATGGCACCTTTATGACCGGACAATTCAAAGGCACTATCTTGATTGCAATAGCCAATGACGCGAACAACCGGTTGATTCCTTTGGCGTTTGCTTTGGTGGAGGCAGAAAGCAATGATAATTGGGAGTGGTTCTTCTATCTTTTGAGAACCAAGATATTAACCCCTCAAAGGGAGATATGTGTCATCTCTGACCGTCATCAAGGAATTCTCAATGCTGTGATGATTGATATTCCCGGCCATGCTCCATTGCACCATCGTTGGTGCATGAGACACTTTTGTTCAAACTTCTATAGGGCATGCAAGAGCAAGGATTTGTCCGATGATCTACAGGATTGTTGCCTCGCTTTCACGGAACATCGTTTCTCTAACTTGTACAACAAATTGCTAGTCAAAAAAGAACTTAATGCCGGTGGTCGCGAGTGGCTCAATAGGAACATTGAACATATGGGAAAGTGGGCACGAGCTTTTGATGACGGTGGCCGGAGGTATGGCCAAATGACAAGCAACATGGCAGAGGCATTTAACAAGTTGCTAAAAGGTGTCCGTGCATTGCCCGTCACGGCAATAGTCCGATATACATTCGACATGATGAATGGGTATTTTCTGAAATACTCACATGAAACGGACCGACATATTGCGGGGGACAACAAGAACAAGTACAAATACAAGTTCCCTCCGAAGGTTGACGATTGGATGCAATTTCAGACAAGGAAAGCGGATTCCCAAGTTGTCATGGAATATGACAGTGACGAGCTAATTTACCAAGTTACGGAGCCCGGAGGTACAACGGCTGATGGTGTCCAACACGGAGGCCGAGCTTTCAAGGTCTCGCTCAAGACCTGTGAGTGCACATGTGGAAGGCCATCATTGCTTCATCTTGCGTGCTCGCACTTGCTCGTGGCGTCTCGCAGATGACATTTGGATTACAATAATCCGCTCACGGTGCGAGAGGCTGAGTTCTCTATTGAGACTACTAAGAAGACATGGGCTCCTAGATTTCATCCATACCTGGACCAATCACAATGGCCGGAGTACCATGGAATTCAACTATGGCCCGATCCGAAATGGAAGGTTGTCGGACGTGTAAGACGCAAGACAAAGCGTTTTAGGAGCGACATGGACGGATGGGGACGTGGTGGTGGTCGGGAAACGGGCAACGACCAATTCCAAGAGCCTCGTGAGAGAGCCCGGTGTGGAACATGCAATGGTGAAGGGCACAATGCAAGAAAGTGTTCTCAAAGGAAAAGAGCAAAAGGAAATCAAGGAAGTAGTAGCCAACCAAGTAGTAGCCAACAAGCTCCAAGTCATCCAAGTAGTAGCCAACAAGATCCAAACCAACCAAGGACTAGCCAACCAAGTGGTAGCCAACCTAGGACTAGCCAACATGCTCCAAGCCAACCAAGGACTAACCAACAAGCTCCTAGACAACAAAGAGGTCGACAACTTGGGCTACGAAGAGGAAGAGGGCGTGGTGGATTTAATCCCGCTAGTATGATAGGTTACTTAGTCGGACCAAACCCGTATGCTCGTAGGTATGTTCAAATTTATGCATATTTTACTATCATTCATGTTTATTGGGTTAAATGCATCCTTTAATAACTTGCCCCTTTTATTCTTATAATAGGTATGGCGACTCAACCCAACAAGGCCAATGATGGGGAAGGTGTGAACTACTCGAAGATCTGGGCGGATGCTATGGAGGTGGTGGCGAAGAGGAAGGAGGCTGAGGAAGAGAGGAAGAGAAAGGAGGCCGAGGAAGAGAGGAAGAGGAAGGAAGCTGAGGAAGAGAAGCGGAGGAAGGCATTCGAAGAGGTAGTTCAACTTGCTCGCCGCAAGATAGAGGAGGAAGAGAATCGCCGCGCTAAGGAGTCTCGGGATGCCGAGAGGGAAAGGCTGCGTCAAGCGGCATGGCGTTCCATGGAGGAAGAGGAAGAGAAGAAGAGGAAGGGCAAAGGGCCTATGTTCTAGACTTTGAGTATGTAACCAGGAGTCATGGACTTGTATGTGTCAAGATTTTCTCGAGAACCTTGTTATTTCATGAACTCGTGTTATTTCATGAACTTGTATGTTCTAGACTTTAAGGGCAAGAAACTCGTGTTATTTCGTATGTGTCAACAAACTTGTATTTTCCCTCGAAATAAAAACCCTGAAACCTGGCTGTGGCAGCATCTTCAAAGTGCGGCGCCGTTACGTGTGGCGACGCACATGCGCTAGAAAATAGACAGAAGATTCTGTCTATTTTCTAGCGCATGTGCGACGCCACACCTGACGGTGCCGCACATGCGCTAGAAAATAGACAGAAGCTTCTGTCTATTTTCTAGCGCATGTGCGGCGCCACACGTAAAGGCGCCGCACGTGCAACGCGCGGCCTGGTGGTGCCGCACCGTGCGGCGCCGTCAGGTGTGGCGCCGCACATGCGCTAGAAAATAGACAGAATCTCCACACGTAACGGCGCCGCACGGTGACTTAGACGTTTTCTGGGCTGTCTTGCACCATGTGCGGCGCCAGAGGTCATGGCGCCACACCTTTCTGACTAGTGTCTGTCTGTTCCTGTTGTTCTGTTTGAGTTGGTTTTCGAGCAGGTTTGTTCGATGTTGTTCGAGCATGTTTGTTCCAAAAAGACAACAACCATTGAAGTTCACGACAACCATTCAAGTTCATGACAACAACATCCAAGTTCACGACAACAACATCCAAGTTCACGACAACCATTCACGACAACATCGAAGTTCACGACAACAACCATAAGTACTGAGTTCACGACTACAACCATTCAAGACAAAGTGCAACATCTACTCTACTTCCCACGGGTGGTCTTCGCCCCTCGGCCCCTTCTCGTGGGCATCTTCCTCCTCCTCGGTTCGTCTTCATCCTCCACCTCTAAGCGATATGGATTCTTGGGCTTCTTTGTCTTGGTCGTGGAAGGGTTGGATGTGTAAGGCTTCTTGGGTTGCCTTGTCTTGAACATGTAGTCGGACCGCTCGTGTACCTTGTAGCGAGTGTAGTTGCCCAATGTCATCTCGTCGGGGACGCATTCCTCATCTTGCGGCTGTCAACAAAAGAAGATTGGTAAGGACAAATTCAGGAGAAATGCAAGGGAGGGTGGGGGATGCAATGGTTGTACTACCTCGGGTGTGTTCGCCTCGTCCTCGGATGTGGAGTGATGATCGCCAGAATTGTCACCTTCGGGCGTGTTGGACCGTGACGCGGACGGTGTTGCCACCTCAGGGTCACGGCAACCTAGCAAGTTCGATAGCCTCCTTAACCGTTGGCCCTGCTTCTTAACGAACTCACGAAACAGACCCTCTCCCTTCTCTCCGCGAGGGTATGTGTCCAAAGCGTCCTCGCATGCATCGGCGGACTTCCTTACATGATCGTGCTGTCATAGACAAGAAACTAGTAAGTTATCCATGCAAGGTGTGAGAAGGACAGAAAAAATATTATTCGGCACACTTTACCACAAAGTTGACCAAGGGAGCAAACTCGGTTTGTCGCCCTTTGTAACTACCTCGGTGAATTACGCTCCTAGTTACAAGCCTGGATGGGCGTAAATGGTTAAAATAGTACGGTGGGGCCCAAATGCCACTCACAGGTAGACCTTTCGGCCGTCCTAACCATTTCCAACCATCGGGACAAGAACGGGCGGCGTAATCGGCAGGCGAAGGGATCAACTACATACACAAATGGGTATGTATGCAAGCCACCATACAACAGTACATCAGAGCCATTCCATCTAAAAGAAATAGAAATATTGCAACGCCATACGGCAAGATCCAAATGTCCTAGATAGATATAATAGTTTAGGATATCTCCTCATACATCAAACATCAGAGTATCAGGCGGAAGCGGCAACAAGATCCGAGTACGGATAAGAAGCAAATTGGCATAAGATGCCCATTAAAATAAACACATCCCGCCCACAGATCTCACGGATCCCCGTTCCCGGAATCTCTACACCGAATGATCGTTGCCCACATCGTCCGTCTCCTCCACCCAGTATCCACCTTGTGAGTGCACCTGTTCATCTGAATCAAATAATTTATCGTGTGAGACCCTAGGGGTACTCAGCAAGTCTTTATGCCTCTAAAGGGGACACAACCTGGGGTGACGCAATTGCAGCAAAAGGTAAACCCTAACAATTCTATAGATACTCGCTAACCATCCGCCTAACCAAAGATAGACGGATGTCCGTGAATTAATGACAACAATTATAACGGTAATATTAACAGATCCATCCTCCTCCTCGCTTACCAACGAGGAAGCGGACGAACAACCCCCATCCGTTGGCAGTTTTATTATTCATTCCATGAGTGTTGCACTATTTACTAGTCAGTTACTTAGTCAGATTAACAACGGTACTTTAGTTATACTTGTCTATGATCGAGAAACTGTGCTCCAAGTCGTCCATAACCGCGGACACGGCTTTCAGAAAGTTTTACCCTGCAGGGGTGCACAAATAGCAACACACACTCGATCAACCTCGGAAAAACCAAATCAAAACCCAACGAGGCCTTCACGACAAAGCAATCACCAGATTCAGAAATGTTTCAGGGGGCCACCCCATTAAGCTACCCGCAACGAAGTTAGCTGACTTCGAGACGGACTCAAGGTTTGTGGGGACGGCTGTAAACGACTGGGAACCCGAAAATGTGACTGGTCTTGTCGATATAGCGAAAACGTGTCACGATCCTAAACAGTACAGGTGCTCCTCGCACAATCGTAAATAAAGCAGTATAGCATGGCATAAGTACAGGATAGTAAATAAAACCTCAAACTAGTTTGTGGCCCCAAGAAATAAGAATGAATCAAGCTCTGGCTCAGGGGGGTCCCATAATCCTCCCGGATGTGGATAGCGCGAATATTCAAGGAACAGGAATCAAGTACTCGGGGTCCTACGGGACACAAGTGAGCATGAAAAACCAAATAGCAGATATTGCTCACCGGTGCCACTTTTATTAGTTATCCCATACTACTCAAGTTAAGTTGTTTTGGTACCTCGTTATCCATCAGACACTCACATACCCTACACATGCTGTTCTACGACTCGCATGGCTCAAACAACTCCTGTAGTAATGGCTCATGGGATGGAGGAACAAGCTTCGGTGGGGTTTAAAAGTAAAGACTATGCAGTACTTGGGATTCAGTTTAATGCAAGAATAAGATAGAGGCAATAGGTACTGTATGTATGCAAGCATATGGTAGTGCTTGCCTGGCAGCTCAGTTGAAGCGAGAGAAGGATCTGGGTAGTGCTCCTGGGTTTCTTGATATATCCCCTGTTCAGTGTCTATTCGAAGAAGAACCAAACAAACCAGGGCCAACATAAATAAAGTGCACACGCATATGAATCAAATGCGACAAGCAAACAACCATGCCATGATGAATGATGCACAATTTGCATGGCAATAAAGTAGCATGGCATGGGTGAGGTGTAGAATACAAGAAATAAACATTTTATGGAGTTTTAGTCACCTTTTATACTCAAATAAGTTGTTGTATACTTTATATTTATATGATGCATGCTGCAATTCAGAACATGGAATGCATAAACAGAAAGGTCTCGTCGCGCTGATCGATTTAGACGTATCATTTGTTAAATTTGGAGTTATAAACCAAAAGTTATTAATTAATTAAGGCCAAGGGCATTTTATTGTAATTTTATTCAACTTGGAATTTAAAGTGTGCAAAATATATTTTGAAGGGCATATTTGAAATCCTCACATTTTCCTGATTTCAAAACATATATTATTTGTATTATTTGGTTTTAGAATTCAAAAGTTATTTAAATACAGATTTGAATTTGAATTTAAAACAATTTTGAAAAGGTTTAATTAAAACAGATATACAGAATCTATTTTGTACTCACACAGACCTAGCCACTGACACTGCCAAGTGGGTCCGGGCTGATCTGCCGGTAACAGGCGCACCGAAGGGTTTTCTGTACTGCGGCCTTAGCTAGCCCAGGTCGCTGACCGGTGGGTCCGTCGGTGGGGCCGGGCCCACATGACAGCGAGAGGCGAGGGTCAGCCACGTGTCGCGGCGAAGGGAGCGCGGGTTGAGGTTCTGGACTCTGGGGTACCTTTTTGCAAAAAGGCAGAGAGGCTGACAGTGGGGCTCGAGGGAAGCGCGGGTTGACGAGGTCAAAAAGGTGGGGGGGTCAAGTGTAAAGTGGCAACGGCCCTGTACTGTTGTTCTTCTCTGCACCGAGCGACAGAGTCCGCCCGCGCGGAGCGCGGCGCGCGGGGCTCGAACTGGGGACGCGAGGGTGCGCGATGGGGGTGGTAGCCAGTGCGGATGGCTACAGGATGGTGTTAGGAGGGTGGACGCAGGCTAAAAGGGCTGGCGCGGCGCGGGGAGGCTGCAGACAACAGCGAGCCCGACACACCGACGGCATTCGATGAAAGGAACGGCTGCGCTAAGGCGGTACGGCGAGGCGAACCATGTCAGGGGGGTAGAGGAGCTCACCGCGAGGCTGCTGGCGGTGTTGATTCGGGCAGAGGAGCTGGCGATCGACGACGATGCAGACGGTCAGAGGATCTAGGGTTTGGCTGCGGACGCGTCGGTGTGCAGCGGGTACAGGCCTTCTCCTCCTCGCTGGCGGTACGGGACGACGCTGGTAGCGCCCCTGGTTCTTCCTTGACGACCCAACAACACGCCGCCGGCTTGTAACGGGTAGGTGGGGTAGAGGCCGACGATGAGGTCGTTGGGGTGCTAGAGAGAGGGAGTAGCGGGCAGGGGGTGGGTAGAAGTAGGGCGAGGCCCTGGTAGATCTGGGCGTCGACTGCAGAGATGAGGGAGTGGGTAAAGCAGAGAGGGAGAGGGGGCAGATGGCGTGGTGGAGGGGAAAGGTGGCGTCGGCCACTTTTTCATCTCCTCCTCACGTGCTCGGGTCGGGGCAGGTAGGCAGGACAGGGCGAGGGTGAGGCTGCACGGTGGCCCAGGGAGAGAGGTAGCACGGGGTGGGGCTAGCATGCAGGGAGAGAGGGGGATAAAAGAGGGTCGGGTTAGCTAGGTATATTAGAGAGGGGTGGTTTGGGTTAGCTAGGTAGGGCTCGGTTTAGGGTTTTAGGGTTGGGACAGGGTAGTTTAGGTGGGGCCAGGGTGGCCAGGTGGGGCCAGCAAGGGAGAGAGGGGGGGTAGAGATGTAGGGGTTCGTAGCATGGAAAACAAAAATTTTCTATCGCATACAAACAAACAAGCCAAGATCTATCTACTAGATTGCAGCAACGAGTCGATGGAATAACTCACCCTCGAAGATTCCAAAGTGTTTAACGAGAGCAGATTCTCGTGGGTGATGTAGTCGTACTCTTTCCGATCTCAAGATCGCGTAGACGATCCTTCCGGCGCCGCGTTCCCGCAGCGCTCCCGCAGTCGGTCACACGTTCGGTACTCGACGAAGACCTTCCTCTCCCTTGTTCCAGCAGGCAGCGGAGGTTGTAGCACTCTCCTCGCGATTCCGGCAGCACAACGGCGTGGTACCGGAGGTAGAGGGGAAATCCCGCAGGGCTTCGCCTTAAGCCGGTGCGAGTATGGTGGAGCTTATGAGAGAGGCTATTAGTGGTCTAGTAATTAGACACACCAATTAGAAGGCTCTAAACCAATTAGAAGGCTCTAAACCAAATAGCTCTAAACCGGGGTCTAGATCTAGGGTTTAGTTTAGAGGATAGGAAACTTGTGTGTGCTAGGAGGGAGCCCTGCCCCTCCTTATATAGGTGGGAGGGCTGGCCGGCCAAGGGGAGGAGTTCCTCCCCAACTCGGCCTAGGGAGGTGCGCCGGCCAAGGGGAGGAATTCCCCTCCAACTCGGCCTCCACCTCTCCTCCTCTTTTCCCACTTCCCAAAACTGCCGTTTGACTTTCAAACTAGCCGTTTGACTTTTCAATTTAGGATTTAAATAAATCCTTTATTTGGGACAGCAAGAATACTTAGTACATGATGCAATCATTCCAACTTACAATGACACATTCATGTACCCTTCCCCCTCCGGAGCGCCGGACATTCCGGGACCTTCTAGAATGTTCCCGATGAAAACACCGGAACCATTCCCCAACTCCAAAACGGAACTTTCCTTATATGAATCTTATTCTCCGGACCATTCCGGATCACCTCGTGATATCCCGGATCCCATCCGAGACTCCGAACAACATTCGGTCTCTTTCTCGTAATACCATAACTACTCAAACAACGTCGAATCCTTAAGTGTGTCTCCCTACGGTTCGTGAATTATGCGGACATGATCGAGACACTTCTCCGAACAATAACCAATAGAGGAATCTGGAAATTCATATGGCTCCCACATATTTCTACGATTACTTTGCGATCGAATGAACCACTTACATACGATACCAATTTCCCTTTGTCTCACGATATGTTACTTATCCGAGGTTATGATCGTCGGTATCTCTGCATACCTAGTTCATCCTCGTTACCGATAAGTACTCTTTTCTCGTTCCCGTGATATGTGATCCCTTGTGACCAAGTCACATGCTTGCAAGCTAATTGAATGACATTTCACCGAGAGGGCCCAGAGAATATCTATCCGTCATGTGGATGGACAAATCCCACTCTTGATCCATGTGTTTCAACCAATACTTTCCGAACACTCAATGCCACCTTTATAGCCACCCTGTTACGGTGTGGTGTTTGATGACATCAAAGCATCCATCCAGTAAAGGTGATATGCATGATCTCATGGTCGAAGGAATTAGGTTACTATGTATCAGAAAGCATATAGCAATTGAACTATTGAAATGACTTGATCTTTATGCTACGCTTGTCTATAGGAGTATGTCCACCATATCATTCTCCTAATGATATGATCTTGTTGTTGACAACATCTCAATGTTCATGACAAAGAAACCACATCATCAATCAACCAACAAGCTAGTGAAGTATAGAGGCTATACTAGGGACTTCAAATTAAGTTTACAAATCACACAAGTATTAATGGTTTCCTTGTTAATACTATTATAGCATGAATGCAAACATTTATCATAAACACAAAGATATATAATAATAACTATATTTATTATTGCCTCTAGGGCATATCTCCAACAGTCTCCCACTTGCACTAGAGTCATCTAATCTAGATTACATGGTAATATACCGAACACCCATGGCAGTTTGGTGTTGGTCATGTTTTGCCCTCGGGAGAGGTTTAGTCAACGGATCCGCCACATTCAGATCTGTGTGTACTTTGCAAATCTTTATATCCCCATCCTGGATATGTTCTCGAATAGCGTGAAAACGTAGCTTGATATGCTTCAGCTTCTTGTGTGACCTTGGTTCTTGCGCATTGGCTATGGCGCCCATGTTATCACAGTAGATAGACATTGGGTCCAGCGCACTAGGAACCACACCCAGCTCTGTAATGAACTCTTTCATCCATATCGCTTCTTGTGAAGCCTCCGAAGCAGCCATGTATTCCGATTCAGTTGAAGATCTCGCCACAACGCTTTGCTTTGCACTCCTCCAGCTAACTGCTGCACCATTCAAAATAAATACGTATCCAGATTGTGATTTAGAATCATCTGGATCGGTGTTCCAACTAGCATCGGTGTAACCATTAACAACGAGCTGTTCATCACCTCCATAAGAAAGAACCATATCCTTAGTTCTTCTCAAGTACTTAAGGATGTTTTTGACCGCTGTCCAATGATCCACTCCTGGATCACTTTGATATCTGCTAGTTAAACTAACAGCATATGCGATGTCGGGTCTAGTACATAGCATGGCATACATTAGAGATCCTATGGCTGAGGCATAGGGAGTCTTACTCATCCTTTCTCTATCTTCTGCCGATGTCGGACTTTGAGTTTTACTCAAGTTCGTATTGGGCAACATGGGCAAGAACCCTTTCTTGCTTTCTTCCATTCCAAACCTCTTTAGAACTTTGTCCAAATATGTACTTTGTGACAATGATATTTGGCGTTTCGATCTATCTCTATAAATCTTTATGCCTAATATGTAAGCTGCTTCGCCAAGATCCTTCATTGAAAAACTATTATTCAAATATTCCTTGACACTATTAAGAAGGTCTACATCATTCCCAATCAACAATATGTCATCCACATACAGTATTAAGAATGCTACAGAGCTCCCACTCACTTTCTTGTAAATACAAGCTTCTCCATAAGTTTGTATAAAACCAAAACTTTTGATTACCTTATCAAAACGTTGATTCCAACTTCGGGATGCTTGCTTCAATCCATAGATGGACCGTTGAAGCTTGCATACCTTGTTAGCATCTTTAAGATCGACAAAACCTTTGGGTTGTATCATATACAACTCTTCATCAATGTCTCCATTGAGGAATGCTGTTTTGACATCCATCTGCCATATCTCATAATCATAATATGCAGCGATTGCTAACATAATCCTCACAGACTTTAGCTTCGCTACCGGTGAGAAAGTCTCATCGTAGTCAACTCCTTGAATTTGTCGAAACCCTTTTGCGACAAGTCGAGCTTTATAGACAGTAACATTACCATCAGCATCTGTTTTCTTCTTGAAAATCCATTTGTTCTCGACAGCCTTCCGGCCATCCGGTAAGTCCACCAAAGTCCATACTTGGTTTTCGTACATGGATCCAATCTCGGATTTCATGGCTTCTTGCCATTTATTGGAATCTGGGCTCATCATCGCTTCCTCATATGTCTCGGGGTCATCGGTGTTGTCCACCAACATGACATTCATAACGGAATCATACCAATCTGGAGTGGTACGAGTTCTCGTTGACCTCCGAGGCTCTGTAGCAACTTCAACCGAAGTTTCATGATCACTATCATTAGCTTCCTCTCTTATTGGTGCAGGCACCATAGGAACTTCTTCCGGTGCTGCGCTACTCGCAATTTCGAGAGAAGGTTCGACAACCTCGTCGAGTTCTACTTTCCTTCCAGTCACTTCTTTCGAGAGAAATTCCTTCTCTAGAAAGGATCCATTCTTGGCAACAAAGATTTTGCCTTTGGATCTATGATAGAAGGTATACCCAATAGTTTCCTTCGGGTATCCTATGAAGACGCATTTTTCCGCTTTGGGTTCAAGCTTGTCCGGCTGTAACTTCTTTACATAGGCTTCGCATCCCCAAACTTTAAGGAACGACAATTTAGGTTTCTTCCCAAACCATAATTCATACGGTGTCGTTTCAACGGATTTAGATGGTGCCCTATTTAAAGTGAATGCGGCTGTTTCTAATGCATAACCCCAAAATGATAGCGGTAAATCTGTAAGTGACATCATAGAACGAACCATATCTAAGAGAGTTCGATTACGACGTTCAGACACACCATTACGCTGTGGTGTTCCCGGCGGTGTCAATTGTGAAAGTATTCCGCACTTCTTTAAATGCTCGCCAAACTCGTAACTTAGATATTCACCTCCACGATCAGAACGTAGAAATTTAATCTTCTTGTTACGTTGATTCTCTACCTCACTTTGAAACTCCTTAAACTTCTCGAAAGTTTCGGACTTATGTTTCATGAAATAGATATACCCATATCTACTCAAGTCATCCGTGAAGGTAAGAACATAACGATAACCACTGCGCGATGCTACACTCATTGGACCACACACATCGGTATGTATGATTTCCAATAAGTCTGTAGCTCGCTCCATCATACCAGAAAATGGAGTCTTAGTCATTTTACCCATCAGACATGCTTCGCATCTTTCAAGTGATTCAAAATCAAGTGATTCAAGAAGTCCATCGGAATGGAGTTTCTTCATACGTTTCACTCCAATGTGACCAAGACGACAGTGCCACATATAGGTCAAATTATCGCTTGATTTCAAACGTTTAGCCTCAATGTTATTAATATGTGTATTTCTACTATCGAGATTCAATATAAATAGACCATCTATCAAAGGTGCATGTGCATAAAACACATTACTCATATAAATCGAACAACCATTATTCTCGGATTTAAACAAGTAACTGTCTCGCAATAAACAAGATCCTGATATAATGTTCATGCTTAATGCAGGCACCAAATAACAATTATTTAAGTATAAAACTAATCCCGATGGTAGATGAAGAGGTAGCTTGCCGACCGCGATCACATCAACCTTTGATCCGTTTCCTACGCGCATCGTCACCTCGTTCTTCACTAGCTTCCGTTTATTCTGCAGCTCCTGTTTCGAGTTACAAATATGAGCAACCGAACCAGTATCAAATACCCAGGCACTACTACGAGTACTAGTGAGATACACATCAATAACATGTATATCAGATATACCTTTCTTCTTGATGTTGCCGTTCTTCAAATCCGCCAAGTACCTTGGGCAATTCCGCTTCCAGTGACCTTCTCCCTTGCAGTAAAAGCACTCAGTTTCAGGTTTAGGTCCAGCCTTGGTCTTCTTCGTCGGCGTGGTAACTTTCTTACCACCCTTCTTGAAGTGTCCCTTTTGCTTAGACTTGCCTTTCTTGAATTTGGTGGTCTTATTGACCATCAACACTTGGTGCTCTTTCTTGATCTCCACTTCTGCAGATTTTAACATAGCAAATAGTTCTGGCAACTCTTTGTTCATGTTCTGCATGTTGTAGTTCATCACAAAGTTCTTGTAACTTGGTGGTAGTGATTGGAGGATGCGGTAAACTCCCAAAGTATTAGGAATCACTATACCCAAACTTTGAAGTTTATTTGCGTGCCCAGACATCTTAAGCACATGCTCACTGACGGAGCTACCCTCTTCCATCTTGCAGTTAAAGAACTTTTCAGAAGCTTCATAACTTTCAATTGCCGCATGAGTCTCAAAGATTAATTTGAGATCCTCGACAATATCATATGGATCTGACTCTTCAAACCTTTTCTGAAGCTCCGATTCTAAACCATACAAGATAGCACACTGAACTATGGAGTACTGATTCTTCCGAGCAAGGTAAACATTCTTTACTTCATCGGTAGCATCAGCTGCAGGTGGGTCACCTAGCGGTGCATCCAGCACATAGGTCAAATTACCAGCTGTGAGGACAATCCTCAAATTGCGGAACCAATCCGCGAAGTTGCTTCCATTGTTTTTCAACTTTTCTTTCTCTAGGAACGCATTAAAATTGATGGTAGGGGCTGCCATTGATCTACAACATATTTGCAATAGTTTAGACTAAGTTTATGACAAATTGAGTTCAAATTAATTAATGAAATTAAACTAGGTGAACTCCCACTCAAAACAACATCCCTCACATTGTTTTAGTGATCACACGAACCAAATCCACTACATCAACACCGATCATCACGAGAGCTGATATAGTTTTAATGGCGAACAATCATCATGTTCATCATATCTACTATATGATTCATGCTTTGCCTTTCGGCGATCCGTGTTCCTGAGGCCATGTCTGTACATGCTAGGCTCGTCAAGATCAAACCTTAGCTTCCGCATAAGCAAATCTGGCTTGCTTACGTTGTATTCACCCGCGGAATCAAAGACACCCGATCATCACGTGGTGCTTCGAAGCAGCAAGCTTTGGCAACGGTGCATACTAAGGGTGAACACTTTAGAACTTGAAATTTATGTGCATGAGGGATCATCTTATAATGCTACCGTCGTCTACTAAGCAATACAAGATGCATAAAGGATTAACATCACATGCAATTCATAATATGTGATATGATATGGCCTTTCTTCTTTGTGCTTCCGATCTCCATCTTCAAGCACGAACATGATCTCCATCATCACCGGCATAGCATCAAGGTCAATGACGCTTCTTCATGGTTGTCGTCCGCCAGCTTCAACTATTACAACTATTTTGAATAGACACGCAGGTCTTAACAGAAATTAAAGACAACCATATGGCTCCTGCCGGTTGCCAACTTACAATAAGGATCATTGCATACATCAAATATAATCACAATCATGGCCATATCACATCACTGCACACCCCTGCAAAACAAAGTTAGACGCTTCTACTTTCTTTGCATATTTTACGTGGTTTGGGGCTTTCCATAAGTGTCGTTCTAACTTACGAACAAGAACCACAACATTGATACTAGCATTGTTGATCACCCGTTGTAAATTGGATCTTTACTATGCTAGGAGAAACAGGCACCCGCAAAGCCACTTATGCAAAACGAGTTGCATGTCAAGCGTGGAGCAAGTCTCATGAACGATGTCATGTAAGGTTAGCCCGGGCCGCTTCATCCCAACATACCGCAAGATGCAAAGTACACAAAAAGCAATCTACAATAAAAGCATCAACGCCCACAATGACCATTGTGTTCTACTCGTGCAACAGATCTACATATAGACACGGCTCTGATACCACTGTAGGGGTTCGTAGCATGGAAAACAAAAATTTTCTATCGCATACAAACAAACAAGCCAAGATCTATCTACTAGATTGCAGCAACGAGTCGATGGAATAACTCACCCTCGAAGATTCCAAAGTGTTTAACGAGAGCAGATTCTCGTGGGTGATGTAGTCATACTCTTTCCGATCTCAAGATCGCGTAGACGATCCTTCCGGCGCCGCGTTCCCGCAGCGCTCCCGCAGTCGGTCACACGTTCGGTACTCGACGAAGACCTTCCTCTCCCTTGTTCCAGCAGGCAGCGGAGGTTGTAGCACTCTCCTCGCGATTCCGGCAGCACAACGGCGTGGTACCGGAGGTAGAGGGGAAATCCCGCAGGGCTTCGCCTTAAGCCGGTGCGAGTATGGTGGAGCTTATGAGAGAGGCTATTAGTGGTCTAGTAATTAGACACACCAATTAGAAGGCTCTAAACCAATTAGAAGGCTCTAAACCAAATAGCTCTAAACCGGGGTCTAGATCTAGGGTTTAGTTTAGAGGATAGGAAACTTGTGTGTGCTAGGAGGGAGCCCTGCCCCTCCTTATATAGGTGGGAGGGCTGGCCGGCCAAGGGGAGGAGTTCCTCCCCAACTCGGCCTAGGGAGGTGCGCCGGCCAAGGGGAGGAATTCCCCTCCAACTCGGCCTCCACCTCTCCTCCTCTTTTCCCACTTCCCAAAACTGCCGTTTGACTTTCAAACTAGCCGTTTGACTTTTCAATTTAGGATTTAAATAAATCCTTTATTTGGGACAGCAAGAATACTTAGTACATGATGCAATCATTCCAACTTACAATGACACATTCATGTACCCTTCCCCCTCCGGAGCGCCGGACATTCCGGGACCTTCTAGAATGTTCCCGATGAAAACACCGGAACCATTCCCCAACTCCGAAACGGAACTTTCCTTATATGAATCTTATTCTCCGGACCATTCCGGATCACCTCGTGATATCCCGGATCCCATCCGAGACTCCGAACAACATTCGGTCTCTTTCTCGTAATACCATAACTACTCAAACAACGTCGAATCCTTAAGTGTGTCTCCCTACGGTTCGTGAATTATGCGGACATGATCGAGACACTTCTCCGAACAATAACCAATAGAGGAATCTGGAAATTCATATGGCTCCCACATATTTCTACGATTACTTTGCGATCGAATGAACCACTTACATACGATACCAATTTCCCTTTGTCTCACGATATGTTACTTATCCGAGGTTATGATCGTCGGTATCTCTGCATACCTAGTTCATCCTCGTTACCGATAAGTACTCTTTTCTCGTTCCCGTGATATGTGATCCCTTGTGACCAAGTCACATGCTTGCAAGCTAATTGAATGACATTTCACCGAGAGGGCCCAGAGAATATCTATCCGTCATGTGGATGGACAAATCCCACTCTTGATCCATGTGTTTCAACCAATACTTTCCGAACACTCAATGCCACCTTTATAGCCACCCTGTTACGGTGTGGTGTTTGATGACATCAAAGCATCCATCCAGTAAAGGTGATATGCATGATCTCATGGTCGAAGGAATTAGGTTACTATGTATCAGAAAGCATATAGCAATTGAACTATTGAAATGACTTGATCTTTATGCTACGCTTGTCTATAGGAGTATGTCCACCATATCATTCTCCTAATGATATGATCTTGTTGTTGACAACATCTCAATGTTCATGACAAAGAAACCACATCATCAATCAACCAACAAGCTAGTGAAGTATAGAGGCTATACTAGGGACTTCAAATTAAGTTTACAAATCACACAAGTATTAATGGTTTCCTTGTTAATACTATTATAGCATGAATGCAAACATTTATCATAAACACAAAGATATATAATAATAACTATATTTATTATTGCCTCTAGGGCATATCTCCAACAAGAGAGAGGTGTGGGATGAGAGAGAGAGATGAGGGGGAGGCTCGGGTAGATAGAGAGAAAAAGAGAAGAGGGTTTAGGTTAGGGTAAGGTGGTAGGTTAGGTTTTCCTCATGGTCAAGGCAAGGGGTGGTGATGGTGTGTAGGGTTGGAGCATGGCCAAGGCAAGACCAACCAAGGGGTTTAGGGTTTTGGTGATGAGCCAACAAGATCATGCCAGAGATGGAGGAGATGGTGGTGAGGTGAGGCTTGATGCACAAGGCAAGGAAAGGAGATCAAGATCAAGGTGAGGGGGTCTTGAATAAGAGAGAAAGGGGAAACTCACAAAAGAAAGGATCCACTCAAAAACCAAAGAAAACCCAAAGGAGAAAGAATGGTGGTGCTTTGCATGGCCCATGCAAAAACATTAAATGCCATGTTTTACTCTTGTGAAAACAGAATAAATGATCATGGCATTTGTGCCTATGCATTCCCAAATATGGAATAAAGGCCAAGCAAAAGGAATTAGAATTAGATCCATGTGGAGTAGAAGGGGATGACCATATTTGAATAAAAATGGGCCATGCTAGTGTGTTTGTGCCACTAGGTATTTAGTAAGCCCGAAAATATCCCAACATGAGCATAAACCCCAAAACAACCCATATGGAAGCTAGAAAAGGGTTCCACTCACAAGGCATGCAAAGGTGGCCATGTGGCTCTCATAAACCAATAATGTGAAAACAATATGGTGCATATATGAGAGCATGTGGAGATAGAATTGGATCCATCCCAACCCACATGAGCTAGAGGTAAAACCAAATAAAGTGCAAAGCTCATATTTAGTTGGATGGTGGACTTATAAGGTAGTGGCATAGAAAGGTGATGGAGTTGAATAAAAGATATGCCCCCAACTCAACTTGGGCATTTAAACAATATATCAAGAACCAAATACAATTTACAATGCATATGAGAGAAGAACCAAATCAAAAGGGTTTTATATGATGCTCAAATGCAAGGTGGCATGATGACATGAGCATGATATAATGATGATGCAACAATTATATATATGAAGTAGCCATTATATAGACTAGGCTAGTAGCATTGCAATTGTTAGACAATTGGGATGCTACACCCTTCTCTGACCATGATGTTGTATTGTTCGGTTGAAAGCTCATCAAACACCAATGGCTCCTCCAAGATCGAATCCCGAAATGCCCGTGGGTATATCTCCACCCGCGCGTTGTCAACGAACCATGCGATGTAGTTGTTGAAAGCATCCCGATTGAAGGGCCTATCCTGTTCTCCTTTTGCTTTCCTAGCCTCGGTCACACACCTCCTGAATTTCTCAAGGTGCTTCCTATGAAGCTTGGGCCAATCCTTCTCCTTCCTCTGCTTCTTCCTGTCCAAGCTGCACACAACAACAACAAGTCAAAAAGCATTATTTGGCGAATGATAAGCACATCACATGGTAAGGCAGTTAATATCTTACCTATGGAGCCCTATGTCCGTGTCCTTCCACTCAGGCGGTACAATCTGAAATAACCAAACTGGGTCATGACACGGTGAGGCTGGTGATACTCAACAGCCCACATGCACACCATGGGGCAACACATTAGCCACAGACGAGATTCTCTGAGGCAAATAGGGTTAAGGCGATAGTCCTCCGGAACACCAAAGCGGCCCCCTCGACCGTATGGCTCCCACGTCACCTGCATCATACCACACTCATGTCAGGGTCAAAGATTACAAGTTCAAGACATATAATTGACCGCCGTCGCTGAAATTACCTGATCCATGGTGATCGTGTCAAACTCGTTGGTGTACCTCTTGTACGCCTCCAGTGGGTTCGTTGGCGGTTCGGAGACCACATCCCACTTGTAAGCCCACGTGGGGAGAAGGTAGTCGTTGCCGTTATCAATGTAAGGATTGAATGACAACAATCTGGGCCGTCCAATGGAGAAGCGTTCCCAGCTCCACACCGAAAGAAGGAGCAAACAACCACCAATCCCTGAATCGGCGGCGCTCCTAAGGCAAGCGTCATCCATCTGCAGATGAAGTGAACAACCATTTGGTAAGAACACATTTTTTTGAGATAGTGCAGAAATATACAACAACATTTGTAAATAACTCATTACCCGACGGTACAACCAGGCCAACGCCGCAGAACCCCAACTGAAGGTAGAGTCGAAAAAAACCAGCAACTTGAGCCAATGCCACTGAGCACGATCCCCACTGCTGTCAGGAAACAGAGTCCTCGTGATAATGTACCAGACATACACACGAGTGTATGTCTTGATCGTCTCCTCATCGGCATCCTCGGGGCAAATCTTGAAATTCTGGATGATCCAAGTAAAAGTAGCCCCGGCAGCGACCCTCAGTTTTTTCCCCTTCTTGTTTATAGCCTCGGGTGGATCCTTCCCTATAAGGGAGACCATCTCCTCACGCCACCCGTCTGAATCCGAGGACATGCACACAAGGTTTCCCTCGATTGGGAGTGCCAGGATCATGCTCATGTCCTGCAAGGTGATCGTAGTCTCACCGGTCCTAAGGTGAAATGTGTGCGTCTCCGGCCTCCATCGGTCCACAAGCGCGGTGATCGCAGCAGGGTTGAAGGCCGGTGTGGACCGAGTGACCATGTGGATAAAGGGGAGGAGTCCTAGCTGCTGGATGTACGGAGTGTACCGCGCATCATAACGCATCTTGCCAGACGAGACCTCGTGGTACCTAAGTCGAAGGGGTTGAAGCTCCTGCAAACATACAATGGCAAAATGTTAGATTTCCATCTAAACAAACATGGCATCTTGTTCGACTTGCATTGAAGTTTTTAGTACCTGTCTCTTATCCGACATCTTGTAGGCACGGTGTTGAACATCATAGTGAGCATTGTTTTGAAGGGGGTTTAGAGTCATCCTACATATTCAAAACAATAGAGAGAATAAGAACAAATAAAAAATGTCCATCTTATTCCAACTATAGTTGACACATATAGTTCTAGCATCTAGCATCTAGTTCTACCCTACTATACCTATAATTCTAACACGAACAAAAATTTCCTCCTACTCTACCTATAATTCTAGGGTTTCACTATCCCAAAATAACTAGGGTTTTACATGCATTCCTAATATTGCAATCTAGGGTTTCAAGATCCAACTTACAAGCATTCCTAAACCTAAAGATCAAGTAAACATGGCAATGGTTCATACAATCTATGGTTTCACCATACAATCTAGGGTTAGACCAAAAATTGCAAATTAGGGAGAAAAAAGGAGAAATTTGTGGATGTAATTGAGAGGGATTAGAGAGAATACCTGGGGGAGGGGATTGGGAGCACAAATCTTGGAAGAAATTCACCAATCTGGCCTGTTTGGGGGGGGGAGATTAGGTGGAGAGCGCCGCCGCCGCCATGTGTGTTCGGTCCTGGGAGAGGAATGAGAAGGGTCTGGGAGGGCGGGCTCGCGCGCAGATAGAAGACCTAAAGTGCGGCGCCAGGCGCAACGGCGCCGCACTGTGTAGTGTGGCGCCACGCTACAAGGCGCCGTACTAGCGGGACCGGGCCCGCGGGGCTCCACGCTGGCAGGTGCGCGGCGCCAGGCGTAATGGCGCCGCTCTTCAAGGTGCGGCGCCACTCTGTATGGCGTTGCAAAAAGGGTTAGTTCCGTGAATTTCTTCTGGCCAAAGTTCATTTCGTGAAATTGTTATTTTTTTGGGTTATTTTCGTCCATTCCGCCCCTTGACGTGGCTCTCCTTGTTGGTCTGACAACATGTGTTTGACGTGGATGTTGCACATGAGCATAGTGTTTTGAAAATGGTTTAAGGATTTTCTAATCCAAACATGAATTTGTATGTGCTTATTCTTAACATATTTATTTTGGGAACTTAACATAATTATTACTAATACTGTTTTTCCGAAAATTCTTTGCCGGACGGGATTTGCTCAAACCTAGCGTCAATCCTCTCTCTCCAAACAAGCACTTAGGGACGCGTTTGATAGGTAGCATCCCCGCCAAATAGGCTGCCGAGATGCAAACAACCGATGATTGGATGCTCGGCACACCAGCACGATATGGCCAACAGGCACCACGAAGCACCTCTGGGCCAGGTCATCGGGGAACAGCCGAATCAGTGGTTTTCGTGGAGCCAGGTCCTGGCGCAGCGAAAAGTGGAGACGCCGTGCGCACGTGAGCCCAACGAGATATGGCGGGAGACCCAGTTTTCGCGGCTCCGTTCCACGCCAAAGGTCAGTCGCACCTCCTCCTTTCGGTCACCTTCCGCCAGAAATCTCCATTTTTTCTTTTGATACCGGCGGCGGGGGACACAAATCTACCGGCTGACTCCATCTACTCTAGCACTGGACCATCCTCGTCTCCAGCACGAGATCCACAACATCTTCTCCATCGACATGATGAGATCTTCTTCCTCCTCAACCTCGCCACTCTACCTATTTCCCATGGAGGACTAAAAGCACTCTTTTCTTCCCCGAACCTGGCTACTCTACCTTTTATGTCCCCATAGTGAGTAGATAACATTCAGGTCGATTTCGCGAGTACTCATGTTAGGTCGAATTCAATACGTTGACCGACTGAGGCTTATCCATCAGGCAACATCACTAATAGATGTGATTTAGGCCTAGATGATACTCGTTCACAACAGAGCTCTTAGGCGTGCTGCCTTTCCACTAGTCACACATGGTCCAATGCTAGTCCGAGGTCAGGAGATGATTGCAGATCTAAACTACATCTACAACTCAAATGACGTAGAGGCTCAAATGCTTTGATGAAAAGAGCACCCTTCTTTGAACTTCTCAAAAGGTTTAAAGTGAGAGGATTGCTACCAGATAGCATTCACGATCCATGGAAGAGCAAGTTGCTACATTGCATGTGGTAGGGCATAACAAGCGGTTCAAAGTGATCCACATCACATTGAAGAGATCCATAGAGACAATATCCCGTAATTTTAATCAAGTCATGTTCGCAATTGGGGAGCTGAGAGAAGAGATGATCAAGCCACCAAATGTCCAAATGGTCAAACTCCAAGCATGATAAAAACAACTACATATGGTTTTCGTTTTTCAAGGTGATGTCTAATTATGTATTTTCCATTCTTCCAAACCAGGCAAGATGGTTTCCATATTATGACTATTTTTGTGTTTCATCGCAGGATTGTATTGGTGCAATTTGTGGTACTCATGTCACTGCTAGAGTACTGAGATCATAGACTGCGGCATACAGGGGAAGAAAGCACTACACACTCCAGAATGTGCTTGCTTTTGTTGATTTCGATCTCAAGTTCACATGTGTTCTAGCTGGCTGGAACAGGTCATCCTATGATGCAAGCATTCTTGCTGATAGCTTGTCAAGTGCTAATGGGATTAAAATCCATGATGGTAAGTTCTACCTAGGATATGCTGGATATGCGTACACCTTGGATTTTTTTCACCCTTCAGGAAAACCAGTTACCATCTAAATGGATTATCTGCAAGGAACAAACCACAAGTTCTCATGGAATTGTTCAAACTTAGACATTAGCCTTCGAGTCACCATAGATAGGGCATTTGCTTCTCATGGAATTGTTCAATCTCAGACATTAGCCTTCGAGTCACCACATAGAGGGAATTTGCTGCTCTGAAGAACAAATTGAATATTGTTGACTAGAAGCCATTCCACCCTTTCGCCACTCAAGTTAAGCTAGCTCTAGCATGTTGCATTCTGCACAACTGGATCTTAGGGTGGGGTATTGATGAACTTATGTCGAATGAAAAAATGTTACTCCTGGTGAGGTTGAAACTGTTCATGGCGTGGAACAAGGAGAATAGAAGCTTGGACAACATAAAAAAAGGTTGAACTCCCCTTTAATTGTTGTTGACGAACATGTAGTCTGAATTTGTAGTTAGGGTCATACTCATGAACTACCATTCTTAGTAGCTAGGAACCGAACTGAACTAGGGGCCCGTAGTACCTATGTCTAAAGTGATAAATAGCCATTTGATTTGCTGTTGTGTGATGGTAGTGAAGTTTGTTAAGGTCACCACTAGAGAGAAGAGGTGAGCACAAACATAGGCTGCATGGAATCAAACATGCGGCCTTGCATCGAAAGAGCAATTCCTGCTCCATGCCAGATCGAAAACTAGACGTGAAGTACCAAACGAACCCAAGAACATAACCCAACGGCTGTTTTTCCATGGCTAGATCGCCCAAAGTCTGCCTCTGGGAGCCCTAGAATAGAAGCCTCCTACCAACTACGCCATAGGAGTTCGGTTGTTGTATGATGAGGTGGGACCCTTTAGTGGGCTACACAACATTCTCTTTCGCGGGCTTGATAGGTGTACATGTCCATACAGGAAGGACATATCGACCCCATATATCGTTGAATACCATATAATCTAGCAATTCCCATATGATGTTTTCTGTAAAAAAAAGTCAACATGAATCTAATTTGGAAGATCTCCAAACTAAAAAGTGATAGTCAATTGGGAGGTGGTGTTTTGGCTCCCAAATGAACCTATTACGAAAAATACATAAAAAATAAATTTTAAATTGTCAAAAAATTCCTGAAAAACAATTCGCGTATACATTCTGACATTTTATGCCTGTACACAAGTTTTTAGAAAGAATGAACATTTTATGTGCCTTGTAAGACAAAAAACATGTTCGTGAATAGTTGGAGCACTGAAATTTGACTTTTTTATATGGGATATCTAAAATGTTATTTTCACTGGCAAACTTGTGTGCGAACATTTAGTGTCTGGATGTACATGCAAATATTTTTTCTATTTTTTTTGTCATTTTGAAATATATTTTCACATAATGGGTTCGTGAGCTGAATTTGATTTCCGTGGGTATAAGTACAATTTGTGAGATAATTTTTGCCTGGCTAAAAAAGTTGAGAGAAATTTGCGGGGAATTTGGCACCTAGTAATTCGTTGAACATTGGTTGTGTTTGAATATTCTTGTGCAAAATTTCTCGTCCACGCCAAGGTGCACCGACAAAACAGGGGGCACAACTGTTGTATGTCCACGCGAGCCGCGCCAACGGGCCGCACCACATTGGGCCGCCGCGGCTCGCCGCACGGAACGGCCAACGGAGGGAGGCCGATACGGTGGGCAACCAGTCCAGAGGACGGTGTCAACACAGCAGTTATCACTTGTTCCAGCACCCAATGCGACGCTCCGACGTGCCCACCATTGCCGTGCTCGCATTTAACACCGAACCTTTGATGCTACTAGCATAAAGCCACCCGTCGAACTTCATCTCTTCCCAAACCCCTCCAGCCAGCATCCCTCTCCTCCACCGTACCGCAGCTTGACACCATGTTCCCGCCGGCGGCATCCACGGTGGTGCCGGACCCGGCCCGGTTCTTCGCGCCGGAGCTCCTCTCCGCGCCGCTCCCAACAAACTCCTTCTTCCAGAACTTCGCGCTCAACGACGGCGACGTGCCGGAGTACATCCACCCTTACCTGATCAAATCCGCCGCCGGAGGGCTGACTGTTTGCTACCCGAGGCAGAGCCACTCCGCGTCCTCCGTCGTCCAGACCTTCGTGGCAGACCTCACCATCTCCTCCCCGTCCGACACCGCCGCCGCGGTCGACCACCGCATCGCGGCCTTCGACGACCTCTCGGTCACCCTCGACGTGTCGCCTTCCCTGCGCGCGTTCCTCGTCCGTGGCAGCCCCTTCGTCACCGTGTCCGCCACCGCTGGCATCACCGTCGCCACCTCCGCCCACGCCTTCGTTGACGCCGCTCCCTGCGACCGCACGCACACCAAGTGGCGCCTCCGGATGACCAGCGGCCAGACTTTTCTCCTGTACGCCGACGCGCCGGTTCAGCTCACGCGGTCCGGCGACTCGCAGCTGTCGTCGCCGTGCGGGTTCTCCGGTGTGGTACGCGTGGCGTATCTACCTCACGCGGCCATGGAGGCCGATCTTGATCGCTACAGTGGGTGCTTCCCGACGGCAGGGGAGGCCGTGCTGAACCGGCCCTTCAGCATCGAGTACACGTGGCGCGCGCAGGGATCGGGGGACCTGCTCATGCTCGCGCATCATCTTCACCTCCAAGTGCTCTACGAAGATCGCTCCGTCCGGGTGCTCAAGGACTTCCGGTACAGGAGCATCGACGGCGACCTGGTCGGTGTTGTTAGTATAATTCTGATCTAAGTCAGCTCGCGTGTGCTGCGTGAGTTAGATGTTCAGTTAGATGTGTGCGTATGTATGTAGGCTAGCTTAGGCGTTAGTTACGGAAGCACCGAGCATGGCTCGCGGAAAGCTCGGTGACGACCGGTTCATGCGCGTGAGGGAGTGGCTCACGTTTGAGGCATGCCGGTCCGCAAGGGGCTCGTGTGTACGTGCGCACGAGGACCGCATGAGGTAGTTGCTCAGGTGCTGGAGACTATAAAACATCATGTAATCAGTGGCATTCGGTTTGAGCCAGCTGAAAAGAGGAATACGACTAGGGCATCTGTGCGCCCACGGCGGCGTTCGTGCGCCGGCCGGAGAAAATACTTATGCTTCTTCTACCTCCGACTGGTGAGCTGTGAGAGAGCTAGGTAGAAGAGAGGGTGCAGCCTCGGGCTGCACCAACAGGTGTCGTCGGCAATTCGTGGTTCCTAAATCCTGGCGCAATATCCCGCAGCTTGTCCCCGACATGGCATTCTAAACAGGGCTTCAACGATGGCGGGGTGGACGAGATCGTGGCCGCGCTGCGCAAGGACGTGGATTGCCTGGCCTCATCCCCCATCACGACCAGTTCGTGCTACCTCTACGGCAAGGCGGTGGCCAGGGCGGCGAGGCTGGCGCTGATCGCGGAGGAGGTCGGGTGCCCGGACGTCATCCCGGAGGTGCGCCGGTTCCTGAGCGCCACCCTCACGCCATGGCTGGACGGAAGCTTCGAGGGCAACGGGTTCTTGTACGAACCCAAGTGGGGCGGCCTTGTGACCCGGCAGGGGCTGACGGACGCTGGAGCGGACTCTGGTTTCGGGATCTACAACGATCATCACTATCAGCTGGGTTACTTCTTGTACGCCATCGCCGTGCTCGTCAAGATCGATCCGTCCTGGGGGAGGAGGTACAAGTCTGACGTCTACTCCATCCTCGCCGATTTCATGACTCTGTCCAGAGAAAGTGGCGCCAGGTGCACCAGGCTGAGGAACTTCGATCTCTGGAAGCTGCATTCCTGGGCCTCCGGGGGGCTGACAGAGTCCGGCGACGGGCGCAGCCAGGAGAGAACCGGCGGGGCTGTCAACGCCTATTACTCCGCCAAGCTCCTCGGTCTGAGCTACAAGGATAGCAGCCTCATCACCGCCGGCACGACGCTGACGGCGTTCGAGATACTGGCGGCACGTACATGGTGGCATGTCCCGAAGGAAGAAGGGGCGATGATATACCAGAACGAGTTCAGAAGTGGTACCCGTGTCGTCCATGTCGTGTCGGCGAACAAGAGAGACGGCGACCACCCGCCGGAACGCAGGCTGGGGCTCCAGGTGCTGCCGCTGCTGCCGATCACACAGGCTCTTTTCTCAGACACTGAGTTCGTGCGCGAGCTGGTGGACTGGGCCATGCCGCCCTTGTCGAGGCAGGGCGTCGGAGAAGGGTTGAAGGGCGTCGTGTATGCCTTGGAAGGGATTTACAACAAGTACTCGGCGCTGGAGAAGGCGAGGGCGCTGACGGCGCACGGCGGCGGCAGCACGCTGACGAACCTGCTGTGGTGGCTCCACAGCCGCGACCCTCCATTCGACCGTGCCGTGGAGTGGCTGTCCACCTGCCTGTTCAGGCCGCAGCCAGTGGACGCGTTAGCTATGTCTCTCGAGCGTCGGCCCCCCTAGCTAGGGTTGAAGCCCATGCATCTCGCCGGTGATCCAGATGTGTTTTCAGTTTAGCCTGCAGCCACAGCACTCTCTGGTGGGTTAAATAATTCATGGTGATCTGGAACTGAGTTTTCTTTTTTTTCTGAAGAAATTTGGGACCGAGTTATGTTCGACTTGCTGTTTCCTGTGTCATGTTTGAATGTTTGAAAGTCACCGATTGGAGCTAGAGGTGAATATTCTTATCTTTCGAGTAATTATAGATCCTCTACATCTTTATCTTTAGCTCCGTATTCTATGTCTTGGTCTACACCTTCTATGCCTCCAGAAAGATCTGGTTTCTCATAGTAGATTTCTCCTCTTCGAGTTCCTAGGAAGTTGCCTCATCGATCTGTTCACAATATAACCAAGGGTATACATGAGTGTTTCATGCATTATCTACAACAATGGATCATAGATTCTAGGCATATACTCCCTCCATTTTAAAATATAAGATGTTTTAGTTTGTGAAACAAATGTATCTAGACTTGTTTTAGTACGTGGTTCACTCCTGTTTAGAGTGAATCTAGACACTAAAAGAAGTCTAGATATATTTTCTTCACAAATCTAAAATATTTTATATTTTGAAATGGAGGAAGTACAAGTTGTTGATAATGACTTCTTTTGAAAAGGTAAGTTCTATTAGAAAAATTATGTCCACTAGTGTCCACGGGTTGTTAGGTCTTCATGAAGTTCCTTTCCCACCAAAACACTTTATAGATATGTGCTACTTTTCTACAAAAATCTTTCGCCTTGTTGCTCTTATGTATGTACCCTGAACACAGTAGTATATCTGAGTTATTCAAGTCTTTCTTCACGACCCCACAGTCCATCCTTTATGAAAAGTTTTGGTTAGTGGTACCCTCCCTTCAAAGACACTCAAGTTATCACCCTGGATCACAAGATGAGGATGTTATGGGATCCTACTCGCCACTCCTAGCTCGACCTATCATCCAAAGAAATATGATAGAAAATATTTTTGAATCCTTCGCCCCATAATAAGATCTATGGTCAGACTATCTATACGGCGCCAGAATAACTGACTATATTTTTTGTTAATTCTATAGTTACTTTATCGGTGGAACCTCAACCACATGTTCCTAACATGTATTCCAACATCTCATAGTTTATTTCATTCATAAAACTGTATTTGAATTTTAATACATCTGATCATATCTTTGAAAAGTAGTTTGTATGAAATATTTCAAAGAACATTCAAGATTCAACTTGCATGATAACTTCGAGATAATGCATTTCAAATGTTCTACTTGAGCCTAGACCTCGTGGTTTGAAAGAATATCATTGTCAAGGACATTGTTTAAAGAACTAAGTTTGATACAATTATGCATAGATGTGAAATGCATTCTTGGTGTGTTGTTAATCCCCCCAATGATTTTGGATTTGTTCTTGTTTTAGGAATAATTACCAAATTGTCCTTACAGGGTTATTGTGTATTTATTTTGTCTTAATAATGGTGTATTATTGATTTGGATGAATTTCGCTTTGAATATTCTTAAAATTTAAAAGTATTATTTAGATAATATTTATGAAATTTTATTGTAATTATAAATTGATTTGAAATACCTTAAGTTTTAGGTATTTTAAATACCTTAAGTTTTCATTCAACTAAATTATTTTCAAAAATTTCACAAAAGTAGAATTTAAATTCCTCACATTAATCCTTATACATTTTCTATATTTTGGAAATGACCAAATTATCTTACGCCCGCATGTCAGTCCAGCTGGTTAAGTGGACTCAATACGAACCGGTTTGGCCTAGACCGACCCACTCGCACTCATATCTACATCTGCATCTGCATCTGTTATCTTGCATGCACTCTCGTGCCGCCGCAAGCATCGCTTGGCCATCCCGTACGGCTTCGCCGTCATGCTCTATTGCAATCACTTCTCCTCGGTCCTCTCCACACTTCTATCCTTCTAGATTTGTGTATAGTTCCTCCTCGTGGCCGTGCCTAAACCTAACCCTAATTCTAGGATTCTGCCATGGCTACGGCATCGTGTTTTGGTGCTCCTCCGGCGTCTCCTTGGCATTGGAGTATGTCTCTGATTCTTTTATGTCATAGGCGTGACCTGACTCGGGTTGAGATTACCTTGGAGTACTCTGTATGCCGTTATCGTCATCATCTTCCTCGACTTTGGCTGTTGCATGGTTGAGCTATGCTCCCTACCATGGCTTCCATCTAGGTATGTGTAACATCCCAGCATTTAGGAACCCAGCATTTAGGAACCAACGAAGGTTAGATTTAGGAATCTGTGATATTGCATGCATTCATCTGTGAAAATGTGGGTAATTTTTTTGCCAAATAAAAACCTAAAGTGATCAAAGTTTCTTTCATGCTTTGAGATTAGGTATAGTCTTGGAGGATGATTGTTATAAACCTTGATATGATCTTTGTAGATTTGTGTGTTTTGGGAAATGAAATTTGAATGTTGGAATTATAATGTAGAAGGATTTAGAATTAGGTTTGAGTGATTTGATTTAATCAAGAGGTGATAATTAGTAACTCAAACTTTAAATAAATAACATAATAAATAAAATGAATATTAACTTATTCAATAAATGAGATACCAAAATGTAACTTATTGGAATCTTTACAATAGTACATGAAACAAAAGAAGAATCTTTATATATCAAGTAATAGTACAATCTTTATTACAAAGGAATAAAATAAAAAGTACAAAAGAATAAAATAAGGATTACAATTGAATAAGAGGATATTACAAGTGACTATTCTATAAAGAAAAAGAAAAACCTAAACTAAAGTCTTGATCTTCAAGTCTGGTACCTGCAAAATAAACTGAAACTAAAAAAAGAAAGAAAGTTAAGGTTAGAATTAATTTACTCTTAGATTTGACAGTGAAGTGCACTAAAAAAACTGAAACTGTTCAAGGTTCATCATGGAGTAATCTTTTAAGGGGCAAGTTTCACCAATATGAAAGAATATATCTTTCATAATTTTAAGCCATAAGTCAAATAAACAGCAAGGAGGGGCAAGTTTCACCAGCCAAGTAGATGTAACCAGATAAAAGTAACTTCACATCCAGAGCATATCCACAAGGTGTGCAGCAGACACACAAGCAGCACACACACCAAACTGCATGGTGTGTGTTGTCAGCCCAACAGCAACAGCTCAATCACACAAAACTGCTCAACACAACCGTGGGAAGCAAACCCCACACCATTCTCTGGTGCATACACACCAAGAACAGTAGCCCAGCTAAACCAAGCCAAAGCCATGCAAGATCACATGAACTAAACCCTGGGTCATCTCACCAAGATGGTGACATAAGGAGGGGTAGAATAGGTGGATAGCAAGGACAAGATCAAGCCACCAGGACCAGGTGGTGGAGGGCTAGATCAAGGACAAGCCAGAAACTGGAAGTACCAAGGGGAGGACCATATCAAGCTAGCCACAAGATCAACAACAACAACCAAGTGTGGTGAGTAGTAACAGACCATCACATAATCTATCTATCTAAGCTAGACAAATATTTATGAGTTGTCTCATACTCCACTTCTCAGAAAAACACCCAAGTGGGGTGAATCCATCATGGAAGTTTTAAATATTAAAGCAACCAGGAAACTATATAGATCTACCTAGGATCTCAGGACAACATCATTGATCCTAGTTATCAGGTTACAACTTAAATTTCAAGAATGAATATAGCCAAACATCTAAAGTTCTAGGCACACCTCTTAAATAGGAGTAGCACCTTAGAAATTCATCTTATGAATTCATATAATTCATCAAGCCTACAAATCATTTTTTCCCAAACTTTAACTCAGGAATCAATAGCTGGTATCACTACCAGAACCAATCCATGAGAAATAATAGGAGAAGGGTCTAATCCCTAAACCTCAGACCAACATCATAGGTCTTAGGGATTTAAGGAAAGAAGTTTCTACTTATCTTTAATGCCAAACTCATCTTAAGCTTGAACAAAACCAAGCTAAGTAATAGAATCTAGTCTTGTGTGCCATATTAGAATGGTGTCACAAGAACAGTTCTGAACTAAGCAGGTTAAGCATCCAATCTTCACAGATACAACCAACCAACTATAAATCATTTTCCTGTTCTTAATCACAGGAATCATAACCAGGAATATTCATATATATATATCATCACTGTAATAGACCATTTGTGTCATGGTATTGCACGACAGATGCTACTGGGGTAGCTTACGTAGAGGGAGCAAGGTGACGTAGGAGAATCCGGGAGCGAGATTGGCACACGATGTATCTAGGTTCACGTCCCCTCGGTGGAGGATCGCTACGTCCTGCTGTCAATCCAGTATATGATCATAGATTGGTTCACATGGGAGCCGTCGTAGGCGGAGGGAGAAACTAGATCTAATATGACGTGGGAGAAGATGCCCCGTGGGGGTGCCCCTGGTGGCTTTATATATGCAGTCAATTAGTGTTTACAAGTATTTGGAGGGCTTTGTATTGAAGTCGCCGCCTTGGGCCTCCAGTCGGCACTTGTCGCATGGGCCCAGTATACGCCAGTCAACGTATTGGGCGAGTCGACCCGCTCAGGGCTAGGTTTCAATCGGCTCGATCCATCTGGCGACTCTGCTTCGTGGGTATACCCCGATTGGTATTCCCCCATAAATTTGATCTCAAACTTTATATGAATCTATAAGCCAATAACTAAATATAAAGTGACCTCATCACTCAGAGCTCACTGTCAGCACCTAAGTAATGTCAGTGATGAGCTCTCAAACCACTAGAATCTCCAAACAACAATTACAAAGCAACCTTATCATCTGAACCATATCAAAGTTAACAATGGGACCCAGTTGATACGCCACTAGCATCATCAAAGCTAACCATCAGCAGAAACCACAACAAGTCACCACTCAATAGGTTTAAGGATCATCAATACATGATCCAACTCATCAGATATTCAATTAACAGAGGGATTTGAACCCTAAGCAGAACAAATAATCCTAATCAGGATATGACACTAACTAGGAATGGCCACTACCAACATTTAGCATGGGATGGCCTAGCACAGAGAGCACGAGGGGGAGAGGAATAACTTACCTATGGTCCTCGCTGAAGAATAGAAGAGGAAGCAGAGAAGGTCGACGAGCACGTCGGCATGGGGAGCACCCCCAAGGGAGCGCTGCGACCCACACAATGCCACGGTGGCGACCATAGCCAGGCCTGGAGGCGAGGAGCACCACCACAGCACATGACAGCAACGGTGGCGACAACAACCACATCACCCCAAACCCTAGGGTTCAGGATGAGGCAAATTTGGCCACGAGAAAGCTCCATAGCCAAATCGAATTGGACAGAAGGGTAGCCCGTGGTCGACAACCTCGCCCTGCATCACGGTAGCGGCCAGGAGGAGAAGAGGAGGATAAGGTGGAGCGAGTGACATAGGGAGTGGGCTGGACTGGGCCAAAACCCCTTCGGGGTGTGGTTTTGGTTCTGTCCTATTGGGCCACCAGGGCCCAATAAACCAAATAGGCAGCCCATTTACCTAAAGGCCATTTTTAATAAATAGGAAAAGAACAAAATGCCCCTGAATTTAAATAAATTCTAGAAAATAAAAATCCAAAAATTATAAATAAAATATTTTTGGATTCACAATAATCCAAACTATCCAAATAAATTAAGAAACAAAATTTTAGACATATAAATTTTATTAAGAATTTTGTAATATATATATTCCTTATGGATTTTTTACAAAATTATAGAAAGATGATAAAAATAAATAAAAATCACTTACATTATATATTAATATTGTAGTATTTTAAAAAATACTAAACAAATATTTAATATCAATTTTTTGGTATTTAATGATAATTCTTAAAGGAATTATTAAGTAAATAAAATGCAAATAAATTGAAATAAAATAAAAGAATATAATATTGCTGTTGGGTCACTGCAGTATGTGTTCTTGATATCTTTAACCTTTGTTCTCTCTATCTATCACGATTCCCCTCCCGTTCTAGGGTTCGTTAGTGATATTGCTAATGTTCTAGTAGTTGAGCATTATTAGGTGCTAATTAGTGGAGTTCTAGATGTTCAGGTTAGTTGTAGTTCATCTTAGTGACGAATTCATCCATGTTATCAAGTTTTTCATAGTGTTAAAATTCAGTTTCATTAGTGTTATATTCAATTTCAGTCTAGTCAGTGTTAAAATTTAGTTTCGTCAGTGCTACAGGTTTGAATTTATATTTGTTTTTGTCATTATTTGATAGTGCACTATACTGTATTTATATAGTTGAATTTTTGTAGATGTTTACACAAATGATTTGGTTCATATGGTTGATATTGTGATCATGGATCACTGTTGTTATGGTTTGGTTATGATACAACATTGTTTATGATTTGCAAAGATGGTCTAGATCATCTTGACTATATTTGTTTAATTTCTATAGATGTTAAATTATAGATTATTTGTGTATTATAGTGTGATGAGCTTGATGATTCAATATCTACCTTCTCTTCTTAATTCAATATCTACCTTCTCTTCTTAATTCATTCTCTTTGTAGTTACTGTGGTTTAAGATTGGTTCCTGGCTTTTTTGTGCACTTAATGCTTAACATGTATTAATCTAGGTGTGGCGCCTCTTAATTGAGTGTGCACAAATAATTAATCATACCCCCTCCGTATCAAAATATAAGATGTTTTAGGTTTGTGAAGAATATGTATCTAGACTTCTTTTAGTATATAGATTCACTCCAAATCTGAGTGAACCTACATACTAAAAGAAGTCTAGATATATTTGCTCCATTGAGCTAAAACATCTTATATTTTGAAACGAAGGGAGTACTAATGTGCTTGTGCTTGCTTTCTATTAATATGATTCATGATGATCATGCTCTACTGGTACTATGCATAGGTTTTAATCCCCACATCAATTCCTAAACCCTCTTAGAGTATATGATTCTTGATATATCTCTACTCTACTACTATTATGTTGGTTTAGCTATCAACCTTTTGAAGAGTATCTTCTTCTTCCATGTTATTGATGAAGATCTTTTAGTTCAGATGCTCTTCTCCTCCTTGCCTTCTCCTACTGGAGTTTCGCTTGCTATCATATCTCCATAGGCAAAGCCATATATATATATGGGTGTATAGTGTACACCCATTTTTTGGAGGAAAAAGATTTTTGTCTGTAGAATACGTATACCTGAAAATATATCCATCATAAATCAAAGCTCCTGACTATTTCTTGGACCATGTATACCCATTTTATTAAACTTGGCCATGTCACTTCATATCTCTCTTACTACTAGAGTTGTGAGGTTTGGGGTTTGAATATATGGATATTTACGGTGTCCTCTAGGCACTGTGGTACTGATAATTCACTTCTCTACATGTTGTGTGAGCATATTAGGTTTCAGTGAAATTGTCTCTATTGGTTGTTTCTATGCACATGTTTAGTGCATTTGTAGGCCATTTAAATGCTCTATAGTTGGTCGTGGTATGCCATTTTTGGCATGTCGGTTATCCCGATGCTTAGTTTATATAATGACAAGTGGCTTTAACTGGTATTTATTTCTGCGATGGGTTAGTGAGTTATTTCATTGATTATTACTTCATGATTTGATCTTGGTAGCTTACTAGTGCTAGTAAAAATTCATTTAGTTGTTGGCTTATTCTTAAATGTTCTGATGAACTGATAAGTGTTCATCAAGTTCATTCGATGTTGGTTTGGCTTATGAATCCATTGGTTTGAGTGTTAGTTTCCTATACTATTTCGATTTAAAATCTAGGATCTACACTTGTATGCTTGTTGTATGCAAGAGTGGCTTCTTTGAGTCTTCCTTTGATTATTTTGAGGTCTTTTGTAATATTTTGAATGTTGGCCACTTAATCACATCTCTTGACATTTGAGATTCCATTTTATTTAAGGCCTGGAAAGCAACTTGGAAGTTATCTTTATACCACTAATGTCATCCATAGAAAATGAATGGGAGAAAGTTTTGTGTGAAGTTATTTTAACAAGGAATGGAGGAACATCGTACCATGAACTATCCAAGAATGGAGAAAACCATAAGCTTGGGGATGCCTAAATCACCCCCAATGGACCTACTAAACTCTCGGTTTTCACACTGATACGTCGTAAACGTATCAATAATTTTTGATGCTCCATGCTTGTTTTGTACAAACTATCTTATGTTTTGTCTACACTTGGAGGCATTTTTATGCATTTTCTGAAACTAACATATTGACAAGATGCCACAGTGCCAGTTGTCTATTTTCTGCTGTTTTTGGTTTCAGAAAAGCTAGTAAAGAAATATTCTTGGAATTGGACGGTACAAAAGCTGAAGTTCCTATTTTTTCAGACGCAACACGGAGCCCGAAGGAGAGACGAAGTGGAGCCACGAGGCGGCCACACCTAGGGCCAGCATGGGTCCACCCTAGGGTGCACTTCCCTATGGTGTGGGCCCCTCGGGCATCTACCGGCCTTGCCCCTTCACCTATATAAACATCCCGAGGCAGAAACCCTAAGTACCCGATCAGAAATCCACGAAAAAGTTCATAGCCGCCGCCATCTCCATCCCCAGATCGAGGGGATCCGAAGCTCTTCTCGACATCCTTCCAGAGAGGGGAGGTCATCCTGGGGTCCTTCTTCATCACCATGCCAACCTCTGGTGTGATGCGTGGGTAGTTCATCCTTGGACTATGGGTCCATACAGTAGCTAGATGGTAGTTTCTCCTACTTTGTGCTATCATGTTTAGATCTTATGAGCTCCGTTCATGATCAAGATCATCTATTTGTAATCTTACATGTTGTGTTTGTTCGGATACAATGGATATTGAGTACTACATCAAGATTGATTATTAATTTTATCATGTCTATGTTATTTGTGATCTTGCATGCTTCCATTGCTAGTAGATGCTTTGACCAAGTAGATGCTTGTAACTCCAAGAGGGAGTATTTATGCTCGATAATAGGTTCATGCCTCTAGTAATCTGGGGAAATGACATAAATCTCTAAGTTTGTTGATGTGTTGTTTCTACTAGGGTGAAAACAACAATCCTTTGTCTAAGGGCAATTGTATTGTTTACTTTACACACTTTGCTTAATGCAATTATCTATTGCTTGCAACTTAATACTGGAAAGGGTTTGGATGATAACCTGAAGGTGGATTATTATTCATAGATGTAGTTGGATTACGGTCTATGTATTATGTTGTAATGCCCAAACGAAACTCATAGAAATCATCATGACATGTACATGCATAGCTATGCATTCTCAATCTGTTAATTGCCCAACTGTAATTTGTTCACCTAACATGTTATTTATCTTATGGAGAAACACCTCTAGTGAACTGTGGACCCCAGTCCATTCCTTCCCATTGATATTCCATCTACTGTTTACTTTCTGCAATTACCACAAGCAATTACTATCTTTCACACTATATGTTTAATTCTTTGTTTTCAGCAAAACCAGTGAGATTGACAACCTCACTGTAAGTTGGGGCAAAGTATTGTGGTTGTGTTGTGCAGGTTCCAAGTTGCTAGCAACACCTTGGGAGTTGTTTCCTTTCTCCTACTGGTTCGATAACCTTGGTTTCATAACTGAGGGAAACTTGCTGATGTGCTCATCATACCTTCTTTTGGGGTTCCCAACGAGCTCTACATCATTTGAGCCATCAAGCACTTTTCTGGCGTCGTTGCCGGGGAGATAAGGACAACTTCAATCTCTTCCTCCTCGTCAAATCACTTTTCTGGGAGAAAGAAGATTTATGCAAGGGGAGTCTCTCACAACCAATCTATTTACTTTGCTTTGTTTTCCTTGTTTATTTTTATCAAAAACACACAAAAAATTAGTTGTACTGGTTTGTTTCTTTCTATCAAAAACACAAAAAAAATTAGTTCCTACTTCAGTTTTTATTTCTGTTGGCTTGCTTCAATCTTGCAAAAATGACTACCATTGAAAACACTAAGTTATGTGATTTCACTAGCACAAACAACAATGATTTCATGTGCACACCTATTGCTCCACCTATTCCTGAAGCTACTTTCTTGGAAATTAAACCTGCCTTGCTTAATCTTGTTATGAAAGAACAATTTTCTGGTGCTAGTACTGATGATGTTGCTGCTCACCTTAATAATTTTGTTGAATTTGTGAGATGCAAAAATATAAGGATGTAGATGGAGATATTATTAAGATTAAATTTTGTCCTTTCTCTTTGAGAGAAAGAGCTAAAGAATGGTTGCTATCTTTGCCTAGAAATAATATTGATTCTTGGAATGCAAAGATGCTTTCATTGGAAAATACTATCATCCTGCTAAGATTATATCTATGAGAAGTGAAATAATGAAATCTAAACAATTTGATAATGAACATATTGCTCAAGCTTGGGAAAGAATGAAATCTTTGGTAAAGAATTGCCCCACTCATGGACTGACTGCTTGGATGATTATCCAAACCTTTTATGCAAGTTTAAAATTTTCTTCAAGAAATATGTTGGATTCTGCTGCTGGAGGTACCTTTATGACCATTACTTTGGGTGCTGCAACAAAGCTCCTTGATAATATGATGGCTAATTATTCTAAATGGCACACTGAGAGAGCTCCACAAGGTAAGAAGGTAAATTATGTTGAAGAAACCTCCTCCTTGAGTGATAAAATTGATGTTATTATGTCTATGTTTGTTAATGGAAAAGCTCATATTGATCCGAATAATGTTCCTTTAGCCTCTTTGGTTGCTCAATAAGAGCAAGTTGGTGTGAACTTCATTAGAAATAATATTTTTAGCAACAATGTCTATAGGAATAATTTTGGTAATAATAATTATAGGCCATATCCTCCTAATAATGGTAATGCTTATGGAAATTCCTACAACAACAATAGAAGTGCACCCTCTGAACTTTAAGTCATGCTTAAGAATTTTATTAGTAAACAAACTGCCTTCAATAAAACTGTTGAGGAAAAGCTTTCGAATGCTGAAAAAAATATTTCATCTTTGTCTGAAGCACAATCTTCTTTGATTAATAAAATGGCTGCTAAACCTGAAACTATGGAAATTGCTGCTACTAATGCCATACAAGTTAGATTTGATGAAAACGTTAGAATGTTAGCTCAATTGCATGCTAGGTGGGAAAGAGAAGATGAAATTGCTAGAAATATTAGTATGACTAAAATTTGTACTATTACCACCACTAGTAATGTTGATGCTAGCAAGCCACATGAAGTCCCCACTCCTTTTGCAACAATGCCTAATCCAATGGAACCTTTTCCAATAAAAATGCTGAAAATTTTCGAAATATGGGAAACAATAGTTTTACTACCTTGGATGCTAATTTTGATTTTGATCTTGATGGTTGCATTATTTCTGAAGTAATTATGTTCTTACAAAAGCTTGCTAGAAGTCCTAATGCTAGTTCTATGAATATGGCTTTCACAAAGCATATTACAAATGCTCTCATGAAAATTAAAGAAGAAAAATTAAAACATAAAGCTTCTATTCCTAGGAAATTAGTAGTTGGTTGGGAACCCATCATTAATATGAAAGTGAATGATTTTGATCTCAAAGCTTTATGTGATCTTGGTGCTAGTGTCTCTATTATGCCTATAAAAATTTATGAAATGCTTGATTTGCCACCATTGGAAGATTGTTATTTGGATGTCCATATTGATGATAATGATAAAGAGAAACTTATGGGGAGCACTAATGATGTTCTTATTATGATTAACAATATCTTTGTCCCCGTTGATTTCTATGTCTTGGATATTGAATGCAATGCTTCTTGTCCTATTATTTTGGGAAGACCTTTTCTTAGAACTGTTGGTGTCATTATTGATATGAAGGAAGGCACCATTAAATATAAATTCCCACTCAAGAAAGGTATAGAACACTTCACTAGAAATAGAGAGAAGATATCTTTTGATTCTCTTATTAAAACAAAATTTTATGCCAATGCTTCTTCATTCGAAAATACTTGATTCTTGCTTCCTATGCCTAGCTAAAAGGCGTTAAAGAAAAGCACTATTGGGAGATAACCCAATTTTTTTATTTTTCAGTAAGTTTTTTTTTGTTGAGTCTTGGAAGTTATTGCCTCTGTAATAATCTCTCCTTATCCTTTTTGTGTGGTTTTTGTGCCAAGAATAACCTCTAATGAGAGAGAAGTAAAATTTGGGGAAGTTGCTGTCCCGAAACAGATTTTTGTGCTTCACTGTAAAAAATCGTGAAAAATACCAGTACGTCGGATTGATCTGTAATTTTTTGTGCCTATGCCCCAGGTTATTATCTAACTTTCTTTATTTTTGCACTTTTCGATTTGAGCAACAGAAGATTTTTGGAAAAATCGGTCTTTACCTGATGGTCTGTTTTGATAGATTCCTGCCATTATGTGCATTTGCCTCTTAATCGGTTTCTTTTGAGTTCTCTTTGATCACCTGAGCTTTTAAAAGGAATTTCTACAGTGTCTTGTGTTTTAATGGAAGTTTTACTTGTGTTGAAACTGAACCCAAAGTCTAATTATTTTGAATACACTAATGTTGCTAATGAGATTGTGTGAAGTTTTGTATGAAGGAAATTTCCAAGTGTAGGGGAAGAATGATGTGATAAGATGAAGTATGGACAAAATCTCAAGCTTGGGGATGCCACCCATTTCATCCAAAGAAATATTCAATAAGTACAAGCGTCAAAGCTTGTGGATGCCCAAGGCACCCCCTTCTTCATCAATAAAAATCCCAGGTCTTCTTTCAAGACACTTTATTTTTATTGCTTCATGCACTATTGTGTTGTTCTTGGAGCGTATTTTTTTTATTTTTTTTTATTTTGTTTGGTTTGCTGCAATAAATTAGTTGGACCTCCACATTCTCATTTTGTTTCAAATAAGTTGATTGGTGTTGGAAAAGAGTAGAGAGCTTCATGCTATTAGTGGTACAAAAGGAAGCTTGTTTAGACTGTGGCCTAGACTTTATCATTTCATATTAGATGTTGCTTTGACCATATTCTTAGTAATTATTTCTGTAGCATGACTTTTTCCAAACAATTGAGATTGCTTAATGTGCCTTGAAAGAATCATGCGTTGTTTTAGCATACAAAAGCATAATATTGTGGTATTCTCCTTTGATGCTTTATTTGGGTTTACTTGGCACATGCTTACACCATGTTATGACTATGAACCAGTCAACCTAGCCTCTATGATCATTTAGTTTTTTACTTATGATATCACTTTATGCTTTAATTAATAATGTTTTGTCACTTTGCATGATTATGTCCATTATTGCTCTCTTAGTTGGTCGCTCCCAGTCTTTTACTAGCCTCCACTTGTACTGAGTATGAGCTCTACTCGTGCATCCAACTCCCAATAAACCAAGTTATTCCAAAGAGTCCACTATAAATTACTATGCATGGTGTGTTACACCATTCAAAGTATATTCATGTTTTTATCTATCTCCCAAATTAAACTTTTGTTATGTGAAAATTAGTGATTAAAGCTCTCACAAACTTGATGGCACACTTTATTTATTGCACTTAATAAACTTCAACCATTGTGTCTATCTATGTAGTTTATATGCTTGCAAATTATAAGTTGTGAATTAGTAGAACCATGTTTTCATGGGGAATGCTTTCAACATTGCACTTATTCTATTCAGTTGATATCATGTTCTTTTGTTTATGGATCCCGGCGGTGTGAAATAAAAGGGGAGCTTGTAAGCTCATGGAGTTTGTATATGTGTTAGATATACACCTGGGCAGCTAGCCTAAGCCATGCCTAATCATGGTGGAAACTCACAGCGTAACCATAATGAGCATTATGTGAAGCATCCTCAATAAAAACATATGCAAATAGCAAATAAAAAGATCACTGAGATGCTCATTGTCTTTTGCCTTGTCATTTTGATATGGGATAGCTCATGTGTCATGGGTCAAGGGGTAGCCCGTCGGTGGTTCTCTGTGATACACATATACTTACAATGACAAGAACTTACTTGTGACCAAAGTTGAGTAGCATGAGGTTCGATACTCGTAAGCAAGGGGCATGAGATTTTCAACTTATAACTTCTCAAGCATATACTCATATTTGTGTCACTTTAACCTTAATCACTTCAAGATGCCAATGATAGGAGCAATGAGAGCTGAAAGCTAATAAGTACCATAATTTTTGGAAGCTCTTTATGAAACTTGAAATCCCTGCTTCCTTCTGTGAATGGCCTTTCTTTTTACTTTTTGTTGAGTCTCCATCTTCTACCTTTAGGCACCAATTAAGAGAGCATAATTGTCATTCTCAGTTCAATGTGCATTGTCCCAAAACTTATTGATTGATTCATAATGTTGGTATTGCTTGTTCTTAAATTATTTGTATCTAGTCACCCTTATGAACTTTGGAGGTGTCCTATGCATTTATGTTTTGCTATTCCATGAAGGACAAGCTGAATACCACTCTTGCTATGTTTTCTATATGTGAAACAAACAAACGTCTTTCAATGCATTATTATTCATGATCTTTCGTTTGTACCTTTTCATGTTGCACAGTTTCTATGTCTAGTTAGAACTACATCTTTCATGCTTATGTTTAGAGTACTATTATCCCATCTATCAATGATTTACAAATAGTTTGATCAAGATTGTGATGGTGCATGTCACCTAAAAAATTATTCTTTTTATCACTTACCTACTCGAGAACGAGCAGGAGTTAATCTTGGGGATGCTTGATACGTTGTAAACGTATCTATAATTTTTGATGCTCCATGCTTGTTTTGTATCAACTTTCTTATGTTTTTCTACACTTTGAGCTATTTTATACATTTTCCGGAACTAACCTATTGACAAGATGCCGCAGTGCCAGTTGCCTGTTTTCTGCTATTTTTGGTTTCATAAAAGCTAGTAAGGAAATATTCTTGGAATTGGACGAAACAAATGCCAAAGTCAATATTTTACCAGAAGGAACATGAAGTCCGGAGGGGAGACGAAGTGGGGCCACGAGGCATCCACACCATGTGGCGGCACGGCCAAGGGCAGGGCACGCTAGCCCTAGGTGTGGGCCCCTCGGGCGCCCACCGACCTTGCCCCTTCGCCTATAAAAGCACCCCGATGCAGAAACCCTAAGCACCCGATCAGATCTCCACGAAATAGTCTATAGCCACCGCCACCATCATCCCTAGATCGGGGGGATCCGAAGCTCTTCCTCGCACCCTGCCGGAGGGGAGAGATCATCCCGGAGACCTTCTTCATCACCATGCCAGCCTCCGGAGTGATGCGTGAGTAGTTCACCCTTGGACTATGGGTCCATAAAGTAGGTAGATGGTTGTTTGTCCTCCTTTGTGCTATCATGTTTAGATCTTGTGAGCTCCATTCATGATCAAGATCATCTATTTGTAATCATACATGTTGTGCTTGCGGGGATCCGATGGATATTGAGATACTATGTCAGATTGATTATTTATTCTATCATGTCTATGTTATATGTGATCTTGCATGCTTTTAGTTGCTAGTTGCTATCTTAGCCAAGTAGATGCTTGTAACTCCAAGAGGGAGTATTTATGCTCGATAGTGTGTTCATGCCTCTAGTAATCTAGGGAAGTGACATAAATCTCTAAGGTTGTAGATGTATTGTTTCTACTAGGAAGAAAACAACAATCCTTTGTCCATGGGGCAATTGTATTATTTACTTTACACACTTTGCTTAATGCAATTATTCATTTCTTGCAACTTAATACTGGAGGGGGTTTGGATGATAACCTGAAGGTGGATTATTAGTCTTAGATGTAGTTGGATTATGCTCTATGTATTATGTTGTAATGCCCAATCAGATCTCGTAGGAGTCAAGATGTCTAGTATATGCATTGTTATGCTTTCTCAATCTGTCAATTCCCCCATGTAATTTATTCACCCAACATGCTCTATCTTATGGAGAACACCTCTAGTGAACTGTGGACCCCGGTCCATTCTTTATCATCAATATACCATCCACTGTTTACCGTTACCGTTTACTTTCTACAAGCAACTATTATCTTTCATATTATACGTTTAATCCTTGGTGAGATTGACAACCTCACTGTAAGTTGGTGAAAGAGTAATTGCCCCTATGTGTGGTTTTGGTGATTAATGACAATCCCTATGTACTAATGTTTTCACTGAGTTTTATATGAAGGAATATTCCATAGGTCATGCTTGTAGTCTATGTGTTGGATTCAAGTATGGATGCCATGAAGATAAAGATATACCTTGAGTATTGGCATCAAGATCATCGAGTTGAAGAGAAGAATATGATATGATCAAAATCTTGAGAGTATGATCTCAATAGAAGAATTCAAGATATGGCTCTAAGACGGTGTCATGATAGCCTCATTAGTTGAGCTATGACTGACTAAGATTTAGAGCATGTAATCAAATTAAGAGTTCTTTATGTACCTCAAGATATTGAGATGGAGCATGAGAAATACATGGTTAACCTATACAAAGAGTGAAGAGTGATTTCAAGTTGGTCAACACATGAAGCATAAAGAATATACCACATGGATCTTGTGGTATGGTAAGCCTTGTCAATTATGCATCATGAACTAACCCATTATATATGTGCCTTTGTGTTTTCTATATGGGATATGTATCTTTCCATGGGCATGCTTCAAAAAGTGAAGATCTTATATAGCCCATGAGAGGATGACATCAAGTGGTGATCATCATCAAGGTTGAGAAGGGCAAGTTCAAGATAAGCATCTCGAGAAGATCATTTGCTTAAAGCTTTCCGTCCATATTGGTGATAATGGACATGTGAAGACATGTATTAATGAAGCTATCCAATAGTGGTGTATGGGGGAGAAAATTAGGAGTCTTCACGAAGCAACAATGATCAAGTGATGCATTCTAGCTTGGATGGAGATTGAAGTGTTGTCATCAAGATCAAGCGGGATGCGCAAGGCAAAGGTATGGCCTTGCTAGGTTTTCCTTTTACCGGTCTCAAGGTGGTTGTTGGGAGACCGGGTTATAGGATACATAGCCGCACTATTAAGAGGGGCTTTCGGTTGGGTAACTTGATCACATCATCATAGGGAGCTCAATCCTTTGCATACTTTGCATCTTCCTATTTTGTTGCTTATTGGTGTTTCTCCATGTTAGGTTCTTGAGCTTGTTTCTAGCTCTTCAGCAAGCCCAAGTTCATCGAAAACGGAATTCGTATGCATCTTCTATGGCATTTTCGAGTTTGAAGGTTTTATCGATTCTTCGTGTAGGGAGGCTTCTTACCTTTCTTTATTTGGTTCTATACTTATTTGCTGGACTATGATGTTTATCTGCACCATCTTGTAGAGCTTGTTGTCCTCGTCAAAACAAGCCCAATATCATCGAAATCGGAGTCCGGACACAAAATTTATCGCCATTTTCGTGTGCCGTGTTTTGTTCCGGCGGGAATTCCGGCGAGACCGAGCCTGTGGCCGGACTTTCCGGCGACCGGCGGAAATTTCCGGCAAACCGCCAAAAACTGTTCTGTATGTTGTTTCGGTTTGTACCGGAACTTCCGGTTTTGACCAGAAATTCCGGCGGCGCCGGTTTCGTTGTCGGAACGTGTTCGCCCAGCGCATCTTGCTTCCAACGGTCATCCCCCTTGAAGGGGTATAAAGGGGGGCTTCTTCCCCAAAGATCTATGGCTCTTGAGAACGTTTTTTACCACCATTGTTGACCCCTTTGAGCTTGCTTCCTCTCCCTTCCCTCCTATGATGCTTGCATCTTTTTGAGGGCTTTGGAAGAGGACATCTAGATCTACAATCCCCATCAATCAATTCCTCCTCTAAGTGAGGGTAACCCATTGGATCTATATCTTGGAGTCATTTGTTGGTTTCCACCATTGTTCTTCCTCCCTAATTCCTCCCTAGCACTTGTTGCTTTGGTGGGATTTGAGAGTGGAGGATTTGAGCACCCTCGGTGTTCTTGCTTTGCATTCTTGCATAAGTGTTGAGCTCTCCATTACAATTTGTTTGAGTGAGAGACCGTGAGCTTGTTACTCTTGGAGGGTGACCTCCTAGTTGGCTTGGCGGTTGGTGTCGCGGTGTCCTCTTCGTGGAAGATTTTGAAGAGACCCGGGCTTCTCCTTCATGGAGCTTGTGAAGTGGTTGTGGAGCTTGCCATCTCCGGAGTGAAGGAAAAGCTAGCCATAAGGAAAGGGCCTATTCCTTCATGGGATAGACTCGGAGAAGAAGGTGAGCCTTCGTGGCATTGGGAAATCCTTTGTGGAATCCCACACCTCTCCAACGTGACGTACCTTACTTGTATGGGAACACGGGAATACATCTTCGTCTCCGCGTGCCTCGGTTATCTCTATATCCGAGCTTACTTTCCTTGTGATAGCCATCGAGCTTGAAGTACTTATATCTTGCTTAGCTTAACTTATTGTTGGTGCACTTAGTTGGGCCTAGTGTATTTAGGTTTTGTGCTTGTAAAATAAACTTTAGTTTAATTCCGCATTCTATCAAGCCAAAACCGTAATAGTTTTGAAATTGCCTATTCACCCCCCTCTAGGCGACATCTCTGTCCTTTCAATTGGTATCAAAGCAAGTTCTCTCCTTGTTTAGGCTTCACCGACTGGAGTGTAAATATGTCGCTAGTAGTATAGTGCACAATGACACAATTATCTTTGATGGCACAAATCATGCTTTGTGGAGAAATTGCTTGCTTTATAATCTTCGGACCTTGTGTCCAAATATTGAGTGATTTCTAGATGTAGGTTTTTCTCCTCCGATGGATCCTCAAAATCTATCTCTAGAGGATGAGAAAAAATTACTTCTCGAAGCTCAAGTATCTAATGATCTTATTTTCTCTTTGAGCCCCACAGCTAATTTGTTCTTGATGATTGTAAAGCGCAAGTCATCTCATGAGATGTGGACCAAGCTTAAAGAAATATTTGGTGGCTCCATTTCTCATAGGGTTGGTGGTATCTCCAAGGAGCTCTCTTCTCACTCACATCATGAAGAGGTCCAAGTTGCTTCCACCTCCGGTCGTGATGTGACCTCAATTCTTTCCACCTCACTTACATGTGACAAGTCACAAGGTAATGGCATGGTGAGTGGAAAAATCATATGTGATGACGGTAGTGTTTCTCTTTACACCAATTATTCTTGTTCTATAAATGATAATGGTGTAGGGAGTTTGCACTTAAGCACTTCTTGCAACAATGATGCGATATCCCCTAGTATTGCTAGTCCTTGCATATCTTCTAGAAATTTTTTGAGTACTAGTGTAGATGATATATTTGATTTGCCTTGTTCCCATGAATAAAATGCTTCTATTTCCTCTAGTTGTTTATCTAACAATGTAGAGGAAATCAAACATCCTATGGAGAAAGACATGATCATGAATGGAGATTCAAGAATATCCTCATCTTCATACTCCCGTGCTCACATGTGCCTTATGTCAAGAGGATCAAAGGTATCTCCTACTTTGGATTCCAATATATCTTCTAAAGATGATAACAATGATAATGATGATAGTGATGATGACATTGATGAGGATACTAGTGCTGTCTTGCTCGAGTTTACTTTTTTGTGTACCTCTCTTCGTGGTAATAATAAGGCCATTACTTGTCTCAAACACGTTATGGACACCATAACTAAGCAAACAGGAACCATAGAAGAGTTGGATTTCCAACTTGATGATGGGAGTCGAAGATTCAATCTCCTTAAGCAAGAGCTTGCCGAGGAGAAGCACAGTAATTGTCTCCTCACACAAAAAATTGAATCTTATGAGCTTGAGAAGGAAAATTCCATTAATGATGCTTGTGCTACTAACTCTACTTCTTGTGAAGAATCTACCCTAAAGGAGAACGTTGAGCTAAGGGCTCAACTTGAGTTGCTAACTAGCAAGTATAGGAAATTGGAAGAAAGTCATGAAAAGCTCTTGGGCTCTCATAATGATCTTCTAATCTCCCATGATGGGCTAATGTTAGCTCGTGAGGCAAGTATTACCAAGGTAATATCTTGTGAGACTCTTTTGGATATTAGCACAACTTCTACTCAAAATGCTATTTTGCCGTGTGCTAGTCCTAGTAATCCATCTACCCATACTATTGATAAACCTTGTGTTGGATTACTTGCTTTGCCTTGTTGCTCTAACAATCAAGCTTCTACTTCCTATAGTACTTGTATTTCTACTAACCATGTAGAGGAAATCAAAGAGCTCAAGGCCCAAGTCACTTCGTTGAGTAATGACTTGAAAAAGAGTCATGGAGGGAAATCCACACTCGATAATATTTTGAATGTGCAAAAATCCCCTAACGATAAAAGTGGACTTGGATTCAACTCCAATAACAAGAACAAGTCCAAGAGAAACAATAAGAAGGGCCAAAACCAAGTCAAAAATTCGGCCAAGATTATTTTCTTCAAGTGCAAGGTTGAAGGACATCATGTAAGATCCTGTCCATTGAAGAAAAAGCACTTGAGTGAGAAGAAACAAGGGAAGCATCCACAAGTTCATGTTCAATCCCAAGTTGAAGTTAGGCCACTTTCGAAGAAGAATCAAGATAATGCTCCCCAAGCCAAGAAATCAATTAAGAAGAGAAAGGGGAGCACTTGTTGCTACATATGTCGTGTGAAGGGGCACTTTGCCTCTTCATGTTCAAACGATACCTTATCTAACCCTATCATTGTTGATGATGATTATTCTCTTAGGAAGGATAAGGATGGCAATGTGTTTGCCAAGTTTGTTGGAACTCAAAGTGGTGTCAAGAAAAGAACCATTTGGGTTGCCAAGCCTATTGTGACTAACCTCTTAGGACCCAACTTGGTTGGGGACCAACAAGCTCAAACTTGATCAATAGGTGTTTATGGAGGGCATTGGAGACTTGGCTAACTCATGAAGAATTAAGCGATCTTCATATATTATATTTGATCAAGCCAAGTCATAAGGATTATCATTTACCTATCTTATATCCAATGTGCCTCTTCGCGGTAACTTGTACTTAACTCATTTATTTTGTAAGTTACTTGCCCCCTTTACATGTTTTGGTTTTGTACCAAGTATGTGTTTGTATTTGGTGTGCCTCATGCTTGATTATTTTGTGTATTCAAGTATGCATAGGTGTTTGGCACATCATTTACTCATGTGTTTTTCTTGGAGCCTCTAATGCATCTTGATGATATCTTATTTGGCTCTTTTCAAGTGGTTAATGGAACATACCATTTTGGGGGAGTGACATGCCTCGCGCATCTCTCAAACCTTAAAATGTGTGTACATGAGTACTACCACTTAGTATTGATATTGCAAGCTTATCTAGTCACTATGTGGTGTGTCATACTCATGAGAAATTCATTTTCTAAATGTCCATTAATTCTCTCTAGTTGAGGTTGCTTTTCCTCTTATCAAGAAAAAAATGAATATCACATTATGGGGGAGTAATATGCTTCTTTTGCATATCACAATCCTAGGAAATGTGAACATATGAGGTAGTGCCACTTAGAGTTGATATTGTTGATTATCTTGTTTCTAGGTGGCATGTTGGCTCAAACAAGGTCCTATTTTTGTTAGAATCTTTTATTGCTCGTATTTTCGGTCTTTGTTTGAGTAAGAAATTCTTGATGCGGTCTTCCTCAAAAACATATCTCTATATATTATTTGTGAGACCATTTTCTTCAAGTTATTATAATCAGTGCTTTGCATGATTGTGTGACTAGATTGAAGCTATCAAGAATCTTTATCTTTGCATAGTGCTTAATAATTTTATTCCTATCCTATGATTTTTATTGTGAAGATTTATCTTCAATATCCGTGCAATATACCACCGAAAATCAATTCCAATACACTCATTGTCTTCGACAATTGATATACTTATGTGTGGTAGCATTTATGGATCATCTTCACCTTGGATTTCACCTCTTATTGCCTTATTTTCTTTCCAAAAATTTGTTGTGGCTCCCATTGTCTTCCTTGGCTTTTGAACATCTATTTGATGATGTTTTTGATTAATATAAAATGTGTTTTAGTGGAAGACAAACCTTTTCTTCTCGGAACCTTGTGCCATTGTGAAAAGTGTTAAGGGTTTGGTTTATTTGTTAAAACCTTGCTCTTTTGGGAGTTTGTTATCTCATTCTTTCTTCACTATATTATTTGTTTGAATGAGATAAATCTTTGAGCATTTGTGTTCTTATTTCACCTTTTATGCTCAATAGTTTTTGCTTGGTTCATTTGTGGAACTTTGTTGAACAAATCTTGTGTTGATTTGATTCTTTGATATAGTTTGGACAACAAATGTGTTTTGTCACACCTTGTATGCCTTCTTGAATTTTTTGGTGATTTGTCCAAATTATATCTTCGTTGGATCTTGAAAGTCTCGCGCATGCATCTGTACTAAATGTATATCTTATATCATGTTTTGCTTTCTTTGATCCAATATATAGGGTATACTCCATCAAATCCTTAAACAACTAAGATGTGCATGAAATTCAAATTTCATCTCTAAATATGCACATATTTTTATGGAGTGTATCCTATGTGTTGTGGTTAGTCTAACCACTTTGGACCCAATAAGTTTTGGGACCAAGATGTACTTGAATGTTGTTTTAGGTACATTGGAGATGCAATGGATGCTTGTCTTGTCTACAAGGAAAGTGTTGTCACCACATGATAATTGGAGCCAAGCTAGGATGATCGAAAAAATTCTTATCTACTACATCATACCATTGCTATCTCGATAACAAGTATCTTATTCATGCATACTATTCTTTCATCCAATCTCTTGTAGGTTGTATCTTGGCATGAATTTATCTGTTTGTAAACGTTGCGGTTCTTGCAAGGATCTTTGAAAGACTTCTTTATCCTTATTGCTTATGTGAGTAATTTGAGATGATGCATATAATGGGGAGTATATAAAATCATGTCCATGATTCACCAATTCTAAATATGCCTTCTAGAAATTTATTGCATATCAATTCCTCAAGGTACTCTCATGTGCAATATTGTTAAAATTTCTTTGAATTCTTCCTTTTGCTACTTGTTGCCATTATCGAAGTATCCCAACTAGCATTTATTCCCCTAGTGTTAGTTGTGATGTTTTTGAGGTTTTTTTTCTTTGGTGAAGTTCATTGATATACCATAAGAGAAAATAGAGCCATGGGCTATATATGCACTTAAGAAAAAAATTATCATGTTTGGTATATCTTATGACTTCCTCTTGGATATCATGTTTTCTTATTTTATTAACCTCTTATGTATGGTTGTTTATTTGTGGATTATTCTCATGTTTTTTCTACTTATAAACTTATATACATGAGAGTGTTAATCTCTCGCCTTGATATCATCACTCTTTGCCAACCATATCTCTAATTCTCTTGGTTTTTAATGATATTGGTAAATCATAATTTATGAGTGCTTGGTTTACTTTTATTGCATCTTCACGCACTCATATCTTATATTTGGTTTATTTTGGACTTAATCTTGTCTTGACAAGTGTATTTATTTATATCTACTCCTTGTATCTTGGTTGTGTTCTAAATGATATAGAGGGAGTGAGGATTTCATGTTTGTGCATATTGTATTCAAATGCAATAATTAAAAATTATGTACGAACCTTGGGGAGCTTTCTTATTTCATTTAGAGCATTATTTTTCCATTTGATTTTTTGGATCATTGGATAGCTTGCTTCATCTGTTGAAGTTTCTTCACCGTTTTATCATTGTAGCAATCTTTGATACTCAATATAGCTTGATTTCCTCCAAATATCATTGGATACGTGCATTTGATTTCACTAAAAATATTAGAAATGCACACCTTGGGGAGGAACTCATACTATATTGGCCTTCTAACTTTGTCATCCATTTTGGCACTTGTTGTCAATGGGGGAGAAGTTTGGAGGGTTTAAGGGAAATGGTTTTATACTTAAGCTTGGTTTGTTCTTAAGTGTTTGCCTTTCATGCATTTCATCTTTATTATGTTTTGCATGGTTGTATATATATAGTTTAAACTCTCCCAAAGTTTATTCTTGACAATGTATGCAATGAAATTCAAGTTCATCACACATGCATATATTGTGGGGGAGTTTGCTCTATATATGTTGGTTCTACTCACATCTTGCATTAGTTGTAGTTTGTGTAAGTAGAATCGGTTTTGATATGTGCTAGTAGCTTTGTGTTACTTGACCATATCAAATGCAACCTCTTGTAAACAACTTATTCTCGGATAAGCCGCGTACTTGTTTCTAATATTCATTATATAAACCCTCTTGTTGTGATTGTCATCAATTACCAAAATGGGGGAGATTGAAATAGTAATTGCCCTATGTGTGGTTTTGGTGATTAATGACAATACCTATGGACTAATGTTTTCACTGAGTTTTATATGAAGGAATATTCCATAGGTCATGCTTGTAGTCTATGTGTTGGATTCAAGTATGGATGCCATGAAGATAAAGATATACCTTGAGTATTGGCATCAAGATCATGGAGTTGAAGATAAGAATATGATATGATCAAAATCTTGAGAGTGTGATCTCAATAGAAGAATTCAAGATATGGTTCTAAGACAGTGTCATGATAGCCTCATTAGTTGAGCTATGATTGACTAAGATTTAGAGCATGTAATAAAATTAAGAGTTCTTTATGTACCTCAAGATATTGAGATGGAGCATGAGAAGATACATGGTTGACCTATACAAAGAGTGAAGAGTGATTTCAAGTTTGTCAACACATGAAGCATAAAGAATGTACCACATGGATCGTGTGGTATGGTAAGCCTTGTCAATTATGCATCATGAACTAACCCATTATATATGTGCCTTTGCGTTTTCTATATGGTATAGGTATATTTTCATGGGCATGCTTCAAAAAGTGAATATCTTATATAGCCCATGAGAGGATGACATCAAGTGGTGATCGTCATCAAGGTTGAGAAGGGCAAGTTCAAGATAAGCATTTCGAGAAGATCATTTTCTTAAAGCTTGTTGTCCATATTGGTGATAATGGACATGTGAAGACATGTATTAATAAAGCTATCCAATAGTGGTGTATGGGGGAGCAAATTCGGAGTCTTCACGAAGAAACAATGATCAAGTGATGCATTCTGGCTTGGATGGAGATTGAAGTGTTGTCATCAAGATCAAGCGGGATGCGCAAGGCAAAGGTATGGCCTTGCTAGGTTTTCCTTTTACCGGTCTCAAGATGGTTGTTGGGAGACCAGGTTATAGGATACATAGCCACACTATTAAGAGGGGCTTTCGGTTGGGTAACTTGATCACATCGTTATAGGGAGCTCAATCCTTTACATACTTTGCATCTTCCTATTTTGTTTCTTATTGGTGTTTCTCCATCTGAGGTTCTTGAGCTTGTTGCTAGCTCTTCAACAAGCCCAAGTTCATCGAAAACGGAATTCGTATGCATCTTCTATGGCGTTTTTGAGTTTGAAGGTTTTATCGGTTCTTCGTGTAGGGAGGCTTCTTAACTTTCTTTATTTGGTTCTATAATTATTTGCTGGACTATGATGATTCTCCGCACCATCTTGTAGAGCTTGTTGTCCTCGTCAAAACAGGCCCAAGATCATTGAAATCGGAGTCCGGACGCAAAAGTTATCGCCGTTTTTGTGTGCCCTCTTTTGTTCCGGCGGGAATTCCGGCGAGACCGAGCCTGTGGCCGGAATTTCCGGCGACCGCCCGAAATTTCCGGCAAACCGCCGAAAAACTGTTCTGTATGCTATTTCGGTTTGTACCGGAACTTTCGGTTTTGACCGGAAATTCCGGCGGCGCCGGTTTCGTCGCCGGAACGTGTTCGCCCAGCGCATCTTGGTTCCAACGGTCATCCCCCTTGAAGGGGTATAAAAGGGGGCCTTCTTCCCCAAATTTCTATGGCTCTTGAGCACGTTTTTGACCACCATTGTTGACCCCTTTGATCTTGCTTCCTCTCCCTTCCCTCCTATAATTCTTGCATCTTTTTGAGGGCTTCGGAAGAGGACATCTAGATCTACAATCCCTACCAATCAATTCCTCCTCTAGTGAGGGGGACCTATTGGATCTAGATCTTGGAGTCATTTGTTGGTTTCCATCATTGTTCTTCCTCCCTAATTCCTCCCTAGCACTTGTTGCTTTGGTGGGATTTGAGAGTGGAGGATTTGAGCACCCTTGGTGTTCTTTCTTTGCATTCTTGCATAAGTGTTGAGCTCTCCAATACGATTTGTTCGAGTGAGAGACCGTGAGCTTGTTACTCTTGGAGGGTGACCTCCTAGTTGGCTTGGCGGTTGGTGTCACGGTGTCCTCTTCGTGGAAGATTTTGAAGAGACCCGGGCTTCTCCTTCGTGGAGCTTGTGAAGTGGTTGTGGAGCTTGCCATCTCCGGAGTGGAGGAAAAGCTAGCCATAAGGAAAGGGCCTATTCCTTCGTGGGATAGACTCGGAGAAGAAGGTGAGCCTTCGTGGCGTTGGGAAATCCTTTGTGGAATCCCACACCTCTCCAATGTGACGTACCTTACTTGTATGGTAACACGGGAATACATCTTCGTCTCCGCGTGCCTCGGTTATCTCTATACCCGAGCTTACTTTCCTTGTGATAGCCATCGATCTTGAAGTACTTATATCTTGCTTAGCTTAACTTGTTATTGGTGCACTTAGTTGAGCCTAGTGTATTTAGTTTTTGTGCTTGTAAAATAAACATTATTTGAATTCCGCATTCTATCAAGCCAAAACCGTAATAGTTTTGAAATTGCCTATTCACCCCCCTCTAGGCGACATCTCTATCCTTTCAGTTGGGGCAAAGTATTGTGGATTGTGTTGTGCAGGTTCCAAGTTGCTAGCAACACCTTGGAGTTGTTTCCTTACTCCTACTGGTTCGATAACCTTGGTTTCATAACTGAGGGAAAACTTGCTGCTGTGCTCATCATACCTTCCTCTTGGGGTTCCCAACGAGCTCTACATATCTGAGCCATCAGCCATCACCATCCCTAGATCGGTGGGATCCGAAGCTCTTCCCGGCACCCTGCCGGAGAGGGGAGATCATCCTGGAGGCCTTCTTCATCACCATGCCAGCCTTTGGTGTGATGCGTGAGTAGTTCATCCTTGGAATATGGGTCCATACAGTAGCTAGATGGTAGTTTCTCCTCCTTTGTGCTATCATGTTTAGATCTTGTGAGCTTCGTTCATGATTAAGATCATCTATTTGTAATCTTACATGTTGTGTTTATTGGGATCCGATGGATATTGAGTACTACGTCAAGATTGATTATTTATTTTATCATGTCTATGTTATTTGTGATCTTGCATGCTCTCCGTTGCTAGTAGATGCTTTGGCCAAGTAGATGCTTGTAACTCCAAGATGGAGTATTTATGCTCGATAGTAGGTTCATGCCTCTAATAATCTGGGGAAGTGACAGAAATCTCTAAGGTTGTAGATGTGATGTTGCTACTAGAGATAAAACAACAATCCTTTGTCTAAGGGCAATTGTATTGTTTACTTTACACACTTTGCTTAATGCAATTATCTGTTGCTTGCAACTTAATACTGGAAGGGGTTCGGATGATAACCTAAAGGTGGATTATTAGTCATAGATGCAGTTGGATTATGGTCTATGTATGATGTTGTAATGCCTAAACGAATCTCATAGAAATCATCATAACATGTACATGCATAGCTATGCATTCTCAATCTGTCAATTGCCCAACTGTAATTTGTTCACCCAACATGCTATTTATCTTATGAAGAAACACCTCTAGTGAACTGTGGACCCCGGTCCATTCCTTCCCATTGATGTGTTCTACGAGGAGCCTGACCTGTCAGGAGGTGTTGAAGGAGTGGATTACGAAATCCGCTATGGTGTCGATGACAACGAGTCTAACTAAGTATCCTAGTTTGTAGTAACCGAACGGATCCGAGCAGCATGAACTCTATAGAATAAGCTGCTGAGCTCAACTCCTAGTTGGAGTTGCTACTTTTAAATTCCGCTGAAAACAATTTATATTTTGGTTTGCAAGTCGAATCCTTCTGAAGTCTTGAACTTCTGGTATTGTAATAATAATAATGTGTGAATGTTTGTAATATGGACCCGCAATGTTTCTGTTGTACCACTCTGAGGCATGTGATATTTACAGAACGGTGTTCTGTGGATGTCATGTCAACAACTATAGTGTACTACACATGCAGTGGTATGCTGGGTCACCGCAGTATGTGTTCTTGATATCTTTAACCTTTGTTCTTGATAAAATATTTTTGGATTCACAATAATCCAAACTATCCAAATAAATTAAGAAACAAAATTTTAGACATATAAATTTTATTAAGAATTTTGTAATATATATATTCCTTATGGAATTTTTACAAAATTATAGAAAGATGATAAAAATAAATAAAAATCACTTACATTATATATTAATATTGTAGTATTTTAAAAAATACTAAACAAATATTTAATATCAATTTTTTGGTATTTAATGATAATTCTTAAAGGAATTATTAAGTAAATAAAATGCAAATAAATTGAAATAAAATAAAAGAATACAATATTGTTGCTGGGTCACTGCAGTATGTGTTCTTGATATCTTTAACCTTTGTTCTCTCTATCTATCACGATTCCCCTCCCGTTCTAGGGTTCCTTAGTGATATTGCTAATGTTCTAGTAGTTGAGCATTATTAGGTGCTAATTAGTGGAGTTCTAGATGTTCAGGTTAGTTGTAGTTCATCTTAGTGACGAATTCATCCATGTTATCAAGTTTTTCATAGTGTTAAAATTCAGTTTCATTAGTGTTATATTCAATTTCAGTCTAGTCAGTGTTAAAATTTAGTTTCGTCAGTGCTACAGGTTTGAATTTATATTTGTTTTTGTCATTATTTGATAGTGCACTATACTGTATTTATATAGTTGAATTTTTGTAGATGTTTACACAAATGATTTGGTTCATATGGTTGATATTGTGATCATGTATCACTGTTGTTATGGTTTGGTTATGATACAACATTGTTTATGATTTGCAAAGATGGTCTAGATCATCTTGACTATATTTGTTTAATTTCTATAGATGTTACATTATAGATTATTTGTGTATTATAATGTGATGAGCTTGATGATTCAATATCTACCTTCTCCTCTTAATTCAATATCTACCTTCTCTTCTTAATTCATTCTCTTCGTAGTTACTGTGGTTTAAGATTGGTTCCTGGCTTTTTTGTGCACTTAATGCTTAACATGTATTAATCTAGGTGTGGCGCCTCTTAATTGAGTGTGCACAAATAATTAATCATACCCCCTCCGTATCAAAATATAAGATGTTTTAGGTTTGTGAAGAATATGTATCTAGACTTCTTTTAGTATATAGATTCACTCCAAATTTGAGTGAACCTACATACTAAAAGAAGTCTATATACATTTGCTCCACTGAGCTAAAACATCTTATATTTGAAACAGAGGGAGTACTAATGTGCTTGTGCTTGCTTTCTAGTAATATGATTCATGATGATCATGCTCTACTGGTACTATGCATAGGTTTTAATCCCCACATCAATTCCTAAACCCTCTAGAGTAGATGATTCTTGATATATCTCTACTCTACTACTATTATGTTGGTTTAGCTATCAACCTTTGAAGAGTAGCTTCTTCTTCCCTGTTATTGATGAAGATCTTTTAGTTCATATGCTCTTCTCCTCCTTGCCTTCTCCTACTGGAGTTTCGCTTGCTATCATATCTCCATAGGCAAAGCCATATATATATATATATATATATATATATATATATATGGGTGTATAGTGTACACCCATTTTTTGGAGGAAAAAGATTTTTGTCTGTAGAATACGTATATACCTGAAAATATATCCATCATAAATCAAAGTTCCTGACTATTTCTTGGACCATGTATACCCATTTTCTTAAACTTGGCCCTGTCACTTCATATCTCTCTTACTACTAGAGTTGTGAGGTTTGGGGTTTGAATATATGGATATTTACGGTGTCCTCTAGGCACTATGGTACTGATACTTCACTTCTCTACATGTTGTGTGAGAAGATTAGGTTTCAGTGAAACCGTCTCTATTGGTTGTTTCTATGCACATGTTTAGTGCATTTGTAGGCCATTTAAATGCTCTATAGTTGGTCGTGGTATGCCATTTTTGGCATGTCGGTTATCCCGATGCTTAGTTTAGACAATGACAAGTGGCTTTAACTGGTATTTATTTCTGCGATGGGTTAGTGAGTTATTTCATTGCTTATTACTTCATGATTTGATCTTGGTAGCTTATTAGTGGTAGTAAAAATTCATTTAGTTGTTGGCTTATTCTTAAATGTTCTGATGAACTGATAAGTGTTCATCAAGTTCATCGGATGTTGGTTTGGCTTATGAATCCATTGGTTTGAGTGTTAGTTTCCTATACTATTTTGATTTAAAATCTAGGATCTACACTTGTATGCTTGTTGTATGCAAGAGTGGCTTCTTTGAGTCTTCCTTTGATCTATTTGAGGTATTTTGTAATATTTTGAATGTTGGCCACTTAATCACATCTCTTGACATTTGAGATTCCATTTTATTTAAGGCTTGGAAAGCAACTTGGAAGTTATCTTTATACCACTAATGTCATCCATAGAAAATGAATGGGAAAAAGTTTTGTGTGAAGTTATTTTAACAAGGAATGGAGGAACATCATACCATGAACTATCCAAGAATGGTGAAAACCATAAGCTTGGGGATGCCTAAATCACCCCCAATGGACCTACTAAACTCTTGGTTTTCACACTGATACGTCATAAACGTATCAATAATTTTTGATGCTCCATGCTTGTTTTGTATCAACTATCTTATGTTTTGTCTACACTTGGAGGCATTTTTATACATTTTCTGAAACTAACCTATTGACAAAATGTCGCAGTGCGAGTTGCCTATTTTCTGCTGTTTTTGGTTTCAGAAAAGCTAGTAAAGAAATATTCTTGGAATTGGACGGTACAAAAGCTGAAGTTCCTATTTTTTCAGACGCAACACGGAGCCCGAAGGAGAGACGAAGTGGAGCCACGAGGCAGCCACACCTAGGGCCGGCGCGAGTCCACCCTAGGGCGCGCTGCCCTATGGTGTGGGCCCCTCGTGCATCTACCGGCCTTGCCCCTTCACCTATATAAACACCCCGAGGTAGAAACCCTAAGTACCCGATCAGAAATCCACGAAAAAGTTTGTAGCCGCCGCCATCTCCATCCCTAGATCGAGGGGATCTGAAGCTCTTCTTGACACCCTGCCAGAGAGGGGAGATCACCCTGGAGGCCTTCTTCATCACCATGCCAGCCTCTAGTGTGATGCGTGGGTAGTTCATCCTTGGACTATGGGTCCATACAGTAGCTAGATGGTAGTTTCTCCTCATTTGTGCTATCATGTTTAGATCTTGTGAGCTCCGTTCATGATCAAGATCATCTATTTGTAATCTTACATGTTGTGTTTGTTCGGATCCAATGGATATTGAGTACTTCATCAAGATTGATTATTAATTTTATCATGTCTATGTTATTTGTGATCTTGCATGCTCTCCATTGCTAGTAGATGCTTTGGCCAAGTAGATGCTTGTAACTCCAAGAGGGAGTATTTATGCTCGATAGTAGGTTCATGCCTCTAGTAATCTGGAGAAATGACATAAATCTCTAAGGTTGTTGATGTGTTGTTGCTACTAGGGTGAAAACAACAATCCTTTGTCTAAGGGCAATTGTATTGTTTACTTTACACATTTTGCTTAATGCAATTATCTGTTGCTTGCAACTTAATACTGGAAGGGGTTCAGATGATAACCTGAAGGTGGATTATTAGTCATAGATGTAGTTGGATTACGGTCTATGAATTATGTTGTAATGCCCAAACGAATCTCATAGAAATCATCATGACATGTACATGCATAGCTATGCATTCTCAATCTGTTAATTGCCCAACTGTAATTTGTTCACCTAACATGCTATTTATCTTATGAAGAAACACCTCTAGTGAACTGTGTTCCCCGGTCCATTCCTTCCCATTGATATTTCATCTAGTGTTTACCGTTTACTGTTTACTTTCTGCAATTACCACAAGCAATTACTATCTTTCACACTATACGTTTAATTCTTTGTTTTCAGCAAAACCAGTGAGATTGACAACCTCACTGTAAGTTGAAGCAAAGTATTGTGGTTGTGTTGTGCAGGTTCCAAGTTGCTAGCAACACCTTGGGAGTTGTTTCCTTTCTCCTACTGATTCGATAACCTTGGTTTCATAACTGAGGGAAACTTGATGTTGTGTTCATCGTACCTTCCTCTTGGGGTTCCCAACGAGCTCTACATCATTTGAGCCATCACATACCTCTAAACTTTGTTTTTAAGCAACATATTAGTATCGCAAAGAATTGGAGCATCTTTATCTAGTTTTAGTTTTTGAGTTACGTTTAGCAATTTTTTATTTTCAATAAAATATCACCACATGAAGATGCTATTATTTCTTATCATTTAGCTATCAGGATAAAACTAAGATCAAGTTCAAAGGCTATTAAAAAGGGTGAAGGGATGAATAACTCATCACTATCCTACACTTTATGTCATGTTTTATTATTGAGTTTATGATATCTTTCAAGTGTCACATGCAGTACTAGTACTCATTTACCTCATATATGTCTAAGTTTAAGTTTATCTTTCATGTTATTAAATGATTAGTACTGTGGACACTTTGGCATGCTTATTCATACTGGTCAACATTGTCCCTATTGCTAGTCTTTCACGTATCGAACATGATATAGTGCACATACATAAAACAAACTTAAACCAATTTATTCTAGTGTGTCCACCATATCTACCTATATAGTGGCGGACCCAAGGTCCATGTTGCCTACAGCTGCCCATGCTTGTCGGCCGGACGACGGCTTAATTAGCTTGCTACTTTATGCTAATTTAGATAGAAAATCATCATTCTAAGCATGTGTGCCCCGGCTTTAGAATTTGTTGGGTCCGACACTTTACCTATATATAGATTTCAATGCTATTCCTAGTAAATTTCCCAAGTGCTACTTTTTATATATTCCCAAACATGTTGCTTTTTTTTCTATACTTGGCCTAGAGAAGTTGGTTGTGGAGTGACCACAATCTTGACAGGACAACCCTACAAAAAGGATGGTAAAAGAAAGACAGACAAAAAAATGAAGAGAAATGAAAAATATATATTGCATATACTTCATGATGTAAGTTGTCTAAGATATTAGTTTGGTCAAGTTTGACATGATTTTTGGACCGTTAACCTAAGCCATGACTACGTGTTAGACATTTTCAACTTTTGTTCATTATATTGCCATTGGAGTATGTATGGTCATCAAGATAAACATGATTTAGAAAATCCTCGAAATCCCTAAACCACAATCTAAGAATTTCAATATAGAATAACAATCTAAGAAGAACAATATTAGCAGAACATTCTAACAAAAATAATCTGAATAGAAAAATCTAAGCAGAACAACATAAGGATAACAATCTAAGCATAGGAATCTAAGAAGAACAATCTAACCTCAAACCATTTTGCTTGAAGTCATGCTTTAGATCATAGTTCATCATTAGTGTTTGGTTCCATTGCCCCTATCATAAGATCTTCTAATGGCTTCTATAGCATTTTCATGTCCCATATGCTATAAGTTATCCTAGATACCGGAAGAGTTGAGCTTGACATGAACCTTTGGAGTATCTATTGTCCCTTTGCATGAGTGGTCACACCATGCTCACACCATCATGTTTAGCTTGATGACCATTGATGCATGTGAAAGGAAAATGTTTACCATTGATGCATGTGAAATGCAAATGTGATATTTTTAGTTTATTGTGTTCTATTCCTTCATAATTAAGTCATATACAATGTTATAATCATGTTATTGTCAATAATGGCTTATGCTAAATGTCCCTGCTGTTGTGATGCCTCCTTTTAGAGTGTGCATAGCAGCAGAGCCATTTATGCATGATCTGCTGTTGTTGATCACTAAATCATGTACATATATGATCCGGTTCAACTATTATGAGTGTGGAGTGCAAAGTGAAATTGTTCGTCTCTAAGACAGATCTGATGTTAAATAACACTTTGATAAAAACATATATTGTACTTGATCTCTTAGCCTTGCCAATAATGTAAAGGCCGAGGCTTAGAAATACATGCTATTTTGTGTAAATATGATGACCTCATAAATGATTCCTAGTCTTGATTAGGAAGATGATTGACTCCATGATTCCTAGTATACTTGTTCCCGCCCCGCTACTAATGTTCAACGCCTATAAGGGTTTCTATATTAGTGTGGGGATGCTAGGGATGGGGGCATCCCATACGTCTCGGAGGTGTCAGCGTTGCTGGTGCATGGGCCCAACCAGGACAAGCCGGTTGGATGTTTCTAGGGCATGGAATTGGTGTCCAACCCCCTTTGTTGGGGTTGTGCCACATTGCTAATGAGATCCATGCCGCCTAGATCCAAGCCAACCGGCGACAGACGTCAGCATTGTGGAGAATGATCACACCCACCTTAAGGAAGAAGAGCGCCGCCCACCACGAGGTTGAGCCCCACTGCTCACGTTCGGTAGTCCAGTCGAGCGCAGTGATCGAAGCAGTTCATTTACTCGGCTAGAAATGATGGTTAGCTAAAAGAGAACTACAAAGCTTACAGGCTTGGCCTACACAATTTGTAATTGTTGAAAAGAATTTGTATTTTTCCATCGAGAACCTTTTGTTGTGCCCCTTCTCGCAGTGGGGTGGTGTTTTTTTTGTGTGTGTTGGTTTTTTTGAACGGTAAAGGGGTCGAAGACCCCAGAAGCTGCTCATTTATCCAAGCGATGGGTACATTTTACAGTAAAGCACCTAGAGAAGGCGCAAGGTAAAAGCAGTACTTGCAGCACTACAAAGAAACCCCTGAAACTAGAAGTAAAAAAGCAATCGGGTCCCCGGGTTTCTTCTCCACCGCAACCGACGACGAGCTCCTTCCGTCGGACTCCATAGCGCCCCCGGGGACGAACCACTTGGCAACACCTAGGAGGGAAACCCGACGAGAAGCTCCACACATGGCCTCCGTCTTGGAGGTTGGAGATTGCGCAGACACGGCGCAAAACGGTCGCCCTTCGACCATAGCAGGCAACAGCTCCATAGTTGAGCCACTGCGATTTTGCCTCAGAGGGAGCAGCTTGAGGAGAAGCAGAAGAAATTTGATGAAGGCTCGCCGTCCACTGGATGCCACCACCTCGATGACTGCAAGCAGATAGATCGCCCGCCATCCACCACCACCACTTCTCCAGGACGACGATCTTCCCAGCAGGAGAGATCACAATCCATCGGTGAGGAGGAAGAACAGAAGGGCCTTGGACGCCAGACCTACCCTCGCCGCCATGGCCGGCCATAGGGAGCGCATCCACCGCCTTCCTGGCACCGCTCCGCTCCTCCTCGCCACCTCGGCCGGCCAGGAGCGCCACCGCACCATTACTGCCTCCACACCGATGGAACAAAGCGGCTTTATTGACAGAGAGGACCTCTCCCACGTCCATCACAACATCCACCTCTGACCGCCGGAGCACCACCGCGAGGAACAGGGGGAGGAGAATATCCAGATTCAGCCGAAGAAATCTAGAGACTTCCTCCCTCGGGCACATCGCCCAAACATGGCATAACGCCAAACCCTACACCTACGACCTCTACAAGGACCTACATCTACGCCGGCGCCATCCTCTCACCGCCACTCACCGGCTAATCCGGCGAGGGAGGCATGAGAGGGGCCCGGGGAGGAGAAGGGGACTCTCAAGGGGAAACTTGCCTCTTGTTTCGTGCGAGGAGGAAAAGGGGCCTATTGTAGAGCAGGCGTTTTTTGTGTGTTGGTTGTGGGGTGAGGGTTAATCGTGACCTTGGTTTGTATTTTGAATGTTATTAGGATCGAGATGAATCATGTACTACCTCCATTCCAAATTATTGACCACTGATTTGATCTATATATTATTCACCTCCATTCCAAACTATATAGAGTGGCGTTATTTAACACCTAGGTGTAGAATAGTTACTATTCATCTATCCTCTATCTTTCAAATCGTATATTATTTTTACGTGACATAAATTTTGTTTTACTCGGTGGGTCGAGGAGAACATAAGAAAATTTAGATATAACATATTTTTTTACATGCAGTATAAAATTATGACGTAAAATACGTATTTTTGGTGTTTTTTTCACTATAATGACTCATAAACTTTATTTTTGTGTCGAAATTTTTGGTTATGGTGAATATATAAACATAATAATTATTTGTATACAAAACATAATTTTTTTAATCTAACGACTTAAAAATATGTTGGGTGCAAAATAACTATTCTGCATCCTGGGTAAATAATATCAAGATTTAACTTTTTATAAAAAACATAATTCTTGATATATATATATATATATATATATATATATATTTAACTTTTTAAAAAACTGAGACAACTAATTTAAAACTGAGGGAGACAGCAGGGAGTAGCATGTTAAAAGGTAGGAAAATTTAGTACGAGTTCGTGTTGTCTCTGCATTCTCTCACGACGACGCAATCAGGTCGCTGATCTCTCCGCTTGGAGAGAAAGATGAATCAGGAAGTCAAAATTATGGCCATATCCTGAGACACGGCCACGAGGAACACTACGGTGGCGACGTAAACGACAAATAGTACTGTACAAGCGAACGGTGCTCCTGACGCATTTTAAATCCCCTTCGACGAGAAGAGCTGCTGTTTACGTGCATGGCTTGTGATTCACGACAGAGCAGCTGCTGCACGGAGGAGGGAGCAGCAGTGGCCGTGCGTGCCGCCGCCCGTGGGATGCTCCAAGTAGCTACGGAGTAGAAAGAACCGAGAGGGGCCGGCTCAGCGACCGCTTGCGTTGAGCGAGCGGTGAAGCTACATGATGCACGCACATAGCTGCCAGGTGCCGAGTGATCAAGTGGTTGGTTTTCTGGAACGTGCGGCGTTCGAAAAGACGCACGAACTCGACACGTCGATGCCGAACTCTCGGGATCGGGACACGTACAGAGACATTTGCAATTAGTTGGCTCATGGATCCAGAATACACGGTGGCCACGACCACTAGCTATCTACGTGGTGTTTAGCTTAGCTAGTCAGCATGCACAGACAAAATCTGCGTGTACCGACGTGATCCACGACCCGTACGTTTGCTTGTACACTTACAAGCAGTATACGCACATTCCTTCATATATACCTCCTCCTCCTTTTTATTCCGTCTTAAATACAGATGTCTCGGTTTTGTTAAAATTTAGATAAATCTATATATAAATAGTGTTTAGATTCATCTAAATTTTGATAAATCTACAACATCTATTTTGAGACGGAGAAAATACGTTGCCTAGTATTATTTTTAGTCAAAGTCAAATTTCATCTAAACCATTTATTAGAATGACTGCAAAATATATTTTTATCCAACCTCCAATCTAAATATAATTATATATATGCATTTGGTAGATGCTGATATACTTTTCTAGATATATATGTAGTTGATAAAAACTTTGTCAGCATTGACTTAAACCAAAAATAATATGGAGCCCGTCAATATTGACTTTTTAGCCAAAAATATTATATATTCGCTCCGTCCGAGATTAACCGACTCACATTTTTCTCTAAATTGGCATTGTATCTAGACGTGTTTTAATGTGCAAATACATGCAAATATAGACAAATGTGAGTCGGTTAATTCCAAAAGGAATGGACTGGTATAATATAGTAGAAAATTAACAGAACTACGATATGTAAGCACCGGTACCACATGAATTTGCAGTGATACACAACTCAATGTGGTACCACTGGAATGAATATATGTACAACCTCCGGTCAGGTCTAATGGTCACAACAATTAAATTGGATCAAAAACTTTTTAAAAATGCATGTTGTTTGCTCAAATAGAAAAAAAAACACTATGAAAAAAGTAACTCATTCCAATATTAGTTTGCAACACAAATTATAGTACGTGGCAGCAAGTAGTGACTGCATAATCATTTCTGCTTTAGTGCCACTCATGCACATTAGCTGAACTTACCGTTATACTGTTACCTCTTGTACTATATGATGTTATTATATAGCTTCTGAGGTCAGCAGATATTATATCAATCTTTAGACTTACTTTGTCTGCTTAAGTTTTTCAAATCACTAAAACAAAAATGAGCAACGTTAACACCAATCTTTGGAGTCTGTTTGTCTACTTAAGTTTTTCAAATAACTAAAAACAGGAATGACCAGGGTTAACGTAGCATTCAGCTAGCCCATTCAGCTGGCCACGTTTAAGTGCTTCAACGGAGAACTGGTAATACTGTTTCAGTAGAATATTTCCGTCTCTTCTGGAACACCTTTTCCTTCAAAAGCTAGTGCAATCAAACCGATCAGGAAGCTAGCAGGTGTAATATTTTACTGAACAATGCATGTGAAAGAGAATCGACCAAAGAATAGCCAAAACTGAGTACCAGCCACAGCTCAATTCCGACCGGCTATTCTGCTGTCTAGCTTAATCCTTTTAGAGCCATCTTGTCTCGGCGGCGCCGACGAATCATGTAAAAATGTACAATTAGCACCGTTGCGACACCCCCTCGGGCCGTTGAAATAAGCACACAGTTTCATTGGCCTCGGTTTGGTATCTCTATTAACCACAGAAACACCGTTAATAGCATCTGTTTGCAAGGGAGCGGACTGGTGGTACATTCCATATTGGACTTGTTGTTGCATTTGCTGTTGTTCAGGTGGCTCTTTCCTCTCCCCTCCATGTTGATGGATAAGGGTTTTGTAATAGGTGATACCCCTTGCTGGGGCACTTGCAAAATTCATAGACGGACCAGATCCCGGTGGAGGATTTATGGCACTCATAGATGAAACTGAATTTTGTGGGCGATTCATGACATTAATAGCCGGACTAGGACCAGGTGGAATATTCATGGAATTCATAGGCATACCAGAACCTGGTTGAAAATTCATGGCATTCATAGCAGGACTTGAACCTAGTGGACGATTCATGGGAATAGGAGTCCCATGAGTAAATCCATGAGGTGGTCTATTCATCATTGGTCCTGGAGCCATTTGTGGTGGAAGCGCAATTTGAGGTGGAGGCTGTGTAGAATTTGTGTTATGAAATGGAGCACTTACTGTCATTCGAGGTGGAGGAAAATTCCGGAAGGTTGTCGTATGATCAGAAAATGACATACAAGCACTCATTGGAGCACTCGTTGCCATTTGGGGTGGTTGACCTGGTGGCACTGGAGCAACAACAGAACTACTTTTAGATTGTTCATGTCTAATTTGGCTGTATTCTTGCATTAACCTCTCAACTTGTGCAGGATCACTCAGTATTTTGACAAGTAGATCTTCATCAACCATGCTTCCTTTTTGGTTGCTTTGCATTATTGCGGTAAATGCAGCAGAGGCTGCAGCCAACACATCTGGCTCCGCGGAAACACTGTAGCCTGTTGCACCACTGGATCCACAGGGCTGTTGTTGTGCAATTCTAATTAGAGTATTTGAAAGTTGTGGCGCACTGGTTCTCGTAGGGTCATACTTCTCTGACTCTGACTGATGATGATGGTTTGGCATATCAAGCAATGGCGCTTCTGACTGGTCTGAACTATCATCATCTTCAACAGGGATCAAAGGCACCAATAGGGTTTGGCAATCATCATAACAAGTGTCTCTCACATCGGAAGATACAAATGGGCTGTATTACCAAAACAAGTTTTATGAATAACAAATTATGAGTCAAAACTGAAGAATGAATAAACTAATGTTAAGCTTGCTTACTTTGGAGGAATGTTCGATGCACGTGGATACATAGCCTCAAGAGCTCCAAACATTCTCTCATGTTGTATAGCAATCTCCTTGCTTTCTTCTCCAAAAGCAATGTGCCAATCTGTGTCCAATAATATCTACAAAAATATGATGTTCAGAACATTAGTGACACTGAAGTTATCTAGAAATTATGTGCAAAAGAGCAGTCTAAATCATGGGTCTTACATGTGGTGGGCATTTCCACTCAACAAGAGGAATTTGAGATATGTCAATTTTGAGGTCATTGGTTGGCTGTGGTGACTCAAAGCCTGGAGGCAGTGAATCATCTGAACTCGGGCCAGCTGCATGTATTAAACACGAGCCTTTTGCTTGGAGATTGTCTTGTGGTCTTAATCCAGCTTGAGAAGGGGAATCCTCGGATATAAAAAGCCTTACCTGGCAGATTTACAAATGCATGAGATGGCATCTCCTAATATTTACATTTACAATGTTTAATCAACCAGGAATTAAAAATTACACTGCAACTTACTGAACTCAGATACAACGTACATGAGCAATAAGATCAATACTATACGTGAACCATCAAAACTAATTTTGTTCAGAACTGGCAAGTAATATAGCAAAAAACTGGGCTTGGTTAACCATCAAAATAGACTTGTTTGTTTGCTGATTGACTTATACTCACAATATTTTAAAGAATCACATATCAACTAATTCATTGCATAATGGTGTCTAAGGTGGATGGACAGCAAGCTTTAACCTGAATCAGGTAATACAGAAGATGGTTTCACAGGACAATAGCTGCACAATCAAGGCACTCTACTCTTGGACAAAAAAAGAGATTTTAAGCAGCAGTTGAGTGACATATTGATGCAGTTTAAACTTTGTAGTTTCTTCTTCCCCTTACGAGAATCAGTGTTCAGGACTTTGTATGATCTATAAAAATTGTAATAATAGCTTAATAAAAAAGTTTTACTGCCAAAGGAAAAGAAAGAAGATTTTGATGAACGATTCTGCGACATAGAAGTACAGTCATAGAGGCAGGACACAACTGTAAGTGATGATTCTAGCTATTGATGCATGCTATCAGCAATAAACAATGAATACAACATCGACGGTTTATATGTTGTGCATCACCCAGCAGTAAATGGAATGATATTACTGGAACAAAAAATACACAAATGCACCACTCTACTGTTATCACTGCAAGCATACGCTGTAAATCAGTCATGATGCTGAGCCTAAAAAGACATCCATCATCCATGGAGCCAATGACTGGACTATTAACCAGGAATTAGTACCGCAGTGATTACGAAACATGGACAAGGCTTATTTATGCGCATACAACCGTGCAATGACAAGCATGAGTGTGATGTATTCACCAGTGGTTTTAGAGAACAAAATGCAATCAACTTAGAGATGTTAGCTGACAGCACAAGCTTCTGCATGGTAACTGTATATATTGTTCGCTGGCATCAATCAATAAATGCTTTATCTCATTAGAAGGACAGGTTAATAAAGTAAACTTTGCTATTGTTTGCCTAACCATATGTCTCACGTAAATGGTCATCACATGTGTCTGGTTCTTAAGACCGATGTGTTAAGTGTCGAGAGCTTCACTTGGTTTAATCGGTCAAATATGATTATTTACCCCAAAAGAGAGAATCTAGCGTGTCAATAAAATTTTCATGTGCTTGAACTAAATCATGAACAGTTCACATTCATTGATGACATGAAATGATCAAAATGCAACAGACTGATGTCAGCTAATTTGTTTTGCATATTTTTACTATGGGTTGCACTGTAGATTTTAGTTTCAGCAAGCTATCCTATCATAGTCCAACCATTAAGCTCAGTATATTAACCAGTCCTCAGCAAAGATTTGGTACTGGCCATTGTATTTATTTATCAGTAAATCTCAATTATGTTACATTCTGAACTTCAGGAGTCTATGACATAGAATTGCAGCATGAGATGTATTATACTGTGGGGTCAGATGTATTTAAAATTTTAAAGAGTAATCGCTTCAGCTTGTAGAACATTATGATACTTATTTAGGAATTGAGTCACTGGTTCAGGACATTATTAATGGTAAAATATAGTGATAGGAAAAAAGGCACTACCATGTCAGTGAAACTACATTGCATACATAAAAGCACAGCCTGATTGATCAGTACTAAACTGTAGTTGGATGTATGGTTCATTGATCAGTACTAAACTGAAGTTGGATGTATGGTTGATTGATCAGTACTAAACTGAAGTTGGATGTATGGTTGATTGATCAGTACTAAACTGAAGTTGGATGTATGGTTGATTGATCAGTACTAAACGAAAATTTAAACTGCATATGCCCCAATTATACTTTATATCACTAGTTGCACATCTACATACTAACACGGACCACATTTTAGTGTGCTTGGTGGTAGCAAATTTCAGCATCACATGTTAACACTGGTAGAAAAAAAAATGTTGGTATTGGTTCACGAAATAGAAATAGGCTAAAGTAAATGCTGTCAGCCTAAATTTGAATCGACACTTAAATCATGTAATGATTGACACCTGAGGAGCGTGGAAACTACTCCCCTCTTCCTAGTGAAGAGTGGATATTAAAGAGCTGAAGTATGTTCCTCAAGAATATAAGTATATTTTGTCAAAAATAGGTGATATATAGGATAAATGTTGTACTCCTCCGACCCATATTACTTGACTTGGATTTGTCAAAATTTGGACGAATCTATATACTAAATAGTGTCTAGATTCATCTAAATCTAGACAAATTTGAGTCAACTAATATGGATCGGAGGGAGTAACAAAAAAAATTCAGGTGGTGTCAATGAAGTTACTAGATGCATTATAGCATCGTTGTTCAATCGTTTGTTTGAATCTGATGGTTTATTTCATTGCTCGTATACAAGTTCCCCCTTGGATTGTTTTTTCCCGCAACAATCTGTATCATTAAGTTGTTGGACATAGATTAATTTCATTAAGTATATATATGGAGAGGGCTGTTCTATTATTAGTCTCCTTTCAGTTCAGCATTGGCACTGATTTTGTTCTGCAGTCATTGGGCGGAATGAAATTCACATCTCATTCTCCTCTGCCGTTTGTGCGATTCAGAACTCTCAGACTCTCCAAATCAAAAACACACAAAAACACGCAATAAGATCGTGGTAGCACTCAATCCGGGTTTAAATTCATGGAACCAACAAATAAAGCACCGAAATCCGTAGATGCTTGAATGGGACCGGCAGCAGCGCGAATCCGTCTCCAAGTGTTTGTCGATCACAATACCTTGCAGAGATTGTGTCCGGTGGCCCACGAGACGCGCCTCGGCCGCCTCGACCCCATCGCTACCCCCGACAACCGAATCGAATCCGATCTAGACGAGACGGGACGGGACGAAACGCGAGAGGAATCCGATCGAGGGAACGGGCGGGCAGGCGGGCGGGCAGATTGGGGGAAACTCGTGATAGGGTCACCGCCTTCCGTCGGCGGCGGCGGCGGCGGCGGAAGCGGTGGATGGGGGGAGGAGGGAGGAGGAGACGGGAGGTGGTGGTGAGGCGAGGATGTGCTGGCGTCGGCGGCCCTGCGCTCCTGCCCCCTTTGTTTATCTACCGTCGCGTCGATTTGCGTTTTTTTTCCTCAATCAGTTTGCGATTTTCCAGCCCGGGCCGATACGGTATTGATTAATCTTCCAAATATAAACGCAACCTCTCCGGCGAGGAGAGGCCAAGTCGGAGCGAAATTACCGGGTTGTCCGTTTCCGTTCAAGCTACGAGTCAAAAAGTTCCAAGGGGCAAATACGTAATTGACTCGTGACAAATCCTTAATCGGCACCTAACTGTCGTCTTAGTTGGTTAGGTATTAGCTCATCTAGCAGGTTCACGAGACGTACTAGTACTTGCTTGACAAAAGCACATTAGTCGAAGGTTAGTGTTTTAGGGAGGAGACGTACTAGACAGGAACACTCCACCCAGTACCGACTTTATTTGACAAGGACTTTTATGATAAAAGATGCACAGTTTGGGGTCCCGAGATGATGATAATTTAAGTACTAAGTACTACTTTGTTTATTATGGCCAATTCTTTTGACAGTTTCTCCGAGAAGTTGTTCTATCCCAATTTTCTGGGAAAGTTGGTTCAAAAATATTACTAGGCTTCTAAAGTGGTTGAGAATAAACTAATTTAGAAGTCTCACAAAATTTTGAAACCGGTTTTTCCAGAAAGTTAGGGATAGGACTGGACCATGTCCACTAACTTCATAATGCATTATTAACATTTTTATTTAAATCTGGAAAAACTTCTGGTCTAAGCCTTGTGGTACCAGAATCTAAATACATGTGAGTTCGACACGAAATGAATATTTTACAATATCGCCACTTCATTGTATACCGCACAGGCCTGGACAAGAGCAGGTGCGGTGCAGGTAGTAGTAAACAATGAATCGATCACAGGAGTTGTCTGCTGAGTCACGCGCTTGTCATTACAAGCGCAAAATAACATCTTATCAGCATAATTTAAAAACTGCAAAAGATATTGAAAATGCATGCAAGGTATGCTCAGCCAGACAGCCACTGATCGTAGCATTTCCAGATGGTTCTATGGTAGGCAGACTTGGCATGATCAGCTGCTACCAACTTGTTTTTTCAGGTGGTGGCCAACAATTCAGATTGTTGCAACGAAGACAATTAAACGTCAGACAGGTTATTAAACGTTAAGTCAAAAAACTTTGCCTGAAGTTCAAGCAAAACCAACCGATTCTCCTTTTTAAAAAGGACTTATGAGAGTAAAGAATGAGTTCTTCGCTAGAGGTCATTAAAAGTTGGAGATGGTTTGAGTATTAGGTTTTGGGAGGATACATGGTTGGGTAACACCCCGCTAACACAACAATATTCATCATTATATAATATTGTGCAACAGAAAAATGTGACTGTTGTTCAAGTTTTAGCTCACGTACCTCTAAACATTGGGTTTAGGAGGGTACTTAGCGGTAATAAGTGAAATGATTGGCTGCATTTATGCCAAAGGCTAACGATGGTCCAGCTGTCAGAGGATGAGGATAAGTTTGTATGGGACTTGACCTCATCTGGGGTGTTTACAGTTAAATCCATGTATGAAGACCATATGAATGATCATACGGTTTTTCTTTGGCAATATCTTTGGAAGTTAAAAATCCCACTCAAAATCAAGATTTTTATGTGGTTTCTTAATAATAAGGTGCTTCTCACAAAGGATAACCTGGTTAAAAGAAATTGGGTAGGGTGTACTAAGTGTTGTTTCTGTGGGGCACAGGAAACCATAGAACGTTTATTTATATCTTGTCCTTTTGCTCGCCTTTTGTGGCGCATTACTCATTTTGCTTATGATCTACCCCCTCCTACTAATATCACAAATATGTTTGAAAATTGGTTGAACGGTGTTGATAAATCATCTAAGGCTCGAATTCGAATTGGTGTTTCAGCCTTATGTTGGTCTATTTGAAGATGCAGAAATGATATTATCTTTAATAAAATAAAAACTTTTAATCTTTTACAGGTTATCCATATGGTGGCACACTGGATGCAGCTTTGGCCGTTCTTGTCGCTGTAAGACCAGAGGGATATTATGGCTACTGGGTGCAGCCGTCTCTTGATGGTCGCTGGGCACATTTTCGACCAGTCTGGATGGCTGTGTTTTAGTCGACTGGAGCATAATGTCTAGTCATCTATTTAGTCTTTTCCACTGGCTGATTCATGTGTCGACTTTGTGTGATCCATGAATTGCAATCGTGGTGTGAGTTGTCGACTTTGGATACCGAACTTTTAATAAAAGGCTGTGTGCATCAATCGATGCAGAGGCCGGGTTTTATCCCTTTTCGGAAAAAAATTAAAGGTCGAGCACGCACTGCATAAGCAGTGGAAAGTTAGTCCCATACAGCAGAAAATGGTCATTACACAGATCATATCAGGGATGTATTCTCGCACTAGTACCAAAACCATAACGCGCACACAGCACCATCGCCGCCTCAGCAAACCTACCCTCCTTGGCACCAACACCACCGCACAGGAAGATCAGGCCGAAACGACCCGAGAAAAATCCACCCCGCTTCATCTCTTCTTAAACCCATACTTCTTGCGCTCGTAGAAGAGGTCGGTCTTGGCGCTCCCCAGGTTCACGATCTTGGGGCACCCGTCCCGGTCCTTCTCCTGCTGCGTGCACTCCTTACAGTAGTACGCGTCCGAGATGCCCACTCCTCCGCAGATGACGCACCTCCCCTGGAACGAGCCGTAGTTGCACTCGTCGCAGACGCGGACGAGCGTGCATGGCCGCACGTACGAGTCGCAGATCACACACTTGCCGTCGCACTTCTCGCACAGGCGCCCGATCGCGATGCCGGGCTGCTTGCGGCACATGATGAGATCGGGATGATGTTTCGCCATGGCTGTCAGATGCTAACCTGTCAAACAATAATTACAGGCAATGCTTATCAGAATCTAGACATATCAGCCTGTCAGCAAACGAAGAAAACACGGTAGAGCATCCCTAAGAGAAACAAATTGTAAATTCAGTTACTGCATCTTCTGATCGAGGAGAAGCAAGTTTGTTAATGCAACTTATTTGTTGGTACTTGCAAAATAAATAAAATAGTGAAGCATCCCGAAGAGAAGCAAAATGTTAATTCAGATACAGTGGGTGATTCCAAATTCCACCCATATTTCCCTGATATATCCATTAGTGCCATTAGGGCTATTTCCATGGGATGTCTTTTCCCAAAAGAAGCATCACCAGGAAACAGTTGTACTTTATTATAAGTCATAACAGTCTCCCGGTTGCTATCTCATTTCATCATCAGAAAAAGTTTCAGTTTCATACATTAATGATATTATAAAAGAAAACAGACATGTAGGTGCATCATAAGTTCATAACTCGCATTCTCAACAACTAGTAGTGGTAGGGATGCAAGTGACCCGTCCGGCGGACAGGGCAGACGTCCGCTAGCACCTAGGACAAGCACAAGACGTAGTATACGGCAGGGAATACGCAGGACGTGGTATATGCTATGGAAACAGTGGCGGTCAAGTGCAGGGACGCAGGCGGACGTCCACCTGCATGCCTAAGTAGTGGATAGCTAGAAATAATGCAAGCAGGAGAAATAAAAACCCTGAATGCAGAGGGTATATTTTTTGAACGGCTAGGTAAGGTATCTTAATAGAGTAAAATGCACTTCCATGAATTCTACAATACACTAAATTCGATGTCGGAAGCTGATCTGTAGCATTTTCATTCAGATTCATTACCTACCTTATGTAAAATTTGTTGTTGACAACTTGAAAATAGGAGTAGGAACTGAACAAATAGTGCCCTTACTATATAGCCATACATTTTAAACAGAAAACAAGCTTGAAAGCTCTCAAATACAATCAGATGGTGTAAAGACTAAATGCATGAATTTTTAAGTTGCATATCTTCTGAACATACTATGGCTTTAACAGAAAAATTCCAATATAACAAATTTATATATCAGAGCATGACATAACATCTGTCGCACAGTGGCGGAGCTTCGTTGAAGCAAAACCAGGCCATGGCCCGCCAAACGTTTTTTAATTTACACTGAACTAGAGGATTAATGGCTTATAGATATGTTCATTAGCCTATAAGAAATCATCACTGCAACTAATGGCCAGCCCTAGAACTGTGTTGAAGCTCCGCCACTGCCGCCGCGTACGACAATAACTACTTACATTTGTTTTAGGCCACTAGCAATAATATAAATGCATTGTACATAGGATATACCAGCGTGTAAAACTGAATACTTCACTAGCCGCTACTTCAATCCCACAAAAATAGATTTTGTAGCATGTGTTCCTGTTATGTGGGGCCAACAATACCAGGGATAGATTAGTCAGGCAAGTGTAATAAGGATAGGATACGGAGGAGTTTTAGTCCTGTAGGAGGTTTCTCCTCTGTTACCTATTCTGTTAGTCAAATAATTAGTTAGGAGTCCTCCTTTTCCTCCAAGTCAGTTGTATATATTATGCCCTGGGCTCGTTATTCAGATCAAGCAATGAAATAAACTCAAAACCAATCTACGCCCCAGTCCCCTTCTCGTTCGTAACTTCGTATCATACAGCAGCTCTGGGGCGTCGAGGCTACAGACCTCGGCCTCCCGTCGAGCACCCCTACGACCTTAGATCAGGGTCAGAGGCTACCATACCCTCTAGTTCTACCAATTCCAGGCTTCCAGCCTTCCAGGTGACTCAGGCCAGTATGATGTATGTACAACCAAATAACACACACCCCAGCCTCCTAGGTCAGTATAGGCCTATAGCCAACATAATGCGCATTACATGATAAGAATTATAGCACCACATCTTTCTCACTAGCCAAACAACAATGTTTACCAATGCCGCCTCTATCATGACTCAGTAAATTGAGGTTCAGAGGTTTAAAGTTCTAGCTCTTTGATATATAAAACCTGATGTTGGAAGCTGTTCCAAAACATTTCCAACCAGATCAGTCACTTAGCTACAAACAAGATCATGTTAAAGATTTGAAATGAGGGGTTAAAACGGACCAAACAGTCCCCCACCAAAGCTGTATCCATATAATTAAACAGAATACATACTCAGAAACTCTAAACAACCGAATGTTACGAAGACTAAGAACATGAATTCAAAGTGCACATCTCATCCATTCAATTGACACGAACAACCTATGTCTTTAACAGCAAAATTCCAGTATAATTTTTATTATAGATGAAAGCACTTCCTAGTGACCATATGAAAACTAACTTACATTTGTTTCAGGCCAATAGAAATAACATAAATGCATCACATGTAGGACATACCATCGTATACTAATTAATTTGCTAATCTCTACTTCAGTCCCACAGAATAAAATTTAAAGCGTGTGCTCAAGCCTCCTATGTCACTATAGCCAGTAACATAAGTGCATTACATGCTAAGAATCATAGCCACTGCTTCTCTCACTAACAGAGAGATGCCACCCCTATCCTTACGCATGGATGTTTTTCAATTTTCGACCATTCGATTAATTTGGAGCTTAGCTGATCTAATCGGGAGTTGCTACTCGACGCGCTTACAGACCTAGGGTTCGTGTAGAAGGAATCGCCCCACCCCGTGCTCTGGCGGCTGACCTAAGGGGCAGCGGGAGGAACATGGTACTAGCGCGTACAAGACAAGTGACTGAGGAGAAGCCGCCGGAGCGGAGCACGGACGCACGACGGAGGAAGCTAGGGAATACTTCGGGGATGCTTCAAGCGGCGAAACGGGACCATGAACGAGTTCCACGCACCTTCAGAAGGAAGAAGTCGCGGCGTCTGCCCTTCCTCCTTGCTTCCCCCGCAGGCGAAGCGCCGAAACCCCGAAAGAGACGACGGCGACGACGAAGGCGGAGTAGAGATTTTGGCGGCGGCGACGCTTGTGCAGATAAAAGACAGAGGGGGCTATCTGATTCTGATGGTCACGCGATGAGGATCGCCGTCCAAATCGCCCAGGCAGCCAATCGGACGGTTACCAGTGGCCAGTGAGTCCGCCATATTTTGTTCTGCTAGAGAAGGGTCCCACCTGTCAGCTACTATTCTTAATTCCCCGTCACCGTGTCAGTTCCCGGCGCCGCCGTCGAGCGCCCGCCGCTGCGGAGATCCGCGGCGCGTCCGCTATCTAGGGAGGAGAGGAGATGGATTCGTCGGGAGCTGCGAAGCCGGAGGAGATTGCCGCTTACCAGAGCACCGAGGCCAAGCAGGCGAGGCTGCAGTCCATGCTCGCCGCGCTCCTCGACGACCCCATACTCGCCGACGTCCCGAGGAAGCCCTCTCTAGGGGATGTGGACACGCTCATCAACCTCGAGCTCGGCAGCGCCATGCGAGTGACCGTCGTCAAGCTGGACAGCACCTCTTTCGGTATGTATGTGGTCCTCTTCCAATCCCACATTTTTTCAGATCGATCCTGTACAATGTGTTAACCCATCTCAATTTGTTATGCTTATGCTCTTGTACTTTTGGTGAAAAAAGATGTTGCGGTGTTGAACACTGCTACGGTCAAGGATTTGAAGCTGGCTATCAGGAAGAAGATAACTGAGATAGAACAAGGCCAGATGGGCCATCGCCACATCTCATGGTAAGGCATAAAATTAGGCGTGCTTGGAATTGATTGCTACTTTCGATCATGTCTTCTGACATTCATAGCATCTGCTTGATTCATGCTGACATGGGTTCATCTAGTTGATATTCTTTGAAATGTTTGTGTTTCTTTGCTATTTAATTTAACCCATGATGGGCATTCAGGCACAATTGATCTACCATAAGGTACTAGTTTAGATAGGTGTGATTACATAAGTAAGCTGGGATTCACATATGAGATGAGTTCTGAATTAGCTCGACATATGGAGAATCCAACATGAAGTTTATTGCGTTTAAATCTGAATTTACAGTGAACTTGACCTGCTTGGTATTGAATAGATGAATGTGTTTACATAAGGATACCATGGCCCTCTCTGCAAACACTTCCTGACATTGACATACACTTCATGTTTCTTCGAAATGGTACTGCTATAACTTTGCTATTAATGTCTCCCTCAATGGGCACTCAGGCAGTGCTGATCTACAAAGGTACTATTTTAGATAGGCGTCATGATCTGAATAAACTGAGGGGCACAACATACATGAGGTTGATTTGGGTTCTGAATTAGCTCAAGACGTTCAGAATCCAAGCCGAAGCTTATTGTGATTTTTAGTTGGATTTTGCATTGAACTTGACCTGTTTTCTATTTTGATTAGCTGAATGTGTGTACATAAGTCTAGTCAAAACCATTTGAATTAAGATCCCTATCTAAACTAATCGCTTTCAGTTGAAACTAAGGAGAATATAATGTTCGAAGAGTTGTCTTGTAAAAATTAGTTTGAGCTCAATATAGAAAGAAATTGCTTCTAAGATTTTTTATGAGCGTCCTTAACAGTAATCTGTAACCCCATTTCCTTGAATCCATGAAGCTTAAGCCATGTGGTTATATGGTTGTCTAGGAGAGTATCACAGTACACATTTTGTCTGCCTGAAGCTTCACTCACGTGATTATACGGTTGTCTAGGACAGTAGTACAGTACACCTTTTGCCCCTCTGATATAACAATAGCACTAACTGCAAAGAGTTCATGACATTAGTATCGTTGCAACTAATTTATCAAAAGTTGTAAGATATCCATGTGTCAGAGAAACTCCGCCTATTCCTTTTTTAGGAATAACCGGTCCCAAGCCCCGGTAAAGGAGGAGGGCTGTGATAGGCTTGGCGAGCCAACGTAAAAACCAGCCATTCCTATGGATATGAAACCATATGAATCCATGTGTCGGAGAAAGTCTACTATGTAATATGGAGATTGTAGTGGTTATAATAAACTACAGATTTAGGAACACTCATTATTTAATTCTGTACCTATTATGGACTTGTACAGTACTAGACGCTGCAAGAAGAATTACAAGTCCACAATATGGTTGTGCCTCTGCCAACTATTAGTTTAAGTTCATATACAAGTTTTACAATTAAAGAATCTATCTGTAAAAGTGTAATACTGGTTTGAGATCCTACTTTATTGATAATAGCTAGGGACTGTCATAATTTTTAGCTTTACTTATATAATAGCTGCTGGTCTTGTATTGAAGTCCCTGAAAGTGCCATCTTGGTATCATCACATCCTGAATTATGTAGTTAAAATGCATCATGATTTATGTGGTTCTTAGCAGAAGTTGTGTATGGAAGCTACCTGTGCAATGCTCTCTTGCTTCGTTCTATCATTCGCCTTTATTGTTTTAACCGTAAGTATCCATGTTATCCATTTTCCTTATTAAGGAGAACTACTTTTGGTGGTATCTCTCAACCTTTTATTTGTCAAATGTTTTCTTTGTAACTGATAAAGATACCGAGAATTTCCGAACTTCACTTTAAGTACTTATATTTGTTCCAGGAAGCATATTTGGGAGAACTACTGCCTGACACATCAGAGTGAGAAGTTGACAGATGATAATTCAGTACTTTCTTCTTATGGCATTCGTAATAACTCAAAGGTATATTTCTTTCTGTTAAAGAATAATAACATAATTCCTGCGTTTCAATTTTTCAGAATTTTTTAGTGTGCATTGTAGCATATGAAACGTCTTTGAGGAACCACGCATCTCTTATGGTACACAGATATTTACCTTTGTTGGAAAATGTTTATATTTGCTTCTTTCTTAATATGGCCTGGTGGAATCTCTATTATTACCAAATAAGATAGTTTGACCATTGTGTGACCCTGTTTCTGTGGTGTGTTGAAATAGGTTTGTTTCTCACCGCACGTCATGTCGAGGGTTCATCAGAAGCATTCCAGGAGAAGAAAACACCGTTTCTTCCATGGTCTTAGCAGGAAACTGTGATTGAAACCTCACGAGTTCTGAGCAAGAGAAGCCCTTAAAACTAGTTAAGTGATCACTTCCGATACGGAGAATACTCCAAGGCTAGTTATGGCAACGAAACAGCGGCAATAGTTCTGAGACAAAGAAAAGAGGCAGAAGTTGCAGAAGATCGGCTATGCATGAGAAGAGTAGTATGTAATGTGCTTCAGCTAGTCTTTGTTCTAGTTCGAAAATTGACCAGTATTTGTAATCTCGCAGTGGGAAGTGCGTTCCATGATAATGCGCTTGAGCTTAGCTATCTGCTCTTGCAAGTCGGCTAGCTTTGGTAAACTGCTGCCTTGATTCTGGTTCAGAGAAAACGGCGGTAATAGCCGTTTCGAAAAGAAAAAATGGCGGTAATAGTTCTGAGACGAAGAAAAGAGGCAGAAGTTGCAGAAGATCGGCTATGCTTTAGAAGAGTAGTATGTAATGTGCTTCAGCTAGTCTTTGATCTAATTCTAAATACACCAGTATTGTAATCTGTCAAGTGCATTCCATGATAATGCGCTTGAGCTTAGCTATCTGCTCTTGCAAGTCAGCTAGCTTTCGTAAACTGCTGCCTTGATTCTGGTTTAGAAAATCAAGTTTGACCTGTTTATACTCAAGTCATTCACATGTTACAAAGTGATTGATTGCTGTCTCTACTGTTTAAACCGGCCAATTAAGCAAAATCAAATGTTTCCGGCATGCAAAACAGAACAAGGGTAAAAAAACTATATTCTGTGAGATCATATTCCATGCTTTGTGCCCGGAACTAACAGAGCAGCCTGACTGAAGTTTAACTGAAAGTGCATTATTTTTGCAAATCATCTAGATTTTGTAAACTACTGCCTTTGTTCAGAGATATAAGTTTGTCATGTCATAACTCAACTCATGGGAATGATACAAAGTAGTTGCAGGCTGTGCTGTTTATACCAGTTTATTAAGCCAAACCAACTGTATTCCATCATTCAAAACAGAACAATGGCTAAACACATGGTTTCTTTTCTGTAAGATCAAACAACCCAGTGACCAGCCTGACTTCAGACCAAAAGCATAATGCGTTGACTGGAAACTGATTCTTTTCTTAGAACCAACACTGCCCCAACAATTCAACCGGTGTACTGGTCCCCGAGCATACCTGAAATGCTGGGATGATAAAACTGAGTGGCATGCAGGTACAGTACAGACAGAAACTATATGCTCTTTGGCTGAAAGAAAAGCATGGAGAAATCTCAACAGGTGATCAGCAAGGCTGGGAGAGAGACAGACAAAGAAAGAGGATAACTTTTTCCTCCATCTGGAATGCACCAAAGGGATCTTGGCCCAGCTGGTGTACCACCCTCCTGTCCCAATCCCAAACACACAATTGCTTTCTAGTTCCCCAGCCACAAACCCTTTGGTCTTTGGATGGATGGCTACACAACCAACCAGCACAAGCCACTGGAACTGGAGTACTACTGCTGCAGATCACACTACTACCAGTTGAGGTTGAGGACCATACTACCGGTTAATATGCTAGTACTACTGCTATATAACCAACTCTCAGACATGCTTCCATATATGCTTCTAATAACACTGCTGCTAGTAGTAAGTGGATAGATAGCTAGGACAGTGACGCCAGTACTCTTTTGGAGCAGTTGTAGGCTGACCTCACATGAACCTTGCAGGGTAATAAGGGGAGCTGCTGAGGGTGAGCTCCAGGGAGGTGCCTGCGTCCTGGCTGGTGGGCATCATCAGCTGCTGCTGGTTGCTGCTGCTGCTGTAATAGCTGTACTGCTGATCTTGGAGCTGTTGCTGCTGCAGCTGATGATGATGTTGCTGCTGGAATGTCATGGTGGTGGTGGTGGTGGTGGCGCCGGCAGCTCCCCACCACTGCTGGAAGTTGGAGTTGGACTGCGGGTAGCTGTTGTGTGCGACGTCGACGCTTCCTTGGTCGTCGCCGCCGGTGGGGAAGAGCGGGAGCGTCTCCGGCTCCCGCATCGCCGGCGGCAGCATCTGGCTAGGAGTCTGGTTGGAGGAGAAGGAGAAGCATGCCGGCCATGGCGAAGGCGCGGCGCCGTGGCTCCCCGCGCCCGTGCTCCTCGTCACGCCCATGTAGTCCTGCATGCATCCAGCATTAGCAAGCAGATACTCATCGGCCAGTTAAGTAGATTGATTGGATTTTGATCGATCGGCGAGGAGATGATCGAATCGAGCAGCAGCAGTACTTAATTGCGATCCAGCGAAAGTGTGCGCGCGGTTAATTACCTGCAGCTGCACGTAGCTGCTTCTCTCGGTGGCGCCCATGGCGGCGGCGCTGTCCCCCCAGCAAGAAGTAGTAGTGCTCCCATCCATCTGCACGGCCGTACCGCCGTTGCCGAAGCCGTACGAGGAGGCGGCAGGCGCGGCACCAGAACACGCTACGCACCCATCAAGCAAGAAATTAACCCACCATTAATTTGATCTCGATCTTGCGTGAAGCAAAGAAAATACATGTAGCGCGGGCGCGAGAACGACGTGTGCACGTACCGGAACCAGGGGAGAGGACGCCGAGGTGGGCGGCGTCGCCGGGGCAGGCGTTGACGACGACGCCGAGGCGCTTCTTGTGGCGCTCACGGGCCTTGTGGTTCTGGAACCAGTAGAAGACGTTCTTGCCCTCGATCCGGCCGTACTGGCGCAGCCTGGCGGCGATCCGCTGGATCTGCTCCGGGTTGGGCGAGCGGATGCCGCAGCCGTAGTAGAGCTCCTTGAGGATCTTCACCTGCTCCGGCGTCGGCGTCCACCGCGCCCCGGTCGGCCTGCACGGCGGTGACGCGGCGGTCGCACCGGCCGCGACGGCGACGGCATTGCCTCCACCGCCGACGACCCTTCCCTCTCCCCCGTTGCTCTGCTGCTGCTGCTGCTGATGGTGGTGGTGGTGCAGTTGTCTCCAGACACTCGCCTTGTCCATGGCGAGAAGAGCAGTGTGGGAAGAAGAGGAGGAAGAAGAAGATGGGGTTTGAGCTGGGGTTGGAGGAGAGACATGAGAGGGTTTATATGGAGGCAGCTAGCTAGGAGCAAGGAGGACTAGGGAGTATGCTAGGTAGCTGCGCAGCTACGGTGTTATAGGGTTGGGGCTAGCTCGAGTTGGCTTGCGAGAGGATCATGGCGATATCTTTTGGAGAGGGACGAGTGAGGTTGACACACGTACGTACGAGCTCTCCCTCCCTCCTTCCGGCCTCGGAGAAGAAAGGGCATGTGGGGACTATGATGAAGGACGACAGGGCATGGAGCGCAGACTACGCCTGCATTTGGTAACTGCTTCCTCCTCGCCTAGCCCAACATAGGTTGCATTCTCTCTCTCTCTCTCTCTCTCTCTCTCTCTCTCTCTCTCTCTCTCTCTCTCTCTCTCGACGATGCATGGTGCGTGTTCATACATGCACCGTGCACGGATCGATCGAGTTCGAGTTCGCCATTTTTCTTTTATTTTTTGCTTATGTAGGGGACAAACAAGAATAAGTGTTGATGTGAGGGTTGATGTGTGGCGTGTGCGCGGTTTCCTATCTGCTGCTTTTAAATCTGTTTGTTTGTTTTTGGTCAGGTTGACTGGCCGGGCAGAAGCGTTTGGGTATTTGGAGTGAAAGAATGGCTCCAGAAATAGATCAATCAATCATGGAGAATAATGTTGTGTCACCTCCCATGCACTCAAGACTCAAATCTCTTCTCGAACACCCTCGAGAATGATCAATCAATATCAATAACCCGCCATATATGCATGCATAACGAGGGTGAGATAAGAACCAATCAGATAGTCCCTTTGATGCTAGATACATCAATTTCAGTAATACGAATCAGAGGGAGTAACTGATTAGCTATCCTTTTTTTTTCTACGAAGCTGCTATTGTAGCACGTCGAATGTACTTTCCTCTTTTTTATAATTCTCGTCGTGATTTTAGCTTAAATTTAAACTAAAAAATGATAAAAATTAGAAAACGGAGGAAGTACGAGTGCAAAGTTGAGGTAATCTATGTATACTATAATTTAAGCTGCGGTAGGTTCGTTGCTCTCAATTTCCGTCCGATATTTTCGGGACGGTTTTGCCCCTGACTGTTCGGATATTTTACAAGCCCTGCCACCGCGTACTGAAACTGGGTGGTTCGGTTCGTGTTTTTTTTCACCCCCATCACCGATCCCAGCTGCCGCACCCCTTCCCCTGCCGCCGCATCCCCATCTCCGCCCCAGCCGCCGGGACCCCTGCCCCCCCTCCAGACGCCGGCGAGCACCCCAGACGCCGCATCCTCATCGTGATTTGGGCATACAGGTCCTCGGTCGATTCACTCATCCCGAGCCCGAGCGAAGCCCAGGACATCCTCCTCCCGTGTAGAGCCGTCGACGAGCTCTTCCATCGCTCCCCATCGCTGGCAAGCTCCCTCCTCCCTCTCCCCCTCCCACCGACGTCGAGCTCCTCCATCGCCAATGCACCCCCATCACCGCTCCCAGCTGCCGTACCCCTTCCCCCTGCCGCCGCATCCCCATCTCCGCCCCAGCCGCCGGCGAGCACCCCAGACGCCGCATCCTCATCGCGATTTGGGCATACAGGTCCTCGATCGATTCAATCGACGCCTGACCTCCTCAATCGATTCAATCGATTTTGACATGGAGAGCTCCTGAACTAGCGCGCGATGCGGACAAGCTTCCCCGCCCTCGCCCTCCTGGTAGGCCGGTGAGATGTGCCGTGGGAGGCTGGCGGGTCGAGGGAATGGAGGCGGGGGATCGGGAGGGACCGCATCTACTGGTCTTGGTCGCCGTCGTCCATGTCGTCGAGGCTGCTAGGCGGCCGTCGATGTGGTGCACTGAGACGAAGGGCGTGCCAGGCAGCGGGAGACGCGAGCGAATTTTTTGGTCATGCCCTCCTAGGCTGGCTTAGCTCGTTCGTTGATGTGTGTTTGACAATGGACAGGGAAGGTTTGGCTCCAGGTATTAGACGAACTTCCCCGCCTCCAACAAGATCCATCGGTGCAGTTCAGGTTTGCTGCCTCCCTCCACCAAGTCTGACATGACCAGTACTAGCTAGAGATAATAAACCATTTAAGGTTTATTTGATCGTCTGATTTGCATGTCTATTCTGATGGATGATTCCTTATAGAGAGTACTACAAAGTAAACCAGGATGATTCACGCCAATCAGATCAACATAAAAGCTAGATAAGGATATAGCTATGAATTATCATAATACTACTATGTCAGTTTTGTGATATTTTCTTGTTTCCCCACAATAGAAGCTTCTACTTTTCACTTTATAAATATGTTGAATTTACCTAGCGCTGAAAACCATTCGGTCGAACATGTTTATTCTAGCACTTTGCAACCATTCACCTACATATGCAATTTATGTTCCCAGTGAAAGGGATGGCTAAAATTTAGTAAAATTATTGAGGTTTGTGTGGTGATGTAAAATTTAGTAACGTTCCTCACTACCATCCTCGCCACCTACTGCAATTCATTGAGGATGGAGAACTCATATGCACCAGGTTTGGCCGCAAGTCAACCTCGGCTAGAGGACTCACATGCACTTTTCTTCCGCTATCGTTAGTATCCAATCCAATTCAGTTCCCGCTGTTTCATCAAGGGTGTGGTATGGTCGATTCATGTTGGAGAAATTCAATTATTTATATTTATCCGTACTTCCTTAATTTGTGCAAGCACAACGCTAGGAGAAAAAATAGTACTGCTTTATTAGTTTAACTAATACCCTAAAATGGAACAGAAATATCAAGGGAGCAAATGAAGAGATGAACAAAATGGCACTATTGTTGTTTGGGGCTTTCATTGCTCGATAAATTTGGACCAAACTTTCCTCACTTAACTTGCATTTAACAATCTTATCTCTTTCGGGTTGTTAATATTGTCATTGTCACTCTGTTTTCTCATTTCTACTTAAGAGGAACGGCTCTCATTGCCAGACAATGCTGAGGAAGCATGGGTACCCCTACCTGAGTTGTTTCACATAAGAATTGGTGTTGAGTTGTCATGCCAAAATGCTAGCAGTAAATGTATAGCACAAGTCTTGTGTAAGCAAATGAAATTCGAGTGTTCAGTCCTTTCAACATTACACCAACAACTTTATGTAGAACAAGGATTATGGAATTGTAAGTAAATAAATGAAATACCAGTTTGTATGTTCATATTAATGAATGAAAGAATGCACATGCTGTGGTTGGTTGCCCTCAGATTTGAGGTTATTCGTACTGAAATGGATTTGCAGTTTTATAGTATAGAAAGCTCCACCTCAAGCCCATCCAGTTCAAGTTCTGGTTCAGAACCTCCTTAATATTGCAAGAGAGTGATTATGCTCAACAGGAATAAGCAGTTGTAGAAGCACGGATGGTATGCACGATATCTGATGTTTTAATGATACCTGTAATTGAACCTCCTTATTATTGTAAAATAGTATTGTGTATAGAAACTTAGGTGACCGTAGCAACGCACGGGCATTCTGCTAGTAACGAGTTAATTTATATAGGTAGCCACGCGTGACACGGTCTCCGCCCCTCTATTTTGTTGGCGGCCAGGATGCTATTTTTTGATTTTCTTGGGCCCTCAACTTGTTTTAGCCGCAACAACGATAGGACCGATGCGCGTCCGATTGTGGTCATATAACAATAAAATTGTGAGGATTTTTTTAGAGCAACCACATATTTCATTAATCAAAAATCAAGTTACATGAAGCAACACACATGGAAACAAAATGAAAATCGAGACAAAATAATTATCTAAAAACTTTGCAAATAAAATTCTAAAAAATTAAAAATACAAAACAATCACTAGGGTTTCCTGCAATCATCGAAGTCAGTAGCCGTCGTCCAATTCCTACACCATCGAGACACACGCGGGGAAAAACAATCACCACCAAGTATTCGATGAACATGCTGTTGCACGCAGAAAGAGGCACGGGTGGGCAGCGTTTTGGTTACCGGTCGGGAAATCCGGTTACCGGTCGGTAACCGGATATCTCGACCACCCTCGGGAAGTCGGTTTACCGGACAAAAAATCCCGAATTTATTTGAGTTGTATAAAATTTATGAATTTTAACAAAAAAAACCGATGTAAATAGTCATACCGAGGACTTTGAATTCGAATTTTGAAATTTAAATTCGTCCGGTAACCGGTCAGGATTTCTCGGTAACCGCGGTAACCGGAAATCCCGACCACCCTCGGGATTTTTTCGTACCGAGAACCAAAACCTTACGGGTGGGTGAGGATTTACATCCAAAGACTCGTGGAAATTCCTTTGTAAATTAGTGAAGGGATATTCTTTTTCCCAAGGGAACGTACGTTGTATTTGTACAGGAACATGAGGACGGATATCTTCTCTGCCATGATTGATACGTGGAAAAAGTATGGCATACTACGCCTGCGGCCGTACGTAGAAGCAGCGGTAGCATCGAACCAAGCCGACCGGCGGGGTCCGCGGCTCCGCGCCCGCGCGACGCGAGTATGTACGCCTTCTCCTTTCCCGGTTCCGATGCATGCGCGCGCGAGTACGCCTACGTACGGTGTCATACACTGTAGCACACCAGCTAGCTACCTCCACGGTTTCTGTGCATGCGACATGGTCGTCGCACAAATAAATACCGCTGTCGCTCTTCTTTGATTCTTTCTGGACCGAGTATGTAATTACACCTCTGATCGTTTTCGTGAAACTCCGAGCACAGGGTGCTCACTAGTCATAATCGCCTCACCCGAGGTTATTTTTAACCCTCCATATTAATTACTAGATGGTCATTTTTTTTATTTATAACTTTTTTATGAAAAAACATATGATCAAAATCTGAGTCATTGTCCGATAATAAAGATCTTTTTGTAAATTAATCATAAACAGATGACCATAGGTTCTATGACTAAAAAATGGTCACCAACTATCTAGCCACCTAAGATCCGGTGTGGTCAATCCTATGTGGCAGGTGACCAACCAAATGGTCATAAACCAAAACCAGCCTTGTTCAATTCAGTGCTTTACATAGCCCAAGTCCAACAATTTGGCCCATTTATTATATTTTCTAGGTCAAAACCAGCCTAGTTAAGTTTCAGTTGCCAGCTTTGAAGAAACTGCTACCAATCTATTAGGCAATGTGGTTTATATTGCTAATAAAATAAATAGCACTGCCAATGGATTGATAGTGAGAGGTATGGAAACGTTACTTGAACAGAAGCTCCATGTTCTCGTCGGTGACATGGTTGTCGCTGATGAGCGGATTTAGGGTCAGCGTTGTAGGGGGTGAGCGGATTATGCTTGGTTTACAACAAAGAGTAGAATCAACAAGTACAGGAATCTTAACAATCATTTCTATTCCAATTCTGCCACTATACCTACTAATTTAGATTGCACGGAACTACCCAAGAGAGAACAATAGACATTTCAAGAATGGGTTAGTAACAGAGTATCCTACTTACAAGTCCTGATAAATATATGGCAAGCAGCAACTAAACAATTGTGGGGGCAAGTGTTAACTACACAATTAGTAGAAAATAGGGATGGATCTTATAAAATCTAACCCTATCAAAGTATGCATCATCCTAGCATTCGTGAAAAATCAATGGTATACACTACTATACATGTACGAAGATGGAATTACCCTAGCACGATAATATTATATACTTAAGCAATGTATAGATTTTTTATGTACCAAAATAAGAAAGTTTTTCAAGCATAATATTTTCTAAAGAATAGCTATAGCATGACACTTGTTACTCAATGCCATATTACAATAATGCATATTTATTTGCTATCTTGTGATATTTCTGCTATTTCTAATCAAATTTCATGTTGAGACCAAATATTGCATAAGCTTATACAGTTGGGGATCCCAACAAGGGTTTCAACTAGGACTAGCCGTAAGATATTAACCGCTCAGAATGGGAAAGCCAGATAAAATGTACTCAATTATTCATCACTTACATGTGACCAGAGCTGAGTATAAAGAGGATCGCACTTACACTGAAGAGGTCGATGATGATCTGATCGGGGAGGCATGAGAGGCTGCGGATCATAGCTCCTAGGGTGAGGAAGAGAGCATTGTGGGACAGGTGAATTGGCTCTAGATCTGGATCTCCCGTGAGGCCGTCTGGCGGCCAAACTTGTGAGCGTTGTCGTCGGTTCCTGGGCCAAGCTCCCGAACTACAACGTCGATTCCTCATCCGGGCATGTGAGCGTTGCACGGATCGCATGGGTGCTACCTATCCTGGGGGTGAAAGTTGGGAGCTTCGGCTTCTACAAACGTGGTGTAGTAGCTTCTACGACGTCGGCTTCGGCTCCAGGAGGCGCTTCAACACCTCCATCACCACACCTTCCAGCTCTAAACCGGCTTGATCGATGTGCTTCGGCGAGAGGAGGAAGTTTTAATTTTTGTTGAACAAAAATTCATTTTCCATTTTGTGAGTGTAAAAAATTGGGTTTTTATGAACCAGCCAGCAAGAGTAAGTTCCAAAATGGTGTCACCTTATTTTAAAAAAAATACTAGACCATATTGCATGGACTATTAACAAATTGGCATATCTTAAAAGCTTTCCATCTACCTCTCATAAAAAGACATTTTTATCAAATCGGAGGGAAGTGGGTCTAATTTGAAGTACAAGTACATGATTTAATACTCATGATTTTCACAAAAATCATTTTAGCTTCACATTATGATATTTCAACATAGACGCACTGAACTTTTAGGAAGACTCAACCCCTATACGAGAATGGTCCCTCCCGTTGTTTTGACCGCATTTTTTAAATTAGCATAACTAATTCAAAAAAAAACGAAAAAATAGAAAACCTCCGCATTGTGTCATTTTATATGACATAGTATCCATAAAAACAACAAACTTGAAATACTTTAAATATCATGGCTTTTAAGCCAAATGACCAATGTTATGACAAAAATCATGGCATATTTTTTGATAATATGCCCATATTATGCACACATGTGCATCCTAAAATGGCGAATGATGTTGCTGGAGAAAGTTTTTACTTGCGTTGCATAAAAGAGTCATTTTCCATTTTCAGAGTACAAAAAATAGGTGTTTTGTGAACCAACCACCAAAAGAATAAGTTCCAAAATGGTACCACCCCATTTTTTAAAATACTAGACCATATTCCATGGACTATTAACGAGCTGGCGTGTATTAATTTTTTTCCATATACCTCTCATAAAAGAAAATTTTGTGCTGAATCTGTAGAAAGTTGGTCCAATTTTAACTACAAGTACATGATAGTTCACTCCTGATTTTTCACAAAAATCATTTTAGCTTCACAATATGCTATTCCATCATAGATACACTAAAAGTTTAGCAAGACTCAACACCTAGCTAAGCACCTTCACGCCTGCGGTTTTGACCATAGCTTGAAAGATTCACTTTATTTTGTGAAAGAAGTACCAAGATTATGGTGCAAAATAAGACTACTACAATATTCACTCAAACTATTCCACATTTGATTGACAAATCCTATTTTTTATAAATTTCAAAACATTATAGCTATTTTCCCTAATTTAAATGTTCCCATGTCGATTTTCCAAAAACTAGGTCATGCACTCGAGATGACATAAAATGAGAAATTCGTGAACACAAGAGTGATGCATCTTTTCAAGATGATCCAAATGGATTTTCAATCATCTTGATATGAGGTCATATGTAAATTGACGACGAAATTATATTTTTAGACTTTGTTAATAAAACTTGCACTCCCTATATTCATGTGTACTCAAAGTTTATACAAAGCCTACAATTCCTATATAAATCGGCACTCTTTTGCATTATGGGCTTTTGGCCTAATTGGCAAAACAAAATTATGAAAAAACTAACACAGGATGGCCTTGGCTAGTCCCAACGACAGATTTCCTCTTTAAAGGGTATGTCTACGGGTACCCTAACAGACACAACGTGGTGATGTAGTGGTCTGTGGAGCTTGTTCTCTTGGGGATGAGGTCGTGGGTTTGACCCCTGGGATTTGCCCATTAATTCCTACAATGGGACCTATTTGTCATGTCAGTCTTCTGTCGATCCAAATATAATACTGTAGTAGTTTTTTTTAGAGAAAATGTCGTAGTAGTTATGACCATTTAAGTTGGTCTTAATCGGCCAAAAATAAACTTATAAATCAGTGCTAACCATCTACGACCAAATCATTTAAGGGAATTATGAACTTCTTGATAAAAAAGACCCTAATTCTTTATGGCTTGGACCCTCTGATACGTTCAAAACGTATCTACTTTCTCGAACACTTTGTTATTGTTTCTCCTCTAAACTTGTGTGATTTGGATACAACTAACAAGGACTGACGCTGTTTTTAGAAAATTTATCTTGGTATTTTGTTTTTGTGCAGAAAATGAACTATCAGGAAAAATCCCGGAAAATATGCCAAAAACTATTTCTCACCAAAAGATCCACGGAGCCAGAAAGTGAGACAGGGGGAGACCTTGGGGGCCCAGACCCAACCCAGGCGTGGGCCCACTGACCCCGCGCCTGGGGGAGGTTTGGCCACCCCAGGCAGCTCTTCGGCCTCCCTCTGCGTCTATAAGTTGCCTTCTGACCTAAAAACAGAGGGGGGTCGATAATTTTCCAGAAAGAGTTCCGCTCCGCCGCCGCCACCAGAAACCAAAATTCGGATCCAGAAACTCCATTCTGGCACCCTGCCGGGACGGGGAATTTGGAGAGGATCATCGACATCGTCGTCACCAACGCATCTCCATCAACCACCGATGTTTCCCTCATCCATGAGTGAGTAATCCCCCGCTGTAGGCTTGGGGATGGTAGGAATTGGATGAGTTCTATCATGTAATCGAATAAGATCTGTTAGGGGCATAGTGCCTAGTATCTCTATTAGTGTTATTTGACTTTGTTGTAACTTGTTGTGCTTAATGCTTGTCACTAGGGCCCGAGTGCCATGATCTCAGATCTAAACTTATTATTGAATCATTATGATAGTATTGTTTGTGATCTTATCTGCAAGTTGTGTACACATATCATTGTCCGGATTCAAATGCCCCAAAGTGACAATAATTGGGATAACTGGAGGGGATGACTGTGGTGTGAGGATCACATGTGTTCACGAAGTGTTAATGCTTTGCTCCGGTGCTCTATTAAAAGGAGCACCTTAATTGTCAGTAGTTCCCTAGAGGCCCCGCTGCCACGGGCTGGCTGGACAGAAGATGTTGTGCAAGTTCTCATTGCGAGCACGTATGACTATATTTGGAGCACATGCCTAGGATTATTTAGTACTTGGATGCTTATTATTATTTATCTGCAATGCCCTAGTTTTTTGAAGTTATATGTTTAGACTCGTCCATGCAACGCCCGTCCATCCATCCCTATGCCTACCGCACTCGAATCCTACTGTTACCTTTACTATTACTATTGCTCATGTTTCACTGTTGTTAAGGCTTGGAAGTATTCTTTGGCTCCCCTTGTGTCGAATCAATAAATTTGGTAATACTATCCGCGAAGACTGTTGCGATCCCCTACACTTGTGGGTCATCACCCTCTCAATCACCTTACGACCATTTGATGTGAAATGGTTATATACTTATGACCAATTCACCTACGGTCGCGAAAATAAGGTCCCAGATTAACACATTTCTTGTAGTGTCATTCGGTCATATTTTCGATATGTTGAACTCGCGGTGGACTCCTCCACCGTCCACCGCTCATGTACATATTCCTTATCCCTTATGCAAATTGTGTTTTCTTGATTTTGTTTGCTCTCTTTTTCTAACCCTACCGTACATTTCTTTTGCAGATTCTCGACCAAGATGGCGGCCAGAACAAAATCAACAAGGGCGATGGTCGAATCATCATAGAAATCATTTTAGATCTCAAAATCTCATACCTAGGAGTTTTTTACTAAGTAGATGTTTATTAAGTAGCTTTAGGATTTTCTTTATCTCTCTCTTAGTGATAAGTATAACTACTAATAATGGAGACATCCGAAAATAGATGGTATTTAATTTAATTAATCTAATATTATTTTTGTTAATGGAATTTTATATCTTAATAAAATGCAAAATATGATCTTAATCAAATTGACTAAAATATGCCACTTAAAAGTGTACCAAACACGGTGAAAGAATGTGTCTATCCACGACACTAAAATCTCTATTGTGTGTTATTTTACTGAGGCACATAGTCTCAGTTGCTGCATAGTAGATTACACGGCAGATTACCATGCGCCGTGCGAAAACACCGCTTATGTAGTTTTCTCGACGCAATTTTCCCTAACGGCTTTCTTTTGCCGCAATAGCACGAACCCGACGATTGGAGGTGTCACACCACCACCACATACTCATGCCACACACACTGCTACTACTGCTGAATCTAAAACTGCTTTTGATGCTCATGATGTTATTTCTGATGTGCTTGATGCGAGTGGTTCACTAGTTTCTTTTCTAGATGCTACTATGGCTAGTCTAGGAAATACCGAAACTCCTAGTGGATACACTGTTACACCTGTTAGCTCATCTGAGTCTAGTGAGAGTTTTGATATTAATGATGGTTACATTGAGCTCACTGATGAATTTGTTGAAGAGTTCCGAAACACACATGGTGCTAGTGCTATTAAGAGTCTCCTTGCTAGACATACTATTATACCCAAAAATTCCTATGATCCTAAGTTTGCCACCTCTCCCATAGATATTAAAGATAAAGATTATGATTTCTCTCTTAATTTAGCTTATTTAGATATTGTTGAGAAAGAACCTTTTTGTCGTACTAAAAATGAGAGTGTTGTGGCTCATATGAATGAGCTTTCTACTATGAGTGCTTTATTCTCTGATGATTTTAAAATGCGCAAGTACTTTGTTGCTAAGATCTTCCCTTTTTCACTAAAAGGAGAAGCTAGGGCTTGGTTTAATAGATTACCTCATGGTTCCATTGATAGCCCTGATTGCTTGATTGCTTCTTTCTTCCATAAATATATTCCGCCCAGTGCTAGACATGCTGCTTTGCAGAGACTTTTTGATTTTAAATAGGAAGAAAAAGAGAAATTGCCTGAGTCATGGAACAGATTATGTTCCTTGATTCATGCATATCCTAGATGTCCATTACCTAAGAATGAGCTTCTTGATATTTATTATAATGGACTAACTGATGATTCTAGGACCTACCTAGATAGCTTTGCTGATTGTGTTTTCAGGAAAAGGACTCCTACAGATGCTGAAGAATTAATGAACAAGATAAGCAAGAATTATGATGATTGGACTTTAAGTGAGCTGAATACTGTTGGAATTATGCCCTAGAGGCAATAATAAAGATGTTATTATTATAATTCTTGTTCATGATAAAGTTTATATTCCATGCTAGAATTGTATTAAGCGGAAACTTTAATACTTGTGTGGTTTGTGAACAACACCGTGTCCCTAGTACGCCTCTATGGACTAGCTCATTGATCAATGATGGTTTAGGTTTCCTAACCATAGACATGAGTTGTCAATTGATAATGGGATCATATCATTGGAGAATGATATGATGGACAGACCCAAACTAAGCAAAGCAATTAGATCGTATCATCGTGTTCATCTTTGCGAAGCTTTTCCTATGTCAAATATTGTATTCCTTAGACCATGAGATAATGCAACTCCCTAGTATCGGAAGAGAGCTTTGAGGTCATCAAACGTCATTCTATGAGAGGGTGATCATAAAGGTGTCTCTCAGGTGATCGGAAAGTATCTGTTGGGTTGTATGTATCGAGATGGAATTTGTCCCTCCCAAGTCGGAGAGATATACTTCGGGCCCACTCGGTAATCGATATCAACACCGCTTGCAAGCATGTGGTTAAGGAGTTAATCACAAAGTGATATCGGATTACGGAACGAGTAAAGTACTTGCTGCGAACGAGATTGAACTAGGTATGACGGTACCGACGGTCGAATCTCGGGCAAGTAAAATATCGCGAGACGAAGGGAATATATATATGGGATTATTTGAATCCTGACATCGTGGTTCATCCGATATGATCATCTATGAATGTGTGGGAGTCAATATGGGTGCCCAGACCCCGCTGTTGATTATTGATAGAAGATCATGTCTGCATATTCTCGAACCCGCAGGGTCACACACTTAACGTATCTCGACGCTAGGATAGATTGGATAATTGGTTTATGAATTTTTGTTCGGAGTCTCGGATGGGATCCGGGATATCACGAGAGGTTCCGGAATGGTCTGGAGAATAAGATTCATATAAGGCAATGCAGTTTTTGGAGTTCGGAATTGTTCCGGGTTAATCGGTATTGTACCGGAAGCTTCTAGAACCTTCCGGAAGGGGACCAACGTGGCCCCACCTTACGGGAGGGGGCATGGGCCTATGAGGGAGTGTCCTGGCCGCATTGGGCCAGGGGCACAAGGCCCCATAGGGCCCAACCGATCCTATAGGGTTTAAATCGTTTAAACTAGAGATAGGGTTTCTAGAAGAGGGGAGAGTCCTTGCCCCCCACTCCTCCCTCCCTTGGCCGCCGGCCCAAGGCTTGGAGGAGGGGCAAGGGCTGGCCGCCCCCCCCCCTCTATAAATAGAGAGCTGGTGCGCCCCCTCCCCCCTACACCTTGCCTCCAACCCTAGTTGCCTTGCTGCCTTCCTCTCTCCCTCCCGACTGTTTGTAGGCGAAGCCCTGCTGCAGAAATTCTCCACCATATACACCACGCCGTCGTGTTGTAGATCCAATCTATATCTCCACCATACTTGCTGGTCCGAGGAAAGAGGAGACGTCGAGGTGCTGCACGTGTGCATCTCACGGAGGCACCGCCACTTGTGGTGCTAGATCGGATCGGATCGCGAGGAGGAGAAGCGAGTACGACTACATCACCCACGTTCCGACGAACGTTCCGCTGTGCGAATCTTCAAGGGTATGAAGATCTAATACAATCTCTCTCGTTGATTGCATCTCCTAGATTAGATCTTGGCTTTCCCTCTGTTCGCATCCGTAGAAAATTTTGATTTACTATGCCGCGAAACCCTTCAGTGGTATCAGAGCTAGATCTATGCGTAGATGTGTTTCACGAGTAGAACGCAACATGGTTGTTGCGGGCGTTGATGTTTTCTGTTGCAAGCCTCTTGTTTGTGTTCTTCTTATGACGCGGGATAGTGAGATTGAAGCGGTCCAGGCCAACCTTACGCGACGTCGTTCGCGAGACCGGCTCCGCACTTGACGTGTGGCTTGTTCCACACATGCGGCTGGTGGATGTCAGTTTCTCTCACTATAGTTGTCATGGGATTAACACCGGAGTTTGGCAACCATAATATCACCGTTGTGGCTTTCCGTAGGTAAGAGTCGTTCTTAGCATCTACTCCCATAAAGCCACGTAAAACATGCAACAACAAAGTAGAGGCGTCTAACTTGTTTTTGCAGGGAGTGTTTTCTGTGATATGGTATGGCCCAAGATGTGATGTGTATAATGTATGCGATGATCATGTTTTGTAATGTTTCACGACTTGCATGTCGATGAGTACACAACCGGCAGGAGCCATATGGTTGTCTTTATAATTGTGTATGACCTGCGAGTCAACTTCTTATACGCCATGTAATAGCTTTACTTTATCGCTAAGTAGTTAGCAATAGTTGTAGTTGCTATTCGTGGTGGAGGCAATCATGGTGGAGTGATGGAGATCATGCCGGAACGCACAAGATGGAGATCATTGCGCGAGGATTGGCTATACCATGTCACATAAAGTTATATGCATGTGATGTTTATCCCTTTATGTATCTTATTATGCTTAGATCGCGACGGTAGCATTATAAGATGATTCCTCACTTAAAGATCAAGATAAAAACTGTGTTCTCCCCAAGTATGCACCGTTGCGAAAGTTCGTCGTGTCCAAGCATCACGTGATGATCGGGTGCTATAGACTCTACGCTCACATACAACGGGTGCAAGCCAGTTTTGCACACGCAGAAATACTTGGGTCTAGCTTGACGAGCCTAGCATGTACAGACATGGCCTCGGAACACAAGAACCGAAAGGTTAAGCATGAGTCATATGAATGATATGATCGACACTTTGTTGTCCACCATTGAAACCACATCTCTTCTCATGATGATCGGATTAGGTGTGGTGAATTTGGATCGTGTTCACTAAACAACTTGAGGGATGTTGAATTTAGTGGGAGTTCATCTAGTAATTTGATTAAGTTGAACTATTTATCATGAACATAGTCTAAATTGTACTTGCAAATACTGTAGATCACATGGCCAAGTCCAACGTCAACTTCAACGTTTTTGCTGAGAAGGAAAAGCTTAGAAACAATGGGTCTAATTTCACCAATTGGTTCCGCAATCTAAGAATCATTCTGTCTGGCGGACAAAAGGACTATGTCCTTGGGAAAGCGTTAGGTGACCCCCCTGCTGCAACTGCGCCGGCTGATGAGAAAGCTGTCTATCAGTCGCGCAAAGATGATTATGGTGTGATTAAGAGCACCATGTTGTTTGCTATGGAACCGGAACTTCAAAATCGTTTTGAAACCTATCCCGGGCCCTTTGAGATTCTCGAGGAGCTGAAAACCATGTTTCAGACTCAAGACCGTTCTGAGAGATATGAGATCTCCGAGAAGTTCTTTAACTGCAAGATGGAGGAAGGGAGTTCCGTTAGTGAGCACGCCATAAAGATGACGGGCTACACTCAACGCCTTAAGCAACTGGAATGCACGATTCCAGAGGAGCTCAAGATTGACAGGGTTCTGCAATCACTCCCTCCCAGCTACAAAAGTTTTGTAGTGACTCATAATCAGATTGGTTCCACTGATACGATCACCAAGCTCTTCGCAAAGATGAAGGCTGCGGAGGTGGACATCAAGAAGGATAATCATGTGTTGATGGTCAACAAGCCCTCCTTTAAGAAAGGTAAGGGAGCAAAGAAACCCTTCAAGAAGAGCGGCGGCAAGCGCAATGCCCCTGCAGAGAAGAAGCTCAAGTCTGGTCCTAAGCCGGACACTGAGTGCTTCTATTGCAAGGACAAGGGTCACTGGAAGCGCAACTGTCCGAAGTACTTAGCAGACAAGAAGGCTGGCACCATCAAAGGTATATTTGATATACATGTTATTGATGTTTTTCTTACTAGACCTCGTTGTAGTGCCTGGGTATTTGATACCGGTTCAGTTGCTAATATTTGTAACTCGAAACAGGAGCTACGGAATAGACGGCGGCTTGCGAGGGATGAGGTGACGATGCGCGTTGGCAACGGATCAAGAGTTGATGTGATGGCCGTCGGCACACTCTCCTTAGTTTTACCTTCGGGATTAGTTTTAAACCTTAATAAGTGTTATTATGTGCCTGCGTTGAGCATGAACATTATTTCTGGATCGTGTTTATTGCAAGACGGTTATTCATTTAAATCGGAGAATAATGGTTGTTCTATTTATATGAGTAACATCTTTTATGGTCATGCACCTCTTGTAAATGGTTTATTTCTTCTAAATCTCGAAAGGGATGAAACACACATCCATAACATTGAGGCTAAGAGATGCAAAGTAGATAGTGATAATACTACTTATTTGTGGCACTGTCGTCTAGGTCATATTGGTGTAAAGCGCATGAAGAAACTCCATTCTGATGGACTTTTGGAGTCTCTTGATTTTGAATCATTTGACACATGCGAACCATGCCTCATGGGCAAGATGATCAAAACCCCGTTCTCCGGTATGATGGAGCGAGCAACGGACTTGTTGGAAATCATACATACCGATGTATGCGGACCGATGAGTGTTTCGACGCGCGGTGGATATCGCTATTTCCTCACTTTTACCGATGACTTAAGTAGATATGGGTATATCTATTTAATGAAACATAAATCTGAAACATTTGAAAAGTTCAAGGAATTTCAGAATGAAGTGGAGAACCATCGTAACAGAAAGATTAAGTTTCTACGATCCGATCATGGAGGTGAATATTTGAGTTATGATTTTCTCACGCATCTTAAAGCAAGTGGAATCATTTCACAACTCACGCCACCCGGAACACCACAGCGCAATGGTGTGTCTGAACGCCGGAATCGAACCCTATTAGATATGGTCCGATCAATGATGTCTCTTACTGATTTGCCGTTATCATTTTGGGGTTATGCATTAGAAACCGCTGCATTCACTTTAAATAGGGCTCCATCTAAATCCGTTGAGACGACACCGTATGAACTGTGGTTTGGTGCTAAACCTAAGTTGTCGTTTCTTAAAGTTTGGGGATGCGAAGCTTACGTCAAGAAGTTGATGCCGGACAAGCTCGAACCCAAAGCGGAGAAATGCGTCTTCATAGGATACCCTAAGGAAACTATTGGGTATACCTTCTATCACAGAACCGAAGGCAAAGTGTTTGTCACAAAGAACGGTTCCTTTCTTGAGAAGGAGTTTCTCTCGAAAGAAGTGAGTGGGAGGAAAGTAGAGCTAGACGAGGTTATTGAACCTTCTCTTGAATTGGAGAGTAGCGGAGCACCTGAAATTGTTCCAGTGCCGCCTGCACCAACAATAGAGGAAGCTAATGACAAGGATCATGAAGCTTTGGACGATGCTGCTACTGAACGTCGCAGGTCGACAAGGTCGCGTGCCCCTCCTGAGTGGTACGGCAACCCTGTCTTGACTGTCTTGTTAGTAGAAGACAGTGAACCTACGAACTATGAGGAAGCGATGATGAGCCCAGACTCTGAGAAATGGCTAGAAGCCATGAAATCCGAATTGGGATCCATGAGCGAAAACCAAGTATGGACTTTGGTGGACCCTCCTAGCGACCGAAAGGCCATTGAGTGCAAATGGATCTTCAAGAAGAAAACGGACGCGGATGGTAATGTTACCGTCTATAAAGCACGGCTTGTCGCGAAAGGTTTTCGACAAGTTCAAGGTGTTGACTACGATGAGACTTTCTCTCCCGTAGCGATGTTTAAGTCCATTCGGATTTTATTAGCAATTGCTGCGTTTCATGATTATGAAATATGGCAGATGGATGTCAAGACTGCGTTCCTCAATGGCAACATTGATGAAGAGTTGTATATGATGCAACCCGAAGGTTTTGTCGATCCTAAGGATGCTAGTAAAGTATGCAAACTTCAGCGTTCCATTTATGGACTGAAGCAAGCATCTCGGAGTTGGAACCTTCGTTTTGATCAAGTGATCAAGAGCTTTGGATTTGTTCCAAATTGCTACGAAGCTTGTATCTACAAGAAAGTGAGTGGGAGCTCGGTGACGTTTCTGGTACTATATGTGGATGACATATTGATTATCGGAAATGACATGAACATGCTTAATGATGTGAAGAGTTATTTGAACAAGTGTTTTTCAATGAAAGACCTAGGTGAAGCTGCTTATATATTGGGCATCAAAATCTATAGAGATAGACAAAGACGCCTGATAGCTTTAAGCCAGAGTACATACCTAGACAAAGTTCTGAAAAGGTTCAGAATGGATAAGGCAAAGAAAGGTTCAGTGCCTATGTTGTCAGGTAAGATATTGAGCAAGGCTCAGTGTCCAGCTACGGTAAATGATAGGGAAGCTATGAGCAAGGTGCCTTATGCCTCGGCCATAGGTTCCATCATGTATGCCATGCTGTGTACTAGACCGGATGTGTCCAATGCTCTTAGTTTGACGAGCAGATATCAAAGTGATCCAGGAGTGGAACACTGGACAGCCGTGAAGAACATCCTAAAGTACCTAAATAGGACTAAAGAAATGTTCTTAGTCTATGGGGGTGATGAACAGCTTGTCGTAAAAGGTTACGTCGACGCTAGTTTTGACACCGACAAGGATGATTCCAAATCTCAGACAGGATACGTTTATATTTTGAATGGAGGAGCTGTGAGCTGGAGAAGCTGCAAGCAAAGCGTGATCGCGGGATCTACAGTGGAAGCGGAATACATGGCTGCTGCAGAAGCGTCAAGTGAAGGAGTTTGGATCAGAAACTTCATCACTGAGCTTGGCGTGGTTCCAAGTGCATTGGACCCACTGGAGATATTGTGTGACAACACTGGCGCCATAGCACTCGCTAAGGAACCAAGATATCATCCAAAGACCAAGCATATCAACCGCAAGTTTTATATAATCCGAGATTATATTGCAGATGGTGATCTGAAGATTAGCAAAGTACATACAGATCTGAATGTCGCAGATCCATTGACTAAACCTCTTCCACGTGTAAAACATGATCAACACCTCAGTGCCATGGGTGTGAGATTGTTGCCAGATGTAAACTAGATTATTGACTCTAGTGCAAGTGGGAGACTGTTGGAATTATGCCCTAGAGGCAATAATAAAGATGTTATTATTATAATTCTTGTTCATGATAAAGTTTATATTCCATGCTAGAATTGTATTAAGCGGAAACTTTAATACTTGTGTGGTTTGTGAACAACACCGTGTCCCTAGTACGCCTCTATGGACTAGCTCATTGATCAATGATGGTTAAGGTTTCCTAACCATTGACATGAGTTGTCAATCCGATATGATGGACAGACCCAAACTAAGCGAAGCAATTAGATCGTATCATCGTGTTCATCTTTGCGAAGCTTTTCCTATGTCAAATATTGTATTCCTTAGACCATGAGATAATGCAACTCCCTGGTATCGGAAGAGAGCTTTGAGGTCATCAAACGTCATTCTATGAGAGGGTGATCATAAAGGTGTCTCTCAGGTGATCGGAAAGTATCTGTTGGGTTGTATGTATCGAGATGGAATTTGTCCCTCCCAAGTCGGAGAGATATACTTCGGGCCCACTTGGTAATCGATATCAACACCGCTTGCAAGCATGTGGTTAAGGAGTTAATCACAAAGTGATATCGGATTACGGAACGAGTAAAGTACTTGCTGTGAATGAGATTGAACTAGGTATGACGGTACCGACGATCGAATCTCGGGCAAGTAAAATATCGCGAGACGAAGGGAATATATATATATGGGATTATTTGAATCCTGACGTCGTGGTTCATCCGATATGATCATCGATGAATGTGTGGTAGTCAATATGGGTGCCCAGACCCCGCTGTTGATTATTGATAGAAGATCATGTCTGCATATTCTCGAACCCGCAGGGTCACACACTTAACGTATCTCGACGCTAGGATAGATTGGATAATTGGTTTATGAATTTTTGTTCGGAGTCTCGGATGGGATCCGGGATATCACGAGAGGTTCCGGAATTGTCCGGAGAATAAGATTCATATAAGGCAATGTAGTTTTTGGAGTTCGGAATTGTTCCGGGTTAATCGGTATTGTACCGGAAGCTTCTAGAACCTTCCGGAAGGGGACCAACGTGGCCCCACCTTACGGGAGGGGGCATGGGCCTATGAGGGAGTGTCCTGGCCGCATTGGGCCAGGGGCACAAGGCCCCATAGGGCCCAACCGATCCTATAGGGTTTAAATCGTTTAAACTAGAGATAGGGTTTCTAGAAGAGGGGAGAGTCCTTGCCCCCCACTCCTCCCTCCCTTGGCCGCCGGCCCAAGGCTTGGAGGAGGGGCAAGGGCTAGCCGCCCCCCCTCTATAAATAGAGGGCTGGTGCGCCCCCTCCCCCCTACACCTTGCCTCCAACCCTAGTTGCCTTGCTGCCTTCCTCTCTCCCTCCCGATTGTTTGTAGGCGAAGCCCTGCTGCAGAAATTCTCCACCATATACACCACGTCGTCGTGTTGTAGATCCAATCTATATCTCCACCATACTTGCTGGTCCGAGGAAGGAGGAGACGTCGAGGTGCTGCACGTGTGCATCTCACGGAGGCACCGCCACTTGTGGTGCTAGATCGGATCGGATCGCGAGGAGGAGAAGCGAGTACGACTACATCACCCACGTTCCGACGAACGTTCCGCTGTGCGAATCTTCAAGGGTATGAAGATCTAATCCAATCTCTCTCGTTGATTGCATCTCCTAGATTAGATCTTGGCTTTCCCTCTGTTCGCATCCGTAGAAAATTTTGATTTACTATGCCGCGAAACCCTTCAAATACACCTGAGCCTATTACTTCTAAACCAGTTGTTCCTGAACCAATTCCAACACCAACAACAAAGAAGAGGGGAGTTATTGCATTAAATGATGAAGTGATGAACGAAGCTAAAAAGTGTCTAAAGGAGAAAGGTATTAGAGTTGAAGATGTGAAGAATCTACCTCCTATAGAAGAATTATGTAAGCAAATTCCCCACTCATCTACTATTGAGGTACACTCTCTCCAACACTTTGATGAAGGTGATATTCCTTATGGTAAGCCTCCTGATCAATGCTTAGAGGAACTTGACATTTTTATTGTTAAACAAGGTAATTTTAATAAAGAAGTTCAGAATCATTTATTGGAAAACTCTAGAGCTATTCATGAGTTGAAAGATATTGTAGAAAGAACTTCCAATGATATTAAATGCTTTGTAAACACTTTCAAATGGTTCAAACCCAACTTGATCAACTTGCTAAGGTGCAAAAGGATATGCTAGTTAATGCTTCAGGAGATAAACATGCTTATGAAATTAGAACTAGGAGTGGTGCAGCTACTAAAGATCCTTTATATCCTGAAGGACACCCTGAAATATTAGAGCAGGATTTCCAACAAGGTGAGGATAGTGGTAGTCCTCGTAAGAGGAAGAAAAGGAAACATAAAAAAGTTGAGGAACCACTTGAACCTGCTGTAGATCCTAATAGTTTATATGTCTCTGATGCTGAAACTGAGAGTGGTAATATTGATGAGTCTCCTGATAAGGAGGAAGGTGAGGAAGAACCTAAGAAACACACTAAGAACACTAGGTGCACAAAGGATGATTTTATTGTTAATAAACATGGTAAAGAGAGAGAGCCTTGGGTGCAGAAATCTATGCCTTTTCCATGTAAGAAACACAAGTCAAAGGAGGAAGAACACTACAACAAGTTTTGTGAGTGGATGAAGCCTTTGTTTTTGCAAATTCCTTTGACTGATGCTATTAAATTGCCTCCTTATTCAAAGTATATGAAGGATATTGTCTCTAGTAAAAGGAAGATTCCTAATGAGGAGATTTCTACTTTGCTTGCTAATTACTCCTTCAATGGTAAGGTTGCAAAGAAAATTGGTGATCCAGGTATACCAACTATTCCTTGCTGCATTAAGAATAATTATGTTAGAACTGCTTTATCTGATTTGGGAGCTGGAGTTAGTGTTATGCCTTTTTCTCTCTACAAGAGACTCCAGCTAGAAAAGTTGATACCAACTGGTATATCTTTGCAAATGGCTGATAAGTCAACTACTATTCCTGTTGGTATATGTGAGGATGTTCCTGTTCAAGATGCTCATAGTTGCATGGTTTTAACTGATTTTGTTGTGCTTGAAATTCCTGAAGATGATAATATGTCCATTATTCTTGGGAGACCTTTTCTTAATACTGAAGGTGCTATCATCAATTGCAATCAAGGAAAAGTAACATTCAATATTAATGACAAAGAGCACACTGTCTATTTCCCCAAGAAGGTTGTTAGAAGCTATTGCCTGAATTCTATTGAAAATATTGAAGGAATAAAGGTTGGAGAAATATATTATCCCATTTCACAAGAAAATATTGAAACTATTATGATTTGGACCATTGCTATCAAGTATGAGGTAACATAATCACTTTGTGGAATGCAAAGTTTTGTTTCATATAAGATTGTTTTGGTAACAAGACTTGATCAACCTTGTTAACAAAAGGATTTTAATAAACAAAATAATGTTTCCACTATGGTTATACTTGCTTTCTTTTTCCCTTCTCCTTCCTAGTCTTTGCTTTAGCTTTAGTTTTGCTAGTTGTTTGCTTGTTTGAGTTTCTTAGAGCTCATGTAGTTTGGCTTTTGGTTTTCTTTTGCTTCTTCTGAAAAACTATTTCTGCGAGAAAATCAATTTTCATACCCTGAAAATTGGCCAAAAATAAAGTTTCCTAAAAAATCCCAGAAAATTCAAAATAAAATTTTCTTCGAAAAAAGGGGCAGAGAGGTACCAGAGGTGACCCAGGGGCCACCCCTAGGCCCCACACCTGTGGTAGGTGCGGGCCCACCACTGGTGGCGCCTAGGGGGGTCTGGCCCACCTAGGCCCCTCCAGGCTACCTCCTCAAAGCCACCTTCTTTCTCTCTCCCGAAAAACACCGGAAAACTTGCTAAAGCTCGAGTTCTTGCTATTCTTGCTCGTGATTTTCGATCTGCTTGTTCAACCCATCTCAAGTGCTGATTTTTTTGAGGGATTGTTCCTTGGTATGTGCCTCCTCCACTTGTCCAATTAGATTTGTGATTGGTAGATTGTATCTTGAGTATTTTTCTACTGTAGGTGACAGGTTGTTTGAGTTTGCATGCTTGTTCTATGCTTATAAACTTTGTTTTGATGCATGTGTAGTCCTCTAGCAAGTTCCTATAGTAGTTTCTCATCATTTATCAACTTAGAAATCACTTGGTTTGATGGTTGTCTAAAAATTTCAGCAAGGAAGATGAGTGCTTATCCACTGAATCAATATGACTTGATGGTGCATGAGCCAATGAAGGTTCATCATGAGGAGGCAGTTTTTCCTTCCATATATCCATGCCATGAATTTGTTGTAATTATGCCCTAGAGGCAATAATAAAGATGTTATTATTATAATTCTTGTTCATGATAATGTTTATATTCCATGCTAGAATTGTATTAAGCGGAAACTTTAATACTTGTGTGGTTTGTGAACAACACTGTGTCCCTAGTACGCCTCTATGGACTAGCTCATTGATCAATGATGGTTAAGGTTTCGTAACCATAGACATGAGTTGTCAATTGATAATGAGATCATATCATTGGGAGAATGATATGATGGACAGACCCAAACTAAGCGAAGCAATTAGATCGTGTCATCGTGTTCGTCTTTGCGAAGCTTTTCTTATGTCAAATATTGTATTCCTTAGACCATGAGATAATACAACTCCCTGGTATCGGAAGAAAGCTTTGAGGTCATCAAACGTCATCCTATGAGAGGGTGATCATAAAGGTGTCTCTTAGGTGATCGGAAAGTATCTGTTGGGTTGTATGTATCGAGATGGGATTTGTCCCTCCCAAGTCAGAGAGATATACTTCAGGCCCACTCGGTAATCGATATCAACACCGCTTGCAAGCATGTTGTTAAGGAGTTAATCACAAAGTGATATCGGATTACGGAACGAGTAAAGTACTTGCTGTGAACGAGATTGAACTAGGTATGACGGTACCGACGATCGAATCTCGGGCAAGTAAAATATCGCGAGACGAAGGGAATATATATGGGATTGATTGAATCCTGGCATCGTGGTTCATCCGATATGATCATCGATGAATGTGTGGGAGTCAATATGGGTTTCCAGACCCCGCTGTTGATTATTGATAGAAGATCATGTCTGCATATTCTCGAACCCGCAGGGTCACACACTTAACGTGTCTCGACGCTAGGATAGATTGGATAAATGGTTTATGAGTTTTTGTTCGGAGTCACGGATGGGATCCGGGACATCACGAGAGGTTCCGGAGTGGTCCGGAGAATAAGATTCATATAAGGCAATGCAGTTTTTGGAGTTCGGAATTGTTCCGGGTTAATCGGTATTGTACCGGAAGCTTCTAGAACCTTCCGGAAGGGGACCAACGTGGCCCCACCTTCCGGGAGGGGGCATGGGCCTATGAGGGAGTGCCCTGGCCGCATTGGGCCAAGGGCACAAGGCCCCATAGGGCCCAGCCGGCCTAGAGAGGTTTAAACTCGAGATAGAGTTTCTAGAAGGGGGGGGGGTTTCCTTGCCCCCCACTCATTATCCTTTGGGGCCGCCGGTTTGGGCTTGGGGGAGGGGCTAGGGCTGCGCCCCCCCTCTATATAAAGAGGGGTGGGGGCGCACCAACCCCCCACACCTTCCCCTCCAACCCTAGCCGCCCTGCTGCCCTCCTCTCTCCCTCCCGACTGCTTGTAGGCGAAGCCCTGCTGCAGAAATTCTCCACCAATTGCACCGCGCCGTTGCGTTGTAGATCCAACCCATCTCTCCACCATACTTGCTGGACCAAGGAAGGAGGAGACGTCGAGGTGCCGCACGTGTGCATCTCACGGAGGCATCGCCACTTGTGGTGCTAGATCGGATCGGATCGCGAGGAGGAGAAGCGAGTACGACTACATCACCCACGTTCCGACGAACGTTCCGCTGTGCGAATCTTCAAGGGTATGAAGATCTAATCCAATCTCTCTCGTTGTTTGCATCTCCTAGATTAGATCTTGGCTTCCCTCTGTTCGCATCCGTAGAAAATTTTGATTTACTATGCCGCGAAACCCTTCAGTGGTATCAGAGCTAGATCTATGCGTAGATGTGTTTCACGAGTAGAACGCAATATGGTTGTTGCGGGCGTTGATGTTTTCTGTTGCAAGCCTCTTGTTTGTGTTCTTCTTATGACGCGGGATAGTGAGATTGAAGCGGTCTAGGCCAACCTTACGCGACGTTGTTCGCGAGACCGGCTCCGCACTTGACGTGTGGCTTGTTCCACACATGCGGCTGGTGGATGTCAATTTCTCTCACTATAGTTGTCATGGGATTAACACCGGAGTTTGGCAACCATAATATCACCGTTGTGGCTTTCCGTAGGTGAGAATCGTTCTTAGCATCTACTCCCATAAGCCACGTAAAACATGCAACAACAAAGTAGAGGCGTCTAACTTGTTTTTGCAGGGAGTGTTTTCTGTGATATGGTATGGCCCAAGATGTGATGTGTATAATGTATGCGATGATCATGTTTTGTAATGTTTCACGACTTGCATGTCGATGAGTACACAACCGGCAGGAGCCATATGGTTGTCTTTATAATTGTGTATGACCTGTGTGTCAACTTCTTATGCGCCATGTAATAGTTTCACTTTATCGCTAAGTAGTTAGCAATAGTTGTAGTTGCTATTCGTGGTGGAGGCAATCATGGTGGAGTGATGGAGATCATGCCGGAACGCACAAGATGGAGATCATTGCGGGAAGATTGGCTATACCATGTCACATTAAAGTTATATGCATGTGATGTTTATCCTTTTAAGTATCTTATCATGCTTAGATCGCGACGGTAGCATTATAAGATGATTCCTCACTTAAAGATCAAGATAAAAACTGTGTTCTCCCCGAGTATGCACCGTTGCGAAAGTTCGTCGTGTCCAAGCATCACGTGATGATCGGGTGCTATAGACTCTACGCTCACATACAACGGGTGCAAGCCAGTTTTGCACACACGGAAATACTTGGGTCTAACTTGACGAGCCTAGCATGTACAGACATGGCCTCGGAACACATGAACCGAAAGGTTAAGCATGAGTCATATGAATGATATGATCGACACTTCGTTGTCCACCATTGAAACCACATCTCTTCTCGTGAAGATCGGATTAGGTGTGGTGAATTTGGATCGTGTTCACTAAACAACTTGAGGGATGTTGAATTTAGTGGGAGTTCATCTAGTAATTTGATTAAAAGTTGAACTAGTTATCATGAACATAGTCTAATTTGTACTTGCAAATACTGTAGATCACATGGCTAAGTCCAACTTCAACTTCAACGTTTTTGCTGAGAAGGAAAAGCTTAAAAACAATGGGTCTAACTTCACCAATTGGTTCCGCAATCTAAGAATCATTCTCTCTGGGGGTCAAAAGGACTATGTCCTTGGGAAAGCGTTAGGTGACACCCCTACTGCAACCGCGCCGGCTAATGAGAAAGCTGTCTATCAGTCGCGCAAAGATGATTATGGTGTGATTAAGAGCACCATGTTGTTTGCTATGGAACCGGAACTTCAAAATCGTTTTGAAGACTATCCCGGGCCCTTTGAGATTCTCGAAGAGCTGAAAACCATGTTTCAGACTCAGGCTTGTTCTGAGAGATATGAGATCTCTGAGAAGTTCTTTAACTGCAAGATGGAGGAAGGGAGTTCCGTTAGTGAGCACGCCATTAAGATGACGGGCTACACTCAATGCCTTGAGCAACTAGAATGCACGATTCCAGAGGAGCTCAAGATTGACAGGGTTCTGCAATCACTCCCTCCCAGATACAAAAGTTTTGTAGTGACTCATAATCAGATTGGTTCCACTAATACGATCACCAAGCTCTTCGCAAAGCTGAAGGCCGCGGAAGTGGACACCAAAAAGGATAATCATGTGTTGATGGTTAACAAGCCCACCTTTAAGAAAGGTAAGGGTGCAAAGAATCCCTTCAAGAAAGGCGGCGGCAAGCGCGTTGCCCCTGCTGAGAAGAAGCTCAGGTCTGGTCCTAAGTCAGACACTGAGTGCTTCTATTGCAAGGACAAGGGTCACTGGAAGCGCAACTGTCCGAAGTACTTAGTGGACAAGAAGGCTGGCACCATCAAAGGTATATTTGATATACATGTTATTGATGTTTTCCTTACTAGCCCTCGTTGTAGTGCCTGGGTATTTGATATCGGTTCAGTTGCTAATATTTGTAACTCGAAACAGGAGCTACGGAATAGACGGCGGCTTGCAAGGGATGAGGTGACGATGCGCGTTGGCAACGGATCAAGGGTTGATGTGATGGCCGTCGGCACGCTCTCCTTAGTTTTACCTTCGGGATTGTTTTAAACCTTAATAAATGTTATTATGTGCCTGCGTTGAGCATGAACATTATTTCTGGATCTTGTTTATTGCAAGACGGTTATTCATTTAAATCGTAGAATAATGGTTGTTCTATTTATATGAGTAACATCTTTTATGGTCATGCACCTCTTGTGAATGGTTTATTTCTTCTAAATCTCGAAAGGGATGAAACACACATCCATAACATTGAGGCTAAGAGATGCAAAGTAGATAGTGATAATGCTACTTATTTGTGGCAGTGTCGTCTAGGTCACATTGGTGTAAAGCGCATGAAGAAACTCCATTCTGATGGACTTTTGGAGTCTCTTGATTTTGAATCATTTGACACATGCGAACCATGCCTCATGGGCAAGATGATCAAAACCCCGTTCTCCGGTATGATGGAGCGAGCAACGGACTTGTTGGAAATCATACATACCGATGTATGCGGACCGACCCGGGATCTTCGAATTCGACTCCGGGTCGGAGAACTCCGCCGACCTTCGCGACGGAACTGGTCGCCACGCCGCGACCTACATGGCTACCGGCGCCGATCCGCCGGAGGACCCTTTCTCCACCCCAATCCCTCCTAACGCCACGGCAACGGAGGTCGAGGAACTCCGCCTGAAACTGGCGGAGGCGGTGCGCAAGGAGCAAGCCGAGCGCGAAAAATTTCGCCTCGAGCAGGTGACGGCGCAGGAGCTATCACGCTACCACCAGCAGCGGATCAGGTCACGCCTGAACCCCACCGTTCAAGGGCGTGCCCTGAACTTCGACGACGAAAACGACCCGGCCCGCGTGGCCGAACGCGCGATCTGCGAGAACGCACCACCAGGAGGAAGCGCCCGGCCCCCGCCAGGATCAACGGCGAGGGGCGCCCCACCACCACCCAATCGCACCCCTCTCAGGGACCAGCCGCGGATAGTAGTCTCCTCACGGGAGCGAGACGCAAATGGCCTCCCACTGTTCTCCACCCCAATGGACAACCTCGTGGCAGGACGAGCAGCAGCCGACAGCATCACAGCCACGGGCGACGGCGCCCTACAGATCCAATACGTCAGGGCCCTGCTCGCAAAGGCCGTCGAGCAGCAAAAAGCGGGCGCCGACTCGGCAGGTCGAGTATACTCGCGTTCCTCGGGAAGCAGAGCGGCCTCCAGCGGCCGCCCAGCGGCGGCAAACACCCTCAACTGCCCGCCACCAGAGCCGCTGCAGCTCTAACACCGACCCGCGAACGCGGCACTCTCCAGCAATGACCCCAGGCCGGCAACCCACCTTGTCGCCGCCAACGGACAACCCATCGACGCCCGCACCCACATCATCAACAACCAAAGTTGGCGCGCACGCCAACCCGACGACTTGCGGCACACCCTAACTAATCGCCGCGACGGCGAGCCTATGGGGTCGCTTAGTTGACTCGGACCCAAGTGCTTCGGACCAATGATCCGAGGCGAGAAGTACCCGCCAAACTTCAAGGCGCGAAAAGAGATAGAAAAATACGACTCCTCGTACGACCCCGCCGTCTGGCTCGACACATACCTCATGGCGATGGGGATCGCGGGTCACACTGACCTGCTCGCCGCCCGTTACCTCCCCCTGATGATGGAGGGGACGTGCAGGCAGTGGATCAACACGCTCCCCCAGGACAGTATCGACTCCTGGGAGGAAATGCGCGACGCCTTCGTCAGGCACTTCGAGTGCTCCTACACCCGCGCCACCACTATTGAGGACCTGGAACGGTGCGTCCAGGGACCCCGCGAGTCGACCCGCAATTGGGTCCAATGGTGGCAAGAGCTTTGGTACAACGCGGTCGGCATCCACCCGGACACCGCGATCCATTGCTTCAAGACCTCGTGCCGCTACGAGCCCCTAGTCGCCAAGCTCAAGCGACACTCCCGCACACTCGACAACATCCCCGACCTCCTCGAGATCGCCAAACGGTACGCCGAGGAAGACCCAAACCAGGAAACTGACGACGAGTCAGGAGGTCAACGCCGCGCAGGCGGCAACGACGGCGGACGCCGAACCGACCTACGCTACAGCGGCACTCGCCTCACTGGCAAGCGCCGCAGTGACGGGCGAGTCGACTTCGTCGCCAACGCTGGGCACGCGCAACGCGAGCCCAAGAGCTTTCGCCGCGACGGAGGGCAACGTCGCGACGGCGGCAACTACAAGAACAAGCCAAGGTTCGACCCCGCGACCCTCCTTAATCAACCATGTGCGTTCCATAGCAGGGAAGGGAAGCCCGCAACGCACACCACCGCCGACTGCCACACCCTCAGGGAAATCGAGAAGGCACGGCAAGCGCGGGAGGACCCCGACAACGACCCGCCAAATGGCAGAAAATTCGGCAAAGTAGCCGGCTCGCTCCACACCTTCACAGGCTTCAACACGAAGCGCGAGAAGAAGGTCATCGCCCGCGCCGTCGCCGTCAACGCGGTGGCCCAAATAGACGTCCCCAAGTTCCTGAACTGGTCGGAGCAGCCCATCACCTGGAGCCGCCAAGACCACTCGCCGCGCATCGAGTACCCAGGACGAGTCGCCTTGGTGGTCAAGCCCAAGGTTGGCGACTACTGGCTCCCCAAGACACTGATGGACGGCGGTAGCTCCATCAACATCCTCTACCTCGAAACCTTTAGGCGGCTGCGGCTCCCGCAGTCGATGATCGAGACGACCCACACCACGTTCCACGGCATCGTCCCCGGTCGGAAGGCATACCCGATCGGCAAGGTCACGCTGCCAGTCACCTTCGGCACACCGGCAAACTTCCGCACCGAGCGGATCGTCTTCGAGCTGGTGCCCTTCGACAGCCCCTACCACTGCGTCCTGGGGCGCCAGGCGTTCGCTAAATTCATGGCAGCGCCTCACTACGCGTACAACGCGATGAAGCTCCCCGGGCCGTGCGGCGTTATCACCATCAACGGCGACCCCGACATGGCCGCCGAGTGCGAGGCCAAAGGAGCCGAGCTCGCCGACGCAGTCATCACGGCGGAGACTAATCACGCCGATGAGCTCGCCAAGTACGCGAGCGGGTCAACAATGACGACCCCACAATACTCAAGAAGCCCAACTCAGAGGGCGCAAACACCTCAACCTTTGAGGCCACGACGCACACTCGCACCGTCGAGCTGGTCCCAGGCGACTCCAGCCAGACGGTGACGATCGGGACAGGCATGAGCCCAGCATAGGAAGGCGCGCTCATCGAGTTCCTCCGTGAGAACAGGGACATCTTCGCATGGAAACCCTCCGACATGCCCGGTGTCCCTAGGGAGCTCGCTGAGCACAAGCTGAACGCCGACCCCAAAATGTGACCTGTCAAGCAGTCGCTACGGCCCTTCAATGAAGAACGCCGTCGAGCAATCGCCGAGGAAGTGCAGCGTCTACTCGCTGCCGGCTTCATCCGGCCACTCAAGTACTCCAAGTGGCTGGCAAACCCAGTCCTGGTCGAGAAGAAAAATGGGACCTGGAGAATGTGTATCGACTACACAAACCTGAACAGCGCCTGCCCAAAGGAGCAGTTCGTCCTCCCGCGGATCGACCAGATAATCGATTCAACCGCGGGCTCAAAGTCGCTATGTTTCCTCGACGCCTACTCTTGGTATAACCAGATCAAAATGGCTGTCGAAGACGAGGAGAAGACGGCGTTCATCACGCCATTCGGAGCCTTCTGCTACACCGCCATGACCTTCGGCCTCAAGAACGCCGGGGCGACCTACCAGCGGTGCATGCAAGAATGCCTCGCGAGCCAAATTGGCCGCAACATCCACGTCTACATCGACGATGTGGTCGTGAAGTCCGCTCGCCAAGGCGACCTACTCGCCGACCTGGCGGAAACCTTCGCCAACCTGCGAAGATACAAGATAAAGCTCAACCCAGGCAAGTGCACCTTCGGTGTACCCGCCGGACAACTACTGGGGTATGTCGTCTCCAAACGTGGGATCGAGGCGAACCCAACAAAGATCGACACGATCGCCCGGCTCGGCAAACCCGAGTGCCTGCGCGACGTCCAGAAGCTGGCCGGGCGAGTAGCGGCTCTCAGTCGCTTCATCCCCCGCCTGGGGGAAAAGGCGATGCCCCTATACCGCCTGATGCGCAAGAACCCCACCTTCCAGTGGGACAAGGAGGCGGACGACGCGCTCCGCGACCTCAAAAAAGTGCTACTCGCCGCACCACTACTCGTCGCCCCCGTCGACAAAGAACCCATGCTGGTCTACGTCGCGGCGTCCGAGCGCGTCGTCAGCGCCGTGATGGTCGTCGAACGACCAGAGGAAGGAAAGGAGCGCCCGGTTCAGCGGCCGGTGTACTACATCAGCGAGGTCCTCACCGAGTCGCGCCAGCGGTACCCACAGTACCAAAAGCTAGTATACGCGGTCTTCAGGGCTCAGCGGCGCCTGCCGCACTACTTCCAGGAACACCCGATCACGGTCGTCTCCTCAGCACCACTGCAAGACATCATCCGCAATCGCGAGGCGACCGGGCGGGTCGCCAAGTGGGCCGTCGAGATCGGCGTCCACAACATCAAATACGAGCCACGAAAGGCGATCAAGTCGCAGGCACTGGCAGACTTCATCGCCGACTGGGAGGAAGCCCAGCAGCCAGAGAAGCTATCGTACCTCCACTACTGGAGCCTGCACTTCGACGGCTCCAAGAACGCGGACGGTGTAGGCGCAGGGATAGTGTTGACTTCACCAAAGGGCGACAAGCTCCGCTACATCCTCTGCCTCGACTTCACGCCCTGCACCAACAACATGGCCGAATACGAGGCCCTACTCCACGGCATGCGAGCCGCCAAGGAGATGAACGTCAATCGCCTCCGCTGCTACGGAGATTCCGACCTTGTCGCGGGGCAAGTCGCCGGCACCTGAGACGCCGTCTCCCCTACCATGGCGGCGTACCGCCAAGCGGTGGACAAGCTGGGCGGCCACTTCACCGGCTACTCTGTCGAATGGATCAACAGGCGGAAAAACAAGGAGGCCGACGCCCTCTCTCGCATCGGGTCGGCTCGACTCGCACCACCCGCCGGTGTTTTCCTCGACACTATCTCCAAGCCATCAATCTCTCCCCCGAGGGAGATCGACATCAGAGTCCCACTCCAACCAGAGGCAGCCTTGGTCGCACTCGTCAACGAGCCAGACGACTGGACCAAGCCCTACATCGCCTACCTGGAAGCCGGCACCCTGCCAGCAGACGAGGCAGACGCTCGAATGATCGCCCGTCGATGCAAGTCCTACACCATCATCGACGGCGAGCTCCACAAGCGCAGCGTCACCGGCGTGTTCCAACGCTGCGTCCAACCAGCTGAAGGACGCAAAATCCTCCACGACATTCACTCAGGTGACTGCGGCCACCACGCCGCCGCTCGCTCCCTGGTCGCCAAGGCTATGCGACACGGCTTCTACTGGCCCACCGCACACGCCGACGCTGTCGACATCGTCCAGCGATGCGCCGGGTGCCAGAAGTACGCCAATCAGACGCACGTACCGAGCTCGGCGCTCAAAACAATCCCCATCACCTGGCCATTCGCTGTGTGGGGCATGGACATGGTAGGCCCCTTCAAGAAGGCCCCCTCTGACTACACCCACCTGCTAGTCGCCGTCGACAAATTCACGAAGTGGGTGGAGGCCAAGCCAGTCCGGAAATGCGACGGGAAGACCGCCACTAAGTTCTTACGCGAGCTCATATATCACTACGGGTTCCCCAACAGCATCATCACGGACAACGGCACCAACTTCGCCAAGGGAGCCATGGCCGAATTCTGTGAAGAGCACCATATCCGGCTCGACCTCGCGTCAGTCGCCCACCCGGAATCCAACGGCCAGGCGGAACGGGCCAACCAAAGCATCCTCCACGGCCTGAAGCCGCGACTCCAAGTACCACTCGAGCGCACCGCCGGGTGCTGGGTCGAGGAGTTGCCCTCCGTCATCTGGGGGATCCGCACCTCAGTCAACAGATCGACGGGATTCACTCCCTTCTTCATGGTCTACGGTGCCGAAGCAGTCATGCCCACCGACCTCGAACACGACTCGCCGCGAGTCGTCCACTATACGGAGGCTGCAAACGAGCTGGCCCGCCAAGATGGGGTCGACCAGCTCGACGAAGCACGCGACCTCGCTCGGTCACGCACCGCCATCTACCAGCAAGGACTCCGCCGCTACCACAGCCGGCGGGTGAAAGCTCGCACCTTCCAGGAAGGCGACCTGGTGTTACGCCTCATCCAGGACAAGAAGGGCATGCACAAGCTTTCCCCTCCGTGGGAAGGCCCATTCGCTATCGGGCGCGTACTCGAAAACGACGCCTACTACCTCACCGACGTCCGCGGGGACGGCGAACTCGACGTCAAGCGACCATGGAATGTAAACCTCCTCCGGAAGTTCTACTCCTAGAACCTCACACATGTACTCTCCAGTTGCTATGAAATAAAAGAAACGGTTACCGCAAATTGCGCCTACTCTCCATGACTTGTGCCACTCGCACTCGTAAAAACAGCGTTATGCTAAATGCAGAAGTCAACCTTTGGTACAGCAATCGGCACGGCTAAGTAGTGCGGTGTAAGAGCACTGAATCACTTCAGGTCTTGCATCGTCCACGAATAACGCCAACCCGGAGCCCCACTGGAGTCGCCTAGCTCGACTGGTTCTACGAGCCAAGACAACTGCCCTCGCTTCTCACAGCGACCTTGGTCCTCCGCATCCTCGGCATAGCGACTCGAACGGCTAAGTACCACGCTCGGGGACTGAAGACCAGTTCGTCGCGAGCGGTCCGGGAAAACGCCAAGTAAGAGAGCATGCCCAGGACTCGCCACGCGACTGACCCCAAGGGCCAGGCAGGAGTGACGCGCTTACACCAACGCGCTAAGTCCTCAACCACCCTCGAGTCGCGCCTAGAACTACCAAGTACCACGCTCGGGGACTCGGCCACCCGACCTCGTTAGCGCACGGGAAAACGGTAAAGTATAGAGCACTCAAGGGAGTCGCCTAGCGACTGGCTCTTCGAGCTCGGGCGAGTCGACTAAAACATCAAAACATATAACAACAACACATACAACATACACGAGATAAACCCCACAAAAGGGCGGACGCGCTCGGGGACTCGTTCAACACCAATCAAAAGCACACAAACAAATACCAAAATAGACACGACGTCTCATTCAATCGCATATTGCATTGTTTTATGTTAAAAAATATGCCCGCGTGGCAGAACTGCTGCTAACGCTTCAATGCAAACTACCCTACTCGGCCGGCTTCGATGACGACTCGCCAGCATCCCGGCGATTACGGATGAACGTCGTGTACGGGTTTGATGGATACGTCGTCAGTTCACCCGCCATTGCCGCACGAAACGGCTGCTCGACCTTGAAGTCACGATGCGGCGGCTCGGGGTCGTTCGGCGCGACAACCGTCTCCTGGTACGGCAGGAGGTCGCCCATTGCCCAGACACGTTCCGAGTATGTGGCGGCACGTTCTTGCAACTTGAGGACCTCGGACAGCTCCACCGCACCAGTCGACGATGGATACCCACTCGTCACATCGTCAACGTCGAAATCTTCGGGGAAGTGGGCGATTCCAAGGCTCAGTGTCGTCGACGCTCCACGACGAAACGCCGACCGCGTCATGAACTCAACGACCGCGGGCGCCTTCTCCAAATATTTCCACACCTCAACAAGGTCGCTGGGAATCACCTCAGTGGGCGATATTTCTTGGAGGTAGGCGCGGATGCACGTCGCCGACAACGTCGCCGAGTCGACGAGCATGCTTACGCACTGCCTCGCGTCAAGCGAGCTCGCTTCTTCTTCGCTATCAATGATGCGACCTGCGAGAAGAAGACAATGATGAGTACGACGGACACCACAAAAATCACAACTATTAGAAAGGGAAGATGCACTCACCAAGCAACGGGCGGGCGAGTCCCGTGATGAAGCACTGAAGCGACGTGTGGTCGTCCTGAAGCCCAGCAATAAGGACTTCCGACACCTTGCGATCCTCCTCTGCGGACGCAATGGCGGCCTTAGCTCGCCCGTCCGCCGAGCTCGCTTCTTCTCTCGCCTCCCGCAGTTCGCGCTCGAGGTCGGCGATCCGTTGTTCAGCGGCACCTAGAGCAGATCGCGCCGCCACCAACTCACCAGCGGGGACAAGCCCCTGGCAAGCTTCCTCTGCCTTCGCAGCAACAGCCTGAAGCCCTTTGTTCGCCTCCTGGACGATGGCCAGCTCCTTCTCCGCGCACTGTTTTGCGGCCAATCGGTCCGCCGACTCAAGCTGCAGACCCTGCACATCACCGAAAAAGTTAGTTAAAACGAACTTCCTAAGTGCCCACCCGCTGAAATTCAGCGAGTGCGCACTCGGGGACTGGCGATCAAGAACTTCCTAAGTGCCCACCCGCTGAAATTCAGCGAGTGCGCACTCGGGGACTGGCGATCAAGAAATTCCTAAGTGCCCACCCGCTGAAATTCAGCGAGTACGCACTCGGGGACTGGCGATCAAGAAATTCCTAAGTGCCCACCCGCTAAAATTTAGCGCGTGCGCACTCGGGGACTGGATACGAAAATAAAAGACGAGAAATTATAAGAATCAAGCCGCTGCAAAGCACCGACCTGATCCTCGGGGACTGGATGTACCTGGATGGCTGCGCCAAGCATGCCATGGAGTTGTATCGCGTCCACGGACGCGAGTAACGCTGGCGTGTGCCCACGACGCTGGTCGACTTCAGCATCGGCGGTCCCCGGAGCGTGGCTCGAGGGCGCAGCCCCGCTCGCCGTGGCCGCCTTGGTCACGAAGCGGGGGAAGGTAGCGATAGAGGCACCCGCTCCAAGGGAAGTCGCCTCCGCCGTTCCAGGCAAGTAAGCGCCCTCCTTCGTAGACGCGGCTGCCTCCACCGCGGGCCCGGCTGGCGCGGCCGCCGTGTCGTCAGAGATATTGATGATGTCGTCGCCCTTGGCCTTCTTACTGCTATCCGCTGAGGCGACGACCTCGTCCGCCTTCCTCTTGCGGGAAGGATCCTCCTCGCTAGCGGCGGAGGGAACCTTGGCCACGGTCGGGTGGCCCATCCTTTTCACTCCGGTCCCGCGCATTAATCGAATCAACAAAGACAATTGAAGTAGTTATGGAACATAAGGAAGGGTGAGCGCACTCACTTGGCGACTGGGATGAAACGTAGCCCCGTACGAAGGCCGGCCGGTTTTTCCAGTTCAGGGCCCAGTCGGCGACTGAGCCCCGGTTCCAGGACGTCGCGTGCCCAAGACACGGACGGCTTCTTCGTCATTGAGGCCGCGGCTGGCGCCTCTGGGACATCCTCGGCGGGAGCTTCCTCGCGAGTTGGAGCCGCTACAGCCGGAGCCTCCTTGCGGGGCGAAGCCGCCGCAGCCGGAGCCTCCTTGTGAGGCGAAGTCGCCGCAGCCGGAGCCTCCCCCAGCCCAGAGACTGGGGCGAATGGTGGAGGCATTGAGGCCAGTGGCACTTCCACGGTCGCCGTGTCCAGCGCGGTTGTCGCTGGTGGCGCGCCGCCACCAGCTGGGCTGGGAGCATCGGAGCTGCTCGCCGAGTGCGGCGGTGAGGCCGTCCTCGACGGCTTCGTTTTCTTCTTCAGGGGGGCCCTCGCCTCCCTCTCCTTCTTCTTCTTCTTCTTTAACGGAGTGGCTTGACGACGCGAGGTGGTCTCTGGGAGCTCGTCGTCGTCATCATGACGCTCAAGGCTTCTGCTCGCCTCGATCTCGTGCTGACGTTGCCCGCGGGTCTTTCGGACCAGCGGGGCGACTTCCTCTTCGGACTCGTCCTCGTCGTCCTCGTTGCCCCTCGCGGGTGGCGATTCGCCTATGTCCTGGGCGGATGGCCCCGGGCTCTCATCATCCGAAGGTGGGAGCCACCCTTCCACCACTTGGAATAGCTGCGATGAATACAAAACAGAATCAGAATTACCGCGACTGCATACACTGCGACTGCAAACAAGGTAAAGAAATTACCGTTGGAGCCGGACGCTTCGCGGTGTAGGGGGCGACCCCAGCCTGCGCATCCAGGTACACCGCCTGGGTGATCTTATTCAACACTGGGAGATATTCCTCCAGCTTCCATTCGTCGAGGCAGGCCTTCGTCGAGTCTCCCCGGCCCGTGTACTGGTACATATAGTGGTCGCGTTGGGCGAGTGGAACGAGCCGTCGCCCAAGCCAGCAATTGTACAAGTTTATCGTCTGAAGGCCCTTCTTTTTCAGACCACGGATGGTCTGGAGCATCTCGTCAACGACCATCCGCTGGTCGTCGGGGAGCTTGCCGACTTGGAGATGGCGCGGCTCGGACCGATTGGCCGAGTACCGCGGGATCGCCACCTCGTCCTCCGGGGTCGCCTCGGCCACGTAGAACCACGACTTCTTCCAGTCGCTCGCTGCCTTGGCGGGTAGCATCAGATCAAAGAAAGAAGCTTTGGACTTGAGCTGGAACGTCAAGCCGCCCGCGGCTAGCATTGGGCCGCCTGCCTCCTCGCGGCTGATCCGTCCGTGGAACAGATCTTGCCACAAGGGAAAGTAGGGCCGGCAGCCCAAGTAGCACTCGCAGAACGCCACGAAGATGGCGAGCTGCTCGATGCTGTGGGGACCCAGATCTGAAGGCTGGATCCCGTAGTAGGCGCAAAAGCGCCGGAAGAACAAAGACGTGGGAAACCCTAGCCCCCGCTCGAGATGACTGGTGAAACAGACGAATTCCCTCTCTCGCGGGTTTGGGGTCGTTTCTCCGGCTGCGGGGATACGCCAATAGCCGGCTCGCAGGATCCCGGCCTCTTCGAAAGAGGCTAGCTGCGCCCTCGTGCACTTGGACCTACCCCACGGTTCGGTGGAAAGGGCCATGGCTGAGGGGTTGGTTGGAGATCGGAGGATTTCGGGGCGACTGGATCGCGGAGCGAAGGAAGGAAAATGCGCGCACTCGGAAGAAGTGGTGGGCAGTTGGCTCTACGATTGCCTGCCATTCCCCTTATATAGTGGGAGTTACCCACCAAATCAGGAGACCGTTACTGCGCGATGATTACGCTGAAAGTTACCGTTGGATTACCTCAACGGCTAGTTTGACCGCGCCTGACGGTCCAACTCCAGCCACTCGGCTCGCCAAGTCAATCACTATGACCGCATCTCGCCGACTCGACTCGCCCAAACCGCGACTTGGTTCACCGGATTTCCTCCTTTATACAGGAGCCCGCCGACGATTCGACTGGATGCCTACTCTGAAGCCGTATACTCCGACTGTCAGCAGCCACCTACGCCCAATCGGCGACGGCCTCGGGGACTACTGATGGGGATATGCCTACTGGGGTATACCCAGCAGGGCGTTTCCGACTGGCCCGTGAGCTGGCGAGTGGGCCTGCAGAACGGCGAGTGGATTGAAGCCCAGCAAGGTACCGAGCGACTGGAAGCTGAAGGCCCAGGCGAGTAGATAGGCCCAGTCGGACTAGGTTAAACGACTACTGAAGCTGTAACCGAATCGGTTGAGATATGTAAACCCTAGGGGAGGTGAGCCTATATAAACCTCCCTATAGGGTGAGTAGAGATACGTTCCCAAATACACCCAAGCGACTCGCTGCCTAGCCGCCGAGCTCGCCCTTTGTAACACCTTGATAATACAATCTAGCAAGAGTAGGTCTTTACCCTCCGGGGGGCCGAACCTGGGTAAAACCCTGTGTCTTTGCCCTCATCTCGCACCGCAGATGGCTGGCCGCCCTTGCCCCTCGTTCTACTACTCGCTGCCGATTGCAGCATCTGTCGTGACTATTCCCACGACAATGAGTGTTTCGACACGCGGTGGATATCGCTATTTTCTCACTTTTACCGATGACTTAAGTAGATATGGGTATATCTATTTAATGAAACATAAATCTGAAACATTTGAAAAGTTCAAGGAATTTCAGAATGAAGTGGAGAACCATCGTAACAGAAAGATTAAGTTTCTACGATCCGATCGTGGAGGTGAATATTTGAGTTATGATTTTCTCACGCATCTTAAAGCAAGTGGAATCGTTTCACAACTCACGCCACCCGGAACACCACAGCGCAATGGTGTGTCTGAACGCCGGAATCGAACCTTATTAGATATGGTCCGATCAATGATGTCTCTTACTGATTTGCCGTTATCATTTTGGGGTTATGCATTAGAAACCGCTGCATTCACTTTAAATAGGGCTCCATCTAAATCCGTTGAGATGACACCGTATGAACTGTGGTTTGGTGCTAAACCTAAGTTGTCGTTTCTTAAAGTTTGGGGATGCGAAGCTTACGTCAAGAAGTTGATGCCGGACAAGATCGAACCCAAAGCGGAGAAATGCGTCTTCATAGGATACCCTAAGGAAACTATTGGGTATACCTTCTATCACAGAACCGAAGGCAAAGTGTTTGTTGCAAAGAACGGTTCCTTTCTTGAGAAGGAGTTTCTCTCGAAAGAAGTGAGTGGGAGGAAAGTAGAGCTAGACGAGGTTACTGAACCTTCTCTTGAATTGGAGAGTAGCGCAGCACCTGAAATTGTTCCAGTGCCGCATGCACCAACAATAGAGGAAGCTAATGACAAGGATCATGAAGCTTCAGACGATGCTGCTACTGAACGTCGCAGGTCGACAAGGTCGCGTGCCCCTCCTGAGTGGTACGGCAACCCTGTCTTGACTGTCTTGTTAGTTGAAGACAGTGAACCTACGAACTATGAGGAAGCGATGATGAGCCCAGACTCTGAGAAATGTCTAGAAGCCATGGAATCCGAATTGGGATCCATGAGCGAAAACCAAGTATGGACTTTGGTGGACCCTCCTAGCGACCGAAAGGCCGTTGAGTGCAAATGGATCTTCAAGAAGAAAACGGACGCGGATGGTAATGTTACCGTCTATAAAGCACGGCTTGTCGCGAAAGGTTTTCGACAAGTTCAAGGTGTTGACTACGATGAGACTTTCTCTCCCGTAGCGATGTTTAAGTCCATTCGGATTTTATTAGCAATTGCTGCGTTTCATGATTATGAAATATGGCAGATGGATGTCAAGACTGCGTTCCTCAATGGCAACATTGATGAAGAGTTGTATATGATGCAACCCGAAGGTTTTGTCGATCCTAAGGATGCTGATAAAGTATGCAAACTTCAGCGTTCCATTTATGGACTGAAGCAAGCATCTCAGAGTTGGAACCTTCGTTTTGATCAAGTGATCAAGAGCTTTGGATTTGTTCCAAATTGCTACGAAGCTTGCATCTACAAGAAAGTGAGTGGGAGCTCGGTGACATTTCTGGTACTATATGTGGATGACATATTGATTATTGGAAATGACATCAACATGCTTAACGATGTGAAGAGTTATTTGAACAAGTGTTTTTCAATGAAAGACCTAGGTGAAGCTGCTTATATATTGGGCATCAAAATCTATAGAGATAGACAAAGACGCCTGATAGCTTTAAGCCAGAGTACATACCTAGACAAAGTTCTGAAAAGGTTCAGAATGGATAAAGGCAAAGAAAGGTTCAGTGCCCATGTTGTCAGGTAAGATATTGAGCAAGACTCAGTGTCCAGCTACGGTAAATGATAGGGAAGCTATGAGCAAAGTGCCTTATGCCTCGGCCATAGGTTCTATCATGTATGCCATGCTGTGTACTAGACCGGATGTGTCCAATGCTCTTAGTTTGACGAGCAGGTATCAAAGTGATCCAGGAGTGGAACACTGGACAGCCGTGAAGAACATCCTAAAGTACCTAAATAGGACTAAAGAAATGTTCTTAGTCTATGGGGGTGATGAACATCTCGTCGTAAAAGGTTACGTCGACGCTAGTTTCGACACCGACAAGGATGATTCTAAATCTCATACAGTATACGTGTATATTTTGAATGGGGGAGCTGTGAGCTGGAGAAGCTGCAAGCAAAGCGTGATCGCGGGATCTACAGTAGAAGCAGAATACATGGCTGCTGCAGAAGCGTCAAGTGAAGGAGTTTGGATCAGAAACTTCATCACTGAGCTTGGCGTGGTTCCAAGTGCATTGGACCCACTGGAGATATTGTGTGACAACACTGGCGCCATAGCACTCGCTAAGGAACCAAGATATCATCCAAAGACCAAGCATATCAACCGCAAGTTTCATATAATCCGAGATTATATAGCAGATGGAGATCTGAAGATTAGCAAAGTACATACAGATCTGAATGTCGCAGATCCATTGACTAAACCTCTTCCGCGTGCAAAACATGATCAGCACCTCAGTGCCATGGGTGTGAGATTGTTGCCAAACGTAAACTAGATTATTGACTCTAGTGCAAGTGGGAGACTGTTGGAATTATGCCCTAGAGGCAATAATAAAGATGTTATTATTATAATTCTTGTTCATGATAATGTTTATATTCCATGCTAGAATTGTATTAAGCGGAAACTTTAATACTTGTGTGGTTTGTGAACAACATCGTGTCCCTAGTACGCCTCTATGGACTAGCTCATTGATCAATGATGGTTAAGGTTTCGTAACCATAGACATGAGTTGTCAATTGATAATGAGATCATATCATTGGGAGAATGATATGATGGACAGACCCAAACTAAGCGAAGCAATTAGATCGTGTCATCGTGTTCGTCTTTGCGAAGCTTTTCTTATGTCAAATATTGTATTCCTTAGACCATGAGATAATACAACTCCCTGGTATCGGAAGAAAGCTTTGAGGTCATCAAATGCCATCCTATGAGAGGGTGATCATAAAGGTGTCTCTCAGGTGATCGGAAAGTATCTGTTGGGTTGTATGTATCGAGATGGGATTTGTCCCTCCCAAGTCGGAGAGATATACTTCGGGCCCACTCGGTAATCGATATCAACACCGCTTGCAAGCATGTGGTTAAGGAGTTAATCACAAAGTGATATCGGATTACGGAACGAGTAAAGTACTTGCTGTGAACGAGATTGAACTAGGTATGACGGTACCGACGATCGAATCTCGGGCAAGTAAAATATCGCGAGACGAAGGGAATATATATATGGGATTGATTGAATCCTGGCATCGTGGTTCATCCGATATGATCATCGATGAATGTGTGGGAGTCAATATGGGTTTCCAGACCCCGCTGTTGATTATTGATAGAAGATCATGTCTGCATATTCTCGAACCCGCAGGGTCACACACTTAACGTGTCTCGACGCTAGGATAGATTGGATAATTGGTTTATGAGTTTTTGTTCGGAGTCTCGGATGGGATCCAGGACATCACGAGAGGTTCCGGAGTGGTCCGGAGAATAAGATTCATATAAGGCAGTGCAGTTTTTGGAGTTCGGAATTGTTCCGGGTTAATCGGTATTGTACCGGAAGCTTCTAGAACCTTCCGGAAGGGGACCAACGTGGCCCCACCTTCCGGGAGGGGGCATGGGACTATGAGGGAGTGCCCTGGCCGCATTGGGCCAGGGGCACAAGGCCCCATAGGGCCCAGCCGGCCTAGAGAGGTTTAAACTCAAGATAGAGTTTCTAGAAGGGGGGGTTTCCTTGCCCCCCACTCCTTATCCTTTGGGGCCGCCGGTTTGGTCTTGGGGGAGGGTCTAGGGCTACGCCCCCCCTCTATATAAAGAGGGGTGGGGGCGCACCAACCCCCCACACCTTCCCCTCCAACCCTAGCCGCCCTGCTGCCCTCCTCTCTCCCTCCCGACTGCTTGTAGGCGAAGCCCTGCTGCAGAAATTCTCCACCAATTGCACCGCGCCGTCGCGTTGTAGATACAACCCATCTCTCCACCATACTTGCTGGACCAAGGAAGGAGGAGACGTCGAGGTGCCGCATGTGTGCATCTCACGGAGGCATCGCCACTTGTGGTGCTAGATCGGATCGGATCGGATCGCGAGGAGGAGAAGCGAGTACGACTACATCACCCACGTTCCGACGAACGTTCCGCTGTGCGAATCTTCAAGGGTATGAAGATCTAATCCAATCTCTCTCGTTGTTTGCATCTCCTAGATTAGATCTTGGCTTCCCTCTGTTCGCATCCGTAGAAAATTTTGATTTACTATGCCGCGAAACACTTCAGAATTTATGAGAGCTGCGGGGATTCTCCAAGATTTCCAAACTTTGGTTACAAGTGCAGGGTTGGAACACTTTGTTGAAGGAGAACCAATCCAATATGTTAAGCTAACCATGGCTTTTGTGCAGGACTTCCGGTTCACTTGGTCTACTTCTAATCCCATGGCCCATTACAAAATATATAATATACCTGTCGACCTGCCTTTTGCTGATTTCTATGCAGCAATTAGAGTACCTCAGTGGGGATCTTGTGAGAAGATCAAGGAGAGGCCCAAGTCACTTGTTGATTTGTATGCTGAGATTTACCAAGGTTTCGACTTCTCAAAGGAAAGTGGTAAAATTTGGAACATCCAGCTCCCAGCTATTAGCTACTTTTTCTATTTCATTACCAAGTGTGTTCTTGCTAGAAAGACTGCTAGAAAGTTGTCTTCTTTTGATCTAGCTTTTATTGCAGCTACTTTGAATAGGAATATTCCTTATAGTTTGGGTTCTTTGATAGCTCACCGTCTCACCACCAACCGTGAGAAGGGTGGAATTTGTGGAGGTCTCATTGCTTCTAGGTTGCTAGCTTTCCATGGTTTAGAGCCTCATTATTCAGATTTTCAGTTCCCCATAGAGAGGTTGATATTGAATCCATGATTCAGCATGGTTTTGTTTCTTTGGGAGCTAATGTGAGAAGTTTGCCATTTGAACTATCTTTCATCCAGCAAGGTCGGAGAAAAGGTAGGAGTGAGAAAATAGTTTATTTGCCTGCACCTGCTTTGTTTAACTTTGATAACAGACAAGGATGGTCACTTACGGAGGAACAGGTTGACACATATGTTGGGGAACTCTCCCAGCAAGAGGAGAATGTTGAAGAGGATGCCGAAGACAATTTGGTTCAGCCCTCCAACTTGGGAGAGTCTTCATACCAGCAACCCTCTTTTGATTGGGGCGCGTCTTCTTCCTCATCGCAGGTGCCTGACTATGATCATTCCTATGATGACCCACCAGCACGGAGTTATTATCCGCGCTATTGAGCCCCACTTAGGCCAAAAGCCTAAGCTAGGGGGAGGTATACCGACATCACACACTCATCTATATATCATGTTCGGTCGGTTCTTTGTATATCCGTTGTTTCGCTTTCTTTTGGTTCTTGTTGCTGCTTTCTCAAAAAACCAAAAATACCAAAAATATTTTCATTGTTTCTCTTGGTTTGTTTCTTAATTTCTTTGATTTGCTCTACCTTAAAAGAAAAATCCAAAAAGATTTTGCTTTGTTTGGTTTGCTTTGTTTTTGTTTGGTTTTTCTTTGTTTGCTTGTTTCTAAAAAAATTGAAAACACCAAAAATATTTGTTGTTCTTCTTTGGTTTTGTGATTTCTTCGTAGGGTTCATCCGTCCTCAGTGGATATTGGTTTTCATGATTAATTATTCAAGTCACACAAGTGAAGGGTGAAAGAACATTTCTTAATCCCTAGTGTTTTGTGTGTTAGATAACAATACCAAGGATCATTTAATGTGTGTTGAAGTGTTGCAGCTCTATTTGAGAATAAAGGGAAAAGAACTCTGCCTTTGGGGGCGGATAATCCGGCCCCACCAGGGGCAGATAATTCGCCCCTCCCTTTGCCCATCGCAGGCGCAAGCCCTAGAAGGGGGGCGGAATTTTGGCCGGATTTTCCGGCCCCGCCGGATAATCCGCCCCTCAGGGAGGCCGGATAATCCGCCCCCCCTGCTCATCGCCAAGGCGCAAGCCCCAGAGAGGGGGCGGAGTTTTGGCCGGACTTTCCGGCTTGGCCGGATAATCCGCCCCTCAGGGGGGGGGGGCGGATCACCAAGCTTCACCAAGGCGCAAGCCCTAGAGAGGGGGCGGAGTTTCCCCCGGAGAATCGGCCCTTGGGGCGGAGTTTTCCCAGGGGGCGGATAATCCACCCCAAGTGGGGGGCGGATAATCCGCCCCCAAAGTTGTGCAACGGCCAGATCTGGGGAGGGGGTATTTAAGCCAGCCTTCCCCCTCCTGCCAGAACTCTTGATTCATCTCGAAAAAGACCAGATCAGATCTGAAAGCTTCATCCAAGAGTGCTCCACCTAGATCCACCCAAAGGCCCCATCCCTTGGGGAATCCAAGGAGGAGAACTCGATCTTCATCATCAGCAATCAAGCGCTTCATCTCCTCTCCATTCATTTGGAGAACCTCCGATCTAGTATTTCTTGCAAATATCTAGATCCTCATTTTTGTTTATATTGATAAACCTTGTTCTTGTGGCAGCTTTTTGTCTTCTCGGGAGCCCCCAATTCAGTTGTGGGTGTGTGCCCCGATAGTGTTGTAAAAGGCACCGGTTCCCGCCTTGAAGGGATCCAATAGTGGAGAAGGTGGATCAGGCCTCTCGTGGCGAGATCCATCGGAGAATAGGGTGAGGCCTATTGTGGCGGGGTGGTCTTAGAACCGCCCACCCCTCCAACGCAGATGTACTTCCCTTAACAAGGAAGGAACTGCGGTAAAACAAATCCCTGTGTCTCCGCGTGCTCCACTACGGTTTCCTCGCTCCTCTTTTACGTGCTTAGTAGTTAGGGTTACATATAGGGAAATTCTCGTAGTTGCATATCTAGAGAATTTACTTTGCGTCAAGCCTAAAATTGAAAAGGTATTAAAAATTGGTTAGCACCTATTCACCCCCCCCCCCTCTAGGTGCCCATACGATCCATTTCATCTGGTATCAGAGCCTCGGCTCTTATTTCGGGCTTAACCGCCTAAGAGAAGTATGGGTTCCAAGGGAGATGGGAGTGATGCTCCGGAGGTAGTCACCATGAACGATCTCAAGACGTTGAAAACAACCTTGGTGAGTTCAATGGAGGCTAAGATGGAAGAGATGCGTCAATTGATAATGCGTCTCTCCACATCCGCAGCATCACCTCCATCTAACTCTGAGGATACCACTCCGCAATCCAAGGAAACGGGTAAAACTGTTTCCAAAGATAACAAAGTGGTAGGTGATGATACTAGCAAGAGCTCCTCCTCGAAAAGGGATAGCGGTAAGGATGGATACAATGAGGTTTCTCATGTGTATTCCCCTGATCCGCCTATTCCTCACCCACATATACATAATAGGGGTGATCCACCCAAACTTTCAGCATCTACTTTCTCTCAATGGCAATTTTTGATGAAATCTCATGTGTGCAGTTCCTCCATAGAGTTGTGGAAGATCATCAAAAATGGTCTTCATGTTGGAAATCCTAACAATCTCACAAGAAGAGAAGTGGTCGATAGCCAACTCAATGCTATAGCTCTACACATGATACAGCTTGGTGTGGGTGACAAATACATGCCACACATTCAGCATCTTAGCACAGCTAAAGAAGCTTGGGATGCTCTCACCGAGCTCTTCATCGGAAATGAAAGTATGAGAAGGAATAGATATGATGCCTTGAGCAATGAAGCTGAAGGATTTTGTATGCTAGATGGAGAAGACCATGAGGACATGTATAGGAGGTTCAAGGCAATAGCCACAACCTTCAGAAACCACGGTGCAGCTCATGTTGATGATGCTTGGATCAAGCGCAAGTATGTCAGTGCTCTTATGCCATTTGAGCCCACAGATTTGAAAAGTCTCCAAGGTAGGCATAACTATCACCTCATGTCATCCAATGAGGTAATGCAAGAAATGGCCGCCTTCAAAGTGGCTGCCAAGAATGCCGAAGATGCTCGTGCTCGAGCTATGGGGATGCAAAAGGGGGTCAACATGGCTTTGAAGACTAGTGTGATTGATCATGATGAATATGCGGTAGACGGTCTGGACTGTCCCGAAGATATAAAAAGGATCCACGGACAATACTTGGCTCTTTATGCAAGAAACTTTTGGAAAGATCCAGCCAAGGCTAAAGCTGAACTAGATCGCAAGAGTGGAGTCTATGGAAGAAAAGAAAATGATCCCAAGCTGAGAACATGCTTTAATTGTGGTGACCGGATGCACTTCGTAGCTGAGTGTCCATATCAAAGTAGAGAGGATAATGGAGGAATACTCATTTTCAAGGACAAATCAAAAGCTCCACGTAAGAAACAGTTTGTAAAGAAGAATGCTCCTTTCAAGAAGCAACCAAAGATTGTTCTAGTGGCTCAAGAAGAATATTCATCGGGGAGTGAAGATGAGGACGAGGACGATAGCTCTCAAGATGTGGCTGCTATCAACATCTCTCTTCGACTATCCGAACGAAAACATCATCAACAAGAATGCTACTTGCCTCATGGCAAGAAGTTCTGATGTAACTTCTTCTAACTCTTCTTTTCCCAAGGCTATGATAGACATGGATGATCCTTCTAGTCTTAAGGTTAAAGAAGAGATTATTGCTTTGGATTATTTCTATACTAACTTGCAAGGTGAGCACAAAGTTCGTTTTGAGGATCTTATGGATCAGCTGGCCCAAAACGAAGCACTCCTCGAAGAAAAGGGCAGAATTGAAAGGGAGGATGCAATGGAAATTGCATCCCTAAAAAATGCTCTTGAAGAAGAAGAAGAAGAAGCTCGGGTCTCTCTTGAAGAGAGGCTTGAGTCTATGGAAGAGTCACATGAAGAAATTGTGACTAAACTCGTTAAGGAACGTGACAATGCTATCACCAAGGCAAAGAAGTTAAAGAAGGAAAGGATTGACTTTGGGGCTGCTCATGATAGACTCTCCGAGGAATTGGAGAAACTTGACAATGCTCACAAGGCGTTGAAAAACGAGTTCTCTATTCTCAATGAGTCACATGATCAACTTCAAAGACGATTGGCCAAATATGATACTCCTAGCTCGTCCAACTCCACATATAGTAACAAGAAAAATGCTAGTGTGGAAAAAGAAGTGATCAAGGACATCACTACAAAGGACAAAGGTGTGCTTGATGAAGTCCTTGGCAAGCAAAGGTCAAATCATGGTAAAGAGGGACTTGGGTATGTCACCAAGTCCAAGAAGAAGAAAACCAAGAAGAACAAGACCAAGAATGTGCAATTAAAGACAAGCACTGCTGAGAAGGTTGTCACAAAAGACAAGACTAATAATATTGGTGTTGCAGGGTCTCACAATCCGAATTATGAACTCTTTTGTGATGACTATGGCGATGTTTATGCTTATTATGTTGGTCCTTTTGATGAATATATTGCTTGGTATATTTGGGTCCCAAAGACCCTTGTTACTAACATGAAAGGACCCATTGAAAAATGGGTACCTAAAACCAAGAAGTAATTTTTTGCAGGGCTATGCTTCCGGTGGGTCGAAATGGGTGCTGGATAGTGGCTGCACTAGTCATATGACCGGAAGCAAGGAGATCATCATGGAGATGCATCCAAATTATGATAATATCACAGTCTCCTATGGTGATAAGTCTAAATCTCAGGTATTGGGTCTTGGCAAGGTTGTGGTTTCACACGATATCTCTCTCGTGGACGTCATGCTTGTTGAGACCCTTGGCTACAATCTTCTTTCTGTTCGTGCCCTTGGCAAGATGGGTTTTGCTGTTTTTATCGATGATGATTTGGTGGTACTCTTATGGAGCAAGTCTCTAAAGGTCGCTTTCGTTGGATACGTCGAAAATGACCTGTATGTGGTGGACTTCTCGGGGAAAACCACTTCGGGTCCGATGTGTCTATTCGGAAAGGCCGACGTGGGCTGGCTATGGCATCGCCGTTTAGCCCATGTCAACATGAGAACTTTGCAAAGTCTCCAAAAGGGTGGCCACATCCTTGGACTAAAAGACAATGTCTCTTTTGCCAAAGATCGTGTTTGCAGGGCTTGTGTTGAAGGAAAAATGCATGATTCTCCCCACAAGAGGAAGACTATTGTGTCATCAAAAAGGATCTTGGAATTACTTCATGTGGATTTATTTGGTCCTCCTTCTCATGCAAGTCTTGGTGGGAAAAAATATTGCTCGGTCATCGTCGATGATTACTCAAGATATACATGGGTATATTTTTTCAAGCTGAAAAGTGAGACTCAACAAACTGTCATCGACTTTGCCAATGAAGTTCAACGTCAACACAATGTTCCCATCTTGGCAATTAGAAGTGACAACGGCTCAGAATTCAAGAACTACACTTTAAACGAGTTTCTTAGCGAAGAGGGGATTAGACACCAATATTCCGCTGCGTACACCCCTCAACAAAATGGTGTAGCCGAGAGGAAGAACCAGACTTTGATGGATATGGCAAGATCTATGCTAGCTGAATTCAAGTCTCCTTATAATTTTTGGGCTGAAGCCATATCCACTGCTTGTCACTCATCAAACCAGCTCTACCTTCGGAAGATCTTGGACAAGACCCCATATGAAATACTTACCGGTAACAAACCCAACATCTCATACTTCAGGGTATTCGGGTGTAAGTGTTTATTTCTTATTAAAGGTGTCCGTTTGTCAAAATTTGAATCCAAGGCTTTAGAAGGTATTTTTGTTGGTTACGGGGCCGAATCCCACACTTATAGAGTCTACAACAAGCTCACTGGGATTGTTGTAGAATCTTGTAGTGTGGAGTTTGATGAAAATAATGGCTCCTTTGTAGGGCAAGTTGATGTTTGTGATGCAGATGTTGAAATACCCCAAGATGCCATAAGAAGAATGGGCGTGGGATTTTTCCGCCCCATTGAGGAACCCCTTGTGGCGGATCGGGAAGGACAATGCTCCACACATGTGGAGCCCTCATATACACAAGATCAACAAGCTCCTACTGTTGGAGACATTCCTGCACCAACACCACAATCTGCTGAAGACCATCTGTGGGCGGACAATCCGCCCCTGGCACTCCAACTCGTTCCAGAGGATCCGAAGGAGAAGTCAACAACTCTGAAGCTCCCAGGCCGGACTCTCCGGCCCCCATGGGCGGATTATCCGGCCCTGGGTCTCCAACTCCAGTCAGGCTTTCTCGGGAAGATGGTTCTGGTACTTCTCCTCCCAGGCCAGATTGTCCGGCCCCTCCAAGGGGTGGATTATCCGGGCCTGAAGAAAATGTTCAGCAACAATCTTCTGGCAGTAACGGTGATCAAGATCAAGGGCAAGGCAGTAATCAAGACAAGGATACAACAATTGAATCCACTCCTCCTAGAAACAATAAGGACATTGAGGCTCGTCGCAAGGCTCGTGATGATCGCAACCTTGAACTAAGAGGTCACACTCTTTACAAGGTTGTTGGTGATCTACGACGAAGGGTATCCACTCGAAGAGAGCTTGCAAGCTTCTGTGATCATCAAGCTCACATTTCCATGGTTGAACCAAAGAAGGTTTTTGATGCTCTTGAAGACCCCGATTGGGTTGTTGCAATGCATGAAGAATTAAATAACTTCGAACACAGCAAAGTTTGGAAGCTCGTAGAAAATCCAAAGGATTGTCGCAATGTTATCGGCACCAAGTGGATCTTCAAGAACAAACAGGATGAAAATGGCATTGTTGTGAGGAATAAAGCATGACTCGTGGCTCAAGTATTCTCTCAAGTAGAAGGAATTGATTTTGGCGAGACCTACGCTCCTGTGGCTCGCCTTGAGTCCATCTGTATCCTTCTTGCATATGCAGCCCATCATAATTTTAAATTACAACAAATGGATGTTAAGAGTGCTTTCCTTAATGGTCCTCTACATGAGTTAGTATACGTCAAGCAGCCCCCGGGGTTTTAGGACCCCAAATTTCCGAACCATGTCTACAAACTCGATAAGGCGCTCTATGGCCTTAAACAAGCCCCACGTGCGTGGTATGAGCACCTTAAAGAGCTTTTGCTAGACCGTGGATTCGAAGTTGGGCAAATCGATCCCACTCTTTTTACTAAGAAGGTTAATGGGGAGCTTTTTGTATTCCAACTTTATGTAGATGACATTATTTTTGGCTCTACTAACCAAGCTTTTAACGATGAATTTTCAAAGCTTATGACTGACAGGTTTGAGATGTCCATGATGGGTGAGCTCAGGTTCTTTCTTGGATTTGAGATTAAACAACTTAGAGAAGGAACTTTTATTAATCAAGCTAAGTACATACAAGACATCCTCAAAAGGTTCAAGATGGCGGATCTCAATGGCGTTGCTACCCCAATGCAAACAAAGTGTCATCTTGAGCTCAATCCCAAGGGTAAAGACGTGGATCAAAAGGTATACCGATCCATGACCGGCTCTCTCCTTTACCTTTGCGCATCTAGGCCCAATATCGTGTTAAGTGTAGGAGTGTGTGCAAGGTACCAAGCCGCTCCTAAATAAAGCCACTTAGTGGCAGTCAAGCGAATCTTCCGATATTTGGTTCATTCCCCAAATTTTGGGCTATGGTATCCCAAGGGTTCAAGTTTCTCTCTATGTGGTTACACTGATTCAGATTGGGCTGGTGACAAAGATGATAGGAAATCAACCTCTGGTGCATGCCAATTCTTGGGCAGGTCTCTAGTGTGTTGGTCATCAAAGAAACAGAATTGTATTTCACTCTCAACCGCCGAAGCTGAATATGTTGCTGCTGCAAGTGCTTGTACTCAATTGTTATGGATGAGTCAAACTTTAAAGGAATATGGTGTCAATTGTGACAAAGTGCCTCTTTTATGCGACAATGAAAGTGCTATCAAAATTGCTTACATTCCTGTGCAGCATACAAGAACAAAACATATAGAGATTCGCAACTACTTTATTCGGGATCATGTTGCTCGTGGAGATATTGCTCTATCCTTTGTGAGCACGAAGAACCAACTTGCTGATATTTTCACGAAGCCTCTTGATGAAGCAAGATTTTGTTATTTGAGGAATGAGCTAAATATCATAGATTCAAGGAGCTTGGCTTGACTACCCTTGCACACTCATCTGCGCTTATTCATGTATTTGGTTTAGATGCGGGCATAGACATAGGGGGAGTGTGGTCCTAATTGATTGGGCCAACCCTCCCCCCATAATGCCGAAAGCAAGTAAAATCATTTCCCTTAATATCATTTTGTGATATGTGGGTCATCGATGAGCATTGGTTTTGAACTCAAGATACATCTTCGCGGTGTCATGCCATGCGCTCCAACATGGTGGCTTCGGCCACCGCCCTCTTCCTCGAGAAGAGTTGGTTTTTTCATGGGTCTCGTTGGATTTTCTTGCATATCTCATGTTCTTATGGAAAACACACTCAAATTTGGCTTTTGATTGAGTTGATTCTTGCAAATTTGGGTGTGAATTCTGGGTGTCCAGGGGCGTTAGCATCGCTCTTCTTCCTTTTTGGCGTTTCGATGCCAAAGGGGGAGAAGTAGTTCTATTAGGTCTCGTGGATTTGCAAGGGTCGGGCACAAGCTCTTCGATTTTAGTCGATTTGCAAGGGTCGGGCACAAGCTCTTCGATTTTAGTCGTTTTTATTTGCTTGCTTGTGCCTTTTCTAGCGTGAACTCGTTTGCTATTTGTGTTTGTCTATGTAAGACTATGTCGTACTCCACTATGTTTGGTATTCATGGAATTCTGGATTTATCTATCATGGACCCCATGGAATTCTGGAATTATGGAGCATATTTGATGGCATATGGATTCATGGGATTATCTATGTATGCCTTGGCTATATTCTCATTCCGGTGGTATGATTTTTTTTCCCAAACCTTAGAGTACTCGTCTACCTAGTGTGTGTATTTGTATTCAAATACAAATCTTAAATATGCACACATCTAGGGGGAGCGTCTTTCTTTATTTAAGGTGGCATTTGCCGGTTTTATTGCAAATCCTAGTATTGTCATCTAACACCAAAAAGGGGGAGATTGAAAGAAAATTTATTAACCCCTAGTGTTTTGTGTGTTAGATAACAATACCAAGGATCATTTAATGTGTGTTGAAGTGTTGCAGCTCTATTTGAGAATAAAGGGAAAAGAACTCTGCCTTTGGGGGCGGATAATCCGGCCCCACCAGGGGCAGATAATCCGCCCCTCCCTTTGCCCATCCCAGGCGCAAGCCCCAGAACGGGGCGGAATTTTGGCCGGATTTTCCGGCCCCGCCGGATAATCCGCCCCTCAGGGAGGCCGGATAATCCGTCCCTCCTGCTCATCGCCAAGGCGCAAGCCCTAGAGTGTAGGGTTTGCAGCATAGAAAACAAAAAATTTCCTACGATGGGAACAACTATGTACCAAGATCTATCTACTAGATACAAACAACGGGCGGATGTATATCCGTAGAGAACATACCCTTGAAGACCGACAAAGCTTAACGAGTCCAAACTCGTGGTTGATGTAGACGATCTCTTGCCGATCTCAAGATCGAGAGGAAGTCCTAGCGCCGCAAAACAGCAGCGCATCCGTGCTCGCACACACGTTCGAGGCACCGAGCAACCTCCGCATCCTCGCTCCAGCGATGCAGCGGAAGCACAACTCTTTCTTGCCGAATAGCCACCAGGAACATGTATCTCGCTAGTCCGAGACCATGGGGGATAAATTCTAGAGGGGGAGAGAGATCCTTCACGAGGAGGTGTGAGTGAGAGAGAGGGAGGGGGGCTCCTTTTATAGGGAGAGGGGGGCACCCAAGGGGCCATGCGCCCAGCCATGGGGCTGCCCCCACCTCTTCCACATTCATGTGGGTGGACACTCCACTCACTCAAATGCCTTTCAATTCCCTCCACTCAAAAAATCCACTCAAATTCCCATTAAATTTCCACCAAATTTAATGCAAACTCTCATTAAATAAAACTCTTTTATTTTATTCAGAATTTTTTCAATTACTTTAATGACAAACATTCACAAATAACCCCTTGCTAGAATTCTATTTCACATGCATAACCACTTTATGCAATTTCACCTGAAAACCTGTTTCGGTATCTAGTGAAATAAATTCCTGCGCTTGTTTATTCTTTTCGGCATGAAACTTTTGCTCCAAATGGATGTCGGTGTCTCTTAAGTGTGTCACCCTACGGTTCGCGAATAATGCGGACATGATCGAGACCCCTCTCGGATCAATAATCAGAAGCAGGATCTGGAGACCCATACTGACTCCCACACATTCAACGATGACTTTCTTGTGATCGTCGGAACCTTTTACTCTAGTATCTTAATCCTTTTGTTTCGCGATATATTACATGTCCGAGATTCGATCATCGGTATCTCCATACCTAGTTTGATCTCGTTACTGACATGCACTCTTTTCTCGTTCCTGTGATATAACATTCTAGTGATCAAATCACTTGCTTGCAAGCTAATCAATGTGATATCACCGAGAGGGCCCAGAGCATATCTATCTGTCATCGGGATGAACAAATTCCACTCTCGATCCATGGGCCTCAACATAACACTTTATTAGTTCTAAATCCATCTTTATAATCACCCTGTTACGGTGTGACATTTGATGTTATCAAGAAACTCTTCCGGTGTTAGTGATTAACATGATCTCATGGTCTAAGGATTAGTATCACTTTGTAAGTTGTTATAGCAATATAAACTCAATGACTTTGATCGTAATGCTATACTTCGGATGAATGTTCATCACACCATTACACTAATGTTGTGACCTCGTTATTAACAACATCCAATGTCCATGATCAGGAAACCTATGATCATCTTGTTAATCAACGAGCTAGTTTATAAGAGAGGCATAACTAGGAACTACCTTTTTGTTTGTTAAACACACATGTATTAACATTTCCGTATTAATACAATTATAGCATGCAAAATAAACATTCATAAACAAGGAATACGATAATAACCACTTTATTATTGCCTCTCGGGCATATTCCCTTCAGTCTCCCACTTGCACTAGAGACAATAATCTAGTTTGAAAACTTTGCGTATTGAACATCTATGGCTTTCTGGTGTTCCATATACGCAATTGCAAGTGGTTAACATAATCTACGGATCTGACGCTTTCAGGTCCGTGTGTATTTGCATGTCTTTGCGTCTTCACGCATCACTCATTCTCCAATGAGATGGCATTGTATAAATTTGGTCTTTCGGTGAGACCTTTAGTTCCTTGGGGTTAAAACACGTCGATACTATTGTCATACAATATATCTTTAGTGTTAGCCCGTTGCGAACCACACCTTAGTTTGATAACAAACTACTTGACACAAATTCCCTCCTTTGCTGCTACTATAGCAGTCATATACTTAGCCTTTTGTTGTAGTATCCGTCACAATGTCTTAACTTTGGAATTCATCCAAATCCATCATGGAATCTCCTTTCCATTACATTGTGCCACCCATAGTTTAAATTGAGATAAACTTAATTTGTATCTTGTGACAAAACTAGTATCAATGTAACGCTTTACAATGAACTATTTGTAATTATTTGTCACCTCTACACAAATATATTCTTAGTTCTTCCAAAAGATCATAAGAATTTCCTTACTATTGTCCAATGATCATTTTATGATTCATTCTGGTATATGCTCATAACACTTAGAGCATAGGACATATCTGGATGTGTACATATCATGGTATGATTGATCAAAACATTCTCGTGATTTCACTCATCAAGTGTCAAAGCACTTGAATCTTGTTTCACTTATCAAGTGTCGATACACTTGAATCTTGATTCAATTCCTTTCCATGCGACAAGAACCGTTTCTTGTCTTTTCTATATTGAACTCCTTCAATATCTCATATATGTACGTTTGGCATAATCATATTAGCGTCACGGTCTATCCACTATAGACTTTCAGGCTAATTATTCGGGTTTTGCCTAAGTCTTTCATCAAAATGAAATCCTTAACCTTTGTCAATAAAAGATACATCATTTCTAATCAACAAGATGTCCTTCACATAATGTATTAGAAATATGTCTCAGCGCTCCCACTTAATTTCTTGCAAATGCAAGCATCTTCATCGTCTCCAGATGAAAAACTCATTTTTCATCATGGTGAAGATTCCAACTCCGCGATGCTTACTTCAACCATTGAAGTTTGCATGCCCTTTTAGCATCCTTTGAATTTAACAAAACCCTTTGGACCGTGTCATGTACACGTCCTAGGTAACCATTCTATTAGAAGAACTTTGTTTTGTTTATTCATCTACCATATACCAAATTATATGTAGTGGTTGCTACTTTAATCCGTCCAGACTAAATATCGCTATGAAAGATCAAATCTTGTCATAGTCAACTCCTTGAACATTGTCGTAAAATACTTTACGACATGTCGACTATTTCATAGATGTGAAACATCCATGTCTGTTTCTTTATAGATCCAAATATGACCGATAGGTTTTTACACCTTTCCGGAGGGTCTTCAAAGTTCAAAACTTGATTTCTCGTGTATGGAACTATCACGGATTTTATGGCTTCAAGCCATTTGATGGAGTCAGGGCCCATCATCGCTTCTTTGCATATAGTCGGTTCATCATTGTCAAACAATAATGATTTACTCTCAAATCTTAATCATTTGATTGTTTATCCGACCTTCTTGGTTCAATAGGAACTTTAGACCTCCGTGACCACAACCTTTGAGGCACGTAATCCATGAGCATTCTGGCTGCCTCCGGAACATTTTCCGGCGCTGCGCAACTCAGCACATATAGCTAAGGTTCGTTAACCTTATCAATGTTCTATTGTCCTCCCACTTAACATTTATGAAAAATTCCTTCTTCAAGAAACTTCACGTTTCAAGCGACAAACCCTTTTGTCCTTGGTGTTATGGAGGAATAACCAATTGTTATTCGAAATAACCTACAAAGACATGCTCATCCGACTTCGGTTGTAAACATCTTACTTATGTTTAGCATACCAAAATTTAAGAAATGACAACTTGGGTTTTACCCCAAACCATAACTTCCATGGTGTCCTTTCAACGGATCAAGATGGAGCTCTTTTCAGTGTAGAAGCGGAAGTCTCTAAAGCTTTAATCTTTTAAAACATAATGGCAGTTTTATAAATAACACCTTTGATCCTACCATGTCAAACAAGGTTTCATTACAAATCTCAAACATTCCATACTCCTATGGTGTTTCGGGAGATGTAAATCTAGGTGTTTTGCTAAACTTGTAACTCAAATAAATCCCTTTTATGATAAAATCATAATTCATTTATTTTTCTTGTTACACTTGTAACTCAAATAAATCCCTTATGATAAAATCATAAACCATTTATTTTCTTGTCACAATGATTTTCACTTCATCTTGAAATTCTTTGAACGTTTTCAAATATTTCACACTTCTTTCTCATTAAGTGAACATTCACTCAAATTTCCGGAGAAAGCATATGAAGTTGAAATCCATCGCTTACGACTACACATAATGGACTACATACATCAATATGTATAAATTCCAATATTTTAGTCGTTCATTCTTCTTTGGCCTTTGAACGAAGTTTTAATTATCCCGAGGAAAGTCTCACAAGTGTCACTTGATCAAATCAAAGACTCCAAAAATCCCTGAAAATGGAGATTCTTCATGTTTTCTTTCCAATATAATTTAAACAGCGATGTCACTTCGCAAGTGATCTTTCAATCATTTGTCTTGCGACATTTTAGCATTAGGTTTTATGGATGTGATTTCTCCAACTAGATTTGTAAATCATCCATCTTATATGGAATACGGTAATTATTTGAACAACCTTTGTTCTCATAATACCTGATTTAAATAACAATTATTAAAACAAATCTTGAAGTCAAGCTTTGATGTCAACGAGAAATACAAACAACGGTTTGTTTGTTTTCGATGAACATCATCACATATTCTCTTGCTAGTTACTTAGGCCATTGTGGTTCATGAATTGCGTCGTTCCGTATGAAATTTCATGCCAACCAATTCGGTATCCAATACCCAAGAACCACATTGTTTAACAAGCAAAGAATACAACCATAACCTGTATATCATCTATATACCTAAATTGGATATTTCCAATCTTTTCTTTTCTGCCAAATATATTTTATAGATTCTCTTTCAGCATTTCCTTTTCCTTTTTAAAAGAATCTATCAACATCAAAAGTGGCGCCATATACATGACACATAGTCGAAAGCGTGTATATTCAAATAATAATACCTTTGGACTTGCACTTTGAAGTAGATCATCGTCATCAAAATGATCGGTATTCTTTCAAAATCCATTCTTTAGTAATCTTTTAGTGTAGTAAACACTTTACATACATCTTCTATTCATCCTTATCATGACGACTTTCATGATCAAGCTACTGTAGCTTATAAAGGCGAATCGTGAGTATAACATTACTTTCCAAAACCCTTTTGGATGATTAGGATGTCTAGCATCTCCAACCTTCGTAAATTCTCATCCAATATGAGAACATATATTATACTCTATCATATTGCAACCAAAACATTGTTTCAGATATCGTTATATCTGTCACACATGATGGTTTCTGAAACAATTCTTTCAGCTCCTAGATAAACTTGATATGAAAACAATCAAGAATCATGGAGGCAAACATGATACTTAAGATACTAACACTGGAATTGTTACTCTCGATTTAATACCAATTATTAAACTTCATGGAGTAAACAGAGTTTGCTGAAAGTTTGCAATAGGACTTTAAACTTTAGATTGACACTCAACACAATACGATACCAGTTCGTAAAGTATATATCCAGAATTCTATAGTTCTATTATCTCAATTACAACTATGCATAAGGTGGTGAACGAATGCCAATGACTACATCAAATTATGCAAATTCACTTTGATTTAATTTATGATAAATTGAGTTCTACTAATCCAAATTAGAGATGAACTCCCACTCAAAAACGACATCCCTCGTGTCCTTTTGGTGATTACATGAACCAAATCCACTACACCAAGTCCGATCATCACGTGAGTCGGTGTAGCTTCAAAGGCGAGCATCAAATGTTCATCATATCAAAACATATGACTCATGCTTAACCTTTCGGTCCGTGTTCCGAGGCCATGTCTGTACATGCTAGGCTCGCCAAGTAAGAACCTTAGTATTTGCGTGTGTAACTGTCTTACACCCGAGATATGCTCGTGGATTCAAGTACACCCGATCATCACGTGATGTCTTGAAGCGACGAAACATTGTCGGTGCATACTTAAGGAAGAACACATTCTTATCTTGATATCCAAATGAGGGATCATCTTATTATGCTAATAAAACGCCAAACAAGCAATATAAGATGCAATCAAAACATCACATGTTTATTAGTGAAATGATATGGTTCCCGCATATGATCTCCATCATGTGCACCGTGGTATGATCTCTATCATACCTTTATGTGTAAGGCCAAGGTCTATGGAACTTACACGCTATGTGTGTTGTAAGAGTATCATCTCATACTTCTACTTACAACATCACCATATCATAACACTAGCCCAGCAACAATCTAAACTAGACGCCTCTAATTTATCCATTGCAAGTTTTACGTGGCTTAGGGCTTTCGAAGATAGAACCGTTCTTACCTACGAACATGAACCACAACGAGGATAACCAAATTGTTGACAACTCGTTGCAAATTAGATATTGACTATAGTAGGAGAGACAGACACCCGCTAGCCACTTATGCAAAACTAGTTGCATGTCAAGCGTGGAACAGGTCTCATGTGCGAGGACATGTAAAGTTTGTCTGGGCCGCTTCATCCCACTATGCCACCAATATCCAAAGTACAACTAAGAAGCAATAAAATGATCATCATCGCCCACATACTCATATGTGTACTACCCGTGCAAAGTATCTACGCATAGATCCGGCTCTGATACCACTGTAGGGTTTGCAGCATAGAAAACAAAAAATTTCCTACGATGGGAATAACTATGTACCAAGATCTATCTACTAGATACAAACAACGGGCGGATGTATATCCATAGAGAACATACTCTTAAAGACCGACAAAGCTTAACGAGTCCAAACTCGTGGTTGATGTAGACGATCTCTTGCCGATCTCAAGATCGAGAGGAAGTCCTAGCGCCACAAAACAGCAGCGCATCCGTGCTCGCACACACGTTCGAGGCACCGAGCAAACTCCACATCCTCGCTCCAGCGATGCAGCGGAAGCACAACTCTTTCTTGCCGAATAGCCACCAGGAACATGTATCTCGCTAGTCCGAGACCATGGGGGATAAATTCTAGAGGGGGAGAGAGATCCTTCACGAGGAGGTGTGAGTGAGAGAGAGGGAGGGGGGCTCCTTTTATAGGGAGAGGGGGGCACCCAAGGGGCCATGCGCCCAGCCATGGGGCTGCCCCCACCTCTTCCACATTCATGTGGGTGGACACTCCACTCACTCAAATGCCTTTCAATTCTCTCCACTCAAAAAATCCACTCAAATTCCCATTAAATTTCCACCAAATTTAATGCAAACTCTCATTAAATAAAACTCTTTTATTTTATTCAGAATTTTTTCAATTACTTTAATGACAAACATTCACAAATAACCCCTTGCTAGAATTCTATTTCACATGCATAACCACTTTATGCAATTTCACCTGAAAACCTGTTTCGGTATCTAGTGAAATAAATTCCTGCGCTTGTTTATTCTTTTCGGCATGAAACTTTTGCTCCAAATGGATGTCGGTGTCTCTTAAGTGTGTCACCCTACGGTTCGCGAATAATGCGGACATGATCGAGACCCCTCTCGGATCAATAATCAGAAGCGGGATCTGGAGACCCATACTGACTCCCACACATTCAACGATGACTTTCTTGTGATCGTCGGAACCTTTTACGCTAGTATCTTAATCCTTTTGTTTCGCGATATATTACATGTCCGAGATTCGATCATCGGTATCTCCATACCTAGTTTGATCTCGTTACTGACATGCACTCTTTTCTCGTTCCCGTGATATAACATTCTAGTGACCAAATCACTTGCTTGCAAGCTAATCAATGTGATATCACCGAGAGGGCCCAGAGCATATCTATCTGTCATCAGGATGAACAAATTCCACTCTCGATCCATGGGCCTCAACATAACACTTTATTAGTTCTGAATCCATCTTTATAATCACCCTGTTATGGTGTGACGTTTGATGTTATCAAGAAACTCTTCCGGTGTTAGTGATTAACATGATCTCATGGTCTAAGGATTAGGATCACTTCGTAAGTTGTTATAGCAATATAAACTCAATGACTTTGATCGTAATGCTATACTTCGGATGAATGTTCATCACACCATTATACTAATGTTGTGACCTCGTTATTAACAACATCCAATGTCCATGATCAGGAAACCTATGATCATCTTGTTAATCAACGAGCTAGTTTATAAGAGAGGCATAACTAGGAACTACCTTTTTGTTTGTTAAACACACATGTATTAACGTTTCCGTATTAATACAATTATAGCATGCAAAATAAACATTTATCATAAACAAGGAATACGATAATAACCACTTTATTATTGCCTCTCGGGCATATTCCCTTCACAGAGAGGGGGCGGAGTTTTGGCCAGACTTTCCGGCTTGGCCGGATAATCCGCCCCTCAGGGGGGGCGGATTATCCGCCCCCCAAGATCTTCACCAAGCTTCACCAAGGCGCAAGCCCTAGAGAGGGAGCCGAGTTTCCCCCGGAGAATCCGCCCTTGGGGCGGAGTTTTTCCAGGGAGCGGATAAGCCGCCCCAAGTGGGGGGCGGATAATCCGCCCCCAAAGTTGTGCAACAGCCAGATCTGGGGAGGGGGTATTTAAGCCAGCCTTCCCCCTCCTGCCAGAACTCTTGATTCATCTCGAAAAAGACCAGATCAGATCTGAAAGCTTCATCCAAGAGTGCTCCACCTAGATCCACCCAAAGGCCCCATCCCTTGGGGAATTGAAGGAGGAGAACTCGATCTTCATCATCAGCAATCAAGCGCTTCATCTCCTCTCCATTCATTTGGAGAACCTCCGATCTGGTATTTCTTGCAAATATCTAGATCCTCGTTTTTGTTTATATTGATAAACCTTGTTCTTGTGGCAGCTTTTTGTCTTCTCGGGAGCCCCCAATTCAGTTGTGGGTGTGTGCCCCGATAGTGTTGTAAAAGGCACCGGTTCCTGCCTCGAAGGGATCCAATAGTGGAGAAGGTGGATCAGACCTCTCGTGGCGAGATCCATCGGAGAATAGGGTGAGGCCTATTGTGGCGTGGTGGTCTTAGAACCGCCCACCCCTCCAACGCAGATGTACTTCCCTTAACAAGGAAGGAACTGCGGTAAAACAAATCCCTCTGTCTCCGCGTGCTCCACTACGGTTTCCTCGCTCCTCTTTTACGTGCTTAGTAGTTAGGGTTACATATAGGGAAATTCTCGTAGTTGCATATCTAGAGAATTTACTTTGTGTCAAGCCTAAAATTGAAAAAGTATTAAAAATTGGTTAGCACCTATTCACCCCCCTAGGTGCCCATACGATCCATTTCAAAGGGCAATAATGAAGATTAAGACAACTCGAGGTGTGGTAAGAGGCTGGTAACGAACTCTATTTGTTTCATTTTTGTACATATACTCATCACTGTGAGCATGTTAGCCTGTTTGTGTAAGGTGTATGTCATTATGGATGCTTAGTAGTTCTTGCTTGTCTATGATTAGATCCATCTTGCTAATAGTTTGTAGCATGTCATATGAATGTTTGCTTGCATTGTTTTATTCATACTTTGGTATGACATTGTGGTATCCTCCTCTGACTGTTCATGTGAATCGACTTGGCACATGCTCACGCATGCATATGACTAATCAGTAGTCAGTAAGCCTCCATGATTTATTTTGCATCAGAGCTCTTGTATCACTTCCATGCCATAATTAGTCCTGTTTTGTTGCAAGCATGATTATGACAGTTATTGCTCTCTCGTTTGTCGCTCTCTCTCTATTGCTAGCCTTCACTTGCACTGAGTATGTGCTCTACCTGTGCTTCAAACTCCCAAAAACCAATATTTCCAGCTGTGTCCACCATACCTACCTATTGGCATCGTTTGCTATTTCAGTGCATATTCCATATGCCATGTTTTCTTCCAAAATGAAATGTTTGTCTGATTTGAGAAAGTTAGTTAGTAAAGCTCTCACGAACTTGATGGCACAATTTATTCCTTGCGCTTAATAATCCTGAACCATTATGACTAGTCCATGAAAGTTATATGCTTGCTTATTATATGCTGGGAGTCAGCAGAACCGTGATGTCACGGGGAACGCTTTCAACACTTGTTGGATATATTATCCAGTTGATACGTTTCTCTTTTGTTTACGGATGTTGACGATGTGAAATAAAAGGGGAGGTTATTAGTTCATGGAGTTTATACATTGTGTTAGAGAAACGCCTAGGCCGCTAGCCTAAGCCATGCTTAATCATGGTGGAAACTTGCAGCATCACTATAATGAGCATCTATGAAGCTTCTTTAATAAAAAGCTATGCATATGGTAAATAAAAAGATTGCTGAGATGCTCATTGTCTGCTTGCCTTGTCATTTTGGTTATGGGAAAGCTCCTGTGCCATATGCAAGGGGTACCCCGTTGGCGGTTCTCGATGATATGCATGTATTACAATGACAAGAACTTTCAGGTGACCAAAGTTGAGTAGCATGCGGAGCGACCCTCGTACTCAAGGAACTTGGGATTTCCAGTTTATGGTCTGTCAAGCATATGATTCAGAGTGGACCTCACTTTCACCTTAACCACATGAACATGCCTATGATAGGGGCAATGAGAGCTCAAAGCTAACGAGTATCTTCCTTTCAGTATTAGGAAGCCTTTCAAACCTTCACAAAACCGTTTTCACAAACTTTTTTGAGTCACCACTTATTCTATGAGCACTTTCTCGAGAGCATAGTTGTCATTCTTGTGTTTGTTCCAAAACTTGGTTAATTATGTCATGACTTTGATGCTTGTATCTCTGATATCTTTATCTCTAGTCTACATGTGAACTTCAGAGGTGCCTCAACATTTATATTATGCTCTTCAAACAAAGGCAAGCGAGATACCACTCTATCATACCTTATTATGAGCATTGCAATGCTGCTTATGTTTAGGTTTCATGCTACTTATTATTATTGAGTTGGTTTCTCTTCATAGCTTGCAATGACTATTGAGTAGACTTAGTTGCATACATCTTATTATGAATTGTCTAAGCATATACTCTTGTGCTGAGAATATATATACATCATATGAAGCAAAGTGTTCGTGAAAGTTCTTTTATCGCACTCAGTTTTTAACTGAATTACTTGAGGACAAGCAATAAACTAAGCTTGGGGGAAGTTGATACGTCCAAAACGTATCTACTTTCTTGAACACTTTGCTATTGTTTCTCCTCTAAACTTGTGTGATTTGGATACAACTAACACGAACTGACGCTGTTTTCAGCAGAATTACCTTGTTGTCTTGTTTTTGTGCAGAAAATGAACTATGAGGAAAAATCCTGGAAAATATGCCAAAAACTATTTCTCACCAGAAGATCCACGGAGCCAGAAGGGGAGACAGAGGGGAGACCTGGGGGGGAGGGCAGACCCACCCCAGGCGTGGGCCCACTGACCCCGCGCCTGGGGGAGGTTTGGCCATCCCAGGAAGCTCCTCGGCCTCCCTCCGCGTCTATAAGTTGCCTTCTGACCTAAAAACATAGGGGGGTTCGATAGTTTTCCAAAAAGAGTTCCGCTATGCTGCCGCCACCAGAAACCAAGATTCGGATCTAGAAACTCCTTTCTGGCACCCTGCCGGGACGAGGAATTTGGAGAGGATCATCGCCATCGTCGTCACCCTGCCGGTTCGATAGTTTCCCCTCATCCATGAGTGAGTAATCCCCCGCTGTAGGCTTGGGGATGGTAGGGATTGGATAAGTTCTATCATGTAATCGAATAAGATTTGTTAGGGGCATAGTGCCTAGTATCTCTATTAGTGCTATTTGACTTTGTTGTAACTTGTTGTGCTTAATGCTTGTCACTAGGGCCCGAGTGCCATGATCTCAGATCTAAACTTATTATTTAATCATTATGATAGTATTGTTTGTGATCTTATCTGCAAGTTGTTACACATATCATTGTCTGGATCCAAATGCACCAAAGTGACAATAATTGGGACAACCGGAGGGGATGGCTGTGGTGTGAGGATCACATGTGTTCACGGAGTGTTAATGCTTTGCTCCGATGCTCTATTAAAAGAAACACCTTAATTGCCAGTAGTTCCCTAGAGGCCCCGCTGCCACGAGCTGGCTGGACAAAAGATGCTGTGCAAGTTCTCATTGCGAGCACGTATGACTATATTTAGAGCACGTGCCTAGGATTGTTTAGTACTTGGATGCTTATTATTATTTATCTGCAATGCCCTAGTTCTTTGAAGTTACATGTTTAGACTCGTCCATGCAACGCCCGTTCATCCATCCCTATGTCTACCGCACTCGAATCCTACTGTTACCGTTACTGTTACTATTGCTCATGTTTCACTGTTGCTGTTGCTACTGATAAACTTCTGTGACCAATAACTATTTTCAGGTGCAGCTGAACTGACAACTCAGTTGTTAAGGCTTGCAAGTATTCTTTGGCTCCCCTTGTGTCGAATCAATAAATTGGGTAATACTACCCGTGAAGACTGTTGGGATCCCCTATACTTGTGGGTCATCACCCTCCCAATCACCTTACTACCATTTGATGTGAAATGGTTATAGACTTATGACCAATTCACCTACGGTCGCAAAAATAAGGTCCCAGATTAACACATTTCTTGTAGTGTCATTCGGTCATATTTCCGATATGTTGAACTCGCGGTGGACTCTTCCACCGTCCACCGCTCATGTACATATTCCTTATCCCTTATGTAAATTATGTTTTCTTGATTTTGTTTGCTCTCTTTTTCTAACCCTACCGTACATTTCTTTTGCAGATTCTCGACCAAGATGGCAGCCAGAACAAAATCAACAAGGGTGATGGTCGAATTATCATAGAAATCATTTTAGATCTCAAAATCTCATAACTAGGAGTTTTTTACTAAGTAGATGTTTATTAAGTAGCTTTAGGATTTTCTTTATCTCTCTCTTAGTGAGAAGTATAACTACTAATAATGGAGACATCCAAAAGCAGATGGTATTTAATTTAATTAATCTAATATTATTTTTGTTAATGGACTTTTATTATTATTAAAAAAAGACTCCATCAGTGGTTCATGTGTCAAAGTCAGGGCATGCTATTTTTCTTCAAATAGAATTCGAGCTATTCGTATTTACTTTCCTACCCTCCATTTGCCTAGAGAAGTAGCGCGCCCGGTAGCAAGCATATGCGCCGCCCCTGCACAGTGCCTCGCACTGTCGCACACACAGTACCACAGTACTCCGCGCATGAACCGTAGTAGAGGCTATAGCAACAATGCCAATCGCAATCAGTTAGGCCAGCAGGCTACCGTATTAACTCGCACTCGAACTGCCCCTCTCTCTGCAGATCATGTGATCGATCGATCCCCACATAACTTTGGCATGAAGAATGGCCACTGAATCGGCAAAAACCACCGAGTCAGTCAAGAGGAAGCTCGCAGCTAGGCTCATCAGATCACAGACTGATAGTACCAGCTAGCATCCTTCTCGTAGCCTTTTGCACAACAGTGCGAGGAGTATAATATTTTGTGTCCATGTCAAGCATGTAGTACTGTGCGTAGGCGTAGCTAGCAGGAAGATAGCCCTGCATGAGAGAGAGACAAAAGCCATGCGCATGGAGGGGGGCCACGCTCCTTCCACGCGAAGGTGAACATGGACATGCAGCCCTAGCTAGGTACGGTAGCTAGCTCGCTCGTGATATCTTCCCCAGTGATCTGATCTCCTCTCTCTCACCCACACCCACACTCACTCTCTAGGGAAAAGAGGATCATGATTACCCTAGAGGACCTCTTCTCCCTCTTGCCCTTCCCCAGCCACTGCGCCTATCCTGTCCCTGAAGAACATAGGCCCTTCCTGTTGAAGGCCCCTGTTCCCTTGTCTCTCCCTCATTCCTCCCTCTCACGTCCCTGCCTGCATCTGCATTGAATGATGTCTGGGGGAGCCTGGCAAGCTAGAGGTTGTGTGACTTCAGTTGGAGCCATCGAGTGCTTCTTGTTTTGTATGACAGGGAGAGGAGTGGAGAGCAACTCTGTGGCCACCCCATGGAATGCTGCCAGGCAAAACGGTCACTGCAGCCGGTGAAAGGGACTGGGAGGGCTAGATGGCAGCTTCTATATATATCAGGGCGGAATCAAATCGGTTAACTCAAGATAAGTTAGTATACTACTCTACTCCTCTAGCCCAGAAAAGTGTGGGACTGAACAAGGGAAGAGCCCAAGTTGGGTCCAAATCATGTATTAAGGGTTTGACAAATTCATTTGTGAGAGCTAGCTTGAGGTCTTCCAGGAATCCCAACTTGATGATTTCAGCAATCAGAATAGCACTAGTACAGCACATACATCTGCAAGCTTAAAAGAAAAGCACATATATCTGCATTATTTTATGATGACATGTGCTTAGGATGCATTTATCCTTGGCAAGATAGCACTCCTTACTAGTAGTACTAGTATGTTTTTATTTTGGCTAGAAGCTCTAAGCATAAGTTGGCTCTCTAGGGATAAAAAAACGCGGACCTGCGAGATGCCTAGATATCTGATTCATACTTTTGGAGTGGTGACTTCTACGTAGATGCCGTAGTAATAATGTTTATTTTATTACAAAAATAGGCCAGCTTGCTCTTAATTTCAAAACAAGAAAGAGTAATACGATGCCATCTCTTGTTGGCAGTGCACTTGCCCGCTTTGCAGCGTTGCGTGCCACACTTCTTTTTTTATGATTAATACATCTTTTAGGGTGTATTCTAGAAAAAGTAATGTGATGCCTGATTGGTTGATTAAAAAAATGAAATTGCTATTTTTACAAGACAACGCGATCTTAGCATGACACTACACACTTGCACAGAAAAAAAATGAGAATATATACACCTGAGCTCCAATCACAAATAGAGAAAAATACCAAGAGTTTTGGTAAATAGTTACATTCATAATTTACAGTTTTTTCTTTTGTAAAACATATTTTTCAAGAAAATTATTAGTCAAGTTGTCACTATGTAGATAACACATTGTCCGGGGCATACAATATTAGTGCTCTCGGACACCAAAAACCACATCTAAAAGTTGTGAAATATTCTACACAAAAATTCATGACACTGATGTAACATGCACTCCATTTACCATGCTACAGGATCATAACTTCAAGTGGGATCCATAACTTGACAACATGAGAAAAATAGACTAATGAATGGTGCAGTAACATGTATCCAAACCTTATTTGGTGGATAACATCATGCGGGTACCATTCATGGTGAAATATTCTGTTTTTAGTTTCTAGAGATACGCTCTGAATTTGGATCTAAAATTTAGTGAGAAGGTATATGTCTATCGCATGATGCTGTCGGTATTTTTAAGATCTTCAAGTTATGACGATCTCCTCTACTGACTAATATAAGGTGAATAACTTTCTCCTTTTTGTTTCTCTCAAAGGACAAAACACATAATCTTAATACTACGTGGATCAATAAAAATAGAAAAGCTTGGTGTTTAAACAATTCCAGATTGTTTTTGGCACACTGTAAATATCTAAAGTGAAGATTCCAGATTGTTGATATGCTAAGTTTCAACTACATAACGTATGTATTTTGTCTGGGAGAAACAAAAAAGATACGTTTACTACTTCCTCCATACCAGTTTATTGGGCTAACATGGAGCTCAATAAATATATTTGACTACAAATTTAACTAACGAAATATGAATCATATGTCACAAAAATTATATCATTGAAAAAGAGCTTTTAAATATCAATCCAATGGTATAATTTTTGTGACATATAATTTATTAATAAATTTTATGATCAAACTTTTTTCTTAAACTCCATGTTAGTCCTATAAATTGGTATGGAGATAGTAGTACTAGTATAAAAAAAATGATATTGACTCTTACACACCACTGGTCTACAAACAAACTGTGGCAGGCAGCGAGAAAAGCACCCATCAAAATCATGTGCGCTAGGAGTCTGTGAATATATTCAGCGAGCCAATCATGGCGATCCAGGACACACGCATACTCCTACGTAGTACGCACTCCGACGTTTACTCGCGTCCCTTCCCGAGGTTACACTGGAAAACGCAGGCAAGCAGCTTCGGCCAATGCCCGATTAGTGCTAGCCTGACGCTAATTTTCAGCCTACGATCTGTCCATCTTATATTTACTGCGATAGCTCATGTACTCCTACGTCGCGTCATTTCCTGTCTGATTTTTATTATACCAAGCTTCTAGCTAGGCAGCGCCTGCTGCGGCATCTGCAAAAGATTCACCGGGATCACCGCAATATCGCATGCGGATCCTTCATATTCATTCCAGCATTTACACATGAGCTACTAGCTAGTACTCCTACTAGTGCTACTCCTAATAGTTTAAGGTGCGGATTATCATGCACAGAAGAAGAATCTATCGATCGGTTCCAGGAAGAGATAAATTAACGTGTCGATGCATATGTAGTAGTAGTACAAGCGAACCAGAGTTCTTCGATATCTAAACAAAACAGCTAAATGACGCACCCACAACTTTATTTATTTATTTATTGTTCAACATAGCTTTAGGACATGTTTGATTCAAAGAATTTATAATTTATTTTGTAGGATTCTTCACTGTAGAATTTTTTCCTATAGAGACCATTTGAATTAAAGGATTGAACCCTTCAAAATTTTTATGAATTCCTTTCCTATACTACAATCTTATAGGATTTCTAACAAGAGGTTAGACCTCTTGGAAAACTTCCTATGTATCTATGACAACTATATCATGTACGCAATCTATATACAAACTTTATACTTTTTCCCGTGATGCAATCAAACGACTTCTATAGCTAATTCCTATATTTTTCGTTCATGTAGGTTTTCACATGTCATGACATACAATTTCTATGGTTTTCCTATTCATGTGCTTTTAAAATCCTTTGAAACAAACATGCCCTTACTACTAAAGCTAATACAGATATCAATGTGAAGCCATCTCAATAACAATGGTTGTCGCAACACCTGCAAACATAACGAAGGGGGTGGCCATGTCGGGACCATTGTCCTCATGTCACACCTACGCGTTTCATCATAAAATTGAACGCTTCACCCCAACCGTCCAACGGCGAGCCGGGAGCACAAACCGGTTTCGCACACACTCCATGCGTACCAGCGGACACGCTCCATAAGTTGCCTCCGTCTGCAGAATCTCGGCGAGGCTCAATTTGAGTGCCTCCACTAGGTGCGCGCGAACCCTGACGCCCCGGTTGCATGTCTCCGCCTCAAGCAAGCTCAGAAGAATCTCGACAAGCAAAAAGGCGGTCCTCCGCTCAGCTCAATAAGGAGTGGGGCCTCTTTGGACCGCCAAACCCGCTTGAAGAGGAAGTATTCCGCTCCCTCGGTCTTTGTCCTTCCATTACCTTGGCATCTAAGGGCGTGTGCTCTAACAACGATCATGAGCTCATCGTCGCTATCCAAGGCCTAGGAAGAAGATCGAATACCTTTTGTGCACGGCGAACTAGATGCGGTTCGCGGTCGAGAGGGGCACGCCCTTCTAGCCCCATACACAAGCGCGACAATGCAGATATGCAGACGTCTGACAAGAGCGGCGGCAGGCCATCGGCGGCCGTTCGTAGGCGAAATCCCGATCAAACATTAAAGCTAGTAACATGCACATGTTACTACTCGCTTCGTCCCGGTTTAAGGCTGGTCATAGTGGAAGTATCATAATACTAGTATCATGCATATAATACTAGTGTATGTTACTATATCTCTACTGCATTGTATCATATAGTAGTATCATAGTAGTGATATATTTATTGATTTATTGAATCTCTATGTAAAATATGTGTACAAGATTTACTTGTCATTATGATTTTTAGTTTTACGTGCTACGGTACGGTATCTACCTACTGTATAATACTACTCTAATCACCTCTCTCTTTATTAATTATGACGCCACATCACGGAGTATGATACTAACACTAGGACAAGCCTAAAAGCCATAATTTGTAATTCTCGGTGTGTATCCTCTAATTGGTCCATTTTATAGTATGGAGAAAAATATGCGTGAGGAGAAGAAGAGTCAGCAAAGCGTTCACATTATTTCACACGTGCGTGCAAGCATTTGTTGTTTTCACATCGGAGTGATTACATAGATAAATGCTTTTGTGTCTAAATATTTTAGGATTCCATGGTTTGCAAATTGTGTCCTTTTAATCGGGACAGAGGGAGTAGTTCATGTTACTACTCCCTCCATACCAGTTTATTGGACTAACACGGAGACTAAAAAATATGTTTGACTATAAATTTGATCAACAAAATATGAATCATATGTCACAAAAAATTATATCAATAGGAAGAGCTTTTAAATATCAATCCAACTGTATAATTTTTTTTTGACATATAACTAAAACATAAATTTTATGGTCAAACTTTTTTCTTGAACTTCGTGCTAGTCCAATAAATCGGTATTGAGGTACTACTACCTTCGTAGTGGGTAATAACATTTGTGTGGTGTTATGCAAAGAAGAATTAATTAGTTTATAGACTTATATAGTCTTGGTATGTGTGATATTACGGTAGTAACTATATCCTGATCACGTTGCAAAACTATTTGAGCCATACAAAGGCTGGTCATAGCGGGAGTAGTAGTACATGAGATTGAGGCCTTTGAGGCTTCAGCTCATGTTCCATGCATGTCTCGCATCTGCTTCAAGCAGGCCAGTAAATCACACCATGCTGATAACAATTCGGCGCAGAAAAAGAGGCCGCATGCGCGCGCGCGCGCGCACGCACGCACGCAGGAACTTGTGTGGGCGGCTGAATTGAAGCTGTCGGGCGGAGGAATTGCGGTGCCGTCGTGTGGGCAAATCACGGTCGGGCAACACACGCATGCAGCTGCCGACCGAGAATTTTGGGCCTGCACTGCAACTGCACCGGATGCTGCTGAACGCGCACGCACGGTAGAGATCGCCTGAATATTTTTCTGATCCCGAACAGATTGATGGCTGTGCACCAAAGTTTGCGTGACGAACAGGGGGTCCCTGCTGGCCCGGCCAGTGGCGGCAGGCTGCGTGCTGCTCTTGCTACTAGCTTCGCAGCAGGCAGGCTGGCTGCCATATGCATCGGTCTCCGTATCATGCATGCATACCGCCTCGTCACCTCCATGGCTCCATCGATCGGCGTATGCGTATCCAATCATGGTCATGGTCGTCGGCGTCCGACAAGGTATTTCAGCAGTCGTTTGCGCACGGTCGGCATGCAGGTGCAGTCACCAGTTTTTTCTTCGCGTCTACAGGGCGCAGGCACGTAGTACCACGAGCCCGCCCGGGCACACGCCAACGTCGTCGACGATGAGACAGGATCATCATTGCGCTATGAAACAGACAGAAAGAAGGAGAAGAAGAAGGCCACGTGCGCATGTCACGTTGATTCTTGCTTTGTCACAACACTGTTTCGAGTATGCTTGTTTTCTTCGTGCCCACGGTTTTCAGGTCCTGTCATCTCAACTTAGCTGAGATCTACTACCAGCTCCGATCCATATTAAGCGTTGTTAAATGAGATGTATTTAACATTAAAATATGTTAAGATATATTTATTTTAGTTATAATTAATATGGATCAGAGAGAATACTAGATACTCAACATACAAGATGTGATGGAAATATTTAACACACAATATCACTACAGGACATGCGCGCTACGCCGAGGGCAAAAGACGTCGGCGTAGACTAAAACGCTCTCGGCGTATGGTACGCCGACGGCTGCCCTCGACGTAGCCTACTCGGCAAAGGATTCCCTCGGCGGAGCACATAGCGGCCGTCGGCATAGCTTGTCGACAGGTTGCAAAAACATATATTTTTAAAATGTATTTTTTTTTTTCAATTTTTGAATCCTTAAATTGTTTGACTCGTTAATCTCTCACTTTGAACATTTTTAACACTAACTACACTTAATATTTAATTAAATTGCAGTCTTGGTCAAACTTCCCGGCCGGTCAACCATCCTAATACCACTCCAGCTCCAGCACGCTTAACTTTCTCGTTCCTTCAGAATCTGTTTTCACAAAGTAATTCATACATTGTTGTCAATACTATGATATCAATCCTATTAACCCTTATATCAACATGTCACATGTTTGTATTTTTGAAATTACAAACAATTATTTAAATAAACATTAATGAATAAGTAAAAAAATTATTGAATTCAAATAAAAATATAATAATTTTACTTTTTTGTATTTTTCTATTTAATATAGAATGATTAATATCTTTAAATCTGTAAATCGGAATTTAACAAATAATATGTCTAAATTGATCAGAAAAATGAGAGGAATCCAAATATGATATCCATATCAACTAATCACAAACCCTCCGTTTTTTAATTATCAATTTGGTGGTTGCTTTAGAAAATTTTCTTTTTGCGCTTGGATAATGAAAAATGGCTTTTTGGTGCGATGAAAAGGAAAACTTGCATTGGATCTTTGATAAAATAGCATATTATGAACCTAAAGATGATTTTTGTAAAAAAACATGAGCATCGGATCATGTATCTGTAGTTCATATCTGACTCATTTCCTACCGATTCGGCAGGAATTTGTCTTTTTTACCAGAGGTGGACGGAAAGGTTTCGGATCCCCTTGTTGGGACATTGTCCATATAAGGTGGTATAGTATTTTTGTAAAATGTGATTGTAGCATTTTGAATTAGCCATTTGGTGGTTGCTTCACAAAACCGTCCGTTTTTGTGCTCGGAAAATGGGAAATAGCCTTTTGGTGCGACGAAAAGGAAAACTTCCTCCTGCAACATTGTTCGCCATCCCATGATGCATGTGTATGCACAATATGGGTACATTATCATAAACTATGCCTTGATTCTAGCCATAACATTGGTCATTTGACCCAAAAGCCAAAAAACCTCGAATGAGATAGGTCATTTTGTGACTTTTTTGAGACATAATCAATATATCAAGTTTGATATATTTACTTATAACTATGTCACATAATATGACATCACGCGAAGGTTTCGCATTGTTTCGATCGTTTTTGAATTTTTTATACCGTTTTAAACTATCGTCAAACTTTGTCAAACGACGGGCATGCAGATTCTTAGCTCGGGCCGAGCCTCGCTAAACTTGCATTGGATCTTTGATAAAATAGCATATTGTGAGACTAAAAATGATTTTTGAAAAAAAACATGAGCATCGGATCATGTACCTGTAGTTCATATCTGACCCACTTCCTACCGATTCGGCAGGAATTTTTCTTTTTCACCAAAGGTGGACGGAAAGGTTTCGGATCCCCCTATTGGGACATTGTCCATATAAGGTGGTTTATTATTTTTGTAAAATATGGTGGTAGTATTTTGAATTAGCCATTTTTTTATGCTCGGAAAATGAAAAATGGCTTTTTGATGCGACAAAAAGGAAAGCTTCCTCCTGCAACATTGTTCTCCATCCTTTGATGCACATGTATACACAATATGGACATATTATCACAAACTATGCCTTGATTGTAGCCATAACATTGGTTATTTGACCCGAAAGCCAAGAAACCTCGAATGAGATAGGCCATTTTGTGAAGATTTCTTTAAGACATAATCAATATACCAAGTTTGATATTTTTTCTTCTAACTATGTCACATAATATAACACCAGCGGAGGTTTCACATTGTTCCGACCATTTTTGAATTTTTTATGCCCGTTTTAAACTATATATAATGTTTTATGTTTTACTTAATTTTTATTTACAAATGTGTAATATTTGAGTGTATATAGATAGATCTTATTTTTCTGCAAATTTTGATATATTATTTGTATTTTTCCAAATTAGAATGATTTAATTATGATTTTTCAAAGTTTAATGAGATAAAATAAAAAATAGCTATGCCGAGGGCAGCGCCCAACGGTGAAAACAGATCCAAAATCGGATATACGGATTGACCTGCAAGTAATTTTAAATTTTCTAATTTTCGAATTTAAACCACACATCATTTATTTTGTTATTTGTGATTAACAACTAAATAGATTTTTATTAGACCCTGGACCACCTTCGTGCATTGCACAGGTATCTTCACGCATGCAGTCTTAATGGCTTCGTCCAAACGTTTTCCGGATTTTATCATTTGTATAACGGTTGCCCTACCGTCCATAAAATATCAGGAATGTGGGGTCTCGTTAAAGAAAATAGGAAAAAGATAGGAAAAAAAGCTGAAAAAACCTCGCACCAAAAAGCTGGGCCAGGCCCAGGTGGAAGAAGAGATACGCGGAGCGCTGACGGGGGTACACGCGGTGCGAGTTGCTTCCGCCGCGTTGAGCGGCATATAGCCTGCAGTTTTGGCGCGTCACCGCGTCTGTACGGAACGGTTCCCGCCTTTTTGCCATCCCCCAATTCCCCACCCACTCCGCCTCGACCTCCTCGCCAAGCCCATAGCCTTCTAGAAGCTTCCATCCCATCAGGGGCCCAGGATGCAGCCGACCCGCGCCTCCACGGTGACATCCCGGCAGCAGGCGAGGATCGGGAAACACGCGCTCTCCAAGGATGAACGGGCGGCTGTGAAGACGCTCAACGACGCGGCCGCCGGCAACATCCCCGCCGTGAGGAGTAAGGCCCCCGCGCGCCGCCATGGATCGGGCTCCGGTGCTCGTGGATCTGACGAGTTTATACATGCAGAGGTCGTCAGACAGCTGAGGAAGTCGGGGAAAGGCGTGGAAGAGACGCTGGCGGCAGTCAAGCACCCGCTGTACCGCGACCGTGGGCCGCTCCACTTGGCGGCGTGGGCCGGCAGGCTGGAGATGTGCAAGTTCCTGGTCGAGGAACTCCGCCACAATGTTAACGCTCCTGGCCAAGATGGTAATTTCTTCGTTACTAGCACCTTGTTGACAGACTTTGCAGTGCTGGACTGATTCAGAGATGCAGAGTGGCATGCCCATGCAGTGGTGTTTAATTTATTAGTATTTTTGTTTGAGAGAACAGTTGCTGAAATGTTGTTGCGGCGATTCAGTTTGTGGATGGGGCCATTGGTAGTTAGCTTTTTCTAAGTTGCAAGTTCTAGAAATGCTGATGCTGCTCAAGGACGCCTTTGTTTATTAAGAGCCTGGAGGCCGTCACCTGATCATCACCTATCAATTTAATATATGTAAACACAAACCAAACTACTGATGTTGCAGCCTTCAGGGTGAGGCTTAGTGGGGCCTCTGAGAAGCAAGCATCACTTATTTTTGTCTTGATGGGTGTGATGCCCCTAAATCTTTTTGTGTTTCAAATAGTTTGCTTCTGTGAAATCCATGCTGAATCCTGGAACTAAAATAGAATCTTTTGTGTGGTAACATGGACATCAACGGTGGCATCGTGAATGAATATTTACTGCTCGTTTTAACTTATGCGTAGCACCTACTTGTGTCATATTTTAGTATGCATCTGGCAAGTGCATCTGCTCTTGATTATCTATCGCATGTTTATTGGTTGGAAACACGAATTGTTGATCATTCTGATCGAATGTTTGCCATTCTCCTGCTCTTGCTAGGTGCAATGCCTCTATCATATGCAATATATGGTTGTGGATCTACATCAGTTGTATGGTTTCTTCTTGACAATGGTGCTAAGCCAAACAAAGCTAATAAAAATGGGGTTACCGCTCTGCATTATGCTGCAATGCCAGGTTTTGTTTTTTTACATCTGTGTATGTTCTTTTCTGTTTGTATTACCTGCAGCTTTATTAAGCCTGCCTGATCTGTTCTGCTTCATATTTATCCCAAAGCTGGTCATGATGTCTGTCCTGCAGTAAACTGCAGCTCTTCAGTTTTTTTTCTTGCACATTGTACTTTTGTAGTGATCAACTAAAGATGGTGACAACAACGTTTAATTAGTGATGCACTGTTTGGGCTAATAGGTGGTGTCCTCAATATAGAGACAATATAAACCATTGTCAATTGTTTCTTTCTTTATTTATTTATTCAGATAGCTGGTTCAACAGTATGTGATGTGCATAATTTTCACTCGAACAAAACACATAAGTACAGTTGAACAGAACTCAAAGTAGGGCTTAAATTGCCAGTCCTTGGCTTGGAAAAATAATTTTGGTCTGGCTGGTTGGATACGGTCAGGTATTTTTATTTTTTGTTTGCTGTGTTTCCTATGCTTAGCCATTGGTCTGGAATTCTGGATCAGGTTTTGTTGGTCAGCTGCTGAAAAACCTTTTTAGGTCCTACCTATGTTGCAACTATTTTCCCAGTTTGCTTACTGCTTGTAGAAACCACTCATTATTCTTAGTAGTTACTTTAGCTTATAGGTTTGTAGAAATGTCCTGTTGATATATTTCTAAGATATTAGGCACTTGGTGGCCATGGTTGTATTTACTTATTAAACGATTAAATAAAAACACATGGTGGCTTACTAATAGGAATCTAATCATAAGTGGAGTACCTGCCAAAAACACAGTACTTTTGAAGTTTTCCAGTTTTTTGTTAGCAGTTGTATCCTTATTGGCACATAGTAAGGTACTAAATTGTTCATCCAGGCACATGTACCAACTCAAAGTCAACCAAGTCATGGGCAGCTAACACCAGAGGTAATAAGCTATCTTTCATATTCTATTTAAGATCCTTCATGGTAATGTGACCTGTGCATTCTCATTTATTTCATCCAGATGCCTGTGAAATAGCAGATTTACTATTGTCCAGGGGAGCTTATATTGACCCTATATGTTTAAGTGGAACACCACTACACATTGCTGCTCGAAATGGAAATGTGAAAATGTTGGAATTATTGTTGAGGCATCAGGCAAATGTAATAATTCCCTTTTCCAATCTTTGGTTTCCTAGCTCTGATTAATATTATGTGTGTTGTGTACGGTACTATATTCCTTCAATATAGCTGAGAAGTCATGGTTGGATTTATACAGCTTGGCCTAGCAGTGTTCTTATATGTTTTCCCCTTTCCCAACCTTGCCTAGTCCAAAGATTTGGTCCTGCCAAGGTGGAAGAGGTGCTATATTACTTCCTTGACCTGGCTGAGCCAGGACTTATGTTTTACTGTCTGGCTCTATTCTTATGACTCTGTGTTCTTTACCTATTTTATCGTGTATCATTTGTTCATTTACATTTAGATCTTTCCTTGCTTAAAATGTATCATATTCTTGATGATTGTGCTAGATGATAATATGGTTAAACCATGATTCTTGCGAATATTCGCATCAATTTATGTCGTGGTGAGATTGAATTATAGCCTAATCAACTGTGCCTGCGTGATGGTCTTCACCTGTCCTCCCCGCTTCTTCCCACCTTATTCACATAACCACTAACTTACTGGACATTCATAGTGGTTGTACTGGGTATGTTATGCGCTGGTTTACTCTGACGTTAGCGACTATGGAGCTCAGGTGATGTGCTGTGCTTTTTGATTGTTTATTTGATCCATGTGCTGGATAGTTGCACAAGGAGCTTTATTGTACAAGATGGAACTGAAAAATGTTGGGAGTATACCAGCTAGTTGTCCAGCCGTGCATCTGCATGAGCTACATATATAAATCTTAGACACTAGTATTTTGTCACTGATATCATAAAGTGAACTTAGATATTTGAGAACTATGTACACCTTTTTCTTTAGATTTGCATATTTGATTTTATCTCAAAACTGAAAGTGGTTGCATGATGCATCTCGTTAGTGCAACTCAACCTGATATCCCATTCTAATTTGATTTGGCATATTATTATAGCTCTACATTCTAGCCTTTTATATTCTCTTATTAGCCTTGTCATATGAGATCCAGATTGTAGGTCAAACTAAAAAATATTCGATGGATTATACGTTCATCAACCGATTAGTGAGAGAATCCTGTCCTTACTAAATTTCTGTGATCAATATGGAATGATATTTATGCCTTGGGTATACCAAAGGGTTTTTAGTTTTCTTACTTCTCACGACTATATGTACGCTACATTTAAATCTGGCTACAGACCTTTACTGGGCAACCTCTTGTCTGCCCATGTATTATTCATCTCGTGAAGGAGGTAGCTGACATCAAGTAATCACTTGTACAGACTCTTCTATATCCAGTTACAATCTGCTAGCTTGTTTGGAGTGAGAGCAGTCTGCCTCCCGTGTCCTGCTATATGGAAAAAAAAATCTTATGTCAGCCAGTTAGACTCTAATATTGAACAATCAGCCTTCTGGCTTCGTCTAGATGGCAAAAGGGAAATTATATTACCATGAATCAGCTGGACTCAACATACCAGCTACGTTTTCCCCCAGCTTATTATACTGCAAAATCAAAATCTAAGCATCGAGGGTGTTGTCGATGACCTAATAGAATGTGAGAGAATTTCATCTTTCTAGATTAATGTTGGAGTTTATCATCAAATTAATGTGCTGGACTGAAAGGAGCCTCTTATTACTAATAGTATATAGAAGATAATACAGTGAAAAAATCAAAGTTGTTAGGATTGTTGTTTCTTTCTTTCCTTTTTATGGCAGGCAAACTATTTTCGGTAACTTTTTCCATGTTTTGCCAAAAATTGCATATCAAACTTTTGATAATATAATTGCCTCCAGTACCCTTGTCATTGTTTATCGGCAAGTAATCTTGTCTTTGCCTTCTCTCCAGCATAACATTGTTGCGCAGTTATTCTATACACCACTATCAATGGCTATCTTCTCTTCTTCATTGAAATGCGTGGAACTACTTATTAAGGTGCAGTGCCTTGTCCCTTTAGAGCTCCTACTGTAGAAAGTTTTTTCTGAAGGTAGTCTGTTTCATTTTTTAGAAACACAATCCTCAGCATTCTATATTATACATTCCATGTTTCAGGCTGGTGCTGATGTCAATGCTGGTAGGCCTGTGACACCATTAATAATAGCTGCATCCTATGGCTTCACTGACTGCGTGAAGTGCCTGTTGGAAGCTGGCGCTGATGCAAATATTCCTGATGAAGTGAGTTTCTGTACTGCTACTTAAGTTGTTAGTTGTCACTCTTGTTTATCTTCTGAGCTGGCTATGGATGGCTTAATTTAGCTGCTAAAATCTGTAGATTTTGTAGAATCTTACTACTATAAGAGAGTGGCTAGTAACACAGGTAAATTCAGGCCATTTGAGTAAGACCTTAAATGTTGCCACATGTTGCTATTTGAGGTTAATTGGGTTTTGTAAAGCATTGCTTTTACTGGCCTGTTTTATGTATATTTTTCATGTTTTAATGAATTTTGGTCCATGAAAAGGGCCGATGGCTGTTACTTCAAAAGAAAGTTCTAGCTGCTAAGGACCAATATTTTTTAACTCAACAAGAAAGTGTGATGTACTGTTGAACTGAGCTTTTTGGACAGTTGTGATTGGGCTAGATAATATGATAGAAGATGGGGAGTGGCACTTACGAAATTAGGCACCGTAAAACTTTGTGGTAATTAGTGTTCTTTCATAACTCTGAGGTAGAATGCCCCACAATGAAGGCCAATGTCTGATTTCTCACAGAATGTTCTATCTAATACCTTCAACACGATTTTTCCTTAACTACAAAAGAAAATAGCAAAATGATTGAAAGAGGCTGGTTCAAGCATTCATGCGCATGTTCACTCTTTAGACATGTCCAGTCCAGGATATAATGGGAATCTGGCTACAAATACACTCATCTGATCCATGTTCTTATGTACATTGCCACAGTAATTCATGCCCTGCAGAATCGCCTCTAATTCATCATATTTTGAACCTCATAGCGATATGAGTATAAATCCCTTTGCCACATTCTTCTGTTATTGCATAATGGAAAACATAATTTTTTCATTGCATAAGCTCGCCCTTTTTTATTTGTGAGATTTACCCTTGATATCCTTGTGAACAGTTTGGTAGAACAGCAGCAAAAATTGCTGCAACCAAAGGATGGACGGACTGCGTTGAGATTCTTTCCCCTCTCACAGCCCCTGTAGCTAGATCTGCAGGCCCTGAAGTAATAATTCAACATGCGAACTAGGTGAATTCAAGAGTGAACTTGCATTTTATATTCTGTTTGACTTTCAATTGTTCATTTGATTTAGGTTCCTCTCCTCAATGCAAATGATGGATGTGCTCTGAAAGAGCAAGGGGATGCTGCTTTCGAGGAAAATGATGGATTTGCTTTGAAAATGGAAGGGGATGCTGCATTTGAGGAAAATAGTTATGCTGCCGCGTTGGCTCTCTATACCATGGTATACTCTTGCATCATATACTTCTCCATTAGTTTTGCTTTGCGCTTTACTTTTTTTTGTAGCAACCGGCAGGAGCACTGCCTATTCTATTAGTAGAGGGAAAACAGAATCCACTGTACATGAAGGCATTTTGTTGGTTCTGGGGGAAAATTTCTGGATGGGCTGGTCCGTTGGACCTCCACACCCTCTAATATATATAGCTGAACTTAGGTACACCTTTACTAGTACACCAGAATACTCTAGAATCTAGTAGGACACTAACTTAGACTCTACATTCACTGGAATATTCCAGGCTCTCCTATGACAGTCTCCAACACTCCCCCTCAAGATGGGTGATAAATATCTATCATTCCCATCTTGTTACAAGCTGAACTGCACTCTTTATTTCCTAATCCTTTAGTTAAACAGTCTGCAATTTGCTCGCTAGAGGTTACATGATTTATCCTAATTATACCGTCATCCAACTTCTCCTTTATGAAGAAGCGATCAATCTCCACATGCTTGGTTCGATCATGTTGAACAGGGTTGTTTGCGATGTTGATCGCTGACTTGTTGTCACACCACAAATTTAAAGGGCCTTTCCTCAACACTTTCAGTTCTGAAAGAAGATTCCTCACCCATAACATCTTACTCAAACCTTTCGACATAGCTCTATATTCAACTTTAGCTGTTGACTTTGAAACCACCGGCTGCTTCTTACTTCGCCATGACACTAAATTTCCCCCGACAAATACACAATAACCAGATGTTGATCTCCTATCATCCAAGCAACTTGCCCAGTCAGCACCACAATACCCATCCACATTTAGATGACCATTCCTTTTGAACAATAGTCCCTTTCCTGGACTACCCTTCAAGTACCGGAGGATTTGATTGACCGCATCCAAGTGTCCGCTCCTAGGATCACGCATGTATCTGCTCACTACACTCACTGCATATGAAATATCAGGTCTTGTGTGACATTGATAGATGAGCCTTCCAACAAGCTTTTGGTACTTTTCCTTATCCACTGTGTTCCCCAGATTCGGCACATAATTTGTGGTTTTTATCGATAGGTGTTGATGCAACCCGACACCCAAGCATGCCTGTGTCACTAAGCAAGTCCAATACGTACTTTCGTTGGGAGAGAACAATCCCTTTGAGAGATCTAGCAATTTCTATGCCAAGAAAGTACTTGAGTTGGCCAAGGTCCTTTACCTCAAATTCTTTGTGTAGGCTGTATTTCAACCCTGATATCTCCACCTCATCATCTCTGGTGATTATGATATTATCAACATATACGGCAAGGATTGTAATCTGGCTATTTGAGTGCCGATAGAACACCGTATGATCCCCATTACACTGCTTATATCCCATACCGCATACAACTCGTCTAAATCTATCAAACCATGCCCGCGGAGATTGCTTGAGGCCGTATAGAGATTTTCTCAACCTGCATACCTTTCCTGATGTTCTAGGACTGGAGAAACCAGGTGGGATCTCCATGTATACCTCCTCATGTAAATCTCCATGCAAGAATGCATTCTTGACATCCAACTGATGCAAAGGCCACCGGAAGTTAGTTGCACATGAGATTAGGATCCTCACTGTGTTCATCTTTGCCACCGGCGCAAATGTCTCATCATAGTCAATCCCATATATTTGACTATATCCTCTCACAACTAGTCTTGCCTTGTACCTTTCAATTTTCCCTTCCGGATTCTGTTTCACGGTGTAGATCCATTTACACCCAACAACTCTCTTTCCTGCTGGAAGATGTATAAGTTCCCAAGTTTTATTCCTTTTGAGAGCATTTAACTCCTCTATCATGGCCTCACGCCACTTCGGGTCTTGCTTTGCTACTCTCCGGTCTCTTGGGATCACCACAAATTGCAATGATGTGATGAAGGCCATGTAGTTCGTAGATAGGGATGTATATGATATATAATTAGCTATGTCATGCTCCTCCCGGTACCAATTTGGAGGTTTTCTAGCTCCAGCTCGGGTTCCTTTTCTTAAGGCAATGGGTAGATCCAATGAATCATCAGTGACACATGGCACTCTCAGATGAGTCAACTTCATCGACCCCTGGAATTTGTTGTTGATGTTGCTCCCCCTGCAGCTGGATCTCACCATTTGCTTGACCCTGTTGTTGATGTGGTTGCGTCCTCGTATACACCCTTAAATTTTCTTCCTCATTTGATTTTCTCCATCTCTCTTTATCCATAGGTTGTCTTCTTGTATACACCTCAAATTGTGTTCCTCATTTGGCTTTATCCATCTCTCTTCACTCATAGGACATGGAATTGAATCAACCACAAATTTCGATGGTTCATCTTCCCTTGTCCTGAGTGGTTCACTCTCCCCCTCTCGACTAGCATTACTTGTGCTAGGAGAGTCAAAGTCAAATAATGAGCTGAGATCCGTCTTCTCTCCATAGAACGGCTTAGACTCTCTGAATGTCATATCCATGCTCACAAATGTTCTCCGCTCACTAAGACTCCAACACTTGTAGCCCTTTTGTCCAGATGGATATCCAATGAAGATGCACTTCACAGCACGTGGATCTAATTTTCCCATTGAAGGTCTGTGGTCCCTAACAAAGCATGTACATCCAAATACCTTTGGGGGAACAGTGAACTCATTTTTCCCATAGATCATTTCATACAGAGTCTTCATCCCAAGAACTTTTGATGGCATCCGATTGATTAGATAAGTAGCAGTCATAACTGCTTCACTCCATAAGAATTTAGGCACATTCATAGTAAACATAAGTGATCGAGCTACCACTAGCAGATGTCGATTCTTCCTCTCAGCTACTCCGTTTTGTGGAGAAGTATCATGGCACGAAGTTTGATGAAGTATTCCCTTTTCTAAAAGAAAATTGCCAAATTCATGGTTCACATACTCTATCCCATTGTCAGACCTGATAATTTGAACACCAATGTTGAAACGATTTTGGATATATGCATAGAAGTCCCTGAAACATGCGAACACCTCACTTTTTTGTTTCATGCGATATATCCAAGTCATCCGAGAGTAACAATCAATGAAGGTGACAAAATACTTCATTCCACTAACAGAGACCATAGGAGACGTCCAGACATCAGAGTGAATCAGCACAAAGGGCGATGTGCTCCGGAGTCCACGACTCACATATGATGTCCTTGTATGTTTTCCATACTCATATGCATCACACACAAGCTTGTATTTATCCACCTTCTTCATCTCTTCAGGAAATACCTTACTCATAGTATCAAAGGACATATGGCCCAATCGCCAATGTTGGAGTATCACCCTTGTCTCATCATTACTTGCAACTGTCAGAGCGGTGCACAATGCTCCATCACTTTCTTATCTATCTAAGTACCATAGTCCCTTATGTCTCACTCCGATCCCAAGCCTCCATCTGGTCTTCCTCTCCTCAATTATGCAATTGTATCGATCAACGATGATTCGACAATCAATATCATCAACCAAGGAGCTCATAGACACCAAACTCACCGGAAATGATGGAGCATATAAGACCGAAGACAATGTAATTGACAGAGTGCATTTCACTGTGCCGACACCTTTGACACGTTGATAAGTTCCATCGGCTATTTGGATGGTCTCTTTATGCATGGGTGGATATGATGCAAACTCACTCCACCTACCCGTGACATGTGTAGTTGCTCCCGAGTCTAGTATCCAATTTGAACGAGAAGTTTCATCTAACGTAGGAGCCTAATTTGAGATACCTTCTTCAATTTGTGCAAGATTGACAAAATTGCCAAGAACCGTTGTTTTTCCACTTTGATTGGCTCTTTCCGCACTCCTATTTGATTTCCTCAATCTCCAAATCTTTGGTCGAGAATTCAAGCACCTCCCCTGATCCCTTGGCAATCAACGTGTCCTTGTCTTTTGCCTTGAACAATTCAACCAATTTATCAAGCAATTGCTCAATATCTCGATTCTCTCCTATTCTTGGAGCACCGCTATGCCCTCTTGTTCTCCCTTTATTATGTGTCTTGCTGCACGAACTCTGCTTCTCCTTAGCATGAACTCTTTTTGACTGCTTTGTGAGCCTCCAGTCCACTCCTTGCAAATGCTGCTAAACTATCTACAGCTGCTCTGGCTCCTTCTCCTCTCTTCCCTGCTGCAGCAGCAACTCTCCCTGCAACACCAAGTCAACCACGTCCAAGGGCAGAGTTTACTTCTCTGCACCAAGCCACCAAGCCGCCGCTGGCTTCAATTGCGTCCTCCTCACTAATCCGTTGTTGCTTCCAACTTGCTGCATCGCCGCTAGTTCTCCTCGCCACACGCGCACTGCTGGCCACCTGTCTAGCCTTTTCCTCTTCCTAGACTCACCACTGAGCCTCACCTACAGCTCGCCCCCCCTGCTCCACCGCCGTGTCTCCTGCAAGGCACCTCCACACACGCGAGCTCCAACACTTGGTGATTCACCGTCGGCCACCTCCAGGAACCAGCAGCACCTCCACCTTGTGCTCTAATACCATGTTGGTTCTGGGGGGAAATTTCTGGATGGGCTGGTCCCTTGGACCTCCACACCCTCTAATATATATAGCTGAACTTAGGTACACCTTTACTAGTACACCAGAATACTCTAGAATCTAGTAGGACACTAACTTAGACTCTACATTCACTGGTCCTAGGACAACACTACTATACTAACACTTGGAATATTCTAGGCTCTCCTATGACAGTCTCCAACACATTTTATAAGAGGTGGAAAAATGCCAAAACCACGAAAAAGCAAAACAACAAAAACCGAAAAAAGGGAGAAATTAATCTAGTCAGGATCCGGAGGGATAGCCGGCACATAGGTGGCGAAAGCACTCTCGCGTTGACATATGTCATCTCTAGCGATGGAAGCCACCTCAATGTAGGTAAGGCGCTTCCCCGTGAAGACTCTGCGGTTTTTTTCTTTCCATGCGTTCCATAAGATGTAGAGCAAACGTCCGCTGAGGCGGCGCTGCTCATCTTTAGTCTTCCCCTCAAGCATATTGTCCCACCAAGTAGAGATGGAAGGGAATGAAGGGGTAGTCTTTGCAAAGATAGGCAGCAGTTTCAGGGGCAGATCCACAAAGCAGGCAGGTGGGATCATGAGGCCATCCTCTGACGGCAAGCATGTCCGCAGTCAATAATTTACCATGCAGTGCAAGCCATGAGAAAAGCTTACATTTCTGCTCAGCATGCGCAGACCAAATCTTCTGGGCCTTGAACTTTGGGAAGCATCTGTTGAATTGCGCATGGTAGGCCAAACTAGCACTGTAGATACCGTCTTCGGTCAGCATCCATCTAATGGAGTCAGGTTGCATCGGTAGCAGTTGAGTATCCTAGGTGAGATCCCACACTTGCAGATATTGAGCCAGCTTTGAGCGACCGAGCGAATGCAGTTATTATTGCTGATCTCTTTTGCAACCGTCCTTTTCTTCCTCGTGGCTATCTTGTATAGGTCGGGGGCCCAGAGCCGAATAGGTCCCATGTCACTCCAGTTGTCGTGCCAAAAACGGGCATTTTCTCCATTTCCTATTGTGATCTTTATGGATGCTCTGAAAAGTGCCATATCCGCCGAGTTGTAGGGAATCTTTGAGCCAGCCAGGTGCGCTCGGGGTCGGTCCATTGAAGCCATGTCCATCGAAGTCTTAGAGCCCTCCCAGTGCGCTCAAGATCTGGCATTCCAAGGTCACCCAAGTCCTTTGGTCTACATACCGTCTTCCAGTTGACAAGCGCCTTGCCTTTAGCCACGTGCTCCCCTTCGTCTCCTGCCCAAACGAAGTTTCGAACAATCTTTATAGTTTTCTTGCGCGCCCACTCGGAGAGCGGGATGGCGGTGGCGTGGTATGTTGCAGTGGCCATGAGAACGGTCTTTGCCAGGGTTATTCGTCCTGGCCGTGCGATGTTCTTATCGAACCATCCCGGAAGTTTCCTAGTGATTTTGTCGAAGAGAGGCTGGAAGTCCACTTTGCGAAGGCGACGGATGTAAAGTGGAAGACCCAGATACTTTCCAGAGAACGAAGCGATCTTGACAAGACCTCATCAATGTTGATTTGCCTACACTGCACAATGAAGACCTTCGTCTTAGCCATGTTGGTGACCAGACCGCTATCCTTGCCGAAATTGTTAAGGATCGCAGGGATGGCATCGAGCTCCTCTTTAATTGGGTTAACAAAGATTCCGGCATTGTCGGCGTAGAGGGAGACTCTGCGAGTCGCCACTCTGGAGCGTATAGGGCTTAGGATCCCGTTGGTAGTAGCTTTGGACAGGATGCGTTGAAGCGGGTCAATGGCCAGAATGAAGAGCATGGGCGATAGCGCGTCACCTTGCCTGAGTCCACGAGCATGCCAAAAGGCCGAGCCGGGGTTTCCGTTGAGGAGAACCCTCAAAGATGCGGAGGCTAGGGAGAGACACACCCAGTTGCGCTAGTTTGGGCCAAAGCCTAAAGCAGTCATCACCTCGATGAGGTAGGCCCAACCGACTGAGCCGAAAGCTTTGGAGATGTCCAACTTAAGAAAAAGGCTCAGAGTCTTAGAGGAGTGGAGATCTCTGATAAGGTTCTGCACATGCATAAAGTTGTCGTTGATGCTTCTCTTCTTGACGAAAGAGCTTTGGCATTTGGAGACTATCCGGTAGCATAGGAGCTAGATGGTTTGCGAGAAGCTTGGAGAAAATCTTGGATAGGCTGTGGATGAGGCTGATTGGCCTATAGTCGCCCACTGACGCGGCATCGGTTTTTTTCGGAATGAGGATGATGTTTGCGGAGTTTATAAGGTTGACGCAGTTGGCCCATGATAGCTCTTGTGACGTCATTTTTGATAATATCCCAGCAAGATTTGAAGAAGGCTCCAATGATTCCTTCAGGGCCTGGGGCTTTTACCGAGGGGAGGGAGAAAACCGCCTCTTTTATCTCGATGTTGTCAAAAGGGGCATCCAGGTCAGCAAGGTCATGCGGGGTGTAATCCAGACCGTCCCAGTTGAGACTCATCTGCCTGGGGGCTTTAGCTCCAAGCTGGTCCTTGAAGTGTTGTAGCAAGACCTCTTTGCTTTCTGCCGTGACCACCATTCCGGCCCCCGAAGTGAGGGATTGAAAGTAGACCTTCCTTCTGCGTCCATTAGCTCTGGTATGGAAAGGCTTTGTGTTTGCGTCTCCCAGGCGAATCCAGGTGAGTCTCGATCTCTGGCGAGGCTTCATTTTCTGGATAGTGAGAAGGCCAACATATGAAGATTTCAGCCGTCGCCGCAGCTCCTTTTCTTCGTCTGACAGGGGCCTAGATTCTTCAGCAAGATCAAAGCGCCAGATGGTTTCTTTTGCCATAGCAATTTGCTCGCCTATATATTGACGTTGCCACTTCTTGAGGGCCTTGGCCTTGCGGGACAACTTGGTGTGGATTCTGCGAATGGGATCCAGATCCTGGATGTCTTTATTCCAAGCAGCGGTGACCGTTTCCTTGAAGCCGTCCATGCGCAACCAAAATTCTTCGAATTTGAAGGATGGCTTCCTGGTCATTGTTACACATCCTTGGAGCAACAGGGGGGCATGGTTAGAGCAAGCTGAGGTGTTGGCCTGCAGGTGAGCGTCCGGAAAAAGCGTGTCCCAATCTTCTGAGAAGAAGACGTGGTCGATCTTCGAAAGAACCAGATCAGCCTGGGCATTAGACCAAGTGAAACGACGTCCGGCCATGCGCATATCCTTTAGCTGCAGGAAATCTCTTGCCTCTCTAAATTTGCGGATGAGGCTGCGCTTTACTTTCTGATGAACCCTTTCGGCCTGAAAGGCTAAAATGCTCCGAACCATGAAACAGTTGCATTATATATTGTTGCTAGACTATCTCCATGTACAAACTGTTATGCTGGTATCCGATTCTTTTGAATCAGAGGTATATTCTATTTGGTCACTTACGTATGTTTTCTCAAGACAAGAAAGTGCTTTAGTTTGTTTTGAATACAGCTAATTCGACCTTTGGTGCGATGGGGCGGCATTTGATATCTGCAGGCAATGGAGATTAACCCTGATGATTCAACCTTGTATGCAAAGAGGAGCCTTTCCTGGATGTGTATGAGTGAACAAGACAAGGCTTTGGATGATGCTTATACCTACAGAACTATGAAGATGGATCTATCAAATTCCTGCTGTGAGCAAGCAGCAGCTCTGATACTGGTTAAGGTGAGCTGCAGCAAGGAGAGTTTCATCGGCATTCTGTTTTTCATACTCTTGTATTCCCTGCCCATGCACGGATGTTTGCTTGTTTAGGAGTATGCCCGAGCATGCAGAGCACTCGTGTCGGCATTGAAATTGGACTTGAGAAGCGATGATCTTGACTGAAATTGGAAATCAGAAGCAAATCAAGTGATGACCAGACGGTGAAGAAACTTGGTAACCTCTTCTCTTTGCTTTAGTTCCTCGCTTCCCAATCTTTGCTTGCTCGGATTGCTCATGGAAGGCTGATATGTTCCTCTGCGTAGTGTATATCGGGTCAGCGCTGTTGTAATCGTATATTCTTACTATTACTTTGTAGATTAAAATTGCAGGTACTGTTGCATCTGCTGAGATTTTGGTGTCGTAGCTCGGTGTCCGTCTTTTATTTGGGACCTGCATTTTCGTTGGAGCTTAGCTCGGTGTCCGTCTTTTATTTGGGACCTGCATTTTCGTTGGAGCTTGCCCATGCTTTGCGCAGGAAGAAACCAAAGCGGCCTGAGATGTACTATCTAACATAGACAAGTAACTGGAGATCTATCTATCGCCTAACATAGATAATGCTCGACTGCACGGGTGAGGGACCTGTGGTACTGCTAGAATATGACTTTTGGATGGTTGATGCTCCACACAGTTTTGTTTCAGAAGATGTTTCACGAAAAAGAAAATCCTATGAGCATTCCTTCACCATATCACAGGGCGACTCGTGTCTCGCACATTTTATCATGAAGCCTTTCTTCCCCATATGCCTTTCTTCCCTATAAGAGCATCTAGTTGTCATTTCCCTTGTAAAAAAAGGGCTGTGGGATGGGATTTTATACCCATGTCCGCCACTGTGGATGGTGGCAAAAGTAAAAAAATAACAATTTATTAGCAAAAAGTACCTATTGTGGAACAGGGTTTTGTTTTACTTCGTGGAACTTATTTTTTTGACTTACATGCATGGATTGTGCTCTGCTCTTTGGGCTGGGAGATATCTATTTCCTTCTGTAGCTCTGTTGTTTATGTAGTTTAGTGAACAAGAGTGCCCAACAGGGCCCGTTAATGCGTTTCTGAAGTGTGCTTTTGTATAAATTTTTGCTTATGTATTTAGTTTAGTATCGATAAAATTGAGATTTAAATTTTTTAAAATAATTGATTCCCCTGTTTCTATTTATCCCACTACAGGGCTGGCAGCGCATATTGGATCTGTATTACAATGTTATGAAAACCTTAAAAGCTTTACTTTTGAAGGAAGACTGACCAAGTCTCTTCAACATACAATCCGAAGGGTTTAGGAGTGCATCGGAAACTTCCCAGCTTTGCTCATCTTGTTTACATGGAGTCGATGTCTGATTTTCCTGTTCTGCTTACTTTGTTTTAGAGTTACAGTTTTGTGATCTTGGCCTGTGCCGCCAAAACGCCATGCCAAACTAATAATTGCATCATTCGTTTGAGCAACTGGAGTACAAGCCCCTTGGATCATTTTTTTGTTAATATATACTATAGAAGATGTAATGAAGGGCTCTTACCCCGGTCCTCTTTCTTGTAAACGGAGACACTGTATCAGTGAATGGGATTTTCTTTTTTATGTATATACACCAAGATACAGTGAATTTTTTCAAAGAAGCCTATGCCTTGTCCGAGAAAATTTCTTGGATATGTTTGGAATGCAGAATGATTGATGATAAGCAAGCTTATACTTCATTTTTGATGATATGAAAGAGCACGGTCTTGCCATTGTATGATAAAAGAGATTGTGTTGGTACTATAGGTAGATACGGTATCATAGCACATAGAACTAGAAAAAATAATCTCAAATAAATTTTATATATAATTTTATATCGAGATTCTACAAAAACAGTAAATACACTAAGACAATGGTACTACTATATGATACTATGCAATATGGAAATGATATCATATACTACTCTCCCATTGTTACTAGTCTCGGGCAGATATTGGAATTTAATCAAACTGGCACGTGTGGTGTGCAACTGTAATTGTGGTGCGCTCGTGCATGTTAAAGCAAATGGTCGTAGTGATCGAACACTTAAACCGCATCTGCAATGGTCGCGGCGCTCCTCTTTAGATGATGGGCAGTACGAACCGATAATGCCTCTTCAAAGGCGTCTCTAAATATTTTACGGGAACCGTGGCCCTCTATTAATTCGATTGTGACCATAAACCTTAAGCATCTCTCGTGCCTCATAGTACAAAGTTCGGTCCGACGAACGCTCTTGGCCTAGAGAGAGAATGGTTTGGATACCCTAGAGGCAATCGGTCTCCAAAGTTGTTGGCCATCGTTGCAGGTCGACTAAATGCTTTAGGCCCTCTAGGTATGCAAGCATCTACTTCCTCCACACCAGAGTATACTTCCAGTCAGAGAAAACTACTCGACCAAGGTGATCACAGATGATAATTCCAAGGCCAACTTTCTTAGTGATGGGGCTGCCCACAGGGCCGGTCCTGAGATTTCAGGACCCAGGGCGAAACTAAAATTTTGGGTGCCTTTCTAATTTTTTTTGATATACAAGAATGAAATGATAAAGAATAAGTACTTTAAGTATACCCATTTGCAATATTCATATAAAAATGACAATGTTTACATATTACCTTAAAAAATTCTCCGTGTATTCATAGAAGCAAAGTCAGTGATAATAAAATCAATATCAATCTCGTCCAATAACTTCTCGATGCCGGATCATAAATAACCACACTAATTGGTTCCTCATCAACACTAGCAGATTTTGTAGGAGATGAATCAAATGCGATATCATGATCACTTACATTGTTATTACCAGCGTTGATGTTATCGTTCTCCTTTGTACCGATATCATCCTCTAAATCAATATTACTATGTTCCTCAACAAGAACTACTACCTCCATTTCGGTTTACAAGTCTTGCGCGTACTTCTATGTCGCCAAATTGAGCAACTTAGTATGAGGTATATATTATAAAACGTATATCATCGAAAACTTTAGACTTTGTATTTTTTAATAATATAATTTTTATATTATATAGGTAAAATTGATAACCTAGATACACGTGAATGACTTGTAAACCGAAACGGAGGAAGTAGTGCTAACTCAACTACATTCCTCAAACTGCTCGTGTTACTCTTTAAAAATTTATGAAGGGATCCTCTCTGTGAGTCAATCAACTTCTGCTCTTCCTTCCTCTTTTTACTTTTCTTAGCACCGGAATAAGGTGCCATAACCAATTAACCACACTAAAAATATAAAGAAGAACAACTAATTAGAACAAAAATTATGGGCAACGTTAGACTGTAGAAGACTGAGATCAGAAATTCAGAATTCGAACCTATAGACGCTGAACGGCCAAAGCGAGACGAGAGACGGGCCACAGACAGAGGCTGAGGGCAAGGAGGCGAGGAGATAGGCGACGATCGGCCGATAGGTGGTGGCTTGCTGCTTTCTGCGTGCGGGCCTTCCTACGATAGACAGCGCAGCGTTGAGTCGAGGTTGAGGCAGGAATCGGGGTGCGGCGTGCCTTCATACGATACAAGCAAAGAGGATAGTTGATCTAATCGCAGGTTAGGTACGTGCTGCCGTGATGGACTCCAAAATATGTATGTGTATGTCTAGCAAAATAGAGGGCTCAATCTAGCCCAGTAGAAAACTCAAAACTGCTTTTTTTTTATCTTTTCTAAGATCTATTATAGCCTATATATGCAGCACATATCTGGAAAGGCCCCCTTCAAAATTTTAGGTCCGGGACGGCTGCCCCTCTAGTCCCCCCAAGGGCCGCCCTGGCTGCCCAGTTTGATAAACCCTACTGTCCTGGAGAACTAGTCTCGCGGTCAGCACGGATGGCATGTTTCCCCTTTGAATCAGAAGTTAGAGTTGCCGATGCAGCCACATACGCATTCCCATTTCATGCCTGACATAAGTCGATCGCTCTAAGAGGTTTGTAGTTCAGGATCTTGTAGAAGCAATTTAATTCAACAAATGATGTCCACTTCGGTCTGCGTTTAGTCCCGACGAGCCAAGCGTGAGTGGAGGTGTTGATGTATAAATGCATTGCTTTCCTTTCCCCTTCAACTTATACTTTTTGTGAACTGGTAGGATCCATGCAAATTCGTAGTTATAATATTTTTATTTGACTCATGCCGTCGTATTTTGGCGCACTTACATATCCACTCTTCTCTGAAATCAACAAAGTGATTAAAAACTTCACCTGTATTTCACCAATAAATCAAGTACTCTCTATGATTCATATTAATTGTCGTTAGATTGGATGTATATAGCACTAGGACATGTTTAGATACATTTATTTCAGTTATAATTAATATGGATCGTAGGGAGTAATTCACTTTGTTTCACTCCCTCCACGGCTCTACGAAGTATGCTCCAAAAAAGGAAAATTTAGGCTGTGTTTGGTAGCAAAGTATTTTTGAAGTATTTCAATAATGCTATAGTTTCTCAAAATACCACAGTTTTAAATACTTTGAGCTGTTTGGCTATAACTAAAAACTATAGTATTAATACTTCAATTTCTCTCAAAACATGCTATTTTGAAGTATTGAAAAAACAACTCTATACTTCTTTTTTTCCAAAACTGAAGTATTGCTAGCCCAGACACTTAGGCTCCGTTTGGGAGCTCTACTTTTTTAAAACTATAGTATCCTAAAACTAAAATATTTCAGTGCATGGATAACGAAATACTTCAGTTTTACAATACCGTGGTATTTCTCAGTTTTAGCAAAAACTTCAAGGCGTTTGGGAAGTGACGTTTAATTGTTGGTTTGACCGGTTATTATGGAGTACTAGATGCGTGAATAACTGGGCATGCATGGTTTCGCCAAGAACTAGGAAATATACGTAAAGAATAGATCTGTATAGAAATTGGGCTGGATTCATACATGCAAACCTCCAAGAAGACGCCAGACCTTACGCAGATGCTGCCGAGCGCCAAAAGCTGATCTGATCTATGTTGTCAGTCAATGTGTGAATCGGAGGGGCTCTCAGCAAGAATATGATGTCTTAGATGTCAGAAATGGTGCAATCAAATTGGAAAAAAAAAATCATGCCATAGATCTCCGCAAGAATAGAGCAAAATGTACCTTCTTTTTCGGATGATGAGCTTGCTTTTTCCATGGCTGAAGAAGAAGACATCTCTGCGGGCGCTACAGCCGAAGACGACGGGACGAGCAGATCCGTTTTCCGAGTCGTATGAAGAGAGCACGTTTCTTCATTTAAGAAAAAAGAGGTCGGGGTGAAGTTTTTTATACGTAAAAAAACTGCACTTTTAGCGATACTTCAGTTTCCGAAACTACAGTATTCTTCGGAACCAAACGCGTTGAAGTATTCCATATGAAAGGGCATGTATGCCCCCATGTGTGGTTTTGGTAATTAATGACAATCTTTATGGACTAATGTGTAAATTGAGTTTCACTTGTAGGTTTGTCCATTGGCATCGCTTGGGCCATGTGTTGGTCTCAAGGTTGTGAGATGAAGAAATGTCCAAGGGCTTTGTGCCCATTGGAATCATGAAGAAAGGAGCTTGAAGGTTGATCAAAGCATGTGCAAAGAGTTGCATCAAGATGGATCAACCTCAAGTAGGGATGAAGAAGGGCGAGCTCAAGATGCGCCATCTCTAGAAGATCCCATGCTTGAAGCTTGCTATCCTCGTGCTCATGGAATGATGAAGACAAGTTTAAAGAAGAGGTTTCCCCATGGAGTATGGGGGAACAATTTGCAAGTCTTCATCTTCATCAAGCAAGAGCATCCAAGAAAGGTGTTCCCACTATAAAAGAACAAGACGGTCTACATCAAGTTCAAGTGGGATGCTCAAGGCAAATGTATGTTCTTGATAGGGCTTTTCTTTTGCCGGTCTCGTATTGTTAGTTGGGAGACCGGGTTTAGGATAGATAGCCGTACTATCAAGAGGGGCTCTCAAGCGGGTGTCTCGTTTGCATCGTTCGGAGAGAACTCAAACCTTTGCATTCATAGCCTCATCTTTCTTGGTTGTTATTTGGTTCTTGTCCATGATAGGATCTAGATCTTGTGGTCATCATCATAACAAGCTCTAGTTTATAATTTAAGGATTTCACTTGCATATCTTATTGCGGTTTTTGATCTTGCGAGTTTTCTGGCTCCACACCTTGGGGGATACTTCACATATATATTCATGGTATTTTCTCCCAAGGTGATACCCAATATTTCGATTCTATTCGTTTTTGTTGGATTCTATCCGTCGTTATCTTTCCAACAAAATTGGTTTCATCCCGTTTGGAGTTCGGATGCAAAAGTTATTGCGTTTCTGGTTTTCTGGTTTCTGGAATTTCCCTGACCGGAAGTTCCGGCTTGCCATCAGAAGTCCCGCTAGGGCATTTTTGCCGCCGAAAGTTCCGGTGGAAGTTCCGGGTCTTCTTCCGCTCATGCTCAGTAACCTTCTGGTTTGGATGTGCTATTTGACGGAACTTCAGTCGGAATTTCCACCGAAAGTTCCGCTCCCACCGGAAGTTTCGGCCAGGGACCGGAAGTTCCGGTCAGGCCGAAAGTTCCGGTTGAATTTCCGGCTCTTGTTCCGCTCACGTTCAGTAACCTTCTATTTTCGTTGTGTCTATTTCACGGAACTTCTGTCAGAACTTCCACCGGAAGTTTCGGTGAACCGGCGGAAGTTCCGACCAAGATTCGCTTTTTCAGTTTTTTCGGCTCCGCAGTTTTTGACCGTTGGCTGTGTGCCATCGGAACTTCCGGCCTCCCACCGAAAGTTCCGGCCAGGAGTCGTGAATGCCCATAACGGGCAGATCTGGGAGCCCTTTAAAAGGGGCTCCTCTTCCCCTTCGTGGGTACTAGCTTTTCTTCTTGGTTCTTGGCTTTCTCTCTCTCCTCCATTGCTAACCTTGAAGAAGCTTTCCCTCTCCCTTTCCCTTTCCCTTCATTCTTGCATCTTTTGTAGGGGGTCGTAGCATGGGAAAAAAATTCTACCGCATGCAAACAAACAAGCCAAGATCTATCTACTAGATTGTAGCAACGAGTCGATAGAGGAACTCACCCTCGAAGATTCCAAAGCGGTTAACGAGAGCAGATTCTCGTGGGTGATGTAGTCGTACTCTTGCCGATCTCAAGATCGCGTAGACGATCCTTCCGGCGCTGCGTCCCGGCAGCGCTTCCGCAGTCGGTCACACGTTCGGTACTCGATGAAGACCTTCCTCTCCCTTGTTCCAGCAGGCAGCGGAGGTTGTAGCACACTCCTCGCGATTCCGGCAGCACGACGGCGTGGTACCGGAAGTAGAGGGGAGATCTCGCAGGGCTTCGCCTTAAGCCGGAGCGAGTATGGTGGACTATGAGAGAGGCCTTGGCGATCTAGGGTTTAGAGGCACCAAGGAGAGAGAGCTAGGCCGGCCGCTAGGGCAAGGGGAAGGCCCCAACTCGGCGGCTAGCCAAACCCTAGGGGCGGCGGCAACTTGGTGGAGACCGGCGGCTAGGGCTAGGGTTTAAAGGAGAGAGGTGTAGCTCTAGAGGGGCAGCCCAGCCCCTCCTTTTATAGGTGGGAGGGCGCGGCCAAGGGGAAGGGAGTCCTCCTCCAACTCGGCCTCCTTGGCCGGCGGTGGAGGGAGAGGAACTCCTCCCCAAGTAGGTTTCCTACTCTCCCTCCAGCAAGCAAACTTGTCGTTTGACTTTTCAAATTGGCGTTTGACTTTTCAAACTAGGATTTGATTTATCCCTTTATTTTGCTCAGCGATGACACCTAGTACATGATGCAACCATTCCAACTTGTTATGACACATTCATGTACCCTTCCCCTCCGGAGTGCCGAACCTTTCAGACCCTTCTAGAATATTCCCGATGAAAACACCGAAATCATTCTCCAACTCCGAAACAGGACTTTCCTTATATGAATCTTATTCTCCGGACCATTCCGGATCTCCTCGTGATATCCCGGATCCCATCCGAGACTCCGAACAACATTTGGTCTCTTACTCATCATTCCATAACTACTCAACAACATCGAATCCTTAAGTGTGTCTCCCTACGGTTCGTGAATTATGCGGACATGAACGAGACACTTCTCCGATCAATAACGAATAGAGGAATCTGGAAATTCATATGGCTCCCACATATTTCTACGATTACTTTGCGATCGAATGAACCACTTACATACGATACCAATTTCCCTTTGTCTCACGATAGTTTACTTATCCGAGGTTTTGATCGTCGGTATCTCTGCATACCTAGTTCAACCTCGTTACCGATAAGTACTCTTTTATCATTCCCGTGGTATGTGATCCCTTGTGAACCAGTCACATGCTTGCAAGCTAATTGGATGACATTCCACCGAGAGGGCCCAGAGTATATCTATCCGTCATATGGATGGACAAATCCCACTCTTGATCCATGTGCCTCAACCCATACTTTACGAACACTCAATGCCACCTTTATAGCCACCCAGTTACGGTGTGGTGTTTGATGTCATCAAAGCATCCTTCCGGTGATGGTGATTAACATGATCTCATGGTCGAAGGAATTAGGTTACTATGTATCAGAAAGCTTATAGCAAATGAACTATATTAAATGACTTGATCTTTATGCTACGCTTAACTATAGGAGTATGTCCATCACATCATTCTCCTAATGATATGACCATGTTGTTAATAACATCTCTATGTTCATGATCAGGAAACCATGATCATATATTAACCAACAAGCTAGTTTAACAAGAGGCTTTACTAGGGACTCTTTTATGTTTACAAATCACACAAGTATTAATGTTTCCGGTTAATACAATTATAGCATGGTATGTAAACATTTATCTTAAGTATGAAGATATGATAATAACCACTTTATTATTGCCTCTTGGGCATATCTCCAACAGTCTCCCACTTGCACTAGAGTCAATAATCTGGTTTCAAACCTTTGTGTATTCAACACCTATGGCTTTCTGGTGTCGTATGTACACGATTGCTAGTGGTCAACTAATCTCCGGATCTGACACTTCCAGGTCTGTGTGTAATTGCATGTCTTTGCGTCTCTACGCATCACTCATTCTCTAATGAGATGGCTTTGTATAAATTTGGTCCTTTGGTGAGACCTTTAGTTCTTTGTGGTTAAAACATGTTGATAATATTGTCGTACAATATATCTTCATAGTATTATCCTGTTGTGAACTACACCTAGTTTGATAACAAACTACTTGACACGAATGCCCTCTTTAGCTGCTATAATAGCAGTCATATACTCAGCATTTTGTTGTAGTATTTGTCACAATGTCTTAACTTTGGAACTCATCCAAATCCATTATGGAACTTACTTTCCATTACATTGTGCCACCCTTAGTTCATATTGAGATAAACTTAATTTGTACTTTGTGACAAAACTAGTATCAATGTAGTACTTATACAATGAACTAACCATCTATTTGCCACTTCTACAAAACAATGTACTCTTAGTTCTTCCAAAAGATCATAAGAATATCCTTACTATCGTCCAATAATCATCTTATAAATCATTCTGGTATATGCTCATAACATTTAAAGCATAGGACATATCTGGATTTGTACATATCATAGTATGATTGATATAAATACTCTTTGTGATTTTATACATCAAGTATCAATCTATACTTGAATCTTTGTTTCACTTACCAAGTGTCAATACACTTGACCATATCATCAATATTGAATTCATTTAATCCTTTCTGTGCGACAAGAACCTTTCTTGTAGTTTCTATATTGAACTCATTCAATACATCATCTATGTACTTTCGGCACAACCATATTAGCGTCTATTGATGCCAAATATTTGGGTTTTGCCTAAGTCTTGCATCGGGATGAAATTCTTAATGTGTCTTAATAAAAGATACATCATTTCCAATCAACAATATGTCTTCCACATAATGTATTAGAAACATGTCTTAGCGCTCCCACTTAATTTCTTGCAAATGCAAGCATCTTCATCGTCTCCGACGAATTTAAACTCCTTTAACAGTTTCATCATAGTGAATATTCCAACTCCGTAATGCTTACTTCAGCCATTGAAGTTTGCATATGCTTTTAGCATCCTTTGAATTAACAAAACCCTATGGACCGTGTTATGCACATGTCCTAGGTAACAATTCTATTAGAAGAACTTGTTTTGTTTATTCAACTACCACATAACAAAATTATATGTAGTGGTTGCTACATTAATTCGTCTAGACTAAATATCGCTATGAAAGATCAAATCTTGTCATAGTCAACCTTTGAACATTGTTGTGAACTCTTTCCCAACATGTCGACTATTTCATAGATGTGAAACATCCATGTCTATTTCTTTATAGATCCAAACACAACTGTAAAGTCTTACACCTTTCTCGAGGGTCCTTCAAGTTCAAAACTTGATTTCTCGTGTATGGAACTATCACGGATTTTATGGCTTCAAGCCATTTTACGGAGTCAGGGCCCATCATCGCTTCTTTGCATGTAGTTCGTTCATTTTCTCAAATAATGATTCAACCGTCAAATCTTGGTATTTGATTGTTTACTCGACCTACTTGGTTCAATAGAAACTTTGACCTCCGTAACCACAACCTTTGAGGCACGTGAGCCATGAGCATTTTTGCTGCCTCCGGAACACTTTTCGGCGTTGCGCAACTTTGCACATATAGCTAAGGTTCTTTTAACCTTGTCAAAGTTCTATTGTCCTCCCACTTATCTTTTCACGAAAAATTCCTTCTCAAAGAAACTTGACGTTCTAAGTGATAAACACTTTTGTCTCCGATGTTATGGAGGAATACTTAACAGTTATTCGAAATAACATACAAAGATAGGTTCATCCGACTTTGGTTGCAAACATCTTTCTTATGCATAGCATACCAATGTTTAAGAAAGGACAACTTGGGTTTTATTCCAAACCATAACTTTATATGGTGTCATTTCAACGAATTATGATAGAGCTCTTTTTCAGTGGAAAAAACGGTAGTCTCTAAAGCTTTTAATCTTTAAAATACAATGGCAGTTTTATGAATTACACCTTCGATCTTACCATGTCAAACAAGGTTTAATTACATATCTCGAACGCTCCATACTCTTATGGTGTTTCGGGAAATGCAAATCCACGGAACAATTCCTTAAATCTTAGGTATTATGCTAAACTTGTAACTAAAACATCTTCCTTTATAAACTATTTATATTCTTGTTACAATGATTTTGCACTTCATCTTGAAAGTCTTTGAACTTTTCAAATGTTTCATACTTCATCCTTATTAAGTAAATATTCATATACTCACTCAAATTTTCGGAGATAGCATATGAAGTTGAAATCCATCGCTCTTGACTACACATAATGGACTTCATACAACAATATGTACAAGTTCCAATAAGCTAGTCATTCGTTCCCTTTTGTCCTATGAACGAAGTTTTAATTATCTCTAGGAAAGTTTCACAAGCGTCATTTGATCAAAAATCAAAAGACTCCAAAATTCCATCCACATGGAGTTTCTTCATGTTTTATTTCCAATATAATTTAAACGGCGATGTCACTTCCTAAGTGATCTTTCAATCAATTTGTCTTTCGACATTTTTAGCACTAGTTTTATGGATGTGATTTCTCCAAGAGATTTGTGAATCATCCATCTTTTATGGATTACGGCAATTATTTGAACAACCCTTTTATTCTCATAATACCTGATAAAACAAATCTTGAAGGCAAGCTTTGATGTTTAACAAGCAGCACAATAACCCTTTATTTGTTCTCGATGAACATCATCACATATTCCTTTGCTAGTTACTTAGGCCATTGTAGTTCATGAATTGTGTTGTTTCGTATGACGATTCACACCAACAAATTCAGTATCAAATACTTAAGAACTACATTGTTTAACAAGCAAAGAATACAACCATAACATGTATATCCTCTATATACCTAAGCTGAACAATTCTAGTCTTTTCTTTTCTGCCATATATTTATGAGATTCTCTTTCAGTATTTCTTTTTCTGTTTAAAAGAATCTATCAACATCAATAGTGGAGCCATAGACATGACACATAGTCCAAAGCATGTATAGTTAAATACCAATGTCTTTGGACTTGCACTTTGAAGTAGATCACCATCATCAAATGTTTGGTGTTCTTTCAAATTCCTTTCTTTAGTAATCTCTTGGTGTAGTAAATATTTTACCTACATCAAATATTCACCTTTATCATGGAATTATCCATGATCAAGCTACTTTTAGCTTATAACGGTGAATCGCGAGTATAATGTTGCTCTCCAAAACCTTTTGGTGGATTAGGACAACTAGTGTCTCCAACCTTTTGCAAATTCTCATCAAATATGAGAACATGACCTTTGCCATATTATACTCTATCATGTTGCAACCAAAACTTCGTTTTAGATATCACAATATCTTCCACACATCATGGTTCCTGAAACAACTCTTTCAGATCCTAGATAACCTTGATATTAAGACAATCCTTTGAATATCAAGAATCATGGAGACAAACATGATACTCATACACTAACACTTGGAATTTTCACTCTTGATTTAATACCAATTATTAAACTTCATGGACTAACCAGAATTTACTGAAAGTTTGTAATAGGACTTTTAAACTTTAGATTAACACTTCAAAACAATATGATACCAGTTCGTAAAGTAACTAACCAGAATTCTATAGTTCTATCATCTCAATTATAACTAAGCGCAAGGTGGTAAACGGATGCCAATGACTACAACAATTATGCAAATTCACTTTGATTTAATTTATGATAAATAGTGTTCAACTTTTAATCATATTGCCGTTGAACTCCCACTCAAAACAATATCCCTCACATTGTTTTAGTGATCACACGAACCAAATCCACCACATCAAAACCGATCATCACGAGAGTTGATGTACCTTTAATGGCGAACAATCAACATGTTCATCATATCTACTATATGACTCATGCTTTACCTTTCGGTGATCCGTGTTCCGAGACCATATCTGTACATGCTAGGCTCGTTAAGATCAAACCTTAGCTTCCGCATGAGCAAATCTGGCTTGCTCACATTGTATACACTCGCAGAATCTAACACACCCGATCATCACGTGGTGCTTCGAAACAACGAGCTTTAGCAACGGTGCTTACTAAGGATGAACACTTTAAAACTTGAAATTGTGTGCTTGATGGATCATCTTATAATGCTATCGTCGTGAACTAAGCAATACAAGATGCATAAAAGGATTAACATCACATGCAATTCATAATATGTGATATGATATGGCCTTTCTTCTTGTGCTTCCGATCTCCATCTTCAAGCACGAACATGATCTCCATCATCACCGGTGTGGCGTCAAGGTCAATGGCGCCGCTTCATGGTTGTCTTCCACCAGCATCAACTATTACAACTACTTTGAATAATAGACACGCAGGACTTAATGGAAACAACCATATGGCTCCTGCCGGTTGCCAACTTACAATAAGGAACATTGCATACATCATATATAATCACAATCATGGCCATATCACATCACAGCACACCCCTGCAAAACAAAGTTAGACTCCTCTAATTTTCTTTGCATGTTTTACGTGGTTTGGGGCTTTCAATAAGTGTCGTTCTAACTTACGAACAAGAACCACAACATTGATACTAGTATTGTCAATCACCCGTTGTAAATTGAATCTTAACTATGTTGGGAGAAACAGGCACCCGCAAAGCCACTTATGCAATACAAGTTGCATGTCAAGCGTGGAGCAAGTCTCATGAACGATGTCATATAAGGTTAGCCCGGGCCGCTTCATCCCACCATCCCGCAAGATGCAAAGTCCACAAGAAGCAATCGACAACAAAAGCATCAATGCCCACAATGACCATTGTGTTCTACTCGTGCAACAGATCTACATATAGACACGACTCTGATACCACTGTAGGGGTTCGTAGCATGGAAAACAAAAAATTTCTACCGCATGCAAACAAACAAGCCAAGATCTATCTACTATATTGTAGAACGAGTCGATAGAGGAACTCACCCTCGAAGATTCCAAAGTGGTTAACGAGAGCAGATTCTCGTGGGTGATGTAGTCGTACTCTTGCCGATCTCAAGATCGCGTAGACGATCCTTCCGGCGCTGCGTTCCGGCAGCGCTTCCGCAGTCGGTCACACGTTTGGTACTCGATGAAGACCTTCCTCTCCCTTGTTCCAGCAGGCAGCGGAGGTTGTAGCACTCTCCTCGTGATTCCGGCAGCACGACGGCGTGGTACCGGAAGTAGAGGGGAGATCTCGCAGGGCTTCGCCTTAAGCCGGAGCGGGTGTGGTGGACTATGAGAGAGGCCTTGGCGATCTAGGGTTTAGAGGCACCAAGGAGAGAGAGCTAGGACGGCCGCTAGGGCAAGGGGAAGTCCCCAACTCGGCGGCTAGGCAAACCCTAGGGGCAGCGGCAACTTGGTGGAGGCTGGCGGCTAGGGCTAGGGTTTAGAGGAGAGAGGTGTAGCTCTAGAGGGGCAGCCCCCAGCCCCTCCTTTTATAGGTGGGAGGGCGCGACCAAGGGGGAGGGAGTCCTCCCCCAACTCGGCCTCCTTGGCCGGCGGTGGAGGGAGAGGAACTCCTCCCCAAGTAGGTTTCCTACTCTCCCTCCACCAAGCAAACTTGCCGTTTGACTTTTCAAATTGGCGTTTGACTTTTCAAACTAGGATTTGATTTATCCCTTTATTTTGCTCAGGGATGACACCTAGTACATGATGCAACCATTCCAACTTGTTATGACACATTCATGTACCCTTCCCCTCCGGAGTGCCGAACCTTCCGGACCCTTCTAGAACATTCCCGATGAAAACACCGGAATCATTGTCGAACTCCGAAACAAGACTTTCCTTATATGAATCTTATTCTCCGGACCATTCCGGATCTCCTCGTGATATCCCGGATCCCATCCGAGACTCCGAACAACATTCGGTCTCTTACTCATCATTTCATAACTACTCAACAACATCGAATCCTTAAGTGTGTCTCCCTACGGTTCGTGAATTATGCGGACATGAACGAGACACTTCTCCGATCAATAACGAATAGAGGAATCTGGAAATTCATATGGCTCCCACATATTTCTACGATTATTTTGCGATCGAATGAACCACTTACATACGATACCAATTTCCCTTTGTCTCACGATAGTTTACTTATCCAAGGTTTTGATCGTCGGTATCTCTGCATACCTAGTTCAACCTTGTTACCGATAAGTACTCTTTTCTCATTCCCGTGGTATGTGATACCTTGGGAACCAGTCACATGCTTGCAAGCTAATTGGATGACATTCCACCGAGAGGGCCCAGAGTATATCTATCCGTCATATGGATGGACAAATCCCACTCTTGATACATGTGCCTCAACCCATACTTTCCGAACACTCAATGCCACCTTTATAGCCACCCAGTTACGGTGTGGTGTTTGATGTCATCAAAGCATCCTTCCGGTGATGGTGATTAACATGATCTCATGGTCGAAGGAATTAGGTTACTATGTATCAGAAATCTTATAGCAAATGAACTATATTAAATGACTTGATCTTTATGCTACGCTTAACTATAGGAGTATGTCCATCACATCATTCTCCTAATGATATGACCCTGTTGTTAATAACATCTCTATGTTCATGATCAGGAAACCATGATCATATATTAACCAACAAGCTAGTTTAACAAGAGGCTTTACTAGGGACTCTTTTATGTTTACAAATCACACAAGTATTAATATTTCCGGTTAATACAATTATAGCATGGTATGTAAACATTTATCATAAGTATGAAGATATGATAATAACCACTTTATTATTGCCTCTTGGGCATATATCCAACATCTTTTTGAGGGATTTGAGAGAGGAGATATTGATCTACAATCCCCCCAAGCCAAATCCCTTCTTTGTGAAGGAATCATTGGGATCCAGATCTTGGAGAGTTTTGTATTCTCTTCTTGTGTTCTTCCTCCCTTATTCCCCCAATAGCTTTTGTAGCTTTGTTGGAATTTGGGAGAGAAGGACTTGCCCTTGCATTTGGTGCATAGGTTTGAGTTCGCCTCGGAGATTCGGCGAGTTCAAGCTTTTGAGCTTGTTTCTCTTGGGTTCCTTGGAACCCTAGACGGTTGTGTGGTTGGATTGTTGACCTTTTATGGTCTTGTAGCCTTTTGTGGCTTTGTTGGCCTTTTATAGCATTTGTAGCCTTTTGTAGCTTTGTTGTTGGGAGCCTCCAATTGAGTTGTGGAGTTAACCCCAATCTTGTACGGGTTCGGGGACCGCCCTCAAGCATCCCATAGTGGAGCGAGTGCCCGCCTTTTGTGGTGCTCACTCGGGAGAATAGGGTGAGCCTTTTGTGGCGTCGGTGAGTTGCATGCTTCCGCATCCGGGTGAGGCCTTGTGTGGCGTTGGGTGAGCATCGAGCCACCACACCTCGAGGTGAGCCATTTGTGGCGTTCGGAGAGCATTGCGCCATCGCATCTCTCCAACGGAGACGTAGCTTCTTTGGAAGTGAACTTCGGGAAACAAATCTTCGTCTCCGCGTCCATCGGGTATCTCTCAACCGAGCCCTTTACTTATGCAATTTACATTGTGATAGCCATCGTGCTTGAAGTATTTATATCTTGCTATCACTTTGTTGCTTGTATTGCTTAGCATAGGTTGTTGGTGCACTTAGGTGAACTTAGTGACTAGGTTTTGTGCTCAATAAATTAAACGTTAGTTTTATTTCGCATTTACTTGAGCCTAAACCGTAATATTTTAAACGCCTATTCACCCCCCTCTAGGCGACTTCCTTTGTACTTTCACCATACTTCATTATTTTCAGAAACCGAAGTATTATGAGAATACTTCAAAAAAAACGTTGCTTCCAAACGGGACCTTGGCTCCGTTTGGCATCTAAGTATTTCTAAAACCAAAGTATTGTAATACTGCAGTATTTTCTTGCCTAGCTAACAAATACTTCAGTTTTGGAAAAAAAGGTCTAGACCTCTTTTTTATATACTGCAAAATCAGTGTTATTCTGCCAAAAACAAAGTATAAAAAACTGTAGTTTTTGCTGAAACCAAACACCTCAAAGTATTTAAAACCATGGTATTTTTAGAAACCAGAGTATTCTTGGAATACTTTAAAAAAAGTTGGTGCCAAACGGACTTAATTGTCAAACTAGGCCTTAGTTCATACAAAAAGGAAAAGAAAAGTGGGAGAAAAAAAATCCAACAATTGCTGTGGCAGAAGGAAGAAATGCCGACGCGCCACCAGCCGCATCCTAGCCCAGTACTCTGTGGGCCAGTGGGCCACACAGGCGAGGATGGCACCCTGGATGTTTCTGACTTGCCTTCGTCGGCTAGCGTCATCACCCTCTGTACGGAACGCTTCCCGCCTCCTTTTCCCATTCCCCACCTACTCCGCTCCGCCTCGACCTCCTCGCCAAACCCTAGCGTTCTAGAAGCTTCCATCCCATCAGGAGCCCAGGATGGAGCCGATGCGCGCCTCCATGGTCACACCCCGGACGCGGGTGAGGATCGGGAACCGCACGCTCTCCAAGGATCAATGGTCGGCCGTGCAGACGCTCAACGACGCGGTCGACGGCGACATCCCCTCCGTGAGGAGTAAGCCCCTCGCGCCCGCAGCGTATCGCGTCCTGCTTCTCGTGGATCTGACGAGGTTGTATCCGTGCAGAGCTCGTGAGGCAGATGAGGAAGTCGGGGAAAGGCCTGGAAGAGACGCTGGCGGCGATCAAGCACGGCCGTGGGCCGCTCCACATGGCGGCGTGGGCCGGGAGGCTGGAGATGTGCAAGTACCTGGTCGATGAACTCTGCCTCAACGTCAACGCTCCTGGCGACGAAGGTAATTTGTTCCTTACTAGCACCGTTTTGACGGACTTGGCAGTGCTGGATCGATTCAGAGATGCAGAGTGACATCTCGGTGCAATGGTGTTTTATTTATTTTGTTTGAGAGAACATTTGCTGAAAGCTTTCTGCGGTGGCTCTGGTTGTTTTAGAGTGGCATTAGTAGTTACTTTTTTTTTAAGTTACGAAATTCAAATGTCGATACTGCTCAAGGGCACATTTGTTTCTTAATATTCTTTGTTTGAAACGAGGCAAAAGCTTTGTCTTTCATTGATATAGTAGAAAAGAGCTGGCCCGTTTATGAGGAAAACTGGCCGAAAAACCGCACAACACAACACTACACGCCAGCCCCGAGAGTGCGCTCCACACGGGTCGACGACCAAGCCAGGTCGACACCACACCTCAACGCAAAAGCGGAGGCTTAATAAGACCGGAGCCGCCGCTCCAACTACCACGCCGGCCCTAGGGCCGCGCCCCGCCTGGCCGGAGACGAACCCGTATACACCAAACCACCAGAACACTCCACAGGTCCCTCAGTCCGGCGGACGTCCAAAGCGAGGCCCCAAGAGGCAAAGCGACACAAGAGCGCCGCCCATGCCCGATTCCACGAGGGATCTAGGGTTTCCCCCGGAGAACCCGGGCGGAGGAGCAAGAAACACCCGCTTTCGACGACGACTTCAAGAAGGATGCGGCGCCCACGGGCGACACCATCCTCGGTCCCGGCAAGCCGCCAGGGCAAGGCTTTCACCCGGCGAAGAGTCTCCAACCCCATGCTCGCCCAAACAAGGACCGGCACAACCACCACACCTCCCCTCCTCCTCCAAGCTCCCGACGATCATCAAGCAACCCTTCCGCCGCCACGCCTAGGCTCCCCGTCGCCGCGACAAAAGCCGCCGTCCGGATCATCACCGCTGCCCGCGAGATAGTTGGCGAAAAATAACCAGAGCGAACCCGGGCAGACGCCACCACGAAAAGGTACAGAAGATCACCGCCATCCAAAACCTCCTTGGCGGCCCAGGATTAGCCCCAGACGAGCCCGTGCCGCCACGACGAGCCCTCCGACCACACGCCGCCCGCCGAGCGCCTCGCCCCTTGCCAGCAAACACGAAGCACCGCAACAACACCGAGCAGACCCGCCGCGGAACATCCCGCAGCAACCACGCCGCCATCGTGGCCCTCATGCAGCATCACGCCGCGCGGCCCTAGCGCCAAGACCGCAGCCCGCTCGGCCCAAAACAGTCCTAGATCGGGGCCCGACCAGGCACCGACAGCCGCCTTGCCGCCGACCATCGCCAGCGCCACCGCCACAGCCACCCGACGCTGATCCGCAGCAGCACGACGCCGACAGAGCCGTCGCACGTCCGCCCGAAGCACCGGGCCCCCGCCATCAAGATCGAAGCCAGCCCGCGCGGCCCCAGATCCGGCACGGCCGCGCCCACGCCTCCCCGTGCCCCCAGTCGGCGATGTGCCGCCGCGCCCGCCCGCCTCCGCACCACCGCGCACGCCCACCGCCCCATCGTCGCTGCACACCACCAGAAAAGCTCCACGAAAAGACGCCCCGCCACCACCTTCCCCCGGGCATGCGCGGCTTCGCCAGCACCCCTCCGGTGGCAGCGAAGCGTTGGAGGGTGGGAGGTGGCCTCAAGTGGCGGCGGCGGCTAGTGTTCCCCTCGTGTCGCCAGAGGAGGGCGACACGGGAGTGTTTCTATTCTCCGTGTTACATTTGTTTCTTAATAGGCCATCAATTTAAATTCTGAACACAAACCAGACTACTGATGTTGGAGGGTGTGGCTTAGTACGATCTATAATAAGTAATCGTCACCTTCTTTTACTTTGATCTTGTTGGGCGGTATGCCCCTAAGTCTTTTTGTGATTTTACAGTTTTTTCACAGTGCTTGTGTTTTCCTGAAGTGTTCAAGATGGTTCGCTTCTGTGAAATCCATGCTGAATCATGGATCTGTAAGGCACAATCTATTGTGGTACCATGGACATCAATGATAGCATCGCGGGCTAATTCTTTTTCCACTTCGGTTTTAACTCACGTGTAGCACCTACTTGTGTGATGTTTTACTATGCATCTCGCAGGGGCAGATGCTCTTGATTATCTATTGCCTTTTGTTGGTTAGAAGCACGAATTGTTGATAATTCTGATCAAATGATTGCCATCCTTGTGCCCTTGCTAGGTGCAACGCCTCTATTATATGCAATATATGGTTGTGGATCTACATCTGTTGTAAGGTTTCTTCTTGATCGTGGTGCGAAGCCAAACAAAACAAATGTAAACGGGACTACCGCTCTGCATTTTGCTACAATGCCAGGTTCTTCTTTGCCCCTGCATATGTTTGTTTCTGTTTTTCTTACCTGTAGCTTTATTCATCTTGCATGATCTGTTCTGTTTCATATTTAACCCAGGACTGGTTGCGATGTATATCCTGCAGTAAATTTCAGCTCCTCAGCTTTTTTTTTTGGTCTTGCACATGTACGTTTGTAGTAATTAACTAAAGGTGGTGACAGCATTTTTTAATTAGCATTACATTTTTGGGGCGAATTGTCATCAATCTAGAGACAATAGAAACCATTGCCATTTGATGTTTTATTTATTCAGATACCTAGTCAACAGTATGTGATGTGCAATTGTGCATAAACTTTTCCCTCGAAAAAACACATAAGTACAATTGAACAAGACTCAAAGAAGGGCTTAAAATGCCAGTCCTTGGCTTGGAAAAACAAATTTTTTCTGGCTGGGTTGGTATGGTCATTTTTTTTTGCTGTTTTCCTATGCTTAACCATTGGCCTGGATCAGGTTTTGTTGGTCAGATGCAGAAAAGCCCTTTTAGTTCCGACCTATGTTGCGATAATTTTCCCAGTTAGCTTATAAGTTTGTAAAAATGTCCTGTAGATATATATTTGAAATATTAAGCGCTCGGGCATTGGTTGTATTTTATTTACTAAACATATAAATAAAAAGCATATTGTGGCTTTCTAATTTCAATCAACAAAGATCACAAGGCAAAATAGTAATCTAATCATAAATTCTAGTTGCCCCAAAAGACAACATGTTTGAAGTTTTTGCAGTTTCGTTAGCAGTCCTACACATACTGGCACATAGTAAGCTACTAAATTGTTGATCCAGGCACACATGCCGACTCCGAGCCAGCCAGGTTATGGGCAGCTAACACCCGAGGTAATGAGCTCTCTCTCATATTCTTTTTAATGTATCCTTGATGGTAATGTGACGTGAGCATTTTCATTTATTTTATCCAGATACCTGTGAAATAGCATAGTTATTATTGTCCAGGGGAGCATATGTTGACCCTATGTGCGAACAAGGAACACCACTGCTCATTGCTGCTAAAAACGGAAATACGAGAATGTTGGAATTGTTGTTAAGGCATCAGGCAAATGTAATAATTCTTTTTTCTCATCTTTGGGTTGCTATTTCTGATCAATATTATGTGTTGTGTACTTGTGTACGATACAATATTCCCTTCAATATAGCTGATCAATATATATATAGATTTGGTCCTGCCTAGGTGGAACGGGTGCTATTTTACTTCCTTGGCTGGGCTGAGCCAGGACTTCTACTGGCTGACTCTAATCTTATGACTCTCTGTGTTCTTTACTTATTTTATCATGTATCATTTGTTCAGTTATCTTTAGATCTTTCCTTGCTCAACTTGTAATCAATTCTTGATGACTGTGCTAGATGATAACATAGTTAAACCATGATTCTTTTGAGTATTCACATTAACATAAGTCGTGGTGAGATTCAGTGATAGCTTAATCAACTGTTCCTGCGTGATGGTGCTCACCTGCCCTCCCTGCTTCGTCCCACCTTATCAACACAACCGCTTACCTACTGGCCACTCAATGTTGCTACTGGGTAGGTTATGCGTGAGTTCACTCTGATGTTAGTGACTATGGAGCTTAGGTGATGTGCTGTGCTGTTTGATTGCTTATTTGATCCTTGTGCTGGATAGTTGCAGAAGGAGCTTAAGCCTTGTATCTGCATGGGCTACATATTTATATATATAGAATTATGTTACTGTTATTATAAAGTGAACTTAGAGATTTTATATACAGGTAGAGCGAATTGAGAAATATGTACATCTTTCTCTTTAGATTTGCATATCTGATTCTGTCCCAAGACGGAAAGTGGTTGTTGCATGGTGCATCTTGTTAGTACAACTCGACTTGATATCCCATTCTAATTTGATTTGGCATGTTATAATAGATGTACATTTCTGGTATTTTATATTTCTCTTATTAGCAGGTAAAAAATTGAGTGGGTCAGGATCGGCACATACCCTATATTATGTCCATATTCCTTGTCATATGAAATTCAAACCGTAAATCTGACTCAAAAATGCGATGGGTTATGCTTGCATTAATTGATTAGTGATAGAATCCTATGCCTATTAAATTTCTCTGATCAGCATGTAATGTTATTTATGCCTTGGATATACACAAGGTTTATAGTTTTATTTGTAACTCGGTAATGCAGGATTTTGTAGCCTTCTCACAACTATATTTATGCTATACTTAAATCTAGCTACTGACTATTACTGGGTGACATCCTGCCTGCCCATGCATTATTTATCTGGTTAAGGAGCATACTTACATCAAGTAATCAGCAAGTCCTGTACAGACTCTTCTGTTTCCAGTTACATTTCTTAAGTTGCCAGTTCTCTTGGTTTGAGAACAATCAGCCTTCTGTGTCCTGCTAGATGGAAATTTTGCAAATTGGTTGTACTCTAATATGGAACAATCAGCCTTCTGGCTTTTTTTTATAGAAAGACTGTAAGGGTCCCTTACAGTATATATGTGAGCACCAGGATTTGACCCTGGTGGGTGGTCATGCCCCCACAACTTCAACACCCCACCAGGAGGTTGTTCTCGATTAGCCTTCTGGCTTTCTCCAGATGGAAAAAGGGAAATTATATTACCGTGAATCAGCTGATATACCGCAAAACTGAGACCTAAGCATCCTGATAATATTGATGATCTAGCTGAATCTGATAATTTTTCCTTAGTAGAATAATTTGGGAGTTTATCATTGGAATAAGGTGCTGGATCGAAAGGAACCTCTAGTTACTAATTAGGAGTATATATAAGATGGCACAGTGAAAAAAATATCAAAGATGATAGGATTGTTGTTTCCTTTTTGCCTTTTTTGCAAACGATTTCAGTAACTTTTTCCATGTTTTGCTGAAAATTGCAGAAACTTTGATATTTTATATTCCTCCAGCACCCTTCTTGTCTTTTTTTATCTGCAAGTAATCTTTTCTTTGCCTTCTCTCCAGCCTAACACAGTTGTGCATTTATTCTATACACCACTTTCATATGCTATCTCCGCTTGTTCACTGAAATGCGTGGAACTACTTATTAAGGTGCAGTGACTTGTCCCTTTAGAGCTCCTACCGTATAAAGTTTTTGAGAGGGAAGCTGTTGCATTTTTTTGGAACACTATCTTCAGCATTCTATATTATACATTCCATGTTTCAGGCTGGTGCTGATGTCAATGCTGGTAGGCCTGTAATAACACCATTAATGTTAGCTGCATCCTATGGCTTCGCCTGCGGCATCAAGTGTTTGTTGGAAGCTGGCGCTGATGCAAGTATTCGTGATGAAGTGAGTTTTTGCACTGCTACTTAAGTTTGTAGTTGTCACTCTTGTTGATCTTCTGAACTAGCTATGGATTGCTTAATGTAGCTGCAGATCTGTAGATTTTTAGAATGTTATAAGAGAGTGGCTAATAACACAGGTGAATTTAGGCCTTTTGAGGTGAATAAGGCCTTAAATGATGCCACAGGTTGCTATCTGGGGTTAATTCGGTCTTGTAAAGCATTGCTTTACTAGCCTGTTTTATGTATAGTTTTCGAGTTTTAATTAATTTTGGTCCATGAAAAGGGCTGAAGACTGTTACTTGAAAGAAATAAAGTGACTAGCCTGATAGGGACCAATATTGATTTTTGACTCCACAAGAGATAGTGTGCTGTACTGTTGAATTGAAATTTTTGGACAGTTATTATTGGGCTAGAAAATAGGTGTAAGATGGGAAGCTTTTCTTATCAGGCTTGAATATTAAAACAAAATTGATGTTGCACTTACGAACTAAGGTACTATTGTGAATTCTTTCTTAATCGGTAGAGTTCTTTCATAACTCTGAACTTTGGGGTAAAATGCCCCATACTGAAGGCCTATATCTGATCTCTCATAGAATGTTGCATCTAGCTAATACTGAAAGCAGCATGACGTGATCTCTGCTTACCACAGAAAAGAAAATACTCCCTCTGACCCATATTTCGGATGTATCTAGACATGTTTTAGGCTAGATACATCCGAATCTAGACAAATTTGAGTCAACTAATATGGGTCGGAGGGAGTAGCAAAATGATCGAAAGAGGCTTATTTAAGCATTCTTGCACCTGTTCACCCTTTAGACATGTCCAGGATATAATGAGAATCTGGCTACATACACTCATCTAGACATCCATATTCTTCTGTACATTTCTACGGTAATACATGCCCTGCACAATTGCCTATAATTCGTCATATTTTGAATCTCATAGTGATATGAGTATAAGTGCCTCGCTTCATTCTTCTGTTATTGCGTAACGGAAAACCAGGCTCTCCCTTGTTTATTTGTGAGATTTACCCTTGATATCCTTCTGAACAGCAGTTTGGTAGAACAGCAGCAGAAATCGCTTCAATGAAAGGATGGACGGACTGCGTTGAGATTCTTTCCTCTTTCACCTCCCCTGCAGGGACTGATGTAATAATTTAGCACGTGAACTAGTTGCAATATGTGAACTCAAGAGTAAATTTACATTTCATATTCTGTTTGACTTGCAATTGTTCATTTGATATAGGATCCTCTCGATGCAAATGATGGATGTGCTTTTAAAGAGCAAGGGGATGCTGCATTCGACAAAAATGATTATGCTGATGCGTTGGCTGTATATACCAAGGTATACTCTTGCATCATATACTTCTTCACTGGGTCTTCTGTGCACTTTACTTGCTTTTTTTTAGATTAAATGCTGCGTATTTTATTCAAACGCCAGCACTCTCAGTTGCCAATGAAGTATACAAAACCCCGGTGGATCACCCAACCAGGTCTTACACAAATTATTTTCTCAGCTAAACTTTGCTAACTAATACACTTGCTGATGAACTTTGCTAACTAATACACTTCTGGCCTAAAAGGCTAAGATGCTCCAAATTATAAAACAGTTGCACTACAAACAGCTGCATGTACAGACTGTTTATGCTTTGTATCCAAGACAAGAACGTGCTTTAGTTGGTTTGAATACAGCTCATTCGATCTATGGTGTGAATGGGCATTTGATGTCTGCAGGCAATAGAGGCTGACCCTGATGATTCAACCTTGTATGCAAAGAGGAGCCTTTGCTGGCTGCATATGAGTGAAGAAGACAAGGCTTTGGTTGATGCTTATACCTACAGAACTATGAAGATGGATCTATCAAATTCCTGCTGTGAGCAAGCAGCAGCTCTGTTACTGGTTGAGGTGAGCTGCAGCAGGGAGAGTTTCATAGCATTCTGTTTTTCATACTCTGGTGTATTCCCTGACCATGCACTAATGTTTGCTTGTTTAGGAGTATGCACAAGCATGCAGATCACTCCTGTCGGCATTGAAATTGGACTTAAGAATTGACGATCTGGACTGAAATTGAACATCAGAAGCGAATCTAGCGATGACCAGCCGGTGAAGAAACTTGGTAACCTCTTCTCTTTGCTTTAATTCCTTGCTTCCCAATGTTTGCTTGCTCGGATTGCTCATGGAAGGTTGCTGTTTTGATATGTTGTTGAATGGTTACATGTCTTCTGAGTAGTGTATGTCCCTCATGTGGAGCACGGTTGTAATGGTAGTGTTAATATTACTTTGTAGATTAAAACTTGCAGGTACTACTGCATCTGCTGAGATTTTGGTGTGGCTCTGTGTCTGTCTTTTATTCGGGACCTGCATTTTCTTTGGAGCTTGCCCATGTTTTGCGCAAGAAAAACCAAAGTGGACTGAGATGTACTATCTAACATAGATAAGCAACTGGAGATGTATCTATCGCCTAACATAGTCAATACTCGACTGCACGTGTGAGGGGGCTGTGGTACTGCTAGATTACGACTTTTGTTTGGTTGATGCTTCACACAGTTTTTTTTTTGACGATCAACGGGAGGGGGTCACCCCCTACCTGAAATTTTATTGAAAACACCAAGAGCTGAGGCAGCTCCCCAGAAAACAGTCCGGAGATTACAAGTAGGGGGAGAAGCAAAGAGAAACAAATCAAAACAAAACACTACAGAAGAAGAGGAAGAAGAGGAGAGCGCTACAAGCGCTAACAACTAATCTGGCCAGTCGTCCTTCCAACGCTGGAAGGCAAGCTTCTCTTCGAACTTGGCTCTACGAGCCCATAGGTTACAAGCTTCCATACTTTGTTTGGCAACGACCTGAGTTGGGGTTTCAATGTCATCAAAAACTTTCCTATTCCTTGAAAGCCATATGCTCCATAGTGATCCGATGATTACCAGGTCCCATGCTTTCCTTTTTTGCGCACAACAGTTTTGTTTAGCCTCATCAAAGATGTTTGGAAGGTCCTGAATATCAGCAAGATCAATCCCAAAAAGTGAGAGAATTTGCTTTGTTCGGCTGCACTCAAGCGCAAAATGCTCTACCGTCTCCTTTGTGTTGCATTCAAAGGGACAATTTTGTTTCACACAGTTTTGTTTCAGAAGATGTTCCATGAAAAAGAAAATCCAATGAGCGTTTCTTCCCCATATCACAGGGCGACTCCTGTCTTGCACGTTTTATTACGAAGCCGTTCTTCCCCATATGCCTTTCTTCTCTATAAGAGCATCTCCCGCAGTTTTAGTTGTCATTTTCCCTTGTAAAAAAGGGCTCGGGGCAGGATTTTAGACCCATGTCTGCCACTGTGAATGGTGGCAAAAGTATCGAAGTAACAATTTATTAGCAAAAAGTATCTACTGAGGAACATGGTTTTACCTGTGGCACTTAATTTTTTGACTTACATGTATGGATTGTGCCTTGCTTTTTGGGCTGGGAGATATCTAGTTCCTTCTTTAGCTCTGTTGTTTATGTGGTATAGTGAACGGGTGCCCAATACGACCCCTTGATGTGTCTCTTGACTGCTTTTGTATGTATTTTTGCTTCTGTATTTAGTATTGATAGAATTGAGCTGTGAAAAAACTAAAACAACTGATTCCCATGAATCTATTTATGTCATTACAGGCCTGGGAGCGCATACTGGATTTGGATTACAATGCTACAAAAACAATACAAACCTTACACTTAAAGGAAGACCGAGTCAAGTCTATTCAGTATACAGTCTAAGGGCTCGTGGCACCAGAATCTGCCCAATTTTGCTCATCTGGTATTAGAGTTACAGTTTTTGTGCTCATCTTGGCATGTGCTGCCAAAATGGCTAATACTTGCAGTATTCTTTTGACCAACTGGAGTACCAGCCCCTGGTACCATATGTTTGTCATTCAGGCAAAAGAAATGGGTAATTAGATCCTCCCAATATTTTTGTTAACGGATACTAGAAGATGTAGCGAAAGACCCTTGTGCTGCTCTTTTTTGTAAACATAGAGATTTGTGTCAAGTAAATGGGATTTTCTTTTTATATATACAGGTCATTGTTTCAGAGAAACCTGCGCCCTGTCTGAGAAAAATTCCTGGATATGTTTGGAATGCAGAATGATTGGTGATAAACAGGCTTTTCTTGGTTCCCATTTTGCAATTTACTCTGCATGGTACTTTTTCTTGGCTCCCATCGTTATGTCAAAATGGAATCACGTCTTGAATTATGTAGCTTTGCATGGCTGTCCTCTCTGCTGTGCCAACCTGAACCTTGCAGAAGTATAATGCGATGGCATTTCCCTTGTATTTTCAGATATCTACACTACAGTACAAGTCAAGGCCCTGCTTGCTAGTAGTATCATTAGCTACCATGTCGGCGATCAAAGAAGATGAAGGCTGTGAAAGAGAAAGACAAGTCAATGAACAAGTTAACGAGACACGTTATTCGATGGCAGGATAGGGATTAGGTGCAGTGGCAGTCTGGCGGTACGAGGATTCGGCAAGCCCCAAGAAAAAACCCAGTGATTGTTCTTTTTAAACCCCAAAACCAGTTATTTCATATATCAAGAAAATGCCGTGCCAAAGCATAAGAAGATGCCTCAGTGTCGCAATTCCTGAATCGAAGACACAAAAACTACATGAAAAATATGGCTCAATTGCACCATTTTCTATGATTAAAAGGAAAAAAAATAGCGACAGTAAGTAGACACATGAAAAAAAACATAGCCAAAATAAAAAAGAAGAACCCCTGCAGAAGAAGAAGAAGAAGAAAAAGAAGAAGAAGAAGAAGAACGGATATGTCCATATCCAATTAGACCATGTACGATGCAGAGTGCTTATAGAAATAAGCCAAACAAAAAAATTACAACCAACCTATAGGAGAAATGTCTAGTTAGACATCTATTTTGTATAAATAATAATCACCAGTACTTGGTAAAAGGCTGGTTAATTTTTCTAAGCACCCCATATCATCATATGCACTTTGCATTTGACATGCCTTAGAGCATCTCCACCGGCGTCACACAACCCGACCCCCAATCGAGTTAGGGGGTGGAGGCCAAAGTTTGGAACGCATCGGCAGTCCCCAACCGTTGCTGGCAGATTGGGCCGCCCACCAACCTGTCTGGCACGCCCTTGCCGCCCGACAACCAGGGTTTGGGCTAGGCTAGGCTGGGCTGTCGGCAACAGACGCCACGCGGGAAAGGCAATGCTGGACCCTTCTTGCTAGCGACACAAACCGTCTGTGATGGCTTGCCTCCCGACGGTGTGAAGTGGCGCTGCCGCCGCCGTTTCCCACCAACTTTTCTCCTTCCCGCCTGTTTCAGCACCATTTTCACGCCTGTTCTGGCCGTTTCCTGCGGTTTTCAGCGGGTTCTCGCCACTTTGTGCGAACTTTATCGCTAGAGCGGAAGCTCAGTTATAAATAGGGCCGAGCTCGTGGAGGAGCGATGCACCACCAGACCTCGAAACCAACCATGTTTGGCCATCGTCTTCCTTTCACTCACGCACGTGATTTCCTGCACAACACAATTTAAAACAAAGGATTGCACATCTTTGCAATAATTAGTTATTAGTAGCAAGACCAAAGAGATTTTTGGTCATTTATTTGACTAAAAATGCCATTTAAACACGAAGAAAATGGCTATTTTCACAGTCATCAACTTCTCTAAAGCTCATACCTTGATCGTCCTCGAGCAAAAAAAATAACAAAACCATAAAAAACTCAACGTTTAAACTGAAATAATAAGAGGATGAATTCACTTATGGTCGGTAGTCATATGTATCAACCACTTCTTCCATTTGAAAAGCTCATCGAAGTTAGAGAGGTACCAAGAATACTATACAAGCTTTGATAATACAAATAGAGTTTGATAAGTATAAATAACTAGAAGCGTAAGAATCATTCCAATTTCTTTAGTTAACTCTCAGCTTGCCAAGAAACACTAGAATATTTCATAATAGCAAAAATAAGTAAGAGAGATCATGTCCTAAGTAGCATACCATTGAAGTGTTTTATTGACGCCCACGTTAATAGATTGAGACTATCAAAACACTAATATTCTAATCATTATCTTTCAAGAAAATTTATAGAGTAGTAACGAGACCATGACAAAGACTATTTTGTGTGAATCTTTATTTTTTCAAAGGTAATTCTCAACAAGGATCATTGTGTGATTCTTTCAGCACTGGTTTGCATAGCCTTCAAGAGTACAAATACTTTTGACCAATACGGTAACATATGCTACCCATGTCGTCAACTCATAGCCGAAATCAGGGGTTATACCAATGATCGTTAGTAGGCTAGCGGAGTTGTTGGCATCGAAAGTTGTGCATAAGAAAATATAAACCCGTCTTGCATTCATTGTTTAGCTGAGGAGAGGGTGGAGCACGCTTTGCTGTTCTGCCCATTTGCGAGGGAGGTCTGTGTTGGATAGATCTCTCCCACGTTCAGGCCCAACGGCCCGAACGGAGTCCCTCATCGCGCCCTAATCGGGGGCGCCCAACCCTATCCATGGTTGTGGGCCCCTGTCGCCAGCGCGTATATAAAGAGGTGGGGGGGCCGGACGCACACGGTACGAGGTTCACCGTGCGCCGCAGCCCCCCACCAACACACCCACCGATCAGGGTTCGCGCTAGGCCGACGGGAAGCTCCGCCGCCACCAATCTCAACCACCCACGCTCACGTCGTCGCCCCTTTTCCCATGGCCAACGACGGCGGGTCTAGCTCCGGCACTGGCTCCGGAATCCCCTCCGGTTCATGCTTGTCAAGCCAAGGCGCAGGTAGTCTCTCTCTCTCTCTCTCTCTCTCTCAGATCTACGTGTTCGTCCACTACAGAGCGTCTACCAAGGCTAGGCTAGATCTAACAATGGTATCAGAGCTCTTAGATGCTAGCTTTCACGGTAGAGAAGCAAAAGAAAAAGAAAAACCCTAGATCCAAACTGTTGGGGTTCGTAGCATGGAAAACAAAAATTTTCTATCGCATACAAACAAACAAGCCAAGATCTATCTACTAGATTGTAGCAACGAGTCGATGGAATAACTCACCCTCGAAGATTCCAAAGTGTTTAACGAGAGCAGATTCTCGTGGGTGATGTAGTCGTACTCTTTCCGATCTCAAGATCGTGTAGACGATCCTTCCAGCGCCACGTTCCAGCAGCGCTCCCGCAGTCGGTCACACGTTCGGTACTCGACGAAGACCTTCCTCTCCCTTGTTCCAGCAGGCAGCGGAGGTTGTAGCACTCTCCTCGCGATTCCGGCAGCACAACGGCGTGGTACCGGAAGTAGAGGGGAGATCCCGCAGGGCTTCGCCTTAAGCCGGTGCGAGTATGGTGGAGCTTATGAGAGAGGCTATTAGTGGTCTAGTAATTAGACACACCAATTAGAGGGCTCTAAACCAATTAGAAGGCTCTAAACCGAATAGCTCTAAACCGGGGTCTAGATCTAGGGTTTAGTTTAGAAGATAGGAAACTTGTGTGTCTAGGAGGAGCCCTGCCCCTCCTTTTATGGGAGGGGGGTCTTGGCGCGCCAGGGGAGGGAGGGAGTCCCTCCCCAACTCGGCCTTGGGCTGGGCGCCGGCCTGGAGGAGTCCAACTCCTCCTCCAAGTTGATTCCAACTCCTCTTGCTTGTTTCCCACAGTTTCTTGTTTTAGCCGTTTGACTTTCAAACTGGACATTTGACTTTTCTGTTTTAGGATTCAATTTAATCCTATATTTGGGACAGCAAGAACACTTAGTACATGATGCAATCATTCCAATATGTAATGACACATTCATGTACCCCTTCCCCCCCGGAGTGCCGGACAATCCGGAACCTTCTAGAACATTCCCGATGAAAACACCGGAATCATTCCCGAACTCCGAAACGGGACTTTCCTTATATGAATCTTATTCTCCGGACCATTCCGGATCACCTCGTGATATCCCGGATCCCATCCGAGACTCCGAACAACATTCGGTCTCTTTCTCATAATACCATAACTACTCAAACAACGTCGAATCCTTAAGTGTGTCTCCCTACGGTTCGTGAATTATGCGGACATGATCGAGACACTTCTCCGAACAATAACCAATAGAGGAATCTGGAAATTCATATGGCTCCCACATATTTCTACGATTACTTTGCGATCGAATGAACCACTTACATACGATACCAATTTCCCTTTGTCTCACGATATGTTACTTATCCGAGGTTATGATCGTCGGTATCTCTGCATACCTAGTTCAACCTCGTTACTGATAAGTACTCTTTTCTCGTTCCCGTGATATGTGATCCCTTGTGACCAAGTCACATGCTTGCAAGCTAATTGGATGACATTTCACCGAGAGGGCCCAGAGTATATCTATCCGTCATGCGGATGGACAAATCCCACTCTTGATCCATGTGTTTCAACCAATACTTTCCGAACACTCAATGCCACCTTTATAGCCACCCTGTTACGGTGTGGTGTTTGATGACATCAAAGCATCCATCCAGTAAAGGTGATATGCATGATCTCATGGTCGAAGGAATTAGGTTACTATGTATCAGAAAGCATATAGCAATTGAACTATTGAAATGACTTGATCTTTATGCTACGCTTATCTATAGGAGTATGTCCATCACATCATTCTCCTAACGATATGATCCTGTTGTTAATAACATCTCTATGTTCATGATCAGGAAACAATGATCATATATTAACCAACAAGCTAGTTTAACAAGAGGCTTTACTAGGGACTCTTATTTTAGTTTACAAATCACACAAGTATTAATGTTTCCGGTTAATACAATTATAGCATGGTATGTAAACATTTATCATAAGTGTGAAGACATGATAATAACCACTTTATTATTGCCTCTTGGGCATATCTCCAACAGTCTCCCACTTGCACTAGAGTCAATAATCTAGTTTCGAACCTTTGTGTATTCAACACCTATGGCTTTACGGTGTTGTATGTACACGATTGCTAGTGGTCAACTGATCTCCGGATCTGACACTTCCAGGTCCGTGTGTAATTGCATGTCTTTGCGTCTCTACGCATCACTCATTCTCTAATGAGATGGCTTTGCATAAATTTGGTCTTTCGGTGTGACCTTTAGCTCTTTGGGGTTAAAACATGTTGATAATATTGTCGTACAATATATCTTCATAGTATTATCCCACTGTGAACTACACCTAGTTTGATAACAAACTACTTGACACAAATGCCCTCTTTTGCTGCTATAATAGCAGTCATATACTTAGCCTTTTGTTGTAGTATCTGTCACAATGTCTTAACTTTGGAACTCATCCAAATCCATTATGGAACTCACTTTCCATTATATTGTGCCACCCTTAGTTTAGTTTGAGATAAACTTAATTTGTACTTTGTGACAAAGCTAGTATCAATGTAGTACTTTTACAATGAACTAACCATCTATTTGTCACTTCTACAAATAATATACTCTTAGTTCTTCCAAAAGATCATAAGAATATCCTTACTATTGTCCAATGATCATCTTACAAATCATTCTGGTATATGCTCACAACATTTAGAGCATAGGACATATCTGGATTTGTACATATCACAGTATGATTGATATAAATACTCTTTGTGATTTCATACATCAAGTATCAATCTATACTTGAATCTTTGTTTCACTTACCAAGTGCTAATACACTTGAATATATCATCAACATTGAACTCTTTCAATCCTTTCTGTGCAACAAGAACCTCTCTTGTAGTTTCTATATTGAACTCATTCAATATCTTGTCTATGTACTTCTGGCACAACCATATTAGCGTCTATTGATGCCAAATATTTGGGTTTTGCCTAAGTCTTTCATCAGGATGAAATTCTTAATATGTGTTAATAAAAGATACATCTTTTCTAATCAACAATATGTCCTCCACATAATGTATTAGAAATATGTCTTAGCGCTCCCACTTAATTTCTTGCAAATGCAAGCATCTTCATTGTCTCCGATGAAATTAAACTCTTTTAACAGTTTCATCATAGTGAAGATTCCAACTCCGCTATGCTTACTTCAACCATTGAAGTTTGCATATGCTTTTTAGCATCCTTTGAATTAACAAAACCCTATGGACCGTGTTATGCACATGTCCTAGGTAACGATTCTATTAGAAGAACTTGTTTTGTTTATTCAACTACCATATAACAAAATTATATGTAGTGGTTGCTACATTAATCCGTCTAGACTAAATGTCACTATGAAAGATCAAAATCTTGTCATAGTCAACTTTTGAACATTGTTGTGAACTTTTTTCCCAACATGTCGACTATTTCATAGATGTGAAACATCCATGTCTATTTCTTTATAGATCCAGACACAACTATAAGGTCTTACACCTTTCTCGAGGGTCCTTCAAGTTCAAAACTTGATTTCTCGTGTATGGAACTATCACGGATTTTATGGCTTCAAGCCATTTTACGGAGTCAGGGCCCATCATCGCTTCTCTGCATGTAGTCGGTTCATTATTCTCAAATAATGATTCAACCCTCAAATCTTGGTATTTGATTGTTCATCCGACCTACTTGTTTCAATAGGAACTTGGATCTCCGTGACCACAACCTTTGAGGTACGTGAACCATGAGCATTGTTGCTGCCTCCGAAACACTTTTCGGCGCTGCGCAACTCTGCACATATAGCTAAGGTTCCTTTAACCTTATCAAAGTTTCTATTGTCCTCCCACTTAACTTTTCACGAAAAATTCCTTCTCAAAGAAACTTGACGTTTTAAGTGACAAACACTTTTGTCTCCGATGTTATGGAGGAGTACTTAACAGTTATTCGAAATAACATACAAAGACAGGTTCATCCGACTTTGGTTGCAAACATCTTTCTTATGCATAGCATACCAATGTTTAAGAAAGGACAACTTGGGTTTTATCCCAAACCATAACCTTATATGGTGTCATTTCAGCGGATTATGATGAAGCTCTTTTCAGTGGAAAAACGGTAATCTCTAAAGCTTTTAATCCTTAAAATACAATGGCAGTTTTATGAATTATACCTTTGATCTTACCATGTCAAACAAGGTTTAATTACATATCTCGAACGCTCCATACTCTTATGGTGTTTCGGGAAATGCAAATCCACGGAACGATTCCTTAAATCTTAGGTATTATGCTAAACTTGTAACTCAAATATCTTCCTTTATGATCTTTATCATAAACTGTTTATATTCTTGTTACAATGATTTTGCACTTCATCTTGAAAGTCTTTGAACTTTTCAAATGTTTCATACTTCATCCTTATTAAGTAAATATTCATATATTCACTCAAATTTTCGGAGAAAGCATATGAAGTTGAAATCCATCGCTCTTGACTACACATAACGGACTTCGTACAACAATATGTACAAGTTCCAATAAGCTAGTCATTCGTTCCCTTTTGGCCTATGAACGAAGTTTTAATTATCTCTAGGAAAGTTTCACAAGCGTCTTTTGATCAAAAATCAGAAGACTCCAAAATTCCATCCACATGGAGTTTCTTCATGTTATCTTTCCAATATAATTCAAACAGCGATGTCACTTCCTAAGTGATCTTTCAATCAATTTGTCTTTAGACATTTTTAGCACTTGTTTTATGGATGTGATTTCTCCAACGAGATTTGTGAATCATCCATCTTTTATGGATTACGGCAATTATTTGGACAACCCTTTTGTTCTCATAATACCTGATAAAACAAATCTTGAAGGCAAGCTTTGATGTTTTAACGAGCAACATAATAACCCTTTATTTGTTCTCGATGAACATCATCACATATTCTTTTGCTAGTTACTTAGGCCATTGTAGTTCATGAATTCTGTTGTTTCGTATGACGATTCATACCAACAAATTCAGTATCAAATACTTAAGAACCACATTGTTTAATAAGCAAAGAATATAGCCACAACATGTATATCATCTATATACTTAAACTGAACAATTCTAGTCTTTTCTTTTCTGCCATATATTTATGAGATTCTCTTTCAATATTTCCTTTTCTATTTGAAAGAATCTATCAATATCAATAGTGAAGTCATACATATGACATATAGTCCAAAGCGTGTATAATTAAATACCAATGTCTTTGGACTTGCACTTTGAAGTAGATCACCATCATCAAATATTTGGTGTTCTTTCAAATTCCTTTCTTTAGTAATCTCTTGGTGTAGTAAACATTTTACCTACATCAAATATTCACCCTTATCATGGAATGGTCCATGATCAAGCTACTGTTAGCTTGTAACGATGAATTTATGAGTATAATGTTGCTATCCAAAACCTTTTGGAGGATTAGGACAACAAGTGTCTCCAACCTTTTTGCAAATTCTCATCAAATATGAGAACATGACTTTTGCCATATTATACTCTATCATGTTGCAACCAAAACTTCGTTTCAGATATCACAATATCTTCCACACATCATGGTTTCTGAAACAACTCTTTCAGATCCTAGATAACCTTGATATTAAGGGAATCCTTTGAATATCAAGAATCATGGATACAAACATGATACTTATATACTAACACTTGGAATTGTTACTCTTGATTTAATACTAATTATTAAACTTCATGGAGTAACCGGAACTTACTGAAAGTTTGCAATAGGACTTTTAAGCTTTTAGATTAACACTTAAAACAATACGATACCAGTTCGTAAAGTAACTAACCAGAATTCTATAGTTCTATCATCTCAATTATAACTAAGCGCAAGGTGGTAAACGGATGCCAATGACTACAACAACTATGCAAATTCACTTTGATTTAGTTTATGATAAATTGAGTTCTAATTAATAATTAAATTAATCTAGGTGAACTCCCACTCAAAACAACATCCCTCACATTGTTTTAGTGATCACACGAACCAAATCCACTACATCAACACCGATCATCACGAGAGCTGATATAGTTTTAATGGCGAACAATCATCATGTTCATCATATCTACTATATGATTCATGCTTTGCCTTTCGGCGATCCGTGTTCCTGAGGCCATGTCTGTACATGCTAGGCTCGTCAAGATCAAACCTTAGCTTCCGCATAAGCAAATCTGGCTTGCTTACGTTGTATTCACCCGCGGAATCAAAGACACCCGATCATCACGTGGTGCTTCGAAGCAGCAAGCTTTGGCAACGGTGCATACTAAGGGTGAACACTTTAGAACTTGAAATTTATGTGCATGAGGGATCATCTTATAATGCTACCGTCGTCTACTAAGCAATACAAGATGCATAAAGGATTAACATCACAGGCAATTCATAATATGTGATATGATATGGCCTTTCTTCTTTGTGCTTCCGATCTCCATCTTCAAGCACGAATATGATCTCCATCATCACCGGCATAGCATCAAGGTCAATGACGCTTCTCCATGGTTGTCGTCCACCAGCTTCAACTATTACAACTATTTTGAATAGACACGCAGGTCTTAACAGAAATTAAAGACAACCATATGGCTCCTGCCGGTTGCCAACTTACAATAAGGAACATTGCATACATCAAATATAATCACAATCATGGCCATATCACATCACTGCACACCCCTGCAAAACAAAGTTAGACGCTTCTACTTTCTTTGCATATTTTACGTGGTTTGGGGCTTTCCATAAGTGTCGTTCTAACTTACGAACAAGAACCACAACATTGATACTAGCATTGTTGATTACCCGTTGTAAATTGGATCTTAACTATGCTAGGAGAAACAGGCACCCGCAAAGCCACTTATGCAATACAAGTTGCATGTCAAACGTGGAGCAAGTCTCATGAACGATGTCATGTAAGGTTAGCCCGGGCCGCTTCATCCCAACATACCGCAAGATGCAAAGTACACAAGAAGCAATCGACAATAAAAGCATCAACGCCCACAATGACCATTGTGTTCTACTCGTGCAACAGATCTACATATAGACACGGCTCTGATACCACTGTTGGGGTTCGTAGCATGGAAAACAAAAATTTTCTATCGCATACAAACAAACAAGCCAAGATCTATCTACTAGATTGTAGCAACGAGTCGATGGAATAACTCACCCTCGAAGATTCCAAAGTGTTTAACGAGAGCAGATTCTCGTGGGTGATGTAGTCGTACTCTTTCCGATCTCAAGATCGTGTAGACGATCCTTCCAGCGCCACGTTCCAGCAGCGCTCCCGCAGTCGGTCACACGTTCGGTACTCGACGAAGACCTTCCTCTCCCTTGTTCCAGCAGGCAGCGGAGGTTGTAGCACTCTCCTCGCGATTCCGGCAGCACAACGGCGTGGTACCGGAAGTAGAGGGGAGATCCCGCAGGGCTTCGCCTTAAGCCGGTGCGAGTATGGTGGAGCTTATGAGAGAGGCTATTAGTGGTCTAGTAATTAGACACACCAATTAGAGGGCTCTAAACCAATTAGAAGGCTCTAAACCGAATAGCTCTAAACCGGGGTCTAGATCTAGGGTTTAGTTTAGAAGATAGGAAACTTGTGTGTCTAGGAGGAGCCCTGCCCCCCTTTTATGGGAGGGGGGTCTTGGCGCGCCAGGGGAGGGAGGGAGTCCCTCCCCAACTCGGCCTTGGGCTGGGCGCCGGCCTGGAGGAGTCCAACTCCTCCTCCAAGTTGATTCCAACTCCTCTTGCTTGTTTCCCACAGTTTCTTGTTTTAGCCGTTTGACTTTCAAACTGGACATTTGACTTTTCTGTTTTAGGATTCAATTTAATCCTATATTTGGGACAGCAAGAACACTTAGTACATGATGCAATCATTCCAATATGTAATGACACATTCATGTACCCCTTCCCCCCCGGAGTGCCGGACAATCCGGAACCTTCTAGAACATTCCCGATGAAAACACCGGAATCATTCCCGAACTCCGAAACGGGACTTTCCTTATATGAATCTTATTCTCCGGACCATTCCGGATCACCTCGTGATATCCCGGATCCCATCCGAGACTCCGAACAACATTCGGTCTCTTTCTCATAATACCATAACTACTCAAACAACGTCGAATCCTTAAGTGTGTCTCCCTACGGTTCGTGAATTATGCGGACATGATCGAGACACTTCTCCGAACAATAACCAATAGAGGAATCTGGAAATTCATATGGCTCCCACATATTTCTACGATTACTTTGCGATCGAATGAACCACTTACATACGATACCAATTTCCCTTTGTCTCACGATATGTTACTTATCCGAGGTTATGATCGTCGGTATCTCTGCATACCTAGTTCAACCTCGTTACTGATAAGTACTCTTTTCTCGTTCCCGTGATATGTGATCCCTTGTGACCAAGTCACATGCTTGCAAGCTAATTGGATGACATTTCACCGAGAGGGCCCAGAGTATATCTATCCGTCATGCGGATGGACAAATCCCACTCTTGATCCATGTGTTTCAACCAATACTTTCCGAACACTCAATGCCACCTTTATAGCCACCCTGTTACGGTGTGGTGTTTGATGACATCAAAGCATCCATCCAGTAAAGGTGATATGCATGATCTCATGGTCGAAGGAATTAGGTTACTATGTATCAGAAAGCATATAGCAATTGAACTATTGAAATGACTTGATCTTTATGCTACGCTTATCTATAGGAGTATGTCCATCACATCATTCTCCTAACGATATGATCCTGTTGTTAATAACATCTCTATGTTCATGATCAGGAAACAATGATCATATATTAACCAACAAGCTAGTTTAACAAGAGGCTTTACTAGGGACTCTTATTTTAGTTTACAAATCACACAAGTATTAATGTTTCCGGTTAATACAATTATAGCATGGTATGTAAACATTTATCATAAGTGTGAAGACATGATAATAACCACTTTATTATTGCCTCTTGGGCATATCTCCAACACAAACTCCCTAAAGTGCGCCTGCCCTATGGCCGCGCCGTTCCTCTCGATCTAGATGGGCATCCCTAGTGGAGACATCTAGAAGAAGAACAAACCCCCCTTCGGGGGCAAAGCAAAGTCCCAAAAGAATCCCCAAAGAGAAAGATCCCCAGATCCCGCATGAAAATGCTAAGTCACGTTCCTCCCCAGATCCAAAAGAACACCCCAAAAGAAAACTTCAAAAAAAAGGGGGCCGCCGTAGCCGCCGGCAGAGGGCATCTCCTCTGCGCCGTTTGACGGTGGTGTGCCCACCCTAGGGTGGACACACCGCTGCCAAAGGGGGCAGGGGGACGCCAGGCCTTCTCCCTCGCTCGTCGTCACTGGAGGGTAAGGAGAAGGTGGAGAATGGGCAAGAAAAGGAAGGGGGGAGGAGCTCGCGCGCCGGGTTTTGAGGGAGGGGACCGCCGACAGTGTCGGGAGGCGCCGCCTCGCCTGCACCAAGCGGCTCAGAGAGTGGGGCAGACGGAGGGGCGCGCCGCCGCCGGTGCCGTCGCCGCGCGGGGCAGCCACCTCGCGTCGCCTCCACTAGCTAGCCCTAGGCGGCCGCGTGAGAGAGTGAGAGGGAGGGGCTCGCCGGCCGGCGCCATCGCCGGCAGGGCGGCCTCCTCACCTCGTCTGTTAGGGTGCGCGCCGCCAGAGAGAGGGGTCGCGGGGGGAGTAGGGGGGCGAATGAGAGGTCGGGTTCCAGGGGGCGTCGGGTGGGTGGTTTTGTTCCTCCTATCGGCGCGCTGGACCGTTCGATCAGAACCCTAGCTCACGAACGGTCATGATGGAGTGGCGCGGGCGGTGCGGGCAGTGGCGGGCCAAGCGGGCTGGCCAACTGGGCGCTGGCAGGCTTAGCTGGGCCGCCTGCAGGCCGCTGTGGACCGCAGCACGCGGGCGCTGCAGAGCTTAGGCGCGCGCGCGAGCAGGGGCTAGCGCGGCGCGGGCGCTGGCGGGCCAAGTGGGCCTAGCTCGCGCTGGGCTGGCGGCGGCAGATAGCGGCAGCGCGCTGGCAGGCTGCTGGGCTGCTGCTTGCCAGCCAAGGTACTGGCTCAGTAGGGCGATTTTTTTTTACAGTTTTCTGTTTTATTTTATTTTTTACAGAATTGTTTTTTTAATTGTTTTGAGCAATTTTTGCATAGTTTTCTCTAGTCATTTTACTTTTATGTATATTTTGACTAGAGAACGTTACAAAGGCAGAATTTTTTCTGTAAAGTATGAGTTTTATGAAAGTCATTATTGAAGGTTTCCGCTGCAAATAGTTATTTTAAATTGCAAATGTATGGTTTAAATTGCAACAATGCAATAAAAGTTGTTTAAATTTTGACATAAAGATGTGATTAAAGTGATTATGTCTCATGCTATTAATTGACCAACGTTATTAATACACATGACCATAATCTTTTCCCATTAAGTATTAAAGGTGCATTTAAATTTATTTCTGCCCAACGGTGATGTAATTTTAAATAGCACGAAACGATTGCATGCTTAATTTATACCAACGTTGAATTAACGCATACAGTTGTTTTCCTTGGTGATCTCACATCTTTTGTGATTTTCAGGAGGTCTCAATCTCATGGCATGTTTGAAGGACATCCCGCTCCTAAGGGGGGACAACTACTCCGAATGGAGGAAGAAAGTTGATTTGGCGTTCGTATGCGCCGAAGTGGATTGGGTGGTTGACACCAAGCAACCAGTCAAGCCCGCTGACCCGGTCAGGGGAGCTGCTGAGGAAAGTGTTGACTTTGAGAAAAGGAAGAGGGACCATGCTCCATTGGAGCTGGCCTACTCGATTGATAACCAGAAATGGGTGAACGCCAACAAGAAGTGTCTGGCCTTCGTAAAGAACACAATTGAGAACGCAATAGTGGGCTCAATTGGAGAGTGTGCTACCGTGGGCGAGTATCTCGCCAAGATAAAGAGCCAGTTTACTGGCTCTTCAAAGATGTATGCGACCCAGCTGTTAAAGCAGCTGGTTACTGAAAAGTATACGGGAGGACCCCACGGAATAAGAGAGCACATCTTGAGGATGTCAAACATGGCAGCGAAGCTCAAGCCCATGGATGAGGACCTCGAGCTAAAGCCAGCACTCTTGGTGCACCTAGTGATGGCCTCACTTCCACAGCCTTTTGAAAACTTTGTAATAAACTATAATATGTCCCTGAAAAGTGGGACATAGAAAATACCATTGGGATGTGCTCCCAAGAAGAGGAAAGGCTGAAAGGCCTTCACGGCGGTTCCCTGAACTTCGTGAAGGACAATAGGAAGAGAGGCTTCACAGGCGGCAACCATGATGGCTCACCCTCCAAGCCACATGGCAAGGGTCCAATGCAGCACCAGTACCAGCATCACCAGTCCACCCCTGGGGAGAAAGATCAGTGCCATCACTGTAAAAAGCCGGGCCACTACAAGAAAGACTGCCCGATTTGGCTGAAGTACATCATGGCCAAAAATGGTAAATATATTGTTTCTTTTGTTAATGAATCTCTGTATGAAAAGTTTACTAGATCCACTTGGTGGATTGATTCTGGTGCAACTGTTCATGTTGTCAACTCTTTACAGGGGTTCCATTCGACAAGGACCACGCCAAGAAGAGAAAGACACATTGAAGTGGCGAATGGAATAGAAGCAGAAGTGGAGGCCATTGGTGACGTCCCTCTGGAGTTGGCTGATGGCTCTTTCCTTTTGCTCAAAGATGTGCTTTTCGTTCCCTCATTACATAGAAATTTAATAAGTGTTTCCTGTTTGGACAAAGATTCTTACGAATGTTATTTCGGAAATGGCAAGTGTGCCATTTGGTTGAAAGACGAATGTGTGGGTGTTGCTACATTATTTGATAAGTTATATTTGTTATCCCTGCATGAGAAAGTTCTTTCTGTGTGTGATGTGAATGAAAAGGTTTCCTTGTCGAACAAAGAACAAAAGAAAAGAAAGCGAACTCTTGACTCATCGAAACTATGGCACTATAGACTAGGCCATATTTCGAGGGGAAGAATAGAAAGCCTCGTTAAAAATGACATTCTTCCTCCGTTAGAGTTCTCCGACATAGAACAATGCATAGATTGCATTAAAGGAAAGTATGTCAAACAAATTAAAAGGGTGCAAACCGAAGCATAGCTACACTAGAAATAATCCACACGGATATTTCTGGACCGTTTCCGGTGAAAAAGTGTGGATGGCTATGATTCATTCATAACATTCACGGATGATCACTCCCGGTATGGTTTTATTTATCCAATTAAAGAAAGATCTGAAGCATTGGATAAATTTAAAATTTTCAAAGCTGAAGTAGAAAATCAGCACGATAAAAGAATTAAAATAGTTCGGTCCGATCGTGGGGGGGAGTACTACGATCGGCATACTCCATATGGTCAAGTACCAGGACCCTTTGCAAGGTTCCTACAAGAAAATGGAATAGTCGCCCAGTATTCTATGCCGAGCGAACCTCAGCAAAACGGAGTAGCTGAAAGGCGCAACCGTACCCTTATGGATATGGTGCGCAGCATAATGAGCTATTCCACCCTCCCATTGGGACTGTGGATGGAGGCGCTTAAAACCGCCATTCGCATTCTCAACAGAGTACCAAGTAAGTCGGTGCCCAAAACACCGTATGAATTGTGGACAGACAGAGTCCCCTCTCTGCACCACTTGAGGGTCTGGGGGAGCCCAGCTGAGGCAAAAGATTTCAATCCAAACATTGCAAAGTTAGACCCCAAAACAGTATCTTGCCATTTTATTGGCTATCCAGATAAGTCAAAAGGCTATCGTTTCTACTGTCCCGACAGATACACAAAGTTTGTAGAAACGAGACATGCAGTCTTCTTGGAGGACGAATTGATGAGGGGGAGCATGGTAGCTAGGAAAATTGATCTTGAGGAGAAGAGGGTGCATGCACCTAATCCGATGATTCAGGATCCATTTTTCTCGCTACCTGTTGTGCCACCATCTACAACCCCTGAGGTTGTGGTGCCGGCACCTGTTGTGACTCCACACGTGACAACAATGGGCGAAAGTCCGGAACCTGTCCATCAGGAGCCACCTGAACCCACTGTTGAGCACGAAAGGGAGCCAGAACAGCCACCTACTGTAAATGTGCCAGAACCCGAGGCAAGAAATGAGCAAGAGTCTAATGAACTCAGACGGTCTAAAAGAGAACGAAGACCAGCCATTTCCAAAGAAATCTACAAAGTTTACAATGTAGTTCATATGGAGGGCGATCCTACCTCATATGAAGAAGCCATGAGTAGCCCTCACTCAGCCAAGTGGGTGGAGGCAATGGAAGATGAAATGAAATCGATGAGTTCCAACAATGTTTGGGACTTAGAGGAAATTCCCAAAGGAGCCAAAACAGTAGGATGCAAGTGGGTCTACAAAACAAAGTATGACTCCAATGGGAATGTAGAAAAGTACAAAGCTAGACTCGTGGCAAAAGGCTTTACGCAAAGAGAAGGCGTAGATTACAATGAGACTTTTTCTCCGGTCTCATGTAAGGACTCCTTCAGAATCATCATGGCACTAGTTGCACATTTTGATTTAGAGTTACATCAAATGGATGTCAAGACGACATTTCTAAATGGAGATTTAGAAGAAAATGTTTACATGAAACAACCCAAGGGTTTTTTCATGGAGGGGAAGGAACATATGGGATGCCGCCTAAAGAAATCCATTTATGGGTTAAAGCAAGCCTCTAGGCAGTGGTATTTAAAGTTTAATGATACCATTAAAAGATTTGGATTCAAATAAAATGTTGAGGACAACTGTATTTATGCAAAGTTCAAAAGTGGGAAATATATTTTCCTAATTATATATGTGGATGACATTCTGCTTGCTAGCAGTGATGTTAGTCTACTACTAGAAACAAAGAAATTCTTGTCATCAAACTTTGACATGAAAGACCTTGGTGAAGCTTCTTATGTTTTGGGCATAGAAATTCACCGAGACAGAAAGAAAGGAGTGTTAGGACTGTCGCAGAAAGCGTATTGTGAAAAGATTTTAAAGAAATACAATATGCATGCGAGTAATTCAACACCTGCTCCCATAGTCAAGGGCGACAGTTTTGGGAAATCCCAATGTCCAAAGAATCAATATGAGATCGATCAAATGAAGTCAGTACCATATGCTTCGGCTGTTGGAAGCTTACAGTATGCACAAGTGTGCACTCGCCCTGACTTAGCATTTATCACCGGGGTACTCGGTAGATATCAAGAGAATCCAGGCATAGAGCACTGGAAGATGGTAAAGAAAGCTTTAAGCTATGTGCAAGGCACAAAAGGCCTCATGCTAACATACAGAAGATCTGATTCCCTAGAGATAAAAGGGTATTCAGATGCAGATTTTGCGGGAGATAAAGACGACCGAAAGTCCACGACAGGGTATGTCTTTACTCTCGCAGGAGGTGCTATTTCGTGGAGAAGCGCCAAACAGTCGATAGTTGCATCATCTACGATGTATGCAGAATTTATAGCATGTTATGAGGCCATGGGACAGGCGTTATGGTTAAAGAAATTCTTACCCGACTTGAAAGTGGTTGACTGCATCAGCAGGCCACTAAAGATGTACTGTGACAACGAGCCCGCAGTATTCTATGCTCACAACAACAAGTTGAGTAATGCTTCAAAGTCTATAGATATAAAGTATTATGTTGTGAAGGACAAAGTCCAGGATCAAACTATAAGTCTCGAGCATATAAGGACAAAGGATATGCTTGCGGATCCGCTAACGAAAGGCTTACCACCCAATGTGTTCAAGGAACACATAGCCGGCATGGGTTTAACGGGAAGCCTATCACTCCTGGACTAAAGAGGCCCAAAAGTAACAGAATTTGTTTCAAAACATGAAGGTATATAGTGGTTGTCTGATTCCATCGGCAATTGAGCTGAGACGATGAAACATGCTCTATGTATCATTCTGTGATGAAATAAGTAAAGTATAAAGTTAAAAGTAAAGTCGAGATCTAGGGGGAGAATGTTGGATAGATCTCTCCCACGTTCGGGCCCAACGGCCCGAACGGAGTCCCTCATCGCGCCCTAATCGGGGGCGCCCAACCCTATCCATGGTTGTGGGCCCCTGTCGCCAGCGCGTATATAAAGAGGTGGGGGGGCCGGATGCACACGGTACGAGGTTCACCGTGCGCCGCAGCCCCTCACCAACACACCCACCGATTAGGGTTCGCGCTAGGCCGACGGGAAGCTCCGCCGCCACCAATCTCAACCACGCACGCTCACGCCGTCGCCCCTTTTCCCATGGCCAACGACGGCGGGTCTAGCTCCGGCACTGGATCCGGAATCCCCTCTGGTTCATGCTTGTCAAGCCAGGGCGTAGGTAGTCTCTCTCTCTCTCTCTCTCTCTCTCTCTCTCTCTCTCTCTCTCTCTCTCTCTCTCTCTCAGATCTACGTGTTCGTCCACTACAGAGTGTCTACCAAGGCTAGGCTAGATCTAACAGTTTGGACTGAGATTAAGAACACATTGATAACTCCAAATTTTACAGCTCTTTGGTCCATGGTGCATGACTTTGCCATACCAAAGTTTCAGTTTGTCCTCCGCCACTGACTGATGGTTAACGCCGATGCTGCTCTCTTCGCTTCCTCAGGCAGCATGGATGCGGAGTCTACCTTGTGGATTGTAGCGACGGTCTACCTAACATCTCAGACCCTAAACTTGCTGAAGCCACGACGGTGAGGCCAGCATTGGCCTTTGCACGAAAAGAAGGCCTTGGAAGCTTGGTTCTTGCAATTGACTGTTTGTCTTTGGTCAACCGAGTGGGATCATCGTCTCGTGATAGATCAAGGTGTGTTCCAATTGTTGAAGACATCAATTCCTGTTCTGTTGTTCATGTCAATCATTCCAGAATAATGTCGCGCACTGTTTAGCGCATTCTTGTGAGTCCTCTAGTAGGCCGGTGTGGCGTGGTGTGCATCCGGCAGGCAATCTCTAATGAACTTGTTGTTGAGTGATCAATAAAACTCACACGTTCTCTTAAAAAAAAACCAATGAACGAACAAATAGGAGCTCGCTAGCAAGCGTCACCACCCTCTGTACTGTACACCACCCCTCACGCTTCCCGCCTTTTTCCATTCCTCATCTCCCGTTCCCCGCCCACTCCGCCTCGAGCTCCTTGCCAAACCCTAGCTTTCTCGATGCTTCCATCCCATCCAGAGCTCAGGATGCGGCAGCTCCGCGCCTGCATGGTCACATCCCGGCAGCGGATGAAGCTCGGGAGACTCACGCTTTCCAAGGATGACTGGGCGGTCCTGCAGACGCTCAACGACGCGACCGCCGGCGACATCCCCGCTGTGAGGAGTAAGCACCCCCTCCCCATCCCCTCCCCCGCCGCGGATCGGGGTATGGTGCTCGTGGATCTGACGAGGTTTCTGTTTTCCGGGGGTGTTTGTACATGCAGAGCTCGCGAGGCAGCTGAGGAAGTCGGGGAAAGGCTTGGAAGAGGCGCTGGCGGCGGTCAAGCACCGGCCGTACGCCAGATGTGGGCCGCTCCACATGGCTGCGTGGGCTGGCAGGCTGGAGATGTGCAAGTTCCTGATCGAGGATCTCCGCCTCAACGTTAACGCCCCTTCCGATGATGGTAATTTATCTGTTGCTAATGCTAGCACCGTTTTGACCTCGCAGTGCTGGATTGATTCAGAGATGCAGAGTGGAATTTCACGGAGTGATGCTGAAAGCTTCTTGCGAGTGACTCGGTTTTTGTTTGGGAACACATGAAAACCGGTTGTTTTAGAGTGATGACATTGGTAGTTTTTTTTTTTGAAGCTCTGAAATTCTGCAAATGCTGATGCTGCTCAAGGACGCCTTTGTTTCTTAGGAGGCTGGACCGCTGGAGGGCATGACCGGATCACCACCTATCATTTTCAGTTTTAAAAACAAACCTAACTACTAATGTTGCAAGCAATCATCACTTTCGTTTATGTTGGTCTTAATGGGTGGGATGCCCCTGAATCTTTTTGTGACTTTGTAGTTTTTGCAGTAAAGCAGGGAGGTATTTCTGTTTTCCTGAGAAAGTGTTTCAGGTAGTTAGCTTCTGTGAAATCCATGCTGAATTCGTGGATCTATAAAACACAATCTTTGGAGCATGGACACCAATGGTAGCGAATGTTTTTGCTCTTCGATTTAACTCATATGTAGCACCTACTTGCGTGATGTTTTAGTATTCGCAGGTTCAGCTCTTTTTTATCTATCGCTTGTTGTTGGTTGGAAGCACAGATTGTTGATCATTCTGATCAAATGTTGGTCATTCTTGTGCCTCTTGCTAGGTACAACGCCCCTATCATATGCAGTAGACGGTTGTGGATCTACATCAGTTATAAGTTTTCTTCTAGATCATGGTGCTAAGCCAAACAAAGCAAATCGAAATGGGATCACCCCACTGCATTTTGCTACAATGACAGGTTCATTTTTGCCCCTGCATATGTTCCTTTCTGTTTTTTTTTTTAAATCTATGGCGCTGTCTTGGGGGCTAGAGCTCATGGTGGTGAACTTGCCCACCTGCGTCTGAGTGGCAGGGTGCTATCCGCCTGAGAAAATTGCAGAGAGGTCTCATCTCCTACCTAAACAACGTACAGTTAAGGGAGGGATCCATCTCCCTTTAGCCAAGTTCTTATTACCTGCAGCTTTATTCATCATGCCTGATCTGTTCTGCTTCATATTAACCCAAAACTGGTTGTGATGTCTGTCCTGCAGTAAATTTCAGATCTTAGTTTTTTTGTCTTCCACATTGTACTTTTGTAGTGATTAACTAAAGGTGGCGACAATAACGTTTAGTTAGCGATGCATCTTTTGGGCTAATAGTTAGTGTGGTCAATCCAGAGACAATAGAAACCATTGTCATTTGATATTTTATTTATTCAGATAGCTAGTTCAACAGTATGTGATGCACATAAAATTTTCCCTCCAACAAAACACATAAGTACAGTAGAACAATACTCAATGTAGGGCTTAAAATGCCTGTCCTTGGACTAGGAAAACAATTTTCGTCTAGCTGGTTGGGTACAGTCAGGTATTTTTCTTTTGTTTGTTGTGTTTCTTATGCTTAACCTTCGGTCTGGATCAGGTTCTGTTGATTAGCTGCTGAACGTTTAGTTAGCTATACAAAAGCCTTTCTAGGTCCTACCTACGTTGCGATAATTTTCCCAGTTTGCTTGCTGCTTGTTTGAATATTAAGCGCTTGGCCGTGGTTATATTTTACTTACTAAACATATACGTAATAAAAAAATACATGGTGGCTTTCTAATTTCAGTCAACAAAAGCACAAGGAAAAATACGATCTAATCGTAAATGCTGCCTGCCAAAAAAGACAGTGCTTGTAAAGATTTTGCAGTTTCATTAGCATTCCCACACACGTAATAAGCTACTAAATTGTTCATCCAGGCACACATAACAACTCAGAGTCAGCCAGGTTATGGGCAGCTAACACCCGAGGTAGTAAGCTATCTTTCATATTCTTTTTAGTGTATCCTGATGGTAATGTGACGTGAGCATTTTCATTTATTTTATCCAGATACCTGTGAAATAGCAGAGTTATTATTGTCCAGGGGAGCATATGTTGACCCTATGTGCGAACAAGGAACACCACTACTCATTGCTGCTAAAAAGGGAAATACGAGAATGTTGGAAATTTTGTTAAGGCATCAGGCAAATGTAATAATTATTTTTTCTCATCTTTGGGTTGCTATTTCTGATCAATATTATGTGTTGTGTTCGGTGCAATATTCCCTTCAATATAGCTGCGAAAGTCATGGTTGGATGAATGCAACTGGGGCTTAGCAGTGTTCTTATATAATCTCCCCTTTCCCAACCCTGGCTAATCCAAAGATTTGGTCCTGCCAAGGTGGAATGGCTGTTATTTTACTTCCTTGACCTGGCTGAGCCAGGACTTCTGTTTTACTGACTGGCTCTAATATTATGACTCTTTGTGGTCTTTACTTATTTTATCATGTATAATTTGTTCATTTAACTGTGTGCTAGATGATAGCATTGTTAGATCATGATTCTTGTGAGTACTGGCATTAAGGTAGGTCGTGTTGAGACCGAATTATAGCTTAATCAACTGTACCTGTGTTGCGGTGCTCACCTGTCCTCTCTGCTTAGTGCTTATTCGACCTTATCCGCATGACTGCTTACTTCCTGGCCACTCATAGGTACTGGGTAGGCTATGGGCGACTTTACTCAGATCTTAGCGATTATGGAGCTTAGGTGATGGCTGTGCTGCTTGATTGTTTATTTGATCCCTGTGCTGGATAGTTGCATAAGGAGCTTTATTGTACAAGATGGAGCTGAAAAATGTTGGGAGTGTACTAACTAGTTAACAAGCCGGCCGTGCATCTGCATGGGCTATGTATAAATATCTTACACTAATATTTTGTTACTGTTTATCATAGAGTGAGCTTAGACATTTAATATATACTAGTTAAAGCGAACTCTATCTACCAACTAGTAATGATGTGTTTACCTCCTAGGAGGCGTGTAACAAACTCTATCTACCTTTTCAATGAAATAATACACAAAGAGTCCTTTGCATTTTCTCGAAAATATATATACTAGTTAGAGCGAACTTAGAAATATGTATATCTTTTTCTTTTGATATGCATGACTGATTTTATCTCAAAACTGGAAGTGGTTGCATAATGCATCTCATTACTGCAACTCGACTTGATATCCCATTCTCATTTGATTTGGGATGTTATAATAGATCTACATTTCTAGGCTTTTATATTTCTCTTAGGCCTTGTTTGGTACTAGAGTATTTGTGGGGATTAGAGGGGATAATCCCCACTAAACCCTAAATCCCCACTTACTTCAAATAGTATGTTTGGTTCTAGAGTATTTGACTGATTCAATCCCCCCTAATCCCCACTAATCCCCACTAATCCCCAAGTTCTAGTGTATTTTTCTTCAAATCCAATACACTACTCCTACCTAGTGGATTGGTGGGGATTGGGATTTTGTGGGGATTAGAGAGGTTTCGGTGTAGGTGGAGGTTTCACCCAATCCCCTTGGGGATTATTCCCTCTAATCCCTACTAAGACACTAGTACCAAACAAGGCCTTAGCAGGTTAATTGAGTGGGTCGGGATCGGCACACACTGTATAATATTATGTTCATATTCCTTATCATATGAAATTCAAACCATAACTCTGACTAAAAAATTTCTGAAGGATTATACTTTCACTAACCGATGTCTGGTAAATCCTATCCTTATTAAATTTCTCCGTTCGAAATGTAATGTTATTTATGCCTTGGATATACAAAGGGTTTATAGGGTTTTCTTTCATTTCTTAGTAATTCAGGATTTTGTAGCTTTTTCACAAACTATGCGTATGCTATATTTAAATCTGTCTATGGGACATTACTGGGTGACATCCTGTCTGCCCATATCATTTATCTTAAGGACCTGGCTCACATCAAGTAATCAGTGTTTCCTGTACAGACTATTCGGTCTCCATTACATTTATTAAGCTGACAGCTCGCTTGGACTGAGAACAATGAGCCTCATGTGTCCTGATAGATGTCTTTTTTATATCATTTAAGTCGGTTGGACTCTCATACTGAACAATGAGCCTTCTTCGTCTAGATAGCAAAAGGGAATTTATACTAATGTGAATCAGCTGGATTCAACATACCAACTACGTTCTTCCCCCATTAGAGTTTCATATGTGCTGATTATACCTCAAAATTTGGATCTAATCATCCAGATAATTCCAATGACCTAGCAGAATGCGAGAGAATTCTTCCTTTGTAGATTAATGTGGGAGTTTATCATTGGATTAATGTGCTGGATTGAAAAGAACCTCTAATTACTAATTAGGAGTATATATAAAATGATACAATGAAAAAAGTTACTGATATAGGCACTGTTGTTTCCTTTTTGTGTTTTTTTTGGTATGTAAACTATTTTTGGTAATTTTTCCATGCTTTGTTAAAATTTGCATATACTTTGATATTTATTTTCTTCCAGTACCCTTCTCGTCATTGTTTATCTGTAACAAATCTTTTCTTTGCCTTCTCTCCAGCCTAACACAGCTGTGCAGTTATTCTATACACCGCTTGCATATGCTGTCTGTGCTTCTTCACTGAAATGCGTGGAACTACTGATTAAGGTGAGGTGACTTGTCCCTTCAGAGCTCGTACCGTAGATTTTTTCTGCGAGGGAAGCTGTTGCATTTTTTAGAAACACCATCTTCAGCATTCTATATTAGACATTCCATGTTTCAGGCTGGTGCTGATGTCAATGCTGGTAGGCCTGTAACGACACCATTAATGTTAGCTGCATCCTATGGCTTCGCTTGTAGCATCAAGTGTTTGTTGGAAGCTGGCGCTGATGCAAATATTACTGATGAAGTAAGTTTTCACACTGCTACTTAAGTTGTTAGTTGTCATTCTAGTTGATCTTCTGAACTGGCTACATATAGCTAAATGTAGGTGCTAAAATTTAGGCCATTTGACTAAGGCCAATGATGCCCACATGTTACTATTTGGGGTTAACTGGGTTTGGTAAAGCATTGTTTTACTAGCCTGTTTTATGTATACTTTTCATGTTTTAATAAATTTTGTCCATCGGAAGGGCCGAAGGCTGTTACTTCTGAAGAAAGTGACTAGCCTGCTAGGGACCAATATTGATTTTTGACTCCACAAAAAATAATGTGCTGTGCTGTTGAACTGAGTTTTGGATAGTTATGGTTGGGCCACAAAACAGGATAGAAGGTGGAAGTTGTTCTTATCCGGCTTGGATATTAAAATAAAAGTGAGGAATGTTGCACGTACGAAATAAAGTATTGTGAAACTCTGTTGTGATTAGTAGAGTTCTTTCATAACTTTGTGAACTTTGGGGTGAAATGTTCCACAATGAAGGCCTATGTCTGATCTCTCACAAAATGGTCTATCTACTTCTGGAGTCGGCACGTTCTCTCCTTGCCACAAAAGAAAATAGCAAAATGATTGAAAAAGGCTGGTTGAAGCATTCACGCACATGTTCACTCTTTAGAAATGTCCAGGATATAATGGGAATCTGACTACACATACACTCATCTAGACATCCATATTCCTTTGTACGTTGCTACAGTGATACATGCCCTGCACAATCGCCTATAATTCATCATATTTTGAATCTCATATTGATATGAGTATAGATCGCACATTCTTTTGTTATTGCATAATGGAAAATCTATTTTTTTCAGCATATGCTCTCCCTTATTTATTTGTGAGATTTACCCTTGATATCGTTCTGAACAGTTGGGTAGAACGGCAGCAGAAATTGCTGCAACCCAAGGACAGACGGACTGCGTTGAGATTCTTTCTTCTCTCACATCCCCTGTAGCTAGATCTGCAGGCGCTGAAGTAATAGTTCAACACGCGAACAATGTGAATTCAAGAGTAATTTTGCATTTTATATTCTGTTTGACTTCCAGTTTTTGATTTGACTTAGGTTCCTGTCGCCAATGCAAATGATGGATGTGATTTGTCAGCTAAAAAAAATGGATGTGCTTTGAAAGAGCAAGGGGGTGCTGCATTCGAGGAAAATGATGGATTTGCTTTGAAAATTCAAGGGGATGCTTCATTTGAGGGAAATGATTATGCTGATGCGTTGGCTCTCTATAGCAAGGTATGCTCCGTGTGTCATATACTTCTTTAATAGTTCTTCTGCTGATGAAGCCCTTTCTGGCATAAAAGGCTAAAATGCTCCGAATTATGAAACAATTGCATTATATATTGTTTTTCGGTTACCTCCATGTCTTGCATCCCATTCTTGTGAATCAGATGTCTATCCTATTCGGTCAATGCTCATGTTGTTTTCTCAAGACAAGGAAGTGCTTTAGTTTGTTTTGCTTATAGCTAATCCGACTTTGGTATGGGACATCATTGATGTCTGCAGGCAATGGAGATTGACCCTGATGATTCAACCTTGTATGCAAAGAGGAGCCTTTGCTGGCTGCATACGAGTGAAAAAGACAAGGCTTTGGATGATGCTTATACCTACAGAACTATGAAGATGGATCTATCAAATTCCTGCTATGAGCAAGCAGCAGCTCTGATACTGGTGGAGGTGAGCTGTGGCAGGAAGAGTTGCATTGGCATTTTGTTTTTCCTACTCTGTTGTGTTCCCTGGCCATGCTCTGATGTTTGCTTGTTTAGGACTATGCCCGAGCATGCCAGGCACTGGTATTGGCATTGAAACTGGACCTGAGAAGTGATGATCTGGATTGAAATTGGACTTCAGTAACGAGTCAAGCTATGGTGCAGCCGGTGAAGGAACTTGGTAACCTCTTCTCTTTGCTTTAGTCCTTGCTTCCCAAATGTAATCTTACTGTGCTGCTATTAACCTTGCAGGTACTACTGCATGTGCCGAGGTTTTGGGGGCGTGGCTGTCTTTTTTCAGGGGACCTGCACTTTCATTGGAGCTTGCCCAGGCGGCCTGAGATTTTGTACTAACATAGTAACATAGTAGACAAGTTACTGGAGATGTATCTATCGCCTAACATAGGTAATGCCCCAGTGCACGTGTGGGGGACATTTGCATCTGCTGCCGATGCGAATAGTGAAATGGAAAATATCAAAAATAAATAAATATGTGTTGGTGCTCTGACAAAAAGATAGATACCTGTGTTGTAAAAATAATCTTTGGATCGCTAAAATTGTCTTATTTACACAGGTTGACAGAAAATGTCGTTTTTTTACAAAGATTTCAGCATGCACAAAATGGACGTGGACATGGTCCACATGTTGGATTTTTTCCTGAACCATTTGGCATTCCAATTTTTTGCTTCTTTTGACAGAAACCTTTTGGCATTCCAAGTGTGTTCTTGTAGCCGGGAGCAGATGCACCTGAAGCTCGATAGGTATTTTTCAGTGCACGCAAAACAATGTTTGCAGATCCCGGCGCTCTCACACAGTTCGCAAGAAAAAAACTTCGGCATTGTGTAACACTCTGTTGCTGCCGGAGGTCACCGGAGCATGAGGAGGAGGATAACGCCGCTTGTGGAGAGCGGCCACCGAGGGAATTGCCGCTTGTGGACAGCGGCCACCGGAGAGGTAGGGGACGGGAGAGAAAGGAACGGGAGCAACCCGAGTTTGGTTTAATTTTTCGATGTCATTCTCGACGTGCAGCTGCTCCTTTTGTTGGCGTCCATAGGTATTGCCGGCCCATAAATACCAGGTGCGTGGCCCATGAAGTCCTGGCCCATATCTCCCAGGGTACGGCTGTGACAATACCGTCCCCAAGAAGCGTACCCATGACGCAGCATGACATCGGTCCAATTGCACTAAGATTGTCCAGCCTTGACACAGATAGCCCAAACGCCATATGGATTGTGATAACACCAGGATCCCAAGGTATCTTCAGAGCAACAGCTCTTATAGATTGAACGAGGCTTGCACGTGAGGCTTTGTTTTGCACATCGCCTGGATCCCATGGCATCAGTAGATACTTGCTTGACCACATTAGGAATTCTGGCCGATCCCATGGAATCAGTAGATACTTGCTTGACCACATTAGGAATTCTGGCCGTGTACAATACAACTTGGACTGTTGATTGGAGTAAAATGCATAGCCATAATCTTGTGAATTATTCCTCATAAGCATTGTGTACCATTCCGAACCTGCCACCGGTGAACAAGTTGACCATGTGAAGTGCCCGGAGCTTAGGCAGGTGTAATACAAGCTGACTACAATAAGTGTGCCAATAGCATCATCCAGAACTTCCGCAGGGCCAAACTTTAGATTCAGCTCCTGGCATAGAAAATTGGATAAGTGACCTGCTTGTGTGCTGAAACTGTCCGTCTCCACATTCGTTGACCTTAACCTTGTATAGTCGAGCACCAGATCAATGTTTCCAATCAGCGCCAGCATGTATTGTATATTGCTTGCTACAACTTGCAGTGAATAGCAAGCACCAGGATTGCAAGGTCTGCAATGAATTGTTTTGGCCAAACATTCCAGCAGACACAAATGCTTGCACTTGTATATGCTCTTTAGCACAAGAAACACACTCACATGAAAGCCTTGTCTCATTTGCATATAATTTTTGGTTTCCCCTTGCAAAGGTGCGTCATGTCTCTGTACATTCTGATATTTCCTAATGACACATAGTACTGTTTGCTCCGATTTACCATTAACAAGGGCCTGTCCAACCAAACTGAAAGGAGCGAGGCATATAGAAACTGACTGATATAGCACAAGCACTTGATCCAGAGAACAAGGATAAGCAGGAACTCTTCTAACCTGAGCCGTATGTCTCTTAGTGCATCGCAACATTGCATGGACCAACCCTCGGGCCCCAAGTCTCAAATGGTAAACAAACTGAATAGAACAATTATAATCAACACTATTCTGGTACTGCATGTTAGGCAATCTCTTCATTTCAATCCCAAACCTTTGAGTAATTATCAATGGTCCTACCGCTTGCCTTAGTGCATCATCAAAAAATTGATTCTCATGAGCAGATGCCAAGATGAAACAACAATCGTCACCAATTTGATATCCCAATGAATGAAATCCATAAGTCAGAGAGAATGAAGACTGAAACATGTGCCTTAAGCTTGTTGCATCCCCTGGAAATTCTCCCATAGGCCTGACCATTATAATACTTTTAACAACTTGATGGACCATTAGCAGGTTATTCATGGAATAAACTATGGTGTGTCCAGCAAAGGTTCGGCTATTCAGTACCAAGAATGTAAATCTTGAACCTCCAGGATCCCACGTGTGACTTAAACTGTCCATCTCCTCCGTTGGCCATAAGCTTGTATACTTCAACAATACATCAAAGTTTCCATCCATCCCTAACCATGTATTTCCAAACCTGCGAATGTACTGATTAATATTGACACATTGCACCTTCTCCCGTTTAACTATCATTGTGCCACCTGCTCCATTATTGGAGTCCACATGCACCAGAAGCAATTGATTAGTTCGTGTACCCAGCTCTAGGAAAAGAGAGGAGCTGCCAATATGAGTGAGCTGGCTATCGGCAACCTCCACATCCCACACTGTGTCTTTCAACGGTCTTCCGGCAAGTACTTCCTCTGCAAAATCCAAACCAAGCTCCCGAAATAAGGACAGGCCTCCCACATCCGTAAACACCTCATCAGCCATGCGAGAGTCTACAGGAGAGCTGATGTTTTCGATAGCCACTGGAATGATGGTGACGGGTGGCGTGGGGCTGAAGTGGACACTAGCAAGCAGAGAAGGGGCCATTGCCTGCTTGAGCGCTAACTCCTGTGTGCTTGTGTCTTCATGGCAACACTGCATCGAACAAGTGGTGGGTGGCAGCATGTTGAACTTGAGAGGGCCATATGGATGCAGCGGCTTGAACAGGGAGGTCTCCAGGGGTACAACTACAACTCCTTCTGTGTTACCCCGAGGCGTACATGCAATCGCAGGTTGGTTGCTGCCGCCATTGACGTCCAAGCCCAATGTCGAACACCGTGTGGGCATGGAAGGAGCAAGGATGGCATCCGCGTGCGGAGCACCAACACCCACGACCTGAACGGCCGAGAAGAGCGGGGACGACGAAGGCTCGGTATTCAGCTGCCCCGGCATGAGCATCGGCGTGGTTGTGGTGATGGGCGAGAGCGCAGCCGTCATCTTCTTGGAAACCACTAGCATATGCTCCTGCCTCGCAGCCATCCGACCCAGTGTTACGCTGAGTTGCGCCAAACTTTCCTGGATGGAGCTCAGGGCCGCCTCTGTCATTTTCGCCGCCAACTCCATTGCCTACACACGATCCAATCTGGGGGTGGGGATTTTTGTTTTTGTGGGGAAACTTTTTTTTTTGGAATTTTTGGGGAGGGATTCGTGGCTCTTGATACCAAGTGTAACACTCTGTTGCTGCCGGAGGTCACCGGAGCATGAGGAGGAGGATAACGCCGCTTGTGGAGAGCGGCCACCGAGGGAATCGCCGCTTGTGGACAGCGGCCACCGGAGAGGTAGGGGACGGGAGAGAAAGGAACGGGAGCAACCCGAGTTTGGTTTAATTTTTCGATGTCATTCTCGACGTGCAGCTGCTCCTTTTGTTGGCGTCCATAGGTATTGCCGGCCCATAAATACCAGGTGCGTGGCCCATGAAGTCCCGGCCCATATCTCCCAGGGTACGGCTGTGACACATTGCACCTTGGGTAGGGTCACCAATACGGAGGTCCATTTGAGAGAAGAACCTATGTCCTATGAGAGCAACTCTAGTAGATACCGCATATTGTGGTACAGCAAGATGCGGATGCAGTAAACCGTGAATGTCATTGTGGGTTCAAATTTGCTTTGGCAGAATAAATACAGCATACGAAACTGCATAATTTTTTAAAAAAGCATTCACGCCACAGATCAACGATCACTTCTTACATACATTGGGGGATCATCATCATCATACATCCAAAATCAAATGCCACATATAATCGGCATTTTTTCCAAACTTCCAAACCCTAGATAAACATTGTCACCTCCTGCTCTAGCGTTGACTCCAGAAGCAATGAATTCCGAGCTCTTGTGTTCGAGTTCATGCCTAACTTCAGCCTCGACAGATGGTTGCATCCAAGAACAGATGAACAGTGTCACAAGTTGAGTACTGTCAACCTGTTGAACATAGTGGTTGATGTTGCAGACGCCCTAGGCTATCTTCACAAATCACAACAATAGTCAACCATAAGTTATCCACAGAATCCTTTGCCAGGACATGAAAAATGCTGCCGCTGAGCTATACAGAATCAGAGAAGTGACAACAGAATCCTTTGCCAGGACATGCCCTTAACTGGAGCTGAATACCCAGTATCCTTCTTTTTTTAGGTCATCTTTTATCGAACACTCCTGCTGTAGTATGTATACCTGATGCAGTAAAGTTTCCCTTGAGAGAAGGTAGTGCGGTTGCATCATGTACCTAACAGAAGTTTGACATAGCCAGTAGCATGAATCTGTGAAGCAAAAATGGACACCGTCAGACATCCAATGAAGCTGGGCAACTTTCATGCAGATCTAAGATATATAACAGTGATCTTGTATATAACAATCTGGTATACATGAGAATTATCTAATTCTCAATAAAGATATACAATCGTTTCGTGTTGCTTCCCATAAAACAAAAGGGAATATATAAGGAACTCGATGCTAGTAACGCAACTGTGCACTGTACAAGCATCTGTTCAATTCAAAACCTAAACTATGAGTGGCCCCGCCAAATGACATACCATCAAATGGACGAATACATGCACTGACTTCTCTATACTTCGAAAGGACATGGAGTATCAACATTGTCCATTTCCATGTCCACTTCTGTATGGGCAGCTGCTGAACACAAGCAAATGAACTCGCCGTCGAAGTAAATCAACGTTCTTCCCGCTGATTCCTGTTAGGGTCAGAGACCATGTCCATCATCATTTTCTCTGGAGAGTCTTCCCAGTTGCCAAAAGCTGCAAGATCAATCTGAACCAAAAAAAAGCAGAGAAGTTTATGCACAGTTAGACATTTTAACAGTGGCGATATTAGTGTACAGGAGGGTTCAAGTTTGCTCCTAGTAGCACCTTTCTTCTCTGCCCTGCGAAAATATCCTCCCTCTTCTTGTATATATCCTGTTGCCGCTTTGTTGTTTGTCCACCAAGTCCCCAAACTTCCACATCAAGTATTGAGGCCACAACAGGCAAATAACCCTGCATTACAATAGATGGAGCAACATGATAAAACTGCTTTTTCGATCGAAGGCTAGGTTCATGATGGATTTATTTGAGGCCACATATTGCTGCTACCATAGCTTCCAGATTTTGCAATGGAGAATAGTGGCATGTGGTTTTGCCCTACCAAAACAGAACCTATAAGCAACTTACATGGCTACCGAGTGGCCTAATAATCACCACTTCAGTGGAGATAGTCTATAAACCCCTGTTGCTTCCTTTGGCACTACGTTTGGATTTTCAAAAGCACTTCTGTTTTGCTGCTTTTGGGTAAATAGACTAACTAATCAAACAACCTACTGCTCAGAGGCAATACAGAAAAAGGTTCCCTAGCTAACAAGATTACGGAGTACAGTAAAAGTAAACTGGGCCTAAAATAATGTGGATGTAGAAATAATGACAGGATATTTAGTTAGAAGCAGTGAATGTGAGATTTAACCTGATTAGGAATGAGAGAACCATGTTGGTATGTCTTGTCAACAGCATGATGGCGAACTGTAACTTTAGAGAAGTCTTCATCTATAAAGATCCTCTCATTTCCAATTGATCCACCGAATGCTAGGCCAAGAGGCTTTGGGTTTGCCTCATACGTCTTTAACTGAGTTTGCAGGTGGCAATACATGACGTTCTTCTCCGTACCTGCTAGGTTAGATGACCAATTAGATACCATGAGGTGTGGCAAAAAAAGGAAATAAGCAACAGAGGACGTACCAGATGGCAAAAGCATGCGGAATATTGGATATGTGGCGCATAGGAACCCAGAGCTACCATAGAAAGTGTCTTTGTTTTCAAACCCCTGCTCAGCTAATACACCAATTCCCCATCTTTGACCAGCATCAACATTCTCACCACCACCATTTGAGAATGCTGAGAGTAGAATTAGCGCTGGTCCTTTGTACCCCTCAACGCAAGACCAAAACCGGCTCAGACCTCTTCCATGAGCCGATGACCTACAAACATGTTCCAGGTCAGGATTGACACTTGTTTATAATATAATGAAGTCACTCAAGAAATTTAAAAATGGCCTGATATCAATGAAACTTCCAATCTTGACAAGAAAACTAGCTTAAATAGGAATCACGAGAAAAGAAGGCAAAAAGAGCAAGAAGTAACCTATAAAGAAGGTCTTCTGTGTCCATTCCAATGACAGATGCTGACAAAAACTTTTCGCTCAATGCGTTTCTGACACTGAGAGAGATTGCCCATGCCCTCCCAGGTGTTAATAGATAGACATCAGAAGCATCAGAAGTTGTGCTACTAGCTGAAACAGATCTGTCCTGCTTGTAAGCAAAAACTCTAGTTAGATGAAAGATACGCTGCATCATTAGTTCATTACAAAGCCACAAGACAAAAATCTAAGAAATTGACAAAAGAAATAAAGCTTCATTTTAGCAGCACAACAAGGATTCCATTAACGGATTATGAGTTGAAAACTGCTGAACCTTCCGCACGACAACAGTATTTTCGGAGCAACTAATAGTTTTGTGTTGTTAAAGAATAAATAATAATGAAGCCCAGCCTCCTCCAACGCACTGCAGCTAGTTATCAATTTTAAATCAAGCTCAAGAATCTGTGCCGAGATTATCTTCCTAGTTTCTACCTGGATTCTTAAGCGAGTTCTGAACCATCACGTATAAAGAAGAATGATCCAATTTTCCTAGCAAACATTCAGGTTCTAAGTAATGCAGAATTTTCTGACAAGTTGCAGAACAATAATAAGCAGGACCTGATTAATATTGTGCAGACAGTAGACCTCTATGTTCTAGTAGATGAACTAACTAAACAATGGCGATGCCACATCAAATTGCACTAATCTAACTTCTATTAGATGAAGTATAACTAAACTATTCGTTCAATTTTTCACGATAACAAACTACTCTGCAGCATAACTGGATTACCTTCACTGGATCAACCTCGCAGGACCGGAACCTGTCCTGCACATACCGGGAGAGGCAGTTGCCAAGCCCGGGGACAGTGGAGATGACCCACGAGGTGAACTCCTGCGCCGTGACCCCCTTCCCAGCAGCACCGGAAACCTCCCAGCCCCAAATGCCTGCGTCATCCGCGACGGCGCCGGCGGACACGAGGGCGGAAAGCACAAGCTGCGAGACCTCCGGGAGCAGGACGGGCTCCTCCCCCTTGGCCCCTTCCGAACACCTCGGGGCCGCGCCGCTCCACGCCATGGCCCAGCACATCCAGAGCAGCAGGGAGATCTCCCCGGGCGCGAGCTCGCCCACGACCTTCCCCTCGTTGTCGTCACCGTCCTCGTTGGGGTGGAAGCTCACGCCGCAGGGTGCCCCTGCGGAGGCGCAGGCCGCGGCGTAGACGCGGAGGAGCTGCGCCAGCGGCAGCGAGGCCCGGGCGCGCGCGCAGCAGGCGTTGAAGCCCCTGAGGAAGCCGAGCCAGCCCTCGTCCCCCGCGGAGGAGGCGGCGCCTGGGGAGAAGAAGAGGGAGGCGATGGTGGGGCCGAGGGCGGCGAGGAGGTCGTGGAGATGCTGCGGCGGCGAGGGGGAGTCTGGCGGGGAGTCGGGCCGGAAGGAGGCGGGCGGGAAGGAGAGGGTCTGGGGCAGGTCGGAGGAGCGGGAGAAGACTGCGCGGAGGAGCGGGAGGGAGAGGGAGGCGGAGGCGAGGGACTCCTGCTCCCGCTGCTCCGCGGAGGAGGGGTTGCCGGTGGAGGAGGACGCGCCCATGGCTGGCTGGTCGGCTGTCGGGGCTGTGGTGGTGGAGGTGGAGTGGGGATCGGGGAAGAGGAAGGGGGCGTGTAGACGAGGGTGGGCTCTTGGGGGCTCGAGGGGGCGGAGAGAGGAGGGAGGGAGGGGGTACGCGTGGCGGCAACGGGGAGAGATCGCCTCGCAGTCGCCGGGTCCTACAGCAGCTTGATGCGGTAAACTCAAATTTTGCTGATTTGGAGGTGGTTGGAAGGGGCGGCGAGTCGTCGACGTGTGGAGATATTTTGAGGCAGGAGCACGACGGTCGACTTGTAGAAGATGACGGAGACGTGGAGCTACTTTACGCTGGCAATTGATGAGAAGCGCAAACGGAAGCTACTTTGGTGATTGTACTAGGCAAGTAGTTGGGTGCTTAAACGTCGACCCCATAAAAAAAAATTAAGAACACACTTATAAAGTACTCCCTTCGTTTTAAAATATAAAATGTTTTAGATTTGTCAAACAAATGTATCTAGACTACTTTTAGTATGAAGGTTTACTAAGGCTTGGAGTGAATCTAAACACTAAAAAAAGCCTAGATACATTTTCTTCACAAACCTAAAATATCTTATATTTTAAAATGGAGGGAGTAGTCTATAAGAGTTAGGTGCTCTTTAGTAAACTTACGATATTACGTGGACTATGACGCATAAACTTCACTCGCGAGAAAGTCCTACGGCTCCCTGGTATTGGTCAATGTTTTATGTGAAACTAGATTCGCAACAAATTTGTAGTTCAAGACATATTTCATTGTACAAGTTGCAATCTAGCGTAACATGGAGTCTAGGTGAAAGATCAACTTGACATTCTCTATTGTAGTATCGGTATATAAACAATGTTCTAAAATTATGGGCAAACTTTTATGTGTCTTTGAGATCTGCTCGGGGATTGTTATAATTTTGCCTAAATATGACCCAGCCCATTATTCTATTATAATACTCCCTCCGTCCTAAAATATAAGGCGTCTAAGTACTAGTCAAAAGTCAACGTTTTCTAAGTTTGACCAAGATTATACACAATAATATAAACATTTACATTACTGAATCAATATTAATAGATTCCAGATATACTCTATTTTCTTAATGTGTCCATTTAATATTATAGATGTAGATATTTTTCCTAAATATTCGGTCAAACTTAGTAAGAGTTGACTTTTGACAAATCCTTAGGCGCCTTATATTTTGGGACAGAGGGAGTAATATCTAAAATTTTAGAGACTCATTTGGCTTATTCATGCATGATAAGAGGTGGGACTAAAATTTAGGCTCACATTGCTCTTTGAGTAAGATGAGAGTTGGACCTCCTTATAAAAAAGGCTACCTCATTACATGTATAAGCATGTGAAGAAGAGAGACATACATGTGCGCTCTTATGCCGCGGGTTGCGGAAAATGAGCCGTATCGAGGGCTAACATGCGTCTCATGTATGAGTTGTCTCTCTTTTAAGAAATTCTATTGTATAAATAAAATGGTATAATACGCATTAAATATAGAGTTTTGTATAAAAATATTCAAAATTCATTTGATTGACATGAAATTGTTGTATATTAGATGGATATAAATTGGTAATGTGGACAATTAGGTAAGGTGACGTGGATAGCTTGCATGTAAATAAACAATATTCCAATCTAAAAAAACAATATTCTTAATACATATTATTGGCATAACATGGATATTTGATTGGCTAACGGATCGTAGATAATATGGATGGCTTGCATGTAGAGATAGACTAAATATTAATGGCAGTTAGTGGATTTTTGCTTTAGAAGAAGAGGTAATAACACTTTTAGTCCCATAAGTTGCACACTAGATACAGATTAGTCCCAGAACTAGTCTAACTCGACTACACCGTCCCGCATGTTGCTAATCAGGAACGAACCCGTCCGAACCGTCGAAAACAGTGTCACGTAGCAAACGTGTAGCAAACCAGGACTTGATGGCATTTTTGCAGTCAGGTACAAGGACAACAACTACAGTAGGTCAGGTCCTTCCACGATTTTTGGTGGGCGTGGCAAGAATACCGCAACTGCTTCTGCGCGCTCGCTGATTTGTAGGTAGTTTCCTTCTCTTCGTTTTTATCTTCGTTGGAGCCGTCGTGCCCGCCGACGAAGCGGACGGCGCCGCCTCCTTCTCCCTGGTATTCGTGGCGGCTTTGATAGCGAGATGCCACCGCACCTGCACTATCGCGAGTGGGACGAAGATTCTCCGCGGTACGGTAAGCGCGAATTCTCTCTCCCGAGCTGCGCATGATCACTGATAATTTGCCAGGGAAAGACATCACTGATAATTTCATGGTAGTGTACATAGAAGAGTCATGATAAGCACAACAATGATGTGAATACAACAGTTGGAAGTTTCTGTCAAATGGTTCAAGCCAGCATCTACAATGAACTAATATTCAGATATGGGGCCTGTTAGGGGACTTCATCTTGAACTCAAAGCAAGAAGTTTAAGCTCCTCCAAATAGGATGCGGCTCATGATTCTCAAAAAAGGATAAAGGCTCAGTTTGTGGCTGCTGAACTATGTTTCTCTATGCTTATTTAAAAATCTGCGACGGAAAATTAGATACAAAAGTAGGCAAAAGCAGGTCAAACAAACAGTTGAATTGGCAAAAGCGGGTTGAACAAACGGCATTATCATTATCCAATTTACAACCACAGTTGGAGAATGCTAATAGTAAATTCAATCGCAAACTCGGATGACATCCCAGTGTTACAATTACCAGGTCAACTCAAAACTAATTTGTATATGACAGAAAGAACATTCATTATGATGAAGCACAATACACTGATTTCATACAAAGGTATTCCATATAAAGACCAATTAAATTTCATTGATTTCATACAAAGATCATGTTTCTGTACACATGGGTTACAAACTGCATTACAAACACCACTACATAGTGCCTGATATTCTAGTTACATTTTCAAACAACAGTACAAAAGGATCCTTCTTCTTCTACTTCTTCTCTATCTCCTCCCTTCTTATTCTTCTCTGGATCCTTCCTTTCTTCTCTGGCATCTTCCTTCTTATTCTTCTCAGGCTCCTTCTTATTCTTCTCTGGCCCCTTCTTTCTTCTTCTCTATAATTTCAGTCAATTTTAGCTAAATATTGATGGAATAAAATAAAATTCATCAAATGGAATCCATTGCAAGCGACTCAGAAAATTGTACACAACAACTCAGGTTGTTCACGGATTTGTAGGATCAGAAACTGATATCAAATAACATGAGTACTGCAATATTTTCAGATCACTTTCAGGTACCAATGAGTCCAAAAACAGATCAATTCTTTCACTTGTACGACATGAAAAGAGCTCAACAATGAATTTAAGTTCAGAGAGGACATGAGGTATTCAGCAAACACGTGTTGTCTCCAAATATTTTCACATAGACATACTCAGATTCTGGCAACCAATTTAGACTACCGAGTCAAATTTAAAGTGCTTAGATACATCAAACATCCGTGAATGCCATCAGAAACTACAATGCTTTGCACAATATTCTGTAGAATACACTGCTTAGTGACTGATTGAGTCAATACAGGGACTGATCAAACAACTCACGGCCTCATTGCACGGATTAAAATCAAAACAAACCTCAATGTTCCATGGGAGGCGTGGCCTCCAACCCGGCGGCGCCAACATCCTCTCCTTGCCCACCGCCAACGACACCAAGAATTGCAGGCGGATGACCAAGTTATATGCCTTCTCCTCCGCTTCTTCCTCCATACCTGTCTCTGCCGTATCCACCTGTCCACGACTAGCCTCTTACTCTGCCAAATCGCCTCCTCAGCCTGTGATTCCACGCCGCCAATGAATTGCGACCAGGAGCTGGAGGCACGGGCATGCCTGTCCACTGCGCTCCAGCGCGACGAGGTGGGCGGGGCCTCCCCGTCCTCTCCAGCGAGTCCAGACTCCGCTCCTCCATGGGCCAATTTCGTCGTCGCCAGTCGATCGGGTTGACCACTGACGATAGGTGGATAAGGGGGGACAAAGTGAGGGGTGCAACTCAAAGAGCTAGTTTGATGAGGATCTAACTGCAAAACTGCCGTCGAGGCCTGGTTTCCTACGTGACACTGTTTCCGACGGTTAGGACGGGTTCGTTCCCGATTAGCAACATGTGGGACGGTGTAGTCGAGTTAGACTAGTCCTGGGACTAATCTGCACCTAGTGTGCAACTTGTGGGACTAGAAGTGTTATTACCTCTTAGAAGAAAGTATAGATTGCTCATATTTTCAACATAATTGATACTTAGTGACGGTGGGGGTGCATTCTGTGCGACATGTCATAAATCACACATGATGGAACCCTGATACACATACTACTTCTTTTACGATCTGGAGATGCTCGTACTTCATGGCAACTCTGAGTAGTCGTATGTTCTCTAGGACAAGCTGGCCCCTTGTCTGGAGATTTCTCAAATCCGGATACGATGCAAACTTGCCCCTTGTGCTTGAGAGTTTGCAACAAGCATATGCTGGAAACTCAGGCATTAAGTTTTCCACTAGTTAGTGAGTGATGCCGCATAATGAGTTGATGCCGGCCAAAGCCGAGTTCGAGCAGAGTGGCATCGCTGCAGGCTGCAGCAACTGTGGAGAGGAAACTGAAGCTTTCAACGGCATTACAACATCCCTAGCTCAAAGCGGCAGCATATGAAGAACACAAGTGGCTAATCCACCTCCAAGTGTTACTTTGGATATTTGCACACGTATTTTTATTAGACTCCAGACTGACAAACACACTCGATATTCCAACTAAACACACATGCGCAGAAACATTTTCAGACGTATCAATGCAGGACGCCTTAGTTTCTCGACATCAGGATTCTGAATTTTTCAGTCAGCGCTACAACCTTTCTGAATACAGATCGCCACAACAGGAGACACAACTCAACACACACACACAAAAAGGGAAACCACACAGGCACCGCCAATGCGTAATCCTGGCATACAACACCATTCCAAAGCAGAAGAGCTCCAGCAAAGTTACAACAGAAGCCGAAAAAATGTCAACTCTTAAGGGAGTGCATATATGGATCGACAGAGCTTCCACACAGAGGCGATCAGCCGGTCCTCAAGATGATGTGCACCCCACTCTCGGTATCAACCACATCACTCATCTCCCCCACTTTCAGAGCAATCACTGCATTCTCAAAAGGCTTCTGCATCTTGCCCTTCTCGAATGGACCTACGGCCATAAATCGTGAGAGCAAAAAGTTACGCTTGGTGATGAATAAAGTGTCGAACAATAGTAGAAGAAAATGTGAGAATGAAAGCATCATAGGTACACGAGAAGATATTTAACCACTGGACATAAGGACAACAAGTGACAGACTAATACATAATGGCATTCCGGCATTGAAGAATCCAAATAAAGTAAATCAAGGAAAAACAGATTCTAGGCCAAGGATTTCGTATCCTCTAAATATGATAGCATTTCAATGCAGGGATTGCCTACATAATAGATGATTTACCCCTTGCAAAATGAAGTTTACATGAATAGACTGGAGAAATTCAGATTTAATTTCTTAGCAACACAACATGCATTTGGTTAAGTAAAAAAGATCTTAGCTATTTTCATGATTTTAGTCCCTTATGGGCGCATGTGGTGCAAATATCTAAATACAGTTAGAACATATTTGACAAACCAAGCATCGTTACGTTGGACTGGGTGTGCCAGCTTCAACCCACCCACCCGGGCTCGACTCGGCGTGAGGCTGGAATTTATTTCTGCGCTGCGGAGTGACTGACTGTTGTTTGGCCGCACTTTCAAATAATGCACTGGGTGTTAGTGTCTGGTTTGTTGAGTTTTTTTCACACTATTCTCATAATGGCGCTCAATTGTCCTAGTTGATGGTCCTAAATCCGTGATAAGTATCGCTAGGAAATTAAGAATGCACAGAAAGGTATTGCAGAAGTATGTTGTAATTTTGGACCAAACACCTATATATAGCCATGTCATCATGTTCACTTTGTCAGCTTCTTTTCTGCAAAAATAACATATCACAATTTTTGGATAGTGTATTGTGTCGTGTCCCACACACGTGTCGTTCCTGCAACATTCCACGATATTCATGCAGGTAGAAATCTAGCAAAAAAATGACACATCGATGGAGAGCTAAAAAGGAAGCCTGAACGCTGGAATTGAACATACACAGAGTTTGTACCAGGTTGTACATATAGTTACAGGTGGTCAAATGTCACAGGAAACAAGGAAAACCTTAGCAATTGTTAACAATATTCATAGACAGAGCAATTTGAGGAATTAAATGGTGTACAAAAACACTCCAAGTTGCTTACCGCGATCGCTGTTCGTCTAGTGGATATAACTGCTTACCAAATTACTGAAGTTCAAAGGGCAAGATTTCATTTATAACAGTGACAGAGAGATATTAATTGGTCAATTCGAAAACGACAGACTTTGCTACCGATAATGAACCGCCTTATCACTGAGAAGCCAACAGAAATGGCAATAGGGTTAAATACTTCAAGAGGAAACATCTGTTGTTCATACATTATCGCGCGCAATTGACGCTATACCTTCTCATGACAACAACTGACTCCAATTATGGAGTGAGATGTTTCTTGCCTAAACCATAGTGCAACTGTCAGATGCAACACTCCAGTGAGGCTGTGTGGGACTAGCCCCCTAGATTATCCACTATATGCAAGTTTGTTTACAGAATTCTGATCAGCATTCGATACACCAAATACCACACCCCCAAGTTGGGCACGCCCGGAAGCAAATCTACACATACATAGCACCAAATTGGGCAGGAGGGCAAGAAGGAGCACTGACCGAGGTCGCCGCCGCGCTTGGCGGAGTTGCAGTCGGAGTTGTCGGTGGCGGCTGCCTCGAACTTGAGCTCCCCGGCGACGATCTGGTCCCGGAGGGCGCGGGCGAGGTCAGCGGCGTCGTCGCGGGTGGTTGCGGAGATGGCGACGCCCTCGGGGTCTCGCCACGAGGCCTTGCGCCGGGACCCCTCGTGCTTGATCAGGATGTGCGACGCTCGCATCCTCTCCTTCTTCTTCCCTTCCTTGGCCGCATCGTCCCCCGGCTTCTGGCGGTGGTGGTGCTGCTGGTGTCGATCGCGGGAGCCGGAGGAGGGGTTCTCCGCGCGGCGGCGCTTGCCGTCGCCCGCCGCGGGCGCATCCTCGGCGCCGGGCCGCTTCCGGGCGGCCGCGTCGCCGTCTCCGGCGGCGGCGGCTGCGGCGGGGACGGGGGTCTCGGTCCCTATCTTGGCGTCGCGGTGGTCGCTGCTGGGGCTCGCGGAAGCGGAGACGCTTCGGTCGGGGGTTTGGATTTTGGTTTCCGTTTCTGGCTCGAGAGGCCAAGCTTGGTCTGGGCTTGCTGTGCTTATATTATGCACTGTCTGTCTGTCTGACCTAAACCTGCTCTGCCTGACCAATTTTGGGAACAAAAACATTCCAGATTTTGCTTCCATTTTATACTGAAAACGATGCACGGATCGGAAGAGGACGATGCTTCCAAATCCAGATCCAAAAGTCCCAGATTGGGATGCAGGAATCAAAATAATTATCCATATGGTTTTCGGCAAAATTTTCGCGAAATTGTCAGGTTATGTACTGAGAGATGGCTGAAATTACTGTAAAAGCAGTACGAGTGAGTGGTGAGAAGATCATTCATTCCAAACCAAGATCTACATAACTGAAGTTTTCAACTGCCAAACCAAACCCAACAGCTGTAGCATTTACATTGCTACCGATTCAGACTTCAGACTAAAGCTCAATCAAAAGCACTGGAACTGGAAGTAGCAATAACAGATACTTCTGCTTGGTGTTATTCAGCATTTGGTCCTCTTGGGAAACATGGAACTGTCCTCTATCTGTTTTCCCTCAGGACAACTTAACACAACACAAACAGTGGTAAATCTCACTACCAAATACACTGTCAGTAAATCAGTCTACAGTTAACTAGGCATTGTATTCAAAAGGCACCTCTAGCTTAATCATGCACTGCTTTATTTTGATTTGCAGGCACATCCAGGAGAGTGGTAATTCTACTGGTCTGTTTGAATGCAGTCAGTCAAGACATGCATGCCGTTCTCACTCATTTGTTGCACTTCTGAAGGCGATAGAATCCGGATGCATCGGACGCAGTTGATGAATTCCCTACAAATATAGAGACAGGAACAATATGGTTAGTGAAAGATTACTATACATGTACATGAATGGATCAAGGGAAAGAAAAGATTCAATTTTGCTGAAAATATCAATATAAAGATGACAAATACTTACTCCCAAGGATCATCGCCAACGAGGAGGACATCGTTTTCGTAGTCGACATACACAAGCTTCCAATCTGAACTAGCAGGATGCTCAAGTTTCCCCTGGAGTCCAAACATGGATGCGATGGCCGATCTCAACTCACGGTAATCTCTATACCGGGTCACATCTATAGATCTTCCCACGGATCCTAGCTTTTGAACCTGTTGGACATGAATCAGAAGATTGCAATAGCATAAGAAAAAGTGTCAAGTTATGTTCATTGTCAAACAAAGTTCAGTGGATGTTGCCTTCTTTGTAGTTAGTACTGAAGCATATACCTTTGTGTATGTCCGCACTGGTTTCATCGGCTTTGCACTTCGCTCCATGCTGTACTCTGTTGCGTCCATACTGCAAGATGATGTCCCCCTGGAACTGTTATGGATCTCTGGCAGAGACAAAACTTGAGATTCTTTTAAACTTGGGAGCCTTGAGTACATCCCCATGTCAAAGTTATCGGTGGTCTGTGGTTGAGAGCATGAGGTGTTATTCATGCTTCCCTGCATAGACTCCATGTGATTTCCACTGTCTTCAGAGAAGCTCATTTGCACATATGAGTTGGATGTGCTTGGTAGGTTGCTTCCGTCGTGATGAACATCCAAATTCTGCATCTCTGGTGACAGAAATGTTAATGAATTCAGCTCCGGGCTGCCAATGAAGTCCTGTATGGAATTAGGAAAGCAGTCTGACAGGCAAGAGTTCTGAAAAGTCTCCAACGTATCGGTATTTATTGTGGAAGGTATATCAGCAGATGAACTGAAAATGTTCTCTGATGCACTAACTGACTGAATGCCATTGGAGTCTTGGTAATATGAAGGCTGAATCATCCAATCCAGACCATCAAAGAACTGCGAAAAACAACCTTGGTTTGGCAATGAGTTGACTGACTTCCCTCCGTCAGGTGATATTGATGATCCTAACTTGGGTGGTGATAGTAATCCATTTTGGTCAACCAGCTGACCTTGCAGTTGTACAGGAAGATTGCCATTGGTCAGCGCACCAGATGAATCTTCATTATTACCATGGTTAACATGTGCAGTGTCACCATCAACCACTTTTACTTCTAAAACATGCTGCTGGTCATCACAAACCCGTGAAGGAGCTGAAGAAAGTTCAGAATTCTCTGAAATGGCTTTGCGAGACGAGCCTTTCTTGCTCTTACGAGTCTTGCCTCTAGGCTCAACCTTGCAATGCTGCTCTGAAATGCTTTGAGTTGGGTATGGTTCTGTGTTTCTTGTCTTTCTTGCCGCAAGATTTATCTCCGGTCCAGATATTGGATCATTGACAGGCTGAACTTCACAGTTTTCCAAATCACCTCTCTGCATCTTAGGAGCATTCAGCTGCTGCCTGGCTCCATTTGAAGGCACGCTTTCATGCATTATTGAACCAGTGGAATTGCCAAATGTTGAAGTAGCCATGTAGTTTTGTTTCACATTCTGAATGATATTAGAATAAGAGGATTGGTGACAACTAACTGGAGTCCCAAGGTTTTGGCCAGATTGATTGAGAAGCATCATCATAGCCAATTCTGATCCAACGGCTGGCATGGGCTGCAAGTTACCATATGGATTTTCTGGTACCCTCTGAAATGGTGACATATTTGCAGCTCCAATTTCTAGCCCAGGTACTGCAAGTAAAAGAAGAGTTAGAATTGTTTCAACTTACAACATGATTCTACAAGTTTTTGGAGCTTGGTTGTGAAGTACCTCCATAACCGGGAAGGCACTGTCGCTTTGAATTCAGTGCTGCAGAAGGGAACACTATAGTGTTTTCTGGAGTTTCAATATCCCATATGCTCACACGCTCGGGCCTTTCGCCATATCCATGTTCATCCCATTCAATCTGGTAACGCAGAGTGTATAACAATGACTGCATGATGATAAACAGTTTTTTTCAAGTTTTATCAGAAAAGCAAGGCACCTGCAAGTTGCGCCATTTGGAGTTAGGCCATCTCATGGGATCAGAGTCGCTAACACCCACAATTGTACCAGTGTATCTGTAGAGCAGAAGAATTTTGCTTAGGCTATGGTGCATAGGAAATTCAGTGACCATATAAATTGAAAGATGACTAAACCTTCCAACTTAAATGGCACATTACATTATTTTCAAATAGTCATTCACTCTTCTAGAGGTCGCTTGATGTAGTCATTTTTTAACAAATGTGAAAGTGGGAAAGTTTTGCAGAACAAGTATTTTAAACTTGAAAGCATAACAGTATGAGTATACTATTGACTCCAGGCACCAGTTACATTTTTGTGGAGAAGAATGCAGGGCGTCAAACAAAATGCAAAAGAAAAATGATATCTGCGTATGAGATAGTATTTAGCTCTATTTAGTGGACAAACCTGCGCTTGCTTGACTCCTCTGTCTCAAACATCATAGCCATTCTCATGCCAACAGATTGTTGGATATAGTTGGCCTTGTTGTACCTTGCTACAGGAACTACAAACGGCGACGGGCTCGTCCTGAAGAGATTTTAAGAACAGATGTGTTAAATATGCCAACAGGAAACAATATGATCTGTCATGAGAAAAGGGCAGAGAAAGTTCCAAACCTAGGATTGTAGTAGATAGTGAATGAGCCACCGCTTGATGCTGCATGAGCTGCAGCAGCAAGAACACCTATGTGCATACTATCAGTGGACAGAACTGAAGATGACAATGCCGTTTGCTGACGAGTCGCACGCCTAACACCCACAAGTAGCTGTGACTTCTCATCCCTGAAACCAGTAACTTCAGTTAGAATGGGCATTTATACAACTTTACCAAGCTATTGAGTTACTTGCAGACTGGTGAGTAAAGGGTTAATGTTTGCGTCAGATAGACATATAGCACTAGGTATCTCCCTTTGGCAAGAACTGGCTTAAATTTGTACGTAATTTACAGGTACTGCTTCATGAATATTTGAATTCAGCAAGTTAGATATTGCATATACAGGTAAACTGATACTAAGGAAGACGATAAGCAATGGATCACAGCACACCCCTCTGTTACATCTTAATTACATGGAAATAATTCGAGACTGATTTACACTATACTAACATACATTGTATTCCCTAGACATGTTGTTTGAATGCTGGAAGTATCTCCATAATCCATATGGTTAAATCCATCAAATAATTAGAGTTTGCATCAAATCAATAAGTCTGAACCGTTTCAGTTATAGTAGTACAAGATCCGGAACATACATACTACCAGGAAACAAGATTGGGCATATCATGAAAATTGGGTTCATATATACCTGATAAATAAGACAGAATCCCCTGCTTTAAGCCGTTTGGCGCCAACAAATAGACTCCATCCAGTTGTTAGAAGATGTCGCTTTGGCTGTCCTGTAAGAGACAGCAGATGAAGAGACTTTTAGACGACAGAAACCTAAAACTATGTACCCATCAACAGGTTTAAAAATCAAGTCAAACAGTATTCGACCCTACCACGATAAATGTGACGGAATGTCCACATGTTGTCATGCAAATCCCGAACGATAAGCTCCTGGTTCGGAGGCTGCATCGAGTAATCCTGCGTGGTGCAAAACATAACCCTATGAGCTCAAGCATCCACAAACAACAGACAAAGGAAAACAAAATGTGGACAAAAAGAGATGGTACCAGCTGTGGGAACAGCTTCTCTGCAGCTCTCCGTGGCACTGAGAAACCGCCATGGGTACTCGTATCGCTCGCCGTCAAGTTCTTGCAGAAATACTCGGCGGGATGCTTGCTTTTGGTGTAACTACCAAGAGACGGTATCGGGAACACATCGGTTTCCTAGAGTTGAAAGATTCCTCAAATGAGTTTAAAAGTATTATTACACTTTAAAACAGTGGAAGAAGAAGAAATGCAGTTCAGCATGTTCTGAACTTTTTTTTTAGAGAAAGATGTTCTGAACTTTTGAAGCAGTTCAATTCAATTTCCTGCAGCAGCATTCAGTAACAATACAGCAACAGGATGTACTTACAGAATTTACTGGCTGGAGTGTCATCTGCGCGTACACCTCATCAGTGTCCTTGTCAGCCTGCGCAACCAAGCATTTATCAGGGATCATTAGGGGCAATGCAACGCAATGCAGCTCATCAGGCAACTCCTGCTACAGCTGAAACCTGAACCATGTACACTTACATGCATGGTGATGCTGTGGACTTGGCACAGCAGCTGGGACGGCAGGTTCGGGTAGTTGGGGATGCGAGAGTTCGGGATCTTCCTGGTCGTCGCCGCGACCTGCCGGATCAACGGAAAAGTTGAGCCAAGAAATTGATGGAAAACGGAGCAGTTGATGCAAGTAGGAAGGATTGAGGGACCTGCTCGCTGTGGCCCTGGGGGAAGTAGTAGACGAGGCTGCCCCGCTGCGGCAGGCAGACGAGCGGGCCGGCGCAGGCGTGCCAGAGCTCCGAGTTGATCACCTTCTTGGCGGCCTGCGCCTCTCCCATGAGCTGCATTTCGTCGAGCAGCGCGGCCGCGTTCCTGAGGACGCCGAACGTCGGCTGCTGCTGCTGCTTCTCCTGCGAGGCCGCCATCTCCCAGCAGCCAGGTGCCCTGCTTCAGGCGCCGGAGCTAGAGAGCCGTTGCTGAATCGAGCTCGAGCTGGATGCGCGACTGGTGAGCGAGCGGCTTAACCACGCTTCGCCATTGATCAATCAATCGATCGATGGAATCTTGTCAGAAACCAGAGTGCCTGCACGCCATTGCAAAGAGAAGCAGAGGATGTATATAGTATCAATTTTCGAAGCGTGTGAGCAGGCAAGGAAGCAGGCAGTGAGTATAGCACGCAAAAGGGGAACAAGAAGGCCCCCAGAACAAAAAATGCGTTCGGGAATCGGGAGCTAGCTATAGAGCGGGAGAGCTATGGTTGGGTTGGGTCCCCGTGGCGTGGGCGTGGCTAGAAGTAGAACCCCACTACCAGGCTTTCCCGAGAAACCAGGCGGCTTTTGTGTTTTCACGCCACGCTGCCCCTGGCTGCGCATGCCTCGGCGCCGACCGGGGTAGAGGTAGGGCGCAGAGCGATGTCACGAGGAATCTTGGTAGCAATGTCAGGTGGCGTCGGTCGGCCCCTGGAGGTCGCGACGGCCGGCTCTAGAATGCATGGCCCCCGTGTCTAGGATCGCTAGCAATGGCGGTTTCCCCAGGCGAGCCAGGAGGTGCATTTGGCAACAACAACAACAACAACAAGAGAAGAAGAAGAAACGCAAGAACGGCGGCAATGCCGTCGGAGATGGCACCGCGCCTGGCTACAAGGCTCTGAGAGCAGAGGCAGAGCTACCAGGAGTTCTAGCTAGGTAGGCGCTCGACGGAATGTCAGGTGGCGTCTCTCGGCCCCTGGAGGTTGCGACGGGCGGCCGGCTCGAGAATGCATGGCCCCCGTGTATAGGATCGCTAGCAATGGCGCTTTCCCCAGGCGAGCCAGGAGGTGCATTTGGCAAGAAGAAGAAGGAAGCAAGAACGGCGGCAATGCCGCTGGGGATGGCACCGCGCCGGCCTCCAAGGCTCCAAGAGCATAATAGGTAGAAACCAGTCGCCGGTGGCAGGCTGAGCTACCAGGAGTGCTAGCTAGTAGAAAGAAATCGTTTGGGAAGAACCAATCGGCGGAGGAAGGAGGAGGGATTGGGACAGAGTAGCCAAGAACAGGAGCGTACCTTGTGGAGCAGGAGCAGGAGCAGGAGCAGGCAGAAGAGAGCGCCGGGAACAGTGTGGGCGTCCAGCAATGTCTCCGAGAAGCGAGGCAGGGAGAAGGGCGCGGACGCGGAAGGAAGCAGGCCCGGCTGGGTCCGTATAAATTAAAGACGCCGGGACGCAGCGAGCCAAGCGAGAGTGCCAAATGCGCGAGGCCAGGTGGGCGGGGACTGCTCGGGTAGAAAAGGCAAAGCGGCGGGAGGAGGGGAAGGGAGGGAGGTGGTGGTGGTCGCTAGGGCCGGGAGCACGCGCGGAGGAGGTGGTGTGTGTGTGGCGTAGAGTACGTAGAGAGGTGTAGTAGTAGGATGGTCCTGGGCAGCGGAGGAGTAGAGGGCAATGATCGATACGGCGGGCGGGACGGGAGCGAAACTGCTTCACGTACAAACTTTACTGTCCGATCCGTGTACGACAGCTGATCGTCCGGCTGTGTGGCTTCGGCGCGAGCGTGCGCGGCTATGGCAACGGCTACAAGTCTCGGCCGGGAGGGTGGGGAGTGGGGCCTTCGTCCACAGTCTCGGCCGGTCCTCGCCTTTTGCCAGCCTGCGCGCGCGCGTGTCTCCACTCTTCCACGTATTTAAAGTAGGAATCAGAGACAAAGTAAAAAGGACAGTTATTTTTATTAATGAAGGATCTGAACTTATATACAAGGTGAATAAACGCGAGCATGTCGGTTACCGGAATCGGTTCCTAGAGGCAAAGCTCCAGGGCCTAACTGCTATGCGGTTACAAGTGGGGATTATCCTATAATTAATGTGTAATTAATTATTCCTAACACTCCCCTAATCACCGCTTTAATGTATAAGGATTCATCATCTTGATTAAGTCTCCTCCAAAAACCCTGTGGGAAAAAATGTGAGGAGTATGATAGGATATGCTGTTAAAACTCCTTCAAACCCATTGGGAAAATAAGGAGAAAATGACACAGCATATAATGATTATTGCCTCTGTTAACTCAATATGAAATAAATCCATAGAATATAGAGGTCAATAAATATGTCTTTTATACCTCCCTAAAAACCCCGGTGGGGAAAACGGATAGTACGACATATAATCTTATGTTGATATTACCTCATTAAAAACCTTAATGAGAACCTGTAAAGTAAACTCATCAAGGGAAAAAAAGTGTAATATGATGCTTTGAATAGGAATAGTTTAGAAAGATACTTCCCCTGATTCTTGCAAATCTCGAAGCCGTCGCATACCAATTCCATGAATGTATTTTTGGAATGTTGAAGTTGGTAGAGACTTCGTAAACAAGTCAGCGAGATTATCGCATGATTTGACTTGCAAGACGTTTATTTCCCCACTCTTTTGGAGTTCATGAGGATAAAGCAACTTTGGGGCAATATGCTTAGTGATATTGCTCTTGATATATCCTGTTTGCATCTGTGCAACACAAGCCGCATTATCCTCATAGATAATGATAGGTGATTCGATAGAACCAATTCCACATGACTGTTGTATGTGGTTTATCATTCTGCGAAGCCACACACATTCGCGTGATGCCTCATATAATGCAATTATTTCAGAATGATTGGTAGAAGTGGCAACCAGAGTCTGTTTCGAAGACTTCCATGATATAGCAGTTCCACCATGTAGGAACACAAAGCCGGTCTGTGATCTGGCATTATGGGGATCAGATAAGTAGCCAGCATCAGTGTATCCAATCATACTGGAGTCCAGATTTCTCTGAAACTGAAAGTATAGGCCAAGATCCTTTGTGCCTTGGAGATATCTAAAGACATTCTTGACTCCCGACCAATGGCGTTTGGTGGGAGCTGCGCTGTGTCTAGCAAGTAGATTCACTGCAAATGCGAGGTCAGGTCTCGTATAATTTGCAAGATACTTGAGCGCACCAATGGCACTGAGATATGGAACCTCGGGTCACAACATCTCTTCTCCATCATCCCTTGGCCTGAACGGATCTTTCCCTACGTCTAGAGAACGAACCACCATGGGAGTTTTAGATGGATAGGATTTGTCCATATTGAATTTCTCCAATATTTTCCGGATATAGGCAGCTTGGTGTACCATTATTCCTGAGGGAAGGTGCTCGAGTTGAAGACCCAAGCAAAATTTGGTTTGACCCAAATCCTTCATCTCAAATTCTGTCTTTATATGATTGCGTGCTTCATCAATATCTTGTGCATTGCCAATGATGTTGAGATCATCGACATACACTGAAATGATGCAAAATCCTGAAGAGGACTTCTTGATGAAGACACATGGACAGTCATCATTGTTGGAGTAACCCTTCTGAAGAAGGAACTCACTAAGTCGGTTGTACCACATCCGTCCCGACTGTTTCAAGCCGTATAAAGACTTGTTCAGTTTTACACAGTACATGTTGCGTTTAGCGCTTGCATTCGGGACAGAGACTCCATCAGGAACCTTCATGTATATGTCCGAATCTAGTGACCCGTAAAGATATGCGGTCACGACATCCATCAACTGCATAGATAGACGATTTTGCACTGCCAAAGATATAAGATATCGGAAAGTGATACCACTCATTACTGGAGAATATGTCTCATTGAAATCAATGCCGGGTCTCTGCGTGAAACCCTGTGCTACGAGCCTCGCTTTGTATCTCACCACCTCATTGTTCTCATTCCGTTTCCGGAGGAAAACCCATTTGAATCCCACAGGGAAAACATTGGGAGGTGTTGGTATTGCTTCTGTGAATACCTTCCTTTTATTGAGCGAAGCAAGTTCTGCTTGTATTGCTTCTTTCCATTTAGGCCAGTCAGAGCGTTTCTCACACTCAACAATAGTCCTTAGATCATGATCATTGAGAAGGGTATCCGCAATTGTAGCAGAAAAATAAGTGTCGACAATCGTAGACTTACGGTTGAATGATTCTCCAGAATCGATATAGTTGGTGGATATCTCATGCACCCTTGATGACTCTTCGTGATTTCCCAGTACGCATGAGTCTAGGTGTTCCGATGTCCCAGTCAGTGTGTGCAAGCTGGAGCTGGGTTGTGGAGGTTGCCCTTCCACTGGGTGTATACTACCCATAAGGTGTTCGTCAACGTTGAGCTGACTTGCATTTACTGATTTGGAGGATTTTCTCCTCTCTCTCCTTTGTTGCTTGCGAGAAGCAGGTTCCGGGTCAGTGGCCGTACTACTCCCCCTCTTTTTAGGATCAGGCAGTTGAGTGGTTTTTGTTGGTACCTCCACTCTTTTGGGCGCATTTCTGGCCGGTTTCCAGGATTTAGTAACATCTTTTAGATCAGTAAATGAATCCGGCAGATTATTTGCAAGATGTTGCAAATTGATAATTTTCCGAACTTGGAGTTCGGTCTCTTGGGTACGTGGATCAGAGGTTGAAATGGCGATAGCATTCCAATCAATTTCCGGGCATTCTTTCTGGTACTTGAAATCTCCCCCTAATGCTGGAAAATGTTCCTCATCGAATATGCAATCAGCGTGACGGGCTGTGAATAGATCCCCAGTAAGGGGTTCCAGGTACTTAATAATCGACGGCAATTTGTACCCCACATAGATCCCTAGTTTTCTGTGCGGGCCCATGGATGTCCGCTGTGGTGGTGAGATCGGGATGTATGTAGCACATCCGAACTTACGCAGATGGGAAATGCTGGGAGGATTTCCACGTACCAATTGCAGAGGGGAAGTACTGTGATATGCAGTAGGTCGCAATTGTATTAGGTCAGCAGCGTGTAAAACCGCGTGACCCCAATACGAAGTTGGCAAGCTGCAATTCATTAACAAAGGTCTTGCAATGAGTTTGATCCTCTTTATTAGGGACTTAGCCAAACCATTTTGAGTGTGGACATATGGAACAGAGTGCTGAACTTCAATCCCCAAGGCCATGCAATAGTCATTGAAGGCGCGTGAAGAGAATTCTGCAGCATTGTCCATGCGAATTGATTTAATTCGACTTTGTGGATAATGGGCCTGTAACTTAATTACTTCCCTCATTATCTTAGCAAATGCATGGTTCGTGTGGAAAGAAGACACACATGTGACCATCGTGTAGATGCGTCAATCAAAACCATGAAATACCTAAATGGTCCAGATAATGGTTGGATAGGACCACAAATATCACCTTGAATTCGTTCAAGGAACTGAAGTGGTTCAACTTGTATTTTGAGGTGCGAAGGTCTCAAAATTAGCTTCCCTGTGGCACATGATGTACACACAAAGTCTAATGACTGAGGGAATTTGGACTCATGCAAATTATGACCAATGGAATTGCTAGTAATCTTTCTCATCATTCCGATACCGGGATGTCCTAGGCGATCATGCCAAGTTTGAAATGCATCAACATTCTGGAAGATTACCTTGTAAGCAACATGTTCTACGGGCTTGATGTACGTATAGTACAGTCCGGACGACAGAGAAGGAATTTTTTCAAGTACTTGCTTGCCATATCCGTTATCTTTTGTGAAGAGCAGATACTCTTCTTTGTTGTCTTCATGGGTTTCAATATGAAAACCATTCTTACGGATATCTCGATAACTGATTAAGGTACGTGATGAATCGGGATACAACAAGGCATCCTCAATTGTCACTTGTGTACCGTTTGGGAGGGTAAATATGGCACGTCCAGTGCCAACAATTACCGTATCGCGTCCAGCGATAGTCAAAATATCTCCATTCATCTTTTTCAGAGTATGAAAATATTTCAACTCCCTCAGTATGGAGTTTATCGTAGCACTGTCCACAAGGCATAATTCCTCTTCCATCGGATTGTCCCCGTAGAGAGCTTTTCTTGTTCTTACTCCGGTGATCGCCGGAGTTTGCTCTCGCTCGGAGCGTGCTGATAACGTATTGAAAGTAGGAACCAGAGACAAAGTGAAAAGGACAGTTATCTTTATTGATGAAGGATCTGAACTTATATACAAGGTGAATAGACGCGAGCATGTCGGTTCCCGGAGTCGGTTCCTAGAGGCAACGCTCCAGGGCCTAACTGCTATGCGGTTACAAGTGGGGATTATCCCATAATTAATGTGTAATTAATTATTCCTAACACCCCGCCCTCTCTTCTAGTTTTTTTTTGGCCAAATCTGCCCAAGTCTGAAAAGTTTAACCAAATCTAACCCTTTCTCGAAACTAATTCGGAATGTGACCCCTGGGGTCGACGCCATTTAAAATGGCGCCGATATTGTATAGGTCGGCGCCAAGATAAAGCAGTTGGGAGGCAAACCAGGGAGGTCGGCGCCGTTTTAAACGGAGCCGACCTCCTTCAGTTTGGTTTTCTGATATGTACGCGCCGAACTATACAACTTCGGCGTCATTTTAAACGGCGTCGACCCTAGGGGTCAGATTCCAAATTAGTTTCGAGAGGGGGTCAGATTCGGTTGAACTTTTTAGATTTGGGCAGATTTGGCAAAAAATACCTCTTCTAGCTTCTCTCGTCGCAATACGTCGTTGCCGATGCTTTGGGGTTGGGTTGGCCTTGGGGGTAACAGCATATCCACTCGCCTATCCAAAACGCCGTTTCGGACGTCGAAATTAGGTCCGGACGCTGAAAATAGGCCCAGTCGCGTACCCAGGGACCTATTTTTATCCGGATTTCGCCGTGTTTTGGTCCGGCCTACCCAGGCCGTACCCAGGATCCCGGGTAGATCCTGGGAACGCCGGACGCAGCGAAAACGGGCGTGGGCCAGCTCTGCCGGCAAGAGAAGGCGCCACTCCCGCCACTTCGCCGAGCTCCCGCCCTTTTCTTCCCCCTCCCACCTTTCTTCCCCATTTCCCTCCCGCCACTCCACCGGGTGTTGGAGATATGCCCAAGAGGCAATAATAAAGTGGTTATTATCATATCTTCACACTTATGATAAATGTTTACATACCATGCTAAAATTGTATTAACCGGAAACATTAATACTTGTGTGATTTGTAAACATAAAAGAGTCCCTAGTAAAGCCTCTTGTTAAACTAGCTTATTGGTTAATATATGATCATGGTTTCCTGATCATGAACATAGAGATGTTATTAACAACAGGGTCATATCATTAGGAAAATGATGTGATGGACATACTCCTATAGATAAGCGTAGCATAAAGATCAAGTCATTTTAATAGTTCAATTGCTATATGCTTTCTGATACATAGTAACCTAATTCCTTCGACCATGAGATCATGCATATCACCTTCACCGGAAGGATGCTTTGATGACATCAAACACCACACCGTAACTGGGTGACTATAAAGGTGGCATTGAGTGTTCGGAAAGTATTGGTTGAGACACATGGATCAAGAGTGGGATTTGTCCATCCATATGACGGATAGATATACTCTGGGCCCTCTCGGTGAAATGTCATCCAATTAGCTTGCAAGCAGGTGACTGGCTCACAAGGGATCACAGGGAACGAGAAAAGAGTACTTATCAGTAACGAGGTTGAACTAGGTATGCAGAGATACCGACGATCATAACCTTGGATAAGTAAACTATCGTGAGACAAAGGGAAATTGGTATCGTATGTAAGTGGTTCATTCGATCGCAAAGTAATCGTAGAAATATGTGGGAGCCATATGAATTTTCAGATTCCTCTATTGGTTATTGTTTGGAGAAGTGTCTCGATCGTGTCCGCATAATTCACGAACCGTAGGGAGACACACTTAAGGATTCAACGTTGTTTGAGTAGTTATGGTATTATGAAAAAGAGACCGAATGTTGTTCGGAGTCTCGGATGGGATCCGGGATATCACGAGGTGATCCGGAATGGTCCGGAGAATAAGATTCATATAAGGAGAGTCCCGTTTCGGAGTTCGGGAATGATTCCGGTGTTTTCATCGGGAATGTTCTAGAAGGTTCCGGAATGTCCGGCACTCCGGGAAGGGGAGGGGTACATGAATGTGTCATTACATATTGGAATGATTGCATCATGTACTAAGTGTTCTTGCTGTTCCAAATAAAGGATTAAATTGAATCCTAAAACAGAAAAGTCAAATGGCCAGTTTGAAAGTCAAACGGCTAAAACAGGAAACTGTGGGAAACAAGCAAGAGGTGGTTGAAACCGACTTGGGGGAGGAGTCTCCTCTCCAAGCCGGCGCGCCACCCAAGGCCGACTTGGGGAGGGACTCCCCTCCCCTTGGCCGCACCTCCCACCTATAAAAGGAGGGGCAGGGCCCCCTCCTCTAGACACACAAGTTCCTATCCTCTAAATCTAAACCCTAGCCCTAGACCCCGGTTTAGAGCCGCTTTGGTTTAGAGCTTCTAATTGCACTAGCCTTCGGATTAGAGCCTTATAATTGGTGTGTCTAAACCCTAGACCACTAATAGTTCTCTCTCATACTCCACCATACTCGCTCCGGCTTAAGGCGAAGCCCTGCGAGATTTCCCCTCTACTTCCGGTACCACGCCGTTGTGCTGCCGGAATCGCGAGGAGAGTGCTACAACCTCCGCTGCCTGCTGGAACAAGGGAGAGGAAGGTCTTCGTCGAGTACCAAACGTGTGACCGACTGCGGAAGCGCTGCCGGAACGCAGCGCCGGAAGGATCGTCTACGTGATCTTGAGATCGGAAGTGTACGACTACATCATCCACGAGAATCTGCTCTCGTTAACCGCTTTGGAATCTTCGAGGGTAAGTTCCTCTATCGACTCGTTGCTACAATCTAGTAGATAGATCTTGGCTTGTTTGTGTGCATGCGGTAGAAAATTTTTGTTTTCCATGCTACGAACCCCTACACCGGGCTCCCCGCCCGAAATGCCGCCCAAGAGCTTCGTCCAACCCAGATCGATCCTCGGCGAGGGTCCGGCGGAGAAGAAGGCGAGGAAGCCGAGAGCGCCGCCGACGAAGCCGGAGGGCATGTCCTCCGCCGACTGGGAGAAGAAGGATCAGGCCAGAAAGATGGCGTCGGACGACCGGAAGGGCAGAAAGGAGAGGGCGAAGCTCCGGCAACAGCAAGAAGCGGCGAAGGAGAAGGCGACGGCGGAAGAACAGGCGATGGTGAAGGCGAAGCAGGTGGCAGCAACGAGGTCGGCGTCGATGGCGGTGTCGTACCCACCACACTAGGGAAGCCAGGCGAGCGTCGGCTCGCCCGCCGGATTCTCGCCGATCTCTCCGGCAGGCTTCCAGGAGAGTCAGGCGACTGCTCGACAGAGGTACTCCTTGTCGCCCGAGTTCAACGGCGGGTTTAACCCCAACGTGACCTTCCCCTGCCCGGCGTCGCGCCCTCCTTCGGCCTTCGGCGTGGACATCAACCTCCCCTACTCCACCTCTCCGTCGTACGCAAGCCCCGCTCTGCGCCGCGGACCGCTGCCTTTCGGCGGAAGCTCGTCGCCCTTCAGCGAGGCCGACGCGCGCAACATGTTCGACGGAATGCCGGGCGCCATGCCGGTCCTCATGTCGGCCGAGGCGTACATGGAGGACTTGATCGCAACAGGCTCGGCCTCCAACTACCCCTCCTTCACGGAAGAGCAGACCCGAGCCAACGCCGAGCACGGCATCGAGTCCTAGGACCTCGCCGACACCGACGCCGAGGAGACGCAGCCAGAGAACGCTGAGGATGAGGCGAAAGGCAAGAAGGGAAAGAAGAAGCTGGTCACTTCGGCGGACGCTCGGATCAAGTGGACCGTGGCTGAGGACACCTGCCTCGCCGAAGCTTGGAAAATGGTGAGCATGGATCCGATCACCGGTGCTAACCAAAAATCAGACAATTATTGGCGGCGCGTGAAGGCAACGTTCGACGAGTGTAGCATGTGCGACCCAAAGTATCGCAAAATCCACATGGCGCGAGGGGAGAAGGCTATTACCAATCATTGGGCGGTCATCCAGACTGTCTGCAGCAAGTGGCACAGCTGCGTGGAAGAGGTCGACCGCACACAAGCCAGTGGGGAAAATATGGACAACAAGGTACTCGCGAACACTAGCTTTGTCGTGCACCCTCTTCCATTTTGACACACTTGACACACTTTTATTTTGCAGCTGCGCCATGCACTTGCTCTGTTTCGAGAGGACATGAAGATGGAGTTCAAGTTCCATTATGTCTTCGAGCAAATCGAGAATTGCGAGAAGTGGCGGGACACTCGTCTGAGTCTCTCCAAGAACAACGACGACGTCTACAACCCCAAGGCCCCGGCCGCTGCTGCCGACGAAGAAAGACCTAAGATCGGCTAGAAGAAGGCGAAGATGCTCAAGGCCGTCGGACCTCCCGCCGAGCGTCTCCAGGCTTCGATCGAGAAATGCATCGTCGACACGAGGGCGCATGCCAAGAAGAGGGCTAAGAAGAGTGAGGAGAGCTGGAAGCAGCTGATCGAGACACAAGGGAAAAAGGTGGCCCTCATCAAGGCCAACCTCGCCGAGAAGAAAGCCAACCTCACCGCCAAGAAGCGCAACACGGACCTCAAGTTCCTGATGGGCGGCGAGGACACGTCGAATATGAGCTCGCTGGTCAAGGCTTGGTACATGGCTCAATGTCAGGCCATCCACCAGGGCGTGATCACGGCTTCCCCTTCCTCTGCGCCGAACACACCTGCGCCGGGCGCTCCACGCCGAGCTCTGCTTCGACTTCCTCCAACCCGGCGGCCTTCGACGGCGAGACGAACGACAATGCCGCGTCGGCCACGCCGCAGGAGCCCATCCCCATCGACGACTGAGGGTCTTTTCCGTCGAATTTGTGTGCGTTTCTGTAATAATTTGCTGCCGAATTTGTGGATGTTTCAGTCGAACACCTTGTGGCCGAGCACTCGCCGACGGAAACGATAAAGATTCAAATATGTCGCCGCTTTGTGTTCGTCTAGATACGCGAGTAAAAAACTGGGTGTATCTAGACCAAAATCAAGTTCCGTCCGCCAAAAAAATCCGAATTTTGGTCTGGGTTTGCCCAACCAATGAAGATGCTCTAAAAAAAAAAAGATGCCGACCTTTCGAGGTGAGAAAGCCATGATTCCCCCATTCGCGCAGCGCAGGCATGCTCTCTCTCTCGCCCGTGCTTGCTCTGCTGCTTCTCTTTTCCGGCTTTGATCCCCACTGTACGTGGCTGCGTACTGCGGCCATGGCAGCGTACGCTTGTGGCGTGGTGTACTCTGTGCCGCTCCGGTCTCGATCGACCACGCACGCCGTGCACCTCTACTGGGCCGCAGCTACCACAGTGAAAGCTGGCCGAGCGGCACACGCCAAGGAATACGTACGTACGTCGCGTCGTGTAGATCGGGCTGGTAGCCTCCCGATTTGACCGCACCGCCGGGCGCGCGGGCACGGCATCAGCTAGCGAGGAAAGACCGGAGCCGATCCCTCCATCACTTCCGTACCGTACCGTACCGTACGTACTCCCGTTGCATGCGCCTAGCCTAGCGACACCGTCGTCACACTGTCCGGCGTACTACATGTCATCAAGCGTATCGCCCAACCACCATGCATGTGTGCTCCTGCCCCCCGCGTACGTGACCGGATCGATTTGACACGCGGGCTTTGGCAGACGGGAAATCCAGTGGCAAATCGTCGTGCGTGACGCAGTCGTGGTGCGACTTTGATGCGACTCGATACTACCACTACACGCACTTTTTAAAAAGGGCAGTGCTACGCGTCCCCCGGGGATAAAAACTTCTGATCCCCGGGTCCTCGTGCTGACACGTGTCCACTCAAATCCCTTTTTCTACACTTAGACCCGTTTTTGCTACATATGCCTCGCTTTTGCTACACTAGCAAAAAACGGTTCGTCCCAAAAAATAGAAAAACAGACTGGACCTTGCCGGAGAGTTCGCCGGAGACCTCGCCGGCGACCGTGTAGCAAAAAAGTTGTACTAATGTAGCATATCCGACCTCACCGGAGACTCGCCGGAGACTTTCGCCGGAGCATCTCGCTGGATAACGCGTAGCAAAAAAAATGTGCTTTTGTAGCAAAATCAGAAAACAGATGTAGCAAGATGATTATGCTAATGTAGCAAAAGCCTGACTTCGCCGGAGACATTGTCGGAGCAAAAATTGTAGCAAAAAAATATGCCATTATAGCAGCACCGCTCGCCGGGTGTAGCAACACCACAAGTCATATGTAGCAGGTCCGATCACCGTGTGTAGCAGGACTGCGTATCAGCGCCGCTCACCGCAGGTAGCAGGTCCGGATGCCGCAGGTAGCAACGACTATGGCCATAGGTAGCAACTTCAGAAGCCTCATGTAGCAAATCCAACATAGCACAAACCAACGCCGCTTGTAGCATCGTCGCTTGTAGCAACATCCCTGGGGAGATGACCGCACGTCCAACCGGAGCTTGCATATGGCAGCAGCCGGGATCCCTAGGACGGCGGCCATGGTGGTGGCTTCTATCTCCGGTGGCAGGCAAGACTGGTGTGGGGTGGAGGCGGAGCAGCGAGACGTCCTTAACGGCGGCCATGGCAGCTGGCCGCCATCTCCGACAAGAGGAGCGCGGCGGCGCAGCGGCGCGAGTTGCAGGGGTGGGCCACGGCGGCGCGAGCTGCAGGTCCTGGCCGACGATGACCGCGCGAGGCGCTCCGGCAACGTTTGGAGACAGCGCATCTTGGTACAGCGACAAAGGTACGGGGCAGGTACTACATCGAGATTTAGATTGAGAAGAAAAGGAAGAGATAAGGAAGAAGGAAGAAAAGGACATGGGCCCCATCTGTGCAACGTACTTACCGCGCAATGTGGAAAGCCAGACCGACCCGGGGGATTGCGCGGTATTATCCCCCGGGTGATCGGTATCATTTTCCTTATAAAAAGAATCAAGGCGAAGTGAATGACACATACATGTTTTCCTAGTTCTACGACTATTTTTTTCCATCTTCTATAATCTGCGCCAACAAACTATATGAGATGTAAAACTCGATTTGGTGATTTGCTAGCAGAAAACCACCACAATTGCACCGACCAGTTCGAAAAACCGCCGGTTTTCGCTAATTTTGCGAAATTCCATCATGATTGTGTTTGGTCCGTTTCAACGTGCACCGATACATCGATTTGGACATGCAGGGCCCGCTGATAGAGGTGACGCAACAAGGGGAAAACGGCCGCTTCGGACAGGCGTGAACGGCCGTTAACGGTGTGCGTGGGTCCCACCTTTAGCACCGGGTACTTGAGTTTTCCCCTTATCCCCGTGTCACATAACTCTTCTCGTTGCCCTCATCACCGTACTAGAGCGTCGCCGCCACTCGCCTAGTTGTCGTTCGGGCGGCTCGACGGAGAATGACGCCATGCTGAGTTGGCATGATGGATCCTCGTCGAGAGGGTCTATTCTCGGGGTTAGTATCATCTCCCTAGGCTCTGTTTCGATTTCTAGGGTTTTAGAAAAGGAGTCTGGCAAAATTTCTTGATTTTGTTGTCGTCTTACTGAAATTTGTCGCTTTTTTTTGCCAACTAGGACCTAATTGACCTGGACTGTGCTCCTGACAACTGTGACGACACAACATTTCATGGGATAGCCGTGGGATGCGATGAACTATGCCGCCACCACAAGAAAGAGGCACTGAAATGCATGACATTTGAAGGCTCGAACACATCTTTACTCCCAATAAAATGTGAGTCTTAGCCTGTCAATTTTAGTCTTGACAAAGAAGTTGAAAAGTAATGTGGGTTTTAGTCTTGGTTAGACAGAGAGTGGCCTGAGACACCACAGAATGCACAGTCAAGAATACGGGGAATCTATCATTGTAGCAACAACACTAGGATTGATGAAAAGATTTAGCATGCCAAATTTGTTGAAGATCTATCTCCAGAGAAGAACAAGATAGAAAAGAAGTATTTGTCCTTGCTAAGAAACAAGTGGTTGTGCAAAACCACCACAAGTTTAATGTTGCATATGCATGTGAAGATGAACTTGGAGTGATGAAGAAGGAGGTATCCGAGATCCTCTGCGGAACAGACATGATATGTGACATTTTACGCATTAGCTTTGCCTCGTTGCTCTGGCCCTCCCCTCCAAAGAGAGCACACGACACCTAGAAATAGTGAAATGGTACTCGTCTTCTCCAAGTCTACCTCTCTCCCCGGTTCCCTCTTGTTCTCTACCCACCTGGCGCCACCAGTCACCGCCTCTATGATCTCTTCACCGGCCTACTCATATTCCCCCTGAATGACACTACTAGGAAATAGGCTGTTAGTGGCGCACCCGAAATGCCCATCCGTGGCGCACTAGCAGTGCGCCACGGGCCTTGTGTTGGAGATATGCCCTAGAGGCAATAATAAATGTAGTTATTATTATATCTTTGTGTTTATGATAAATGTTTACATTCATGCTATAATAGTATTAACAAGGAAACCATTAATACTTGTGTGATTTGTAAACTTAATTTGAAGTCCCTAGTATAGCCTCTATACTTCACTAGCTTGTTGGTTGATTAATGATTGTGGTTTCCCTATCATGAACATTGAGATGTTATCAACAACAAGATCATATCGTTAGGAGAATGATATGGTGGACATACTCCTATAGACAAGCGTAGCATAAAGATCAAGTCATTTCAATAGTTCAATTGCTATATGCTTTCTAATACATAGTAACCTAATTCCTTCGACCATGAGATCATGCATATCACCTTTACCGGATGGATGCTTTGATGACATCAAACACCACACCGTAACTGGGTGGCTATAAAGGTGGCATTGAGTGTTCGGAAAGTATTGGTTGAGACACATGGATCAAGAGTGGGATTTGTCCATCCACATGACGGATAGATATACTCTGGGCCCTCTCGGTGGAATGTCATCCAATTAGCTTGCAAGCATGTGACTTGGTCACAAGGGATCACATATCACGGGAACGAGAAAAGAGTACTTATCAGTAACGAGGTTGAACTAGGTATGCAGAGATACCGACGATCATAACCTCGGATAAGTAACATATCGTGAGACAAAGGGAAATTAGTATCGTATGTAAGTGGTTCATTCGATCGCAAAGTAATCGTAGAAATATGTGGGAGCCATATGAATTTCCAGATTCCTCTATTGGTTATTGTTCGGAGAAGTGTCTCGATCATGTCCGCATAATTCACGAATCGTAGAGAGACACACTTAAGGATTCGACGTTGTTTGAGTAGTTATGGTATTATGAGAAAGAGACCGAATGTTGTTCGGAGTCTCGGATGGGATCCGGGATATCACGAGGTGATCCGGAATGGTCCGGAGAATAAGATTCATATAAGGAAAGTCCCGTTTCGGAGTTCGGGAATGATTCCGGTGTTTTCATCGGGAATGTTCTAGAAGGTTTCGGATTGTCCGGCACTCCGGGGGGGGGGGAGGGTACATGAGTGTGTCATTGAATGATTGCATCATGTACTAAGTGTTCTTGCTGTTCCAAAAACATAAAAGTCAAATTGCCAGTTTGAAAGTCAAACGGCTAAAACAGGAAACTGTGGGAAACAGGAAACTGTGGGAAACAAGCAAGAGGAGTTGGAACCAACTTGGAGGAGGAGTCCCACTCCTCCAAGCCGGCGCCCAGCCCAAGGACGACTTGGGAGAGACTCCCCTCCCCTGGCCGCGCCTCCCCACCCATAAAAGGAGGGGCAGGGCTCCCCTCCTAGAACACACAAGTTCCTATCTTCTACCTCCGGTTTAGAGCCGTTTTGGTTTAGAGCTTCTAATTGCTTTAGCCAGCGGTTTAGAGCCTTCTAATTGGTTTAGAGCCTTCTAATTGGTGTGTCTAATTACTAGACCACTAATAGCCTCTCTCATAAGCTCCACCATACTCGCACCGGCTTAAGGCGAAGCCCTGCGGGATTTCCCCTCTACTTCCGGTACCACGCCGTTGTGCTGCCGGAATCGCGAGGAGAGTGCTACAACCTCCGCTGCCTGCTGGAACAAGGGAGAGGAAGGTCTTCGTCGAGTACCGAACGTGTGACCGACTACGGGAGCGCTGCCGGTACGTGGCACCGGAAGGATCGTCTACACGATCTTGAGATTGGAAAGAGTACGACTACATCACCCACGAGAATCCGCTCTCGTTAAACGCTTTGGAATCTTCGAGGGTAAGTTATACCATCGACTCGTTGCTACAATCTAGTATATAGATCTTGGCTTGTTTGTTTGTATGCGATAGAAAATTTTTGTTTTCCATGCTACGAACCCCTACAGTGGTATCAGAGCCGTGTCTATATGTAGATCTGTTGCACGAGTAGAACACAATGGTCATTGTGGGCGTTGATGCTTTTATTGTAGATTGCTTTTTGTGTACTTTGCATCTTGCTGTATGTTGGGATGAAGCGGCCCGGGCTAAACTTACATGACATCGTTCATGAGACTTGCTCCACGCTTGACATGCAACTTGTATTGCATAAGTGGCTTTGCGGGTGCCTGTTTCTCCTAGCATAGTTAAGATCCAATTTACAACGGGTAATCAAGAATGCTAGTATCAATGTTGTGGTTCTTGTTCGTAAGTTAGAACGACACTTATTGAAAGCCCCAAACCACGTAAAATATGCAAAGAAAGTAGAAGCGTCTAACTTTGTTTTGCAGGGGTGTGCAGTGATGTGATATGGCCATGATTGTGATTATATTTGATGTATGCAATGTTCCTTATTGTAAGTTGGCAACCGGCAGGAGCCATATGGTTGTCTTTAATTTATGTTAAGACCCGCGTGTCTATTCAAAGTAGTTGTAATAGTTGAAGCCGGTGGACGACAACCATGGTGAAGCGTCATTGACCTTGATGCAATGCCGGTGATGATGGAGATCATGTTCGTGTTTGAAGATGGAGATCGGAAGCACAAAGAAGAAAGGCCATATCATATCACAAATTATGAATTGCATGTGATGTTAATCCTTTATGCATCTTGTATTGCTTAGTAGACGACGGTAGCATTATAAGATGATCCCTCATGCACATGAATTTCAAATCATAAAGTGTTCGCCCTTAGTTAGCACCGTTGCTAAAGCTTGTTGTTTCGAAGCACCACGTGATGATCGGGTGTGTTAGATTCCGCAAGTGTATACAACGTAAGCAAGCCAGATTTGCTTATGCGGTGGCTAAGGTTTGATCTTGACGAGCCTAGCATGTACAGACATGGTCTCAGGAACACGGATTACCGAAAGGTAAAGCATGAATCATATAATAGATATGATGAACATGATGATTGTTCGCCATTGAAACTATATCAACTCTCGTGATGATCGGTGTTGATGTAGTGGATTTGGTTCGTGTGATCACTAAAACAATGTGAGGGATGTTGTTTTGAGTGGGAGTTCACCTAGTTTAATTTCATTAATTAATTTGAACTCAATTTGTCATAAACTTAGTCTAAACTATTGCAAATATGTTGTAGATCAATGGCAGCCCCTACCATCAATTTTAATGCGTTCCTAGAGAAAGAAAAGTTGAAAAACAATGGAAGCAACTTCGCGGATTGGTTCCGCAATTTGAGGATTGTCCTCACAGCTGGTAATTTGACCTATGTGCTGGATGCACCGCTGGGTGACCCACCTGCAGCTGATGCTCCCGATGAAGTAAAGAATGTTTACCTCGCTCGGAAGAATCAGTACTCCATAGTTCAGTGTGCTATCTTGTATGGTTTAGAATCGGAGCTTCAGAAAAGGTTTGAAGAGTCAGACCCATATGATATTGTCGAGGATCTCAAATTGATTTTTGAGACTCATGCGGCAATTGAAAGTTATGAAGCTTCTGAAAAGTTCTTTAACTGCAAGATGGAAGAGGGCAGCTCCGTCAGTGAGCATGTGCTTAAGATGTCTGGGCACGCAAACAAACTTCAAAGCTTGGGTATAGTGATTCCTAATGCTTTGGGGGTTTACCGCGTCCTCCAGTCATTGCCACCAAGTTACAGGAACTTTGTGATGAACTACAACATGCAGAACATGAACAAAGAGTTGCCAGAACTATTTGCTATGTTAAAATCTGCAGAAGTGGAGATCAAGAAAGAGCACCAAGTGTTGATGGTCAATAAGACCACCAAATTCAAGAAGGGCAAGTCTAAGCAAAAGGGACACTTCAAGAAGGGTGGTAAGAAAGTTACCACGCCGACGAAGAAAACCAAGGCTGGACCAAAGCCTGAAACTGAGTGCTTTTACTGGAAGGGAGTAGGTCACTGGAAGCGGAATTGCCCAAAGTACTTGGCGGATTTGAAGAACGGCAACATCAAGAAGAAAGGTATATCTGATATACATGTTATTGATGTGTATCTCACTAGTATTCGTAGTAGTGCCTGGGTATTTGATACTGGTTCGGTTGCTCATATTTGTAACTCGAAATAGGTGCTGCAGAATAAACGGAAGCTAGCGAAGAACGAGGTGACGATGCGCGTGGGAAACGGATCAAAGGTTGATGTGATCGCGGTCGGCACGCTACCCCTTCATCTACCATCGGGATTAGTTTTATACTTAAATAATTGTTATTTGGTGCCTGCGTTGAGCATGAACATTATATCGGGATCTTGTTTATTGCGAGACGGTTACTTGTTTAAATCTGAGAATAATGGTTGTTCTATTTATATTAGTAATATGTTTTATGCACATGCACCTTTGATAGATGGTCTATTCTTATTGAATCTCGATAGTGGAAATACACATATCAACAACATTGAGGCTAAACGTTTGAAATCAAGCGATAATTCGACCTATATGTGGCACTGTCGTCTTGGTCACATCGGAGTGAAACGTATGAAGAAACTCCATTCCGATGGACTTCTTGAATCACTTGATTTTGAATCACTTGAAAGATGCGAAGCATGTCTGATGGGTAAAATGACTAAGACTCCATTTTCTGGTATGATGGAGCGAGCTACGGACTTATTGGAAATCATACATACCGATGTGTGTGGTCCAATGAGTGTAGCATCGCGCGGTGGTTATCGTTATGTTCTTACCTTCACGGATGACTTGAGTAGATATGGGTATATCTATTTCATGAAACATAAGTCCGAAACTTTCGAGAAGTTTAAGGAGTTTCAAAGTGAGGTAGAGAATCAACGTAACAAGAAGATTAAGTTTCTACGTTCTGATCGTGGAGGTGAATATCTAAGTTACGAGTTTGGCGAGCATTTGAAGAAGTGCGGAATACTTTCACAATTGACACCGCCGGGAACACCACAGCGTAATGGTGTGTCCGAACGTCGTAATCGAACTCTCTTAGATATGGTTCGTTCTATGATGTCACTTACAGATTTACCGCTATCATTTTGGGGTTATGCATTAGAAACAGCCGCATTCACTTTAAATAGGGCACCGTCTAAATCCGTTGAAACGACACCGTATGAATTATGGTTTGGGAAGAAACCTAAATTGTCGTTCCTTAAAGTTTGGGGATGCGAAGCCTATGTAAAGAAGTTACAGCCGGACAAGCTTGAACCCAAAGCGGAAAAATGCGTCTTCATAGGATACCCGAAGGAAACTATTGGGTATACCTTCTATCATAGATCCGAAGGCAAAACATTCGTTGCCAAGAATGGATCCTTTCTAGAGAAGGAATTTCTCTCGAAAGAAGTGACTGGAAGGAAAGTAGAACTCGACGAGGTTGTCGAACCTTCTCTCGAAATTGCGAGTAGCGCAGCACCGGAAGAAGTTCCTGTGGTGCCTGCACCAATAAGAGAGGAAGCTAATGATGGTGATCATGAAACTTCGGTTGAAGTTACTACAGAGCCTCGGAGGTCAACGAGAACTCGTACCACTCCAGATTGGTATGATTCCGTTATGAATGTCATGGTGGTGGACAACACCGATGACCCCGAGACATATGAGGAAGCGATGATGAGCCCAAATTCCAATAAATGGCAAGAAGCCATGAAATCCGAGATTGGATCCATGTACGAAAACCAAGTATGGACTTTGGTGGACTTACCGGATGGCCGGAAGGCTGTCGAGAACAAATGGATTTTCAAGAAGAAAACAGATGCTGATGGTAATGTTACTGTCTATAAAGCTCGACTTGTCGCAAAAGGGTTTCGACAAATTCAAGGAGTTGACTACGATGAGACTTTCTCACCGGTAGCGAAGCTAAAGTCTGTGAGGATTATGTTAGCAATCGCTGCATATTATGATTATGAGATATGGCAGATGGATGTCAAAACAGCATTCCTCAATGGAGACATTGATGAAGAGTTGTATATGATGCAACCCAAAGGTTTTGTCGATCCTAAAGATGCTAACAAGGTATGCAAACTTCAACGGTCCATCTATGGATTGAAGCAGGCATCCCGAAGTTGGAATCAACGTTTTGATAAGGTAATCAAAAGTTTTGGTTTTATACAAACTTATGGAGAAGCTTGTATTTACAAGAAAGTGAGTGGGAGCTCTGTAGCATTCTTAATACTGTATGTGGATGACATATTGTTGATTGGGAATGATGTAGACCTTCTTAATAGTGTCAAGGAATATTTGAATAATAGTTTTTCAATGAAGGATCTTGGCGAAGCAGCTTACATATTAGGCATAAAGATTTATAGAGATAGATCGAAACGCCAAATATCATTGTCACAGAGTACATATTTGGACAAAGTTCTAAAGAGATTTGGAATGGAAGAAAGCAAGAAAGGGTTCTTGCCCATGTTGCCCAATACGACCTTGAGTAAAACTCAAAGTCCAACATCGGCAGAAGATAGAGAAAGGATGAGTAAAACTCCCTATGCCTCAGCCATAGGATCTCTAATGTATGCCATGCTATGTACTAGACCCGACATCGCATATGCTGTTAGTCTAACTAGCAGATATCAAAGTGATCCAGGAGTGGATCATTGGACAGCGGTCAAAAACATCCTTAAGTACTTGAGAAGAACTAAGGATATGGTTCTTTCTTATGGAGGTGATGAACAGCTCGTTGTTAATGGTTACACCGATGCTAGTTGGAACACCGATCCGGATGATTCTAAATCACAATCTGGATACGTATTTATTTTGAATGGTGCAGCAGTTAGCTGGAGGAGTGCAAAGCAAAGCGTTGTGGCGAGATCTTCAACTGAATCGGAATACATGGCTGCTTCGGAGGCTTCACAAGAAGCGATATGGATGAAAGAGTTCATTATAGAGCTGGGTGTGGTTCCTAGTGCGCTGGACCCAATGTCTATCTACTGTGATAACATGGGCGCCATAGCCAATGCGCAAGAACCAAGGTCACACAAGAAGCTGAAGCATATCAAGCTACGTTTTCATGCTATTCGAGAACATATCCAGGATGGGGATATAAAGATTTGCAAAGTACACACAGATCTGAATGTGGCGGATCCGTTGACTAAACCTCTCCCGAGGGCAAAACATGACCAACACCAAACTGCCATGGGTGTTCGGTATATTACCATGTAATCTAGATTAGATGACTCTAGTGCAAGTGGGAGACTGTTGGAGATATGCCCTAGAGGCAATAATAAATGTAGTTATTATTATATCTTTGTGTTTATGATAAATGTTTACATTCATGCTATAATAGTATTAACAAGGAAACCATTAATACTTGTGTGATTTGTAAACTTAATTTGAAGTCCCTAGTATAGCCTCTATACTTCACTAGCTTGTTGGTTGATTAATGATTGTGGTTTCCCTATCATGAACATTGAGATGTTATCAACAACAAGATCATATCGTTAGGAGAATGATATGGTGGACATACTCCTATAGACAAGCGTAGCATAAAGATCAAGTCATTTCAATAGTTCAATTGCTATATCCTTTCTAATACATAGTAACCTAATTCCTTCGACCATGAGATCATGCATATCACCTTTACCGGATGGATGCTTTGATGACATCAAACACCACACCGTAACTGGGTGGTTATAAAAGTGGCATTGAGTGTTCGGAAAGTATTGGTTGAGACACATGGATCAAGAGTGGGATTTGTCCATCCACATGACGGATAGATATACTCTGGGCCCTCTCGGTGGAATGTCATCCAATTAGCTTGCAAGCATGTGACTTGGTCACAAGGGATCACATATCACGGGAACGAGAAAAGAGTACTTATCAGTAACGAGGTTGAACTAGGTATGCAGAGATACCGACGATCATAACCTAGGATAAGTAACATATCGTGAGACAAAGGGAAATTGGTATCGTATGTAAGTGGTTCATTCGATCGCAAAGTAATCGTAGAAATATGTGTGAGCCATATGAATTTCCAGATTCCTCTATTGGTTATTGTTCGGAGAAGTGTCTCGATCATGTCCGCATAATTTACGAACCGTAGGGAGACACACTTAAGGATTCGACGTTGTTTGAGTAGTTATGGTATTATGAGAAAGAGACCGAATGTTGTTCGGAGTCTCGGATGGGATCCGGGATATCACGAGGTGATCCGGAATGGTCCGGAGAATAAGATTCATATAAGGAAAGTCCCGTTTCGGAGTTCGGGAATGATTCCGGTGTTTTCATCGGGAATGTTCTAGAAGGTTCCGGATTGTCCGGCACTCCGGGGGGGAGGGTACATGAGTGTGTCATTGAATGATTGCATCATGTACTAAGTGTTCTTGCTGTTCCAAAAACATGAAAGTCAAATTGCCAGTTTGAAAGTCAAACGGCTAAAACAGGAAACTGTGGGAAACAGGAAACTGTGGGAAACAAGCAAGAGGAGTTGGAACCAACTTGGAGGAGGAGTCCCACTCCTCCAAGCCGGCGCCCAGCCCAAGGCCGACTTGGGGAGGGACTCCCCTCCCCTGGCTGCGCCTCCCCACCCATAAAAGGAGGGGCAGGGCTCCCCTCCTAGAACACACAAGTTCCTATCTTCTACCTCCGGTTTAGAGCCGTTTTGGTTTAGAGCTTCTAATTGCTTTAGCCAGCGGTTTAGAGCCTTCTAATTGGTTTAGAGCCTTCTAATTGGTGTGACTAATTACTAGACCACTAATATCCTCTCTCATAAGCTCCACCATACTCGCACCGGCTTAAGGCGAAGCCCTGCGGGATTTCCCCTCTACTTCCGGTACCACGCCCTTGTGCTGCCGGAATCGCGAGGAGAGTGCTACAACCTCCGCTGCCTGCTGGAACAAGGGAGAGGAAGGTCTTCGTCGAGTACCGAACGTGTGACCGACTACGGGAGCGCTGCCGGTACGTGGCACCGGAAGGATCGTCTACACGATCTTGAGATCGGAAAGAGTACGACTACATCACCCACGAGAATCCGCTCTCGTTAAACGCTTTGGAATCTTCGAGGGTAAGTTATACCATCGACTCGTTGCTACAATCTAGTAGATAGATCTTGGCTTGTTTGTTTGTATGCGATAGAAAATTTTTGTTTTCCATGCTACGAACCCCTACACCTTGCGCTACGGCTATCTCTCAGCCGTGGCGCACTGCCTAGTGCGCCACAGAAGTTTAGATACAGGCATGGCGCACATGCCAGTGCGCCACAGAAGTTTGGGCAGGTGCGCCATGCGTATGAAACGATAACCGTGGCGCACTAGGTGCTGTGCGCCACGGATATAAATTTCAAAATTCAAAAAAAAAGCAGCAGATCTGGATCTCGTCGTCAGTGCCGTCGCGCGTCGGTGCAGGTCGCCGTCGTCGCCTCCTCGTCGTCACCTTGTTGTTGTCGTCGGAACTGCAAGGAGGAGGAGGAGAATAGGAGGAAGAGGAGGAGAAGAGGAGGAGGAGAAGAAGAGGAGGAGGAGAAGAAGAGGAGGCAGAGGAGGAGAAGAAGAAGAGGAGGCAGAGGAGGAAGAGGAGGAGAAGAAGAGGAGGCAGAGGAGGAAGATGAGGAGAAGAAGAGGAGGAGGAGAAGAAGAGAGGGAGGTAGGAAGAGATGGAGGAAGGGAGGTCGACGTTGCCCGTTGTCACTGCGAGGAGGAGGATAAGGAGGTCGACGTCGCGCCGTCACTGCAAGGAGAGGAGAAGGAGAAGGGAGAAGGGAGAAGGAAGAAGGAAGAAGGAAGAAGGAGAAGGGAAAGGGAGAGGAAGAGGGAAAAGGGGAAGGGAAAAGGGGAAAGGAAAAGGGGAAAGGAAAAGGGAGGAGGGCAGGGTGGGGATTCAAATTTGAATCCCGCCCAAGCTTATCCGTGGCGCACTAGGTGTAGGTGCGCTACGGATAAGTCGCCCTGTTTTTTTTTTCTGCAGGAAAAAATGGTTTTTTGACCATAACTTTTTACTCTTTTCGAATTTTGAAAATCTAAAAAATCGCTAAACGACCTAAAGGCGTTGCAAGCGGATCTGGAATCTCGTTCTGGTCATTTTGGTATATTATATGATTTTTTTCGATATCGTATGCAAAAGTTACGGCCTTTTTACCGTGGCATGACTTTTTTTTGCAAATAAAGTCGAAACTCATTTCTGTTAATTTTACTAGAAGCTATACCACATTACCTACCTAAATATGAAAGGATTTAATTTTTTGAAGCCGTTTATTTTTTGCAAACCCTAAAAAGGCGATCCACGGGGGGTGGGGGGGTGGGGGTGGAGTTGGTGCATGCCACTTAGGCGTAGGGCACTAGGGCAGAGTGCCCTACGGCTAAGTTTATACATCTGTGGCGCACTATGCCATGTGCGACACAGATGTTTGTGGCCGTTTCACAGCAGAGGGGGCGTGCGCTTAGGCGTAGCGCACCCCCCCATGTGCGCCACAGATGACACTAACAACCGTGGCGCACATGACTATAGTGCGCTACAGATGTTTGGCGAGCGTCCAACAGGGCCCTGGACCACACACATCTGTGGCGCACTATAGTCACGTGCGCCACGGTTGTTCTAGTTACTAGTAGGGCACTGCCCACAGGTGAGCCACGCCTGTTTTAGCCGTGGGGCACTTCAACCATGTGAGCCACGGATGTGCTGATTACCTATAGCTGTTTTCCTAGTAGTGTGATGTAGAGATCCCTCAAGTTATCTTTTTTGCTACATTTTGGCTTCTCATGCACACAAAACCCATTGGGTTGAGAGAGTCCCAACTCGGCGTAACCAATCGCACTCACAAAATCCTTCCTAGGAGCGGTCATCACATGCTCTCGGGTCATCCAAGTAAGAGTTCTTTCTTAATCTCGGGAAAATTTGACCGTGGATAAGATTTGAGCAATGACATCATATCATCAAACAAGTGAGTGAACTCCATGAGTGGAAGCAGCCCAAACTCCGGGCAAATGGCATTGGCTTCTCCAAAATATTCCAAGTAGTTATTGAGATGATCCATGTAAATCAGATGTTGAGGTGCAGCCTTGTACTCGAGTTTCATGATCCTCTTGGCGGTGGTGTAGAAGTAAGGACTAGAACAAGCACAAGTGTTATTTGCAATCACATAAGGGTTGACGGAGCACATTTCTGTAATATTGTTTCTACACTTTCATATAGACCAACATAAGGCATAAACACTTATGTGTATTCTAGCTTTAATTTTCTTATCCATCACATTCAACAAATTTCCAAACATATTTGTGATATTGGGGTGGTGGGATATTTTAAGAGAAGAAGAGTATGCGCTAAACTATTCGAGCAAACAGACAAGATAAAAAAACATGTTCAATGGTCTCTTCTACATCTCAAAATAACTTGTTTTACATTTATTCTAATTTCTTTTTGCAGGGTAGTCTTTTATTAGCAAGACTTTTCTATTTAGGAACCATATGAAAATCTTTATCTTAAGTGAGACTTTTAGCCTCCATAAATACCTTCTTAGGAATCTATGATGTCCATCCATAAGGTCTTCATACATCAGTTTCATAGAGAAAACACTTGGAGAAATGATCTTCTAAACGAAATTGTCCGGTTCGTCGGTCTAGTTTACCAACATTAATCTTTGGCATAAGTGAAACCATGCCACCCATTTATTTCATGTCCGTGCCTCTTAAAACCTATGTTTAAAGGCACATTGGATAAAAATTTCTTTCACTTTCATTACCATGACCCGCTTGTGCCAACAGACCGTGCATAAACATTATGTGTTTTTTTTATGTCTTTTCCATCCTTACTCCACCATTTGAACAAATGGCATGAAAATTTGCTCAGTTATTCCACATGCTTGTGATGATGCTTCTCCCCTTGTTATTGCATCATCATCTTCCTTATGCTTGGCCTCCCTAGCTGATCTTCTATTTTCGTTTCTACACCCTGTAGTGGTGACGTACCCCTCTAGTCTTGTCACATAAAATAAGAACTCCATATTACACCATGCAAATACACATCGAGTCCGCCTCCATGCACAATGTTGGCCATACGATGAAATCAAGCTCCAAATAAAATCCAAAAAATCTTCCAAATATATGCTATGTATGTGTAAATAGGTATATTACATTGTATTACAAAACTATTATGGTTCGATGTGAGTATAGCCTCACTTATTCTTGGCTATAGCGTCACTAGCTACCCCATTCTTGGTTGTAGAGTGTCACTATACCGTTCTAGGCTATGTGGATGTGTTGACCCTACCAGCTGACCGATAAAAAGCTCGCGGGAGTGTCTACATATAGTTGGGTTCGCATAGCACCCTGCAAGACGAAAGTGAATCACGTAGCTTTCGGTGGTGGAATGAGGAAATGCTTATGCATGCACGTCTGCCATATCTCCTTATTATTCTGCGAAAACAGCGAGTTGCTTCCAAGGCGTGAATTGTAATTAAACATGTCCCTAAAAGTCGTCATCACTTTTTTTTCTAACGACCATACATTGTTGTTTCCACGTTCAGCGTGCGCTATCAACCAATCCTTGTTGTAGGAAATTAAAACACGAGTCAACCAAAAGTGAAGGCAAGTTTACACGTTGAGCGTGCGTCATCGATGAACTACTTTTGGAAGATGAAGTAAAAAGGTCGGATGGGTCGACGAGCGTTCGCAGGCGTAGCGCAGCACGCAGTGCATCCTTGATGCCGCACGCGACCGTATCTTTCCCTACGGAGATATAATAACAGTGCAATTGGTGGATCGTCGGATACGTACGTACGTACAGTACGTCTACTCGATTATCGTGGCAATGGCAATGGCATCACCCGTATGGAGTCTCTGGTTGGCTAGCTAGCTTGGCCGGCCACGAATTAAAGGTAAAAACGCACGGCCATAACATAATGAGATTCTCCTCCGGTGTGGCGCTTTTGGGTGCGCTTGACGATGAAAAGCCGCTTTTTTTTTTACTACCAGGATCAGCACGAGGAATCATGCAGCAGAACGTCACCGATGATCTCTACTCCTACTACGTGCTGGCTCGTGGAATCATTTGGCGACTCCCCGCCCTTTCCGCCCCAGTAGAAAAAAGGGTTCGGCGAGAGGCATGCTCGCGCGCGACGCATGCCCAAAAGCACATTTCCGACTAGCTAGGAGGAGTTGGTAGGACATGAGCTCGAAGTGATTCACACTTTCACGTAAGGCAATCGACGGCCTCACGCGGCCTTTTGCTCGATATCTAGTCTAGTCTAGCTTAAAAGAAGAGAGAAGAGGCGATCCATGGCCGTGATGATCAATATTCCTCCTGTCCTGCGCAAGTCGTCGTCTCGTAGCTAGCTCTTGCCAATGCCACGCTTTCCTTTTTCACCGTTCGCTTTTTTGGGTCATATCGTTGCTTAATATATATGCTTACTGCCGGTCGGGGACCCCGTACCAAGTTTCAGTTAGAATTGTTTGTTTGAAACAAGTCAAACAGTGAACTCCTACCTCGCTCACACATGGTTGGTTCATGGTTATTGTACTATCTCTGATCTTCCATTTCCGGATGAGGTCGACACGTAGTATCGCCACGTCCTCCATGCATCGCGCCGACGCCGTGTCCTCGCGCTGGATCATGCATCATGTGATCTCGGGCAGGAAGCTCGCGCTGCTGCGTCATGGCGATGCACGACGTGCCAAAACGAGGCGCCTCGGTCGCTTCCGTGCGCAGGTAGTAGACCAGAGAGCGGCCAGAGCGTGCTGGCAAAGGTCGCCTTAATTCCGATCGAGCGATTCTGACCACACGGCACAGACCGACGGTCGATGATGTGCCAAAACGAGCGAGGCGCCTTGCTGCCGCGAATACTTACCAGACTCTGAAGGAAGGCGAGGTCTGACCGTGCATGCCACCGTCTACTTGCATTTGCATCATCGTATGTAGTATGCCTGTAATGGCAAGAACCCGACGACACGCCGACGCCCAAGAAGTGTTTGGATGCATGCATGCCAAGTGCATGCAGTGCCAAGACCAAAGCCAGCTGACCATCTCGGCAGATACCACAGTTGTTTTTAGTCAAGCCTCTCGTCGACGCTACATGGCGGCGGAAGTGCCCAGCATACATTTGGCCGAGACCGCAGCTGCTGGCTGTTCGCGGCCGGAGACGCCGCTCCCGTACGTCCGTCCGCGGCAACGAGACGACGGAGCCGGCCCGGGAGGAGCACCGGACGAGGAGGAGAGGTGGGGCCGGGCTGGCGGGGGCAGCGGGAGACAGAATCCCGGGAATGTCGCGTCGGGTGACCACGCAGCGGGGGACAGGACGTGCCACATGACGTCACCTTCACACACCGAGATACTAGTACTACAGTGGAATCAAAAGCCGCTACACCCTCGCCGTAATCATGCAGACGGGCCTTTCCACGTCTATCTATCTATCTATCTATCTCCCCGCCTGCGCCATCACCCAAACAGTGAAACTCTCTCCAACGAAATCAATGGCACCTGCTTTGCTTCTGTTCCAGGACGCTGGACCTGGACGGACTCCTCCTGTGTACTGTGTAGTACAGCTGAGTCGCGTGATCTCAGTTTTAACTAATTTTGTTCAAATAAAAAATTCTTGTACTAGTACCAAAATTTTGGACGCACTGCTGCCATCAATGCTTCAAGTAAGTTCGAAATACATTTTCACGGAGAATGCATGTACACAGCGTAGTACTACTACAGTACGTACACTGTACTGGTAGCGTCTCTTTATACTACATGCATATGGCAAGTTGGCATTTGGACAACACCGGCATGCGGTTCTGCATGTGGAGCGAATCCGGCCTGCATGCGCACACATCTGAGCCGCGCGGCGCATGCGCGTGCGCGTTCGATCGATGGCGAGCTACTGCTACTCCAAGCTTGGCTATAGCTAGGCTATACTAGGTAGCAACCTTTTCCCCCGTGTTCCGTCCATGGTATCCTCCAACCCCCATCCTTGGTCAAAATGACGGATCAGCGCAAGCTGCTGCATGCCACGAGTAGTAGAGTAAAATAAGTTTGCAATGCTCCGCCGAGAGACCGTCTCTCGGCGACGCGAAAGCATCCCACAGTCTCGGCTGTTCTCCGCTCGTCCCGTCTGTCACTCGCTTTCGGTACTATAGCTAGCTTCGGCGCTCATCACTGTAGAAAGTAGAAACGGAGTATATGTCCGTGTGTGCTTTTCAGAATACAAAAATCTTACTTTGCGGAAAGGAAAAATAATAAACCATCTGCAGTCCAGAGTCGGTGCCACGATCGAGCGTGAGCAGGCCGCACAGTGCTATGCATGCCGTGTACGTACGGAGGAGTGCGCGCACATATGAGGGAGCGCGTGAGTGCAGTGGGTCACAGTGGCATGCATGTCACTCGGTCGATGTGCTCTCCCACGCGTAAGTATCGGATTAGGATGGAGCTGCGTTAAGGAAAATGATATGCCTTCCCCGGCGATAGCATCCCCAGATCCTACCAACGCGCACAGTGGATGGTCCACCACCGCACATATCGTTGTCCATGTAAATCTTTGTTAAAAACGTTTTGCTACCTTAGCATATATTTTTTTTGCTATGTATTCATATTTTTTTGCTACTTTCGTGTAATTTTTTTGCTACAATTAATCTCTATGGTTTTGCTACGAGGTCTCCGGCGAGAGTCTCCAGTGATGTCTCCGACGATGTGCGTTTTGCTACATTAGAAAAAATATTTTGTTACACCCGTTTATGGTTTTGCTATAATAACGTAATTTTTTTGCTACGACGTCTCCGACGAGGTCTATCGGCGAAAGTCTCCGGCGAAGTCTCCGGCGAGGTCGGGTTTGCTACATTAGTACAATTTTTTTGCTACACGGTCGTCGACGAGGTCTCGGTAAAATCTTCGGCGAGGCTCAGTCTGTTTTTCTATTTTTTGGGTTGAACACTTTTTTTGCTACGTGTAGCAAAAGCGGGACTAGTTGTAGCAAAAAACGGAACTTTCTGTATCAAAAACGGGATTTTGATCAAAAAAGAGGACACGTGGTTGGCTGAAGACCTGGAGGATAAAAAGCATAAATCCCCAGGGGACGACGGAGACGTCGTAGGGCTGCCCTTATGGCAATGCAACGGAGACAGAGCATCACCACTCGGCCCTGATACGACGTCCGGTGTGGTCTTTTTTCTTTAACCCGCGTTGGGGCCACCGGACAGATCAACGATTGGGGAGGGGCACGGAGCCAGCCCCCTCCATTTAAAAATTCAAACATTCGAAATAACTAGTACATTCGTAAAAATACGAAATTAAGCGACCCACTAGAACATTCCTTTTAAAATTGTAACTTCCAAATTCAGAGAAAAACTCAAATTTAAAAAAGGGCAATCCTGATCCACAACCGTCTTTTGAGAAACCAAGAGGGTTCTCGAACTAGAATACAAAGAAAAAATGATAGGCCCAAAAAGACCTAAATCAAAATGAGTGCAAGATGCCTCTAGAACTTTTTGGTTTTCTTTGGGATGCGGGGGGACGATATGGAAGAACATGAAACGAGAAATTTGACTCCATGGTTCGGTGTTAATGGAAGTTGCTTAATGTTCGTCTAGCGAAGGTGGCAGATCCTGGTTTAAAACATGTTGTCTACTTCCAGGATTTTTTTAGAACAGAGAACTTTCTCTAAACCAACACCGCCTGACCTTCTTCGTACTATCATGGAGAACTATGACATTCCAGGCTTTCTCACGGGTACATATGACTAGGTGAAAATGCACGCTTCGCTATGCCACCTTCATTTCGTTCCAACACAATGTGGTTGGCGTGGTATAAATATACACATTTTCTCCTATTTAGGCTGGTACTTCTCACAACCGTTTTCCTCGTCACCACAATGAGGGGCTGCAACAACGCATATGTAGCTCCAAGGAGGGGGCGTAGTCCGCTGTGCTCTAGTGTAGTGGGTCAGTGTACTTACCGTTCCTTGGTTACTATTATCTTAATATTATTGATTCTCACCATGATGACTCTTCTCTTATGTTACTATTACTGATTCTCAACAAATTTCTACTTCATCACGTAGAATTCTCAAGTGAAATCCACATGATTTACTTCCCACATCAACATGTATTCTAAGATATCCATCGTGTTGTCTATTGTTATCAACTAATGATAAGATTCTTTTACCTTACATAAACTCTATTAATAGACTACACCTTTTATATTACTTCAAATGATATCTTAAATTTGATCCGACTCTACTATGACTAATTAGCTTTCCAAAAGCATCTTGGTTGGCTATTGATGAGTGCATATTTGCACCATGTTTTATATTATTATTTTGTACTGTAGTAGTAGGATTTTGGTATTTTACGGTATTCGCATATCTTTTATATCTATTTTCACCAGGATCAGGACAGATGATGGATACGATGGACACAATTCTTGGACCACTTGTATTGGAGCGAAGAGTCAAAAACAACGTAAATCGATAATTTGGGAAATATCAATAACACTAGAAGAAAACCCAAGGCAATCGCATGAAGCAGTGGGTTTAACGACCAACTATACGGCGGAAATATTTTCCGGCCGTATAGTTGCTGCCGCCACCGTCTCTTCAAATAGTTTCACCCCGTGCAATCGGATCGAGGAGATGACATACAGAACGACCAGAAATCGCAGAAACCTCACCTCCGAAAGGGATCTTGAGGGAGAACTCATCCACCAGGGATCCATATTCACCCTACGTAGATCCGGGAGGCTAAGGCATCGATCTTCATCATCAACCGCTGCATCACCACCATCTCCATCCATCTCATCTACATCTTGTCTAGATCTTTATTTTGAAACTAGCTATAAACGATCTGTGCACTTGCAGTCATCAAGCTATTTTCTGGCGTTGTTGCCGGAGAGCTAAGCGTTGTAGGTATTTTAGTTTTTGCTTATTTATTTTAGTCTTGCTAAGTTTTGTTTTCAGTTACAGGGTCCCACCATCATGATAGAGTTTGAACATTTGACTAGTGCTAACCCACTCAGCCACTTTGGGAAGGCCTATGATATTAATAAAAGAGACAACTCCAACAAGAAGACAAGGGGGTTTGAAATAAATTCTCTACTACTTGGTATTTTACACAAGAAGAAATTTACTAGGAATGAAGAAAATCTTGATCCATATGAGCATATTGCATGGTTTAAGGATTTATGTGGCACTTTCCAATTACCGGGGTATACTGCTAATGAGGTAAGGCTAAAACTCTTTAGTCGGACTTTGACTACCACAGCTCTCTCATGGTATAGATCTTTATCCCCTGAAGCCACTACTATTCGGGATAATTTAGCTTCTGAGTTTCTAGCTAAGTATTATCATTTATCAAAATCTTTTAGAATCAGGCGTCTTATAATGACTTGGAGAAACCGTCCTAATGAAGGACTAGTAAGAGCTTATATAAAATTTAAAGGTTTACTTAATCAATATCCTCATCGTGATTTGCCTGAATGGTATTTATTGCATATCTTTTATGGCGGTTTAATTGAACCTAATAAATTGGAACTAGATTCTTTTGCGAGAGGAGCTTTTATGAATCTTCCCATAACTAAATCTTGGAGTTTACTTAATAGAATTTGCGATCATAGAGGAAGCGAAGGAGGCATAGAAATATATTATGATTGTATTCATGACTATGATAAAAAGGACAGTGTTAATGAATTATCTAGAGAACTTTATTTGGATTCAGGTCTTGTGTTGCATGTTGTTAATGCTTTTATAGAACATATCAAAGCTCCAAAAGAGGGTTGGGTCAAGTATGATCCACCACCCAAACCTGAGAAGAGAAGAGAAGTTAAAGCAACACTGGCCTCCTTAGAACCAATGTATGAGATACCTTTCCCTAACACTACGCAGAAATATATTTTTGGAATATGAACAGGTTAAAGCAGTATAGCAGAAGAAAGAAGAGGAAAGTTGATATGTCCATTTTGCATCACTATTCTATATCATAATTTACTGTTATTCATCCATATATTTCTTATTAAGAGGTGATACTTATATCATTTCATCTATTTTTGCATGTTGGATGATTCTTGGAGGATGAACTGCCGGAGTCAAGATTCTGATGGAAAAAAGCGGTGTCTAGATGCAATTTTCGTGAAGATAAAAAAATACCAGAAAATATATGAAAACACATATTTTTTTCAGAAGACGAAGGAAGCCAGAAGCAGAGGCTGAGATGGGCCACAGGGGTCCCACACCTCCCATGTGCGGGCCACCCTGGGCCGCGCCACCAGGGGGTGTGGCCACCCTGGCCCACCTCCTGATCCACCCTTTCGCCTATATCTTCCTCCCAAAACCCTAAAGTTCGGGGAGCGACCACAGAAATATTCCGCCGCCTCTGCGGGGCGGAAACTACAGAGAGAAAAAGAGCTCTCCGGGAGACAAATTTCGGCCGGGGAGATTCCTTCTCGGAGAGAGGTGATCGTCGCCATCAACACCGTCATCAAGCTAGATTTCATCGGGATCATCATCATCATCATCCACACCACCATCTCCGCTAGCACCATCATCCCCACTCCATCCCGCTATAACAATTGTGTTGAATCTTGCATAGTTCTTAGGGGAAACTTTCCCGGTGTTGATTACTATTGTAGTTGATGCTTGTGAGTGGAACCTTTGGATTATTGTTTATGTTTAGATTGTTATTCATAACCATATCTTCTTTGATCTTGATCCATATGATGTCTTGTGAGTAGTTCGTTTAGTTCTTGAGGACATGGGCGAAGTCATGTTGTTAGTAGTGGATTTGTGTTGAGATATTATTCAATGACTTAGTATTTAAGTTGTGGTACTATTCTTCTAGTAGTTTCATGTGAACGTCGAATACATGATACTTTACCATTTATGGGTCTAAGGGAATGCATTGTGTATTTGACTACTAATTGTGGGGTTGCCGGACTGACAGAAACCTGAACCCCCGTTAGGCAATCTTTGCACAAGAGAGTATAGGATCTCAGAGTTTAAGGCTGTGGTTTGGTTTTTTTATCTTAATTACTTTCTTGTAGTTGCGGATGCTTGCAAGGGGTTTAATCATAAGTATGTATAAGTCCTAGTAAGGTCAGTACATTAGCACAGGTTCACCCACACAACACTTATCAAACCAAAGAATATTAATCAACTATATAAAACGGAAGCACTTGACAGTATTGTCATGTGTCCTCGAGAACGTTTGGTCCTCATAAGTATTACAACCGGCTTGTCCTTTGCTAAGAAAGGATTGGGCCACTTGCTGCAATTATTTACCGTCTTTATTTACTTGCACTTTATTTCCTTGCATTATTAAAAAAACCTAAAAATCCGTTTGCTAAGCACTTACGGAGATTTCCTGATCCAAACCACTAGTTAACACCTTCTGCTCCTCATTGGAATCGACACTCCTATTTATCGAAAGTACTACGATACACCCCCTTATACCTGTGGGTCATCAAAAGTGTGCCAGAAGTTGAAGAACATTTGGATGAAACCAAATATGAAGAGGTAACTAAGAAAGCAATTATGTCTATGCATGCATATTGCAACATAGTTGAACTTGATAAAGAGACTTCCGTACTGGTTGAAGGTAAAATTAAGGTAAAATATGTGGGTAAGCCTATTCTTCCCTACATAATTAAAGAAACCTCACATTATGGTTTATGCGATCTTGGCACCACAGTAAATGTTATATCTTATGATTTTTATTTAGAAATAAAAGAAAAAATAATACCGGCTACAATAGAAAATACTGATATGACAATCATGTTAGCCAATAAATCTCTTAGAGTTCAAATAGAAGTAGTTGAAGATGCAACTGTCACAATTGGCAATGAAAATTTTCTTATTGATTTTGTAGTTGTTGATATGCCAGCTGACACTCTTTGGCCAATTATATTTGGAAGAAACTTTTTTGAATGATTTAGGTGCCAAAGTTGATTTGAAAAAGTAGATTGTGTCTCTTAAGCTTGAAGAAGCGGTAAAAGAATTCCACTTTCGGTGACAGAGTTATGACATGGACCAGGATCATCAATAGGAGCATGACGAGGTTCATTACCTCCAAGAGCTTCCGCCGTGGCCTCCCGACAATCTCGCTCAGGGATCTGCTGCCTAGCTCCAATTCCCCCTCCCGTAGGCGAAGTCTGCCTCAGAGCATCATGAGGCCCGCGATGCTAGACATAGTTACGGCCACGACCACTGCCACCACCTCGATCTCCACGGGCCCCAAATCCTCTTCCCCCACCGCGCATCTGCTGGCCTCGAGCACCCCTACCATCGCCCTAATCCGCCATCGATTTCGTGAAGCTATTCAGGGAAGGAGAAGAAACTACAACTTGCGCAAAGGATTTAGAATCTCCAGCAACTTTCCCCGGCCACCAACCGAATGATTCAGTAGTTGGCGGCGGCGGCGAAACCCTAGGCGACTCCCAGAATTGCTGGAAAAGTACACGGAGATCGCCCCCGAGGAATATAGACGGGGAGAAGGAATCACGACCGGATATACTGTTTTCCACTGCTGTTTCCGTCGTCGTTGAGGTGGGACGCGCCGCTTCTCCAGACGGAGCAGCCCCGAGAATGCTGTGGAACGGAGTCGGTAACGAAATCCACTGCAGCCCCACCTATAAGGACGGAGTCCCCTTACCTCTCTCGCCTGACGTAGTCGCTCCGGAGACGCCGTCATGTCGACATTCCCTCCGGATAGGGTCAGGGACGGGAGGAAAAAAGTTTGCCGGGGTCGCCAGGTCAATCTCCATCGTCCCGGTTTCTCCTAGACCGAGGATAAGTTTTATCCTAGAAGGAAGGAAGAGCAGATCGAAGTGCAAGGAGAACTAGTTGGAGGTCAGCGTCACGGTATCGCGATCTACGGCTTGTAGGGTAGAGCCAAAACCGCTAATTTTTTTTAAATAATACATTTTTTTTATTCATTTTCACAAATAATACGCAAATTTGGCAATTTTCATTTTTGTTCGTCCGTCGTCCGTTCAACGGACGACAGGGCTGCTTCGTTGGTTGTGTGGACGACTGATGGGTTCGTCCTTTGAGCAGACGACGCAGGTCTGTCGTCCCTTGAAGAGACGACACGATCTGTCGTCCTTTGAGCAGCCGACGCCCCAGTGCTCCAGCCGCTAAATAATCTTCGCTAAATAATCGTCCGCTCCTCGGCAATCCTTCACGCCGATTTTTCCCGCCGGTACTCCCCGCCATTTTTTCCCGCCGGTACTCCCCGCAAATTTTTCACGCCAGTAATCCCCGCCCTTTGTTCCCGCCACGACTTCCCACCCTCTTTTTCCCGCCACGACTTCCCGCCCTTTTTTCCCGCCTATTCGGTTCGGTGCCTCTATAAATCCGGGCAACGGGATGTATCCTTTCACCCAGTTCATCTCTTCCTCCTCTTACTCTCTCATTTCCCTCTCTCCTTTTGCTCTCGCATTTTCCTCCACTCCTCTCCACTATGACCGACGCGTCTCCCTGGCCTGTAGATATGTCCATTGGGCTTTTCTTCATAGCCAGAACTGTTGAGATAGCCGATAAACCAGCCGACTGGGATACGTTGGTATCAAACCATGATGCTCTCGTTATACTTGGTAAGTCACTTCATCGAAGAGGGTGGAAACTGAATACCCCAAATCAGGTACGAGCAGATCTTCTCAGGATCAAGGCAAGGTGGGACAAGCTCACCTTCAAGAGTGAAGCTGGCATGATGGAGGTGGCTAATACACCTTGGTCCTGGATAGAAGATAGCGAAGATGAGGATGATATCTTCATGCCGCCACCGGTTGGAAGCAAGGCAAGAGCTGAGTGGGACAAGAGACAGGAGAAGAAGAAAGAGTAGGCCAAGAAGAGTCAAGCTGACATGACGGAGCAGGTTGTGGCACGTAGGGCCTGGATAGAAGAGAGCGAAGATGAGGATGATATCTTCATGCCGCCACCCGTTGGAAGCAAGGCAAGAGCTGAGTGGGACAAGAGGCAGGAGAAGAAGAAATCGCAGGCCAAGAAGAGCAAGTGCGAGGGATCGTCCAAGGGAAAGGGCGAGGCATCATCGAAGGGAAAGGGAAAGGCATCATGCTAGGGATAGATAGGACTCTTATTTATGTACCGCAAGTTATGTTGAACTATGTTGCAAGTTATGTTGAGTAGTTTATCGAATAAAATCATGAAATAATAGAATGATGTCTCATACATAGATAGGTAAAAGACTGATACATAAGTAGATATCACTGGTGTCGACGACGAGGTGGCGGAGGCCTCGGTGTACTCCATCCATATCTGTGGGATGGCATCACATCACGGCGAGGTGCAGTTGACCCTTCACCTTGATCCTGTGTATTCTGTGTGGGGATAGGTGGTGTAGTACCTGGCTGATACTGACTAAACCAGTCTACCTGCTCGTGCTGTGTCTGCTAATGACGGTCGTCAGTACTGTCCCATGTAACGGAGTCTCCTGCTAGTGTACAAGAAATTAAGTACTGAACAATGGCATACTGCATCTAATAATAGTAGGAAGGGACACGCTTACCATGAGGATGAGATTGTGGTCGATAAGCAAAGTCCATGTAGGGGATCGACTGCTGATGCTGCCATTGTTCGAAAGTAATCTGGTTCTGGTGCAACTGGTCGATATTGAATTGCGATTGCTGCCACGGGTCAGAAGTAAACTGTGATTGCTGCCAGCCCGAGCCTCCAGCCTGGTCTGGAGGTGGTGCTCTCGGCGGCGCCTGCTGTGAGAGTCGTGGACGAGGCCCGTGGCCTGATGGTGGCTGCTCCATGGATCGACGTGGGGCGCGCTCCTCAACCGAGTGACGCGGTGGGCGCTGCTGCGTGGATCGACGTGGGGCGCGCTCCTCCACCGAGTGACGCGGTGGGCGTTGTGCTTCTCGGTGTTGAACGACGTCTGAGACGCTGGTGCACGTGATGGACGCGTAGATACACCGCAGCTTCTCCTCGACCCGCCGGGCAAAGGACTGAGCCTGCTGACGGGGTACAAGAGGAACGTTCGAAAGCGAGCGTCCGTACTGAGCCACCTCAGTCTGTAGCTCCCACGTCATATCGGCCTGCATTTGTCTCATAGTTAGGTATGCACTACATAGGCACTCATGTTGATTATGCTCTAAATAAAGTACTTACCGCTGACTGTCTGGACTCCAGTGTTGACTGGCTAGGGTATATCTCATCGTCATATGCGTGTGGAATGGGACGTAGCCGTGTCATCGACATGTACCTCTGTAGGTATCCGTGGAATAGCTCCATATCAAACGGGCCAGCGTGCCACACTTGTGTTGGTGCATTCTGCCACTCGTTGACGTAAATCCCCACCCGTTGGAGCCATTGAGTGGCGGTCTTGCTACTTTTCCGAGAGTACCTATCATTAGAATTTGTTAGACCATCATTAAAGAACATAGATGAAGTATAAGATGCATTCCTTATGTACATATATTTACTTACGCGTGCACGACATCTGGAAGGGGAACATCCGGACGCGGGGGATCTACCATCTGGCAAAGACCAAACTGTCGCATGACCCTCTGTTGAGACATCTCCTCAACTTGGCAATCAAAGATGATCTTCGATGTAGTCAGCCAGTACTCTCGATCTCTAGTGCACATAATAGATATGCCTCCAGGATATCGTGCGTGTCGTGTCTGCAGGGTGTACGGCTCCCAAATCACGACATCCTCTTTCAGTGTGTCGAACTGCTCGCTGAACGATGGATAGCATCTAACGACTTGCTCTCCCGCGAAACGACACTGCATGACAAAATAGTTGTTAGTAACTTTCATATTGTAGTACCAGAAGTGCAATTTATTAAGACATTACACTGACCTTGCGACGGGTCCAGTGAGTGCCAAATGTAGGCAAATCAATTTGCTCTTCGTCGAACAGCAGGTCAGATTGGTAAGCAATTGTTTCATGTTCCTGGTTGCCGACTATTTGGTTGACACTTACATCTGGACGGCCGATAGGGAACCTCTCCCACGACCACAGTTGCAGCAACAATGGGCATCCTAGCAAGGCAGAACTGTCCTTGGTTAACTGGCAAGCATTGCACATACCTCGGTACGTAGCTGCTAAGACAGCTGAACCCCAACTCCACTGTGTGCATTCTTCCTGGCACGTCGCCTCCGCGATCCCTCTAGCAAAATGGATGTATCGCGCACTAATGGTCGACACGTGGTTCTCAGTGAACATCACCTTCCCGACCAGCCACATAAGGTATGGAGTTACTTCATCAGGAGTGGGCTGTGTGAGCTTCTTTATCGCGCTTAGTATACCTGGATGCCTATCATGAAGCACGCATACATTCGGTGTATCTCTCACAATTGCTATCTTCAGCTGCCTGAAAAACCATACCCAACTCTCGGTGTTCTCGCTCTCCACGAAAGCAAAAGCAAGTGGAACCACTTGATTGTTTCCATCTTGGCCTATGGCAGTCAATATCTGACCCCTATACTTGCCAGTGAGAAATGTACCATCCACACAGATGACTGGTCGACAGTGAGTGAAAGCTTCTATGCATATAGCAAATGAAAAGAACACTCGATGAAGTACCCTCAAATTAGGTTCATGTGGTAATGTAAAGTGTTGGATGTCCACGTAGGTGCCTGGATTCCTAGCCTGCAGTGTCTGGAGCATCCTAACAACACAGTCATACCCGTCTCGAAACGAACCAAACCTTGCCTCCAGTGCCCTTTGCTTAGTCCTCCAAGCCTTCCCGTATGAAATATTGTAGCGGAATCTGACAGAAACTTTGTTAATGATAGCTTTCACCCCCATGGCTTTGCCCTCCACTATCTCTGTGTACAACAGTCTAGCCAGGAGGGTTGACGTGAGGTTACGATGGTCCTGAAGGACACTTTCAAGTGTGCATGTGTGCATCACAACATCGGTGACCTTCCAGTTTGTGTCATACCTAGGGACATGGGCATGCACCCTTGCAGGACATCCAGCTTCCTCGCAAACCAATGTCAAATATTGTTGTGATGACACCTTCGTTTTCATGACCCGTTGCATGGACATTGACCACTCAACAATTGCTTCCTGCAGATGTCTCTTGCTAGGATATAATGCACCCAGAGAGATGCTGTTCGCGTGATAATGCCACGCTGAATCATGCCCATCGTTCACAGTCATTGCTGCTGTGTTGTCATTATTCCATGATGCCGGAATTGTTGGGAATATGCCCTAGAGGCAATCATGTATGATGATAATTCCCATTGTATTCATAAAGTTATTAAGTAGTCCTTGTATGAACATCTGATGTGTATCATTGAATATGTGATTCGGTTGTGGAACTATGCATTCATGTTGTTTATACTAAATATCCTTGGTCATTGAGGTTGTGCTGGACACACAACTTAGACCAATGTGAAAGTTGGCTTGATGACTCGGTTCCACTTGTCATGGGCATGGAGATGCTATTCCAACTTACACAGATTCGGCTAAAGAGTTTAGCGAGTCGGATTGACCCATATTGAGGTACAACGAACTAGTTGTCATTTGTATATCTCAATCAATGTAATCCTTAGACCTGAGGTTGTTGCATAGTCCGAGTTGAGGATCACCGACTTAGGTTCTGTCAAACGCTGATCCGTTACTGGGCAGTTATAAAGGCAGGGTTCGGGTCGACTGAGAATCAAGCTGCGTGATGTGAATAACCAAGATGGGATTTTGCACCTCCACTTGGAGAGATATTCTCTGGGCCCTCTCGTGAGATATGATTCGGAAAGCATGGCCATGCACGACTCGGTTAAGTGTTAACCGAGTCGATCGGCTAAGAGTTAGTCGGGTGAATCACTTATCTCGGATCGAGAAGAGAGTCGGACTATTTAAGGGATGACATATATTCGCCTATAGTCTGACAAGGTATATCGTGAGGCAAAAGGGACTCAGACGTAAGTCGCATTGGAAAGGCAAGTCGTCATGACTCTTTGGTACTTGGGAATCGGCAAGTTCTGCTAGGAGCCGATGCCGATTGATCGATTGTGAGTCGGACTCTAATCGTGTCCAAGTAACCATGAGCCTGCGGGGTCACACACTTAAGAGCGGGAGCAAGTTCGGATTGGATCCGAATCTGTAATCTGGTTGGGTTGGACCTAAACCAGATTAGGACTGAGTTAGTGAGTTGGACTCACGGTGACTAGTGTTATATGGGCTTTAGTGAATGGGCCGCGAGAGCCGATCCCACGTTCACTCCCTATATATAGTGGAGCACCGTAACCCAGAAAGGTTAATCGTTGTTCGGTTAGGTCATTCCATGTGTTGGAAACCCTAGCTCCACAGCAGTCCAGCCGCCGTAATGAACCTAGCAGTTCGCCGCCGGCGCTCCTCCTTGTACGTGTGGATACCAGCAGAGGTGCTGTGCGATCAGCACCAGGACGATTGGATCGTGAGGACTGCACTGCATCAACTGACGCGCTTCATCAGTAATCCGCAACCGCGCGTCTAGTGGTAAACCTCGTGGCCTTCTACCTCAGCTAGGTCTTGGGATCACCACGTTAGAGGAAAAAGTTTTGTTTTATCTCTGCGTGGCCCTACAGGAATAGGTTGGCCGATCTCTTCTTGATCAGACTCGCCAGAATCATCAGCCGTATCGCTGTTGCCTTCTGAGTCTTCGGCTTCCATTCGATGTTGCAACAAACCATCATATATCTCGTCCTCATCAGCTTCGCCACTGAATATGTCTTCCCCTAATCCTTCACCACCGTCCTCTGATACATAACCATCACCCCCGGTGTGTGCATAGCTACTGTGACCTGATTCATATCCGCCGCCACCCTCTTGGCCCTGACTACTCTGGCTATGATCATAACTACCTCCAGCATGACCGGTCTGACTACTCTGGCCATGATCATAACTACCTCCAGCATGACCGGTCTGACTACTCTGGCCATGATCATAACTACCTCCAGCATGACCGGTCTGACTACTATGGTCATGATCATACCCAACCTCTTTCACCACAGGTAACACTAAGAGACTGGGGTTAACTTCTCTTTTCTGGCAAGCTTGCACAAATTTGACCCATTTCTGTTGCGTTTCTATTGGCCTTAAATAAAAATTAGGGGTTTGTCTTGACTTAGTCCATAAAGCATGCACACCGACAGTATGGGTAGGAGGGAGCCCTAAACGAACACATAACCAATCCTTCAACTGAGTAACGGGCACTGTTTCAGGATTCTGAAGCACTTCATCCATAAATCTAAACTCGCTCAAATCAACTCCGTGCTGGTTTATTCTGACGGAACCAGGACCATACAAGAACCTAAACACTACATTATTTGACATGATTTTCGACCTAAAAAATACCAAAAATAGTCAAAAACAGTTACATAGATACAGACCCCATCAAACGCTACCTATGAACATACACACATGACTGCAATAAGCAAGAAATTAGGGTTTACCCTTGAAGCGTGCGAAGTCCTGCCGTGCAGCTGCCTCAGGTCAACGGATCAGCACCTTCACCATGCACCTTCCTCAAGTCCCAGCACCAGCCTCCACCATGGCCATTGCTCAACAAGAAGCTAAGAACACCACCAGATCCCTCCACCAAAACGCCTCAAATCACTACACCAGGCTATCCCATTAGTAGATCGGGACTCTACTAGCTTGCTAATGTGTTAGAGCAGCGAGTTTAGATAGAAATCTAGGCTACAAATCGGTGCAACGGCTGAGAAAATGAGAGCAAGCGAGAGAGGAAGAAGAGCTAGCAGACGGGCGAGCTGGAAATGAGAGCAAGGAGACGATGGGCACGGGCGGGCGAGCTAATATAGCCGGGGCTCGTCGTCCGTTCAAGGGACGAAAGGCCGTCGTCCGTTCAACAGCCGACGCGGCTGACCCCTGGCGCCCCGACAGCGCGGTCGTCTTTTGAAGAAAAGACGACAACTCCGTCGTCCGTTGAACCGCCGACGGTCAGACCCCTGGCGCCCCGACACGCTTGGTCGTCTTTTGAACAAAAGACGACATGTTTGTCGTTCGCGCAACCAACGAAGCAGCCCTGTTGTCCGTTGAACGGACGACGGACGGACAGAAATGAAAATTGCCAAATTTGCGTATTATTTGTGAAAATAAATAAAAAATGTATTATTTAAAAAAAATTAGCGCCAAAACCCGCCGAGGCAGCCCGGGAGCTCACTTCAAGTTTTCATCAGCAGAAGCTGCATGCCACGACAGGATATAATAAATTTAAAATCAGTACAGTTGCGGGACTCTCGTGACGAACCAGAGTGTCCAATCCCTTGCTAGTAGCACGGTCTACTCTGCGAAAGCAGGCATCCCATGGTCTCGGCGGTTCTCCGCCCGTCTCTTTTGCCACTCACTCTCGTCACTAGCTTCGGTGCCCATGCAGCTGGTTACTGCAGAAATGCGAAATGAATGTCCGTAAGCTCGTAGAGTATTTTTTTTTTCCTTTGAGACGATCGTATGCTGTTCTTTACAGTACAATACAAGAATATAACTTTGGGAAACAGAAAAAACCAAAAAAAAAAAATCCTGTTGGTGCCATTCACTGCCACTGGTGAGCAGGCGCACAGTGTAGAAATGCACTCTGTGTACAAGTAGTAGGAAGGAGTGCAGATGAGCGCGTGGGATGCGAGAGGGAGGCATGCATGCATGCATGATACTACTACCCGGTGGATGTACTGTACTCTGTCTTGTACGCGCTCTATACGTGCTCTTAGGCGTACTAAGGTAGTAGTATCGGAGCAGTGGCTTCACGTGGAGACGTACGTGAATTTAAGAAAACTGTCAGGCGTCCGTCACTTCAACTGCATATAGTACTAGTACTAGACACTGTAGTGCACTACCTAGGCCCTTATCATAAGTTAGCAGCAGAGCGAGTTTAAACTAGGTTATCCCATTGTCATAGCACTAATGATGAGCTTCTGAGGTAAGCAGAGCAGAGGTCCAACCATTTTGTCTGTCGTCACCCGGAAAGACGTGTCTGTCAGGGAACAATAGATTAACAGGAGGCCGCGCGTAGTTTATAGTTAACCCTTGGAATCTTGTAAGTAGTACTAGTGTGATTAGACAGGCGCGCGCGTAGATAGATTTGTGACAGGGAAAAGAAATACACATTGGACAGGAACGTACTTTTTTTTTTTTTTTTGAACGTGGTAGGCCCCGGAGGGCCAAAGCTCTGCATTAATCGGCAAGGGTGGGGGTTACAACATACAAAGGAGACCCAAAATAAAAAGAAATTACACCTGGGTCCAAGACTTTTACACCAAACACCCTAGAAAGAAACACAGAAACGCAATCAGGTCCTTCCTTGCCGCCGGAAGCTCGCCTCAGATTCCGACCACCACTGCAGGCGCCGGGGACGACACCACTTGGGCTTGCAGCGGCGCAACTTGACGGACTGAGGGAGGGAGAGGGCCTCCCATGATGGAGGTTGAAGATGCTCTGGCCATCTTGGCCAACGAGCTCGGCGCGGCCTAGATCAAGGCCAAGGATAGCGGTTACCGAACCTGGGCTCCGCTTGGGAAACGCCGGAGGAGACGCAGAGCCGCCCGGGAGAGCCGGGCCACCATCTTCGCCGCCCAGAAGATCTTCCACAGCATCATCCTTCCGCTCGCCTCCGCCACCACGGCCGGCCACAAGACGAAGAAGAACATCGTAGAAGAAGGTCCGACGATGAAGCAAGAGCAGATCTCCCGAGCCGTAGACTCCCTCCCATCTGTTGTCCTCTCCCACCGGAGGAGCACCGAACAAAGGGAGACGCCACGACCTCCTGGCGCTGCTCCAGCACGCCCAGGAGTAGCTCGGCGACAGCAGACATGTTCGCCGCACATCGGCATCATCTCTTCGCCCCCCGCCGCTACGGCCGGCCAGCAGAAAAGAGGACACCAAGGGCCACGAACAAACCCCACCATCCGACACAGCTTTATTTGCAGAAGCAGTGGTCTCCTTCTCCGCCGTCTGCTCGCCACCGAGCAAGCAAAGGAAGAGAAAGAAGAACCCTAAGGCGCTCCAGATCTGTCTGCACAGATCCAAAGCTCTGCTTCGATCTACGGGCAAAGAGCCCAATCCCGGTAACCAGCCGAAGACCCTATCTACAAGCCAGGCTCCTTCCTCCCTCCCCTCCGGACAGCCAGGCCGTCGGAGAGAGAGGGAGGAAGAAGCCGGAGAGCACCGAAAAAAGCTAGGAGACTTGCCTCTCGTTTCGTGCAAGGAGAAGAGGGGGGGGGGGGGGGGGTTGGGGGTCTCCTCACACCGCGTCCCACTCGACTCCGACAGGAACGTACTATAGGCGTTCACGGCACGTGACGGGACGAGTATGAGGATGGATGGAATCTAACGACGTGCTCCGTACGGCCGGGCGAGAGCTGTGACCGGTGGTGTGGAACCTAATGGGGGAAAAGCGGCCGGAGCAGCAAAGAGAAAGAAAAGCGACGTGGGGTGGTGTGGCCATACGGTCGAGCGAGAAGGGAGGCCGGCGCCAGGGCGAAGCAGCGATGGAAAAGAGCCATGCCTTTTTTGACTACGGGTTTTGCGGCGCGTGGTGGATGGGCCGCGTGCTCGGACGGACGGACCGGTTGGTTCTTGTCGCCACATGACACGCGCGCCCGCCGCAGCCTGCAGCAGCGGCCGGCGAGGCCTCGCTCGCTCTGCCCCGTCACGTCTCGTACTCCGCGCTTGCGGAAGGGGAGGATGGATCGGGGGTGTGGCGCGGTTGCCGAGGAGCACGCGCGGGAGGGAGGAAGGGAGGGGAGGGCGCGCCTGCGACGGCACGACGGGTAAAAAGGAGGAGGAGGGCGGGATGACTCGATGGCTCCTCTCCTCTCCTCCGTCCCAGGGAATCATGGTGCGGACGGATGGGATGTGACGCGTGCTTTCCGACCCGTCTTGTCTCGTGGGCGCTGCGGCGTATGTTTCGTCCTGTTGCCCACTGGGTACTAGTATGCGTTGCTAGCCTTGAGCGGACGTCACGAGTTTCCCCGGCTGGGTTTGGTATGCTGCCGAGTGCTACTTCCGGCCGGCCGGGCTTCACCCAGGCCTCTCCGTGTGCTTAAGAGCATCTTCGCTCCTTTAGCGAACCAAGACCGAAAACCACTAATTTTCGTTCGGACAAAATAAGTTCTCAGTTACGACTCAGTTTTTCACTCGCGTACCCATGTCGAGTTCTTAAGTTTGGCTAAATTTTATTAAAATTGAACGAATTTCATTAATATGGGCGAATATAGACGGATTACATCGAATTTAAACTAAACCAGTACATAATAAACTAAAAAAAGCTACCGCCGTGGTCTTCGCCGGCCCCTCCGCCATTCTACATGCCGAAGTTGCTGTAGAACGTCGTGTAGCCGGGATCGGCACGACCATCTTCCTCGCCGCCGTCACCGTCGTCGTCGCTCGGCGGCCGGTGCTGGCGGGAGCTCCCCTGGCCTGGATCGCCGGACCTCCACGGCTGGTAGGACGGGTCTTCATCCTCGTCGTCGTCGAGGACGTAGAGCGGGGCGCCCTGGTAGGCGAGATCGCGCCCGGACATCGCCCGTCTCCGGGCCGCATGCTTCTCGGCCTGCTGCTGCAGGCGGTGGACGCGCTGCCGCTCCGCCTCCTCCCAGTCATTCCTGGACCATTCCAGGATGTCCGGCGAGGACGGCTCCAACAACGGCGTCTGCGACACCGAGTCGCGGAGCGACTGCTCTAGCGTCATCCTCAAGGCGCTGTCGTCGGGCGGCGCAGAGCCTTCAATCTTCGGGCGCCGGAGACAAAGGAGGCCGGTTGGTGATGCCGTCGCGTGTGGTTCGCCGATGACGAGGCCGCGCGAGCGTGTCCGCGGTGACGGGCGCATAGGCGAGACCGCCTCGCGCTTCACTGGGCGCAGCCGCGACGAAGGCCCAGACGCCACAGGGATCGGCGTGGACACCGAGGAGTGGGAGACCGAGGCGGAGGAGGAGGAGCTCATGATCGCCATCCTCCTCGGCATCCAGTTCGCTGGAGGGCGCCACCCCGACCTGGCCGCCGGCGTCGGTGTGCGCGGGAAGCCGAGACACGCCGTGTTCCCGCGGTTGATGTGCTCCATCACCGCCGCGAACGTCCGGCCTGGCGCGCTCCACCAATGCCGGCGGCCAGCCGAGTTGTTACGCTTCGGCGGCGACTCGTTTGGTGGCCCCTCGTGGCGAGCGAGCTCTTGTTCGCGGCGGTCTGCGAAGAACTGCTCCCAGTACAGGAGATTGTCGGCGCTCTCGACGTTAGAGGGGTCGTCCATGGCGCCGATGTACTCTTGGATCTCGTACGGCAGCTCCTCCGGCGTCGGCGCCGACGGGATAGGGATGCCGCCGGCGCTTAGCTTCCACCCCGGGGGCGTTCGTGTGTCCGTCGGCGCCATGTAGCCGGCGTCATAGAGTAGGCGCGCCTCCCAAGCTTGGAGGGTGCGCCGGCCGAAGCCATTCGCCGCCGCACCGTCGCCGGGGAATCGCTCGGCCATGGCTGGGAAGGGGGTATGTGAGAGCGTTCGCCGGAGTTCGGGCTGGAAGGCTGGGGGAGCTGTGAGAGAGTGTGAGATTCTCCGGCGAGGGTGTACGGCTTATAAAGGGTCGAGGCGGACGGCGAGGACGGGAGGGGTGTAGCAGCGAGGGCGGAAAAGGGGAAATGATGGGAAGTTAGTGTCCGCCAGTCCGTCACGGAAGCCGAGGCGACGGCGGTGGCACCGCAATTCGGCGATGCGTGGTCGCGACGCGACGGACAGTTAATGTCCGGCAGTCAGTGCGTGGTTCTGAGGATCACGACCACTCGGCTTCCGTCGCTGACTCGGCGGGTCCACGCGCCGTTTTTTTTTCGCCGAGTTCGCTGCGTCCGGCATTCCCAGGACGTATCCGGGAACCTGGTAGTTCGGATCAAAATTGGCTAAAATGCAACCGAAAACAGGTTTCTAAATACGCGACTGGGCCAATTTTCGACGTCTAGACCTAAATTCAGCGTCCGAATCAGCGTTCTGGATAGGCGAGTGGAGATGCAGTGAAGATGCTCTCACGCACAAGTTGAGTGGAGATGCTCTCGCGCACAAGTTCGCGGTCTTGGATGATTCATTGCTTAACGCTGCACAGGCGCGCTGATTGCCGACTCGAGAATGGCATCTCACCTCACCGCTGCGTGACCGCGCGAAATGAACATCACGTGGCGAGGCGGCCGTCCTATCTTATCTTGTTTGAGATTTGAGATGGGGCGGCCATATTGTTTTTTCTTTACGCCAGTGAACTACGGAACGGGCGAAAAGGGAAATAAAAAAAAGTGAGCAGAACACGGGCCATGGGACGATGAAAGGGTTCGGGGATTCAACTGGGCATTTGATCTGGCCCCGTAACGCTGCATCGGTTGAATTCGGCCCCCTTTTGTTTGGAAACAGCTAAGCCCAACTAGCTTCGTACAAATTGAGATTTTCCAAAGAACTGGAGAATGGACTACAGCAAATGCATTCGGAAGAAGAGAGAGAGAGAGAGAGGGGGGCCTTTTTTAACAATTTCCACGGTTTGTTTTGCGCAACATTTCAAGAGATATATATCCGAGCCACTTCAACCTGTCGGAAAAAGAATCAATTGTTTCTACTTAGTGCACTCAAACCTACTTTCATACAAATCCAGCGAAGTAGTATTATTCAGTTGAAAGCTATGGATGATCATGTCAATTATAACAAATAGTGTGTTTTTTTTTAAACAAGTTTTCTTTGGCATGGATCGTAAGAAAGTTATTCGGCTAGTAGACTATACTACAAGGACATATTTACACTAAATCCCATGAACTAGTGGACTATACTTGCGTTTTTTTAATAGTACAATAATTCAAACAATTAACTTTTAATTTATGTTTTACGATCAGATCTTGATTTAAATCCTTGAATATCTGTTAAAGCCGATTTTTATGCAATACAAATGTAGGTGAGGGGCATTTGCCCCCCTCCCCCAACCACCATGGTTCTAGTAGCTAGTTAAACAATATGTCTATGAGTCCTCCCTATCAAACATTCCATTCAATACATGAAGGGAAAAAACTTCAAGAGATGTCCCACACAAACATGCCATCCAATCGGTGACAGGGAAGCCCTCGGACGACGCCTTCCGGAATGACGTGCACAACACGATGGTGGACATCGCCTTAGTTCCTTGCAACCAACGGCGCGTCGGTCGTACTCAAGATATGTCCCTGCATCAGAGTCTACAATGAACACCTGCTATCACTCGAGTACATCTTCTTTTAGGACTCGTCCCTGCCGCCAGTCGACGGGGCCATCACCTACCACAACTACTTCGACGCGAGCCACAGCACTCCGGTGGCGATGCTTCGCCAGGGTGGATTCCTGACATATCCATTGTGGTCGGCGAGGTGGGCTGCCCACATACAACGACACCAACGCCACCCCACAGGACGCACATTAGTTCAACCTGGCCTTCCTCGCCCACATAGGCTCTAGTCAAGGTACACCACACCGCCCTTGTCCTGTCGATGCCTACCTCTTTATCCTCATCGACAAGGACCGGAAAAGTATTGAGCTAAGGCACTTCAAGCGCCATTGAGGCATCTTCTACTATGACGGCACACCCAAGTATAATCCGATAAAACCTGACGGAAGCATTACGCTCACATCAACAAAGGAAGTAAAGTACTTGAAAAAGCGATGGTGCATCCTCAACCCTGCATACAGTCTCGCAGAGAAGAAGATTGGATATGTAACCATTGCATATATTATCTACTTATCTTAGCATTGTCTTTTCAACGTTTTTATGGCGGGCAAGTGCGGCCGTGCCTTTCTACCTTGTATGAATGAAAAGAAGTCAAGCAAACGTTACATGTACCTGTCCACGCCGATTTTAAGTTCTACCAAGAAGTTCTCATATAAATCCACTGGTTCCCCATTCTGATGTTATGATCTAAATAGGATAACGCCTTGATGGTGAAGGGGGCAGGTAGTTGTGTGACAACAATGGCATCAAAGTTCTGTTTGTTCCATGCTTATCACCAATCCAGGAGCCGACGATCCATCAGAAGGCTGAACAACTATTTATCTCAAATAACTTGTTGCACACAAAATCAGACTTTGAATTGGCATTTGACAATTGGGTTTATTTAATCATGCCCCAGTCCCCGACCATTCCACGAAAGAATTATCATTGCGGGTTTAACAAATGCAAGTAATTATAAACAAATGAGATGAAGTAATTCAGGAATTAACTGAAGGGAAATTGATTAAAGGGGAGTTTGGCACTGGTGTTACAGGGTTCCTTACATGACGAAGTGGACATAAAACAAATTAAACTAAGTCTAGGGTTGATCTTTGGTGCCACCTATTGCATGCACCATCAACATTGAAGAGATTTAAACCGATTATTACAAATCACAAGAACTAAAAAACCATGAACTAGTAAACACCTAGTGCTACCTAGACGTTCCTCTTAGAGAATGAAGATGCACCCTCTAAAGATAACCGCCTGCACACCATCTAACTTCCATTCATCGCTGAAAGAAAGATAATGATATGGAAGGCAGACGTCCCAATGAGGAGGATGATAATACTAGCGACTATGATGCCATACACAAGGTTTCCAGCCAAATACCAGCACCCAAACCTATATGACATAGATGCTAGTACCACGAAATTAGAAAAGTTGGCCATGCAGTAGGAGACGAGTGTTCCCAGAAGGAGGGCTACACGTGCAGCAAGCCTCGGGGAATATAGAAGCCTATAGATCCCCTGGCGCGGCCTGGCATTACCGTGCTCTTTTTGCGTGCACCGACTGTCTCTTGGGCAGCGACGACCGCCACTCTTGTGTCGATGACAACTTGCTGGGTGTGGAGCATGTCCTGGGCGATGCCGTCCCGTAGGTCGTGAGAGCAGGCAGCCGGCTCGGCCCTCCTAACCGCGACTAGCACCGAGATAGCATATTCGAACACAGACTCAGCGGCTGCGAAGGCGACACCCTCCTCGTCATGGGCAGCCTGTTGTTTTTCCTCGGCGGCTATGAGGGCATAGATCCTGGCAAAGAAATAGGGCCAGCTAGGGTAGGAACGGGGATCTGAAGCAAATTTTGGGGGCCCTTTTGATCTAAAAATATGAAGAAAATTTACATGATGAGAGGCTCGGTACGAAATACACTACATACCAGGCAAAGAGGGTCAGGGCGGCTGAGACGGCGTAGAGGAACATCATCGAGTTTAGGTAGAACACCATATGCATGTAGAGGGAAAAGTCCCCTTGGTCCCACACAACACGGAGCTGATGTTGAAGATGAAGTCGAAGGAGATGCTAGTAGGTCGCATGCAGTCAAAGGAGGTGCTTGTGGTGATATTGGTGACAGTTATGAAGAAGTAAGCCACGACCGAGATAGTAAGAAGGAAGAACTGCATATTTGCATCTTCGCCTAGGTTCCTTGTCATACGTGCCCGTCACGCACACACCTACGAATTAGTACATCACATTGAACATGATTAGCAAAGACATATCCTTATGAATTTTTTCATGCCATCAACATGAGGCGCGCCATAACTATTAGTCATCTAAACACACAATAAACAGAAGGGACAAAGCAATGAAGAGTAGTACCAGAGGAACATGAGGATCAACAAGAGCCCAACCAAAAAAAGAGCGACTTCAGCAGAACAAGCATAAACAGCACCACCAAGCCACCCACAAGCTCCAGTGACTACACCAAAAAGCCACCCGCAAGCTCCAATGACTGCATCACGACAATCAGCAGTAGCACCACCCTCCAACCCACCTGCCAGCTTCAACCCACCAGCCATCTTCAGACATCCCAGCAGCGGCACCGCCGGAAGGTAGAAGAAAGATACTGAGGAGAATAATAATAAGAAGAAGAAGAACAACAAGGAGGAGGGGTAGAGTTATTTTCGTGACGTTATAGGAGAGAACGACACTCCATTATATAGGACGAGATGGATGAGGGACGAGTTTTTGCCTCCCTCGCTACGGTCCACATGAAGCAGGACCGTTACCATTGTTAAAAAGTGCCTTCTCGCAAAAGTCTAGGAAAGTTTTCCATGGTCAAAAGGTCCTCTTCGCTACAGTCCACTAATCCAGGAAGCAAACGGAGTAGAGAAAGTAGGAGAGGTTTGACCATGGTAAAAACTTCGCGGGATCCCTCACTACGGTCCACAAGCGGGAGCAGAGAGAGATTTGAGCGTTATACTCCCCCACCCATGCAAACCTACTCAGCTGGCCGACTAGACCTATGCACTGTGTAGTGACGCTTTTGTAATCCCATATCTCTCCATAGTTTAACGTTTTGTTGCGTCAGGAGGACTGACCGGTCTCGGTACGTGAAACACCCTTCTGCACCTGATTGGATGCTATATGCGACATTTTTCAAAAGAAATGATGGCTTCGTCGCTCAAGTGCTTTTTTAGTGCAAGCACTGCTCCTTCCTATAGAGAGAGAGGAAGAGCGCAAGTGCCTTGTCCACAACTGCTTGTGTGATTATATATATATATATATATATAGAGAGAGAGAGAGAGAAAAGCGCAGATGCCTCGTCCACAATTGCTTGTGTGGTTTGAGAGAGAGAGGGAGAGAGTCGCTTGAGTGATTTGAATGAGAGAGAGGGAGAGCACAACTGCCTCCTCCAATGTTGCGCGTATGATTTGAACAAAAAAAGACCAAGGGTACGTGCCATGTCTCAGACTTGGTATTTGTTGTTCTCATCCCACGTCACCCCTCCAACCAGGACAAAACCCTAGCACCTGCCGTGAGTGTCCCCCTGCCCCTCCCTCTCTCGTTGTCGCCGACAAAATTTAACTAGCTAGAGATAACATATATGCATAGTACTAGTTATTAGCTAGATAGTGAGAAGGAAGAACTGCATAATTGCATATTCGCCTAGGTTCCTTGTTAGATGTGGCTGTCATGCACACACCTACGAATTAGTACATCACAGTGAACATGATTAGCAAAGACATATCCTTATGCATTTTTTCATGCCATCAACATTAGGCGCACCATAACTACTAGTCATCTAAACACACAATGGACAGAAGGACAAAGCAATGAACAGTAGTACAAGAGGAGCATGAGGATCAACAAGATCCCAACCAAAAAAAGAGCGACTTCGTCACAACAAGCATAAACAGCACTACCAAGCCACCTGCAAGCTCCAGCGACTACACCAAAAAACCACCTGCAAGCTCCAATGACTACATCACCACAAGCTGCAGTAGCACCACCACAAGTATCAGCAGCACCACCAACCCACCTGCCAGCTTCAGCCATCCCAACAGCGGCACCGCCCAAAGGTAGAAGAAAGATATTGATGAGAATGATAATAATAATAAGAAGAAGAACAAGGAGGAGGGGTAGAGTTATTTTTGTGTCGTTATAGAAGAGAACGACAATCCATTATATAGGACGAGATGGACGAGGGACGAGTTTTTCCCTCCCTCGCTACGGTCCACACGAAGCAGGACTGTTACCCTGGTTAAAAAGCGCCTTATCGCAAAAGTCCAGGAAAGTTTGCTATGGTCAAAAGGTCGTCTTCGCTACACTCCACTAATCCAGGAAGCAAATGGAGTAGAGAAAGTAAGAGAGGTTTGACCACGGTAAAAACTTCACAGGATCCCTCGCTACGGTCCACAAGCGGGAGCAGAGAGAGCTCTGAGCTATATACTCCCCCACCCATGCAAACCTACTCAGCTGGCCGACTAGACCTATGCATTGTGTAGTGATACTCTGGTAATCCCATCTCTCTCCATAGTTTGACGTTTTGTTGCGTCGGGAGGACTGGCCGGTCTAGATACGTGAAACACCCTTCTACACCTGATTCGACGCTATATGCGAAATTTTTGTATGGTCAAAAGAAATGCTGGCTTCGTTGCTTAGGTGCTTTTTTTAGTGCAAGAACTTCTACTTCTTACAGAGAGAGAGATGAAGAGTGCATGTGCCTCGTCCACAATTGCTTGTGTAATTTGATCGAGAGAGAGGAAGAGCGCAGCTGCCTCATCCACAATTGCTTGTGTTGTTTGATCGAGAGAGAGGGAGAGCGCTTCTTGTGTAATTTGAACAAGAGAGAGGGAGAGCGCAACTGCCTTGTCCAATGTTGCGTGTATGGTTTGAAAAAAAAAGAACAAGAGTATGTGCCATGTCTTAGACTTGGTATTTGTTGTTCTCATCCCACGTCGCCCCCTCCAACCGGGACAAAACCCTAGCAACTGTCGTGAGCGTCCCCCTTCCCCCTTCCTCTCTCGCCGTCGCCGACGAAATTTAACTAGCTAGAGTTAACAGGTATGCATAGTACTAGTTATTAGCTACTCCTCATCATACACTCATCCTCATCCCGTGACAAGGTGGGTTGAATGCAACCAAAGTAAGTGATGGGATGCACATGGTCGAGGGTGAAGATGCTCAGAGAATGAAGATGCGCCCTCTAAATACAACCGCCTGCACACTATCTAAGTTGCATTCATCTCTGAAAGAAACATAATGATATGGAAGGAAGATGTCCCAATGAGGAGGATGATAATACTATCGACCAGGATGCCACACGCAAGGTTTCCTACCAACAGCAGCACCCAAACCTGTATGACATAGATGCTAGTACCACAAAAATCGCAAAATTGGCCATGCAGTAGGAGACGAGTGTACCTAGAAGAAGGGCTACACGTGCAGCAATCCTTGAGGAATATGGAAGCCTGTAGATCCCCTGGCACGGCCTGGCAGCACCGTGCCCTTTTTTGTGTGCATCGGTCGTCTCTTGGGCAGCGACGACCGTCCCTCTTGCATCGACGACAACTTGCTGGGTGTGGAACATGTCCTGGGCGATGCTAGACCATAGGTCCTGGGAGCAGGAATCCCGCTCGGCCCTCCTAACCGCGGCTAGCATCGAGATAGCATGTTCGAACACAGACTCGGCGGCTACGAAGGCAAATCCCTCCTTGTCATGGGAAGCCTGTTATTGTTCCTGGGCGGCTCTGAGGGCATAGATCCTGGCAAAGAAATAGGGTCAGCTAGGGTAGGCACGGGGATCTGAAGCAAATTTTGGGGGCCCTTTTGATCTAAAAATCTAAAGAAAATTTACATGATGGGAGGCTCGGTATGAAATACGCTACATACCAGGAAAACAGGGTCAGGGCAGCTGAGCCGACGTAGAGGAACATCATCGAGTTTAGGTAGAACACCATATGCATGTAGAGGGCAAAGTCCCCCTTGGTCCCCAACAACACGGAGCTGATGCTGACGTCGAAGTCGAAGGAGCTGGCAGCCTAAGGAGATGCTAGTACGGCGTAGGCAGTCGGAGGAGGTGCTTATGGTGATATTGGCGATAGTTGTGGAGAAGTAAGCCATGACCAAGATAGTGAGAAGGAAGAACTGCATATTTGTATCTTCGACTAGGTTCCTTGTCAGACGTGGCCGTCACGCACACACCTACGAATTAGTACATCACAGTGAACATGATTAGCAAAGATATATCCTTATGCATTTTTTCATGCCGTCAACAAGAGGCGCGCCATAACTATTAGTCATCTAAACACACAAAGAACAGAAGGGACAAAGCAATGAAGAGTAGTACCAGAGGAGCATGAGGATCAACAAGAGCCCAACCAAAAAAAGAGCGACTTCAGCACAACAACCATAAACAACAACACCAAGCCACCCGCAAGCTCCAGCGACTACACCAAAAGCCACCCGCAAGATCCAATGAATGCATCATCGCAAGCAGCAGTAGCGCCACCGAAAGCATCAACAGCACCACCAACCCACCTGCCAGCTTCAACCCACTCGCCAGCTTCAGCCATCCCAGCAGCGGCACCGCCCGAAGGTAGAAGAAAGATACCGAGGAGAATAATAATAATAATAAGAAGAAGAAGGAGGGGTAGAGTTATTTTAACCAACAACACTTGTATTCCCGCATATTTCGTTTGCAATGCATGAAGTCAAGTCCGGTCACAGTTCCCTCGGCACAACTAGGGTAGACCAGCCATTGTACTAGTAGTAACATTTTTGCTAGTGTTCATAAATGGGTCTGCAGGGCTCGGCTATCCGCTGAGGGTAGTCCCTAGTACTGTTTATGGAGATAAATGCATGGTGAGTGCTTGAGTAATGGAAGAGAGAACATAACAAGGCATTCATGTATAGACCATATATTTGGCGTGTTGTTACAACCAACCGTCCAAAGTCAAAACCCATATTTGCCCCTCTCTCCCACATTAAGCAGTTGGGCGCTACTTCAACCGATGGGTAAAACGAAGATAATCCTGGCCCGGACTTGATCGACATTCCGGAGCAAGCACTAGCTTGCCAAAGGGAAGAGACGAGAGAGACATCATTGAGTGACGACGGCCGGGACATCATCCATACTCTATAGTTGTAGAAGGGTTTCTTGCTTGTAAACTACACAGCCAGCACCAGCAGCATAGTGATATGTAGCCATGTATGCATGAGAGAGAAAGCCATGTGCATGCATCCCTAGCTAGCTAGCTCGATCATGCTCCCAGGGATGCAACTTGGATCGACACTTTGATCTCCTCTCTTTCACTGCCGGTCTCTCTCTCTTTGAAAAGATGATCATGATTACCCTAGACTAGAGAAGCTCTCCTCTCTCGTGCTCGTTATCACCCCCTTCCATGCGCCTATCTGTCCCTACCGGTCGAGTACTACGTATACCCTACCCTGCTTCCTTTCCAACCGAGTTAATTGCAGAAAACTACGACAATTGGACTAGGGCTTAAAAAAACTACGACAATTGGAGATCTCTGCAAAAAAACTACGGACTTTGGTACTACCAACTACAAAGAGCTACCAACTTCATGCAATTAGGCAATTAGTTCGTTTGATCACGTTTTCTACATAGGTTGACCCAGTGTCAGGCTAATGTGGTAGTATTTTTGGGTCTATTTGCAAAAGGGTATTGGACCCACTTGTCATATCCCTCCCCTCCCCTCTCTCTGCCAAGTGGAAACTGATGTGGTCATCCCTAACCTCCAGCCACCTACTCTCTCTCTCTCTCTCTCTGCCAAGGGGAGCGCCGGAGGGGCAGGGCGTCGGCCGGGGAGCCGCCGGCCAACGTAAGGGGCGCATCGGCACCACGATCCCCGAAGATCAACTCTCCGCCATGAAGATCAATTTAGAGGATGAGGTGCAAGCATTGTTGTTGCTGAGTTCCATGCCTGATAGTTGGAACACACATGTTGTGTCAGTTTGCAATTCAGCTCCAGATGGAAAGTTGACGTTCGATATGGTGAAGAAAAGCATGCTGAATGAATAAGCTAGAAAGAGAGAAAAAGGCAATGCCGCCTCTTCTGATGCCTATGTGGATGAATCCCACGACAAGAATGACAACTGTGGATGTGGCCAAGGCAAATCTTAGCATGGAAAAGACCATAAGTCTAGGGGAGATCAAAGTCAAGACAGAGATCAATAGTTACTTGCTTTTATTATGGCAATCCGGGACACAAGAGATCTGCTAGAGGGAAAAGTCGAGAAGAAGGCCAAGCAAAAGGGCGAGAATGGGGCCGCCATGACTACAGAATATGATCAAGGTAAAGATTACCTAATTATTAAAGATGAAGAATGCTATAGTGTTATTCGTGATGATGCCATGAGTTGGGTTGTGGATTTAGGTGCGTCCGTCCACGTTACATCACACACGGAGTATTTCACATCTTATACCAGCGGCATTACTGTCCAGGTAAGGATGGAGAATAGTGGTTCGTCAACCATTAATTGTTGGCAAGGGCACTATATGCATTGGGACAAACACAGGTTGCAGGTTGGTGCTTGATGACGTGAGACATGTTCCTGACATATGGCTGAATTTGTTATCAGTTGGAAAGCTTGATGGTATTCACCATGAAAGTTATTTTGGTGATGCAAAATGGAAACTCACCAAAGGCTTTTTGATTGTGGCTCTAGGAAGCAAGCAAGGGTGTCTCTATGTGACTAAAACCAACCTATGCAATGATGTGTTGAACGTCGCCGAGAATGACACTTCGGTAGATTTGTGGCACAAGAGGCTTGGGCATATGAGTGATAAGGACATGCAGGCTCTTGCTCGCAAGAATTACCTCCCTGAGTTGAAATGTATAACCTTGGAATTCTGTGAACATTGTTTTGCTGGCAAACAACATAGGGTTGCATTTCATACATGTTCGCCGCATCGTGCGTAGAATATTCTTGACACTGTGCACACTGATGTTTGCTCTATGACCGAAAAATCCCTCGGTGGAGCATTATACTTTGTGACATTAATTGATGACCATTCCAGGAAGATATTTCTCTATGTGTTGAATACAATGGAAAATATCATTATACATGATTGCCTCTAGGGCATATTACCAACATGAACCATTGTGGTTACCTTCATCGTGCTAGGGCTCTGGGTGAAAACCCTTGACCATGAAGTGTCGATGATGGTTACCTTCTTAGGGGTGTCGTCGTGGAGTCCCTATCCTTCTCGGTCTCGTTTCGGTGGCTTCGGTGACAATTCTTGGTTTTCCTGTACTTTTTTATTATCCTTGATATGCTTTATAATAGGCTCTCCTCGTCATATTATATCAGTTCGGCCATGTGTGGGTTTATTTATAAAGAGGAGAGAACACCTATTTTGAGGAAGCTACGACATCACTAACATTTTGAGCTAAAGGGGTAAACAATCTGAGCTTTATGAGTCTCCGCTTATCCCCATTGACCCCATGAATGATAATCTGACGTGACATGTAACTTAACGCCTTCACACCACCAAATGTCCAACGGTAATTCCCTCTCAAGTCCCAAAGGAAATTGTTATGTGGTTGACATTATATTCACAGTACATCAAGAGAGTTAATTAATACATACTCATAACATGGAATTATAGATCATATTATTTTAATATATAATAGTTGCTAGGGTTTCTCAATCTCCCAAGAATAAAGGGAACTACTCACATATGAAGGCAATCAAAATCATAACAATATTATGAAAGGAGTGTGAAGGTATTAATGAATACAAGTGAAAATCCACGATGTGGTTTGGATATACAACCGAGTAAACAATAGGATCGGTGATGGAGACATTGATGATGATGATGGCGATGGATATCGATGATGTGGCCTTCAAGATCCAAGTCCCTTATACTTGTGTGGTGATGGAGATTAGTGTATTCGTGATGGTGGAGGCGGCACGACGTCTATGGAGGTGGTACAGCGGCAGGGCTTCGTCGTGGATGTGTATGAGGTTGTCGGTGTCCCCCTTTGACTCCTCCCTAATTTATATAGTTCTAGGAGGGTCCTCCACAACCTCCAATATAGTGCTTATGACCTAAGAAAGGTCTAGGAACAATTGGGGCCAAAATCAATGAAGAATCACAGAAGTTATGATAATTCCATCGGCCTGGAGTCGTGGTATGACCGCACGTATAACCTGGCGTCGCCGTACTGATGGTCTTTAAATGCATTGTTTCCTTTGGTATTTGGGACACAGATTCTTCATACTAACTCTGATTGGGTGTTCTTTGACTCTTTTAATTCATATGGACGAGAGATACAATACCATAGTCTTGGATCTTTAATCTGAGTTGATGGAAAAATTTATTTTTTCCACCCTCATTGGGGCTAAGTCTTATGCTTGTAGCTCCTCATATTGCACTCTTCTTTGCTACTCTTGACTTGCTTTATTTATTAATGTGCATAATACCTACACGCACTTCGAAGATAAGGAAAAGAAATAAAATCCTAATCCTAATACAAACTAATGGTTGTGCAACACTCATATCAAAATGAGTAGAAACACAAAATCATGCTTAAAAGACATAGTGATAACTATATGGAGCATGCCATATGCTTAAATGTGTACATAATTTTCACTCATCAACCGCTCTTAGCCTTATTGCCCGAGAGGTGGCAAGATGAGGTCATCGGACCTCCCTTGTCCTGTCTCGGTATGCCCACCAGAGAATGGGGTTGAATGGTTCATGTTGACATGTGCGATCTCTCCACAACCCATGCCTCAAGCGTGGTCTCTAGGGCTGCGACCCTATCCTTTGGCTAGCCAGCTTGAGGGCTCCTAGCTGGTACGGGTACTAGGTATCCTGTGAACCCGTCAATGAACAACTGAGAAATAATCAATGAAGTGACTACCCACACAAAGTGGAGTATAGGTTATGACTCCCTAGAGCTATGGCATAGTTTATCCCGTATGTTTGACGGACCCTCATATACCATTCTCTCCCAACAATGGTACTTTGGCATAAGACAACTCAGTTGTCCTCCTCCATTACATGTGCACAACAATGCAATAGAAGGTCATAAATAGCAGACTAGAGACATTAAGTTATATGGACAACCATGCTCCTAGATAACCGCGAGTCCTCAAAAGATATCTATAGTCTCATCAATAGAAGGTCAAACGATTCACGCAAAGTACCTATCTAATTCATGTGTGGGCTGAGGAGTCTAACATGTCCAACTACACCAATAGAATGCATGACTCCAAACACTTAGATAAAAACATGAATAGGTAACGCAAAGCATAAATATAAACATATATATCAGATCATCACACCATCAATAAATACTCATATAATCATAACATTAAGGGGGGGGTGTCAAGCCATGTTACAACCCATCAAGGAGACCATGCCAAAGAAAGAATAAGGAGCAACAAAGATATTGATGGCACCGATAACATGTAGGTGGCACATGGGAGGTGATATCTCCTTGGTATATTTTCCCCCGACCTTCCTCAAATGTTGTGGTGGATGTTGATGGATCTTGAGGTGGTGTGGCAGTACGGCGCCACCGTGGTAATGATGGAGTTGGAGGCAATGGTGATGTGTGTAGATAAATGTCAAAGACTAGTGACAGCTAGAGTTTTTGCCACTCTAAATAGGCTCATGGATGCGGCGATGATAGTGGAATTGTACCTAGCCAAAGGTCCACCCAAAATCAACTACTCCTTCCATCACCAATGACAAAAAAAGCTTGATATAAAAAATCCGCTTTGACTCCCATTAGTCACTTGCAAAAGGGTAACTCTATGAGTTTAGCTTGTCTTGAGCAAAGATTATGTTACTACGAAGATGTTTATTTTGCAGTAGCTTCTGCCATTCCCCTTCCTCATTAAGTAGTTTAAACAGCCATATGCTAACTAGATACTTATTTTTTAGATTTCAAATACCTCCATACCAAAACCCTCTTATTTGGGACGACAAATGTGTTCTGTTTTGGTAGGCGCTACTTCTTTTCCAGCTGATTCACTTTGCCAAAAAATGTGACCTCTAAAACTCAAGTCTTCCACTAGCTTCCACTCTTTATTTTTTTAGATGAAAAGGGATCACTCCCTCAGCCCCATTTTATTAAAATGAGACCACCCGAGTTTCAACACTACAAAAACCACACTCCACACAGAAGGCTAACATAATCCGACACCGAAAGCTAACGACAACTAGAGCAGAGTTTACAACCAACTCAAAAGCAACTCCGACAGGGTAGAACACAACAACCCAGGGCACAACACACACAGGTAGGAACACTGACAGAGCAAAATCACCCCAAAACCACATGCATTGAGTCTTCTTTCTCTGGGTGTGCCTTCAGATATTCCACCGTAGCTCTCCCAGCATGAAGCGAAGTGGCACTTGATTTCCAGGTGGAGACCCACCCAAAGCCAGCACATCTCATCTCTCCGGGAGCCTCAGAGTCATTTTTAGGTTGTTGATCATCCTGTCCATGAATAGCTCTAGGGCCCCTCCCTCCAATTCTTTGAAGGGAACCTTCCAGTTCCGAAGGTACAGCAGGACGAGTCGCCAAATCTGTTTCATATTAACCCAGGAATAAGTATTAAAGACTAAACTATTTCTATTATTCTAGATACTCCATAGAACAGCTGAAGACACAACATTAAAGTGCAAGTATCTTTTATTAGCAATCCATTTAGAAGCAACCGAAAGATAATTTTCCACTGTGATCCCAAAAACTTCAAATACATCATCCCAAAGCAATCTAGAAACAATGCATTCAAAGAAAAGATGGTTCGCAGATTCAATCTCAGAGGAGAGATTGCATTCTAAGGGTTTTGGGATCCCTCGGGCTCTCAGGTTATCTCTAGTCATAATTTTATTTTGAGAGAAAAGCCACAGGAAGACCTGAATCCTAGGTGGAATTTTTAGGTACCAGACTGCAAGAAAGAAAACAGGAGTAACACCCCTAGAATTAACCACAGCATACATGGATGTAGAGGAATAAACTCCAGAGGTTTCATACTGCCAAACAAGTTGATCATCTGACTCCAGAAAACAAATAGTACCTGCAATACTCCTAAGGTCTAGCCATTGTATCATCATATCATCAGAAAAATTTCTTCTAAAATCACATCTAAGCTGGGAACCATCCCACAAACTGCTATAGTTTTAGTTTGCTGATTTGAGATCAGGTAAAGATCCCAAAACTGGGTGGCTAGAGGAGAATTACCAAACCAAATATCCTCCCAGAATCTGATTTGTTTACCATTGCCTACTTTCCATCTATATCCTAAAGCTACAGCTCTAGAGGCCCACATAACCCCTCTCCAGAAAGTAGAGGGGTGAACATCCCTACAACATAAGATGTTTGGAGATCTAGTATGATATTTAGCATCAATAACTTTCCTCAAAAGGGTTCCCTCCCCCTGGATATATCTCTTAACCCAGGAGCCAAGTAAGCACAAATTTAAATCTTTGAGGTTAGGGATACCCATACCTCCAAAATCTTTTTTCATGCAAACAGAAGCCGAATTAGCTAAATGAATTTTGTGATTTCCATCCTCATCATTCCAAAAGAAATTTGCTAGATGAGAATCTAAGATTTTCAAGGCCCATTTAGGAAATTGAAAAAGGAAAGCAAGTAAATAGGGATACTAGAGAGGCAAGCTTGAATAAGGACTTTCTTAGCAACATAAGAAAGCAGCTTTCCCCTCCAACCAGTAATTCTACGAAGGATGTTTTCAATCAAAGGTTGAAGATCTCCCCTCCTAAGCTTATCAAAATGAAGTGGGATGCCTAAATATCTCATAGGAAAACTACCTAAAACACACTGAAAAATATCAATGGAAGGTTGACATTCCTCAACCTCCAGATTTATTGGGATGAGCTCACTTTTAGTATAGTTGATTCTCATCCCAGAGATCTGTTCAAAACAGGTAAGGATCCATTTAAGATTCACTGCAACCCTTTCATTATTCTCTAAAAACAACATAGTATCATCAGCATATTGAAGACATACTACACCACCAGGAACAAAATCAGAGCACAACCCTTTGATAGCCCCTGAAGTGGTACCCCTACTGAACATCCTAGCAAAAACATCTATCATACTGTTAAACATAAGAGGGGCAATAGGATCTCCTTGTCTAAGACCTTTGCCAGTCAGGAAAAAAGTCACTTTCAACATCATTAACTTTAACCCCAATGGACCCTCCCTGGGAAATTTGCTTAATCAATCTAATAAAGAAAGGGTCAAAACCTGTGAGCTCAAGAATTTCAAAAAGGAAATCTAGATTAACCCTATCATAGGCTTTCTCATAATCTATCTTAAAAACTAAACCTTTGTCTTTCTTTATATGCACCTCATGGATGACTTCATGAGCAGTGACTACACTCTCAAGAATGAATCTACCTCTAATAAAGGCAGATTGGTTTATAGAAATGATTCTATCAATCACTTTAGCAAGTCTGTTAGTGAGAACTTTAGTGAAAATCTTAAAGGAACAATTTAGTAAACTAATGGGTCTAAACTTTTTCATAGATCTAGCATCATTCTCTTTGGGAATTAAAGTAATCATAGCAAAGTTAAGTCTAAACAAATCTATCATCAAACCACTCTTGGAACATGCAAAGAAGGTCATTTTTGACAATATCCCAATAAGACTTGATAAAAAAGGAAGGATAGACCATCAGGCCCAGGGGCACCTTCCCCATAAGAACTAAACACAACAACTTTAATCTCTTCCTCCAGAAAAGGAGCTCTTAAAATCAGATTCTCATCTGCTCTAATCTTATCCTCTTCACTAAAGAAGTCTTGACATAAACGAATGTCAGGTCTATCTTCTTTTTTGAAAAGGTCTTTATAGAAATCAGTGGCCACTTTTAGCATATCATCTATATCAGTTACAGGGCCATCAGGACCATCTAAAATATGGATCAGTTTCTTCCTTCTACGTTGATTAGCCACAGCATGAAAGTATGCCGTGTTCCTATCTCCTTCTAGAATATTCCTATCCCTAGATCTTTGTCTAGCTTTGATTTCTTCCATGACCCAAAAAGAGTTTAAATCTTTCAGGATCATATCTAATCTCTCCCTTTCTAATTGAGACAGCAAAGTAGTTTCAGATTTTATATCTAACTCATCATACTCTTCCATAAGAGCTTTCCTATCTCTTCTCAATGCTGCTTCAACATTGAGGTTCCAGCCTTTAGCCAGCCTTCTAAAACATCTAACCTTACTCTGCCAAATATCCAAGATATTAGAGCTATCTACTCTAGTAGACCAGGCCTTAATGACAATATCTTTGAAGTCTAGTCTACCAATCCACCACTTTTCAAATATAATTTTTTTGGTTCTAATAACCTGACCTTCCCCTGAATCCCAGATGATGGGGGTATGATCACAACCAACTCTAGGCAAAGCTATAGCACTAGCTAAAGGAAATCTATCATCAAACTGGGTAGAACAGAAAATTCTATCAATTCTACTCATAATAAGATCTTCTTGGTTATTGCCCCAAGTGAAAGCTCTACCAGAAAGACCAATCTCCATCAGAGCCCAGAGTTCAATCTAGGCATTAAATCTATCTACCCATCTAAAATCTACATTACCATTACTCTTATCTTCAGGAGATCTGACTAAATTAAAATCTCCCCCAATTAAAGCTAAACCATTCCAATTTAAGAAAAGTTCATGGAGTTCAGAAAGAAACTCCTGCTTCTTATCCTCATATGCAGAACCATAAACAGTAGTGATCCTACATACTACATCAGTGATTTTATTTCTAAGAACAGTACTAATAGAGAAAGATTTAATATCCCAGGAAATAACATAAAAAAATCTAAATTAACTCCTACTAGGATCCCTCCTGCAGTCCCAATAGAGGGCATGAAGTTCCAAGCAAAGTTTCTATTTCCTAAGATATTTTCAGGAAAGTATTATTAAAACTATCCTTCTTAGTCTCTTGAAAACCAATGTAGTCTACATTCAAAGGGAAAATGTTATCTTCTAAAAACTTCTGTCTACCAGGAGCAGAGATACTCCTGCAGTTCCGAAAGGCACAAAAATCATTGTTTTTTCTTCTTGGGGTGCTTGCCCCGAGATTTATTTACTACCTCTATCCAACCCTCAGCTTCATCCTCCAAATCTTTAACATTATGTAAAGACTTGGGAGAAGAGCAAACACTATCAACTATCTCCTTAAGGGGAAAGACTACACCTATATCTCTAGAAACTAGCTCAATATCAGTAACATCTAGAACAATAAAAGGATTAGAATTCATTATACCTTTCATGGATTTTGGAGCATCTAGATTTACCACTTTTTTTAAGTCCATAGATTTTTCCAGGATGCTTTTTGAATTATCCACTCTAGCACTCTGCCTAACAGCTTGGACATGACCCCACACTTTCTGTTTTTTCTTGTTGTTATAACCAACACCTTCTCCTATAGCCCGAGAGCCAGCAAAAACAGGCAATATGTCTTCAGGCAAAGCAGCAATCTGAGCACTAATGTGATCTTCTCTCTCTCTCCCATAGACCATCCTCACTTCTTGTTCTGCAACCCAGAAATTGTGAGCCTCTAGAGTAACTCCCTCAACATTCATATCTTGTGGCCCCAACTTGATACAATCCAAACTTATCCAGCCTTTCTGCAGGAGCAAGTTGAACACAACAGTAGTAGCAGTACTTTGATCCTCTACCATCCTCACCCTAGAAGCACCAACACCTCCAGTCTGAGGGTCACTTCTATTCTGTTGGGATTGATTAGGACCAGCATTCCTAAAACCACCTATATCCTTGGAGGCCCCTCTGTCATCCCCTCCTTCATCCCCATCCTCATTCTCCCTCCTGTGATCATTTCATTCATCAGTGAGAAGATCATCCTCATCATCCAGAATTGGAGCTGAAACATCTAGAGAAAACCCCAGCTGGAATAAATGACTGTTGAATTCAAAAAGTTTCCCAATAGGAAGCTTGGAAGGGTCTCTGCATTTATCTAGGACTCTAACCTACTTAGCATTATCTTTGAATATAGACAACCAATCCACATCCACCAGGATCCCACAGGCAGAAACAGCTTGGTCAAGAGTGTTCCATTCACACCACTTTGTCTGAAGGCCAGTGATAATGATCAAAATTTCTTTAAGGATTCCGCTGGCTTAGGGTCATCATTACATTCTTCAACCTTGACCCACACCCCTGGTTTGGACACACCAAATTTTGGATAACCAATCACTTGCTCCACAACAATGTGGGGGGGGGGGAACTTAACCAGATATGTGTTATCTGCCCCTAGATCTCTAATCTTCCATGGCTAGTTGGTCTTGTAAATTTTTGAGAACTCCTCAGCAAGCTCTCTAGCTGACAGGGATCCCTCCTCAATCAACACTATCCCATAATTTTTGGTAGATGCAATTGGAGTAGCCACCACCTCAGGAATCTCTATGTGATATAAACCAAGTCCCGGTGCACCACTTCCAATATACCTAGCAACCTCATGGGGTCTTTTTCTGACAGGACACTTATCCACTAAGTGTCAAAAGATTTTGCAGATGAAACACATAGGCTTTTTCTCACAAGTAAGCTGCAAATGCCCTGGCTCACCACAGCTCAAGCATATGCCATCAATGTAACTCATCTTACCCCCTGTAGTAGCATAAACTTGTTCCTCTCTACCAGCAGCCCCACCCTGTTTTTTCTTAGCCTTCTGGGTGGTTTTAGCTTTATCATCTTGGTCTACACCCTAACTCTAATGCTGTTGGTTCTGAGAATAATTGTTGTTGGGGGCTATCCACTGATTTTAGCCCCCCCCCTAAACTGTGGAGGATGTTGGAATGGGGGGAAAGGGCCATTAAACCCCTAGGGTGGCATCATACCACCAGGAGCAAAGCCAAAAGGAGCTTGATCCGAAAGAACTGTGGAAACTGTCCAAACTGTCCCTGATGCATACCTTGTTGCTGTGGCTGCCCCTGAGGAGGCTGGAGTTGTTGGTTCTGCCACTGATCCTAACCACCAGCAATCCCCCTCCCACGCCCTTTTCCTCCCCTTCCACGGTCACCCATCCTTTCTTCACCAAAACCAGCTACAGGATCAAGAGAGTTCTCAAGCCCAAGGCATTGTAAGCCAGAGTTTTGCTCGGTGTGCGCCGCCACTAGAATGAGAGGGACACGAACCCTAGCAACCCGGAGGGGGTCTTTTATACTGGACGCCAGCAAGAGGGGTTGAGCTTGCGGTGGAGATTTTTGCAGCTGGATGTGTGGATCTCCAGGCGTCCAAAGCTGGGAGAAAAAGTCCTCAATACTTTCCTCCCCAACCTCAACCACCATCCCCTTTTCCTTCCCTCTGACCAATGGCCCCCTCTAGAGACTGTACTTTCTCCTCCGTTGTCTCTCTCCCTTGCAGACTAGCTGTCGAACAGATTGATTTGTGGAACAACATGGAGCCAAGGAATCCGGTCTTCCTGCAGAGCTTCTAGTGATGCAGCAAACAACAATGTCTGCAGGTTGAGGTCGAGAAGAGCCAGAGCAACTGACCATTCCTTGAAAACTCTGACGCAACTGGGACAGTCCCGAGCCCCTCCAGCAACTCTCGACGGTGAACTTGCACGAACCGAGAGAGCGAAGAGCAAGCCCGTCTCGGCCTCCCTCTCTTCCGCCTGGCTTTCGCTGTTGGAGTAGCCACAACCAACTCTGCACCCGGCTCGGTGCGCTTCAGGGGCTTGCTCATCGCCATGCTCCTTCGCTTCCTCCGTGAACCCCGCTTGAACTGGCACAGTCCCGATGGAGATTGGGCCGAATGAGCCGATGCAGAGGTTGAACGACTCCCCGGAAGCACCTGCCTGTCTCCCGCTTGATTCCGCCGGGAACGTCTTCTCCACGCACCCCAATCCGCAACCACTCCATCGAGGTGACGCCCCGGTGGTTGGTGATTCAGGCCACCAAATCTCCCCCTCATTCCTCCTCCACTCACCTCCCGAACCCCCTTCGTCATCTCTAGAAATCGCCAGTGTCAGCCTCCGATAAGCTCCAGATTCGAAATCTAGAAATCTCGCCGTCGGCGGTGAGCTTTGCGAGTTGCGAAACCTAAGCGGGTTTCTAGGAGTAGGTGGGGGAGAAGCTGGCAGAGCCAAGGAAGGACGAGGACCCGCGCTTGACCCGTGAGGACCGCCATGGGAGGGATTCGAGGCGAATCCGCCATGAACAACGCCCTGGGTCGGAACAGTAGGAGAGACGTGTCGGAACAACGCCATTTTCTTAGATAGTTAGATATGATCAGTCAGTGCAGCTATCTTCCACTCTTTATTGAGAAGTTCTCAGTAATGAATAGGACTAGCCAAGTAGTATTTAGAGTGAAATGCATCCACCCTCCTTAAACTTGTCGGGCATATCTAAAACAGTCACTAATACCGTCCTTAATCTATCACTATATGTCCACATACAGTCCAAATGTGCACTCACCACGTATTTTGCTTACGTGTCAATGTATTAGGCCCATATGCAGCCAGTGAACTCACGCCGTCGTTTTCAACATGTAGCGACTCTTCTAAAAAAAGAGGAAAGCTCCGTGTGGTCAGGATCCGGCGACGCGTGTTGGACGCTGAGCGCACAGGAGCCGTCGTGTCCCATCCCCCCATGCTTGCGGCCGAGCAGTGCCACCCTTGCTCCTCTGCTTACTCTAATCGTTCTCTCATTGGCGTTTTGTCGAGCACATCGTGTGCGCGGACCAGCTCGACCGCTCGCACCCGTCGCCGGAGACGAAGTCGACGAGCCTGAATGTGCGCGCTGCCTGCACTCCTATTATCAAGCCCTCCCCTTGTGATTGGAGTGGCTCGACGGGCAGCCACCGTCGTCGGTGTTGTAGAGTTCGTCCGGCACGGCGTCGTGTCTACGAGCAGAACAGGCCAGGGAGCTTGCCACCATGCTCCGCGACGACAACAAGCGTGCTGTATCTGGGCGCTGCCCGATCGCACTGACTTGCCCGAGCCCGGCCGCACGCGGACTCACGGCAGCGGCACTGTCCTTGCTCGGCGACACGGCGGTGCAAGACATGGGCGTAGTGGTTACCACCAACCAGGTGGGCGTTGCAGCTGAGCCACGGAAAGACCATCATGGCGTAGCTGTTGTAGAGCGACCAGCTCTGAGCTCGTGCGAGTACCTGGCCGTAGCATGAGTGATGAGTGGCGATGACTGATGTTACGCCGGTGGCCGCCTTTTGCGGGGCATTGACGACACCGCTGGCCAGCAGTTTGTCAATGCGGGAGCACACACACATGGTGGTGTGGAACGAAGCCGTGGGCCTGATCCGGTGCCACGTCATCAAAATACATAGGTGAATCGTAGTTTGGACCGTATATATATATAGACCAACCGGGCGAGATCAATGACTGTCTTAGCACATTTTCTAAGTTCGAGGATCGTTTTAGACACGGCCGACAAGTTCTGGGACGACGACTGCATTTCACTCTTTGGTGCTTCCTCCGTTAGTGATTACAAGGCCTATGAGCTTTTTTAAAATGTTAGTAATTACAAGTTCTTTCTTATTTTTTGTCATTTTTCTTTTAATGTATGGTTTTTTTCTTTCTTTTCTCTCATGCATATACAATCATTGATGCATGTAGTAATTAAGAGAATGAGTTATTGATTTTCTTAATCCTATCAAAGTGGTCCATAGGACTTATAATCCCTAACAGAGAGAGTATTTGAAAGGAAGTGAGCAGGCCATTTTTTTCATTTAATTACACTAAAGTAGACCCTTACAAAATGTGCATACATACTTTTCCAATCTTGCGAACCACACAATTTTCATACGAATTTTTTTAAGGGACCTCCGACATTTATTTGAGAACTCTTGAAACCAAGGTGGTCCTACACCTTCATATATACTGTTCCCTTGTCATTGCCGGGGAAGGGATCTTGGAACTGGAACAAGCAGGAGCTTCTCCTTACGGCGGATGGACAAGCTGAACACCTCCTTCATGTCAACCTCCTTCGTATCTGCTGGCAACTCCCAATCGAAATGGTATACGAGGTTCGCTAGCATCATCTCCACGGCAACATTGGCGAAGTTTATGCCTGGGCAGATCCTCCGTCCGGACCCGAACGGCACATACTCAAAGTCATTCCCCTTGCCCTCGAGCGACGCCGCGCTGCCTCCAGGGAGGAACCTCTCCGGCGTGAACTCCTCCGGCGTCTCCCAGGACACGGGGTCTCTGGCGAGAGCCCACGCATTGACCATGAGCCGTGTCCCGGCAGGGATCGTGTAGCCGTGGATCTCGCAGTCGGTGATCGAGAGGTGTGGGATGAGCAGCGGCCCCGGCGGGTGCAGCCTCAGGGTCTCCTTGACGATGGCCCTCAGGTAGGCCATGTCGCCGAGCTCGTCTTCCGTGACCATGTCTTGTTGCGGTTCTTCTTGGTCCTTGCCACCGTCAGGCGCCGAGGCACGCCTCCTTCTTACCTCGCCTTGCAGCTTGGCCATGACGTGCTGGTTATTCATCAGCTCGGCCATCGCGAACTCGAGCACCAGATAGTATGTCGTTTCTGTGCCCGCGTCAAACATGTCCTATTAATTAATTACCATGTCAAGAAAAAAAAATGAAAAATAGCAATTTGTATCCATCGTTGAATAATAGACTCCCTCTGGCCCATATTAATTGACTTGAATTTATCAAAATTTGAATGAATCTATATACTAAATGGTGTCTAGATTCATCAAAATTTTGACAATCCAAGTCAATTAATATGGGCCGGAGGGAGGATTATTATTTGGTCTTGTTGTTTCAAGTCTATCTATCATATACTAAAAGCAATATAAGGGTGTTTTTCAAGACGTCACGTTGATTCACATATACTAAAAATTATTTGATTCGTTCATCTTAACTATAACGGTTAAGATTTAAAGCCAGCACATGTTATGTAACATATAATCATGTACAAACTGATCCAAAATTGACCGATTGGTTGTCCTGGACTTATAGGACTCCTGCCCAACGACGTCCGAGTGATTTAAGTTGGCCTAAATGATAGATATTAGAGAGAAGCTTAGGTGGTATCGATCAGCTAATTTGGAGTTGTTGATTTTTTTTCATCACCAACAGTTTTGAAAGTTTCCTCTTCCTATACGTATGATATCAGCTTGTAGTACCCTTATATGGTGGCACAACACATGTACGTGTTGTTAGATAAAGTCAGATGACATCGACCATTTTTAGAGTTCTTTTTTCAAGGCGACCAGTTTTGGAGTCAGCTCCTTATACACATAGATCAGCTTTGGCATCTTTTAATTATTATTTTTACTGCTCGATCGGTTTGCTGTCTTTATTTTATTATACCAATCGTTTCACTCTTTCCGTACGACAACGACAATCGTAATCACGAGGACAAAAGAGTTGTGATACACTGGACTTTCAATTGCTAGACAAGATCATCAAGCATACCGCTGAACATATTGATGGTAGATGGTACATATCGATCAGCTTTGCCATTTCTTTACTGATAGATTCGGTCTTCTTAATTATTACTTTAGTGCTCGATCGGCTCCCGTCTTTATTTTGTTACCTATCGATTCAGCGCTTTTAGATTCAGTACGTCAACCGTAATCACGTGGATGAAAGAGTTGTGATACACTGGAATTTCTATTGCTAGATCATCAAGCACACCGCTAAACATATTGATGGTAGATGGTAAAGCATGTTACAATTGCGACAAGAAGATAACAAAGAACGAAAGCAAAAAAAAAAACACAGCAAAAGAACACAGATTTAACGTGGAAAAACCTTTCTAACAAAGAGAGTAAAAAACCACGGGCGCCAGCCAGCGAAACTTCATTATATCAGGAAGTGTTTACAAACGCCGGGGATTTCACAGATGCAACTCATCCCAACCGGCGGCTTACAAGGGGTTTATATCCGGCGACGGACCTCGCTTCACTTATCTGAAGTTGGCCTATACTTTATAGAATTCGGATCAACATATAACAAAGCAAATACCCATCAATAAGGTATGAAACTTCAAGATTAGTTTTCACAGCTACAGAATATTGGCAAATTACATAAAATTTTGAAAAATCCATAGAATATGTTCAAAATTGCCAAATTTGAAGCTTAGGTTCTAAACCATTTCAACAAAATCAAGTACTTGACATTTTGAGTCAAGCTCACGCCCTATCAGAAAAGTGCAAACACACTATACCGATGTGATAAACATCAGTGACAAATATATGTATTTCGTAAACCATTGTACTTGTGATTTTTTTTCAAGTTTGTCCAAAACTACCTTTTCTTGACCTCCGCTAGAAATATCAAGATGTTGCCAATTGCACATATACGTATATCCATAAGTATTTTATTCTCGGATAAATGTATGGTAGTTAAGACGTTGCCCTCGCATTCGCGAGGGCCACTGTGCTAGTACTACTAATAATACTTACTAGATTTAGGGGTGCGCCTTAGCGCACGACCCCGTTGATTATGGACTAATTGATCGGAATAAATTTGCAAAAGCAAAAACCTTAAAATGGAAGTGTGTTGTAGTGGTGATAAAAAAGCAGGTATATTAAGTTAAAGAAGCATCAGCAATGATAGACTAACTCGCAGCTATGCCAGCTACAATATAACAAGTATACACTTATAATCTGGACAATTAAATTCATGGAGCAACTGCATTGTGTTCATATAATATATACATGATCTTATAGATGATAGGCATGTTAAGTTTTGATGAAGCAAAAAATCAAGCTCTGTGAATTGCATAGCTCATAGGCAACTAAGGCAAGCATAGATAAATTGCAAAATACAAGTAAACCCATCACGATCACACACCAAACACAACAGGCTGAAATGTACACAGTTCATCTTGACAAAGCCTATCTAAGATTATAGCTGGATCTTGTAGGTGTCCCTCCTACTACATGAACTTCACTAATGATGCTTTACAAACTGTGAAATGTTGCAGCGGCTCGACAGATGGATAGAAGAGTTTGAGAAAAGAATTAAAGAATCTAAAAATTCACTCTCCGGCCAAGGAAGTGTCATCAAGCACAGGAACAACTGTCGTGGAGGGCTCGATGTGCGAGAACCGTGCAGTGCTTAGGAGTTTCTCCGGGAGCTCATCATACGTGTATGCGTGTAGATGTAACAATAGGCAAAGAAAGAATTTCTTCAAACTGAAATCTTGGAAGCTCACAACTACGATGTGGGCGCTTTTACCTGTATGAGAAAAGCCATAACAACTACCAAGCTGGTAACTACACCGAAGACCAAGCCCAGAACCCCATTGGCTATTGCTGAAGATCCAATGTCCACATCTACCTGAAGAAGAAGGGATGACCGGAAAAAATGCAGTGTTCATGCCTCTGTTATAATTCCAACCGTGCCACGTTCAATGTGCTTTGATATTTTTCAATGAAAAGATTTTTTATTTTGTTGCGAGTAAAATAAGTGCCTTACTTCATGGTACCCTGGACCATTAATATAGCTACAATCAACAGCCTTTCCCAATAAGCAAGGGGTACTTCCAACACTTTGCTACACTGTCCAAGATCCCTGATAAAACAAATATGCTAGAGTGAGAAAAGCTAACAACTATCCGCTCAACATGACTATGTATTACAGAATAATACCTTTGTAACAGAGGGGATAGGCTTCAATCTGCTGTTTCGGAAATCATCATCACCATCAGAAAAACGCAAGAACGCCCCTTTCTTTGAGGATTTTGTGGACAATAGAATTATTGTTTTCAGAGGGCACACAGTGATTATAAGATGAACGGATAGAATTTAAAATCAATGAATTTATGATGTTAGCCATCCGAAAATTGCTTTACAGTATTTTTCATATATTCCCATTTTGTCAAAGACAAAACCAAGACTTCAAAGAAATGTGGTGCAAATGGAAGTAGACGATAATATATGTTCTATGATCGCCTTTGTGCAAGAAAATTCCCAGGGGAGTGAACGAACCTACATGAGCTTTTACTTGTCTATTTATAACAGAGCTGAACATCCCCTTCTTAGAAGAAAGCTTGGTATCCTTAAACCAGTCAGCTGCGATACATGTAAGTCAAATAATAACATATTGAGGTATTGATAACCTGCTATCTTAAAAAACAAGAAAGCAAGTTGAAGGTTTAGACCTTTGGTTTTTCATGTGAAAAGTTCTTGCAACAATGGAAATAAACCGATACAACTGTTTTTATGTTAACACGCAAAAACAACTTTGTTTAAATTGGTTTCCAAGAGAAAGATAACTTCCTAAACCATCCAAAGATGGTCATAGAACTATATGTGTCCAATACATATGAAAGGTGTAGCCTAAGACAATGAAACCATGCTTCAGTTCAGTTGTGCGCCTGCTATCAATAGAATTCAGACATTCACTCGTCATGTGTACAAAACAGTGTATCATGGCACAAAACCAAAGAATTGTCATGTCCGTATGAATTTAAATTGGTAATTTAACCATGGTTGTGGTACCTTGTAATTGTGACCGAAGTTAATTGAGCGAATAAGATGGCTACAAATTTTTTCTGGCTACAATTTTTTCTATACATAAATTAAAACTTTATACCAAAATTCTTGTGTTTATACCTACATGGTTAGGTTTGATGGCTCCCTAAATTATGTATAGTGATTATCTTAGCTAATAAGATGATTATTTCAATTTCAGCATTGGACGGAGAACAATTTTACCACATGGGGCTCTCGACTCCTAGTTCTTTCTATCAATAGTAGCATGCCATCGGTAGTACAACATTTAGGTATAATGCAATTCCGAAGCATATAATTCTGCGTTGCATCACCACGAAACAACAACATTTACATAAGACATAATTTGACTTGACAAAACAGGCAAGCAAGGGGATCTCGTCGTAGGAGAAATGAGAATAGAAACAACTGTACTACAGAGACACATAGGACCTGGAAAATAACAGACTCTGTGCTCAGCATGTAACATATTAGAAAATCTCAGTTACCAGGATAGTCTCAGATTAGCACACATACCTTTAACACCGCCATTGGCTTCTCATTCTGTCCGCTGTACATTGCTCACATACACAAATAGTAAATAATAACTATGAAAAAAGAGCAAGCTTTGGCACAACTAATTTTCACTTGGCTATGATAAAGTTAGATGCATTGGCACGGTGGAATTTGCTCATTTTTTTCGGACCATGCTATAAATTAGTGAGACACCGCTGCTTAACTTGGCAAGTGGCAAAGCTCTAAAATCAAGATGGACATGACAAATATAATCTGCGAAAAGAATGCAAATACATCTGGGCTTAAATATGAATCTGATTTCCAAGCATCAAACTGAATGATTATGCTATTGTAAGCTGTTGCAGCCTCATGCCACCCTCTCGCGTAGTACAGCGGCGGCCGTGCTCCTTTTGCAGACTGTCGTGGAGGAGGAGACTGTCATCAAGATGAAAGATCATATGTATCAGAACAAAAATAGGTTGTTACTTGCATAAAGAAGTCAGAAACTGAGTAAAACTGCATAAAATAAATAATGCTACGGAACTACCTTAACCTGATTCAGGAGGTATGTGGTCAGCGAATAAATGACCATCGAATCTGACCTGAGATGACAGATTACAATTTGTATTTCACCAAGCACCTCCAATAAAGAAGGACTATAATTGATCACGCGACTCCTTATGACTAAAATCTGCTCCTGGAATTGACAAAAAAGAAGTGCGATTGACTTTTAGAATGCATAATGGGACAATATATTGAAGAAAAATCAGATGATATGGCTACACCGATCAGATAAATAGTGCTAACACCATATATAAATCTGAACTTATAATTATGTGGATGGACAAACAGGTCACTCTTCCTCACCACCTCCATTCCCGCGGCTGATTCAAGGCGATTCTGGAGGAGAGGATGAGTGGGGGGAGGGGATGTAGCCTGGAGGAGAAGGTGTATACCACGGGAGGTCTAGGGAGAGGAAGATGCCGGTGCTGCCATGGCACGGGGGGAGGAGGGCGTGCAGGAACAAGAGAAGCACATGCGCCACAGGAGAAGCACATGCGGCAGCTTGTCCTGAAGAGGAGTGGCGATTGGGGAGACAAGCAGGCAAGCGGTGAGGACGTGAAAGACTGCCTCCGCTGCGCGCCCTGCTCGAGGCCGGTGTGGAGGCGGGGATGCGGGCGGGGCTGTGCCCCCGCGGGATGTGGCCGCGGCGGAGCTCCTTTCCCGTGTCCACGAGCGGCGGCGGCCCACGACAGGGGAGGAGTAGGAGGAGGGACGCGGCGCGGCGACGACTCACCGCAGGGGAGGGGGAGGAGGGACGAGGCGCGGTGGCGGTGGCAGCAAGGCGTGGAGGAGTAGGTTAGGGTTCTCACCTCAGCGTCTATTTAATTTGCCCAATCGGCACCGTGCCTTTGCCCCTCCCAAACCCGGGGACTCAAAAAATGCCCCTAAAAACATTACGAGACTAGCGGCCCCGACCAATTGTTTTTTACAGTTCGAAGCTAGAGAGAGACGTGGTTCTGGGTACAAAACGGAGTGCGCGCAGCAAATGGTCTCACGAGGGTAAAAAAGTCTAACGACGATCGGACGGTGTGGGTGCAATGTAAGTGCTCGATCCTACGGTCCAGGATGGCTAACGATCCTAGGAGCCCTATAGGGGAGCATCAATAACACCTTTAGACTATCAAGATCGCCTTGACGTTGTCTGTGGTCAGTCCATACTCTGATGGCAGAGAGAGTAAGACGTGTATGAAGTCCGCGCTGGCATCCTCCTCCTGCTCCCGGTGGCGCCCGTGCTCGTCGATGAGCTTGTCGAACAGCTCGTCCCACCTCTTGCGAACCTTCTTAGCCCTGGGGCAGACGGCAGACCACCAATCCGGTGAACACATCCACTTTCGTCAATTTTGAAATATGTAAACAATGGATGCATCCACCTATATGAGCCTGAAAGATGTGCATGCCTATGGGTCTGTTTGGTTTATGCCCAAGCTAACCATGCCAAATCGAAGGCGTGCCAATATTTTGGCAATGGATTTCCCAGACCCTGTTTTGGCCACGCGTGGGAACAGATTCTAGAGTGGCCATAAAAAATTTGGCGTGGCAGCCAGGATTTAGCTTCAATCCAAATGCTAGCCTAGGGTATTAGTCAACGCCAAAATTTTGGTATGGCAACCCTTGGCCACGATCCAAACAGCCCCATGTGTGCCAGGGACTTCGTGTGCCGTACCGGGGCCGTTGGCCAGGTTTGGTTGGCACCCAGACAAATATTTGGGCTGCTTCATGGGACCCAGAGGTCAGCGCCTCTCAGTAAGAATCGATCCCCAATGTCGCTTCTCGCCGAATCCCCCATGGCCGCGATCCGTTCGCTCCAGGGATGCAGCGGGGATTCACCCATGGCGAGGTCCGCCTCGGAGCTTCCCCTTCGTGGCTTCTGCGCCGAAGAGCCCCCCTTACCCCGTGCAGCTTCCCGTCGCTGCTCGTGGGTATGGTTGGCAGCCGGCGGCGGTTGTCGTTGGCGCCAATCAGGGTTGGGACGACTCCGAGCCTCCGAGTATCCCCTCGCCTGGCCGATGCCGCGGCCGACCACGCCGCCCTCGCACGCTGAGGTGCCTCAGTGAGTATTCGAGAAGGGATTCAGTATTTGAATTTCAATGGATCGTACGACAGTTTTCTTTTTCTGGATGAAACAAAGAATGCTAGAATTTGTTCCGTCCTGAATGCAAGCATTCCAGCATCCTGTACATGCTGCACTTTACCGTTTGCCTCGACACGCTGTGCCCAGCAGATTGGATTCTTGTTCAACGTTTTTTATCAAGTATTCTTCAACAAGATGTTCATGGTTGCAAGTGTCTTTGGTGGGATAACTGATAACAGTTTTCAACGCGCAGTTTTGCTGCAAGGTCGTTGCTGGGTTACTTTCAAGTTTACTTTGTGTTCGCTAAGCAGGAAAAGGATGCCACGCTGAGTTGAATGTTGAAACTGCAGGCATGGAACGGACTTCTGGGGTTGAAAGTTTCAAAATAGACACATCAGCTCTTCGTTTTGTAATGCTCATTTTTGACTAGCCAAAGTCACTGGAGAACCATCCAGAATATCTTCCCAGCCAGGCAAGATCAGATAAAAGAAAAAAGATAAGCGTGGATCCCGTGTTCAGTAAGACAACGGCTCAGAAAGTCAGAATATGCGAGTCGTCTCAGAAGTGTCTGATATACATAGCTTGTCCTATCTCCATATTCATCCGTTGCAGTACCACATTGCTCAAGAAGCACTGAAACCTGGGGGGGTTCTCAAACACACATACATGGAGGTAATCGTTTCTGCTGCTATGGGTGAGCTTGCCAGTAGATCAATATCTTTCCTCGTGGACAGATACCTGAAGCAGAGGGCAGCGCCAACCAAGGAGGAGAGGCTGCACAGCCTGCGACGACTGCTTCTACGGCTTCACGTCGTTGTCGAGGAGGCAGATTGCCGCCTCATCACAAATCAGGCCATGCTGCACCAACTCAGCATATTGAAAAAAGAGATGTACAGGGGATATTACACCCTCGACTTCTTCAGTTGCCAAGCCCATGGGGAAGAGAGGACAAAAGATCATCAAGTCAATAACTCCTTTGCCCCATCTGTGTTCAACCCTGCCAAGCGTGTATGTTTCTGCAGAGGCAACAATGAAGGCGCAGCGCAAGCTAAGCTGCTGGAGCAAGTTCTTTGCAGCATAAGGGACATCACTGAAGATGTGAGTGAGTTCGTCATATTTCTGTGCAGATGCCCACATTTGCATCGCCAACCATACAACATGTATCTGCTGCTGGACAAGTTCATGTTTGGACGCCAGATGGAGATGGAACATGTCATGAACTTTCTGTTGCAAGAGGAAAGTGCTCACCGTGCCGCGGAAGATCTGCCTGTCCTGCCAATCATCGGTCAAGGGAAAGTTGGAAAGAGCACCCTGATCGAGCATGCTTGCGACGATGAAAGGGTGCGCAGCCACTTCTTTCAGATTTTGTGTTTCAGTGGGGATGACCTTAAAGATGCAAGTGTAGAGACCCTAAGAGATAGAGGTAGAATCAAGCATCAAAACCGTGGCATGGCTGGTGGAAGGACACTGATCATCATTGAGCTAATTCTGGATATCGAAGAGTCTGTATGGAAAAGGTTGTACTTAGCTGTGAGAAGTTGCATTGTGAGCGGCAGTAAGATCATAGTCGCGAGCCGATTCGACAAGATTGCAAGCTTTGGAACCACACGACCCCTCAGATTACAGTGCTTGACTCCAGAATCATATTGGTACTTCTTCAAGGTGCGTACATTCGGGAGCACCAGCGCGGAGGACCACCCGAAGCTTACAGCAATAGCTATGGATATGGCCAGGCTGTTGAAAGGGTGCTTCAGGGCTGCGATCATTTACAGTGGACTACTGAAAGCAAACTTTAATCACCGTTTCTGGACCATAGCCCTTGCAACTCTCAGGAATATCAGACAGAAGAATATCTTGCTGTATGGGGACCATTTTGCTGATGTTTGGGAGTTCGAGGAGCCGGCATATCTTAGGAGAGCAAACAAAACTTCTTCAGAATGCTTAGTAATTTTTTCTGATTACCAGACATGTTCTTCTGAAACTGAACCTGAACCTGAAGATCCCGAGATGATGAGCGTGCAAGATCTCTTATTTGGAAGTGTCAGGCCTCGAGGAAATTTCAAGGTCCATGCATGGACATCTCACCTGCCGCCTCACTACAAGTACATGTTTCACTGTGGGGTACGGAGGCCACAGAGTATGGTCGCCAACATGAAGAGACTCAAGTAGAATGGTATTGTGCCTATACTGAAATGCGCAATTTCTTTTTCTTAATGTTCTTTGAGAACTGGGAGAAACTACAAACTTCTACTGCCAGTACCTTCTATTGCTCGTGATGCTAGTAGCTTTAGAAATTTCTTTGGTTAGGTGAGATTAGCCCGTGTGTGCTGACTCCTGAGTAACCATGGAAATGGAATAAATGCCTTCTCTAACTGCTGAGCATTGACTAATTAGTCTTTCCGTGCATATAACAATTTAGTTAGAAGTGTATGCCTACACGTTAAAACTGTATGTTACATGATTCCTTTTTTCAATAGCCTGTTGTCATCACTGAATATATGATTGTTGCAGGAAGACTATGCTGATGGCCAGAACATGGGCATGGGCATTCACCTTCCTTCCTTCCGAACGCAAAGCGAGAGGACACAAATACAGGTGGAATTCATATTGTAGGTGGCACTACATGGTACTTCCTTGCTGGAAGCCAATGGCTGTTGACATTGAGTTTCATTTTCCTTTTGTTCTAAACCTGGAAGTGATATGTACTTAAGATTTATTCAGTGACATTCAGCTTCAACTGGGCATCCTCATTTCGCTCTGGTGGTTGGCCATGCTTTGGATTGTACCAGTTGACCTGAAAGTTGCAGCCCCTGTTTCTTTCTTTCTAGCACTCATCCATTTTGCTCAGGATTGAACTGCAAGCCACATGGGAGAAACAAGGGTGAGTAACTTACAGGGTTGCAGATCATCCGAAGAAAATGCCATTCCGATGGGATATGATCAGTCAGTCTGTCTGAAAATATATGTCGAGGTCGACCAGATATATAGGAGGCACAGACTGAAATACTCCCTTGGTTTCAAAATATAAGATGTTTTATCTTTATGAAGAAAATGTATCTGGTTTTAAAATATAAGATGTTTTATCTTTGTGAAGAAAATGTATCTGGAGTGAACCTACACACTAAAAGAAGTTTAGGTATAATTGCTTCACAAAACTAAAACATCTTATATTTTAAAATGGAGGGAGTAGTACATTTGAAGTGAAGAATACACGGAAATGAGTTTCTACCATCTCACGTGCACGACTCAACTGGAATTTTTGCAAACCATTCGGATTCAGTGCTATGAAATGAAATGAAACTTGGTGTAATTTTCCGCACCAATCTCAAGGCATAAAACCAGTTGAATCTAACAGTGCGGACATGCACGCTGCATAGCGTGCACGCCAGATTCGCCCGGTTGAAGAATACACGCTGCATAGCGTAGCCTTCCAACCCCCCGACGCTTGACACATTCGTCTTCTCCACCAGGGTTTGCTCAAGGAGAAAGTGCGCGTGTGTGCGCTCTCTCTCGAATCTCAACTTGCCAGGGATCATGATCTTCTTAGTAGCTTTGATTTCCTCGCTCTCGAATCTCAACTTGCTAGGGATCATTATCTTCTTAGTAGCTTTGATTTCCTCGGTCATCATCCTCAGTGAGTCCGTGATCAATGACATAATCACTAGACTCGGAGTTCGCTCTAGGAAATTGCCTACCATGATGACGGTGTAACAGCAGTTGTGGATGGAAACATGGAGGTTGCAGTGCGAGGAACACGCGTCAGGCCGCGGGAACGCCACAGCTAAAATTTTGTTCTCTACTTCTCTCTCCCTTCGTTCCCGAAATGTCTGCCCAACACAAGGCGAAATTGATTTTGTTTTTGGAAATGGAAGGCGAACTCGATTCATTCATAATATTCAAAAAGGGATACCAGTGATATATGGGGTACCTAAAAAACAAATATGACTCGGCCCTCTTGAAGAGAGGTGGCCTCTTCAACTAAATTGCGAGCAACAATGTTTGAACACCGACCTATGCATGAACACCTATGTTCATGACAAGACCTAACCTCCAAGGAGAAAGGCTTCCATAATCTCCTTCAGACTTCAGAGTCACGGCATAACTGCATGGTGCATTGATCTTAAAATTACTAATTACCTCCGTACAATCCGAAGCAACATGGACTATCCCCATATTAAGGTTTAGGGCAATATTGAGAGCTTCGTTTCATAACTTGATGGTCGTCAAGCCGATCGATCCAGCGCATAAAAGTGTGCTAGGACGCTAGTGCCTACTGGGTTCGATAGTCAGAGCGAACTCTTCTCGACCCTGGCTTTCCTCAAAGAACAAAGCCGCGTTCGTCCTTTTCTTGGCCCGATCTGGGCAGGGCCAAGGTGGGCACTGCCACAGTGGCACACACATACGAACCTTGAGCCATCTTCTGTAACTAGTTTGTTTACGGGTGTAAAGAATTTTTGCAGGAGGACAACAACACATGCTTGTTGTTTGGTCGCCTGCGCTCGAATTGATCGATCATAACCTTAATATGCAGACCTAAACATTCATTAGCAGCTCGTATTTTTCGTGGTCGGTCTGCTGCATCTACTAGCGCGGCATCTGTTGCAGCTACACTGGCGACGGAGGTCAGCAGGGCACCTGATATAGCCGGCAATGGTGGGTGGGGCGACACCTACTGCGGCTGCCCCGCAAACACGGACAGCCACAGTCGGGGTCCTTGTCGGCGAAGGGGATCTCCGTGTGGTCATAACCACGGTCAACGACAACGATGATCTTGGCGTACCTCTATTTGCACAACCCATGCGATTCGAGTAGTCCTTCTTTCTCAACGTCATCTTCAACCTTAGGTACAAGTTGAGAATTCACATATGAGTTCCTATACCTTTAGCAAAACGAAAAACTTGCAACGCGAGAGCTGTGGGGAACAACGAGATAAATCTACTCCTTGAAGGAAATTTTGAACGGATGATTATGTGTGACGAATTGGACAAAATTCGCTACAAAAAGATTCAACTTTAACCACAAATTTGAGAAGATATTGTTCATGAAAGTCGATGCCGATGGTTAGTAGGGAACCCATAGTCGATGTGCATTTTTTTTAAGAAGAGCTTGATTTGATTCCGAGTCTATTTATGCTATTACAAGTAATTGGGATGAACAGTTTAAGAAGAGGGAGAAGATAGCATGTATGCGCGTTGCAAAGATGTGCTCGATGGGGCGCTTTAAGGTTGACGCTGCTACACGGAATCTCTCGATTCGAGCATTGTCACAAGGCGGGCTCTAGGCTATTTTTTTTTTTTTGAGAAATACGTGTACCAGTCATTCATACCACTGGGATACAGGACACCTATGCATACAACAGAAGGGACCAGAAAAGACACGTGGACCCAAAACAAATGCAAGAAAGACAAAACAAAGAAAAAACATCGAAGCCCCGAAGGTCCCTGCATTAGAACCGCCGCCCGCCGCCCGTCTTCGGCGCCTCCGCAGCGCCCGCCGGAGAGAGGGGCGGAAACCAGCAAACCCGAACTTGACGCGCCTTCATCGCTGCAAACAGCTTTTTGAACCTTGAAAGTGTTGGGATTCGTAGCATGAAAAACAAAAAATTTCCATCGCATGAATACACACAAGCCAAGATCTATATATTAGATTGTAGCAACGAGTCGATAGAATACTAACCCTCGAAAATTCAAAGCGGTTAACGAGAGCAGATTCTCGTGGATGATGTAGTCGTACACTTCCGATCTTAAGATCGCGTAGACGATCCTTCCGGCGCTGCGTTCCGGTAGCGCTTCCGCAGTCGGTCACACGTTCTATACTCGATGAAGACCTTTCTCTCCTTGTTCCAGCAGGCAGCAGAGGTTGTAGTTCCGGTTGACGTTCGGTACATGTTCGGTACTCGACTCGATGTTTCCGGTTAATGTTTCCGGTTAATACAATTATAGCATGGTATATAAACATTTATCATAAGTATGAAGATATGATAATAACTACTTTATTATTGCCTCTTGGGCATATCTCCAACAGTCTCCCACTTGCACTAGAGTCAATAATCTAGTTTCAAACCTTTGTGTATTGAACACCTATGGCTTTTCGGTGTTGTGTGTATACTATTGCTAGTGGTCAACTGATCTTCGGATCCGACTCTTTTAGGTCTGTGTGTAATTGCATGTCTTTGCGTCTCTACACACCACTTATTCTTTAATGAGATGGCTTTGTATAAATTTGGTCCTTTGGTGAGACCTTTAATTCCTTGGGGTTAAAACATGTTGATAATATTGTCATACAATATATCTTCATAGTACTATCCCATTGTGAACTACACCTGGTTTGATAACAAACTACTTGACACAAATACCCTCTTTTGCTGCTATAATAGCAGTCATATACTTAGATTTTTTTTTGAAGGAACTCGTGAGCTTTTTATTGATTAGGCAACAAAATATTACAATCATTTGCAACTAATGCCGCTATCGAAGCAGGCATTGAGTCACGTAGAGAACCACTAACACCCTTTTTGCCTAATTGCGCTAATGCATGCGCCACACTATTACTCACGCGATCCACTTTACTAACACCAATAAACTGATAAGTTTTCAGCAATTCCTGTCCTTCAGAATATAAGCTCCAGCAAGATGATCTATCAATATCATTCCTCACCAGTGTCTTCACCGTGCGTAAACAGTCAGATTCAAGGGTGGCCGACAGACATTGCAAACTAACCAGACGTTTCAGACCTTCGATACATGCAATCACCTCAGCTTCTTCCGCGCTAGAGCACCTGGGTATAAACTTCCACTCAGATAGAATAACCTGGCAAGCATGATTCCTTACCACAATGCCGATCCCAGCCCTTTTACTCGCCACATCCCAGCCAGCGTCGACGTTGGCCTTAAGTGCGCCGTCCGGAGGAGCTGTCCATCGGGAGACCGTCGATGGACCCTCAGAACTAGTGCCACGCTCAGGCATAACTGGCGATTTGCCCTTTGGGTCACTACAAATTCCCCTGGCTGCCGAGAAGGACTCCAGGTAGTTAGCCAAATAGGGAACGGATGCTGTAATCGATGCCTTACCATCGCCATGAATTATATTATTCCGATGATGCCAAGTGCGCCAAAGCAGGAATATAATTTTCGTTCGCATACTCTCGGGCACTTTAACAAGGAGGTTTAAAAGCCACTCCTCTCCATTAAATTGGAACACTTCATCAGGCGGTAGATCCCATACCTGTCTCATTCCTTCCCGTAGTGTACGTGCCATAGTACACCTTACAAGAGCATGGTGACCATCTTCAACTGCAACTCCACATATTATACACGTTGGGTCAACAGTAGAAATACGTCTGTGAAGACCTTCCCGAACAGCCAGAGTTGATGTTGCTGCTCTCCATGCGAAGATACGAAGTTTTTGTGGCACCTTAGCTTGCCATATCATATTCCAGATTTTGCGGTCACCACTCGGAGCTGAGCTGCTTTCACCATTGCTTAACGTATCCAGTGAAGGCTTTAGGCCTAGACGATATGCCGACCTTACCGTAAAGATGCCATTACTCTCCGGCAGCCAAGAAACAAAGTCATCACATGGTCTTGACGGAAGCTTGATCGATAGAACTGCGTCAACATCAATAGGTAGACAACACTGACGCACCACTCCTTCATTCCATGTTCTTGTAACTGGGTCAATTAACTCTGAAACCCATCGTCGTCGTGAATTACCTTTCCTTCCATGGAGTTTTGGTGCATCCGAACGAGGCAACCAATTATCACGAAAGATCTTCACACTGGAGCCCGAACCAATTCGCCAGATTGCACCCTTTTTCAACAGCTCCAAGCCATATTCAATCCCCTGCCATGTAGGGGAAGCATTCTGAATGAAGGTCGTGTCAAGCAAATGAGCCGAAGGGTAATACTTTGCCTTCAATAGTTGTGCACATAAACTGTCCGGATATTGGATTAATCGCCAAGCTTGCCTTGCCAATAAAGCTTGGTTGAACACTCTCAGATCACGAAACCCAATTCCACCATGAGATTTTGGTCGTACCATCTTCTCCCACGACATCCAGTGCATACGTCTCCTGTCCTCTTCATCTCCCCACCAAAAATTCCGAGTAATATGAGACAGATCGTCTACTAAACTAACCGGGAATTTGAACACTCCCATGGTATAAGTTGTTAAGGCTTGGAGTACAGATTTAATGAGTGTCTCTTTGGCCCCACTGGACATATACTTCTCACTCCAATCACCTGCCCGTTTCAAAAATCTCCCTTTTACAGGTTGAAATTTTTCTCCCTTCATTCTTCCTTCCGGAACAGGGAGACCTAAGTACTTCTCGTCAAAAGTTACAGTTTCATACTTTAGAACCTCCTTTATCTCAGTTTGCACGTCCAGGGGACACTGGATTCCATACAAAATAGAACATTTTCCCATGCTAACCAATTGTCCCGTGCTTTTCTCATAGTTATCAAGAATTTCTTTAACCACGAGAGCTTGGTCAGTGGAGCCCTCAAAAAAGAGCAAGCTGTCATCCACGAAAAGTAAATGAGATATACCAGGAGCCCGCCGACATATATGGAGATCATGAAGCGCCCCTATCTCAATTTTCCTTTGAATCAAACAAGATAGACCATCAGCCACAAATAAAAACAAGTAAGGCGATAGTGGGTCACCTTGGCGAAGCCCGCGGGAAGGAATGAAGGAGTCCAACATATTTCCGTTAAAGCGAATAGAGTAGCGTACAGTGGTTACACATGCCATCACCCACTGTATCCATTGACTATGAAAGCCCATCTTCGCTAAAACCCCTTCCAAAAATCTCCAATCCACGCGATCATACGCTTTGGCCATATCCAGCTTATACGCACAAAACTTTGATCTTGTCGATGACCCAGTCTGTATTGCATGAATGCATTCAAAGGCAACTAATGCATTATCAGTGATCAACCTTCCAGGAATGAACGCACTCTGCGTTGGAGAAATAATGTCCTATAGCAGAGGCCGGAGGCGGTTGGCCAAACATTTTGAGACCACCTTATATATCACATTACAAAGGCTAATAGGTCTAAAATCCTCCAGTTCCTCCGGATCCTTCTTCTTTGGGATCATTACAATCATTGTCTCATTCACCCCCTCAGGCATAATTCCTGTCTCGAAAAAATGTTTAACTGCCAACACTACCTCATCACGAAACAGGCCCCAGTTACGCTGCAGAAAATGTGCTGGAAATCCATCCGGTCCCGGCGCTTTTAGAGGACCAATTTGGAAGAGAGCATCACTGATCTCTTTCTCGGAAAAAGGAGTGCACATGCCCTCGTTCATATGGTCATCCACCCGCTGCTGGACAAGGTCCGTAATGATGTTGGGCTGCAGGTCCTCATCACGTGTGTAAAGATTTTGAAAGAAATCCTTGGCCATTGATTCCATTTCTCTTGTATCAATTGTCACTGAACCATCAGCCCGCTTCAGCTTACGGATGCGGTTCTTTCTATGCCGTTTAGAGGCCTGACGGTGGAAGAATTTAGTATTACGGTCTCCTTCCTTTAACCATGAAACCCGTGAACGTTGCATCCAAGCAATCTCTTCTCGATACAAGAGTTCATCCATCTCCCTTAATAGCCTGCGCTTCTCAGCCTCACTATTGTCATCCAAACGTAAGTGTAGCTCTTCTAGCAAAGAACGCCTCTTTTCAATCTCCTTTGGCAACGACTTAAAATGAGTAGACTTCCAGCTATATAAATTTGACATCACATCCTTGAGGGCTACATTTATGTCACCGAGATCAGAGCTGGGGATACGCCTGGACCAAGCCTCTTCAACCGCTGCGGCGAGGGAAGGCTCTCGTTCCCATGAAACCTCGTAGCGACGCAGAGGTCTCTTCGGCCGTATATTCACCGGCTGTTCAGCGGACAAGAGCAAAGGCGAGTGGTCTGACCGAGACGAAACAAGATGTCGTAACCGAAAATCTGGGAAACATGCGGACCATGCCGGAGATGCAACAGCGCGGTCAAGCCGCACCTTGACGTTGCGATCTCCTTTTTGCTTATTATCAAAAGTCCACGGTGTACCACTGAAACCAATATCATGTAGATCACAATGTGACAGAACTTCCCTAAAATCCATCATCAGTCGCTCTGAGCGTTTAGTCCTAGAAAAATGCTCCTCTTGCCACATCGCTTCATTAAAATCACCAAGCATGAGCCAAGGCTCATTAGATCGAGCCTTAATACGGCACAGATTTGTCCACATATGATGGCGATCACACGCTTTCGGTTCCCCGTATACAAAGGTTCCTCTCCACTGTGACTCATAAGGTCCCCCACTTATGTGTACATCAATATGTCTCTTACTGAAAGATAATAGATCAATCGAGATACCTTCAGTCCAATAAATGGCCAAACCCCCTCCTTTTTCATCACCGTTCACCTGATAGCATCCATCAAAACCCAGGCGGAACCGAAGGTTTTTCACTCTTTCTTCACTTTGTCTAGTTTCACATAGGAACAAAATACAGGGTTTATATGTTTGCACAAGGCAATCTAGCTCTCGAACTGTCGCCGGTTGCCCTGTACCACGACAGTTCCAGCCGACAATACTCATTGGGCCCGGTGGTCCCCCTCGAAGGAGGCCGCCGATGTTGCCAAGTCATTATTTGTCGCGTTAACTCTCCGATGTTTATTCTTATCCTTTGTCTTCACATATTCCGGAGGAGGTGGTGGCACAAGAGGCTCACAACCCTTCTCCTTTATTTCCATTCCATCTGACTCGTTACCAGTTTCAGAGTTAGAAAAATCCAAAGATTTCTTTGTCACGCTGTCCACATCCTGATTTGTAACCTCCTTAACCCCATCAGCTTTTAACGGACTCATTGCTGTGTCCTTCAGCTCACCCTCATCATCAAGGGATGCATCTTCTGAAGAACGCTTCCTTGGTATCAGATCATGTGCTGCACCCTTACCAGACCATCCACCGCGTGTCGGCGTACGAGGCACTACCCGACGCGCCATTGGTGTAGGCTGATTTGTCCGACGTATAGCCAACATCCAGGTTCCATACTGCAACTGTTTATCCTCCCAGACCCCATCACCACATTCCTCATGGTCATGGCCGAACAATCCACAGTGTTTACAGAAGAACGGAACCTTCTCGTATTTAACAGCTAGTCTCTTCCTCCCCTCCGGTAAAGAGAGAGATACAAATAGAGGTAATGGCTTTTTGACATCGATCATGACCCTGATTCGGACATAGTTGCCTTCAAAGAACAACTTTGGAGTCATTTGTACCTCCTTAACCTTTCCCACTCGCCGTGAAAGATCGTCAACCACCTCTACCTTCCGATAAAGCTCCGGTATACCATGAATTTGAGCCCATACGTGCATACCTCCAAATACAAATTCCTCTGGCTCGCTGAGGCCATCATAATCCTCGACGAGCAGCCCCCAGCCTCGAAAAGTCCATGGCCCCTGATGAACAACCTTTTTCCAATCTGCCAGACAGTGCATCTGGAAGATGAATAGATTTTCACCGGCTTCACGACATCCCGGCTCACGAGCGAGATTCCAGATGCTCTTCATCTTTTCGAACAGCGCTTCCGCACTGAAAGATCGGGTGGTTTGCACCTTCCCGATCACCAGCCATCTTGCCGCCTTCTGGTACTCCTTCGCTGCTTCTGTTCCGATCACGACGTCATCTAGTTCGTCGTCGTTCAGCTCCAGATGGCTAAACATATCATCAATCCCGTCATCTTTTGCTCCAGCCGACCCAAACGAATCTGCTCCTGACTCCTCCGCCATGACCAAACTCCAAGACCTAGAAGCCACGCTGGGGATTGTGGCCAATAGGGAAAACGAGTGTGTAGGACGATACAAGCAAGAGACTTAATCTGCGAGAGAGTTGTATACGAATCAAACTGTACGTAGGCCGGAAACCGGACCAATCTCACAATGATGCCAATGGCGCCGCCGGAGCAGAAAACCCTAAACTAAGAGGGTACCGTTTCGTCCACAACAAAGATTATATACTTAGCTTTTTGTTATAGTATCTATCATAATGTCTTAACTTTGGAACTCATCCAAATCTATTATGGAACTTTCTTTCCATTACATTGTGTCACTCATAGTTTTAAATTGAGATAAACTTAATTCATACTTTGTGACAAAACTAGTATCAATGTAGTACTTTTACAATGAACCAACCATCTATTTGTCACTTATACAAAATAATATATTCTTAGTTCTTAAAAAAGATCATAAGAATATCGTTACTATCGTCCAATGATCATCTTATGAATCATTCTGGTATATGCTCATAATATTTAGAGAATAGGACATATCTGGATTTGTACATATCACAGTATGATTAAAATACTCTTTGTGATTTTATTCATCAAGTATCAATCAATACTTGAAGCTTTATTTCACTTACCAAGTGTCGATACAGTTGAAGATTCAATCCTTTCTGTGTGGCAAGAACCTTTCTTGTCATTTTCATATTGAACTCATTTCAATATCTCATCTATGTATATTTGGCACAACCATATTAGCGTCTCAATTTATCTATATAGATATTGATGCCAAATATTTGGGTTTTGCCTAAGTCTTTCATCGGGATGAAATTCTTAATATGTGTTAATAAAAGATACATCATTTTCAATCAACAATATGTCTTCCACATAATGTATTAGAAATATGTCTTTATGCTCCCACTTAATTTCTTGCAAATGCAAGCATCTTCATCGTCTCTCTTTTAATAGTTTCATCATGGTGAATATTCCAACTCTGCGATGCTCACTTCAACCATTGTAGTTTGCATACGCTTTTAGCATCCATTGAATTAACAAAACCCTATGGACCGTGTTATGCACACGTCCTAGGTAACAATTCTATTAGAAGAACTTGTTTTGTTTATTCAACTACCACATAACAAAATTATATGTAGTGGTTGCTACATTAATTCTTCTAGACTAAATATCGCTATAAAAGATCAAATCTTGTCATAGTCAACCTTTGAACATTGTTGTGAACTCTTTCCCAACATGTCAATTATTTCATAGATGTGAAACATCCATGTCTATTTTTTTATAGATCCAAACACGACTGTAAGGTCTTACACCTTTCTCGAGGGTCCTTCAAGTTCAAAGCTTGATTTTTCGTGTATGGAACTATCACGGATTTTATGGCTTCAAGCCATTTGATGGAGTCTGGGCCCATCATCGCTTCTTTGCATGTAGTCCATTCATCATTGTCAAACAACAATGATCTACTTTCAAATCCTAGTATTTGATTGTTTACCCGACCTACTAGGTTCAATAGGAACTTAGACCTTGGTGACCACAACCTTTTGAGGCACGTGAGCCATGTGCATTGTGAAGAGAATATGCCTGAGAGGCAATAATAAAGTGGTTATTATCGTATTCCTTATTTATGATAAATGTTTATTTTACATGCTATAATTGTATTAATATGGAAACATTAATACATGTGTGTTTAATAAACAAAAAGAAAGTTCCTAGTTATGCTTCTCTTATAAACTAGCTCGTTGATTAACAAGATGATCAAAGGTTTCCTGATCATGGACATTGGATGTTGTTAATAACGAGATCACAACATTAGTGTAATGGTGTGATGAACATTCATCCGAAGTATAGCATTACGATCAAAGTCATTGAGTTTATATTGCTATAAAAACTTACAAAGTGATCCTAATCCTTAGACCATGAGATCATGTCAATCACTGACACCGGAAGAGTTTCTTGATAACATCAAACGTCACACCGTAACAGGGTGATTATAAAGATGGGTTCAGAACTACTAAAGTGTTATGTTGAGGCCCATGGATCGAGAGTGGAATTTGTTCATCCCGATGACGGATAGATATGCTCTGGGCCCTCTCGGTGATATCACATTGATTAGCTTGCAAGCAAGTGATTTGATCACTAGAATGTTATATCACGGGAACGAGAAAAGAGTGCATGTCAGTAACGAGATCAAACTAGGTATGGAGATACCGATGATCGAATCTCGGACATGTAATATATCGCGAAACAAAAGGATTAGGATACTAGCGTAAAAGGTTCCGACGATCACAAGAAAGTCATCGTTGAATGTGTGGGAGTCAGTATGGGTCTCCAGATCCTGCTTCTGATTATTGATCCGAGAGGGGTCTCGATCATGTCCGAATTATTCGCGAACCGTAGGGTGACACACTTAAGAGACACCGACATCCATTTGGAGCAAAAGTTTCATGCCGAAAAGAATAACAAGCGCGGGAATTTATTTCACTAGATACCGAAATGGGTTTTCGAGTGAAATTGCAGAAAGTGTTTCTGCATGTGAAATGAAATACTATCAAGGGGTTATATGTGAATGTTTGTCATTAAAGTAATTGAAAAAATTCTGAATAAATAAAAGGAGTTTTATTTAATGAGAGTTTGCATTAAATTTGGTGGAAATTTAATGGGAATTTGAGTGGGTTTTTGAGTGGAGGGAATTGAAAGACATTTGAGTGAGTGGAGTGTCCACCCACATGAATGTGGAAGAGGTGGGTGCAGCCCCATGGCTGGGCGCATGGCCCCTTGGGTGCCCCCCTCTCCCTATAAAAGGAGCCCCCCTCCCTCTCTCTCACTCACACCTCCTCGTGAAGGATCTCTCTCCCCCTCTAGTATTTATCCCCCATGGTCTCGGACTAGCGAGATACATGTTCCCGGTGTCTTTTCGGCAAGAAAGAGTTGTGCTTCCACTGCATCGCTGGAGCGAGGAGGCGGAGGTTGCTCGGTGCCTCGAACGTGTGTGCGAGCACGGATGCGCTGCTGTTTTGCGGCGCTAGGACTTCCTCTCGATCTTGAGATCGGCAAGAGATCGTCTACATCAACCACGAGTTTGGACTCGTTAAGCTTTGTCGGTCTTCAAGGGTATGTTCTCTACGGATATACATCCGCCCGTTGTTTGTATCTAGTAGATAGATCTTGGTACATAGTTGTTCCCATCGTAGGAAATTTTTTGTTTTCTATGCTGCGAACCCTACACATTGTTGCTGCCTCCGGAATACTTTTTGGCGCTACGCAACTTTGCACATATAGCTAAGGTTCGTTTAACCTTATCAAAGTTCTATTGTCCTCCCACTTAACTTTTCAGGAAAAAATCCTTCTCAAGAAACTTGACGTTCTAAGTGACAAACACTTTTGTCTTTGGTGTTATGGAGGAATACTCAATGGTTATTCGAAATAACCTACAAAGATATACTTATCCGACTTTGGTTGTAACATCTTACTTATGCATAGCATACCAATTTTTAAGAAAGGACAACTTGGGTTTTATCCCAAACCATAACTTTTATATGGTGTCATTTCAACGGATCATGATGGAGCTCTTTTTAGTGGAAAAGTGGTAGTCTCTAAAGCTTTAATCGTTAAAATATAATGGCAGTTTTATAAATTACACCTTTAATCTTACCATGTCAAACAAGGTTTAATTACATATCTCGAACGCTCCATACTCTTATGGTGTTTCGGGAAATGCAAATCCAGGGAACGATTCCTCAAATCTTAGGTGTTATGCTAAACTTGTAACTCAAAAATCTTCCTTTATGATCCTATCATAAATTCTTTATTTTCTTGTTACATTGATTTTGCACTTTATCTTGAAAGTCTTTGAACTTTTCAAATGTTTCACACTTCATCCTTATTAAGTAAATATTCATATATTCACTCAATTTTCGGAGAAAGCATATGAAGTTGAAATCCATCGCTCTTGACTACACATAATGGACTTCATACAACAATATGTACAAGTTTCAATAAGCTAGTCATCCGTTCCCTTTGGCCTATGAACGGAGTTTTAATTATCTCTAGGAAAGTTTCACAAGCGTCATTTGATCAAAAATCAAAAGACTCCAAAATTCAATCCACATGGAGTTTCTTCATGTTTTCTTTCCAATATAATTTAAAAGGCGATGTCACTTCTAAAGTGATCTTTCTTATCAATTGTCTTTTGACATTTTTAGCAATAGTTTTATGGATGTGATTTATCCAACGAGATTTTTAAATCATCCATCTTTTATGGATTACGACAATTATTTGAACAACCCTTTTGTTCTCATAATACCTGATAAAACAAATCTTAAAGGCAAGCTTTGATGTTAACGAGAAATACATCAACACTTTATTTGTTCTCGATGAGCATCATCACATATTCTCTTGCTAGTTACTTAGGTCATTGTAGTTCATGAATTGTGTTCTTTCGTATGACGATTCACACCAACAAATTCAGTATCTAATACTTAAGAACCACATTATTTAACAAGCAAAGAATACAACCATAACACGTATATCCTCTATATACCTAAACTGGACAATTCTAGTCTTTTCTTTTCTGCCATATATTTATGAGATTCTCTTCCAGTATTTCCTTTTCTGTTTGAAAGAATCTATCAACATCAATAGTGGAGCCATAGGCATGACACATAGTCCAAAGCATGTATAGTTAAATACCAATATCTTTGGACTTGCACTTTGAAGTAGATCACCATCATCAAATGTTTGGTGTTCTTTCAAATTACATTCTTTAGTAATCTTTTAGTGCAGCAAACATTTTACCTACATCAAATATTCATACTTATCATGGAACTATTCATGATCAAGCTACTTTAGCTTATTATGGTGAATCACGAGTATAATGTTGCTCTCCAAAACCTTTTGGAGGATTAGGACAACTAGTGTCTCCAACCTTTTGCAAATTATCATCAAATATGAGAACATAAACTTTGCCATATTATACTCTATCATGTTGTAAACAAAACATTGTTTCAAATATCGCAATATCTTCCACATATGATGGTTTCTGAAACAATTCTTTCAGCTCCTAGATAACCTTGATATTAAAACAATCTTTTGAATATCAAGAATCATGGAGATAAACATGATACTTATATACTAACACTGGAATTGTTACTCTTGATTTAATACCAACTATTAAACTTCACGGAGTAATCGAAACTTACTGAAAGTTTGCAATGGGACTTTTAAACTTTAGATTAACACTTCAAAACGATACAATACCAGTTCGTAAAGTAACTAACCAGAATTCTATAGTTATATTATCTCAATTATAACTAAGCGCAAGGTGGTAAACGGATGCCAATGACTACAACAACTACGCAAATTCACTTTGATTTAATTTATGATAAATAGTGTTCAACTTTTAATCATATTGCTGTTGAACTCCCACTCAAAACAATATCCCTCACATTGTTTTAGTGATTACATGAACCAAATCCACCACATCAAAACCGATCATCACGAGAGATGATGTAGCTTCAAAGGCGAACAATCAACATGTTTATCATATCTACTATATGACTCATGCTTTACCTTTTGGTGATCCGTGTTTCGAGACCATGTCTGTACATGCTAGGCTCGTCATATCAAACCTTAGCTTCCGCATGAGCAAATCTGGCTTTCTCCCGTTGTATACACTCGCAGAATCTAACACACCCGATCATCACGTGGTGCTTCGAGACAACGAGCTTTGGCAACGGTGCCTACTAAGGATGAACACTTTATAGCTTGATATTTTGTGAGAGGGATCATCTTATAATCCTACCGTCGCGATCTAAGCAATACAAGATCCATAAAAGGATTAACATCACATGCAATTCATAATATATGATATGATATGTCCTTTCTTCTTGTGCTTCCGATCTCCATCTTCAAGCACAAACATGATCTCCATCATCACCGGCGTGGAGTCAAGGTTAATGGCGCCGCTCCATGGTTGTCGTCCACCAGCATCAACTATTACAACTACTTTGAATAATAGACACGGAGGTCTTAACGAAATTTAAAAGACAACCATAAGGCTACTGACGGTTGCCGACTTACAATAAAGAACATTACATACATCATATATAATCACAATCATGACCATATCACATCACATCACACCCCTGCAAAACAAAGTTAGACGCCTCTAATTTTCTTTGCATGTTTTACGTGGTTTGGGCTTTCAGTAAGTGTCGTTGTAACTTACGAACAAGAATCACAACATTGATACTAGTATTGTCAATTACCCGTTGTAAATTGAATCTTCACTATGTTGGGAGAAATAGGCACCTGCAAAGCCACTTATGCAATACAAGTTGCATGTCAAGCGTGAAGCAAGTCTCATGAACGATGTCATGTAAGGTTAGCCCGGGCCGCTTCATCCCACCATCCTGCAAGATGCAAAGTACACAAGAAGCAATCGACAACAAAAGCATCAACGCCCACAATGACCATTGTGTTCTACTCGTGCAACAGATCTACATATAAACCTGGCTCTGATACCACTGTAGGGGTTCATAGCATAGAAAACAAAAAAAATTCTATCGCATGAACACACACAAGCCAAGATCTATCTACTAGATTGTAGCAACGAGTCGATAGAGTACTAACCCTCAAAGATCCAAAGCGGTTAATGAGAGCAGATTCTCGTAGATGATGTAGTCGTACACTTTCGATCTCAAGATCGCGTAGACGATCCTTCTGGTGCTGCTTTCCGAAAGCGCTTCTGCAGTCGGTCACACGTTCGGTACTCGATGAAGACCTTCCTCTCTCTTGTTCCAGCAAGCAGCGGAGGTTGTAGTTCTCCGCTCGCGATTCCGGCAGCACGACGGCGTGGTGTCGAAAGTAGAGGGAAGATCCCGCAGGGCTTCGCCTAAGCCGGTGCGAGTTATGGTGGATCTAGAGTTTCCGGCGATCTAGGTTTAGAAGGCCGGAGAGGAGGAGGAGGAGTCGACGGAGGCTAGGGCGACGGCGACGGGCCGGCGGCGGCAGCTTGCGCGGCGGCGGCGCACGGTGGGGAGGGCTGGTTGTGTAGGCTTTGGGGCAGCCCATCCCCTCTATTTATGAGAGGGGGAAGCTTGGGAGAGGGGAGTTTGAATCGTTCCCCAAACCCAAGTTGAAGAGAAAGAAGGACTCTTTCCTTCTTCCATTAGGAAACCATTATTCCAGTTTGACTTTTCAAACCTGCCTTTGGACTTTCAATTTAGAGCTTTATTTCTCTCTTGCAAATGCCCAACCAAGTGACCTAGGACATGATCCAATCATTCCACTAAACCATGACACATTCATGTACCATTCCCCTTCCGGTCTGGTGAACCTTCTAGACCCTTCTAGAACCTCCTCGATGAAAACATCGAAATCATTCCCGAACTACGGAATCAGACTTTCCTTATATGAATCTTATTATCCGGACCATTCCAGATCTCCTCGTGATATCCCAGATCCCATCCAAGACTTTGAACAACATTCGGTATCCCTACTTACATTCCATATATACTCCCTCCATTTCAGGGCTTAAGGCGTCCTCGTTTTGCGTGTTTTTTTCTTTCACCAAGAATTACTCTAAATACGTAAAGGGTTTTGCTATAAAACTAGTATCACCGGAAAGTATTTTTCAATATGAATCCAATGGTACTAATTATGTACAATATAATCAAGATTTTGTTGCTCAATTTTTTTGATCAAACTTTGCTTTGGAAAGCGTGTGCGCCTTAAGCCTTGAAACGGAGGTAGTACTAAACAACATCGAATCGTTAAGTGTGTCTCCCTACAGTTCATGAATTGTGCAGACATGATCGAGACCCTTCTCCGATCAATAACCAATAGAGAAATCTGGAAATTCATATGGCTCCCACATATTTCTACGATTACTTTGCGATCGAATGAACCACTTACATACGATACCAATTTCCATTTGTCTCGCGATAGTTTACTTATCCTAGGTTTGATCGCCGGTATCTCTGCATACCTAGTTCAACCTCGTTATTGATAAGTACTCTTTTCTCGTTCCCGTGATATGTGATCCGTTGTGAGCCAGTCACATGCTTGCAAGCTAATTGGATGACTTTCCACCGAGAGGGCCCAGAGTATATCTATCCATCATATTGATGGACAAATCCCACTCTTGATCCATGTGCCTCAACACATACTTTCTGAACACTCAATGCCACCTTTATAGCCACCCAGTTACGGTGTGGTGTTTGATGTCATCAAAGCATCCTTCCGGTGATGGTGATTAGCATGATCTTATGGTCGAAGGAATTAGGTTACTATGTATCTGAAAGCTTATAGCAAACGAACTATTGAAATGAATTGATCTTATGCTAAGCTTAACTATAGGAGTATGTCCATCACATCATTCTCCTAATGATATGATCTTGTTGTTAATAACATCTCAATGTTCATGATGAGGAAACCATGATCATATATTAACCAACAAGCTAGTTTTACAAGAGGTTTTACTAGGGACTTTTTTATATTTACAAATCACACAAGTATTAATATTTCAGGTTAATACTATTATAGCATGAATGTAAACATTTATCATAAGGATGAATATATGATATTAACTACTTTATTATTGCCTCTTGGGCATATCTCCAACAGAAAGTGGGTCATCAAAGACGACACCTTTGCCGCTGGGCTCGTCGGTTGAGACCTTGCCCCAAGCCATTCATCGAGCTCGGGATCTAGAGCTCCCCATCGATGACATTGAGGAGAAGAACCATGTTATGGGGTAACCCCTTGGGGTGGCCCGATCTTTCACGAATCTCCGCGGGAATCGAGGGTAAAGCGGTGGAAGGGGGAAAGGGGATGAAATCCACGAACACACGCACCCGAAGAACCCGACGAACTCACGCAGACAAAACACGATACACGCCGATAACTCACGTCGGTGGCAACCGGTCCAACATAATCTCTAGGATCGGTGTTGGGCGAAGCTCTCTCTCCACGCCAACAACGGGGGACGAGGTGCTTGGTGAGATCTTGACGACTTGGGGGCGAGAAACCGAGAACCCAAGTCCTTGTACAACTTGAACGCACTAGGCAAGATCCAAGAGGAGGGTGGATAATAGGGTGCCCCTTGGTAGGAGCATGAGACCAATAGATTGAAAGATCCTCAAAGGGGTGTCCTTAATCTATTATTATCCAAGTCTAGGGTTTACAATGGAGGGTGGGGGCTATTTATAGGCCAACCACATAAACAGGGGTATTTTAGGAACAAATAGCGAAATATAGAGAGGATAACAGGGCGCAGGGCCGACTTATCACGATCAGGTCCACACACGTCCGGTAGTACCGGTCCAGCACGAACGGTAGTACCGGTCAGACGGTAGTACCGCTTCCGGGCCCGGTAGTGCCGCTTGCCGTCCTGGGACTTCCGCTGGCGTCGTCTGTTGGTGGTGGTAGCAGGGGGCGGTAGTGCCATGGTCCGGTAGTACCGGGTCCAGGCCCGGTAGTACCGCCAGTGACAGAGAGTATTTGGCTCCTGTTGGCGTTGTCTGTTGGTGGCGGTAGCAGGGGGCGGTAGTGCCGCTGGGCGGTAGTACCGGTCTCCAGGTCCGGTAGTACCGCTGGCGACAAAGGGCATTTGGTTCCCTCCGCTGGTGCTCCTCCGTTCTCTGGGTCATTCTCTTCGTACCTGATGATGCACAAGGTATGCGTATGAAGTAGCAGGCCATCCAAGGGTGTATCGAAGTCACACAAGGAGAGGAGCGAGTTCACCTTAGCTTGAAGGAGTTTGGCTCGGGCTCGAGTCATGGGTCCACTTGGGGAGCTTATGGAAGTAGATGTAGTAGCGTTCGTAGGACGGGCTGCATCAGCTCCCCCCCCCCTTGGGAAAGAGTCGTCCTCGACTCTTCAACCTTCTCAACTTCATCTTCTCCATGGTATGGTGAGAGGTCCTTGACATTGAATGTCGAGCTCACAAGATACTTTGATGTTGGGATATCAATGATATAGGCATTGTTGTTGATCCTCTTTAGCACTTTGAATGGTCCATCACCTCTTGGCTTGAGTTTGGAGTCGCTTTCCTTGGGGAAGCGGTCTTTACTTAAGTGTATCCACACAAGGTCGCCTTCTTCGAAGATCATCTCTTTCTTGTTCTTGTTTAGTCTTGATGCTTGGCGAAGGACTTGTTGCTCGATCGTAGCTCTTGTGTCTTCATGGAGTTTCTTCATTGTGTGGGCGCGCTTGACAACGTCCATATTGGCACGTTCATGAAGTGGTAGTGGAAGGATATCGAGCGCGGTGAGAGGCTCGAAGCCGTAGACGATCATGAACGGGCTCCTCATGCTGGTGGAGTGCTTGGCGCGGTTGTAGGCGAACTCGGCGTGTGGAATAAATTCCTCCCAGTCTTTAAGGTTCTTCTTTATCAACACCCGGAGGAGTGTGCCAAGACTTCGATTGACGACCTCGGTTTGTCCATCGGTTTGAGGATGCGAGGCGGACGAGAAGAGGAGCTTGATGCCGAGCTTGGCCATGAGAGTCTTCCATAAGTATCTCATGAATTTTACGTCACGGTCGGAGACGATTGTTCTTGGTACACCGTGTAGCCGAATTATTTCCCTGAAAAACAAATTTGCTACATGTGAAGCATCATCGGTCTTATGGCACGGAATGAAATGTGCCATTTTTGAAAAGCGATCCACTACTACAAATATAGAATCATGTCCATGTTTAGATCTAGGCAAGCCTAACACAAAGTCCATGCTAATGTCCGACCAAGGTGCATGAGGAATAGGCAATGGCATATAAAGACCAAAGGGGTTGGACTTAGACTTAGCTTGGATACATGTAGTGCATCGTTGGACGTGGCGCTCCACGTCGCGCTTCATCTTTGGCCAAAAGTAGTGAGTGGAGAGCATGTCATATGTCTTGTCACGGCCAAAGTGACCCATAAGGCCTCCACCATGGGACTCTTGAAGAAGCAAAAGTTGGAGAGACGATTTCGGAATGCAAAGCTTGTTTTGTTTGAAAAGAAAACCCTTATGCAAATAGAAATCATCAATCCCTTTGTCTATTGAACATTTTGCAAAAATTGGTCCAAAGAAAGGGTCGGACGCGTACAAAGATTTGATGTCATCAAGACCCAAGACATTTACTTCGAGTCGTGTAAGAAGGTTTGTGTTTTTGCGAGACAAGGCGTCTGCTACCACATTTTCTTTGCCCTTCTTGTATTTGACAATGTAAGAAAAAGACTCCATGAACTCAACCCATTTTGCGTGCCTTTTACTCAAATTGGCTTGGCCCTTAAGATACTTCAGCGACTCATGGTCGGAATGGATGATAAATTCTTTGGGCCAAAGATAGTGTTGCCACACTTGAAGAACTCTAACCAATGCAAAAAGTTCTTTGTCATAAATGGGATAGTTAAGGCGTGCGTCATCAAGTTTCTCACTATGGTAAGCCATAGGACGCCCATTTTTCATAAGGACGCCACCAATGCCAATACCACTAGCGTCACATTCAATCTCAAAGGTTTTTGTGAAATCCGGTAATGCAAGAAGTGGTGCTTCGGTGAGCCTCGTTTTGAGCTCATCAAAAGCCTTTTGTTGTGCTTTTCCCCAAACGAATGTGACATTTTTCTTGGTCAATTCGTTGAGGGGGCAAGCAATGGTAGAAAAGTCTTTCACAAAATGACGGTAAAATCCAGCCAACCCATGAAAACTACGAAGTTCACTAACATTTGTAGGGATGGGCCAATCTCGTATGTCCTTGACTTTTAAGACATCAACTTCAATGCCATTAGAAGACACAACAAAACCAAGGAAAATCAGCTTGTTTTTTGCAAAAGTGCACTTTGGGAGATTAGCATAAAGCTTTTCATGACGAAGGATTTGAAGGACCTCCTTAACATGAGTAACATGCTCCTCTAGTGACTTGCTATAGACAAGGATGTCATCAAAGTAAACAACTACGCTCTTCCCTATGATAGATCTCAAAATATGGTTCATGAGGCGCATGAAGGTAGATGGGGAATTAGATAAGCCAAAAGGCATAACCAACCATTCATAGAGACCAAGCTTGGTCTTGAAGGCGGTTTTCCACTCATCACCTTCGGCCATGCGAATTTGATGGTAACCACTACGAAGATCAATTTTTGAAAATATAGTGGCTCCACATAAATCATCAAGCATGTCATCAAGACGCGGTATAGGATGTCGATAACGCATGGTGATAGCATTGATTGGACGACAGTCCATGCATAACCGCAACATATCATCCGTTTTTGGAACTAGAATCGCGAGGACCGCGCTTGGGCTAGTGCTTACTTGGATCAAACCTTTGGAGACGAGTTGGTTGATTTGACGTTCGATCTCCTTTGTCTCTTCCGGGTTCGTGCGATACGCGACGCGGTTTGGGAGTGGGGCGCCGGGTATGAGGTCGATGCGGTTCTCGATTCCACGAAGAGGAGGAAGGCCATGAGGAAGCTCTTCGGGAAATACATCTTGGAATTCCTGCAAAATAGCCATCAAAGGAGGAGGAACATTTGTCAAGTCGTTAGTTCCTTGCGCTAGTCCCTTGCATACAAGGACATAGTGCAAGATGGATGGGTTGTTCCGCACTTCTCTCATCTCACTTTTGGTGGCAAGAAGAACACTCTTAGTTTTTCCACTCGAGTTTGGCTTGTAGCTCTCACTCACTATGGTGTGGTTCTCTCGCTCACCACTCTTCTAACAAGATGTTTTTGTGTATTGCGCCCTCGCTAAAGCCTTTGCATTGTCCGCAATTATTTGGCTAGGAGTCATTGGTTGCAACACACAAGTTTTATCAAGCCATTTGAAGGTATAAGTGTTTGAGTGACCATCATGCAAAGCACGCTTGTCATATTTCCACGGCCTTCCGAGCAACATATGGCAAACCGTCATTGGGACCACGTCACATTCTACCGTGTCCTTGTATGGCCCAATTGAGAACGTTACCGAGACGGTGTTCTTGATCTTGACGGATCCTTGGTCACTTAGCCATTGGATATGGTAGGGGTGTTTATGCGGATGGAGGGTGAGGTTGAGTTTCTCACACAATTCCGTGCTTGCAAGATTGTGGCAACTCCCTCCATCGATGACAACTTTGATGGATTTCCCATTGATGCCGGCACGAGTTTGGAAGATGTTCGAGCGTTGGTCTTCATTCTCATTGACTTGGGTAGTTAAGACCCTTGTGACCACAAGCGATGGACTTGCGTCATGCTGACACACAAGAAGTTCTTGGTCCTCTTCCAAATGTTGCCTTGCCATGGCTTCCTTGACCCTTGCATCAAACTCTTCTTCACTCAAGTATTCTTCATCGCCGTTGTCATGGATGAACAAAACTTTCTTGTTTCCACATGCAGCCGACTTGTGTCCTTTGCCTCCACACTTGTAGCATTCACCATTAAATGGTTGATCATCCCTTGTGTTTTTGCCACTTGGGGGCTGTTTTCCTTGAGGGAGTGTTGGCTTGAAGGGAAGCTTGGTGGTACTTGAGGAGCTTCCACTTGGTGTTTTTGGGGTAGTGGTTGGTGCTTGCTTGTAGGTGAAGTACGTCTTTGGCTTGTTGTACTTGATGTCCTCTTGCACTTGACGCTCGGCCTTTGATGCGATGTGCACAAGCTCAACCATGTTGTTGTACTTTTGGAACTCGGTGATGCGCTTGATGGGATGGTTCAAGCCATTGAGGAAGTGTGCCATTGTTTGTTCATCTCGCTCTTCAATGTTGGCACGGATCATGTTGAGCTCCATTTGCTTGAAGTACTCTTCCACGGTCTTTGTCCCTTGACTAAGCGTTTGAAGCTTGTTGAAGAGGTCACGCGTGTAGTGCGAAGGAACAAAGCGGGATCTCATATGGGCCTTCATATCTTGCCAAGTTGATATTGGAGGCTCTTCTTTTGCTTCGCGAGCGAGTTGGACTTGTTCCCACCAAAGGTTGGCATACTCATCGAACTCGAGGGATGCCATGGCCATCATCTTATCATTGCTATAGTTATGCATGCGGAAGATCTTGTCAACCTTGAGTTCCCACGAGAGATATTCTTCCGGTTCATTGGAACCGGTGAACTTGGGCATGGTGAATTTGAGCTTGCCGAAAATTTCTTCTCCATTGCGGTTCCGGTTGCGGCGGTTGCCATGATTTTGGCGGTCATCATCATCATCCGAGCTCTCATGTCTTGCTTGGTGATGGTTGCGTTGCTCTTGCGGTTGTTGAGGTGCCGCGTTTGGTGGTGGAACTTGGTTTTGACGACGAGCTTGGGGAGCTTGATCATGTTGTTGGCGCGGTTGAGGACGAGGAGGAGGTTGATTGTCCTCACGACGAGCTTGGGGAGCTTGCTCTTGTTCTTGACGCGGTTGATGCCGAGGAGCATTGTCTTGCGCCCTGTGGCGAGGAGGACGTCGAGCCGCATGCGCAATGGGCTGCTCTTCTTCTTCTTGGTGTGGAGGAGGCTCGTCATGACTATCATGTTGCAGACATTGACGATCATGTCGATGATGACGCCTTGGTGGATCTTCGAGTGCTTCACGTCGACGGTGATCTTGTTCGTCCTCTTCGGATGCTTCACTTGTTGTTGAAAGGACATGTCGACGGCGATGGGCTTGGTGGTCCATGTGAGGTTGCTCTTGTTGAATCACAAGTGCCCTTGGTTGTGGATGGTTCGCTTCACGTCGTGGAGGTCTTGCGGAGAGGTCACCATCATAGCTTGACGTTGCGGCGTGTCGCGGAGATGGTACCGCTTGAGAAGAGCTCATGGATTGAAGAACGGGTCCATCACGGTGCCTTGAAGCATGACGGCGAGGTGCACTTGATTCACTTGAGGAGTGCCGAGATGAGCTTGAGTCGCGTGCGCGTGGCCTTGCTAGTCCATCAATGAGGCGTTGAAGCTTCTCATCCGTTGAGGCGAGGGCGCAACCAAGAGCTTCATTTTGGTGACCGAGGTTGTGTTGCATGGCATGCATTTGGCCTCGGACTTCTTCAAAGCGGTTGTCGATGTTCTTGAACTCCACGCGGGCTTCGCTAAATTGTTCATCTTGGCGCCGCTCGAGAGCTTCACAACGGTAGTTGAATTCTCCTCGGACCTTCCAATGGTCCCATCTTGTCATGTATTGTGTGTCATCCTCCAGAGGTTGTGGTTGGGACGGCTCGCCATTCCTGTCCATGATGCAAAGCCGACAAGGGTTGTATATGGAGAATAAGGGTGCGTAGAGTTAGCCTTTTACCTCACCTTGGAGATTATATCAAACCAATTGCCACACAAATGAGCGAACAGCGTGCAAAGTGAAATGGCAAAGAAACTCACACACAAATATGCTACAACTCTCAAAAGCTTTTGGTGGAAGGTTAGGATTGTGGAAAACCAAATGAAACGATCCAAGCAAAAGGTTATTGTTCTAAGTGGTAAAGAACCAAATATCAAAAGCAAAAGGATACGATCTACAAAAACACGGAAAACGCACACGTGGAGAAAAACGGGGTTAGCACGACTATGAAAATGAGCACAAAAGGTCCTAACGAAGACTACGCTCGGTTGTCGTGCCAACTCAAGGAGAGACCACAACTCGTTTTCCAAAATAGGATAAGCAATAGATTTGTGCACTTGCCTTGGTGCGCTCTTTCTTCTCTCTTTCTTGGCTTACAAGCTTGGTATTCTCTTTGTATTGGGGAGACTATGTATCTTTTTCTCTTTCTCTTTTTTTTTGATTCTTTTCCTTTTTCTCCCTTTCTATGCTACTATGTTAACTTTTGTATTTGGCCTCACACTCTCACTTTCCTAAGGCAAGTGCACAATGCTTAGACAAACACAAAATGAGTTGCTCTCATAGGATAGATACACACAAAGGAAGATATTGGGCTGTCAAAGTGGTGCAAGTTATACCTTTGGTATTGTTGACGACTTGCAACCGTTGGTGGGGATGATGTTCGAGTGTCGCGGTGTTGTTGAGCGCGTGGTGACTTTGATGCGGAAGCTTGTGTTAAAATGGCGACAAACACGCGAAACACGAACAAATTGAAGATGAAAAGTCAGCGAACGAAGTTTAGGCGTCAAGAGAAGAAGAAAAACCTTCTGTGGCGCGCGGTAGTACCGCTTGGTACGGCCGGTAGTACCGGACGGCGGTAGTACCGCCTGAGCCACCGGTAGTACCGCAGGTCATAGAACAGGAACGAGATCCACGTGACACAAACCTCAAATTCGTGGGAATCTGACCGAAAGGCTGGTCTAGGAACAACAGGGGCTATAGATCGACTCCAAAAGCAACAGATCTATGGACCAAAACCACGAAAAACTCACCAAATCCAAAGATCGAACCGAAGGCAAATTTGGGCTCTTTTTGGTGGGATTTTCGATTTTAAGGAGGATAAAAGAAAAATTCGGGGGAAATTCATGATCAACCTTCCTCTTGATACCAAGATGTTATGGGGTAACCCCTTGGGGTGGCCCGATCTTTCACGAATCTCCGCGGGAATCGAGGGTAAAGCGGTGGAAGGGGGAAAGGGGATGAAATCCACGAACACACGCACCCGAAGAACCCGACGAACTCATGCACACAAAACACGATACACGCCGATAACTCATGCCGGTGGCAACCGGTCCAACATAATCTCTAGGATCGGTGTTGGGCGAAGCTCTCTCTCCACGCCAACAACAAGGGACGAGGTGCTTGGTGAGATCTTGACGACTTGGGGGCGAGAAACCGAGAACCCAAGGCCTTGTACAACTTGAACGCACTAGGCAAGGTCCAAGAGGAGGGTGGATAATAAGGTGCCCCTTGGTAGGAGCATGAGACCAATAGATTGAAAGATCCTCAAAGGGGTGTCCTTAATCTATTATTATCCAAGTCTAGGGTTTACAATGGAGGGTGGGGGATATTTATAGGCCAACCACATAAACAGGGGTATTTTAGGAACAAATAGCGAAATATAGAGAGGATTACAGGGCGCAGGGCCGACTTATCACGATCAGGTCCACACACGTCCGGTAGTACCGGTCCAGCACGACCGGTAGTACCGGTCAGACGGTAGTACCGCTTCCGGGCCCGGTAGTGCCGCTTGCCGTCCTGGGACTTCCGCTGGCGTTGTCTGTTGGTGGCGGTAGCAGGGGGCGGTAGTGCCGTGGTCCGGTAGTACCGGGTCCAGGCCCGGTAGTACCGCCAGTGACAGAGAGTATTTGGCTCCTGTTGGCGTTGTCTGTTGGTGGCGGTAGTGCCGCTGGGCGGTAGTACCGGTCGCCAGGTCCGGTAGTACCGCTGGCGACAAAGGGCATTTGGTTCCCTCCGCTGGTGCTCCTCCGTTCTTTGGGTCATTCTCTTCGTACCTGATGATGCACAAGGTATGCGTATGAAGTAGCAGGCCATCCAAGGGTGTATCGAAGTCACACAAGGAGAGGAGCGAGTTCACCTTAGCTTGAAGGAGTTTGGCTCAGGCTCGAGTCATGGGTCCACTTGGGGAGCTTGTGGAAGTAGATGTAGTAGATGTAGTAGCGTTCGTAGGACGGGCTGCATCAAACCAGGTCTGCCGGCCTCATACCAAGCCAACCAGAGCAAATATCGCCGTCCATCGGTCCTCTGCCGACGCCCAGGGACGACCTTGGGGGCGGACCAGCAGGGCAGCCGCGCCCGGCCCAAAAAATTAGGGGCCCAAAAAAATGTAGTTTTTGATGGAATTATGCCCTAGAGGCAATAATAAAGATGTTATTATTATAATTCTTGTTCATGATAAAGTTTATATTCCATGCTACAATTGTATTAAGCGGAAACTTTAATACTTGTGTGGTTTGTGAACAACACCGTGTCCCTAGTACGCCTCTATGGACTAGCCCATTGATCAATGATGGTTAAGGTTTCCTAACCATAGACATGAGTTGTCAATTGATAATGAGATCATATCATTGGAGAATGATATGATGGACAGACCCAAACTAAGAGAAGCAATTAGATCGTGTCATCGTGTTCATCTTTGCGAAGCTTTTCCTATGTCAAATATTGTATTCCTTAGACCATGAGATAATGCAACTCCCTGGTATCGGAAGAAAGCTTTGAGGTCATCAAACGTCATCCTATGAGAGGGTGATCATAAAGGTGTCTCTCAGGTGATCGGAAAGTATCTGTTGGGTTGTATGTATCGAGATGGGATTTGTCCCTCCCAAGTCGGAGAGATATACTTCGGGCCCACTCGGTAATCGATATCAACACCGCTTGCAAGCATGTGGTTAAGGAGTTAATCACAAAGTGATATCGGATTACGGAACGAGTAAAGTACTTGCTGTGAACGAGATTGAACTAGGTATGACGGTACCGACGATCGAATCTCGGGCAAGTAAAATATCGCGAGACGAAGGGAATATATATATGGGATTGATTGAATCCTGGCATCGTGGTTCATCCGATATGATCATCGATGAATGTGTGGGAGTCAATATGGGTGCCCAGACCCCGCTGTTGATTATTGATAGAAGATCATGTCTGCATATTCTCGAACCCGCAGGATCACACACTTAACGTGTCTCGACGCTAGGATAGATTGGATAATTGGTTTATGAATTTTTGTTCGGAGTCTCGGATGGGATCCGGGACATCACGAGAGGTTCCGGAATGGTCCGGAGAATAAGATTCATATAAGGCAGTGCAGTTTTTGGAGTTCGGAATTGTTCCGGGTTAATCAGTATTGTACCGGAATCTTCTAGAACCTTCCGGAAGGGGACCAACGTGGCCCCACCTTCCGGGAGGGGGCATGGGCCTATGAGGGAGTTTCCTGGCCGCATTGGGCCAGGGGCACAAGGCCCCATAGGGCCCAGCCGATCCTAGAGAGTTTAAGTCGTTTAAACTAGAGATAGGGTTTCTAGAAGAGGGGAGAGTCCATGCCCCCCACTCCTTATCCTTTGGGCTTGGGGGAGGGGCTAGGGCTGCGCCCCCCTCTATATAAAGAGGGGTGGGGGCGCACCAACCCACCACACCTCTCCTCCAAACCCTAGCCGCCTTGCTAGCTTTCCTCTCTCCCTCCCGACTGTTTGTAGGCGAAGCCCTGCTGCAGAAATTCTCCACCATATACACCACGCCGTCGTGTTGTAGATCCAATCTATCTCTCCACCATACTTGCTGGTCCGAGGAAGGAGGAGACGTCGAGGTGCTGCACGTGTGCATCTCACGGAGGCACCGCCACTTGTGGTGCTAGATTGGATCGGATCGCGAGGAGGAGAAGCGAGTACGACTACATCACCCACGTTCCGACGAACGTTCCGCTGTGCGAATCTTCAAGGGTATGAAGATCTAATCCAATCTCTCTCGTTGATTGCATCTCCTAGATTAGATCTTGGCTTTCCCTCTGTTCGCATCCGTAGAAAATTTTGATTTACTATGCCGCGAAACCCTTCAGTGGTATCAGAGCTAGATCTATGCGTAGATGTGTTTCACGAGTAGAACGCAACATGGTTGTTGCGGGCGTTGATGTTTTCTGTTGCAAGCCTCTTGTTTGTGTTCTTCTTATGACGCGGGATAGTGAGATTGAAGCGGTCCAGGCCAACCTTACGCGACGTCGTTCGCGAGACCGGCTCCGCACTTGACGTGTGGCTTGTTCCACACATGCGGCTGGTGGATGTCAGTTTCTCTCACTATAGTTGTCATGGGATTAACACCGGAGTTTGGCAACCATAATATCACCGTTGTGGCTTTCCGTAGGTAAGAATCGTTCTTAGCATCTACTCCCATAAGCCACGTAAAACATGCAACAACAAAGTAGAGGCGTCTAACTTGTTTTTGCAGGGAGTGTTTTCTGTGATATGGTATGGCCCAAGATGTGATGTGTATATTGTATGCGATGATCATGTTTTGTAATGTTTCACGACTTGCATGTCGATGAGTACACAACCGGCAGGAGCCATATGGTTGTCTTTATAATTGTGTATGACCTGCGAGTCAACTTCTTATACGCCATGTAATAGCTTTACTTTATCGCTAAGTAGTTAGCAATAGTTGTAGTTGCTATTCGTGGTGGAGGCAATCATGGTGGAGTGATGGAGATCATGCCGGAACGCACAAGATGGAGATCATTGCGCAAAGATTGGCTATACCATGTCACATAAAGTTATATGCATGTGATGTTTATTCTTGTATGTATCTTATTATGCTTAGATCGCGACGGTAGCATTATAAGATGTTTCCTCACTTAAAGATCAAGATAAAAACCGTGTTCTCCCCAAGTATGCACCATTGTGAAAGTTCGTCGTGTCCAAGCATCACGTGATGATCGGGTGCTATAGACTCTACGCTCACATACAACGGGTGCAAGCCAGTTTTGCACACGCGGATATACTTGGGTCTAACTTGACGAGCCTAGCATGTACATACATGGCCTCGAAACACAAGAACCGAAAGGTTAAGCATGAGTCATATGAATGATATGATCGACACTTTGTTGTCCACCATTGAAACCACATCTCTTCTCGTGATGATCGGATTAGGTGTGGTGAATTTGGATCGTGTTCACTAAACAACTTGAGGGATGTTGAATTTAGTGGGAGTTCATCTAGTAATTTGATTAAGTTGAACTATTTATCATGAACATAGTCTAAATTGTACTTGCAAATACTGTAGATCACATGGCCAAATCCAACTTCAACTTCAACGTTTTTGCTGAGAAGGAAAAGCTTAGAATCAATGGGTCTAACTTCACCAATTGGTTCCGCAATCTAAGAATCATTCTGTCTGGCGGACAAAAGGACTATGTCCTTGGGAAAGCGTTAGGTGACCCCCCTGCTGCAACTGCGCCGGCTGATGAGAAAGCTGTCTATCAGTCGCGCAAGGATGATTATGGTGTGATTAAGAGCACCATGTTGTTTGCTATGGAACCGGAACTTCAAAATCGTTTTGAAGAGTATCCCGGGCCCTTTGAGATTCTCGAGGAGCTGAAAACCATGTTTCAGACTCAAGCCAGTTCTGAGAGATATGAGATCTCTGAGAAGTTATTTAACTGCAAGATGGAGGAAGGGAGTTCCGTTAGTGAGCACGCCATAAAGATGACGGGCTACACTCAACGCCGTGAGCAACTGGAATGCACGATTCCAGAGGAGCTCAAGATTGACAGGGTTCTGCAATCACTCCCTCCCAGCTACAAAAGTTTTGTAGTGACTCATAATCAGATTGGTTCCACTGATACGATCACCGAGCTCTTCGCAAAGCTGAAGGCTGCGGAAGTGGACATCAAGAAGGATAATCATGTGTTGATGGTCAACAAGCCCTCCTTTAAGAAAGGTAAGGGAGCAAAGAAACCCTTCAAGAAGGGCGGCGGCAAGCGCAATGCCCCTGCTGAGAAGAAGCTCAAGTCTGGTCCTAAGCCCGACACTGGGTGCTTCTATTGCAAGGACAAGGGTCACTGGAAGCGCAACTGTCCGAAGTACTTAGCGGACAAGAAGGCTGGCACCATCAAAGGTATATTTGATATACATGTTATTGATGTTTTCCTTACTAGCCCTCGTTGTAGTGCCTGGGTATTTGATACCGGTTCAGTTGCTAATATTTGTAACTCGAAACAGGAGCTACGGAATAGACGGCGGCTTGCGAGGGATGAGGTGACGATGCGCGTTGGCAACGGATCAAGAGTTGATGTGATGGCCGTCGGCACGCTCTCCTTAGTTTTACCTTCGGGATTAGTTTTAAACCTTAATAAGTGTTATTATGTGCCTGCGTTGAGCATGAACATTATTTCTGGATCGTGTTTATTGCAAGACGGTTATTCATTTAAATCGGAGAATAATGGTTGTTCTATTTATATGAGTAACATATTTTATGGTCATGCACCTCTTGTGAATGGTTTATTTCTTCTAAATCTCGAAAGGGATGAAACACACATCCATAACATTGAGGCTAAGAGATGCAAAGTAGATAGTGATAATACTACTTATTTGTGGCACTGTCGTCTAGGTCATATTGGTGTAAAGCGCATGAAAAAACTCCATTCTGATGGACTTTTGGAGTCTCTTGATTTTGAATCATTTGACACATGCGAACCATGCCTCATGGGCAAGATGATCAAAACCCCGTTCTCTGGTATGTTGGAGCGAGCAACGGACTTGTTGGAAATCATACATACCGATGTATGCGGACCGATGAGTGTTTCGACGCACGGTGGATATCGCTATTTCCTCACTTTTACCGATGACTTAAGTAGATATGGGTATATCTATTTAATGAAACATAAATCTGAAACATTTGAAAAGTTCAAGGAATTTCAGAATGAAGTGGAGAACCATCGTAACAGAAAGATTAAGTTTCTACGATCCGATCGTGGAGGTGAATATTTGAGTTATGATTTTCTCACGCATCTTAAAGAAAGTGGAATCGTTTCACAACTCACGCCACCCGGAACACCACAACGCAATGGTGTGTCTGAACGCCGGAATCGAACCCTATTAGATATGGTCCGATCAATGATGTCTCTTACTGATTTACCGTTATCATTTTGAGGTTATGCATTAGAAACCGCTGCATTCACTTTAAATAGGGCTCCATCTAAATCCGTTGAGACGACACCGTATGAACTGTGGTTTGTTGCTAAACCTAAGTTGTCGTTTCTTAAAGTTTGGGGATGCGAAGCTTACGTCAAGAAGTTGATGCCGGACAAGCTCGAACCCAAAGCGGAGAAATGCGTCTTCATAGGATACCCTAAGGAAACTATTGGGTATACCTTCTATCACAGAACCGAAGGCAAAGTGTTTGTCGCAAAGAACGGTTCCTTTCTTGAGAAGGAGTTTCTCTCGAAAGAAGTGAGTGGGAGGAAAGTAGAGCTAGACGAGGTTATTGAACCTTCTCTTGAATTGGAGAGTAGCGCAGCACCTGAAATTGTTCCAGTGCCGCCTGCACCAACAATAGAGGAAGATAATGATAAAGATCATGAAGCTTCGGACGATGCTGCTACTGAACGTCGCAGGTCGACAAGGTCGCGTGCCCCTCCTGAGTGGTACCGCAACCCTGTCTTGACTGTCTTGTTAGTAGAAGACAGTGAACCTACGAACTATGAGGAAGCGATGATGAGCCCAGACTCTGAGAAATGGCTAGAAGCCATGAAATCCGAATTGGGATCCATGAGCGAAAACCAAGTATGGACTTTGGTGGATCCTCCTAGCGACCGAAAGGCCGTTGAGTGCAAATGGATATTCAAGAAGAAAACGGACGCGGATGGTAATGTTACCGTCTATAAAGCACGGCTTGTCGCAAAAGGTTTTCGACAAGTTCAAGGTGTTGACTACGATGAGACTTTCTCTCCCGTAGCGATGTTTAAGTCCATTCGGATTTTATTAGCAATTGCTGCGTTTCATGATTATGAAATATGGCAGATGGATGTCAAGACTGCGTTCCTCAATGGCAACATTGATGAAGAGTTGTATATGATGCAACCCGAAGGTTTTGTCGATCCTAAGGATGCTAGTAAAGTATGCAAACTTCAGCGTTCCATTTATGGACTGAAGCAAGCATCTCGGAGTTGGAACCTTCGTTTTGATCAAGTGATCAAGAGCTTTGGATTTGTTCCAAATTGCTACGAAGCTTGTATCTACAAGAAAGTGAGTGGGAGCTCGGTGACGTTTCTGGTACTATATGTGGATGACATATTGATTATTGGAAATGACATCAACATGCTTAACGATGTGAAGAGTTATTTGAACAAGTGTTTTTCAATGAAATACCTAGGTGAAGCTGCTTATATATTGGGCATCAAGATCTATAGAGATAGACAAAGACGCCTGATAGCTTTAAGCCAGAGTACATACCTAGACAAAGTTCTGAAAATGTTCAGAATGGATAAGGCAAAGAAAGGTTCAGTGCCTATGTTGTCAGGTAAGATATTGAGCAAGGCTCAGTGTCCAGCTACGGTAAATGATAGGTAAGCTATGAGCAAAGTGCCTTATGCCTTGGCCATAGGTTCCATCATGTATGCCATGCTGTGTACTAGGCCGGATGTGTCCAATGCTCTTAGTTTGACGAGCAGATATCAAAGTGATCCAGGAGTGGAACACTGGACAGCCGTGAAAAACATCCTAAAGTACCTAAATAGGACTAAAGAAATGTTCTTAGTCTATGGGGGTGATGAACAGCTTGTCGTAAAAGGTTACGTCGACGCTAGTTTTGACACCGACAAGGATGATTCCAAATCTCAGACAGGATACGTTTATATTTTGAATGGAGGAGTTGTGAGCTGGAGAAGCTGCAAGCAAAGCGTGATCGCGGGATCTACAGTGGAAGCGGAATACATGGCTGCTGCAGAAGCGTCAAGTGAAGGAGTTTGAATCAGAAACTTCATCACTGAGCTTGGCGTGGTTCCAAGTGCATTGGACCCACTGGAGATATTGTGTGACAACACTGGCTCCATAGCACTCGCTAAGGAACCAAGATATCATCCAAAGACCAAGCATATCAACCGCAAGTTTCATATAATCCGAGATTATATTGCAGATGGAGATTTGAAGATTAGCAAAGTACATACAGATCTGAATGTCGCAGATCCATTGACTAAACCTCTTCCACGTGTAAAACATGATCAACACCTCAGTGCCATGGGTGTGAGATTGTTGCCAGATGTAAACTAGATTATTGACTCTAGTGCAAGTGGGAGACTGATGGAATTATGCCCTAGAGGCAATAATAAAGATGTTATTATTATAATTCTTGTTCATGATAAAGTTTATATTCCATGCTAGAATTGTATTAAGCGGAAACTTTAATACTTGTGTGGTTTGTGAACAACACCGTGTCCCTAGTACGCCTCTATGGACTAGCCCATTGATCAATGATGGTTAAGGTTTCCTAACCATAGACATGAGTTGTCAATTGATAATGAGATCATATCATTGGAGAATGATATGATGGACAGACCCAAACTAAGAGAAGCAATTAGATCGTGTCATCGTGTTCATCTTTGCGAAGCTTTTCCTATGTCAAATATTGTATTCCTTAGACCATGAGATAATGCAACTCCCTGGTATCGGAAGAAAGCTTTGAGGTCATCAAACGTCATCCTATGAGAGGGTGATCATAAAGGTGTCTCTCAGGTGATCGGAAAGTATCTGTTGGGTTGTATGTATCGAGATGGGATTTGTCCCTCCCAAGTCGGAGAGATATACTTCGGGCCCACTCGGTAATCGATATCAACACCGCTTGCAAGCATGTGGTTAAGGAGTTAATCACAAAGTGATATCGGATTACGGAACGAGTAAAGTACTTGCTGTGAACGAGATTGAACTAGGTATGACGGTACCGACGATCGAATCTCGGGCAAGTAAAATATCGCGAGACGAAGGGAATATATATATGGGATTGATTGAATCCTGGCATCGTGGTTCATCCGATATGATCGTCGATGAATGTGTGGGAGTCAATATGGGTGCCCAGACCCCGCTATTGATTATTGATAGAAGATCATGTCTGCATATTCTCGAACCCGCAGGGTCACACACTTAACGTGTCTCGACGCTAGGATAGATTGGATAATTGGTTTATGAATTTTTGTTCGGAGTCTCGGATCGGATCCGGGACATCACGAGAGGTTCCGGAATGGTCCAGAGAATAAGATTCATATAAGGCAGTGCAGTTTTTGGAGTTCGGAATTGTTCCGGGTTAATCGGTATTGTACCGGAATCTTCTGGAACCTTTCGGAAGGGGACCAACGTGGCCCCACCTTCCGGGAGGGGGCATGGGCCTATGAGGGAGTGTCCTGGCCGCATTGGGCCAGGGGCACAAGGCCCCATAGGGCCCAGCCGATCCTAGAGAGTTTAAATCGTTTAAACTAGAGATAGGATTTCTAGAAGAGGGGAGAGTCCATGCCCCCCACTCCTTATCCTTTGGGCTTGGGGGAGGGGCTAGGGCTGCGCCTCCCCTCTATATAAAGAGGGGTGGGGGCGCACCAACCCACCACACCTCTCCTCCAAACCCTAGCCGCCTTGCTAGCTTTCCTCTCTCCCTCCCGACTGTTTGTAGGCGAAGCCCTGCTGCAGAAATTCTCCACCATATACACCACGCCGTCGTGTTGTAGATCCAATCTATCTCTCCACCATACTTGCTGGTCCGAGGAAGGAGGAGACGTCGAGGTGTTGCACGTGTGCATCTCACGGAGGCACCGCCACTTGTGGTGCTAGATCGGATCGGATCGCGAGGAGGAGAAGCGAGTACGACTACATCACCCACGTTCCGACGAACGTTCCGCTGTGTGAATCTTCAAGGGTATGAAGATCTAATCCAATCTCTCTCGTTGATTGCATCTCCTAGATTAGATCTTGGATTTCCCTCTGTTCGCATCCGTAGAAAATTTTGATTTACTATGCCGCGAAACCCTTCAGTTTTTATATACATAAAAAAATTATATTGGGCTCACCCCGTACCCAGGCCGGACCAGACGCGGACGCCGCCACTCGTGTACTCTACAACTCCCGGACTCCCAGTCCGAGGCGGCACGGCAGGAGCATATCGCGGCGCATAATGCATTGATCGACACCGACACTGCCTGGCCCCACCCGTGACCCGTCGCTTCGCTTCCTTATCTTGACTTGATCCGACGATCGGAAGACTTGAAGAGACCAAGGCGAGCCGGCGACACCCACTGCCCACAATCCGACGCCGACACACGTGATTTCCGAGGCGGCACGTTGCCCACGTCCTAGGACTGCGCCGCTGCACGTGTCGACGGTCGACCACTCGACCTGGTCACCTGGCCGTGACGCGGACGCGACCGCCTACTGCCTACGCCCCTATGCCTCAGTGTCTGACGCCCTGACGGTGACGCTGACCACTGCATGGCTGCCTCGGTGCCTCCCAGTCCCTCTCCGGCTCTAATTTTTAGTTCATAATTTTTAGCAGGTTGCGCTTGCCCTAATTTTTAGTTCATAATTCTAATTAGTAGTTTAGTACCTAATTGTTGTTCTTGTTTGTAGCGCCCGAGGTTAATTGATTATGGCGCTCAGATCCGGTGATCAGAAAAGAAAAAGGAGAGAACAAGACAAGAAATTAGTTGAATCACAGAGAGGATCTTTTCATATTTTTTTGAAGAGCAACACAAGCACTTCGAGGAATCGAATTGGCTCTAGTTCTTTAGGGAAACAGACTAATGTTGATCCAGAAAACGATGTTCATATCAACATAAATGATGACAATGTGACTAATCGTGATGATAAATCTGCTAACGTTGATGATGAACCAGAACCAATTAGTGTGAATATTTATAATCCAGCAAATTGGGGTACTCTTGATAACAAGGCAAGGGACATATTAGTGGAAAAGGGTTCTATCAGAGAATAAAATACCACTTTTGCTCTAACCGGCAAAAGACATTTTTCATATTCTCATTACTCTAGACACATAAGAAATGGAAAGGTACATGATCGAAAATGGATAGTTTATTTAATACATATTGACAAAGTGTTATGTTTTTCATGGAAGTTGTTCAACCCTATTAACTGCAAGAGTTCCTTGGCACATGATGAGTTTAATGATTGGAAACATATCACTGATAGGCTCAAAGAATATGAAGTTAGTGTCGAGCGTATGCCAAGCATAATCTCTTGGAACGAATTAAGAAATAGACTGAGAATAGACAAGTTTTGCTAATAATAGTTGTGGTTGTGAAATTTCTTGGTAAGCGCAGTTTGGCATTTAGAGGATCCAATGAGCAGCTTTACAATGATCATAATGGTAATTTTCTAGCTTGTGTTGAGATGATTGCAGAATTTGACAAGGTAATGCATGACCATATTAGACGGATTCAAAGCAATGAGAATTCATTATCATTATCTTAGTCACAAAATTCAAAATGAGTTGATTCTACTAATGGCTTCTAGCATTACAGACACTATTCTGAAGGTGGTTAAGAAGGCTAAATATTTCTCAGTTATTCTTGATTGTACCCAAGATGTGAGTCACCAAGAGCAAATGAGTTTGTTGGTTCGCTGTGTTAATACCTTTGATGCACAGGTAAAAGTTTAGGAGTACTTTCTTGGTTTCTTGGTGGTAAATGACACATCTGGTGAAGGGATTTTCAAGGTATGGGTTGATTCCATCAAGTCATATGGTCTTGTTATTGATGAAATTAGGGGTCGAGGTTATGATAATGACTCTAATATGAAAATAAAGAACAAAGGAGTGCATAACATGTTGATTAAGGTAAATCCAAGGGATTTGTATACGCCGTGTTCTTGCCACAGTCTTAATCTTACTCTTTGTGATATGGCTAAATCTTGTGATAAGGCTGTTTTTTTCTTTGGTATCGTGCAACGGATATATGTTTTATTTTTGGGGTTTACTAAAAGATGGAAAGTGTTGCTTGACTACGTGGAAGGTTTAACTGTGAAGTCTCTATCTAATACTCGTGGGGAGAGTCAGATCAAAATTGTCAAAGCAATTAGATTTCAAGCTCCTCAGCTAAGGTTTGCTCTTCTTGAGTTAAGTGAAGATGTTGATACCGAACCAAAGGATAGGAGTGATGAAAAAAATATTTAAAGTGCTTGGTAGCTTTGAATTTATATTCGGTATGGTTATCTGGTATGAAATTTATTTGCAGTAAACACAGTCAACAAGAAGTTGCAATCAGCATCCATGTGCATTGATTCTATAATACAACAAATAGGAGGTATGCGCACTTACTTTCAAACATATAAAAATAAAGGGTTTGCTGCTGGTTTGAAGAGTGCCAAGGATATTGCATCTGAGCTAGGTGTAGAGCAATTGTTTCGTGTAAAGCGTCATGCTTCTAGGACAAAGCAATTTGATGAAACTAAATGCGAGGAAGCAATCTTCCAAGCGAACGAGGATTTTAAAGTGAACTACTTTTTGGTTATGATCGATATGGCGACCACATCTTTGAAGCGCAGATTTGAAAAACTCTAGTCATTCACAAGTATATTTGGGTTTTTAATGAGGACATCCTTGAAGGCATTGGATGGTTTTCAACTGAAATAACATTGCACTATATTTGCAAAAACTTTTATTCGGCTTAGTAAAGATGATGGAGTTAAATGCACTTATTTCTGAGTTAAGTGTTATGAAGTTCACTTTGCCAAATACCTCAATGTTTGCTATGGAGATTTTTGAGTTTGTCAGAGAAGTGGATTGTTATTCTAATATTTCTATCATTTATCGGATCTTATTTACTATTTTTGTGACTGTTGCATCAGCTTTTCAAAGTTGAAATTACGGAAATACATTTATACTTGCCCTCATGGGTACGGGACTTATCTAACCGTTCACAAGCTAAATTTTGCACTGAGATTCGGGAACACTTCCTGCCAGAGATTGATTTTATGCATTTTCTGGAAATCACGTGTGAGAGAGAATCCCGGGTAAGACTGCAGCGGAATACGCGGAAAAGTGACAGTGAGCAGTAGTGCAGTACCGACAGTCTGACACCCATCGATAGTGAGCAATATCGACACCCATCCCTCCTACTCTAGATTCTTTAACCGAGCATCTCACCCACCCCTATCCTTCCCTTTTTTCTTTCTCCCCGAGCACGAACACCAGCGCTCTGCTTCCATTGCTTCCATTGTTTGTAGTACCCAGCGACGTTCTCCTTGGGCGGCTCGATGGGGATGTGGTCGGTGCACAGTGTGCTGACGACGCGTGGGATCATGGACGCGGCCTGGAACCTGGCGGCGGGGGAGTCGAGCGGCCAGCGCACAACCTTGGGCAGGAGGACGACCGTGAGGCCGGGGGGCGGCGCAGACCTGCATGACGATGTTGTGGCTGGTGGATATGCGGAGGGGCTTGCCGATGCCATAGGAAGACGGCGACGCGCTGGTGCACGGGGATGGTGGCGCCCAACACGGTGTCCTCCTTGGTGACGACGACACTAATCTCACACCAGCATGTCGAAAGTGGCGCTGCACGTCGGAGTCGCCGCGGCAATGGCTAAGAGCAACACTTGGATGGGAGGAGCTGTCGGTACAGCTGAGACCGCGAGGTGGAAGGATGGTGGGGGAAAAGAATCAGGTTTGGCCACCTTTTGGAGTGTGAATCTCGGCAGAAGGAGCTTTGGGTAGAGAGAAAACAATGTCTTCCATGACTACTCGGTGATCTGTTTTAGAAAATGTCTAGGGACTAGACTAGAAAGGCATGGCCCAGTGATAGGGGCAGGAAGTCTACAAAGATGCTGCGGGATGCGCGGAGGAAAAACGGAGGAAAACATTAACGGACGTGACTGATAAATTTGGTGTGGAAAAACAAAACGTCATCTGTGCAAACTGGGCGAGAATCTCAAAGATTGGATGAACGGACAAGATAGGTACCACACCCATTTGTGCAAGTACAAAATCTATTATCTTGAAATTATTGAAGAACTATTTGAGATCTTCAATGTCTCAAGAGAGGTTAAATAGTTTGGTAAGTCTATGCATCGAGAAGAAGTTAGTGGACGAGATTGATATTGATTCCATCGTCATAGACTTTGCTTCTAGGAATTTTCCAATGAAATTTTAAGGTATCATATAAACACTGTTATTTTTATATAAATATTATAGTTAAAAGTATACTTAAAATATTTATTTGTTATCATCTTATATATGCATAAAAAAATTATACTAAGAGACCCACTTTTAGTTTCGTCTCGGGCCTCTGAAATCTTAGGACCGACCCTGCCGGCGCCACGGCCTGAGCCAGCTCCTGTACAGATTCCCTAGCTCCATGGCAGCCCCAGGGCATGCGCCGCCGCGGCGACGAAGCTGGAGAACAAAATCCCAAGACGAGGACGCCACCACCGCCGCGTCGTACTCGACCGGAAGAGCGCGCATCCAGATCAGTCGTCGGCCACGAAGTAGAGCGCCGCGCCGGTAAGGGATCTAGAGCGAATTTATTGGATACCACCACCTCTGCCATAGAGACGAAGCAAAGGTAGGCCAAACCCTAGCTACATAGGGCGTGTTCAAAAGTTCTCTAGCTCCGGCCCGGCCTTGTCTAGCCACCTCTTTCCAGCGCTTGAACCAGCAGCAGCTCGCGGTTCTTCTACCACAAAGCTTCGGCCTCCTCCACACGCTGGATGTACCAAGGAGGACGTGGTAGCGAAGGGATCCGTCCTGACGGGTTCTTGGACTGCGCTCATGGTGCCGGGGAGAGGAGGATCGACGGGAGAAATCGGGAGTGAGGGGGTCACCGGGGAAAATTAGACCGCGGGGAATCCCGACGTTAGATTGAACAAGACAACCAGGAAATAAAAAAGTAAACAAGAAAATATTGCGCTGCATCTAATTGGTTTAGTGGGCTGAATTCCTTCCCATTTAATGGCCCAAAACAACCTAGCGAGCTCCCAGCCCATTCTAAAAGGGTGGAGCTGCACCGAACGTTTTTGGTGCCACACAGAAGCTAGAAGCTAGACCTCTCAAAAAAAAAAAAAGCTAGAAGCTAGAAGCTAGAAGCGGGCATTCAGAGCAGGATCGGTGGATTTAGAGAAGCCGGAGATTTACCCAACACGCCCATAGACTACTAGTGCTAGCCTACAGGTGTACAGATCCATGCGGCGGATCCGGCAACTCCCTTTCGGCCCATGAGCGCGAGGCCCATGGGGAAGATAAGCCACCGGAGCCGCCGTCAGAAAATTTGTCGCTCCCCTGGTCGCCCTTTCCGCTGAGAGAGAAGGAGAAAGGAGAGAGAGGAGAGGAGGGACTGCTTGCTGTCTACTGCGCGCGCGTGTGATTCACTGAAGACAAACCACTCCCTCCCAGCACGGAGAACTTGCATGATGCGTCGAGCATCTCTAGGCTGGTTTTAGAAGAACGATAGACACAATATGAGAGACATACATGCAACCAAACGCATCGATTTCATCGGAAGGGGCCCTACCCGGGTGCTACAGGCTACCAAATACTACGTCTCGAGCGTCCGCACAAGACCGTGATAGAACGTGAGCGGTTTACGAACGAAGCAGCCAGTGCACCTACTGGCATGCATGCACATTCTTGTCACCAATGCAATACTACTATTCGCGGAAATGGTGCTATAACACCCACATAAATTGGCCGATGGGTCATTTAATTTTGTGGGTTTTCCTGGTGACCGATCGATCCACGCATGATTAACTCAATCAACTGGCTGGTGTGTGCATGCATGCATGGTGATTCCAGCGCAACACATAGAGTAAAACTATGGTTGTCACGTCAAGCTACGTGACAGCATATACGTGGGAGCCACAGCTAGGCCAGGCCGGGCCTCGAGATGTTTCGGATCGGCTCGACATCCGTGGCCTAGGGTTTATGACGAAGTAGACATTGCACTTACTAGCCTGAATGCACATCCATACCAAAATCACAATATAATTAGGACATTGCTATACAACGACCGTTCTAGGAATTACATTTTTTGGCGGATCGGATAGCCGTACAACCAAGCAAGCTTCAGTGCGTGAGTATATTGGACATACACTAATTGACTTTGATTTTGTCCCTAAAACAGAGCTAATTAACGGTGATTTAGTACCTAGACACAAACATACTTATGTCTCAGAATCTACTACGGAAAATATAATTCATAATGTTTTATAGGTTAAATCGTTTATCCGATTTAAAATCCGTATTCACTGTTAAACTAGTCGCATCGAAATCTTCGAAACTAGATCCCATGTTTATATGTTTTAATGATTTTTTCCGAACCCAACAGGTTATCCACATGTAACACGTGAGTTATCTAGGCTGCACTATATAAGTTATCCATCAGGTAATACATAAGTTATCCACACTATGAACGGTGTGTTTTTGAGTTTTTGAAAAACACAAATGTGAACCCAGGTTTAGGATCAGTTTTCACTGAGTCGACGATGACGAAGTCTCGCTGTTCTAATAACTAGGCTACCTTGTCCAAATCTAGTAAGTTTGAACTAAAATGAAAATAACCAAGACTTAAAAAATATAGTAGTCACAAAGAGAACTAAAGTTATCTAAAAATTATCCAAAGTTATCCACTAAATAAAAAGTTATCCATGACTTTATTCAATAGTTATCCAGCAGTAACATGAGAGTTATCCATACTTTAATATGTAAGTTATCCACCCAATAATATATAAGTTATCTACCGCTATAAAAGTTACACACGGATAAAATACAAAAGTTATTCTAATAACTCGGCTTCGTCGTCTGTCGTAGCGAGCGGTGTACGGGACACTCAATTACAAAAATCTATCGCGTCAAACATCAATCATACCTTTTTTAAAGGAATTAAATTTAACCTTAGTTTGCATATGATATAATAAATGGGCTCTTATGCTCCACCAACCATACTAAATTGTATTAAATAAATATAGGTAAATAGTCTGCTGCCCTGGTGGATGCCGCCCAGCGTGTGTGATGAGATACATGCAAAACAAGAATAAGCTAGACAGTTTGTTTAACCAAACTGTAATAAAGCTGACAGGCTACAATAAACATTTTGTAAAGCTGACAGGCTACGTGCAAAAAAATGGTCTCCTAGATATACGTGTACGTTATTTTCTTGTGTTAGCATGGTTGTGCACCAGAGCACGGGCAAAAAACTCTGCCAATCCGTTGTATCCTGATTACATATGTGTTGTATTGTTGCGTACCACTATAAATATCATCATATTTTCTTACTAGCTAGATGTACTCGTTAGCATGGATGTTTGGTAGATGGAAGTGGTTTGTATAAGTAGTCATAAACAAGCTAACGAGTATAAGCTAGCTTGTATAAGCCAATTTGTATATGCTAGCTAGTTGTACAACGGCCATAGCGGACCTGCTCGATCACGTGAACAAGCTAGTCATGGACACATGAAGAAACTAGCTAGGGAGGACCCAACTAGATTGGGAACAAAAATCTCTACACTCGTCGGTCCAGCCATGCAAAAATACTGCCGACACAGCATGACCTTCTATGCTTGACACAGCCCAGCGCTGCATGCAGACTGCTGACATAGCCCGGCAGTCCAAGCAACCTCTAATTATCTGTTAGCGCAGTACATGCGGTAAACAACAAAATGACAGCCAGACGTAGGTGCGGATCTCAACACACATCGTATGGTGCTGGCTGGAGGGGGCAGCTATCCCCCTTGGCAGCAAATCCACACTCATAAATATAACACGAAACCAGTAATTCAACAACTCGGTTTTATTGTCTGTCGCCGCTATCACAACATACAAATGACTAAGCCTCGAATGATGTAAGGGTACCGAGTCTTCATTGCCCGTTGATGCTAACACATCGACGTCAACAAAGTCTCGGTACCCTAACAACTAGGCTTGCGCATCCCAATTAAACTAACTTGTAGTTCACATTTAATTAACTAAACTAAAATACATGGACAACCTAGATTTTATGATAAAAAAACAAAAGTTATCCACGTGAGAAATATGAGAATGCCTCGATCTAATCTGTTTATATGACGGGTAACATATACGGATAACTTATATACTATGCCATGGATAACTCACGTGTTAGGGGTGGATAACTTTTTGGTCCGAATTTTTTTTATCGAAACATATCAATATGAGATCTTGTTTTGAAGATCTCGTCGCGATTAGCTTAACGGTGAAAACGGATCTTAAATCGAACAAACTGTTTGACCTACAAAACGTTTTGAATTTTCGATTTAGTCCTTAACTGACTCAGATTCGTATGTTCACACTTCACGTCTCGTACTTTCCTACAATTGATCCCACCTAATCAAACGGTAAGTGTTAGCCTGCCATGTTTTACAATCCACCGAACGGTCTGAAGATAAGATTTTCTCTATAATTAATAGACTATATGTTACATTGTTCCATGAAGTGTGCACCAAGTAAACACGTGTTCTTATAGCCACATAAATCTGTTGGAATTTGTCCATATCCACTACATCAAATTAGACAAACAAACACGTTCAAAAAATCTTATAACTAAGGACCGGTGTCGTGTACGTTTTATTTATTTATTTTCTTCTTAACTTACACCGTTATGAAACTCACGCACACCACCGTGTATATATACACGGCTGAAAGACTCCTTAACCTAGACCTACTCGTACATGAACTAGCCCTATACATACTCTGAAACAACACGAATACCAAACCTACCCAAATTGCACACACGCCTAGTACTAGTGCTACTTGGACACGGCAAGCAACTGCTAGCTAGCTAGCTCATGAATCCCACCCGACTAGAAGCTAGACTAGAAACTACCTAATTAGTCTCAGGCAAGATTATTGCTAACAAAATCTACCTGGATGTGGTTGATGGATCGTCGGTACTAACACAATATTGGATATGCCGCATGCGTGGTTGATGCATCCCAACTCTTTCCTCTCAAGATGTTTTGGATCGGATCGACACCTAGGGCCTAGGGTTTATGATGAAGCAGACGGTGCACTTACTGGCCGGCCCTACATCTACTTCCATGCCAGAACCTCAATATAATGGACTATATGTTACTGTTCCGTGAAATGTGCACCAACTAAGCACGTGCTCTTATAGCCACGTAAACCTACCCTGATGATGGCCGATATATATATATACATTGATTTATTCATGACTAATTCAATGACTAGTGGTTTTGGCTGGTGATCTATCCATGACTAAATCAATGAATACGTGGTTAGTGATTCCACAAAAACAGAGAGTAAAAGTGGGGTGACAACGCAGTGAGTGGGCGCAGCGCGACGAGGTCCAGCTGCCATGAGTAATACCCCGAGTTAAAGCCGTCCGATCAGGCCAGCCATGTATAAAACCCAGCAGCGTACCACGCTAATACCGCACCACCAGCCACTCCAGCGACGATCGGCATGACTACTCCCTCATACCCTTCCCGTCCCATGGCTTCCACCAGTACTGTTCTTCTCCTCCTATGCTGCATCTTCGCCTCTGCATGGACGACGAGCCAGCAGGATGAGGCATTGACGATGGACAGGTTCCACCGGTGGATGGAGCAGCACGGCAAGTCGTACGCCACCGTCGACGAGAAGCTGCGGCGGTTCGAGGTGTACCGGCGGAACGTGGAGCACATCGAGACCACGAACCGGGAGGGAAAGCTGAGCTACACCCTCGGCGAGAACCAGTTTACCGACCTCACCGACGAGGAGTTCCTGGCGAAGTACACAAGCCGGTACGTCGTGCCCCCGCCGGACATGACTAGCAACGAGGAAGAAGAGGCCGAGACGGTGATCACGACTCGTGCAGGTGATGTCCTGGAAGGGCACGGCGGTAATCTGTCCATGCTTCCTGAGAGCATCGACTGGAGAGCTGTGGGCGCAGTAACACCCGTCAAGGACCAAGGAGACTGCGGTAAGCATGACCATTTACCAAATTACCATACGTAATCTCGTTCATGTCTGGGCTGGCTGTCTCCTGCCATTGTTGGTTTTTCTTTTTTTGCGAAGACTGCCATTGTTGGCTTTGACTCCCGTGGCATGGAGCATCTGATTTTGAGACTGGCTTCTTTAACTCAGTTGGGCTACAGGCAGGTTAGCTAGTCAGTCAGGTTTGACTATGCTGCTGATAGACTATGAAACAATTTTTTTTAAAAGAACCACACTCTATGTCTGGCACAGACTAGATAAAAAGCATGTTATGAACCACACGAAAAGTGAACTAGTACTCCCTCCAGTTCATATTAGTGACATCAACTTTATAAATACTAAATCTAATCCAAATAGTTAACTAGATTTATACTAATCTAGATAAAATTGCAAGCATTAATATGAACCCGGAGGGAGTATATTAATCCGTCCGGAAAAAATGGCAGCGAGACCAACAATAAACTGACTATATCGCACAGTCCAAATCCCTGATAATAATAAGAGTAATATACCGTCTGGTTCTCAATTTGACTAAGAGAAACATCTGACTTTTTTTTTCATTGGACGTGGCAGGATCTTGTTGGGCTTTCGCTACGGTAGCAGCAGTAGAGAGCTTAAACCAGATCAAGAATGGGAATCTGGTGGACTTATCCGAGCAAGAACTCTTGGACTGCGGGCAGTACAATTGCATCTCGGGCACGGCCAGCGGGGCCATACTTTGGATATGGAAGAACGGCGGAATAACGACAGAGGCCGACTACCCTTACACGGGAAAAAAGGGCGTCTGCGACAAGACCAAGCTCAACCACCACACCGTTTCCGTGCTCACCACCAAATATGTGGTGTCGAACAACGAGCAAAAGCTCATGGAGGCGGTGGCCAAGCAGCCTGTCACCGTCGCTATAGAGGTTGCCGCTAGCTTCGCCAAGTACAAGAGTGGCGTGTATTTGGGCCCATGCGGATATGCGCACAACCACATCGTCACCATCGTCGGATACGGCAAAGATGCGTCCACTGGGAAGAAATACTGGATCGTGAAAAACTCCTTTGGGACATCATTTGGGATGGATGGCTACATCCTGTTTGAAAGGGGCGTCCCCGATCCACGAGGCCTATGCGGCATCGCCAGGTTTCCAGTTTATCCTTCGATGTGATGTATTTGGCCCGTAAGTAAGATCTCCTATGATGTTGTCGTGTCGCCGACCTAATATGGATGTATCTATTCATCTGCGTGTGTACTACCATATATATATACGCGACCAAAAATTGCTTATGGTGTACTTCCCAGTGAAATAAATAAAGAATGGTTTGCTCTTTCAAGATCATCTAGTTTCTTAGATCGCCTCGACCAAGTCTCGTGGGATGTCACGACGACAAGTTTGGGTGTGACGATATTACTGGGTTACACACACATGAACGCCATGGGATGGCATGGTCTGTAAGTTTGGGTGTAGTGGCCGCTTTCGGTTAAGCTTTCCTGGATCAACGCATCCATATAAATAAGGGCCTGACTAACGCGCAGCTAGCTGTGACTTAAACTAAATCTCAGCTATCTGACGTCACATGCTTGCACGACACCAGCTGTTATTGCTAGTTTATTTCTCCTCTGCCCCATACGTACGGAGAGCTGTAGGCCCGCACCTGGCCGGACGGCACCTATGCCAGCGGAAATGTTAAGACCCCGTTAGCTCGTATTGCTCGTACAATTTTTGTTATACTCCCTTTTCAATCTGCCCACAACGAAATGATATGTTCGTTTAAGTACGGAACTAGGACTTGTTTACTGCTATGCTCGTTACTATTTTCATTCATGCTCTCTACGTCTGTTTAAAATGCAGTTATTTTGATGGAGAAAAAATGTTTTAAAACTAAATATATTTAGGAACTTGCTAAAAATATTCATAGAGTTCAAAAATTGCCGGGTCCAAAATTTTACTCACAAGGTTAAGAAATTTGTTCGTATAGTTCAAAAAATTGGTTGCGAGGTTCAAAAAAACTCCGGGGTTTAAAAAATGTTAGCATGGTTCAAACAAATTGTCCGCGAGTTCTAGAAAAAAATGTTCACAAGATTTATAAAATGTTTGTATAGTTCATAATATTTATTTGCGAGGTTCATAAAGAGTTCATGAGATTTAAAAATATTCGTATAGTTCACACAATTTTTTCGTGAGGTTCAAAAAGTATATTCACGATCATTAGTAAATGTTTGTATAGTTCAAAATTTTGTTCACAAGGTTTAGTAGAATGTTCATGTGACACAAAAAAATGACATGGTACAAAATAATTGTTCACGTGTTAGGAGAAAATTCAGATATTGCACATCAAAAAGTATCCATATTTTTTAAAACTTAAAAGACAGAAAACAAAGGAGAACATGAACAAACAGAGAACACAAGAAAATAGGAAAAACAAATGAAATTGTAACAGAAAATGAAATAAAAAACGTAAAAGAAAACAAAAATATATTAAATGAAGAAACTGGAAAAGAAAAGAACAAATAGAAACAAAACAGACACACAAAACACAACAACAAAAAATAGAGCTAAACAAATAATCGCCTAGGTGGGTCGACTCACCCGGGGTTCGCTTCAGGCGTTAGTTGGTAACCGACGCATTAAGCTTCTAACAGGGTTCGCCGATTAACTTTGTGTTGTATTTTTTTTGGGCTCTTTTCATTTGAAAACACTCCCCGAGAAAAGACAGTTGTAAGTCTAGTTTTAACTCATAGTAAGAATGCGACCACAAAATAAGAAAATAACGTTTCAATACATAATAAGAAGGGATCGTGAAACAAGAAAATGACAGTTCAATCCTCAATTGCAACCTAGTAGCGGCCCCCGTTAAAAGCATGTTGCAACTCTAGTTGCAACTTATAGTAAGAAAGGACCGCAAAATAATACTTAGTTGCAACTCCAGCCACATCTCCCGTTAAAAGCTAGTTGCAACTCATAGTAACAAGGGACCGCGAAATAATATATGTCGATATGCAACTAGTAGTAAAGAAAGGGAACCATGAAAAGTCCAGATACAAAAAACTCAAAAAACATAAAGAAGGGATCACGAAAACAATCCTTAGTTGCAACCCCATTTGCAACTGCTCCCCGTGAAAAGCCAGTTGCATGTCAATATGCAACTAGTAGTAAAGAAAGGGAACCACAAAAAGTCCAGATGCAAAAACTCGAAAAACATAAAGAAGGGATCACAAAAACAATTCTCAGTTGCAACCCCACTTGCAACTGCTCCTAGAGAAAAGACAGTTGCATGTCGATATGCAACTTGTAGTAAACAAAGGGAACCACGAAAAGTGTAGATGTAAAAAACTTAAAAAACGTAAAGAAGGGACCATGAAAACAATTCTTAGTTGCAACCCCACTTGCAACTGCTCCCTGTGAAAAGCCAGTTGCATGTTGATATGCAACTCGTAGTAAAGAAAGGGGACCACGAAGACAATTCTCAGTTGCAACCCCACTTGCAACTGTTTCTCGAGAAAAGACAGTTTCATATCGTATGCAACTAGTTGTAAACAAAGGGAACCGGGAAAAGTCCAGATACAAAAAACTCAAAAAACGTAAAGAAGAGACCACGAAAACAATCCTCAGTTCCAACCGCTCCTCGAGAAAAGATAGTTGCATGTCGTTATGCAACTATTAGTAAACAAAGGAAACCACGAAAAATCCAGATGCAAAAAACGTGAAGAAGGTACCACAGTAAAAAATCCTCAATTGTAACCCCACTTTCAACTGCTCCCCGTGAAAAGCAAGTTGCATGTCAATATGCAACTCGTAGTAAAGAAAGGGGACCACGAAAAGTGTAGATGGAAAGAAATTCAAAAAAGGGAAATAAGAGACCATGAAAACAATCCTCAGTTGCAACCCCACTTGCAACTGCACCCCAAGAAAAGCCAGTTGCATCTTGATATGCAACTCGTAGTAAAGAGAGGGAACCATGAAAACTGCAGATGCAAAAACTCAAAAAAGGTAAATAAGGGACCAGGAAAAGTGCAGATGCAAAAACTCAAAAAAGGTAAATAAGGGAGCACGAAAACAATCCTCGGTTGCAACCCTACTTACAACTACCCCCCCCCCCCCCCCCGAGAAAACCAGTTGCATGTTGATATGCAACTTGTAGTAAAGAAAGGAGACCACGAAAAGTGCAGATGCAAAAACTCAAAAAAGCTAAAGAATAGACCACAAAAATAATCCTCAGTTGCAACACCACTTAAAAACTGCGCCCCCCTCAAGAAAAGCCAATTGCATGTCGATATGCAACTAGTAAAGAAAGGGGACCACGAAAAGTCCAGATGAAAAAACTTAAAAACGTAAAGAAGGGATCATGAAAACAATCCTTAGTTGCAACCCTAATTGCAACTGCTCTCCGAGAAGGGCCAGTTGCATGTCGATATACAACTGTAGCAAAGAAAGGGAACCAGGAAAAGTCCAAATGCAAAAAAACATAAAGAAGGGACCACCAAAACAATCCCCGGTTGTAACCACACTTTCAACTACTCTCCGTGAAAAGCCAGTTGCATGTCGATATGCAACTCGTAGTAAAGAAAGGGACCATGAAAAGTGCAGATGCAAAAAACTAAAAAAAGGTAAAGAAGGGGCCATGAAAACAATCATCAGTCGCAACCCCACTTGCAACTGCCCCCCCTCCCCCCCCCCCCCCCGAGAAAAGCCAATTGCATGTCGATATGCAACTTGTAATAAAGAAAGGGGACCACAAAAAGTGCAGATGCAAAAACTCATAAAAGGTAGAGAAGGGACCACGAAAACAATCCTTAGTTGCAAGCTCATTTGCAACTGCTCCTCCCCCCCCCCCCCCCCCCCCCGAGAAAATCGAGTTGCATATCGATATGCAACTAGTAGTAAAGAAAGGGGACCACGAAAATTCCAGATGCAAAAACTCAAAAAAGTTAAAGAAGGTACTAAAAAACAATCCTTAGTTGCAACCCCGCTTGTAACCCCTCCCCCCCACACCCACACACACCCACCCTAAGAAAAGCTAGTTGCATGTCGATATGCAACTCGTATTAAAGAAAGGAAATAAAAAAAGTCATGATGCAAAAACTTAAAAATGGTAAAGAAGGAACCATGAAAACAATCCTCGTTTGCAAGTCCGCGGAGAAAAGCCAGTTGCATGTCCATATGCAACTCATCGTAAAAGGAAATGGGATCACAAAACAATCCTCATTTGCAAGTTCGCAAGAAAGCCAGTTGCATGTCAACATGCAACTCATAGTAGACCACAAAACAAATCCTAATTTGCAAACATATTTGCAACACCATGATCCCCTTCTCCACCCGAGAAAATTCAGTTGCAAGTCCAGATGCAAAAACTCAAGGTAAAAAAGGGACCTCGAAAAATCCTCAGTTGCAACTGTCCACCGATAAAAGCTAGTTGAATGTCCATATGAAACTCGTCGTAAAAGGAAAAGAGATCACAAAACAATCCTCATTTGCAAGTCCGCGAGAAAGCGAATTGCAATTCGAGATTCAACTCATAGAAAGGAGTAGAGACCATGAAATAATCCTCATTTGCAAACTTATTTGCAAGTCATGGATGCAATTTATAACGAAGAAGGGACTACAAGAAAAGCTAGTTGTATGTATAGTTACAACTCCGTCCCCCTCTCCTAGAGAAGTCAGTTGCAAGTCCAGATGCAAAAACTCAAGGTAAAGATAGGACCATGAAAACAATACCCAGTTGCAACTGCCCCCAAGAAAATCCAACTGCATGTCGACATGCAACTCGTAGTAAAGAAAAGTCAGTTGCATGTCAAGTTGCAAACCACAAAAGCCGCCAAAAAGAATGATCCAACAAAAGTATCCACTACTCGACCTAGTAAAATGAAAAGGAAAACACGGGACAACGACCCAACAAAAGTAGCTACAAAAGCCCGGTACAAATGTTGGGACAACACAGGCCATGATTCAGCGGCGAGAGTCTCGTCCCGAGACCTCAAAAATCCAATGCATGTTAGCACCGATCTCAACATGCGGGAGCAAAATTAAGGAACCAAGAGATGACTATGCAATCCCAAAATATTATTTACAAAAAAATCAATTGCAACTCATAGATGAGCATCTACTCAAAATATAAAGGCAAACTTACATACATTTATGAACCACAATTTAAAAAATCAATGCCTATCTAAAAAATAATCATTTCACACCTAACAACATGATGAAAAAACAGGAGAAAAAACAAAATAAAAAAATGTGAGAACATCCATGCATACTAGTACCTCTCCGATCCAAATTATTATTCTCGGATTTGTCTAGATTCGGCTGTATCTAGTACGAATCTAGACAAATCTAGATACATTTGAATTTAGACAAATCTAAAAACTAAAATTTAGATCGGAGGTAATAAAAAATAGTCTTGCGAAAAATATTGAATAATAATAACAATTAAAAGTAGCAGGTGAGTGGTCAAAAAAAAAGTAACAACCCCATAGAATCCCGTACTGCTTAAAAGGGCCAAAACTAGGCAGGCCACGCTCGATCAGCCCATAACAAAAACAAAACAGCCGGATTGGCAAGCAAGCACGCGGGTGACGCGGCCGAGCAAACCAGAACCAACACGGGCCAAGCAGAAAAAACAATCAAGCACAGATCTTGGCGCACAAGTATGATCGGACGATGGTTGAGTTGACTGCGCTGTAAGCTATTTCTCAGCTAGCTGAGAATTAGCAAATCCCTATAAATAAAGGATAAAGGAAGAACAAAAAGAGTCGCATAAGTGCACGGCACAAAATCATCATGTTCGTCTATTCATGACAACCATCGCGTTCTCTCTCTCTCTATACTCGCACAAGTAGTAGCGGTGCTAGGGCGGATAGCCGCGATGGTGATGCCATAAGGCGGCCACAGCCTAAATAAAAACAATTGTCGGCCCTAGCCCGATCATGGATATGTTGTATGCATGGTTGAAGAATGCCAACTCTATCCTCTCGAGATGTTTTGGATCCGCTCGATATCCGGGGCCTAGGGTTTATGACGAAGCGGTCGGTGCACACTGGCCTGAATGCGCATCCATGCCAAAACCACAATATAATAGACTATGTTGCACCGTTCCATGAAATGTGCACCAAATAAACACGTGCCAGTTAGACCTACAGTGATGTCTGATGGATCATATATGGTGGTGGTTGTGGCTGGTGATCGGTCTGTTGAAGTGTATAAGTGGATTGCACTAGCCCTTTCCATCAGTTCGGACTTTTGGTTCCGAACTGATGGAAAAGGGCTAGTGCAATCCACTTATACACTTCAACACTCCCTCTCATGTGTGATAGGGAGAAGCCAGCACGTGCAACTGGAAGAGACCGACGGCGCGCGAAACTCACGTATGACTCAAGAGGTCTATACGTGGACATAGAGGGGTCAACAGCAATTTTAGGATAAATTGCGAAAGCCAGGACTCGAACTCGAGATCTTAGGCTCTGATACCATGTCAAGCTTCATGCACTAGCCAACGCAACCAAAAGTCCGAACTTATGGAAAGGTCTAGTGCAATCCACTTATACACTTCAACACCCCCTCTCACGTGTGACGGGGAGAAGTCAGCACGTGCAACCGGAAGAGAGCGACGGCGCGCGAAACTCACGTATGACTCAAGAGGCCTATACGTGGACACAAAGAGGTCTACAACAATTTTAGGATAAATTGCGAAAGCCAGGACTCGAACTCGAGACCTTAGGCTCTGATACCATGTCAAGCTTCATGCACTAGCCAACGCAACCAAAAGTCCGAACTGATGGAAATGGCTAGTGCAATCCACTTATACACTTCAACACGGTCCATGATTACAATTGGATCGTATGTACGTATGTGATAATTCCAAAAAAACACAGAGTAAAACGTCGGGGCTGTCGGCATAGCCATCGTCCTGACCAGCCCCTCCAAGCAGCCGCCGGCGTAGAATTGCCCTCGGCGTATCCTATGCTACGTCGACGGCTGCCCTCGGCGTAGCTATTTTTTTCTTTTACCTCATTAAACTTTGAAAAATCATAACTAAATCATTCTAATTCGAAAAAATACAAATAATATATCAAAATTTGCAGAAAATTAAGATCTATCTATCTACACTCAGAAGTCAGATATTACACATTTGTAAATAAAAATTAAGTGAAACATAAAACATTATATATAGTTTAAACCGGGCATAAAAATTCAAAAACGATCGAAACAATTCGAAACCTTCGCGTGTCTTTATGGTGTCATATTATGAAAATATCAAACTTGGTATATTGATTATGTCTCAAAAAAACCTTCACAAAATGGCCTATCCCATTCAAGGTTTCTTGGCTTTCGGGTTAAATGACCAATGTTATGGTTAAAATCAAGGCATAGTTTGTGATAATGTGCCCATATTGTGCATACATGTACATCATGGGATGGCGAACAAAGTTGCAGGACGAAGCTTTCCTTTTTGTCGCACCAAAAAGCTATTTTTCATTTTCCAAACACAAAAAACTAACGGTTTTGTGAAGCAACCACCAAATGGCTAATTCAAAATTCTACCACCATATTTTACAAAAATACTAGACAAATTCTTGTTGAATCGGGGGATCCAAAACCTTTCCGTCCATCCATGGTGAAAAAGACAAATTCCTGCTGAGTCGGTAGGAAGTGGGTCAGATATGAACTACATGTACATAATCCGATGCTCATGATTTTTAAAAAAAAATCATTTTTAGGTTCACAATATGCTATTTTATCAAAGATTTAATGCAAGTTTAGCGAGGCTCGGCCCCGAGCTAAGAATCTTCATGCCCGTCGTTCGACAAAGTTTGACGATAGTTTAAAACAGGCATAAAAAATTCAAAAGCGATCGAAACAATGCGAAACCTTCGCGTGGTGTCATATTATGTGACATAGGTACAAGTAAAAATATCAAACCTGGTATATTTATTATGTCTGAAAAAAACCTCCACAAAATGACCTATCTCATTTGAGGTTTCTTGGCTTTCGGGTCAAATGACCAATGTTATGGCTAGAATCGAGACATAGTTTGTAATAATGTGTCTATATTGTGCATACATGTGCATCATGAGATGGCGAACAATGTTGCAGGAGGAAGTTTTCCTTTTCGTCGCACCAAAAATCCATTTTTCATTATCCGAGTACAAAAAATGGACGGTTTTGTGAAGCAACCACTAAATGGCTAATTCAAAATGCTACCACCATATTTTAAAAAAATACTAGACCACCTTATATGGATAATTTTCCAACAGGGGGATCCGAAACCTTTTCATCCACCACTGGTGAAAAAGTTAAATTCATGCCGAATCGGTAGGAAGTGGGTCAGATATGAACTACAGGTACATGATTCGGTGCTCATGTTTTTTTACAAAAATTCTTTTTAGGTTCACAATATGTTATTTTATCAAAGATCGAATGCAAGTTTAGCGAGGCTCGGCCCCGAGCTAAGAATCTTTATGCCCGTCGCTCGACAAAGTTTGACGACAGTTTAAAACAAGCATAAAAAGTTCAAAAACGATTGAAACAATGCGAAACCTTCGTGTGATGTCATATTATGTGACATAGTTACAAGAAAAAATATCAAATCTGGTATATTGATTATGTCTGAAAAAACCTTCATAAAATGACTTATCTCATTCAAGGTTTCTTGGCTTTCAGGTCAAATGACCAATGTTATGGCTAGAATCGAGGCATAGTTTATGATAATGTGCCCATATTATGCATACATGTGCATCATGGGATGAGAAACAATGTTGCAGGAGGAAGTTTTCCTTTTTGTCGAACCAAAATGCCATTTTTTATTTTTTGAACACAAAAAACGGACGGTTTTGTGAAGCAACCACCAAATTGCTAATTCAAAATGCTACCACCATATTTAAAAAAATACTATACCACCTTATATGGACAATATCCCAATAGGGGGATCCGAAACCTTTTCTGTCCACCCCTGGTGAAAAAGTTAAATTCCTGCTGAATTGGCAGGAAGTGGGTCAGATATGAACTACAAGTACATGATCCGATGCTCATGTTTTTTTAAAAAATCATTTTTAGGTTTAAAATATGCTATTTTATATAAGATCCAATGCAAGTTTAGCGAGGCTCGGCCCCGAGATAAGAATCTTCATGCCCGTCGCTCGACAAAGTTTGACGATAGTTTAAAACGGGCAAAAAATTCAAAAACTATCGAAACAATGAGAAACATTCGCGTGGTGTCATATTATGTGACATAGTTATAAGGAAAAATATCAAACCTGGTACATTGATTATGTCTGAAAAAACCTTCATAAAATGACCTATCTCATTCGAGGTTTCTTGGCTTTCGGGTCAAATAACTAGTGTTATGGCTAGAATCGAGGCATAGTTTATGATAACGTGCCCATATTGTGCATACATGTGCATCATGAGATGGTGAATAATGTTGCAGGAGGAAGTTTTTCTTTTCGTCGCACCAAAAAGCCATTTTTTATTTCCTGAGCACAAAAAACGGATGGTTTTGTGAAGCAACCACCAAATGGCTAATTCAAAATGCTACCACCATATTTTAGAAAAATAGACCACATTATATGGACAATGTTTCAACAGGGGGATCCGAAACCTTTCCGTCCACCCCTGGTGAAAAAGTTAAATGCCTGCAGAATCGGTAGGAAGTGGGTCAGATATGAACTACATGTACATGATCCGATTCTCATGTTTTTTTATAAAAATCATTTTTAGGTTCATAATATGCTATTTTATCAAAGATACAAATCAAGTTTAGCGAGGCTCGGCCCCGAGCTAAGAATCTTTATGCCCGTCGTTGGACAAATTTTAACGATAGTTTAAAACGGGCAAACAAATTTAAAAACGATCGAAACAATGAGAAACCTTCGCGTGGTGTCATATGATGTGACATAGTTATAAGGAAAAATATCAAACCTGGTATATTGATTATGTCTGAAAAAACCTTCACAAAATGAGCTATCTCATTCGAGGTTTCTTGGCTTTCAGGTCAAATGACCAATGTTATGGCCAGAATCGAGGCATAGTTTCTGATAATGTGTCCATATTATGCATACATGTGCATCATGGGATGACGAACAATGTTGCAGGAGAAAGTTTTCCTTTTCGTCGCACCAAAAAGCCATTTTGTATTTTCCGAGCATAAAAAACGGACGGTTTTGTGAAGCAACCACCAAATGACTAATTTATAATGCTACCATAATATTTTACAAAAATACTATACCACATTATATGGACAATGTCCCAACAGGGGGATCCGAAATCTTTCCGTCCACCCCTGGTGAAAAGATAAATTTGTGCCGAATCGGAGGAAGTGGGTCAGATATGAACTACAGGTACATGATCCGATGCTCTTTTTTTTTAAAAAAAATCATTTTTAGGTTCACAATATGCTATTTAATCAAAGATCCAATGCAAATTTTCCTTTTCGTCGCACCAAAAAACCATTTTTCATTTTTTAGCGCAAAAAGGAAGATTTTCTGAAGCAACCACCAAATAACTAATTCAAAAAGGGGGGTTTGTGATTAGTTGATATGGATATCATATTTAGAATCCTTTCATTTTTTTCATCAATTTAGACATATTATTTATCTAATTCTGATTTACAGATTTAAAGATATTAATTAGAAAAATACAAAAAAGTAAAATTATTATATTTTTATTTGAATTTTTACTTATTCATTGTTGTTTACTTAAATAAGTGTTTGTAGTTTCAAAAAATAAAAACATGTGACAGAATGATATAAGAGTTAATAGGATTGGTATCACAGTATTAACAACTAGGTAAAAATTGCTTCGCGGAAATTGATTCGGAAAGAACTGAGAAGTTAAGCGTGCTGGAGCTGGAGTAGTGCTAGGATGGGTAACTGAGCGGGAAGTTTGTTAAAGACTACAATTTGATCAAAGATTAAATGTGATTAGTGTTAAAAATGTTTCAGGTGAGAGATTAAAGATTCAAACAATTCAAAGATTTAAAAAAGTTGATAAAAAATTCAAAAAAAAATTCAATAAAATTTGAACAACCGGCCGTTATTATGCCGACGGGGCTATGCCGAGGGAAGGCCATCGGCGCGGCTAGAGCTATGCCGACGGGCAAAAATGCCTCCGCCGAGGGAGAGCTTTGCCGAGGAGGCTACGCCAATGGCAGCCGTCGGCGTAGCGTACGCCGAAGGCATTTTGGTCTACGCCGACGGCTTTTTGCCCTCGGCGTAGCATGCCGTTCCTGTAGTGAAAAAAGGGTGACCGCAACTAGCTATGTGATGAGCCTAAGTGCGTGGGCACGGCGCGCCGAGGCCAGGATCGGAAGCGACATCCACCTACCACGAGTAATACCCCGAGTTAAAGCCGCCCACGTCCCTTGATCACGCTGGCCATGTATAAAACCCAGCATCTTACCGTGCTAATACCGCACCACCAGCCACTCCGGCGACGATCGGCATGGCTCCCTCCTACCTTTCCCGTCCCATGGCTTCCACCACTATTGTTCTTCTCCTACTATGCTGCATCGTCGCCTCTGCATGGGCGACGAGCCAGCAGGATGATCCGCCGATGATGGACAGGTCCCACCTGTGGATGGAGCAACACGTCAAGTCATACCCGACCATCGACGAGAAGTTGCACGGTTTGAGGTGTACCGGCGGAATGTGGAGCACATCGAGGCCACGAACACCCTCGGAGAGAACCAGTTTTGGATCGGCTCGACACCTAGGGCCTAGGGTTTATGACAGAGCAGACGGTGCACTTACTAGCCCTGCATCTACTTCCATGCCAGAACAACAATATAATGACCAATATGTTAAAGGAGCCCCAAGTAAATACGTGCCCTTATAGCCACGTGATGGCTGGTAGATCATATATGGTGGTTGCGGCTGGTGATCTATCCATGATTAGATCAATCAATACGTGTGTGCTGATTCAAAAAAACAGAGAGTAGTCATACTACAAGTAAAACTAAGGGTTCAATTCAGCAAAATTCTTATGTGGCAGTGAGTTAATAAAGAAAAAAAAGATAAATAATATATTTTGTTACTGTTATCACACATATCAAAGCAAAATGAGTCTATCACCTAATAAATAATACTTTGCATGATATCACTTGTATATTACTCTTCGTCACTATGAAGGTAGTAACATGAACGCATTTTTTCTACCATGGTGTGGGTTTTCATGGCTTATCCAACGACCATGGTTGTTCTAAGATTCGTGCTAGACCATTTTGCACTATCAACCTGGACATTGTACACTTTAAGAGTAGGAGCGAACATGTACATGTCCACTTTGTTCCATCCTCAGATGACTCATCTCTTTTGTCCCGATGCCAAGGCCGCCCCGCCCCGCCCCCAAAAAAGCTATCGCCGAACGCCACGCAGACGCAACCGACGCCTCCCCATCCTTAATCCTCCGCCTCATCCCGGCCGCCAACACCGGCGACGCATCGCCGCCACCTCCACGGGCTGAAGCACATGCTCATCACCCCGTCCGGGATCCATTCATGGCCAATAATCCCCGTCCTAGATCCCGGCAAGTAAGCCATGATTTCACGGTGAGGCAGATGGAGGCCGGGCGGCGGGATCGAGGCCGCATGCCAGCGTGCGCTACCGGCTAGTCCTATTTGATCTGAGTTTTAGAGATCTTTCTCCTGAAACCACCCATCGGCCTTTTTTTCTTCTCTAATTATTTCTTTCATTTTGTTGTTTCCAATTTCTTCTTCCATATGCGAAACAGTTTCGTGCACGATCTATGAGATCCTATCTCCTGTATTTGTTTTCTATGTTGATTCGTTCAGATTTGGCACAAAAATTTCTCCACCATGTGTTTTTGGATCCTTTATGCATATATATTTGATATAACACATTTGTCAAGAAATATTGCAGATTTTTTTTCACGTTTACGAAAGCAATCTCTACTATATAATTTTTCTTGAGGTGGTTTTTGCACCAGATTTTCGTCCAACTTTTTTCTGGACAAGTTTACCCCTGCTATTTCAAAATAATTACCCTCCCTGCCACCGCTAAGTCAAAGCAATGGTTACCCCATCCCCTTCAACTAGCCACGACTTGGATCTTCTCGCGCCGCCCAAGTTACTGTTGATCTCTGGTCCGACAAATTTCGGACGCATCCATGACGAATTGATGTAAACAACTGCTAGGAGTAGCGGCGCCTACAGGACGCACGGCGGCGACATGAGGTCTAGGGTGCACCTGTTTTTGGCATGCTTGGTGTGGTTTTCTGCTACCCCTGATGCTTAGTTGCGTACGTGTCTTGGGCTGCTAATTGCTAGCTGCGTGTGTACTTTGTTTTGTGTGAGTATGTAATACACAACTGCTGAAATTTTTGCTAATTGCGATGACTACTTCTTGCTAGCGAGAACAAGACTTTTTTCAGGTATGAGATTGTCCTCTTTGCGATTAAGATGATGAGTCAATCTCCCATCTTCTGCCACATTGGCCTTTCTTAATGGAGTTTTGGTTTAGGGTGTTACGAGAGTATCAAGACAAATGCACTGCATAGACGGCCACATATAATCTCAATGCTTCTCTTATTCAATTGGCCATTTGGTTGATCTGACCGACACGTAATGACTGTATCCTTGAAAACTGCACATATAGATTTTATTTCTATTGTTAATTTTGTGCGAGGCGGATTGGTAATAGACTTACTGGGGCCAAAGAGTGAAGGAGATTGCTTCAAATATTATCCTGGTGGTGCACATACAACACTGCCAGCTACTGTCTAACTTAATTTATCTTTTTTTGGCTATTCACTTTCATAATTGTGTGTCGATAATTGACTATGAGCTGACCATCATCAACAATGATGGCGCCACTCCTTGGAGATGGGAAGCAGGGAAGTGAGCTCGGGCTGCCGGCTTGGAGAGGCGGCAAACGGGCATGGTGTGCTGGCAGTGCAAGGAGAGGCCCATGCCGCGGTGCTTGGCGTGTTGGTTGCAGGAGCGAGATGCGAAGGAAATGAGAGGCTAGCAGTGCATGGTGCGATCGAAGGAAAAAAGCTAAGATGCCAGCACACGTCGGGGAAGGGTTAGGAGTGTTCGGTTCCTGGCGAGCCATGCTAGGCCGGCTATTGGGCCTGGTTCAGCTACTTTTTTCATTAAAACATTTTCATGTTTTACAATTTTATATGTTTTCAAAAACAGCAAAACAAAATGAACTCTCCAAAACCTTTATCTCGCCTCCTATCTTGCTCGCATAAGGGCTGGGGCGATGCGCAGTCCTACTCTCGAGCGACGGATATCCGAGGCGACCTTGGAATGTGAGGATAAGGGGGAGAGGGTGAGGCCTCCTAAGAACCGAGCCAAATCGGAGATGGTGAGCAAGAAAAGTAAAGGTAGTTATCATAGTGAACTTATTCCGTCCCATTGGCATGAGATATGAGGAACAATACCTTTTTGTTCATATTTTTTTAGTGTAAATAAGTTGTATTCTATAGATCTAGGTACTCATACCATCGTGATAAACCCTTACAAGACATTGACCTTGATGACAAAATCAACAATAAAATTATGTGCAACACAAAAAATTATGAAACCGTAGCAACGCACGGGCATTTAGCTAGTCTGCAATAATTTACACACAGGTAGGTTCGTCCTCCTTTAATTTCGTTCCGATTTTTCATGGACGGTTTTGCCCCTGATAAAACGGGTTATTTACATGGTCTGCCACCCCCAAGTGATACCTGTCCGATGAAAAAAAAACTCTCCTCCACCTCCATCATGAACGGTCCGCCTACCTCCCGGGCAGGAGCTCTGCTCTGCCTCCTTCCCTATCCCAACGCCCTGCTCCGCCTCCCTCCCAAGCGGGAGCTCGAGCTCCACGGCACAACTCCTATTTTCGGCCGAAGCGCCCGATTACCCATCCTGACCGTTCTAATTTTGTTCCGTCTCTTCTTCACCTCCGGACCAAAGCACCCGATTCCCCATCCTTCCCATGAAGAGCTGCTCACCGGCGACCTCCCGGTGCCTCCTCTTGCTTCTCCGGGCCAAATCTCCGATTACCAATACTGCGTGTGCAGCGCCGCTCTAACGCGACCTTCGGTGCCTCCTATCAGGTGGACTTGCCTCGCAGACGGCGGCGCGAGCGCGAAAGGCACATGCCGGCAGAGGTGGCGAGGAGGAGGAGCTCGAGGAGGCGCCGGTCGGGTATTCTGGATGCCATGGACGAGGGGCTCGGGAGGCCCTATGGAGTGGCCGGTGACAGCGAACTTCCTCGCTCGATGCGGAGGTGCTACTGGGTGGTTGGCAGGGTCGAGACGCAGGTCGGACGGGCGGGGCGCGCAGTTGGTCGCAGAAGCCGAACTTGGATCCGCGACGGCCACCTGGGCGCTCGCGAATTGAGAGGAGAGAGGTGTCGCGGTCGAGCTAAAGCCTACTGCCAGCGCCTCTACTCTCTGTTGTAGGACGGCGCCCCGCTCGAGACAAAGACGACCTTCAGGCTTCAGCTCGTGCTCAACTCCCTGCGCAGCCGGCGAAATTGACGCGTCACCGTCCGAATCGACGGTGTCGCCGCCACTTGACTCGACCGCGTCTCCGAGCGCTGCCACAGGCTCTCTACAGCCAGAATCGCGCGCGCCACCCCCTCGAGGTCATTTCGTTCCCCTCAGCCACGAACGGGAGCGAGAGGTGCTCCTCTCACACGAACTAGCTGAGGCTGAGTTTGACTACGATGTCAATAACGTGGCGACCTCGGCCCCAGCGCGGCTTCTAGCGCGGTGACGACCCACAGCCCTAGCGCTGCTTCCTCTTCAACATCAGCGACGGAGGTCGGCGTTGCCTGCACGTCATCCCCTTGCAAGCGCTGGCGGGACGGAGCGGCGGGACTGAACCCCGCGGCAGAGGCGTTGGTAGCGCGCCCTCCATGGGCGTAGGGCTCATGGCCACATCGAGGCCACCGGCGCAGCCCCTAACATGGCCCACCATGGACCTGGGCGTAGGGCTCGGCGGCTCTAGCTGCACTTGCGCAGCTTTGATCAGCTAGCAGATTTGGGGAAAATCATGGAACTGAATCATACGGAAGAGACATTAATCCTTATCCATTCGGGCAAGTTGCATTTTAGAACTTATGTTATCAAATATTCGTATGTAAGCCATTACTTTTATGAGACGTGGATGCTTACATATATCCTACTATAAAATTTCTGGCTTTGGCCTTCTCGCTTTATTTGGATAGGCTTATTTCTGATTGAAATTGCTAAATGGTAGGTATACCAAGAGATAACGGGAGAGACATCACAATTTTAATTTGCAATGCTAAATTTCCTACAAAGGTTGCAACATTGTAGTTGTTATTATCCAATATTTTTTGATCTTGGGTGTAGTAGAGTAGAAAAGGCTAAAAAAATATAGAAAAGATGGATAAATGGGCCAAGTTTCCATTGTCAAATAGAGTATTTATTGTTTTTGGTGTACTAAAATACAAAATAATAAGGATATTGGAGAAATGTATCTAACTAATTCACAATTTAACAATATACAACAATGTCGTACTTTTAATTAAAGTATTTCGTTCTTTCTATTACACTCATTTTATGTGCCGTAGCGAAGCACGGGCATTTAGCTAGTGTATAAGTAATATGGACAGATTTCGTCCTAAATTTCTGTTACATAAAAAGAATGAGGACCGGGTGAAAGGGGAGGGACTTGTTGACATGAAAGGAATATAGGCCAGGGTGTTTTCTACAATTTGCAAAAGGATCTGCATGAGGGATGAACGCAAGCCCGGGACACCCTCGTATAGAGTTGGTTTTTATTAGTAGCATAGACTAATAATTTATACATGTTACTCTTCACTGTGACCGGACTAAGGTCGCTACACTAGGTGACAACGCAGTGCGTGGGCGCACGCGACGAGACCGGGTATAGCAACATCCAGCTGCCACGAGTAATACCCCGAGTTAAAACCGTCCACCTCGACCGATCAGGCCAGCCATGTATAAAACCTGGCAGCGTACCACGCTAATACCGCACCACCAGCCACTCCGGCGACGATCGGCATGACTCCCTCATACCCTTCCCGTCCCATGGCTTCCACCAGTACTGTTCTTCTCCTCCTATGCTGCATCTTCGCCTCTGCATGGACGACGAGCCAGCAGGACGAGGCACTGACGATGGACAGGTTCCACCGGTGGATGGAGCAGCACGGCAAGTCATACGCCACCGTCGACGAGAAGCTGCGGCGGTTCGAGGTGTACCGGCGGAACGTGGAGCACATCGAGGCCACGAACCGGGAGGGAAAGCTGAGCTACACCCTCGGTGAGAACCAGTTTACCGACCTCACCGACGAGGAGTTCCTGGCGAAGCACACAAGCCGGTACGTCGTGCTCCCGCCGGACATGACTAGCAGCAACGAGCTGGAAGACTATGACGAGACGGTGATCACGACTCGTGCCGGTGATGTCGTGGAAGGGCACGGTGGTAACCTGTCCACAGTTCCTGAGAGCGTGGACTGGAGAGCCGTGGGCGCAGTTACACCCGTCAAGGACCAAGGAGAATGCGGTAAGCATGACCATTTACCATACATAATCGTCTCGTTCATGTCTGTCTGCCTTTGTTAACTGACCTGGGCTACGTGCAGGTTAACTAGTCAATCAGGTTTGACTATGCTGCTGATAGACTTTTAAGCAGATTTTTTAAAGAAAGAACCACTCTATGTCTGGAACCACACAAAAAGTGAACTAGTAGTATATGTTAATCCGTGCGGAAAAAAATGGCATCAACCAACAATAAACTGACTATGGGCACAGCTAACCGACGGCATGGATCTGCAGCATGCATGGTCCATTTCAGCCAGGAAATAATACTATCTGTTTTTCTCTTGCTTTTGAAAAAATTATGCATGGTAACTAAAACTAGTATTTCCTAGAATCCATGATAATAATATAGCGTCTGGTTCTCAATTTGACCAAGGGAAACATCTGACGTTTTTTGCGTTATTGGACGTGGCAGGATCTTGTTGGGCTTTCGCTGCAGTAGCAGTAGTAGAGAGCTTAAACCAGATCAAGAATGGGAAGCTGGTGGACTTATCCGAGCAAGAACTCGTGGACTGCGGGCAGTACGATTGCATCGGGGGCACATCCCGTGGGGCCATATTTTGGATATGGAAGAACGGCGGAATAACGACGGAGGCCGACTACCCTTACATGGGGAAAAAGGGCGTCTGCGACAAGACCAAGCTCGGCCACCACACCGTCTCCGTGCTCTCCACCGGATATGTGGCGATGAACAATGAGCAAAAGCTCATGGAGGCGGTGGCCAAGCAGCCTGTCACCGCCGTTATCGAGGTCGCCGTTAGCTTCGCCAAGTACAAGAGTGGTGTGTATTCTGGTCCATGCGGATATGCATACAACCACATCGTCACCATCGTCGGGTATGGCAAAGATGCGTCCACTGGGAAGAAATACTGGATCGTGAAAAACTCCCATGGGACATCATTTGGGATGGGTGGGTACATCCTGTTTGAAAGGGGCGTCGCCGACTCACGTGGTCTGTGCGGCATCGCCAGCTCGCCAGTTTATCCTACCATGTGATGCATTTGGCACTGCAAGCAAGATCTCTGATACTCTCATGCTATAGTTTCGCCGACCTGATATCGGTGTATCTATTCATAGTGTATGTACCATATATATCCACACCCATGAATTGCTTACTATTATGTACTTCATAGTGAAATAAATAAAGAAAGCTTTGCTCTTTCAAGATCATCTAGTTTTTCCTTTAGTAAATATATATGTACATTTGCTTTGGACAAGAGACGAATGCACAAGCTCCTCATTTCAACATCATCATGCTTAATGATAATGAAATACCCTAAAATTTTATACTCCCTCCAGCTATAGGATGGAGGGAGTACATCATCAACACAACATACTTCCACTGTGTCTAAAAATTTCAACTCATATCCGACTCTCAACTCATATCACTCTAAATTTTTTTGAGAAACCTCTAAATTTTGATCTGATCGTGTTCATAATCAGATATTTTCTTCATAATTATGCTGTGAGAATAATTTGAATGTGAATTTTGGACATATTAGAATTGTATTGTTGTCTTCGACCTGACCTTTTTTCCTTATAATTTTACGGGACCCTCTAGATATATTTTTCTCGGTGACTTACTGCACCGGTACTTCTAGTGTGCCATACATGTCCAAGCGACCTCTTCTCGCTCAATGACAAGCATCGGCGCTGCCCGAGACAGTTGGTGGATATGCTGTGCTGGATGCCTAGTTGCCTACTCGATCCTCTCCCTTGATATTTTGATCCAACTCGACATCATGAAGGTCCCACGAATTATGATGAAGCAGACAGTGCATCCAATGGCCTTGATGCACATCCATGTCAACAATATTTGCTAAATAAATGCATCTCAACAATAAAATTACACACTATGCTGCAGATCAGAACAAACTAAGATTGAACACCTTGCAAAAAAAAAACTAAGATTGAACATGTGTTATAATAGCCACGTAAAGCTATCTTGATTACGGATAGTTCACCGTGGTTGTGGCCGTTGATTGATCCATGATTATTAACTCAATCAATTGGGCCTCGTTTGTTCCATGAGCTATTTGACTCAGGCAAAATCCTTGTCTGTTTCGCCTCGTTTCCTTATCTTGCTCTCCGGTCTGTTTACATGAAACTCATTTCCGGTTTGGCCACTAGCCAGCTCTCGATCTCCTCCTTGAGCTTGGACTGGAACGTGAACTGCCCCTTCCTGAGCACGACACACATCCTCTCAAGAACAAGCGCGTTGCGGAAAAGCAGCCATGCCAGCGTCCTATGATACACGTCATATTCGTAGTTAACTATGTTGATCTCCTTCACTCGACGCCGCAAGCAGTGCATGGAGAAGCTCGACTCATCATCAGGAACTCGGAGGAGATTATCAAGAACTAGTGACCGCTCATACTCTTTCTCATCGCCATCCTCATCAAGCTCATCCAACTGTGGGGACATGGTCGGAGTTTGCGGATCTAGCTCCATGTACAGGGAGAGAACCTCGAGGTTTGGCGTGTGCTCCATTATTCTCCGTATCATGTCGACGGTCTCTCTGCTTTGAACGGGTCCTTGTAGCTCAAGCCGCTTTAGACCGAAAAATGATGGGAATGACGTGAAGAATCCACCGTCAAATAGGCCTAGGTGGTGCAGATGCAGGTGCTTCGAGTCGCAGAGTTTCTCCATAAACCTTCTGAAACCGAGGAACTCCGACTCCTCGTGTCCCACTCTGCAGAAACAGATGGTGCACGAAGCGAGTCCCGGTGAGACTCCCAGGGACATGAGCGATTCCTTGGGTACCAAGCCATTGTATTCCAGGGATCTCAGCTCCGACGCATCGATGATGACTTTCGTCATGTTGTGGCAGCACCGGAGGGCAAACCTGCGTAGCCGCTTGTCGAGGATGGTGATTCTTTTGAGACGCTTGTTGGCTTCCAGCGTCAGGTCAACGAGGCGCGGGCAGCTACTGATGAGTCTTTGGGTGGTTTCCTCCGAATCATCGCCGAGGATACTGGTAAGACGCAATGTCTCGAGGAGCGGCAGCACAATAGTCTCGGGTAGATTGAGTTTGCAATGGCCGAGGGACAATGTCCGTATGGCGGTGTGGGAGAAGAGCGTCATGGGGAGGACATACCCCCACTTCTTATTCTCGTTCTTCTCATCGTCGTCGTCAGAACAGATCGGGCCAATGAAGAAGCGCAGGTCAAGGTGGAGCTCCTTCTTGTCGCTTTGGCACAACACCTCGAAGAGCCACTGGTCGACGGCGACCTTGTCCCAATTGTCATAGCTGTCGAAGGCGAAGTGGAAGCTGCGCAAGGGCACGGGGTGCCAACTGCGGTCACTGCTAGCACACCGGATGCGGCGGCGGAGGAGCGCGGAGCTGATGCAGTCGAGGAGCACGCCGCTGCAGCTCCTCTTATCCGCAGATTCCCAGTGGTCGGTGAACCAGTCCTCTTCCCTCTCGCCTTCTGCCTCCTCGAATTTGATGGTGTGCACGCTGCGGAAAATGTCACGCCACCGGCGGCCAAGAATAGCTGTACAACCAGCCTCCTTGGTGGGGAGGAAGGAGAGGACGTGGCCCAGCAAGTCGTCGGTGAGACCACTGATGCGATCTCGACGCCTGGCTGACGACGCTGACTTCTTGTGTGGTGGTGATGCCATGCCGTCTGAGTCTGACTGGTGCTTTTAAAAACTTCCGATCCGGCAGGCAAATTATTATATATATCTCAGGATAATAACTGACTAATCAGGGGTCGGCCAAATAAGGCGACGAGTAGCAAATATATCAGAGAAGGATTTCCGGGCTAGTGGCCAGGGGTCGCTCGCGCATATAGGCAATCCGAGTGAACAACAAATCCCAAACAAAGATCGATACAGAATCGGGCGGTGCATCTGCCGACTCGAACATCAAATTAAAGGCGGCGGCCTATATATAGGCAGCAAAATAAAAGGTTACGCACGTACCCATCGTGATCGTCGAAGAAAAAGATGAAGAGGCATAGGCACGCGGACCGGCTGAGCGCTCTCCCGGACAAGGCGCTGGAGTGCATCCTCTCCAGCCTCGCGTCCGACGAGGCCACGCGCACCAGCGTCCTCTCCCGCCGGTGGCGCCGCGTCTGCGCAGCCGTCCCCGTCGTCGACCTCGCCGACCCCAAGGAAGGCAACCGGGATACATCCTCAGAGAAGCTCCTCCCGGTCTGCTTCAACCAGAAGGTAACAGGCGCTATCCTTGGCAAGGCACCCGGGACGCCCCTCCGCACCCTCCGTCTCGACGCCTTCCACCCGCCGCACGACCTGCTCGACCAGTGGATCCTCACCGCCACCTGCTCCGGCGCCGAGGACATCGACGTCAAGCTCAGGTACTGGCACGACAACGAACGCAGCCCCTGCCCCTTCGGCTTGTCCAAGGAGGCCTCGGAAGACTTGGACGGAAACGAAACAAGCAGCTATGTCAAGACGCAGCACCGTCTCTTCAGGTGCCGCACGCTTCGCCGCCTGCGCCTCACGAACTGGACCCTTGATCTGCCACAGGGCGTGGTAGTCTCGTCGCTGGAGACGCTCTGCCTTTCAAGGATCGTCGATGCAAACGGGCTGCTGCCACAGTTGCTCTCCAACTGCCCACGCCTGGCTGACCTGACCCTACAGGAGTGCCCGAGCGTCAAGGATATCTCAGTGGAAAGCCCCCATCTGAGGAGTTTTACCATGATCTGCTGTCACCATGCCAATCGCATCAAGTTGCACAGCTCGTGCCTGCGGTCGCTGCCCTACAAAGGCAGCCTTCCTACTGACACGCTCTTCGAGGTTGAAAACTACCAAGGAGTCGCGGCGCTGACGATCGAAATCTGTGAAGACCTCTCCAACAGGGAATCAACTGAAGTTGCTCCGGTCACCGCGCTCATCACCCGGTTTACCAAACTGACATACCTTGACCTTTCCTTGCGCCCATCAATGGCTTACCACTGCGGCTTGTTCGCAGATGCTGTACGCACGCTACCTCTTAGGCAGTTGGACCTCCAGGGCTGCTTTCTCAATGACCATGCCGTCAGGTCTATTGCCGTCTTGCTTCGTGACACCCAGAACCTGGAGGTGTTTTCTTTGTTTCTTCTGGATCCAAAGCCTCAAGAGAAGAGGTCCTTCTGCATCTCCGATGATGAATCAGATACCGAGCCCAAAGACGACTATAGTGGTGACCGGGTACACCATAGTAGCCGGCTGACCAGTAGTTTGCGTCAGATGTACATCAGATGCTTGGGCCATAAGCTGAGGAGAGTCAACATTGTAAACTATACAGGACAGAAACTCGAAAGAATACTTGCACATTTTCTAATTTCCAGGGGTAATACTTTGGAGAAATTCTCGGTTACCTCGGAAGTTGGCAGTTCCCGACAAAAGGATCAGATGGCATGGGAGCTAAGATCCTGGAGATCAAATCGTCATACCAGAGTAACCGTAAATTGATGGCAGGAAACATTGTCATTGTGCTTGTATTAACTATAAAACAGAGGAAACAAAAGTGCTATTTCTTTCAGTAAAACAATTATAGTATTATAGTATCAATGCTTGAATATTTCTCTGTTAAAATAACTTTTTATTTTTTAAGTAACATGAAAACCCAGCTAGCTGGTAGTACTATAGTGCACAGGATCTGATAGGCACACATCAATACAGCATTATGGCAGAATTGGGATAAAAGAAAGCAAGCAAACAACACAACACAGCTGATAAAACTGAAACTGCATCGGACAAGGTTATCGACATTCTATTCCCCAGAAAATAGTGGTTCTACATGAGTTGCGATGGAAGCAAAAAAAAAGTATCTCCGCGCTATTACGCTGAGTTTGTAAGAAGTCCGCAATGGAAGCAGTGGGCGGCCACGGCGGCCATTGCAAAGGAGCTAAGATCGTGGCGATCCAATCGCCATACCAGAGTAACCGTAAATTGATGGCAGCAAAAGTTGTGAATTTGCACTAGTAAAACCAAAGTTACAAGGAACATTAGTGTTATTTCTTATATTTGCTTGGATGTTTCTCTTTTAAAACTACTTTTTAGTGACATCAAAACCCAATCAATTTGCAGTATAGTCAAACATATAGGAGTATAATTAAAGAAAGCAATTAACATAACTGCATCTCACGAGAACCACATGCTAGCTTGGTAGTTTGTGCTCTGGTGTGGAGCCAAGCCCACCCGGGTTCGAGTCCCCTCTGTAATTTGCTAGAGAACTTTTTATATAATTCCATCTCACAAGGTTACTAGAATATAAACTGCATCTAGGTTATCGACATTTTATTTCAACTCCAACAGTAATTCTACATGAGCCGCAGTTTAAATTAACAAAAATAACTTACTATGAAGCTGAGTTGGAGGAACATACTACTTCTTAAGCAGAGAACATATTGTCTACAGCTCATTAGGAAGTTACACACATAAAGAACATAACAAAAAAAAACTAAGTTGCTTTAAAACTGTCATTTTATTGAGACAGAATATGTGAAATTAATATTTGTATGAAATCAACCAAGCTACTCAAAAATTAGACGGGTGAACAGGATCTGATGAACATAAAGTAAAAAAACAGTTCACATAATTGCGGTACTGACATCAGGATAATTCCCTCAGCAGTGCAATTCTCTGACCAGATATCATACTAGTTTAGTTATGTGAGCTACTCAATTGAAGAGCGGTTATCGAGGTACAACATATAGGATGTGCAGGAGGGTGTGAATTGAATACTCAATACCAAGTCAAGACTGGAAGTGTTTTGAGGCACAGAACTGAATCTTCATGAAAAAAATTCAGCAGAATCAAATAGATAGCTTTCTTGGAAAGATAGATAAGTACAACAAGTTTTGCACGGTTCAATATAGTCTAAGGATTCATTAAACCTGTGTATGACACTAATATTCTTGAAACCTCAGAACACAAAGTAATTTTGCTCTCCTGGCTGTCAGGAATGTCTCCTGCTGTGAGTAATGAAGCTGGCTAGGAATAGGTAAAAGTAAAACACGTGTGAACTTACAAAATGATCAACAACAGCACTCTGATTTCCAGAGTCCATATCTGGTTCGGGAGGAACGGCTACAAAATGTGGTTACTGGGCTCATGATTTTCTGGCAAATGCTGTAAAAATATTTTTGAGAAATGTGAGAATGGGGAAAACAGGCAGTGAACCATTTCGTCGAACATGTAGCAGACCTCACCTGTAGTCGGCGAGCCCACACAGCGAGAGCACCTAGGGAGAGAACAAACGCCCCCTTCCCAGGAACTGGTACAGCACAGCTGCGCAGGCGGAGCGCGGTGGCATAGGCGCGTGGCCCGTGGGACGGGCTGGACGCCTGGACGGCCAGCCGGAGTGGGGTTATCTCAGCGAAGCTGTGGCGATGCTCGCGGCGGAGGGCGGAGAGGCGCACGGACGAGATTGGTACGGTAAAAGCCAAAAGGGGAACCGCCGGTTCTGTTGCCTGAGGAGATGGGCGTGGGACGTCGGGAGAGCATCCCCCCCCCCCCAAAGGCGCAGGACCGCCGGAGAATGCGCGCTCCGGACAGGGGCGTGAGTACATTATTTTTCGAATTAAATTAGCTTTGGCAGCATCGCGAAATATATTTTTACAGTCCATTTAGCTGATATACATATAATGCCTTCATTTTAAAATATAAATGTTTTATATAGCTTTTTTCTGGAATACAGGATCTAGACAACTTTTAATGAGTAGGTTCACTATTTTTCTCCGAACATATACACTAAAAAATATTTAAATATATGCGATTTTAGTAAAAGGACTTATAATTTGGAACGGAGGAAGTATGATTGGAATTTTGAAAGGCCAGAATACCAGTAGTCAAAAGCAAACATGCCAAAATACCACAATGGAAAACCAGCCGCTAAAATAACACTCATTTCATCTTTTCTAGCCAAAATATCACTAGCGGCTAACTGAGACTAAGAGCATCTCGCTAGCGGAACTCGGAAAAACTGAATCGGGAAACTTCAGATCGAAGGAAATGGAAAACTATTTTTTGGTGCCGTGTGAGATTTGGTAGAACAGATCCCCTAATCTCGTATCTGATTTTTGGTCGACTTTTTTTAGGAGGTCTATTTCAGCCGAGACTTGTGTGGCACCGCAAAATCACAATGGTCAATTGACACCGTACAATGTTCACCTCATTACCCGCCAACAAATCCACCTACGAGGTAGAAACAATATGCAAAGTGTAGCAACAAATCCACCATGACCAATTCGGATGGGATTTCGACTTAAAGGGGGATTATACTTCTCGAATGATTCATCGAGAACGTTGTAGGAGTATCAAGCTGAGTACCTTGCTTAGTTGGTGTCTTAGGAGAGTAAGTTGTTGTGCTCGGCATAGTACAAGTGGCAAATTATTGTATAAATATCAGGCATTTTTTGAGCCGGATGTACTTGCCAATGTAGGACCCGGCTGTAACAATTATTTCCTAGTCACACGAGCAAGTTAAGACTTTAGTCATGTATCTATTTATAATAAACATTTTTACCTTATCACAACGTAGCTAGCCATCTTTTTAAAATTTTACTAATCTATTAATAACCATCAACACAGGTACAACGAATCCCCAAAGTAATAAAATTATAGACAGGTCCTTGGACCACCTAGCGACGATTACAGATACTAGGATGAGATGAAGGTGCGGCGCCATCATCCCCTCTCTATCATCAAAGCCGGACAAACCTTGTCATAGTAGAGCTTGTTATAGTAGACAGTTAAGAAGTCGCCGTGCTAATGTGCCAAAGGACCAGTGCACCAGAGCATCAACCATCGCTGAAATTGATAACCATAGATCGGAAAAACTGACATCAAATCACACCAACAAACACAAAAAAACGACCTAATCCTGAGAGATCCGCCGCACACACGACTTGTAGCGTCCTCTAGTGGCACTAGACAGACCACCGGAGCAAGGATATGGCGGAAAGAAACTTATTCTGACTTCAAGATGTAGTTGCCACCTCACCATCCCGAAGAAGACACTGAAACACGATAAAAGAAAAGGAACGAGAACCCTTGGCCGGCGAGAGACTGTGGTCCGGCACGTCTCCAAGGCCCCCAAGGCCAACGGAGGAATGCAGCAGCCATCGGTGTATGTTTTTATAGATACATTACTTAACATGGTATATAGACAATTGTTATATGTAACTAGTGGCATTACAAACTAAAAAAAAAGGCTCATTTATACTTAGGTACAATTTTCTTATATATTTCTTGTACTACATATTATTACACAATTTCTTTTTAGTTTAGCGTGATTAAGAAAAATGTTTCCTTATAGTAGGTTTCACCGAATTTGAGAAAGCTAATATTTCCACATTATCCTACCAATTTATTTATGATTATAATGTTTTTGTGATGTATCATTTTTCATAATACCGTAAGAACTTGGTGTAGTGCTTTTAGATAATATGGATCTAACAAAATTTGGAAGAGACACCTAGAGCTCCAGACTATGAAGTTTACGTGTAACAAAAAAAAAGCAAGTTAGCAACCTTGATCATTGTAATGAAGAAGTAATTCATGTTGTGTACATCTAAAGTGTTTTGAGCTAGGAATTTCTAATATCAGGAGTGAATAGTGATGAATCGAATTGCAAGTATCGTGGAAGAATGTTCCGCTGTGAAGCAGCAGGTGAACAAACAAGAACAGAGGGAGTTTATGTTTTGAACTGAAAAAAATGCTTTACGCTAATTTACCATACAGCAAGCACCTTCAGTTCCAACAAAGGGAACGGCAAGCACCCTGCAGTTCCAGGGAACAGGTTGCGTGCTGCAACTCTGGAGTACATAAACGTACACAGGTAAAGTTCTTCGGCCTTCTCGAGGTCTAGGCATTAAAACACGTCTATAATTCTAGGTACATGCTTACCTAGTTAAATTTGTGACACTTATTTCCGAACGGATGAAGTATTAACCAAGAATTTCCCATCAACGCATGACACAGGGCATGTGATTACTCCAATATTATTCTGGGGTTCTTCCATGAAAGGAAAAATCAACTAAACAATCAGACAAATCTTCTCCTACATCGACATAAACCGACCATCCAACTTTCGACCTCCTTCAGTGCATCTTACAACGCAAATGACCCCGTCACGAGAAGGGCACACACATCCTCTCAAGAACAAGCGCAGTCCGGAACAAGAGCCTGGCCTGTCATCCTCTGCAGCTCATCGCCATGGTAATGGACCATGATGATCTCCCTCACTAAGCTGTGCAAGCACGGGATCGAGAAGCTCGACTCGTCGATCGGGAGACACGAAGTTGTCTTGAACCATGGAGAACTCCATGAAAAACAAAAGAATGTTCAGGTTTGGTGCCTGCTCCACGATCCCACACCACCTTGCAGTGCCAGCTGCGTCAGGAAAGGATGCATATACTGATGGTGCACGAAGGGATAGTGACCGGGTAGCCGTGCAGGGACAGGAGCGACTCCGTGGGCACCATGCCACACTAGTCCAGCGACCTCAGCTCCAAGGCGTTGATGCCGATACACTTGAGGTTGTGGCAGCAGCGGAGGGCGAATCTGCAGAGGCGTTTGTGGATGACGAAGACTCTCGTGAGGCGGTCGATGGCCTGCAGCGTCTGGTCGACGACAGACTTGAGGTTGTGGCAGCAGCGGAGGGAGAATCTGCGGGGGCGTTTGTCGATGACTGAGACTCCCCTGAGGCGGTTGGTGGCCGCAAGCGTCAGGTCGATGGCAGACTCGAGGTTGTGACAGCAGTGGGGCGCGAAACCGTGGAGGCGTTTGTGGATGACGGAGGCTCTCGTGAGGCGGTCGATGGCCTCCAGCGTCAGGTCGACGACGCGGGGGCAGCTTGGTATCAGTCCCTGGGTGCTTCTTCTGCCGTCCCGACAGGGAGATGTGATGCACATTGTCTCGAGGAACGTCAGGTTGACGGTCTGCGGTAGTTTGATGGCGATCTGCCGCACGGGGTGCCGCACAGGTTCATCTTTGTCATCATCGGAAAAGCCAACTGAAAAAGTTGGACAAGTTTCATCTCGAAATGCTGACTCCTTACGCGCACCAGATCCATCTGCGACACCAAATTCTGTCAACTATCAGAAATGAAACAAAGAAGTCTTGCACAAAAGCAGAATGAAGAAGATATATGCCAGCTTTACACACCTTCTGTCGCGGATTCTAATCTGCATGTGTATACATCACCAGTCCTCTTGATACCCAGACTGCCCGATCCTTCACCATCGGTACCCTCTTCGGCTTCGAGCTTCTCGACCAACGCACTGGCATCTCTGAATATTGAGCTTCGTAACAGGAGTATGTGTCTCTGCAAACTTGCACCATACCATCTGAGTGCAATTTTTTTCTTTGTCGTCAGCTGCCAAAAGATATGAAAACAAATTTTTTATTTTCCACTAGCCCATGTCTCAAAAGGAGATAACAAATAAATACGAAACAGTGTTAGCAGCTACCTTGGATGCCCCTATTGCTTTCTGAAAAGAATCCAGAGTGTAGCCCTCGCTTTCCTTAATTTTCTTTTTCAAAACGGCTTCTCGTTGCAGCTGTGTTGCATGCATAGATTTGACATAAGTAGATTAGCCTGAAGAGAGGAATGGAATGCCTATATATACAACCTACCAATGCATACCTTCTCGTTTAAGGCCTGAATCATTGAGCTAATTGTCTGGTTATCGTAGTCAGCTATGCGGGGGATCCTTGCAGGATGATGCACACCCCCAGTCTTCACATAGTCGAGAAAAAATATCTGACACCCGTCGCAGCCAGGTTAGTGCCAACAATACATAATGAAAAATGTAACTGAACTGAGTTTTAAAAAAGGTGTTAAAGAACCTACTTGGAGGAACATGGGGCAAAAGGACAAATCACCAATCTTGATCTTTGATGCTATATCGCGCTGGAATTTGCAGACAGCATCAAACAGTGCCTCCAGAGCAAAGGCACACCAATTATAGGAGGAGATCTCGTCTGGTTTTAACAAAGCACCCCAGAATGTCTCACTGCCGTTGTTCGGTTTCTTGGTCGGTGCGAGCCACCTGCAGACCAACCATACCACGAAGGACACTTTGAAGTTGTCACACTGCACCTTGTCCATGGGTTCATGATATTGTTTCTCTACATTGAGCTCAGAAGCTCTGAGGCTACAGTACTCATCTTTACAACCAGTTCTGCCTATACACAAGTTGATGAAGTCAATCTTGTCTTCCGGATCTTTTGCGTCAAGTCCGCAGACCGGAAGCTTGCCACAGGGGATGCCCAACACCCTAGCGCAATCAACATCACGTATTGGGACATATGTTGTGTCGTCAATCCAGAGGATGCGTTTTGAAGGATCAACCCTCCTCAGCAACCAAAAAATGAATTCGGGGTCAGCCTTGTTGATTTGAGGGAGATCCAGCACTCCCTGGAAAGCCATCTCATGGAGGAGCTTGGGCTTTGAAGTGTTGACCCATTTCTTCATGACATCTGCAATCCTTTTTGTGGAGCTCCTTGATGAAGCAGATGTTTTTCTGGCGGCACTTTGCAGGGGCGGTGTATTGCCGTCTTCTTCTGTGTCACTATCTTCGACGATTGTGTTTAGCTTCTCATTGAGTTGCTGTGCTGTCAATTTACTAGTTCTTGCCTTCTTTCGTTCCTTCCCATTTGGCCAGCACACCTGCAATTCTTTTTGTGGAGCTCCTTGATGTAGCAGATGTTTTTTGGACAGCACTTCGCAGGGTTTGTGTATTGCCGTAATCTTCTGCCTCACTATCTTCGACGATTGTGTATAGCTTCACATTGAGTTGTTGTGCTGCCAATTTACTAGTTCTTGCCTTCCTTCCTTCCCATGAAGGGCATAAGCGTCTTGCTCCCTCCATTTGCACCCTGGCCATTTTAAGGTAAATCAAGCATCAGATTTGTATACTGTTACTGATGAAAAAACAACTACATGCATGGAAAGAACACTACATGATACACACAAAGGGGGAGGGTCCAGTACTTAAACATGGCATGGCATGGCTCGTTTTTCAACATATTACACCAAACAAAAAGCATCGGAAGTAATATTTCAGTAGGGAAGAAAATGACGACATGCTGTTCTACACTGAACACAATCTGTCTAAATGCATTTCAGTAGGCATTGGTAACTTAACTTAGGACAGATCTAGATTAAGAAATCTAAAATGTATCTCTAACCTAGCATTTTCACTACTGCCCCATCTGAAAAAAGAAATCTAAATGAACCAAGAACAAAGGACTTCCTGTACTGTTCCATAAGAAAGAAGTAAATCAGATCTACTCAATCTTAGCATGGAATGTCTGGAAAGGTTGCAACCAAACATAACTATTCCATCTTAGCATGGAAAAGTATCAAAGCAAAAAATATGATCTACTATAGCATGCAAAAAATACGATCTGCAGCATCTTCTATAGCATGTAAACATTGCAAGCGAAGAGATGTACTAAATCAGCATGTCAAAACACAACCTATGCACTGGATAAAGTAGCAAAATAAATTATGGCCTACCGTTTGGTCCTAGAACTAAGATGCAGCTCTAGGAGTACATTTGGTAGGAGGGAGGGTTGAGCGGGATGTGGAGGTGACAGGGAAGGGGAAAGGGGAAGTGTGGAGAGGTAGAGACTGGGTTCTTGAAGATAAGAATGGAGCCTCTGCAACTCGTTACCTTGGATGCCCATGCTCCTATTGAGACAGTCCCTGCAAATGGTATCAAGGCTTTTTGCCCTTGCACAGAAAGGGGCAGTTCTCATGTCTAAAAATAGCAGAATCCAAATGCCTGCACCTATTGTGATCAGGTTGCCCTTTATAACATCACCCATGCCATGAAAGCGACAGTGATCCACCCAGATTTCATAGAAGTGATCACTGACAGATTGAATTCGTACACAAACAAGACAAGAAGGTGCTCCAGTGGTCACAACACCCGGCTTGGACATGCCTAAGGCTATAACAGAAAATAAAAAAAGCTAGAACAGCCATACATGAATTGTGTGCTACTACATGCCTAAGGCTACAACACAAAACATATAACTAGAATCAAGATAAACGTGCCAAAGCACAATCAGCAGACTAACTTGTGTTCATGGCGCAAACAAAGAGCAATCCCCAGAACAGCATCTTGAAGCTAGATCCGGTTTCCTCAATCTTGCCCTTCATGGATGCTAGCTCATCACGCAACAAAGCAATTTTCACAATCCTTGGAACGAACTTTGTAGGTAGCCCCTTCTTCCAGTGCACCAGTCTTGTGTTTCACCATTTCTTCCACATACTCGCTGAGCTGTTCCTCCCGGATCAAGTCTAACAGTACTGCATCGGAATAGCCTTTGTCAAAGTCAATAACAGGCAACCACGATCTGAAACACAAACCATAAACGGACATGCTAACAGGTCGCATACCTGTTGAAAAAGTTTGTTCCTTTCTTGCTTCTGAACGAAACATTGTCGCGTCATGTCCACAAGCACACTCGAGCGTGGGGCGTGGAGGCTCCAGGATGGGAGTAATCGACACGGCGGAGCACGAACCGGAGGCACTACTTGACCTCTTCGGTCAGGTGGATGGCGGATTTACGAGCGGTGGTGGCGCCGCTGCCAGCCCGCAGACGAGGGGCGGCGGGGGGCTGCAAGCCGTGCTGCTAGCCGGCAGATGGATGGGTTCCGGTGCTTATCTACGGCATATAGATGGGCGGGGGAGAGCGGGCGGTCGCGGTCGCGGGCGGCGGTCGGTGGCGGCGCAGCGCGAGCGGCCATGGACGATGGGGGTTGTGCGGTCTGACAAATTCAGCAGCGCGAATCTTGATGGACCGGTACGCCAAAAACTTTGTAGTACTTACTAGAGTTTTCTTTTCCGGAAACCGACTAAGAATCAGTTGGAGATACTCCATATTACCAGTACAATTCGGTAACAGAGCAGAGCCAGATCGCTTGACCGATCGACCGATCTTGTCTTGATGTCGACGAAGATGGCGGCGGCGGCGTCGCACAGGCGGGGAGGAGACCGGCTGAGTTCTCTGCCCGACAGGGCGCTGGAGCACGTCCTCTCCCATCTCTCCTCCAACGAGGCCGCGCGCACCAGCGTTCTCTCCCGCCGGTGGCGCGACGTGTTCTGCAACGTCCCCGTCGTCGACCTCGCCGACACCAAGACGGGCAAGCGGTGCCACAGCACGTCGGACCTGAGGGTCTGCTTCGACCAGCAGGTGGCGTGCGCCATCCTCTGCAAGGGAGCCGACACGCCCATCCGCGTCTTCCGTCTCGGCCTCCGGTGGTACGACAAGCTGGACCAGTGGATCGCCACCGCCGCGAGCTCCGGCGTCGAGGATCTCGACGTCAATCTCAGCTACGGGCAATCGTCCATGTGCCCCTTCAGCACCGGATCGGCGAACGACTGGACGCACTACGAGCAAGCCGAAAAGAATGGTCGCCTGATCACCATGACCCAGCACCAGATCTTCCGCTGCCGCACGCTCCGCCGCCTGCGCCTCACGAGCTGGACGCTTGATCTGCCACGAAGCGCGGACATGGTGCCGTCGCTGGACACGCTCTGCCTCGTGAGGGTCATGGACCGAGGTGGGATGCTGCAGCGGCTGCTCTCCAGTAGCCCGTGCCTCGCCGACCTGACGCTGGAGGAGTGTCCTAGCGTGAAGGAGATCGTGGTGACCAGCCGATGCCTGCGGAGCTTCGCCATGATCTGCTGCCACAATGCCACCGGCGTGGATCTGCAGACCACCTGCCTGCGGTCGCTGCACTACAAAGGCGGCCTTCCTCCTCCCGGGTCGTCCTTCATTGTAGTGGCAAACTACGAGGCAGTCGCCGCTGCAAAGATTGAAATCTGCGAAGACCTCTCCGGCAGAGGACCAAGGGAAGTTGCTCCGGTCATGAACCTCATCAGCCGGTGCAAACGCCTGAGGTACCTTGACCTTTCCTTGCGCCCATCCATGGCCTACTACAGCAGCTTGCTCACAAGCGTCCTGCGCGACCTACCCGGCCTCAGGCAGCTGGGCCTCCACGGCTGCTTGCTCACCGATCACGCCGTCCGGTCCATCGTCGCCTTGCTTCTCAACACCAAGGACCTGGAAGTGTTGTCTCTTATCTTACCTCCGGCTCCGGAGATGGCTCCCATGTATGTAGCCGACAGTGAATCGGATACCGAGCCAGAGGACAGCGCCCCCGCCGACATCAAATGCACACTCAGCGGTGGCGTCGTCGATCGAAGTGGCCGGGTGCCTAACAGTTTGTGGCGGACGCACGTTCGATGCCTGGATCACAAGGTGAGAAGAATCAGCATTGGAAACTACCAAGGACTGCCGTTGGAAAAAATGCTTGCAAGGTTTCTGCTTTCCAAGGCTGCCAAGTTGGAGGAATTCTCGGTTACGCTAGCACCTGGACTTCATCCACACAAGGATGCCATTGCAAGGGAGCTAACATCTTGGAGATGGAATCGCCATACCACAATAGTTTGTAACTAGACTGCATGCAGCAAAGTCGCTTGCACTTGTAAATAAAACCTTATAATAAAACAATTGTATTTTTTTTATTTTTTAGTATTCAAATATCAGTTGCTTAATTAAATTATATATAAGTCTATACTATAACTCAACCAGGCTTCGATAAGGTTACTCTCTCCGATCCATATTAATTCTCATAGAATTAGATGTATCTATACATGTTTTAGTTTGGAGGTGGTGTTTTGGCTCCCCGGTACAAATAAACCTATTATAAAAAATACAATTTAAATTGTCAATAAAATCTGAACAAAAATTTCGCATATACATCCGAACATTCTATGCCCGTGCATAAGTTTTCAGAAAGAATAAACATTTTATATGGCTTGTATAAAAAGTCAAAAAAAACATGTTCGTTTAAAGTCATGTTAAAGCACTAGAATTTGTCTTTTTTACATGAAACATCTAAAATGTTGTTTTCACCCGTAAACTTGTGCATGGACATTTACTGTCCGGACGTACATGCAAATGTCTTTTTTCTAATTTTTTTGATTTTTTGAATTGTGTTTTTACAGGTTCATTTGTACAGGTAAGTCGAATTGGATTTCCATTTTAGTTCTAGATACATCCGATTCATCTACAATTAATATATGGATCGAAGGGAATACCATTTTAGTGCACTCGAGAAATCTAGAAAGAACGGAATGCTAGATTTTTTCCACATGAATTTAGAATTGCGTTCGAGTTTCGAGCTGATCAGCCCCCAAGTGGTGCATATGGTTGTTGTTTTTTTGGTTTCCTCGTGTTTTTTGGCTCCCTAGTACTAGTGCTCCTACTATCTTTTTAAAATCAAAAATCATATTTGTGAGTTTTAAAAAATATTGAAAAAAGATACTATATTTTTTCTAGTACTAAACAGCTAGTTGTTTCTCAATTGACGCATAGTTAGTTTTTTGACCGTCTAATCTTTGTCCCTATTCTCAGCGCAATCTCTCTCTTTTCTTTTCCATCCTAGTTAATGAGTACCTTTTCGAGTCGTACTCTCGGAGAAATTTCGCCTTCTAGTTGACTCCTCTCATCACCCCACTCTCTCGTACGGGTTTGGCGCCGATGTCGTTGACAACGGGGGTGAGGCAATGTTGATGCAGAGAGCATCATACTCTATTGAAACTAGTGTGCCTCCGCGGGGACTTTATGGCCTGCTCGGCCTGGTTGGATCTAGATGGGACTGGTATGTCCTGCTACCGCGTCAGGTCAACTACCACCTTCGGCAACAGAGACAGTTCTCTCTCGCAGGACGCCACTTTACCACTCTCGAATCGGCCTTATGCAGATTTTAGCGATTCAGGCCAAACCCGCTTAGAAACGATTTGTTGATGCCCACCAAGCACTTGCGTGCGGGTGGAAAACGAAGTAATACCATTACATAACAATAGTCCATGATGAAAAACACATGAACATATATATATAACAACGACTCCTCGAGTCAAGAATATAGATATACATTACAAAGATCCAAAACACATTGAAAACGCTACAACATCCGACTATGGACAAGATGCAGATGAGACTAAGAATCCTGAAGAATAACCAATGATGTCCATAACCCTGTCCAGGCCAAGCCAGAAGAGTAACCTTGCTAATGTCGACGAACTCATACCTGTCAAAACAAAAGGGGTGCCAACAAAGGGCAAAGGAAAAAGGGAGCAGTCAGTACCGATGCCAGTACATGGAGAGTCTTAGAATTCGGCGGATCTCGCCTACAAAGGGTATGGTGGACTGAAGCGACAGCCAAACATGCACTAAAACAACCTATAGAGACTCGATATAATTATCGTCTATCGGAGAGGGATAAGAAAAACCTATTCGGAATCAACCTGATACTAACACCAAATATAACACACCAAACATAACACATCCTGGGATTTTCTCCTCGAAACCAAACGAGGAAGTCCTTTCAAGGAAAACTCACGCAATTGGCAGTTTTATTAATCATTCCATGGTAGTTATACAACTTACTAGTCATGTCAGATCCAAGTCAAATTATAATTTAGTGTAAGTTGGCTATGATCGAGAAACTATGCTCCAAGTCGTTCATAACCGCGGACACGACTTTTCGAAAAGATTTAACCCTGTCGGGTGCACCAAAGTATGCATACACATCTCCACCCAACGTTTGCTAGATCAGTTAACATACACCCATCGGTATGTCGGCAGGGCTTCAGACATCACATTTTCTAGAACCCAGAGCAAGCACATGGGGGCCACCCCCACTAAGCTGCCCGTAATAAATTCGGCCGAGCTTCGAAGACGGACCCAGAGGTTGCGAGATAGGCCAAGAGATCAAATATGCAGTTCTTCCTTCTCACTATCTCAGCCATGGCTTATTTCTTCACCGCAAGCACCTCCTCCGATCGCATGCGCCGTACTAGCATCCCCTCTGACTGCTAGCTCCTTCGACTTCGACTTCAACATCGGCTTCGTATTATGCGGGATCAATGGGGACTTTGCCCTCTACACGCATATGGTGTTCTACCTAAACTCGATGATGTTCCTCTGCGCCGGCTCAGCCGCCTTGACCAATTTTCAAAACCAGGTCGTAGCAAAAATTTCGTAATCACACGAGCAAGTTAAGACTTTAGTCATCTATCTATTTATAATGAATTTTTTACCTTATCACAATGCAGTTAGCCATTAATATATGTTCTTTATTAATATGTTACTTGACATGCTATATAGACATTTTTTATGTAACTAGTGGCATTACAAACTAAAAAGGGCTCATTCATACTTAGGTATATTTATAAATAAATTTATCGTACAAATTATTACATGTACATTTATTGTGGTAAATTGAAATTGTAATACTGTTACAAAAATTATTTGTTTTTAGTTTACCGTGATTAAGAAAAATATTTCTTACACTAGATTTCAACATACAATGTGAGGAAGCCAATATTTCCCATTATTCTACCAAATTATTTATGGTTATAATGTTTTTATGATGTATCATTATTTGTAGTACCACAAGAACTTGGTATAGTGCTTTTAGATAATAAATGGATCTAGAAAAATATGTAAGAGATATCTAGAGCTTCAGACTACGATGTAACAAAAAAGTAAGTTACCAACCTTGATCATTGTAACAAAGAACTAATTCATGTCGTGTACATCTAAAATATTTTTTACAAGGAGCATATATTAATATCGCGAAAATACCAATCACACCCAACCTCTACAACAACACATTGTCTAATGGCATTACGGATGCACACAGCCAAAAAAAAGAGAAGAAGTACATAAAAAGAAAAATCCCGCTACAACCTTCGTGACCGGAGTGGCACAAGATGGTGTGCATTGAGTTTCATGGGGTTGAGACTTTGACTTCGCAAGGCTCCTGTGCAACAGGTCGCCCGGAGGTTGTGGATAGGGTTTTTGGGAGAAATCCTTGTCGGTTTGTGCGACACCGACGATGTGTCGCCTTTGGTGGCACCATTACTTCCTTGAGGGCGTCGTGGCTACCATTCGTCCACTTTCCTCTATGTGCCGGGGGAAACCCTAGGACCAGTGAGCTGGCCCTGGTAGCAACGTCGTCGCTTTCCTTGTTGAAGGTGTTGCTTGGTACTTGATGTTTTGGTGCTAGGAGTGTGGTGGAACATCTTCGGAGGGCACAATGGTTGCGAGTCACCTTCTTTTAGTCGATCTGCCTCTATCTCTTTTTTGTTTCTTATTTTTTGTTTTGGGCTTGTGTTTGCTACTGTCCTAGCCCTTTTTTCGTTCTAGACTCTCGTTGGTTGTATCGTGTGATTTCTATATTAATATAGCTGGGCGAAAGCCTTTTTCGAGGACTGTCCAAACTCATCTCGTACAAGCACTGAGTTGCTAATGTTGCATGATACCAGGGCTTCTCTGGACCTTCTGATAGAAAAATCTCATTCCTTAGGAGGTTTTTGGAGACCACATATATTTAATTCATGTTCTTTCTTGCATGTCCCTCATAAAGATCAATGAATTGCACATGCATATTAGCAAAAACACTCTAAACTTTATGGTTTTGTTAGATTTCCTGTTGGTCTGGAGTGCATTCGGGAGGTACTTTGTAATGATATTACTTGATCAATAAAGTGTTGTGTTCTCTAAAAATACTACTACTTTTGAAAACATATATATAGAGAGAGAGTCACGCTATTTGACTCATTCTACACCCACCCTCTATCTTTAGAACCGTATATTATTTTTACGTCGCATAAATTTTGTCTTACCTCGAGAGTTAAGAAGAACATAAAAAATGTAAATATGTCATAATTTTATTTGTTTACATGCCGTATAAAAATACGACGTAAAATGCGTATTTTTAGTGTTTTTTACACTATAATTACTCATAAACTATTTTTTTACGTCATTTTTTTTACGTTATGGATGAATATGAACATAATTATTTATATACAAAACATAAATTTCTAAACATGACAACATAAAGTTATGTGGGATGCAAAATAACTATTATGCACCCTGGGTGCTGAATAGGGTTTATATATTTATATATATATATATATATATATATATATATATATATATATATATATATATATATATATATATATATATATATATATAGGAAGCCCATATGGGACACCAAGGTGCCCAGGCACCAAACCTGCATTTTGTACATACCCGAGATGTACATACCTAAATTTCACATACCTAAGGTTTACATATGTAAAATATATTTATCCAAGTTATATATACCTAGGTATCACATACCTAAGGTATACGTACCTAAGTTGCATATATAAACACGTATCCTGGATACGTACACCTTAGGTATGCAACATCTTAGGTATATGATACCTAGATATGTGTAACTTAGGTATATGATACCTAGGTATGTATAACTAGAGTACGTATACCTTCAGGTATGTATGGTTCAAAGCAAGACATACGTGTATTATGTACGGTGTCTGGGCACCAAGGTGCATATATATATATATATATATATATATATATATATATATATATATATATATATATATATATATATATGATGTGTTTGGTTGGACTAGTTGAATCTGTCCTCAAATCTGCCTATTCAGTGTGTCAGAACAACCGTCGTACAGAATCATAAAGCACGATTAGTTAGACACCTTTCCAAATGTTATTTACTCTTGGCAAACAATCAATATATTGACAAACTCAAATGAGCAGATTCAAGTAGCCAGCAGTAGATTCTTCATAACTCAGTGTGAATCTCATAAGAATAACGAGATAGCGCATGCAAGGGTCCCTCCAAGAGCCAAGAAAACCTACACACGAGGTACAAAGTGTCCAAACTCATTCTGGTACCAGCCCTGAGCTGCTAATGCTTCCTGATACCATGGCTTCTCTGGACCTTCTGATACCAAAATGTCAGTCGTTTGGAGGTTCTTGCAAACACACAACAGATACTCGATGAGCCCGTCAACGTCGTCCTTTGTATGGTGTTTGATCTCGACAAACTTGAGGTTCAAATGGTAGCAAGGCATTTCTACCATCGTTTGGGTTTGGGTGCACGTCGAAAGCTTAAATTTGACAGCAAGAGAATAAGCAATGTGTTAATGACTAATTCCAGATGTAGTACACTAAAAATGGAATGACATGGAATAGATGGAAATTAAAAATAGCATGCAGGGGATTTCTAGATATATATGTAACTTGCAGTTCTGCACTTCTGCAGAGTAAGTTTCTCCAAATTTGGAGCGTGGAGGAGAAAAAACTCCAACAGCGTGTGCGCATCACGGGTGAAACGGCATTGGTCCAGGACCAATGTTGTGAGGTTATGGAACTCTGGCAAATCTCTATCAAATCTACGTCTCATCACCTGGAAAACAAAGAGCACGTGATGTAAAATACACTAATCGGGGCTCGTGTGGTTTATGATGTAAACTGTGAGATGAGTTAGGAGATCAACGTGTCCTTCCCGCGTTCTCATGCACGACGGTCTGTGCTTGCTGCCACAGTTACGAGATCAACGTGTGCAGCAACCGCTATATTTTGCATGGCTATGTTTTTTTTTTTTGCGAAAGTTGCATGGCTATGTAGGTAAAAAAAAGGTTGGTGTCCGCACGGCTATGAAAATAGAATAGACCTCTCAAATAATAATTTGTATTTCATATACTTTTCGTTTAATACTATTTGTTTTGATCACTATTATATAGAATTCTAACGGGATCGTGCGCCAAGGTGCACAAAAAATCTTGTCTATTTAATTCATGTTCTTTCTTGCATGTCCCTCATAAGCTCAATCAATCGCACATGCATAGTAGCAAAACTTCCTGTTACTCCGGGTGCATTCGGGAGATACTTTATAATGATATTACTTGATGAATAAAGTGTTGTATTCTCTCACAAAACTACTACTTTTGAAGACATATATATCGAAAACAACCACACGGTATATGATGTGTCTGGTTGGCAAACAATCAATATATTGACTAACTCAAATGAGCAGATTCCAGTAGCCAGTAGTAGATTATTCATAACTCAGGGGTAACTCTCATAAGAATAATGAGGTAGTGCACGAGGGACCCGCCAAGAGCCAAGAAAACCTACACACGAGGTACAAAGTGTCCAAACTCATTCTGGTACTAGCCCTGAGCTCCTAATGTTTCCTAATACCATGGCTCCTGTGGACCTTCTGATAGCAAAATGTCGGTCGTTTGGAGGTTCTTGCAAACACACAAGAGATACTCGATGAGCCCGTTAATGCAGTCCTTTATACGGTGTTTGATCTCCACAAACTTGAGGTTCAAATGGCAGCAAGACATTTCTACCATCCTTTGGGTGCACACCGAAAGCTTAAATTATACAACAAGAATGAGCATGGTTATTACTACCCTCAGAAATCAAGGTTTTCTTGGAATACAGAATGGTCTATTGCTTGGTTTGATTGACTCTGTGACGAGTGGAGGCTGTGCATGTCTTGATTTACTCTGTGACGAGTGGAGGGATTGATTCTGCGTCAAAGTTGGACATAAAAATCAAGAGGAACGTGCACACCCAAATCGAAGGAACTAGGTAGGAAGAAGCACACTCTCATCGCTGAACGAGACAAATCCAGGCGATCCTATTTATTTACTTTGCTTGGAATACGGAATGGCAAAACTATATGAGCCTATTTATTTACTTTGCTTGGAATACGGAATGGTTTAGTGCTTGCCTTAATTGATTATGTGTTGTGCGGAGGGCCATGCATGCGCCTCATTCACTAATTCTATGCCATGTTAGTGATCCGTGACATACTTTCCATATCCACCGTTGTAGGGTTCGCAGCATAGAAAACAAAAAAATTCCTACGATGGGAACAACTAAGTACCAAGATCTATCTACTAGATACAAGCAACAGGTGGATATACATCCATAGAATACATACCCTCGAAAACCGAATAGCGTTAACGAGGTTGTACTCGTGGATGATGTAGATGAACGCTTGCCGATCTCAAGATCGTGATGAAGTCCATCTGGTCCAGCCGGTCCAGCACGATCAAGTCCAGCACCTCAAAGCAGTGGTGCATCCGTGATCGCACACACGTACGGGTACCCCGACAACCTCCGCGCCCTCGCTCCAGCGAAGCAGCGGAAGCAATAAATCCTTCCAGAAAAAGCCACCGAGAACATGTATCTCGCTGATCCGAGACCATGGGGAAATTCTAAAGGGGGGAGAGAGATCCTTCGCGAGGAAGTGTGAGTGAGAGAAGTGAGAGGAGGGGGTCCTTTTATAGGGGAGGGGGTAGCCCAAGGGGGCATGGCCGCCGGCCATGGAGGGTGCCCCCACCTCTCCCTCATTCATGTGGTGGAAGCTCCACTCACATAAAAACCTCTCCACTCACAATTCCACTCACATGCATTAATTTTCCACCAAAATTAATGCAAGCTCTCATTTATATAAAACTCTTTTATTTATTTATTCAGAATTTTGTTAATTACTTTAATTAACAAACATTCACATAAAACCCCTTGCTAGTATTCCATTTCACATGCAGAACCAGTTTCAGCAATTTCAACCGAAACAGTTCTGGTGTCTAGTGAAATAAATTTCTGCGCTTTCCTTTTCTTTTTCTAGCATATCATTTGCTCCGAATGGTGTCGGCATCCCTTAAGTGTGTCACCCTACGGTTCGCGAATAATGCGGACATGATCGAGACCCTTCTCCGATCAATAATCAGTAGCGGGACCTGAAGATCCATACTGACTCCCACACATTCAACGATGACTTCTGTGATCGTGTGAACCTTTTACGCTAGTATCTTAATCCCTTTGTTTCACGATATATTACATGTCCGAGATTCGATCATCGGTATCTCCATACCTAGTTTGATGTCGTTACCGACATGCACTCTTTTCTCATTCCCGTGATATAACATTCTAGTGATCAAATCACTTGCTTGCAAGCTAATCAATGTGATATCACCGAGAGGGCCCAGAGCATATCTATCCGTCATCGGGATGAACAAATTCCACTCTCGATCCATGGGTCTCAACATAACACTTTAGTAGTTCTGAATCCATCTTTATAATCACCCAGTTATGGTGTGACGTTTGATGTCATCGAGAAACTCTTCCGGTGTTAGTGATTGACATGATCTCATGGTCTAAGGATTAGGATCACTTCGTAAGTTGTTATAGCAATATAAACTCAATGACTTTGATCGTAATGCTATACTTCGGATGAATGTTCATCACATCATTACACTAATGCTGTGACCTCGTTATTAACAACATCCAATGTCCATGATCAGGAAACTTTGATTATCATGTTAATCAACGAGCTAGTTTATAAGAGAGGCATAACTAGGAACTTCCTTTTTGTTTATTAAACACACATGTATTAACGTTTCCGTATTAATACAATTATAGCATGTAAAATAAACATTTATCATAAATAAGGAATATGATAATAACCACTTTATTATTGCCTCTCGGGCATATTCCCTTCAGTCTCCCACTTGCACTAGAGACAATAATCTAGTTTGAAAACTTTACGTATTGAACACATATGGCTTTCTGGTGTTCCATATACGCAATTGCAAGTGGTTAACATAATCTACGGATCTGACGCTTCAGGTCCGTGTGTATTTGCATGTCTTTGCGTCTTCACGCATCACTCATTCTCCAATGAGATGGCATTGTATAAATTTGGTCTTTCGGTGAGACCTTTAGTTCCTTGGGGTTAAACCATGTCGATACTATTGTCATACAATATATCTTTAGTGTTAGCCCGTTGCGAACCACACCTTAGTTTGATAACAAACTTCTTGACACAAATTCCCTCCTTTGCTGCTACTATAGCAGTCATATACTTAGCCTTTTGTTGTAGTATTCGTCACAATGTCTTAACTTTGGAATACATCCAAATCCATCATGAAAACTCCTTTCCATTTCATTGTGCCACTCATAGTTTAAATTGAGATAAACTTAATTTGTATCTTGTGACAAAACTAGTATCAATGTAACGCTTTACAATGAACTATTTGTAATTGTTTCTCATCTCTACACAAATATATTCTTAGTTTTTCTAGAAGATCATAAGAATATCCTTACTATAGTCCAATGATCATTTTATGATTCATTCTGGTATATGCTCATAACACTTAGAGCATAGGACATATCTGGATGTGTACATATCATGGTATGATTGATCAAAACATTCTCGTAATTTCACTCATCAAGTGTCAAAGCACTTGAATCTTGTTTCACTTATCAAGTGTCGACACACTTGAATCTTGATTCAATTCCTTTTCCATGCGACAAGAACCTTTTCTTGTCGTTTCTATATTGAACTCCTTCAATATCTCATATATGTATGTTTGGCACAACCATATTAGCGTCACAGTCTATCCACTATAGACATTCATGCTAAATAGTCGGGTTTTGCCTAAGTTTTTCATCGAAATGAAATTCTTAACCTTTGTCAATAAAAGATACATCATTTATAATCAACAAGATGTCTTCCACATAATGTATTAGAAATATGTCTTAGCGCTCCCACTTAATTTCTTGCAAATGCAAGCATCTTCATCGTCTCCTGATGAAAAACTCCTTTTTCATCATGGTGAAGATTCCAACTCCGCGATGCTTACTTCAACCATTGAAGTTTGCATGCCCCTTTTAGCATCCTTTGAATTAACAAAACCCTTTGGATCGTGTCATGTACACGTCCTAGGTAACCATTATATTAAAAGAACTTTGTTTTGTTTATTCATCTACCATATACCAAATTATATGTAGTGGTTGCTACTTTAATCTGTCCAGACTAAATATCGCTATGAAAGATCAAATCTTGTCATAGTCAACTCCTTGAACATTGTCATAAAATACTTTACCGATATGTCGACTATTTCATAGATGTAAAACATCCATGTCTGTTTCTTTATAGATCCAAATACGACCGATAGGTTTTTACACCTTTCCGGAGGGTCTTCCAAGTTCAAAACTTGATTTCTCGTGTATGGAACAATCACGGATTTTATGGATTCAAGCCATTTGACGGAGTCAGGGCCCATCATCCCTTCTTTGTAGTCGGTTCATCATTGTCAAACAATAATGATTAACTCTCAAATCTCAATTATTTGATTGTTTATCCGACCTTCTTGGTTCAATAGGAACTTTAGACCTCCGTGACCGCAACCTTTGAGGCACTAATCTATGAGCATTATGGCAGCCTCCGGAACGATTTCTGGCGCTGCGCAACTCAGCACATTTAGCTAAGGTTCGTTAACCTTATCAAAGTTCTATTGTCCTCCCACTTAACTTTTACGAAAAAAAATCCTTTTTCAAGAAACTTCACGTTTCAAGCGATAAACCCTTTTTTCCTCGGTGTTATGCAGGAATAACCAATTGTTATTCGAAATAACCTACAAAGACATGCTCATCCTACTTTGGTTGTAAACATCTTGCTTATGTTTAGCATACCAAAATTTAAGAAATGACAACTTGGGTTTTACCCCAAACCATAACTCATATGGTGTCATTTCAACGGATCAAGATGGAGCTCTTTTCAGTGTAAAAGCGGAAGTCTCTAAAGCTTTTAATCTTTTAAAAACATAATGGCAGTTTTATAAATAACACCTTTGATCCAACCATGTCAAACAAGGTTTTATTACAAATCTCAAACACTCCATACTACTATGGTGTTTCGGGAGATGTAAATCTAGCCGTTTTGCTAAACTTGCAACTCAAATAAATCCCTTTATGATAAAATCATAATTCATTTATTTTCTTGTTACACTTGTAACTCAAATAAATCCCTTATGATAAAATCATAAACCATTTATTTTCTTGTTACAATGATTTTCCACTTCATCTTGAAAGTCTTTGAAACATTTTCAAATATTTCATACTTCATTCTCATTAAGTGAACATTCACTCAAATTTCCGGAGAAAGTATATGAAGTTGAAACCCATCGCTTACGACTATAAATAATGGACTACATACATCGATATGTATAAATTCCAATATTTTAGTCGTTCGTTCTTCTTTGGCCTTTCAACGAAGTTTTGAATTATCCCGAGGAAAGTCTCACAAGCGTCACTTGATCAAATCAAAGACTCCAAAAATCCATAAATATGGATATTCTTCATGTTTTCTTTCCAATATAATTTAAACGACGATGTCACTTCGTAAGTGATCTTTCAATCATTTGTCTTGCGACATTTTAGCATTAGGTTTTATGGATGTGATCTCTCCAATTAGATTTGTAAATCATCCATATAATATGGAATATGGTAATTATTTGAACAACCTTTGTTCTTATAATACCTGATTTAAATAACAATTATTAAAACAAATCTTGAAGTCAAGCTTTGATGTCAACGAGAAATACAAACAACGGTTTGTTTATTTTCGATGAACATCATCACATATTCTCTTGCTAGTTACTTAGGCCATTGTGGTTCATGAATTGCATCGTTCCGTATGAAATTTCATACCAACCAATTCAGTATCCAATACCCAAGAACCACATTGTTTAACAAGCAAAGAATACAACCATAACATGTATATCATCCATATACCTAAATTGGATATTTCCAATATTTTATTTTCTGCCAAATATATTTTATAGATTCTCTTTCAGCATTTCCTCTTTCTTTTTAAAAGAATCTATCAACATCAAAAGTGGCGCCATATACATGACACATAGTCCAAAGCGTGTATATTCAAATAATAATACCTTTGGACTTGCACTTTGAAGTAGATCACCATCATCATATGATCGGTATTCTTTCAAAATCCATTCTTTAGTAATCTTTTTAGTGTAGTAAACACTTTACATACATCTTCTATTCACCCTTATCATGACAACTTTTATGATCAAGCTACTGTAGCTTATAAAGGCGAATCGTGAGTATAACGTTACTTTCCAAAACCCTTTTGGATGATTAGGATGTCTAGCATCTCCAACCTTTGAAAATTCTCATCCAATATGAGAACATATATTATACTCTATCATATTGCAACCAAAACACTGTTTCAGATATCGTTATATCTGCCACACATGATGGTTTCTGAAACAATTCTTTCAGCTTCTAGATAAACTTGATGTTTAAATCAAGAATCATGGAGGCAAACATGATACTTAAGATACTAACACTGGAATTGTTACTCTCGATTTAATACCAACTATTAAATTTCACGGAGTAAATAGAGTTTGCTAAAAGTTTACAATAGGACTTTAAACTTTAGATTGACACTCAACACAATACGATACCAGTTTGTAAAGTATATATCCAGAATTCTATAGTTCTATTATCTCAATTATAACTATGCATAAGGTGGTGAACGAATGCCAATGACTACAACAAATTATGCAAATTCACTTTGATTTAATTTATGATAAATTGAGTTCTACTAATCCAAATTAGAAATGAACTCCCACTCAAAAACGACATCCCTCGTGTCTTTTTGGTGACTACATGAACCAAATCCACTACACCAAGTCCGATCATCACGTGAGTCGGTGTAGCTTCAAAGGCGAGCATCAAATGGGCATCATATCTACTATATGACTCATGCTTAACCTTTCGTCCGTGTTACGAGGCCATGTATTTACATGCTAAGCTCGCCAAGTAAGAACCTTAGTATTCGCGTGTGTAACTGTCTTACACCCGAGATATGCTCGTGGATTCAAGTACACCCGATCATCACGTGATGCCTTGAAGCGATGAAACATTGTCGGTGCATACTTAAGGAAGAACACATTCTTATCTTGATATTTAAATGAGGGATCATCTTATTATGCTAATAAAACGCTAAAATAGCAATATAAGATGCAATCAAACATCTCATGTTAATAAGTGAAATGATATGGTTCTCGCATATGATCTCCATCATATGCACCGTGGTATGATCTCTATAATACCTTTATGTGTAAGGCCAAGGTCTATGGAACTTACACGTTATGTGTGTTGTAAGAGTATCATCTCATACTTCTACTTACAACATCACCATATCATAACACTATCCCAGCAACAATCTAAACTAGACGCCTCTAATTTGTCCATTGCAAGTTTTACGTGGCTTAGGGCTTTCGAAGATAGAACCGTTCTTACCTACGAACATGAACCACAACGAGGATAACCAAATTGTTGACAACTCGTTGCAAATTAGATATTGACTATAGTAGGAGAGACAGACACCTGCTAGCCACTTATGCAAAACTAGTTGCATGTCAAGCGTGGAACATGTCTCATGTGCGAGGACATGTAAAGTTTGTCCGGGCCGCTTCATCCCACTATGCCATCAATATCTAAAGTACAACTAAGAAGCAATAAAATGACCATCATCGCCCACATACTCATATGTGTACTACCCGTGCAAAGCATCTACGCATAGATCCGGCTCTGATACCACTGTAGCGTTCGCAGCATAGAAAACAAAAAATTTCCTACGATGGGAACAACTAAGTACCAAGATCTATCTACTAGATACAAGCAACGGGTGGATATACATCCATAGAATACATACCCTCGAAGACCGAATAGCGTTAACGAGGTTGTACTCGTGGATGATGTAGACGAACGCTTGCCGATCTCAAGATCGTGATGAAGTCCATCTGGTCCAGCCGGTCCAGCACGATCAAGTCCAGCACCTCAAAGCAGTGGTGCATCCGTGATCGCACACACGTACGGGTACCCCGACAACCTCTGTGCCCTCGCTCCAGCGAAGCAGCGGAAGCAACAAATCCTTCCAGAAAAAGCCACCGGGAACATGTATCTCGCTGATCCGAGACCATGGGGAAATTCTAAAGGGGGGAGAGAGATCCTTCGCGAGGAGGTGTGAGTGAGAGAAGTGAGAGGATGTAGGGTTTCGTAGCATGGAAAACAAAAAATTTCTACCGCATACAAAAAAACAAGCCAAGATCTATCTACTAGATTGTAGCAACGAGTCGATGGAATAACTCACCCGCGAAGATTCCAAAGTGTTTAACGAGAGCGAATTCTCGTGGGTGATGTAGTCGTACTCTTCCCGATCTCAAGATCGCGTAGACGATCCTTCCGGCGATGCGTTCCGGCAGCGCTCCCGCAGTCGGTCACACGTTCGGTACTCGACGAAGACCTTCCTCTCCCTTGTTCCAGCAGGCAGCGGATGTTGTAGCACTCTCCTCGCGATTCCGGCAGCACAACGGCGTGGTACCGGAAGTAGAGGGGAGATCTCGCAGGGCTTCGCCTTAAGCCGGAGCGAGTATGGTGGACTATGAGAGAGCTTCTCGGCGATCTAGGGTTTAGACACACCAAGGAGGAGGTGCTAGGGCCGGCGTCTAGGGCTTGGGGCTTGCCCAAGTCGGCGGCTAGGGGAGCCCTAGGCGGCGGCAACAGGAGGTGGCGACGCCGGGCTAGGGTTTTGGGGTGGGGAACTTGTGTGCTAGGAGGGGCAGCCCTGCCCCTCCCTTTATAGGTGGGAGGCGCCGGCCAAGGGGAGGGAGTCCCTCCCCAACTCGGATCCCTAGTGGGCCGGCGGTGGAGGAGGAACTCCTCCCCAACTCGGTTTCCCACTTCCCTCCACTTTCCAAAATAGCCGTTTGACTTTTCAAATTGGCGTTTGACTTTTCAAACTAGGATTTGATTAAACCCTTTATTTTGTTCAGCGATGACACCTAGTACATGATGCAATCATTCCAACTTGGTATGACACATTCATGTACCCTTCCTCTTCGGAGTGCCGGACCTTCCGGAACCTTCTAGAACATTCCTGATTTAAACACCGGAACCATTCTCCAACTCCGAAACAGGACTTTCCTTATATGAATCTTATTCTCCGGACCATTCCGGATCTCCTCGTGATATCCCGGATCCCATCCGAGACTCCGAAAAACATTCGGTCTCTTACTCATCATTCCATAACTACTCCAACAACGTCGAATCCTTAAGTGTGTCTCCCTACGGTTTGTGAATTATGCGGACATGATCGAGACACTTCTCCGAACAATAACCAATAGAGGAATCTGGAAATTCATATGGCTCCCACATATTTCTACGATTACTTTGCGATCGAATGAACCACTTACATACGATACCAATTTCCCTTTGTCTCATGATAGTTTACTTATCCGAGGTTATGATCGTCGGTATCTCTGCATACCTAGTTCAACCTCATTACTGATAAGTACTCTTTTCTCGTTCCCGTGATATGTGATCCCTTGTGAGCCAGTCACATGCTTGCAAGCTAATTGGATGACATTTCACCGAGAGGGCCCATAGTATATCTATCCGTCATATGGATGGACAAATCCCACTCTTGATCCATGTGTCTCAACCAATACTTTCCGAACACTCAATGCCACCTTTATAGCCACCCAGTTACGGTGTGGTGTTTGATGTCATCAAAGCATCCTTCCGGTGAAGGTGATATGCATGATCTCATGGTCGAAGGAATTAGGTTACTATGTATCAGAAAGCATATAACAATTGAACTATTAAAATGACTTGATCTTTATGATACGCTTATCTATAGGAGTATGTCCACCATATCATTCTCCTAATGATATGATCTTGTTGTTAATAACATCTCAATGTTCATGACAGGGAAACCATAATCATTTATTAACCAACAAGCTAGTATTATGAAGAGGCTTTACTAGGGACTTCAATTTAAGTTTACAAATCACACAAGTATTAATGTTTCCTTATTAATACTATTATAGCATGAATGTAAACATTTATCATAAACACAAAGATATAATAATAACTACATTTATTATTGCCTCTAGGGCATATCTCCAACAGAGGAGGGGGTCCTTTTATAGGGGAGGGGGGAAGCCCAAGGGGGCATGGCCGCCGGCCATGGAGGGTGCCCCCACCTCTCCCTCATTCATGTGGTGGAAGCTCCACTCACATAAAAACCTCTCCACTCACAATTCCACTCACATGCATTAATTTTCCACCAAAATTAATGCAAGCTCTCATTTAAATAAAAATCTTTTATTTATTTATTCAGAATTTTGTTAATTACTTTAATTAATAAACATTCACATAAAACCCCTTGCTAGTATTCCATTTCACATGCAGAACCAGTTTCAGCAATTTCAACCGAAACAGTTCCGGTGTCTAGTGAACTAAATTCCTGCGCTTTCCTTTTCTTTTTCTGGCATATCATTTGCTCCGAATGGTGTCGGCATCCCTTAAGTGTGTCACCCTACGGTTCGCGAATAATGCGGACATGATCGAGACCCTTCTCCGATCAATAATTAGTAGCGGGACCTGGAGATCCATACTGACTCCCACACATTCAACGATGACTTTTGTGATCGTGTGAACCTTTTACGCTAGTATCTTAATCCCTTTGTTTCACGATATATTACATGTCCGAGATTCGATCATCGGTATCTCCATACCTAGTTTGATCTCGTTACCGACATGCACTCTTTTCTCGTTCCCGTGATATAACATTCTAGTGATCAAATCACTTGCTTGCAAGCTAATCAATGTGATATCACCGAGAGGGCCCAGAGCATATCTATCCGTCATCGGGATGAACAAATTCCACTCTCGATCCATGGGTCTCAACATAACACTTTAGTAGTTCTGAAGCCATCTTTATAATCACCCAGTTACGGTGTGACGTTTGATGTCATCGAGAAACTCTTCCGGTGTTAGTGATTGACATGATCTCATGGTCTAAGGATTAGGATCACTTCGTAAGTTGTTATAGCAATATAAACTCAATGACTTTTATCGTAATACTATACTACGGATGAATGTTCATCACATCATTACACTAATGTTGTGACCTCGTTATTAACAACATCCAATTTCCATGATCAGGAAACTTTGATCATCATGTTAATCAACGAGCTAGTTGATAAGAGAGGCATAACTAGGAACTTCCTTTTTGTTTATTAAACACACATGTATTAACGTTTCCGTATTAATACAATTATAGCATGTAAAATAAACATTTATCATAAATAAGGAATACGATAATAACCACTTTATTATTGCCTCTCGGGCATATTCCCTTCAACCGTCTATTATCTCCATCCCCTTCCTCCCTCCCTCCTATAGGCAACAAGAGAGAGCTCAAATTTCTTCAAGCCTCTGTTTCCCTCCAAGCAATGTCTCTATAAGTACAAGTACATGGTCACAATCCGCGTGCAGTATACTTGTGACTTTGGCGACAGCGAGCGTGGCATGGCGTGGGCAGCGAGCCACCGTGTTCCCTATGTGTCGTCGTTGAGCTGGTCTGATGGTGAGCTCTTCTCCACATCCATGGCCCTTGCCTTACTCTCTGACTTCCCTGGCCTAAATAAGACGATTTCATTCCTTTTCACATGATACCATGGCTCCTATGGACCTTCTGATAGCAACATCTCGGTCCTTTGTAGGTTCTTGGAGACGACATATATTTAGTTCACGTTCTTTCTTGCGTGTTCCTTGATAAGTTCAATGAATCACACATGCATATTAGCAAAACACTCTAGCTTTCTGGTTTTGTTAGATTTCCTTTTGCTCCGGGTGCATTCGAAAGATACTTTGTAATGAAATTACTTGATCAATAAAGTGTTGTGTTCTCGCAAAAAATTACTGCTTTTTAAAACATATATATCGAAAACAACCACATGGTATATGATGTGTTTGGTTGGAGTACTTGAATCCGTCCACAAACCTGCCATCCAGTGTGTCAAAACAATCGTTGTACAAAAATTAGAACGCAAGATTAGATTAACGCATGCAACACTAGATACTTATTATTAGTTAGACATGTTTCCGAATGTTATCTACTCTTGGCAAACAATCTATATTGACCAACTCAAATGAGCAAATGCAAGTAGTCACTAGTAGTAGATTCTTCAAAACTCCGGATAACTGTTGTAAGAATAATGAGGTAGAGGGGCCCGCCAAGAGCCAAGAAAACCTACACACCAGGTACAAAGTGTCCAAACTCCTTTTGGTACCATCCCTGAGCCGCTAATGTTTCCTGATACCATGGATCCTATGGACCTTTTGATAGCAAAATGTCAGTTATTTGGAGGTTCTTGCAAACACGCAACAGGTACTCGATAACCAGTAGTTATGGTGCGTCTCATGTTGCTGGCACAGAAAAATGCATAAGGACATGATATTGCTAATCTTATTCATTGTGTTGTATTAATTCGCGACAACCACGTCTAACAAGGAACCTAGGCGAAGGTGTAATGCAGTTCTTCCTTCTCACTATATCGGTCGCTTACTTCTTCACAGTCCAATTGTCACCAATATCACCACAAGCACCTCCTCCAACTGCCTGCACCATACTAGTATCTCTTCCGACTGTCAGCTCCTTCGACTTCGACTTCAGCATCGGCTCCGTGTTTTGTGGGACCAAGGGGGACTTTGCCCTCTAAACGCATATGGTGTTCTACCTAAACTCGATGATGTTCTTATGCACCGGCTCAGCTGCCCTGACCCTAAATTTCTTCCGATTTTCGTCGTAACAAATATTTCGTAGTCACAAGAGCAAGTTAAGACTTTAGTCATCTATCTATTTATAACGAACTTTTTTACCTAATCACAATGCGGTTATCCATTAATATATGTTATTTATTGATATGTTACTTGACATGCTATATAGACATTTTTTATGTAACTAGTGGCATTACAAACTAAAAAGGGCTCATTCATACTTAGGTATATTTATAAATAAATTTATCGTACAAATTATTACATGTACATTTCTTGTGGTAAATTGAAATTGTAATACAGTTACAATTTATTTAGTTTACTATGATTAATAAAAATATTTTGTATTGTAGGTTTCAACATACAATGCGAGGAAGCCAATATTTCCCATTATTCTACCAAATTATTTATGGTTATAATGTTTTTGTGATGTATCATTATTTGTAGTACCACAAGAACTTGGTATAGTGCTTTTAGATATTATATGGATCTAGCAAAATATGTAAGAGATATCTAGAGCTTGACTACGTGTAACAAAAATGCAAGTTACCAACCTTGATCATTATAACAAAGAACTAATTCATGTCGTGTACATCTAAAGTGCTTTTTATAAGGAGCATATATTAATATCGCGAAGATACCAATTACACCCAGCCTCTGCAACAACGCATTGTCTAATGGCATTACAGATGCACACAACCAAAAAAAGAAGTACATAAAAATAAAAATCCCGCTACAACGATGGTGATTTCGTGACCGGAGTGGCGCATGCTGGTGGGAATTTTTGAGTTTCATGGTGTTGACCTCGCATGGATCATGTGCAACAGGTCGCCCGAGGGTTGTGGATAAGGTTTTTTTTGGAAGAAATCCTTGTCGGTTCGCCCGACACCGACGCTGTGCCGCCTTCGATGCCACCATTCCTTCCTTGAAGGCGTCGTGGATACCCTTCGTCCACTTTCCTCTATGTGTCGGGGGAAACCCTAGGACTAGTGAGCTGGCCCTGGCAGCAACATCGTCGCTTTCTCCTTCTTAAATGTGTTGCTTGGTACTTGACGTTTCGGTGCTAGGAGAGTGGTGGAACATCTTCGGAGGGCGCAACGGTTGCGAGTCAGCTTCGCTTAGTCGATCTGCCTCTATCTCTTTTTTTTTCTTTTTTTCTTTTAGGCTTGTGTTTTGTAACTACCTCGGTGAATTACGCTCCTAGATACAAGCCTGGATGAGCGGAAATGGTTGAAATAGTACGGTGAGGCCCCAAAAGCCACTCACGGGTAGACCTTTCGGCCGTCCCAACCATTTCCAGTCATCGGGACAAGTACGGGCGGCGTAATCGGCAGGCGAAGGGATCAACTACATACACAAGTGAGTATGTATGCAAGCCACCATACAATAGTACATCAGAGCCATACCATCTAGAAAGAAAGGAAATATAGCAACGCCATACGGCAAGATTCAAATGACCTAGATAGATATAATATTTTAGGATATTTCCTCATACATCACACATCAGAGTAACAAGTGGAAGCGGCAAACAAGGTCCGAGTACGGATAAGAAGCAAATCGGCATAAGATGCCCAGAAATAAGCACATCCTGCCCATAGATCTCACGGATCCCCGTTCCCGGAATCTCTACACCGAACGATCGTTGCCCACATCATCAGCCTCTTCCACCCAGTATCCGTCCTGCGAGTGTACCTGTTCATCTGAACCAATAATTTATCGTGTGAGACCCTAGGGGTACTCAGCAAGTCTTTATGCCTCTAAAGGGGACACGACCTGGGGTGACGCAATTGCAGCAAAAGATAAACCCTAACAGTTCTATAGATACTTGCTAACCATCCACCTAACCAAAGATAGACGGATGTCCGTGAATTAATGGCAATAGTTATAACAGTAATATCACCAGATCCATCCTCCTCCTCGCTTACCAACGAGGAAGCGGACGAACAACCCCCCATCCGTTGGCAGTTTTATTAACCATTCCATGAGTGTTGCACTATTTACTAGTCAGTTATTTAGTCAAGTTAAAAGCGGTACTTTAGTTATGCTTGTCTATGATCGAGAAACTGCGCTCCAAGTCGTCCATAACCGCGGACACGGCTTTCAGAAAGTTTTACCCTGCAGGGGTGCACAAATAGCAACACACACTCGATCAACCTCGGAAAAACCAAATCAAAACCCAACGAGGCCTTCACGACAAAGCAATCACAGGATTCAGAATTATTTCAGGGGGCCACCCCATTGAGTAGACCCGCAACGAAGCTAGCTGACTCCGAGACGGACTCAAGGTTTGCGACAATGGCTGTAAACGACTGGGAACCCAAAACTGGGATTGTCGATACCGCGAAAACATTCCGCTTACCTAAACAGTATAGTGTGCTCCTCGCACAATCGTAAATAAAGCAGTAAAGCATGGCATAAGTACAGGATCAAAAATAAAACCTCAAACTAGTTTGTGGCCCCAAGAAATAAGAATGAATCAAGCTCTAGCTCAGGGGGGTCCCATAAGCCTCCCGGATGTGGATAGCACGAATATTCAAGGAACAGGTTTCAAGTACTCGGGGTCCTACGGGACACAAGCGAGCAGGAAAAACCAAATAGCAGATATTGCTCACCGGTGCCACTTTCATTAGTTCTCCCATTACTACTCAGGTTAAGTTGTTTAGGTACCTCGTTATCCATCAGACTCTCACATACCCTACACATGCTGTTCTACGACTCGCATGGCTCAAACAACTCCTGTAGTAATGGCTCATGGGACGGAGGAACAAGCTTGGTGGGGTTAAAGTAAAGGCTATGCAATACTTGGGATTCAGTTTAATGCAATCGCGACTCAATGATGCAAGAATAAGGTAGAGGCAATAGGTGCTGTATGTATGCAAGCATGTGGTAGTGCTTGCCTGGCAACTCAGTTTAAGCGAGAGACGGATCTGGGTAGTGCTCCTGGTTCTCTTGATATATCCCCTGCTCAGTGTCTATTCGAAGAAGAACCAAACAAACAAGGGCCAACATAAATAAAGTGCACAAGCATAGGAATAAATGCGTCAAGCAAACAATCATGCCATCATGAATGATGCACAAGTTGCATGGCAATAATGTAGCATGGCATGGGTGAGGTGTAGAATACAAGAAATAACATTTTTATTGAGTTTTGGTCACATTTTATTGTATATTATATATTTATATGATGCATGCTGCAATTTAAATCATGGATAGCATAAACAGAAATGTCTCGTCGAGCTGATCATTTTAGACATATCATTTGTCAAATTTGGAGTTATAAAGCTAAAGTTATTAATTAATTAAGGTCCAGGGGCATTTTGTTGTAATTTAATTCAACTTGAGATTCAAAGTGTTCAAATAATAATTTGAATGGCATATTTGAAATCCTCACATTTTTCTGATTTGAAAACATATATTATTTGTATTATTTGGAGTTGTATTTTAAAAGATATTCTAAAACGGATTTGAATTTTGAATTTAAACATTTTCTAGAAACATTTTTATTAAACAGACAAACAGGCAGACTTTTTATACTCAGCCAGAGCTAGCCCTAGACGCTGACGGGTGGGCCTCTCTGCTGACTGGGTCACACGCGCGCGCAGATACTTCTGTCACCGCGAGATAAACCAGCCCCAGAGGCCGACAGGTGGGGTCAGGGCCACAGGGGACCACGAGACAGAGGCGAGCGGGCCAGGGACTGACAGGTGGGGCTGGGCCGGAGCGCGGGTTAAGGGTTACAAAAACCAGGGGGGTTTCTGGGAGAACTCCGCGGCAGCTGACTAGTGGGCCAGGCGGACCGCGGGTTGAGGCGAGAAATAAAAAGGGGCTATTTGCAAACTACCACAGGCCCTGGTACTGTTTCTCTTCTCTGCATCTGACGGAAAACAGAGAACGGCGCGGCGTAGCGGGATTCGAATGCGCGACCGGGGGCGCTCGTGCGGACGCGGAACCAACGCGGCAGGCTAGGGGAAGGTGTTAGAAGGGCGAATGGCGGCTGGTTAAGCCGTCTGCGAGGCGCAGTGGCGAGCAGACGACAGCGCCGCCGGCGCACGCAGCGTGCTCGACGCAAAGTTCGGTGTAACCAGGAAACGACGACGAGGAGGACCTTGTCAGGGAGGGGAAGAGGCTCACCGCGGGCTCGATGGTGGGCTCGGATCAGGTCGAGGCGTAGCAGATCGACGACGGGGCTGGCGTCTGGCGAGAGCTAGGGTTTAGTCGCTCGCGTCGGTGTCCAGCGCCCCTGGGCCTTCCCCTCCGCGTTGGGGTGTCCAGGGCGAAGCAGGGGAACCTCGTGGTCTTCCTCGACAGCCTCAACAACTCGCCCGCCTCCTGGATCGATGACGACGAGAGGGAGCCGACGGTGGCCGTCGGTGTCCAGCAGATGGTGGTGGAGAGGAAGAAGGGGGGCGAGGCAGGGCCTCTGGGGGATCTGGGCGAGGCAGAGATGGGAGAGGCAGGGGTAGATAAGGACGGGGTAAGGTGGTTGGCGTGGGGGAGGGGAAGGTGGCTTCGGCCACCTTTTTGCTCTCCTCCCTCACGTGCTCGGCATGGAGGCCAGGCAGGTCTGGGGAGGGGCTGCCAGGTGGGCCAGGTGGTCATGGCGGGGCCAGGGGCAGGCTCGGCTGGGGCCACAGGCAGGGAGAGAAAAGAGAGAGAAAGGAGAGGGGTAGGCTCGGGTCTAGGGTTGGGCTTGGCAAGGGCTGGTCTTAGGGTTTGGTGGAAAGAGGGAGAGAGAGAGAGCTGGGGGTAGGGCCAGGGAGAGGGTGGCCAGGTGGGGCAGGCATGGTGAGAGGGAGATAGAGGCCGAGAGAGGGGAGGGGGAAAACCTCGGGTTAGGGTTTGCTTAGAGGGGGATTAGGGTTAGAGGAAGGTTAAGGAGAGGGGTAGATAAGAGATGAGGTGATTTAGGATCTAGATAGGAGGGGTGCATGTTGGATCAACAAACAAGGTCAAGCAAAGAGGAAGAGAGGAGATCTATGCAAGATAAACAAATAAAATTCAAATGACAAGTAAAAAGGTAGTGCTTGCATGGGCCATGCATAGATCATTAATGCCATGCTTATTTTGTGTAAACAAGATCATTTACATGGCATTGCTCCTATGCATTCCAAAAGTAGGGTAAGGCACAAGCATAGAATTTGAAAGGAAGCCCCCAAGTGGGCTAGATAAAGATGAGCATATTGGATTAAAATTGGGGCTTGCTAGTGTGTTTAGTCCACTAGATGTTTAATAGTCCCAAGAATAACCCAACATGAACATGACTCCAACTAATCCACATGGAAGCTAGAAGAAGGGTCCCACTCACAGGGCATGCAAAGGTGGCCATGTGGCTCTCATATATCAATAATGTGAAAACATGATGATGTCAAGATGAGAGCATGTGGAATAGAATTTGGACCCATCCCAACCCACATGAGCTAGGGGTAAACTCAACTAAAATGCAAAGCTCATATTAATTGGATGGTGGAATTATAAGGTGGTGAAAGAAAGGGTGGTGGAGTCAGTAAAAGATATGCCCCCAACTCAACTTGGGCATTTAACAATATATCAAAAACCAAATACAATATCAAGAGGCAAATATAAATAATAATGCATATGAGATAAGAACCAAAGCTCAAGGGTTTTTGTATGATGCTCAAATGCAAGGTGGTATGATGACATGAGCATGATATGATGATGATGCAACAATTATATGTAGGAAGGAGCCATTATATTACTAAACCAAGTAGCATTACAGTTGTTAGACAAATGGGATGCTACAACTCTCCCCCACTAAACAGGAATCTCGCCCCGAGATTCTAGGAAGAAGAAGACTCAAAGAGGGTAGGATAGTTGACACGGAGTTCATCTTCACGCTCCCAAGTGGCTTCATCAACAGAATGGTGCGACCACTGCACCTTGCAGAACTTGATGGACTTGTTGCGAGTCCTCCTTTCTGCGACTTCGAGGATTTTGGTGGGGTGTTCTTGATAAGACAGGTCTTCTTGGAGATTGATTAGCTCATGATCCACGGTCCTGCCGGGATCCTTGAAGCACTTCTTGAGTTGAGAGATGTGGAAAACATCATGAACCTTGAGTTTTTCCGGGAGCTCCAGGGCATAAGAAACTTCTCCTCTTCTTCCACGAATTTTGAAGGGGCCGATGTATCTAGGAGCCAGCTTTCCTTTGATACCAAAGCGGTGCGTGCCTTTCATGGGAGTGACACGAAGGTACACGAGATCACCAGGGGCATACACCATGTCCGTGTGCTTCCTGTCATAATTGCTCTTCTGGCGACTTTGAGCAATCTTCAGATTTTCAAGAATGATATGCACCTTCTCCTCCGCTTGAGTTACAATGTCAGGGCCAAACCAAACTCTTTCTCCTGCACCTGACCAACCAATCGGAGTTCTGCACTTGCGACCATAGAGAGCCTCAAATGGTGCCATCTTCAGACTTTTCTGGAAACTGTTGTTGTAAGAGAATTCAGCATAAGGAAGACATTCTTCCCACTTCATGCCAAAAGAGATGACGCAAGCACGAAGCATATCCTCCAGTATCTGATTGATCCTTTCAACTTGTCCTTGCGACTGAGGGTGGTAAGCTGTGCTGAAGTTCAACTTTGTTCCCAAGGCATTTTGGAAACTTTCCCAGAACTTGGAAGTGAAGATGCTCCCACGGTCTGAACTGATCTCAAGCGGAACCCCATACAGAGAGACAATTCTGTTGATATAGAGCCCAGCCAACTGAATTCCAGAAATTGTTTCCTTGACGGGGAAGAAATGAGCCACTTTAGAAAGCCTGTCGATGACAACAAAGATTGCATTGTTGCCCTTCTGCGACCTTGGAAAACCAGTGATGAAGTCCATCTCTACTTTCTCCCATTTCCATTCCGGAGGTTTCAATGGCTGTAGAAGACCGAAAGGTTTCTGATGGACAGCTTTCACTCTGCGGCAGACATCACACTCCGAGACATACTTGGCACAATATCGTTTCAAACCCGGCCACCAATACTGTGATTTCAAGTCCATGTACATCTTTGTGCTGCCAGGGTGGATAGATAGAACAGAATCGTGCGCCTCCTTGAGAACTTGCTCTCTCAAACCCGGGTAGTTTGGAACAAACATCCGGTGTTCAAAGAAAAGCGTGCCTTGATCATCGACGTGGAAGGACTCATACTTCGGAAGCTGAAGCTGGGAGGTGATCTTTCTGGTGTGCGGATCACCACGCTGACGAAAACGAATCTTTTCTTCCAAGAGAGGAGTAGCCAGAAGGTTCGAGAGATGCCCTTGTTCCACAATTTCCAGGTTGAGCTGACGGAATTCCTCACACAAGAGAGGCTGTTGTTCTTCCATCATGAGGTTGTTGACATAAGCTTTACGGCTGAGGGCATCGGCCATGACATTAGCTTTGCCCGGTGTGTAGTTGATGGTCAAATCAAAATCATTAATTGCTTCAATCCATCTCCTCTGCCGAAGGTTGAGATCATGCTGTGTGAAGATACACTTCAAACTCTTGTGATCAGAAAAGATTTCACAACGGTTGCCAAGCAAGTAGTGCCTCCATAGCTTCAAAGCAAAGACAACTGCTGCGAGCTCAAGGTCATGTGTGGGATAGTTGATCTCATGCGTCTTCAACTGTCGAGAGGCATAAGCAACAACTTGCTTTTCTTGCATAAGGACCGCACCCAATCCTTGCAAGGAGGCGTCACAGAATATCTGGAAAGGCTTAGATGTATCCGGAGGAACCAAGACTGGTGTGGAAGTGAGCTTCTGTTTGAGTGTCTCAAAGCTTGCTTGACATGCAGGAGTCCAAAGGTATTTCTTGCCTTTCTTGAGGAGATCGGTAAGAGGCTTCGCTATCTTCGAAAAGTTCTGAACGAAGCGACGGCAATAACTAGCCAAACCGAGGAAACTCCGCACTTCTTTTACATTAACAGGAGGAAGCCATTCAACAATTGTCTTTACCGTTTCCGGGTTGACTGCAATGCCCTTGGCAGAGATGACGTGACCAAGATAGGTTACTTGAGGCATCCAAAACTCACACTTTGAGAACTTTGCATACAAGCGGTTCTCGCGAAGCTTGTTTAGGACACAACGAAGGTGTTCTTCATGCTCTTCCTTGGACTTAGAATAGACCAGGATGTCATCCAGATAGACCACAACGAACTTATCAAGGTACTCCATGAAAACCGAGTTCATAAGCCTCGAGAAGGTAGCAGGTGCGTTGGTGAGACCGAAAGACATGACCGTGTACTCATACAGGCCATAGCGGGTGGTGAAAGCTGTTTTAGGAACATCTTCCTTGCGAATCTTGATTTGGTGATAACCACTCCTCAAGTCCAGCTTAGAGAATACCACAGCTCCAGCTAGCTGGTCAAAGAGATAATTAATCCGCGGAAGGGGATATTTGTTCTTGATGGTTTTAGCATTGAGAGCCCGATAGTCCACACAAAGTCTATCAGTCTTGTCACGCTTCTTCACAAAGATTGTTGGGCTACCCCAAGAAGAAGTACTGTGTTGAATGAAACCCAACTTCTCTTGTTCATCAAGCTGACGTTTGAGTTCAGCCAACTCAGCAGGACCCATTTTATAAGGCCGCTTGGAGATAGGAGCCGTTCCAGGTTCAAGCTCAATTACAAACTCAACCTCACGATCCGGAGGCATACCCGGCAACTCTTCAGGAAAGACATCTGGGAACTCACAGACCACCGGAACACTCTGAATAGCTTCCATAGCATCATCATTCAGAGCCGCCAAAGAGAAAAGCTGGATAGCAGGAGTCAGGCTTGGAGAAAAGACTATATGACCTTCAGGAATCTTCAGAGAAACCGAGCGTTCAGCACAATCAATCACAGCTGCATTTGCCGTCAACCAATCCATGCCCAAGATGACATCAATGTCAGAATTGCCCAGAACAATTAAGGAAGCCGAGAACGAAGAGCCACCAATCTCAATTTGATTGCCATGGCTGACTTTAGAAGCTACCATATTTGCTCCAGGAGAAAGGACCATTAACTTCTTAAGAAGAGGATCCGCCGCTAACCCATTGTCACTTGCAAACTTGATAGAAACAAAAGAGTGTGATGCCCCAGAATCAAACAAAACTCGTGCAGGGACTGAGTTAACGGAAAGCATACCCATCACAACTCCAGGTGCATGCTCAGCTTGAGCGGCGTTGACACAGTTGGCACGAGCAACAGTAGACCCGGGCTTAGTGTTGATGTTGATAGCCCGAGGTGGTGGTGCACGAACCATAGGAGAGCTTGCCGCAGATCTTGGAGGGGGTGGAGGAAGAGCTTTGTTTTTCAACGGACAGTTCCAGTTTAGATGTCCAGGGTCTCCGCACGTGAAGCAAGCACCAGGTGGACGTGGAGCAACGTAGCCAGGGACTCCGCCAGGCGCTCCAGGGTAGTTGTGGGTGTAGGCCCTGGGAGCAGCAGTGATGAAGTTTGGTGGCCTTGACGCGTAGCTTGCAGGTCTTGGTGAAGCCGGGAGCGACGGTGGGGTGTTAGGAACCCAGACACGCCGCTTAGAAGGAGCTGACATAGCTGAAGAGCTTGGTGCATCACGGTTGTGTTTCTTGGACTCCTCAAACACTTGCCTACTTGCTTCCTCCTGCAAAGCTGTATGCTGAAGTTCCAGAAAAGACGCTGGCCTTGCATGTGTGATAGCATATTTGATCGATGCATTGAGCCCTTGCCTGAACCTCTTTTGCTTCTTCTTGTCATCGGAGACCTCATCGCCACCATAACGAGAAAGGTTCATGAAGTTCCTGATGTACGTGTTGACATTATCATTTCCCTGCTTGAGGTTGAGAAACGCTTCCTTCATCCTTTCCATGACAATCTCTGACAGGAATTGCTCTTTGAAAGCTCCAGAGAACTGTTCCCAAGTGGGCTGAAAACCAGTGCAGCTTGCCTTCAGATAATTCTCCCACCAGAGAGCTGCATCTCCCTTCAGAAGGTGAGTAGCACATTTCACCCATTCTTGCTCAGGAACATCAGCAGTCTCCAGTAGCCTTGACGTCTCACGTAACCAATCATCAGCATCAAGTGGTCGATCAGAAACATCAAATTGGCGAGGGTTGAACTTCAGGAAGCTTTTGATGTCGCCCCGCTTGGGAGGTGGAGGGAGTGGAGCAAACTCATTTCTCCTGACACTTTCTTCCAAACGCTGCTGGTTCTGCTGCATTGCTGCCAAGGCATTGGCTATGTTTGACAACGCGGCCCCCAATTCCGGTGGTATGTCCTCATCTGAACGGCGTGGTGGAGCCATCCTGAGATTGATATAAGACACAAGTCAGTACTGTAATGGAGAATAATAATAATCCAAAATAGTAGCAAGATGGAATTAACCAAGATTAAAGGATACAATTTACTAAGATGATATTAAAATATCAACCAAGTTCAAAGCACCTAGAAGATATTAAGCATATCGCACACGACTGAAAAGGAGTGTGGTACACAAATATATCAAAGAAAAAAAAATTCCACAAATTTCGGCATTAAAATACCAATAGATGCGCAGAATTACTTAACGAATCAAGATTAGTGACTCTACCAACTCAATATACAAAAGCGAATGATAAGAGTAGTGGTATGGTCGCGACTCCATCCCGCACTCAAATCATTACTCCGCACATGAATAAGTAAAACACATATCCTAACCCCTCCTTCTCACGATGAACCTAAAGATTAGCAACTATGAAAACGAACACCCCAAACAAGATAACGTCGGATAACAAAGAGTAAGACAGATCGCGACGGTGTACAACGAATCAGATAGATCGCGTCGGTTTGCAAAGCCTGTCGGTATGGAATGTACCAACAGTTGATAACCAAAAGGCCGATTGTGATAACAACTTGGATGCAACAGATAGACAAGGAATTGCTCACACACACACACACACACACACACATAACCTATGGTACTACGAAAACCCAGAACACGTGAATCCTATTTTGAATTTTTAGAAGAGGATTGAAAACGTTACACTTCCTTACCAGAAAAGGGTGGGTGGGTGGGTAAGAAGAAAAATGGAAGCAGTCCTACTCTCACGTTTTGTTTTTCCTTAGTATACATAACTACCAAAAATATTTGCTAGACTGACAACGACCGTTTGGCTGAGACCCTGAAGGTCGGGATGGCTCTGATACCAATTGTAACTACCTCGGTGAATTACGCTCCTAGATACAAGCCTGGATGAGCGGAAATGGTTGAAATAGTACGGTGGGGCCCCAAAAGCCACTCACGGGTAGACCTTTCGGCCGTCCCAACCATTTCCAGTCATCAGGACAAGTACGGGCGGCGTAATCGGCAGGCGAAGGGATCAACTACATACACAAGTGAGTATGTATGCAAGCCACCATACAATAGTACATCAGAGCCATACCATCTAGAAAGAAAGGAAATATAGCAACGCCATACGGCAAGATTCAAATGACCTAGATAGATATAATATTTTAGGATATTTCCTCATACATCACACATCAGAGTAACAAGCGGAAGCGGCAAACAAGGTCCGAGTACGGATAAGAAGCAAATCGGCATAAGATGCCCAGAAATAAGCACATCCCGCCCACAGATCTCACGGATCCCCGTTCCCAGAATCTCTACACCGAACGATCGTTGCCCACATCATCAGCCTCTTCCACCCAGTATCCGTCCTGCGAGTGTACCTGTTCATCTGAACCAATAATTTATCGTGTGAGACCCTAGGGTTACTCAGCAAGTCTTTATGCCTCTAAAGGGGACACAACCTGGGGTGACGCAATTGCAGCAAAAGATAAACCCTAACAGTTCTATAGATACTCGCTAACCATCCGCCTAACCAAAGATAGACGGATGTCCGTGAATTAATGGCAACAGTTATAACAGTAATATCACCAGATCCATCCTCCTCCTCGCTTACCAACGAGGAAGCGGACGAACAACCCCCCATCCGTTGGCAGTTTTATTAACCATTCCATGAGTGTTGCACTATTTACTAGTCAGTTATTTAGTCAAGTTAAAAGCGGTACTTTAGTTATGCTTGTCTATGATCGAGAAACTGCGCTCCAAGTCGTCCATAACCGCGGACACGGCTTTCAGAAAGTTTTACCCTGCAGGGGTGCACAAATAGCAACACACACTCGATCAACCTCGGAAAAACCAAATCAAAACCCAACGAGGCCTTCACGACAAAGCAATCACAGGATTCAGAATTATTTCAGGGGGCCACCCCATTGAGTAGACCCGCAACGAAGCTAGCTGACTCCGAGACGGACTCAAGGTTTGCGACAATGGCTGTAAACGACTGGGAACCCAAAACTGGGATTGTCGATACCGCGAAAACATTCCGCTTACCTAAACAGTACAGTGTGCTCCTCGCACAATCGTAAATAAAGCAGTAAAGCATGGCATAAGTACAGGATCAAAAATAAAACCTCAAACTAGTTTGTGGCCCCAAGAAATAAGAATGAATCAAGCTCTGGCTCAGAGGGGTCCCATAAGCCTCCCAGATGTGGATAGCGCGAATATTCAAGGAACAGGTTTCAAGTACTCGGGGTCCTACGGGACACAAGCGAGCAGGAAAAACCAAATAGCAGATATTGCTCACCGGTGCCACTTTCATTAGTTCTCCCATTACTACTCAGGTTAAGTTGTTTAGGTACCTCGTTATCCATCAGACTCTCACATACCCTACACATGCTGTTCTACGACTCGCATGGCTCAAACAACTCCTGTAGTAATGGCTCATGGGACGGAGGAACAAGCTTGGTGGGGTTAAAGTAAAGGCTATGCAATACTTGGGATTCAGTTTAATGCAATCGCGACTCAATGATGCAAGAATAAGGTAGAGGCAATAGGTGCTGTATGTATGCAAGCATGTGGTAGTGCTTGCCTGGCAACTCAGTTTAAGCGAGAGACGGATCTGGGTAGTGCTCCTGGTTCTCTTGATATATCCCCTGCTCAGTGTCTATTCGAAGAAGAACCAAACAAACAAGGGCCAACATAAATAAAGTGCACAAGCATAGGAATAAATGCGTCAAGCAAACAATCATGCCATCATGAATGATGCACAAGTTGCATGGCAATAATGTAGCATGGCATGGGTGAGGTGTAGAATACAAGAAATAACATTTTTATTGAGTTTTGGTCACATTTTATTGTCATATTAGTTGCTGTATATTATATATTTATATGATGCATGCTGCAATTTAAATCATGGATAGCATAAACAGAAAGGTCTCGTCGAGCTGATCATTTTAGACATATCATTTGTCAAATTTGGAGTTATAAAGCTAAAGTTATTAATTAATTAAGGTCCAGGGGCATTTTGTTGTAATTTAATTCAACTTGAGATTCAAAGTGTTCAAATAATAATTTGAATGGCATATTTGAAATCCTCACATTTTTCTGATTTGAAAACATATATTATTTGTATTATTTGGAGTTGTATTTTAAAAGATATTCTAAAACGGATTTGAATTTTGAATTTAAACATTTTCTAGAAACATTTTTATTAAACAGACAAACAGGCAGACTTTTTATACTCAGCCAGAGCTAGCCCTAGACGCTGACGGGTGGGCCTCTCTGCTGACTGGGTCACACGCGCGCGCAGATACTTCTGTCACCGCGAGATAAACCAGCCCCAGAGGCCGACAGGTGGGGTCAGGGCGACAAGGGACCACGAGACAGAGGCGAGCGGGCCAGGGACTGACAGGTGGGGCTGGGCCGGAGCGCGGGTTAAGGGTTACAAAAACCAGGGGGTTTTCTTGGAGAACTCCGCGGCAGCTGACTAGTGGGCCAGGCGGACCGCGGGTTGAGGCGAGAAATAAAAAGGGGCTATTTGCAAACTACCACAGGCCCTGGTACTGTTTCTCTTCTCTGCATCTGACGGAAAACAGAGAACGGCGCGGCGTAGCGGGATTCGAACGCGCGACCGGGGGCGCTCGTGCGGACGCGGAACCAACGCGGCAGGCTAGGGGAAGGTGTTAGAAGGGCGGATGGCGGCTGGTTAAGCCGTCTGCGAGGCGCAGTGGCGAGCAGACGACAGCGCCGCCGGCGCACGCAGCGTGCTCGACGCAAAGTTCGGTGTAACCAGGAAACGACGACGAGGAGGACCTTGTCAGGGAGGGGAAGAGGCTCACCGCGGGCTCGATGGTGGGCTCGGATCAGGTCGAGGCGCAGCAGATCGACGACGGGGCTGGCGTCTGGCGAGAGCTAGGGTTTCGTCGCTCGCGTCGATGTCCAGCGCCCCTGGGCCTTCCCCTCCGTGTTGGGGTGTCCAGGGCGAAGCAGGGGAACCTCGTGGTCTTCCTCGACAGCCTCAACAACTCGCCCGCCTCCTGGATCGATGACGACGAGAGGGAGCCGACGGTGGCCGTCGGTGTCCAGCAGATGGTGGTGGAGAGGAAGAAGGGGGCGAGGCAGGGCCTCTGGGGGATCTGGGCGAGGCAGAGATGGGAGAGGCAGGGGTAGATAAGGACGGGGTAAGGTGGTTGGCGTGGGGGAGGGGAAGGTGGCTTCGGCCACCTTTTTGCTCTCCTCCCTCACGTGCTCGGCATGGAGGCCAGGCAGGTCTGGGGAGGGGCTGCCAGGTGGGCCAGGTGGTCATGGCGGGGCCAGGGGCAGGCTCGGCTGGGGCCACAGGCAGGGAGAGAAAAGAGAGAGAAAGGAGAGGGGTAGGCTCGGGTCTAGGGTTGGGCTTGGCAAGGGCTGGTCTTAGGGTTTGGTGGAAAGAGGGAGAGAGAGAGCTGGGGGTAGGGCCAGGGAGAGGGTGGCCAGGTGGGGCAGGCATGGTGAGAGGGAGATAGAGGCCGAGAGAGGGGAGGGGGAAAACCTCGGGTTAGGGTTTGCTTAGAGGGGGATTAGGGTTAGAGGAAGGTTAAGGAGAGGGGTAGATAAGAGATGAGGTGATTTAGGATCTAGATAGGAGGGGTGCATGTTGGATCAACAAACAAGGTCAAGCAAAGAGGAAGAGAGGAGATCTATGCAAGATAAACACATAAAATTCAAATGACAAGTAAAAAGGTAGTGCTTGCATGGGCCATGCATAGATCATTAATGCCATGCTTATTTTGTGTAAACAAGATCATTTACATGGCATTGCTCCTATGCATTCCAAAAGTAGGGTAAGGCACAAGCATAGAATTTGAAAGGAAGCCCCCAAGTGGGCTAGATAAAGATGAGCATATTGGATTAAAATTGGGGCTTGCTAGTGTGTTTAGTCCACTAGATGTTTAATAGTCCCAAGAATAACCCAACATGAACATGACTCCAACTAATCCACATGGAAGCTAGAAGAAGGGTCCCACTCACAGGGCATGCAAAGGTGGCCATGTGGCTCTCATATATCAATAATGTGAAAACATGATGATGTCAAGATGAGAGCATGTGGAATAGAATTTGGACCCATCCTAACCCACATGAGCTAGGGGTAAACTCAACTAAAATACAAAGCTCATATTAATTGGATGGTGGAATTATAAGGTGGTGAAAGAAAGGGTGGTGGAGTCAGTAAAAGATATGCCCCCAACTCAACTTGGGCATTTAACAATATATCAAAAACCAAATACAATATCAAGAGGCAAATATAAATAATAATGCATATGAGATAAGAACCAAAGCTCAAGGGTTTTTGTATGATGCTCAAATGCAAGGTGGTATGATGACATGAGCATGATATGATGATGATGCAACAATTATATGTAGGAAGGAGCCATTATATTACTAAACCAAGTAGCATTACAGTTGTTAGACAAATGAGATGCTACATGTTTGTTACTGCCCTAGCTCTTTTTTCGTTCTAGACTCTCGTTGGTTGTATCGTGTGGTTACTATATTAATATAGCTGGGCAAAAGCCTTTTTCGAGGACTGTCCAAACTCATTCTCGTACAAGCCCTGAGCTGCAAATGTTGCATGATACCATGGCTTCTCTGGACCTTCTGATAGCAAAATCTTAGTCCTTTGGAGGTTCTTGGAGACCACTCACATCTATTTAATCCATGTTCTTTCTTACATGTCCCTCATAAGCTCAATGAATCACACATGCATATTAGCAAAACACTCTGAACTTTATGGTTTTGTTAGATTTCCTATTGCTCTGGGGTGAATTCGGGAGGTACTTTGTAATGATATTACTTGATCAATAAAGTGTTGTGTTCTCTAAAAAAAACTACTACTTTAAAAAAAAAATCGAAAACAACCACATGGTATATGTTGTGTTTGGTTGGACTACTTGAATCTGTTCACAAACCTGCCTATCCAGTGTTTCAAAACAACCCTTGTACAAGAATCATAAAGCAAGATTAGATTAACGCGTGCATCACTAGATACGTATTATTAGTTAGACACCTTTCCAAATGTTATTCACTCTTGGCAAACAATCCATATATTGACAAACCCAAATGAGCAGATTCAAGTAGCCAGCAGTAGATTCTTCATAACTCGGTGTGAATTTCATAAGAATAACGAGATAGCGCATGCAAGGGGCCCTCCAAGAGCCAAGAAAACCTACACACGAGGTACAAAATATCCAAACTCATTCTGATACCAGCCCTGAGCTGCTAATGTTTGCTGATACCATGGTTCCTCTGGACCTTCTGATAACAAAATGTTAGTCGTTTGGAGATTCTTGCAAACACGCAACATATACTCGATGAGCCCGTCAACGCCGTCCTCTGTACGGTGTTTGATCTCCACAAACTTGAGGTTCAAATGGTAGCAAGACATTTCTACCATCCTTTGGGTGCACGTTGGAAGCTTAAATTTGACAGCAAGAATAAGCAATGTGTTAATGACTAATTCCAGTTGCAGTAAACTAAAATTGGATATAATAGATGGCATGCAGGGATTATTTCTAGATATAATCTAGATATGTACCTTGCAGTTCTGCAGAGTAAGTTTCTCCAAGTTTGGAGCGTGGAGGAGAAAAAACTCCAACAGCGTGTGCGCATCACCGGTGAAACGGCATTGGTCCAGGACCAATGTTGTGAGGTTATGGAACTCTGGCAGATCTCTATCAAATCTACGTCTCATCACCTGGAAAACAAATTAGAGCACATGATGTAAAATACACTAATCGGGGATCGTGTGGTTTATGATGTAAACTGTGAGATGAGTTAATTAAGAGCAGACGGACCAAGTCTAGCGAGGGGAAGGAGGATATCTCTAGCTTCGTCACATTTAGGAGACTGCAAAGAAGCTTGAATTCGTTGTTGGTGCAGCCTCTGTCCATACGAACCGTGGCCTGGACGAGCGAAGGCATGTCGAAGTCCCACAGGGGAGCATTCGCGCTGAAGAGCACGAGGTGGAGAGAAACGAGGCCATGAGCCACGATGCGCGGGGTGTAGCATAAGCGGAGAGAGCTTTGGTCCATGCTCAGGTTGGAGGAGTCGATGACGAGGGTCTTGAGCGTGGGAGAGAGGACCACCTCCCTGAAGCCGATGAGGCAGTCCTTCATCTCGAGGAGCTCCAGCCGAGGGCATCCGGCGGCGCCGAGGAGGTGCTCGAAGCCGGCGCACAGCGTGACACCGGTGAGCCGCATCGTGGTGAGGCGTTCAAGGACGGTGCCGCGGCTCATGCCGCGAAGCTGGACGTGCGCGCCGGAGGGGGAGTGGTTGCGGACGTCGAGCGCGGCGGGGCTGTAGCGCGCGAGGCAGCGGCGGACCCAGCTGTTGCCGTCGGGCTTGCTCCAGCGTCCGGTTTGGTCCTTGGGAGTCTCCACGACGCGCATCCGGAGCTCGTCGAGACCGAGGGCGCCGTGATGCAGGAAGAGGCTGTCCGTGAAGCTGTTGAACCTGGCCCACTTCTCGAGGTTGTTGTAGTTGTCGCCGTGGAACTCCTGCGGGCCGACGTCGAGGAACGGCGCGTCGCGCCACAGATGGCGCCACCGCTGCGAGAGGGTGCTGGTCTGTATGAGCCGCCTGGCGCCCATGGAGGAGAGGGAGAGGATGCGGTGGAGCAGGGAGTCCGGCAGGGCGCTGAGCCTGTCCGGCTTCGCGCCAGAGGCGTCGGCGGCAGCATCCGCCATGGCAATTGTAGTGCGAGTCGATCGGCGACGGCAATCGGAGTGGGGTTCGCGATCGGCCTCTGCTGGCTCTATTTATTTGACTCGAGAGTTGTTGTGGAAAATATATAGGGCCTCTTTTTTCTTCCAAATTTTAAGTGCATGGGTCCATGCATGACACCGGCGCAAACAAAGGGCGAACATCTTTTTCCAAATTTTCAGTGTGTATGGTATGGAAGACGTGCCGTCAATCTTGCATATATAGGTGGCGCCTTGTAAGTTGTAACATGGAAAGTTTCACCGACTACGTACATAAACTTGCGGGTTAAGTTGGCCAGACTTATAGAATTGAGGTTATATATGGAAGAAACTTACGGGCACACACGTGGTGCAAATTGACTGGTGCAATTATTTGGCCGGCTGATTTTCACGTCTCTCCTTAAACTGAACCCGTGAAAAAAAAATGTTTGTACATGTAGCATTACTGGTGTTCAACCGCGCCATCATCCGAGAACCAACCTTTTAGCCTAGTCATAATGGGAGTAATTTAATTAGTAACATGCATGTACATGCAATGCCAAGTAAGCAAATTGGTGACATGGCATGATAATTAATGAAGAAAGAAAGAAAGGTACTCCCTCCGTCCCGGTTTAAAGGACACAATTTGCAAACCATGCAATCCCAAAATACTTAGACACAAAAGCATTTTATCTCTGTAATTACTTCCGTGTGAAAACTTAGCTAGTTAATTACAGAGATTAAATGCTTTTGTTTTCACACATACCAAGATCATATGAGTCTACAACCTCATTAATTAATACTTGCATGGCACTACACATATGTTACTAACCACTATGAAGGTAGTAACATAAACTAGTAACATGTGTATGTTACTAGTCTAAGTTACTTAGCACTATGACCAGCCTTAGTCTTTGAGAGCCAACTCCGCCTTTCCCCGGCCCTGAGCATATCCGTTGCTTCCCCCTTGACATGCCTCCCTCCACTAGAGGCCCTGCGATGCTATGCTAACTAAGGGGGAAAAAATGCCGCTGTCGTGTAGACATGGCTTTGCCGTGTGCCAAATGGACCGGAATACGGCAAAGTTTGTCTTTGCGTGTGTAACCCAGAAATAAACGGCAAAGTACGCGAACACGACAAATTTTTAAAAAAGAACACGGCAAAGAAATATACACGGCAAAGATCCACAAAGGAACACAGCAAAAAAAAACATACTCGACAGCGGCACACGGCATAGGTGTCGTCACGGCAACGAGATGAGACCCACGACCCCACAGGTCCACTTAACGGAGAGGAGCTAACGGCTGCAGAAGGTATGATTTCTTTCTCGAAAGTTTATTCGAAAGGAACAAAGAAGTTAAACGTGCTAAGGCTAGAGTAGTGTTCTTAAAAAATATAGTGTTAGGATGGGTGAACGAAGGGGAAGTTTGATTATATGTGTAATTTGACCTAATATTAAGCATACTTAGGACATCCACAGCGTTGCCATAGCTAAATTTCTGACAAAGTACTATTTGGCATTGGTATAAAATTTGACAACAGCTCCACGATGTAGCTAGTTCCAAATATTTGTACAACAAGTCCCACAAATGAATAAAGTCACATAGAGAATGGGTGTTCTCTCTCCTCTCATCATGCATGTGCATGCACTTTAGTGTTGGTAGTTGAACAAAAATTATTAAACAATTCTTTGCCATAATTTAGCATTCGGAGCAAGAGCATGCTCCGGTTCCCTCTTTTTGCTAATTTAGAACTACCCTCACAATGTGAGAAACTAGTTTCAAAAGCCAAAACCAGAATTTGGAACCACATTTGGCCCCATCGCTAAATGGGCAAAAAAGTAGAATTTGGCTACCACATGAAATTTGGCTAGAATACCAAAGTGTAGTAGTTCCAAATGTCCGTCCTACATGGTCCCACCACTGGGTAAAAAATAGTCATTCTTTCTCACCACCGATTGCATTCAGCACACCGCATGCACAAGAATGCTTTTAATAGAAGAGATACCATAAAATATTGCATGGGCAGAATTTAGCATCGGAGCACCAATTGGTGCGCCTGTTCCTAGTTTTTCTCTATTTGGAACTACTCTCACAGTATAGGGAACTAGTTCCAAAATCTAAAAGGTCAATTTGGAACTAGATTTGGCTACACACTGTGGGTGCCCTTAGGGTTCAAATATCCTATATGACATTAAAAGTAAAACATATTCAGAAAAGTTTGAAAAACAATTGAATTTTGTTTTTATTTTTTTTAAAGTAAGCCTCTTTGTTGTGTACATTTTCACGAGACACACGGCAAAGGAAGCCTTTGCCGTGTACGATAAGAACATGACAAGACATCTTGATTAATTGTAAGTAAGTCATCATCGTAGGCTTTTAGAGTTGTGCCCTCCGTGTCGGCCGACTGTGACATCCACGCCGAGCATACTGTACAATAGCGCTAGTTTCTCAAACATATTTTATTACACAAATTCCATCTGAAAACCAAATTGATTACTATGAAAATCGTTGAATGCCAAATAAAAATGCTATGCTGGGGACGAGTATGTAAAACTCTGACTTCAAAATCATATTTATTAAGGAGGAAAAAATAAACCAAAATGAATACTGACGAAATCCTCAATGTTGATAGTCATGCATACCTCCCACGTAAATATAAGTGTGAACTTAACCTCTGTGAATTTCTGGACAACATCACGTTTTCGACCATACCTTATTTTCTAAGATTATTTTGTTAGACTTGCGAGGTTGAATTTTCGCTGCAACCACTTTCTCCTTTAGAGCAGACCTACGACCTTGACATGACTTGTGGTGCTGGGACAATATTCGGAGACACGGGCACCATCCTCATGCCAACGCAGTTTCTCTTGAGCCATCTCCAACATGCGGACGTAAATTGACATGTGTTGTTCCTTTTGATCCTCGTGGACAGCCGCGGACACCAAAAGCAGCACTCAGCGGTGCGGTGCGGTGCAAATATACAAGGATTTGTAAATAGATAGCAGATCTGCTTGAATATTTCTCCGTGAACTTCACAAACTCAACTATGACCTCATGATGAGAGTTCAGTGTTTGACGCATCGTGTTCTTACGTTGCAGAAGGCAGATAATTCTAAAATAATGAAAGAGAGCAAATCAGCAAATAACGGCATAGCAAACAACTCGATAAAAGAAAGAGGAAACACGTCTGGTAGAATTAAAAATCGGATTTGCTAGTTCTCGGGCGTCCGAGAACTTCTTAGGTCTCCGTCGTCTCTCTCACCGTTGGATTTACCTCACGATTCGTGTAGAGACTTCCACATGAGTTACAACTAGGTTGTAACTGAGATTTTAATGAGTTATAACTAGGTTGCAACTAAGAATTAGCACAAATAGTAGGATGATATCAGCGACTTAGACATAACAAGTTTTCAGGCGCCTGAGATCTAGGCACTCCCACTAAAAATACATCCGATAAGGATATCGACACTCTATTTCCAGGCAAAACAATTGTAGGTGAGATATAACAATAGAATTGACAAAGCTTCCTATGCATCACTAATCTGAGTTGGAACAAATAAAACAACTTATTATGTATAAACTGTAGGAGTATAATTTACACCTAGATTAAGCTGCTTGAAAATTTTCAGAACATACAATGTTGTAGTTGATGCGGTACGTAGGTTCAGTATTACCCTCCAGGAAATCCTGTTAGTACTTAGCAAAAACACTAATGTACCGTTGAGATCGGTTCCTACAAGCATCATAAGCGCTATCACGGACATACATCTGCACATCAGCAAAACTAACAGACAAATACAGGAACCTCAAGGTTAAGCTACTTGAAAAACTGACAGTTTATAAAGCATGTGAAATTAATCAAGCTCTCGCCGGAACATCGTTGCTCAGAGGAAATCATAAAAGGTATGAATAGCAGATTAACAAAAAAAGGTCATCATAGCTCAATATATGTGACATATTATTTGACTTAACAACAGTCATCCAGGTACAACATATCATAAGGTTTGAATGCCAGACTGAAAGTTGCTTGGAGCATAGAAAGGAATGCACAAAAATAGCTCAGTATAATCAAAAAAGATAACCATCTCAGCAATGATAGATAAGTACCACAAGGTTGCACCAATTCGAAGCTGCAGGGTCATGGTTTGTGAATCAATAATAGAAGGAACAAGGTATTTTGTATGACAGTACTTACACTGGAAAAAACACTCATACATCATTCACGGCACATTTAATAGATTCAAATATCAATACGCAAACAGTAAGCTCGAAGTGTAAGGAAAACATGGTGCCGTATCAGTCCTAAAATTATTCATCCTGCTTTTTATTGTTTTTTTTTATGAAAAATGCAGACCTCTAACAGAGAACATGAGTGGAAGCAAACCATCTAATGCACCCCTGTAGTCTGTAGCATTCTCACTCAAATAACAAGGCTGACAAAAAAGAACATGACATGGAAAATAACACTCATAATTCTGAGTATAAAGTAGTACTCCCTCCAATCCATAATAAGTGTCGGGAGTTTAGTTCATTTTAGTCCAAATTTTAACTAAAGCCTCGACACTTATTATGGATCATAGGGAGTAACATTTTTTACATTTTCCCCCCACTGGACTCGCCCCAACATCTCTGTCGCTGAGTTGGTTCGCCTCGTCCCTTCCCTTTTCCTCCCCAACAGCCTTACCAGTGCTACCTCCTGCAATCTGGTGGTGCTGTTTGACCTTCACATAAAAAGTAACTCGCTTATAATCCAAACAAAAACACCAAAAGTTACTCCGGCAAAAAAACACAAAAGAGTTACCAACGATGTAGCCACTAGAGCACAGAGATTTATTGGCAACACATATCATGAGTCACATGACAATGTAACGAATGTTTATGCAAAATCATTCAAATGATCCTTCACAAAAAACATGAGAAATTTCTCAGGTTCCTTTACAAAAAGGATATTTCTCAGAAATTACATGAGAAACTATATATTCTCAGGTTCCTTTAGAACAATATTTTAAGATTGCCCCATGAAAGATAAATAGCTACAAAATTAGAAGAAAATTATTTCTGCATCGGCAGCTACCATCCAGCTTTCGGTCTCCCTCGTCAGTGCATCCTGCAACTCAAACGGCCCCTTGGAAAGCACAACACACATCCTCTCAAGGATAAGTGCGTTACGTAACAAGAGCCAGGCCATCGTCCTCTGGAGCGCGTCGCCCTCGTAGTGCACCATGTTGATCTCCCTCACCCGGTTCCGCAAGCACGGGACTGAGAAGCTCGACTCTTCGGGAACCGTGAGACCCTCAAGAACCACGGATAACTCGATGAAAAATGAGAGGATCTCCAGGTTCGGCGTCCGCTCCAGGATTCCACGAATGATATCAGGGCTCTGGAGCGGACCTTGCAGTGCCAGACGCGTCAGGTTGTGGAACGTGGGGAACCCCTCGAAGGATCTTCCCGGGAGGCATTGATGGTGCAGATGCAGGCGCTTAGCATCTGAAATTTTCTCTAGAAACATCTTGATCCTGTGGTGCTCCGCCTCCTCGGGGAGGACTTTGCAAAAATCGACGGTGCATGACTGGATGACCTCCGGTATGCCGTGGAGAGACAGGACCGACTCCGTGGGCACCGTGCCACGGTAGTCCAGCGACCTCAGCTCGGACGCGTCGATATCTACCGTCCTCATGTCGTGGCAGCAACGGAGGGCGAGCAGGCGCAGGCGTCTGTCGACAACGGAGAGTCTCACTAGGTTGCTGGCTTCTAGCGTCAGGTCGACGAGGCGGGGACAGCTGGCGATCAACCGCTCGATGCTGCTCTCGGAATTTCCTAGTTTGACACCTGTCAGGCGCAGCGTCTCGAGGAACGGCAGGACGATACCCGCAGGTAGATTTAGTCCGCAGTAGCCGAGGGACAGCGAGCGGATGGCCGTGCAGGAAAAGAGCTTTGCTGGCAGCTCATACCACCCATCCCTCCGCCGCAACCCGTCATAATGGTCGCCATCATTGCCGTGCTTGCAGATCCGGCCGAGGCGGAAGCGCAGGTCGAGGTGGAGCTCCTGGCTGCTGTAGCGCAGCACGTAGGAGAGCCACTGGTCGACATGGCAGCGATCCCACATGTGGCACCTATCGAAGACGACACGGAGGCCTCGCAGCGGCTCGTGGGCGCCAGCGCAGCGCCGTCGGCAGAGCAGCGCGGACCAGACGTCGTCGAGCAGCATGCTGCTGCAGCTCTTCTTCTCGCGGGCCTCGTAGTAGAAGGTGGTCCAGTCGCTGGCCCTGACGCCCACTCGCTCCTCGAACGAGACGGTGTTGACTTTGCAGAAGACATGGCGCCACCGGCGGGAGAGCGCCGCCGCGCGGCCGGCCTCCTTGGTGGGGAGGAAGGAGAGGACATCACCCAGTATGTCGTCGGTGAGGCCGCTGATTCGATCCCTGCTCCCCGGCGGCGAAGACAATGGCATGTTGGTTGCAGTCAGATCCGGCAATCGTGCCGTCGATCTGGAATAGGCGGCTGCTACGTAACGATTATATGACGACGTACTGTGAGAAACTGGATGGGTCTCCAAGTAGACCAATAATTCACGTCACCGACATAGATAGAGTTTACGTACGTAACTCAAGTTGTCCAGACCTAATGAACCGACTAATAATCTGAGGAGATCGACTACAATCCGGTTAACATAAATACGCAGGCACCGGCCGATCGCATCTGATCTGATCCATCGCCGACGATGGCGCCGTCGCACAGGCAGGGAGGAGACCGGCTGAGCGCTCTCCCCGACAATGCGCTGGAGCGCGTCCTCTCCAACCTCGCCTCCGGGGAGGCCGTGCGCAGCAGCGTGCTCTCCCGCCGGTGGCGCCGCGTCCACGAAGGCGTCCCCGTCATCGACCTTGTCGACACCAAGACTGGCGAGAGGTACGGCATCGGGAACCTCAGGGTCTGCTTCGACCACACGGTGACCAGCGCGATCGTCAGCAAAGCCGCCGAAACGCCTATCCGCACCTTCCGCCTCGACGCCTTCCACCCGCCATACCACATGCTCGACCAGTGGATCGCCACCGTCACCACCTCCGGCGTCGAGGAGCTCGACATCAAGCTTAGGTACTTTGAATCCTCCAACCACACGCTCTGCCCCTTCGGCCTGACCTGTGACGCCTCGGCAGACTTCCACAAGAGCGACAGGAAGAGGTACACCACGACGCACCGCCAGATCTTCGGCTGCCCCACGTTGCGCCGGCTAAGGCTGACCAACTGGATGCTCGATCTGCCAGGAAGCGTGAACATGGCATTGCTGGACACGCTCTGCCTCGCGAGGATCATGGACCCATATGCCAAGTTGCAGAAGCTCATCTCAGGCTGCCCATCCCTTGTACACCTGACGCTGGAGGAGTGCCCGAGCATTAAGGAGATAGCCGTGACGAGCACCCGCCTGCGGAGCTTCGCCATGATCTGCTGCCACAACGCCAGCAGCGTGGAGCTGCACTCCACCTGTGTGCAGTCGCTGCATTACAAAGGGGGCCTTCCTCCTCGCAAGTTGCCCTTCTTCGCGCTCACAAACTATGAAGGAGTCAAGGCAGCGAGCATCGAAATCTGCGAAAAGCTCTCTGACAAAGGACCAAGGGACGTTGCTGCAGTCACAAGGCTCATCAGCCAGTGCACCAAGCTGGCGTATCTTCACATTTCCTTGCGCCCGTCAATGGCCTACTACAGCAGCATGTTTGCAAGCGTCCTGCGTGGCCTGGACAGCCTCAGGCACCTCAGTCTTCAGGGCTGCTTGCCCACAGATCACGCCGTGCGGTCGGTCGCCGCCTTGCTTATCAGCACCAAGCACCTGGAAGTATTGTCACTGCTTCCTCTGGGTCCAGAGCCTCCAAAGGAGAAGAGGACAGGGTACATGGGCCAGGATGATGCTCAATCAGATTCAGATACCGAGCCTGAAGATGGCACCGTCGACAATGTCGTCGAGTATAGTAGCCGGATGCCTGAGAGTATCTGGCAGACGTATGTCAGATGCTTAGAATACAATCTGAGAAGAATCAACATTGGAAACTACCAAGGACGGCCTCTCGAAAAGATGCTTGCGAGATTTCTGCTTTCCAGAGCTGCAGCTCTGGAGGAATTCTCAGTTACGTTAGCAGAGGATTATAAGGTTGCAGAGGATGATGAAGTTGTAGAGGCTTATGAGGTTGCAGAGGATTATGAGGTTGCAGAGGACGAGGTTGCAGACGACGAGGTTGCAGAGTATGACGAGGTTGCAGCGGATTATGAGGTTGCAGACGACGAGGTTGCAGAGTATGACGAGGTTGCAGCGGATTATGAGGTTGCAGAGTATGACGAGGTTGCAGCGGATTATGAGGTTGCAGAGGACAAGATTGCAAAGGACAAGGTTGCAAAGGACGAGGTTGCAAAGGACGAGGTTGCAAAGGAGCTAACATCCTGGCGATGGAATCGCCATACCAGAGTAACTTGTAACTAGATGGCAGCAAAAGTTGCTTGCACTTGTAAACCAATTTTATTTTCTTATGTTTTTGGTGATATCATTTTGCTTGAATATTCCTTTACTAAGTTTACTAACTCCACTAGGACCTGTTGAGTTACCATGAACATGTACTCTTGTACGTTGCACAAGGCAGATCATTCGAATAAAAAATGAAAATAACAATATGCAGCAGTCGAAAGGCAGAAGACTCTAGGATAAAATAAACACAAAAGATCTGATAGGCAAAACAATTTTTACAAAAGTTAGCATGTGATTAACAAACTATAGATGCATTAGTAATCTGAGATGGAACAAACAAACAACTTATTTTTATGCACAAAGTGTATTATTTAGACCAACACTAAGATGCTAGAAAAAACATAGAATACACAGTTAGCAATTTCGTAATTCATATTGCAAGATCCAAGAAATCATGGTATTACTTATCACAAGAACATTGACGTACTATTGGTATACATCTGCAAAAAACAATTATTGAGATATGCAGCTACTGGATCATAAGGCATGTGAACAGGATTCCAAAATCAGCTGATATAGATGAGCTACTATTGGTATCAGGATACATCTACAGTGCAATGCTTTGACCAAATCATCATAGCTCAGTATCTGGGACATGTTATTTAATTGAACAAAAAGTTGAGTAACAGTCATCCAGGTACAACATATATGAAGGTATCAATATCATATTAAGACTGAAAGCGATAGATCTATAAAAAAAATGCTGAAAGTGGTTTGATGTATAGAATAAAATGCATGAAAATTGTTAAGAAGAATCAAATAGGTATCTACCTCATCAATGGTAGATGATTGCACCAATTTGAAGCTTCTCGTATATGCAGAATTGATTGCCAGCAGAAATACGGCTCGAATTAAACACAGACCATGAACCTGGAGACCAAAAGGAACCAATGGTAGAGGGGTTAGGTGATTGTATGACAAAACATGATTTACACTGCAAAACAACACTTACACAGTGCGCAAGGCTCTAGAAAATATATTCAGATCATTAATACATGACGAAAACTTAGTGCTGCATTACTCCTAAAATTATTCAACAAGTGGTCAGAAATAGACTAGAGCATAAAGACTTCTAAACATCTTTCTTTAGTAGCAGTTTGTGGGGCGGTTAGGATTAGGAGTAAACGTGAAAATGTGACCTCTGACTGTGAGAGCACAAATGAAAGAAGCAGCAAACCATGCCGATGCCCCCTGCAGTCTCTAACATTCCCACTCGGAAAACAAGGCTGACATAAACCAACATGCCATGGGGAGTCGGGGACTAAGTGTGATGTGCTAACGTTATTGACACTCAGCACTAAAATCCACGAGTGGGGTCAGCAAACTAGCAGGCGCATAGATGGCAGAGTACACAAATACGAGTATTGCACTCAGCAATCAGGCTAGCCCAGTAACAAGTCAGACGCGCGCAGAATTACATTGGCGTCAATGGAAGATCAGGACCAGGATTTTCTGAATGCTGCAAAACGGGAGAATAGGAACAGCCGTTGAACCATTCGGTCGAACAGGTTCCAGACCTCGACTGCATTTGTGGTCGCCAGCGTGCCCACGCAGCTGGATCAGGAAGGAACCTATTGTCACGGGCCAGGAACCGGTAGAGCAGCGCGTCGCCGGGCCTCCGACGAGCGGAGGCATGTCATTCGCGGTGGACGCATTGCCGCGGAAGGATGGAGGGCGGGAGGGGTTGGGTCGTTCTCAGTGAGGCAGTGGAGATTGTCACGGCGGAGTCGGCTCTCGGGAGTGGGAGGGCGGGGATGGTGGTGGCGCGCTTGAGGCCGGACGGGTCAGGGAGGAGGAGGACTTGGCGGTAAATGCCGGTTCCATGGCTTCAGGAGATGGCCGATGTGCTTGCAGAAGCGGAAGTGTGGTACAAGTAGAACCGGTCGAGATAGTGAAACATCCGACTGTGTCGTTTCCGGTTTCCCACGCACTGCGTGCACTGCCATGTGAGTATCCGCCGTTTGATTGATTTTTTTCTTCAGCTTGGTCGATTACTAAATTACTAATCCTTGTTCCAAGTTACGGCATTTTTCTAAGTCTATCTTTTTTAAATTTGACCAAATTTATAGACAAATATATTACTAACATAAATTAGTTTCATTAGATTCGGTCAGTAAATATATTACAATATCGTTTATATTATCATATCTTTTTGTAGAACTACGTCAAAATATTAAACACCCCCCAGGGGGGCGATGGGCGTGGCTCCCCTCGTTCCCGACCTCTAGCCGCCTCTCCCCTCTATAATACCCCAGCATTTAGAAACCAACGAAGGATAGAAATAGAAATCTGAGCATGTACATGCATTCATCTGTAAAATCTAGGTAAATTTTTCGCCAAACAAAAACCTAAAGTGATCAGAGTCTCTTTCACTATTTAGAGGTAGGAATAGCTCTTTATAGTGATTGTTAAAATTTTTGGCATGACCTTTAGACATTAATGTTTTTTGGCGGGGAGTATTTTGAAATCGAACTTGAAATTTGAATAAATTAGAAACTATTTGAAAATTAGAACTTAGAAATATTAAGTTGTTTTCCAAAATGATTTATTAACATTGTTTGATTATATTAAACAATAATAATAATTTAAGCCAAAGAAATTTAAGAAATGAATTCTTATTTCTTTTCTTTATTCCTTAATAATACAAAGTAAGAATGATACAATAAATAAAGGAACACATTACAGTAAGTGAATTACAACAAAAATGAAATTTTATTAAATTATAAGAATATTATTATTACAAGATTCTTTACAAAAGAATAAAAAGAAGATTACAAAAATCTATAAAACTTATCTAATCCTATACTGCATCTTGAGCATCCAGATCTTGTTCCTGCAAATAAGGAAAACAACTAAGAAGGAAATAAAGGGTTAGTTAGCTATTTTACTCTCAGTGGTGAACAGTGAAGTGCATTGTTCATATTACATCATTGAGTAATTAAAAGAGGCAAGTTTCACCAATAAGCAATATCTGTTCTTTTATATTTGATAAGCCTCAACACAACATCATCAGTAAAGTAAAGGGCAAATTTCACCAGAATGGTAAATTGTAAAAGGATAAGAAGTGAAACCAATTCACTTGATCTGATCCACAAACAGCCCAAGCAGCAAGGCGGCTTAGTCATCTAATTGCATGTAGTGTGTTGCCCAAACAGCAGCAACAACACAAGCAGTTAAAAAGGAGTTCACAACCGTAGCACAGCTACCAGGGAGCTCATTTCCTTTTCTCAAGCACACTTCAAGAACACACTAAGTTTGTCTACTTCCCAAAAAAATCCCCAGCCAAGATACACAGATCATCCAACCATCCACAATATGGTGACATAAGGAGGGGGTGGTGCAGGTGTGTAACACCCCGACCTCTCCGGACCGGCGGCTGTCACTCCTGGCAACTCCATAGGATCTCTAGACTAACCTCACAGACCAACACTAGTCTTTTTTGTGCACTTTGTCCTCACTCATGCGCACCCAGTACCCACTTCCTGATCGGTCACCCATCCTTGAATTATTCCAGGCCTAGCACTCTTAACCTGAGAGTTCTTTTTAGATGAGCTTCCGAAAAATAAGTTGCAACTTGTTGGTATGAGTATCCTATCAATCCTATTAAGTCATATGCTTGGATCTCACATACACCCACCATTTAGAAGATCGATGCCCTCATCGATCAAGCACACCCCAGGAACGTTCCCTCTTGGCACCCGTCTGTGCGTCCAGTGCCGGCACATGTGTCATGTTGTGTCCACTCCGGGCCACACGCCTCATGCTCCACATGTACCACCACTGACCCGCACACGCCCGTTTAACCGTGAGGATCGGCTCTGATACCACTTGTAACACCCCGGCCTCTCCGGACCGGCGGCTGTCACTCCTGGCAGCTCAATAGGATCTCTAAACTAACCCCACAGACAAACACTAGTCTTTTCTGTGCACTTTGTCCTCATTCATGCGCACCCGGTACCCACTTCCCGGTTGGTCACCCATCCTCAAATTACTCCAGGCCTAACACGCTTAACCTGAGAGTTCTTTTTAGATGAGCTTCTGGAAAAGAAGTTGCAACTTGTTGGTATGAGTATCCTATCAATCCTATTAAGTCATGTGCTTGGATCTCACAAGGTGGATAGCAAGGTCAAGTACAAGAGCACAGGAGCTAGGAGGAGCATGAGCAACACCAGAAGGTGCAGAGCCAGATCAAGTTAGCAAGAACAAGATAACAAGATCAAGCCAACAAGATCAAGCTAGCAAGATCAACTAGCACCACAACATCATCACCAACCACCAAGTTGTGTGGTAAGTACACATAAAACCATCACATGATCAAATCATCCTAGATTATTCAAGCATGTGTTGTTTTATATGAATGTTCTCAGAAAAACACCCAACTGGGGTGTATCCATCACGGAAGTAATTTAAATGAAAGCCAATGACCAATCTTTACAAACAATACCAAGATCTCAGCATGTGCATCATTGATCTTGGGTATAAATTTATATTTCTACATCCAAATATACCAGCAGCCTTAGATCAAGATTTCTAGGCACATCTTTTAAAGAGAAGCACCTTAGAGATCAATAGATCTGAAGGATCTATATTAAACAGTGAGAATGCCAAATCGTTTTATTGAAGAATTCAAGAATCATTATTTGATACTAGATATCAAGACACATTTATGAGGGACAGCAGGTAAAAACTTAATTTCTACCTAGTTATGCCTTAGACCAGCATCACAGGCCCAAGTAAAATCATTAGCATCCTAGGATAATAAATCCAGCAGAAGAATTCAATCCATTTTAGCCAAGCCACACCAGGAAACAGGTAGAATTTAGCCCAGTATTAGAATGAACACTTGTGTACCATTCCAAAAAAAGCTGTCACAAGTATACATTCTACACCAAGCAAATCATACACATGGATTTCACAAGTAAACCTGTAGTATAGTGCTAAATCATTTTCCTGGAATGAATAACCAAGAATCATATTTTCATTTGCACAATCAGAGAATCAAAGGAGTGATACGTTGGAAACGTATCTATAATTTTTGATGCTACATGCTTGTTTAGTATCTACTTTGCTTTACTTGTCCACACTTTAAGGTAATTTTTACATGTTTTCTGGTACTAACCTACTAACAAGTTGTAACAGTGCCAGATGTCTATTTTCTGCTGTTTTTGGTTTCAGAAAAGTTAGTAAAGAAATATTCTCGGAATTGGACGGGACAAACGTCAAAGTCAATTACTTACCGTGGGTAACAAGAAGTCCAGACGGGGACGAGGAGGTGAGCTAGAGGGGCCACCCCCCCCCCCACAGGCGCGGCCACAGGTGGGCCCACTGCTCATGGACTCACTGCTTGGATGATTATCCAGACTTTTTATGCAGGTTTGAACTTCTCCTCAAGAAATCTGTTGGATTCAGCTGCTGGAGGTACCTTTATGGGCCTCACTTTGGGTGCTGCAACAAGGCTCCTTGATAATAAGATGGTTAACTACTCTGAATGGCATGTTGAGAGAGCTCCACATGGTAAGAAGGTAAATTTTGTTGAGGAAACTTCCTCTTTGAGTGAAAAGATTGATGTTATTATGGCTATGCTTGTTAATGGGAGATCTCCTTTAGATCCTAATAGTGTTCCCTTAGCCTCTTTGGTTGCTCAAGAAGAGCAAGTTGATGTGAACTTCATTAGAAACAAAAATTTTGGCAATAATACTTATGGTAATTATAGGCCTTATCCTCCTAATAATGGCAATTCCTATGGAAACTCTTACAATAATGCTAGAAGTGTCCCCTCTAAACTTGAAGCCATGCTCAAAGACTTTATTACTAAACAAACCACTTTCAATAAGATTATAGAGGAAAATCTTTTAACTGTTGAGAAAAATATATCCTCTTTGTATGAAGCTCAGTCCTCTTTGATTAATAAAATGGCTGCTAAACCTAAAGCCATGGAAAATACCTTTGCTACTGCTCATGCCATACAAGTTACTATTGATGAAAATGTTAGGCTGTTAGCTCAACTTCATGCTAAGTGGGAAAGGGAAGCTGAAACTGATAGAAATAATAGTGTGTGCACCATCACCACTAAACCACAAGTAGTCCCTATTCCTCCCCCTACTATGCCTAAGACTATTGAGCCTACTACTAGTGATGCCAAGTTTGACTTTGATATTGATGGTTACAATATTTCTGAAGTGATTATGTTCTTGCAAAAGCTTGCTAGAAGTCGTGATGCTAGTGATATGCATGTTGCCTTTACCAAACACATTATAGATGCTCTTGTTAAGATTAAGGAAGAGAAGCTAAAACACAAAGCTTCTATTCCTAGGAAAGTAGAAGATACTTGGGAACCCATTATTAATATGCAAGTGAATGACTTTGACCTCAAAGCTTCATGTGATCTTGGTTCTAGTGTCTCTATTATGCCTAGGAAGATTTATGAAATGCTTGATTTGCCACCATTGGAAGATTGTTATTTGGATGTCCCATTCAATGATAATTCTAAGAAGAAACTCATGGGGAGTATTAATGATGTTCTCTTCATGGTTAACAATGCTTATGTCCCTATTGATTTCTATGTTTTGGATGTTGAATACAATGCTTTTTGTCCTATCACTTTGGGAAGACCTTTTCTTAGAACAGTTGGTGCCATCATTGATATGAAAGAAGGCACCATTAAATATCGTTTTCCATTCAAGAAAGGTATTGAACACTTCCCAATGATAAGAGAGAAGTTGCTCTTTGCTCCCCCTTTGAAAGCAAGGTTTGATGTTAATGCTTCCTCATTTGAAAATACTTGATTCTTCTTGCTTCTTGTGCCTAACTTAAAGGCGTTAAAGAAAAGTACTTGTTGGGAGATAACCCAAGAGTTTCCTTGAGTCTTGGAAGTTATTACTTCAGTAATGACCTCTCCTTATCCTTTTTGTTTGCTTTTTGTGCCAAGAATGACCTCTAATGGGAGGGAAGTAAGATTTGGGGAGTTGCTGTCCTGAAACAGATTTCTGTCCTCCACCAAAAAAAATTGTGAGGAGTCTCTATAGCTCAGATTGAGCTCAGAATGTACGAATAATTCCCCCAGTATGTTAGCAAACTTTCGTTAGTTCAACACTTTTTTATTTAAGCAACATAAGGTGTTCAAAAAAATCGGTTTCTACCTACTAGTCTGTTTTGACAGATTTCTGCCATTATTTGCATTTGCTTCTTATTGATTCCTTTTGAGTTCTCTTTAGGTGAATTGAGTTTTTTGAAGGAGTTACTATAGTAGCTTGTGTTTTCAGTGAAAAGCCTTGCTATTCCAACGCTTTGCCAGAGGTCTAATATCTTTTGAATACACTAATGTTGCTAATGAAGATTGTGTGAAGTTTTGTATGAAGGAAAAATTCCAGGTGTAGAGAGAGAATGATGCAATGAGATGAAGAATGGACAAAAGTGTAGGGGTTCGTAGCATGAAAAACAAAAAAATTCTACCACATGCACACAAACAGGCCAAGATCTATCTACTAGATTGTAGCAACGAGTCGATTAGAGTACTCACCCTCGAAGATTCCAAAGCGGTTAACGAGAGCAGATTCTCATGGGTGATGTAGTCATACACTTGCCGATCTCAAGATTGCGTAGACGATCCTTTCGACGCTGTGTTCCGACAGCGCTTCCGCAGTCGGTCACACGTTCGGTACTCGATGAAGACCTTCATTTCCCTTGTTCCAGCAGGCAGCGGAGCTTGTAGTTCTCCCCTCGCGATTCCGGCAGCATGACGGCGTGGTGTCGGAAGTAGAGAGAAGATCCTGCAGGGCATCGCCTAAGCCGGTGCGAGTTATGGTGGATCTAGGGTTTCCGGCGATCTAGGTTTAGAAGGCCGAAGAGGAGGAGGAGGTGTTGGCGGCGTCTAGGGCAACGGCGATGGGCCGGTGGCGGTGCGGCGGAGGCGGCGCAACACGGGTGGGGAGGGCTGGTTGTGTGTTCTTTGGGGCAGCCCTCCCCCTCTATTGATGAGAGGGAGGGAGGCTTGGGAGAGGGGAGTTTGAATCCATACCCAAACCCAAGTTGGAAAGAAGGAAGGACTCTTTCCTTCTTCCACTAGGAAACCATTGTTCCAGTTTGACTTTTCAAACCTCCCTTTTGACTTTCAATTTAGAGCTTTATTTCTCTCTCGCAAATGCCCAACCAAAGTGACTTAGGACATGATCCAATCATTCCACTTACCCATGACACATTCATGGACCATTCCCCTTCCGGTCCGGTGAACCTTCTAAACCCTTTTAGAACCTCTCCGATGAAAACATCGAGATCATTCCCGAACTCCGGAATTAGACTTTCTTATATGAATCCTATTCTCCGGACTATTCCAGATCTCCTCATGATATCGAGGATCCCATCCGAGACTCCGAACAACATTTGGTATCCCTACTTACATTCCATATCTACTAAACAACATCGAATCCTTAAGTGTGTCTCCCTACGGTTCGTGAATTATGCGGACGTGACCGAGACACTTCTCCGATCAATAACCAATAGAGGAATCTAGAAATTCATATGGCTCCCACATATTTATACGATTACTTTGCGATCGAATGAACCATTTACATACGATACCAATTTCCCTTTGTCTCACGATAGTTTACTTATCCGAGGTTTGATCGTTGGTATCTCTGCATACCTAGTTCAACCTCGTTACCGATAAGTACTCTTTTCTCGTTCCCGTGATATGTGATCCCTTGTGAGCCAGTCACATGCTTGCAAGCCAATTGGATGACATTCCACCGAGAGGACCCAGAGTATATCTATCCGTCATATGGATGGACAAATCCCACTCTTTATCCATGTGCCTCAACACATACTTTCCGAACACTCAATGCCACCTTTATAGCCACCCAGTTATGGTGTGGTGTTTGATGTCATCAAAGCATCCTTCCGGTGATGGTGATTAGCATGATCTCATGGTCGAAGGAATTAGGTTACTATGTATCAGAAAGCTTATAGCAAATGAACTATTGAAATGACTTGATATTAATGCTGCGCTTATCTATATGAGTATGTCCATCATACCATTCTCCTAATGATATGATATTGTTGTTAACAACATCTCAATGTTCATGATCGGGAAACCACGATCATCTATTAACCAACAAGCTAGTATTACAAAGAGGATTTACTAGGGACTCTAATTTAGTTTACAAATCACACAAGTATTAATTTTTCTGGTTAATACTGTTATAGCATGAATGTAAGCATTTATCATAAACATAAAGATATAATAATAACCACTTTTATTATTGCCTCTAGGGCATATCTCCAACAAAAAGCTCAAGATTGGGGATGCCACCATGGTGTCACCCCAAGAAATATCCAAGAGGTACTAGCGTCAAAGCTTGGGGATGCCCAAGACATCCCCTTCTTCATCAATAAAAAAGCTTAGGTCTGTCTAGACACTTCGTTTTTATTTTTTCATGCACAGTTGTGTTGCTCTTGGAGCGTCTTAGTTTTTGTTTGCTTTGTTTAGTTGTTTAGTTTGCTTGAGTAGTTTGGACCCCCGCTCTCGCTGTGTTTTTTTTGTAAATAAATTGCTTGGTGTTGGAAAGGAGTAGTAAGTTCTTGCTTGTAAGTGCAAGAGGAGATTGCATTGACTGTGACTTAGACTTTAGCATGACATGCTAGGTGTTGTTTTAGCATTATGCTTAGTGATTATTGATGTAGCATGTCTTGTTCCAAACAATTGGGATTGCTTAGTGTGCCTTGAAGAAATTATGCGTTATTTTAGCATGCAAAAGCATAGTATTGTGGTATTCTCCTTTGATGCTTTGCTTGGGTTGACTTGGCACATGCTTACACCATGTTATGACTATGAAAATTCACCATTATCCTCTATGATCATTTAGTCCTTGATTTGTAGTACCACTCTTTGCTTTGATTAGTATGCTTTGTTGCACTACATGATTATGGCCATTATTGCTCTCTTAGTTGGTTGCTCCCAGTCTTTTGCTAGCCTCCACTTGTATGAGTAAGCTCTACTCATGCCTCCAACTCCCAAGAAACCAAGTTATTCCAAAGTGTCCACTATAAACTCCTATGCATGGTGTGTTACACCATTCCAAGTATATTCTTGTTTTCATCTATCTTCCAATTAAAAACTATTTTGTTATGTGAAAACTTAGTGATTAAAGCCCTCATGAACTTGATGGCACACTTTATATTCTTTGCCCCTAATAAACTTGAACCATTGTGACAACTTTGTTGTATATTCTTGCACTTATAAGTTGGAATTAGCAGAACCGTGCTGTCACAGGGAACATTTTCAACATTGCACTTGTACTTTGTACTCAGTTGATATCATGCTCTTTTGTCTATGGATGTCACCGGTGTGAAATAAAGAGGGAACTTGTAAGTCCATGGAGTTTGTATTCTGTGTTAGAGAAACGCCTAGGCCGCTAGCCTAAGCCATGCCTAATCATGGTGGAAACTTGCAGCATCACCATAGTGAGCTATCTATGAAGCATCCTTAATAAAAAAGCTATGCATATTATAAATAAAAAGATTGCTGAGATGTTCATTGTCTGCTTGCCTTGTCATTTTGGTTATGGGAAAGCTCCTGTACCATGTGCAAGGGGTACCCCGTTGGCGGTTCTCAATGATATGCAAATACTTACAATGACAAGAACTTGCCTGGGCCCAAAGTTGAGTATGCATGAGGTGTGGCCCTCGTATTCAAGGGACTTGAGATTGCCAACTTATACTTCGTCAAGCATATACTCCATCTTTTCCAATTTAACCTTAACGACTTCAAGATGCTTATGATAGGGGCAATGAGGGCTGTAAGCTATTAAGTACCATAATTTTTGGAAGCTCTTTTTGAAACTTTTAATCCTTGCTTCATTTACTAAAAGGCCTTTCTTCCATCCTTATTTGAGTCTCCACCTTCTACCTTTAGGCACCATTAATAGAGCATAGTTGTCATTCTATGTGCAGTGTTCCAAAGCTTATTAATTGATGCATATTGTGTTATTACTTGTTCTAGTGCTATTTGTTTCTAGTCACCCTTGTGAACTTTGAAGGTGTCCTATGCATCTATTTGCTACTCTATGAGGGACAAGCTGATTGCCACTATGCTATATTTTCTGTATGTGAAACAAACAAACGTTTTTCAATGCATGTTATTCATGATCTTTGTTTGTAGCTTGTCATGTTGCATGCATAGTTACTATGTCCTATTATTAGAATTCCATCTTTCATGCACATGTTTAGAGTTCTTTGATCCTAGCTTTCAATGCTTGCAAATGGTTGGATCTTTATTGTGAGGGTGCATGTCACCTCAAAAATTATTCTTTTTATCACTTACCTACTCGAGGACGAGCAGGAGTTAAGCTTGGGGATGTTGATACATTGGAAACGTATCTATAATTTTAGATGTTCCATGCTTGTTTAGTATCTACTTTGCTTTACTTGTCCACACTTTGAGGTGCTTTTTACATGTTTTTTGGTACTAACCTACTAACAAGTTGCAATAGTGCCAGATGCCTGTTTTCTGATGTTTTTGGTTTCAGAAAAGTTAGTAAAGAAATATTCTCGGAATTGGACGGGACAAACGTCAAAGTCAATTACTTTCCGTGGGGAACAAGAAGTCCAGAGGGGAGACGAGGAGGCGAGCCAGAGGGGCCACCCCCCCCCCCCCCAGGCATGGCCATAGGTGGGGTCGTGCCTGGCTAGGGTTGTAGGGGTTCGTAGCATGGAAAACAAACAAATTCTACCACATGCATACAAACAAGCCAAGATCTATCTACTAGATTGTAGCAACGAGTCGATTAGAGTACTCACCCTCGAAGATTCCAAAGCGGTTAACGAGAGCAGATTCTCGTGGGTGATGTAGTCATACACTTGCCGATCTCAAGATCGCGTAGACGTTCCTTCCAGCGTTGCGTTCCGGTAGCGCTTCCGCGGTCGGTCACACGTTCGGTACTCGATGAAGACCTTCATCTCCCTTGTTCCAGCAGGCAGCGGAGGTTGTAGTTCTCCCCTCGCGATTCCGGCAGCACGACGGCGTGGTGTCGGAAGTAGAGGGAAGATCCCGCAGGGCTTCTCCTAAGCCGGCGCGAGTTATGGTGGATCTAGGGTTTCCGACAATCTAGGTTTATAAAGCCGGAGAGGAGGAGGGAGTGACGGCAGTGGCTAGGGCAACAGCGACGAGCCGAAGGCGGCGGCGGCGCACGAGGTGGGGAGGGCTGGCTCTTGTGTTGTTTGGGGCAGCCCTCCCCCTCTATTTATGAGAGGGGGGCAGCCTTGGGAGGGGAGAGTTTCAATGCAAACCCAAACCCAAGTTGGATAGAAGGAAGGACTCTTTCCTTCTTCCAATAGGAAACCATTGTTCCAGTTTGACTTTTCAAACCTCCCTTTTGACTTTCAATTTAGAGCTTTAATTCTCTCTCGCAAATGCCCAAACCAAGTGACCTAGGATATGATCCAATCATTCCACTTACCCATGAAACATTCATGGACCATTCCCCTTCCGGTGCGGTGAACCTTCTAGAACCTCTCCGATGAAAACATCGAAATCATTCCCGAACTCCGGAATCGGACTTTGCTTATATGAATCTTATTCTCCGGACCATTCCGGATATCCTCGTGATTTCCTGGATCCCATCTGAGACTCCGAACAACATTCGGTTTCCCTACTTACATTCCATGTCTACTAAACAACATCGAATCCTTAAGTGTGTCTCCCTACGGTTCGTGAATTATGCAGACATGATCGAGACACTTCTTCGATCAATAACCAATAGAGGAATATGGAAATTCATATGGATCCCACATATTTCTATGATTACTTTGCGATCGAATGAACCACTTACATACGATACCAATTTCCCTTTGTCTCGCGATAGTTTACTTATTCGAGGTTTGATCGTCGGTATCTCTGCATACCTAGTTCAACCTCGTTACCGATAAGTACTCTTTTCTCGTTCCCGTGATATGTGATCCCTTGTGAGCCATTCACATGCTTGCAAGCTAATTGGATGACATTCCACCGAGAGGGCCCAGAGTATATCTATTCGTCATATGGATGGACAAATCCCACTCTTGATCCATGTGCCTCAACACATTCTTTCCGAACACTCAATGCCACCTTTATGGCCACCTAGCTACGGTGTGGTGTTTGATGTCATCAAAACATCCTTCCGGTGATGGTGATTAGCATGATCTCATGGTCGAAGGAATTAGGTTACTATGTATCAGAAAGCTTATAGCAAATGAACTATTGAAATGACTTGATCTTTATGCTACGCTTATCTATAGGAGTATGTCCATCATACCATTCGCCTAATGATATGATCTTGTTGTTAACAACATATCAATGTTCATGATCGGGAAACCACGATCATCTATCAACCAACAAGCTAGTATTATAAAGAGGCTTTACTAGGGACTCTAATTCAGTTTACAAATCACACAAGTATTAATGTTTCCGGTTAATACTATTATAGCATGAATGCAAACATTTATCATAAACACAAAGATATAATAATAACCACTTTTATTATTGCCTCTAGAGAATATCTCCAACAGTCTCCCACTTGTACTAGAGTCAACTAATCTAGATTACATGGTAATATACCGAACACCCATGGCGGTTTGGTGCTGGTCATGTTTTGCCCTCGGGAGAGGTTTAGTCAACGGATTCGCCGCATTCAGATCTGTGTGTACTTTGCAAATATTTATGTCGCCATCTTGGACATGCTCTCGAATAGCGTGAAAATGTAGCTTGATGTGCTTCAGCTTCTTGTGTGACCTTAGTTCTTGCGCATTGCTATGGCGCCCATGTTATCACAGTAGATAGACATTGGGTCCAGCGCACTTGGAACCACACCGTGCTCTGTAATGAACTCCTTCATCCATATCGCCTCTTGTGAAGCCTCTGAAGCAGCTATGTATTCCGATTCAGTTGAAGATCTCGCCACAACGCTTTGCTTTGCACTCCTCCAGCTAATTGCTGCACCATTCAAAGTAAATACGTATCCAGATTGAGATTTAGAATCATCTGGATCGGTGTTCCAACTAGCATCGGTGTAACCATTAACAACAAGTTGTTCATTACCTCCATAAGAAAGAACCATATCCTTAGTTCTTCTCAAGTACTTAAGGATGTTTTTGACCGTTGTCCAATGATCCACTCCTGGATCACTTTGATATCTGCTAGTCAAACTAACAGCATATGCAATGTCGGGTCTAGTACATAGCATGGCATACATAAGAGATCCTATGGCTGAGGCATAGGGAGTTTTACTCATCCTTTCTCTATCTTCTGCCGTTGCAGGACTTCGAGTTTTACTCAAGGTTGTATTGGGCAACATGGGCAAGAACCCTTTCTTGCTATCTTCCATTCCAAACCTCTTTAGAACTTTGTCCAAATATATACTTTGTGACAATGATATTAGGCGTCTTGATCTATCTCTATAAATCTTTATGCCTAATATGTAAGCTACTTCGCCAAGATCTTTCATTGAAAAACTATTATTCAAATAATCCTTGACACTATTAAGAAGGTCTACATCATTCCCAATCAACAATATGTCATCTACATATAGCATTAGGAATGCTATAGAGCTCCCACTCACTTTCTTGTAAATACAAGCTTCTCCATAAGTTTGTATAAAACCAAAACGTTTGATTACCTTATCAAAACGTTGATTCCAACTCCGGGATGCTTGCTTCAATCCATAAATGGACCGTTGAAGTTTGCATACCTTGTTAGCATCTTTAGGATCGACAAAACCTTTGGGTTGTACCATATATAACTCTTCATCAATGTCTCCATTGAGGAATGTCGTTTTGACATCCATCTGCCATATCTCATAATGATAATATGCAGCGATTGCTAATAAAATCCTCACAGACTTTAGCTTCGCTATCGGTGAGAAATTCTCATCGTAGTCAACTCCTTGAATTTGTCGAAACCCTTTTGCGACAAGTCGAGCTTTATAGACAGTAACATTACCATCAGCATATGTTTTCTTCTTGAAAATCCATTTGTTCTCGACAGCCTTCCGACCATACGGTAAGTCTACCAAAGTCCATACTTGGTTTTCGTACATGGATCCAATTTCGGATTTCATGGCTTCTTGCCATTTATTGGAATCTGGGATCATCATCGCTTCCTCATATGTCACAGGGTCATCGGTGTTGTCCACCAACATGACACTCATAACAGGATCATACCCATCAGGAGTGGTACGAGTTCTCGTTGACCTACGAGGATCCGTAGTTACTTCAACCGAAGTTTCATGATCAACATCATTAGCTTCCTCTCTTATTTTTGTAGGCGCCACATGAACTACTTCCGGTGCCGCGCTACTGTCAAGTTCGAGAGAAGGTTCAACAATCTCGTCGAGTTCTACTTTCCTTCTAGTCACTTCTTTCGAGAGAAACTCCTTCTCTAGAAAGGATCCATTCTTAGCAATGAAGATTTTGCCCTCGGATCTATGATAGAAGGTATACCCAATAGTTTCCTTCGGGTATCCTATGAAGACGCATTTTTCCGCTTTGGGTTCAAGCTTGTCGGGCTGTAACTTCTTTACATAAGCTTCGCAACCCCAAACTTTAAGGAACGACAATTTAGGTTCCTTACCAAACCATAATTCATACGGTGTCATTTCAACGGATTTAGATGGTGCCCTATTTAAAGTGAATGCCACTGTTTCTAATGCATAACCCCAAAACGATAGCGGTAAATCTGTAAGTGACATCATAGAATGAACCATATCTAAGAGAGTTCGATTACGACGTTCGGACACACCATTACGTTGTGGTGTTCCCGGCGGTGTCAATTGTGAAAGTATTCCGCATTTCTTCAAATGCTCGCCAAACTCGTAACTTAGATATTCACCTCCATGATCAGATCATAGAAATTTAATCTTCTTGTTACGTTGATTCTCTACCTCACTTTGAAATTCCTTAAACTTATCAAAAGTTTCGGACTTATGTTACATGAAATACATATACCCATATCTAGTCAAGTCATCCGTGAAGGTAAGAACATAACGATAACCACCGCGCGATGCTACACTCATTGGGCCACACACATCGGTATGTATGATTTTCAAAAGTCCATAGCTCGCTCCATCATACCAAAAAATGGAGTGTTAGTCATTTTACCCATCAGACATGCTTCGCATCTTTCAAGTGATTCAAGAAGTCCATCGGAATGGAGTTTCTTCATACGCTTCACTCCAATGTGACCAAGATGACAGTGCCACATATAGGTTGAGTTATCGCTCAATTTCAAACGTCTAGCCTCAATGTTATTAATATGTGTATTACTACAATAGAGATTCAATAAGAATAGACCATCTATCAAAGGTGCATGTGCATAAAACATATTACTCATATAAATCGAACAACCATTATTCTCGGACTTAAACAAGTAACCATCTCGCAATAAACATGATCCGGATATAATGTTCATCCTCAACGCAGGCACCAAATAACAATTATTTAAGTATAAAACTAATCCCGATGGTAGATGAATAGGTAGCGTGCCGACCGCGATCACATCAACCTTTGATCCATTTCCAACACGCATCATCACCTCGTTCTTCGCTAGTTTTCGTCTATTCTGCAGCACCTGTTTCGACTTACAAATATGAGCAACCGAACCAGTATCAAATACCTAGGAACTACTACGAGTACAAGTGAGATACACATCAATAACATGTATATCGGATATACCTTTCTTCTTGATGTTGCCGTTCTTCAAATCCGCCAAGTACTTAGGGAAATTCCGCTTCCAGTGACCTTCTCCCTTGCAGTAAAAGCACTCAGTATCAGCCTTAGGCCCAGCCTTGGTCTTCTTCGCCGGCGCGGTAACTTTCTTACCGCCCTTCTTGAAGTTTCCCTTTTTCTTAGACTTGCCTTGCTTCTTGAATTTGGTGGTCTTATTGACCAACAACACTTGGTGCTCTTTCTTGATCTCCACTTCTGCAGACTTCAACATGGAGAAGAGTTCGGGCAACGACTTGTCCATGTTTTGCATATTGTGGTTCATCACAAAGTTCTTGTAACTTGGTGGTAGTGATTGGAGGACACGGTGAATCCCCAAAGCATTAGGAATCACTATACCCAAGCTTTGAAGCTTGCTTGCGTGCCTAGACTGAAGGGAATATGCCCTGAGAGGCAATAATAAAGTGTTTATTATGTGTATTCCAAGTATATGATAGATGTTTATTTTGCATGCTATAATTGTATTAATTTGGAAACGTTAATACATGTGTGTTTAATAAACAAACAGAAAGTTCCTAGTTATGCCTCTCTCATAAACTAGCTCATTGATTAACAAGATGATCAAGGTTTCCTAATCATGGACATTGGATGTTGTTAATAATGGGATCACAATATTAGTGTAATGGTGTGATGAACATTCATCCGAAGTATAGCATTATGATCAAAGTCATTGAGTTTATATTGCTATAACAACTTACGAAGTGATCCTAATCCTTAGACCATGAGATCATGTTAATCACTAAAACCGGAAGAGTTTCTTGATAACATCAAACGTCACACCGTAACAGGGTGATTATAAAGATGGGTTCAAAACTAATAAAGTGTTATGTTGAGTCCCATGGATCGAGAGTGGAATTTGTTCATCCCGATGACGGATATATATACTCTGGGCCCTCTCGGTTGAAAGTACAAAGGAAGTCGCCTAGAGGGGGGGTGAATAGGCTTTTAAAATTATTACGGTTTAGGCTCAAGTAAATGCGGAATAAAACTAACGTTTAATTTATTGAGCACAAAACCTAGCCACTAAGTTCACCTAGGTGCACCAACAACCTATGCTAAGCAAAACAAACAACAAGGTGATAGCAAGGTATAAATACTTCAAGCACGATGGCTATCACAAGTAAAGTGCATAAGTAAAGGGTTCGGTTGAGAGATAACCGATGGACGCGGAGACGAAGATTTGTTTCTCGAAGTTCACTTCCAAAGAAGCTACGTCTCCGTTGGAGAGGTGCGATGGTGCAATGCTCTCCGAACGCCACAAATGGCTCACCTCGAGGTGTGGTGGCTCGATGCTCACCCAGCGCCACACAAGGCCTCACCCCGGATGCGGAAGCACGCAACTCACCGACGCCACAAAAGGCTCACCCTATTCTCCCAAGTGCTCACCACAAAAGGCGGGCACTTGCTCCACTATGGGACGCTTGAGGGCGGTCACCGAACCCGTACAAGGTTGGGGCTAACTCCACAACTCAATTGGAGGCTCCCAACAAACAAAGCCACAACAGGCCAACAATGCCACAAAAGGCCAACAACGCCACAAAAAGGCTACAAGACCACAAAAGGTCAACAAGACCACAAAAGGTCAACAATCCAACCACACAACCGTCTAGGGTTCCAAGGAACCCAAGAGAAACAAGCTCACAAGCTTGAACTCGCCGAATCTCCGAGGAGAACTCAAACCTATGCACCAAATGCAAGGGCAAGTCCTTCTCCCCCAAATTCCAACAAAGCTACAAAAGCTATTGGGGGAATAAGGGAGGAAGAACACAAGAGTAGAACTCAAACCTATGCACCAAATGCAAGGGCAAGTCCTTCTCTCCCAAATTCCAACAAAGCTACAAAAGCTATTGGGGGAATAAGGGAGGAAGAACACAAGAGGAGAACACAAAACTCTCCAAGATCTAGATCCCAATGATTCCTTCACAAAGAAGGGATTTGACTTGGGGGGATTGTAGATCTAGATCTCCTCTCTCATAACCCTCAAAAAGATGCAAGAATCATAGGAGGGGAAAGGGAGAGGGAAAGCTTCTTCAAGGTTGACAATGGAGGAGAGAGAGAAGGCCAAGAACCAAGAAGAAAAGCTAGTACCCACGAAGGGGAAGAGGAGCCCCTTTTAAAGGGCTCCCAGATCTGCCCGTTATGGGCATTCGCGACACCTGGCCGGAACTTCCGGTGGGAGGCCGGAAGTTCCGGTGGCACCCAGCCAACGGTCAAAAACTGCGGAGCGAGAAACTGAAAACACGAATCATGGCCGGAACTTCCAGCCCTGGGGCGGAAGTTCCGCTCAAGAACTTTTGCCAGGACAAGTTCCAATCAAGTTCCGGCCAAGTTCCGGCAAATAGACATATTCAATACAGAAGGTTTCTGAACGTGAGCGGAACAAGACCCGGAACTTCCACCGGAACTTTCGGCGGCAAAAATGCCCTAGCGGAACTTCCGGTGGGAAGCCGGAACTTCCGGTCAGGGAAATTCCAGAAACCAGAAAACCAGAAACGCAATAACTTTTGCATCCGAACTCCAAACGGGATGAAACCAATTTTGTTGGAAAGATAACGACGATGCTATGAATGCTATGATGATGTATCACCTTGGGACGATACTACGAAATATTGGGTATCACCTTGGGAGAAAATATCATAAATATATATGTGAAGTATCCCCCAAGGTGTGGAGCCGGAAAACTCGCAAGATCAAAAACCGCAATAAGATATGCAAGTGAAATCCTTAGATGATGAACTAGAGCTTGTTATGATGATGTCCACATGCTCTAGATCCTCTCATGGACAAGAACCAAATAACAACCAAGAAAGATGATGCTATGAATGCAAAGGTTTGAGCTCTCTCCGAACGATGCAAACGAGACACCCGCTTGAGAGCCCCTCTTGATAGTACGGCTATCTATCCTAAACCCGGTCTCCCAACTAACAACACGAGACCGGCAAAAGAGAAGCCCTATCAACATACCTTTGCCTTGAGTGTCCCACTTGAACTTGATGTAGACCGTCTTGTTCTTCTATAGTGGGAACACCTTTCTTGTTTGCTCTTGCTCGCTCTTGCTTGATGAAGACTTGCAAAATGCTCCCCCATACTCCATGGGGAAACCTCTTCTTTGAACTTGTCTTCATCATTCCATGAGCACGAGGATGGCAAGCTTCAAGCATGAGATCTTCTAGAGATGGCGCATCTTGAGCTCGTCCTTCTTCATCCTTACTTGAGGTTGATCCATCTTGATGCAACTCTTTGCACATGCCTTGATCGACCTTCAAGCTCCTTCTTTCTTCATGATTCCAATGGGCACAAAGCCCTTGGACATTTCTTCATCTTCCAACCTTGAGACCAATACATGGCCCAAGCGATGCCAATGGACAAACCTACAAGTGAAACTCAATTTACACATTAGTCCATAGAGATTGTCATTAATTACCAAAACCACACATGGGGGCATACATGCCCTTTCATCGGTGATATCACATTGGTTAGCTTGCAAGCAAGTTATTTGATCACTAGAATGTTATATCACGGGAACAAGAAAAGAGTGCATGTCAGTAATGAGATCAAACTAGGTATGGAGATATCGATGATCGAATCTCGGACATGTAATATATCACGAAACAAAGGGATTAAGATACTGGCATAAAAGGTTCCGACGATCACAAGAAAGTCATCGTTGAATGTGTGGGAGTCAGTATGGGTCTCCAGATCCCGCTTCTGATTATTGATCTGAGAGGGGTCTCGATCATGTCCACATTATTCCCGAACCGTAGGGTGACACACTTAAGAGACACCGACATCCAATTGGAGCAAAAGTTTCATGCCGGAAAGAATAACAAGCGCAGGAATTTATTTCACTAGATACTGAAGCAGGTTTTCGGGTGAAATTGCAGAAAGTGTTTTTGCATGTGAAATGGAATTCTAGCAAGGGGTTATATGTGAATGTTTGTCATTAAAGTAATTGACAAAATTCTGAATAAATAAAAGGAGTTTTATTTAATGAGAGTTTGCATTAAATTTGGTGGAAATTTAATAGCAATTTTGAGTGGGATTTTGAGTGGAGGGAATTGAAGAGGTTTTTGTGAGTGGAGTGTCCACCCACATGAATGAAGGAGGGGAGGGGGCAGCCCCATGGCTAGCGGCCACCCCCTTGGGTGCCCCCTCCTCCTATAAAAGGCACCCCTCTCCCTCTCTCTCACTCATACCTCCTCGTGAAGGATCTCTCTCCCCCTCTAGAATTTATTCCCCGTGGTCTCGGACTAGCGAGATACATGTTCCCGGTAGCTATTCGGAAAGAAAGAGTTGCGCTTCCGCTGCATCGCTGGAGCGAGGAGGCGGAGGTTGCTCGGTGCCTCAGACGTGTGTGCGAGCACGGATGCGCTGCTGATTTGTGGCGCTAGGACTTCCTCTCGATCTTGAGATCGGCAAGAGATCGTCTACATCAACCACGAGTTTAACTCGTTAAGCTTTGTCGGTCTTCAAGGGTATGTTCTCTACGGATATACATCCGCCTGTTCTTTGTATCTAGTAGATAGATCTTGGTACATGGTTGTTCCCATCGTAGGAAATTTTTTGTTTTCTATGCTGCGAACCCTACACAGACATCTTAAGCACGTGCTCACTGACGGAGTCCCTCTTCCATCTTGCAGTTAAGGAACTTTTCCGAAGCCTCATAACTCTCAACTGCCGCGTGAACCTCAAATATCATTTTGAGTTCACGGACAATATCATGTGGGTCATGGTTCTCAAACCTTTTCTGAAGCTCCGATTCCAAACCATACAAGATAGCACACTGAACTGTGGAGTACTGATTCTTCCGAGCGAGGAAAACATTCTTTACCTCATCGGTATCATCAGCTGCATGTGGGTCACCCAGCGGTGCATCCAGCACATAGGTCAAATTACCAGCATTAAGGACAATCTTCAAATTGTGGAACCAATCCGCGAAGTTGCTTCCATTGTTTTTCAACTTTTCTTTCTCTAGGAATGCATTAAAATTGATGGTAGGGGCCGCCATTGATCTACAACATATTTGCAATAGTTTAGACTAAGTTTATGACAAATTGAGTTCTAATTAATAGTTAAATTAATCTAGGTGAACTCCCACTCAAAACAATATCCCTCACATTGTTTTAGCGATCACACGAACCAAATCCACCACATCAAAACCGATCATCACGAGAGTTGATGTAGCTTCAATGATGAACAATCAACATGTTCATCATACATGCTTTACCTTTCGGTGAGCCGTGTTCCGAGACCATGTCTGTACATGCTAGGCTCGTCAAGATCAAACCTTAGCTTCCGCATGAGCAAATCTGGCTTGCTCCCGTTGTATACACTCGCAGAATCTAACACACCCGATCATCACGTGGTGCTTCGAAACAACGAGCTTTAGAAATGGTGCTAACTAAGGATGAACACTTTATAACTTGAAATTTTGTGCTAGAGGGATCATCTTATAATGCTACCATCGCGACCTAAGCAATACAAGATGCATAAAAGGATTAACATCACATGCAATTCATAATATGTGATATGATATGGCCTTTCTTCTTGTGCTTTCGATCTCCATCTTCAAGCACGAACATGATCTCCATCATCACCGACATGGCGTCACTTGCCCTCGAAGATTCCAAAGCGGTTAACGAGCGCAGATTCTACAAGATTCCAAAGAGGTTAACGAGAGCAGATTCTCGTGGGTGATGTATTCGTACACTTGCCGATCTGAAGATCGCGTAGATGATCCTTCTGGCGCTGCGTTCCGGCAGCGCTTCCGCAGTCGGTCACACGTTCGGTACTCGATGAAGACCTTCCTCTCCCTTGTTCTAGCAGGCAGTGGAGGTTGTAGTTCTCTCCTCGCGATTTCGGCAACACGACGGCGTGGTGTCGGAAGTAGAGGGAAGATCCCGCAGGGCTTCGCCTAAGCCGGTGCGAGTTATGGTGGATCTAGGGTTTCCGGTAATTTAGGTTTAGAAAGCCGGAGAGGAGGAGGAAGTGTCAGTGGTGGCTAGGGCGACGGTGACAAGCCGGCGGCAGCGCGAGGCGGCGGTGGCGTGCGGTGGCGGCTGGAGGCGGCGACGCACGGGGTGGGGCGGGCTGGCTCTTGTGTTGTTTGGGGCAGCCCTCCCCCTCTATTTATGAGAGGGAGGGCAGCCTTGGGAGGGGAGAGTTTGAATCCAAACCCAAACCCAAGTTGGATAGAAGGAAGGACTCTTTCCTTCTTCCACTAGGAAACCATTGTTCCTGTTTGACTTTTCAAACCTCACTTTTGACTTTCAATTTAGAGCTTTAATTCTCTCTCACAAATGCCCAAACCAAGTGACCTAGGATATGATCCAATCATTCCACTTACCATGACACATTCATGGACCATTTCCCTTCCGGTGCGATGAACCTTGTAGAACCTTCTAGAACCTCTCCGATGAAAACATCGAAATCATTCCCGAACTCCGGAATCGGACTTTCCTTATATGAATCTTATTCTCCGGACCATTCCGTATCTCCTCGTCATATCCCGGATCCCATCCGAGAATCCGAACAACATTTGGTATCCCTACTTACATTCCATATCTACTAAACAACATCGAATCCTTAAGTGTGTCTCCCTATGGTTCGTGAATTATGCGGACATGATCGAGACACTTCTCCGATCAATAACCAATAGAGGAATCTTGAAATTCATATGGCTCCCACATATTTCTACGATTACTTTGCGATCGAATGAACCACTTACATACGATACCAATTTCCCTTTGTATCGCGATAGTTTACTTATCCGAGGTTTGATCGTCGTTATCTCTGCATACCTAGTTCAACCTCGTTACCGATAAGTACTCTTTTCTCGTTCCCGTGATATGTGATCCCTTGTGAGCCAGTCACATGATTGCAAGCTAATTGGATGACATTCCACCGAGAGGGCCCAGAGTATATCTATCCGTCATATGGATGGACAAATCCCACTCTTGATCCATGTGCCTCAACACATACTTTCCAAACACTCAATGCCACCTTTATAGCCACCCAGCTACGGTGTGGTGTTTGATGTCATCAAAGCATCCTTCCGGTGATGGTGATTAGCATGATCTCATGGTCGAAGGAATTAGGTTACTATGTATCAGAAAGCTTATAGCAAACGAACTATTGAAATGACTTGATCTTTATGCTACGCTTATCTATAGGAGTATGTACATCATACCATTCTCCTAATGATATGATCTTGTTGTTAACAACATCTCAATGTTCATGATCGGGAAACCATGATCATCTATCAACCAACAAGCTAGTATTACAAAGAGGCTTTACTAGGCACTCTAATTCAGTTTACAAATCACACAAGTATTAATGTTTCTGGTTAATACTATTATAGCATGAATGCAAACATTTATCATAAACACAAAGATATAATAATAACCACTTTTATTATTGCCTCTAGGGCATATCTCCAACAAGGGTGTGGGGCCCCTGGCCACCGCCTCGGCCTCCCCCTTCACCTATAAGAAGCCCCTGATGGAGAAACCCTAAGCACCCGATCAAATCTCCACGAAACCGTCTGTAGCTGCCGCCACCATCGTCCCTAGATCGGGAGGGGGATCTGAAGTTCTTCCCGGCACCCTGCCGGAGGGGAGATCATCTCGGAGGTCGTCTGTCTGGTATGATGCGTGAGTAGTTCCACCTTGGACTATGGGTCCATGTAGTAGCTAGATGGTTGTATCTCCTCCTTTGTGCTTTCATGTATAGATCTTGTGAGCTCCGTTCATGATCAAGATCTAATCTATTTGTAATCATGCCTATTGTGTTTGCGGGGATCCGATGGATATTGAGATTATTATGTTGGTTTGATTAATGGTTTTGTCTTTATGATTCTATCATGTCTGTGTTGTTTGTGATCTTCCATGCTCTCCGTTGTTAGTAGCTATCTTGGCCAAGTAGTTGCTAGTGACTCCAAGAGGGGGTATTTATGCTCGATAATGTGTTCATGCCTCTAGTTTCCAAGGGAAGTGAAAGAAATATTTTCAGTTGTAGATGTGTTGTTGCCACTAGGGAGAAAACAACGGTCTCTTGTTCATGGAACATGTGGACCGTTTACCTTACACACTTTGCTTAAAGCAGCTGTCTGTTGCTTGCAACTTAATACTGGAGGGGGTTTGGATGATAACCTAAAGGTGGACTTCTAGTCATAGATGCAGTTGGATGGCGGTCTATGTATCTTGTTGTATTGCCCAATCGAATTTCATAGGATCTTTCTGACTAGTAATTGCATTGTCATGCCTTGCTTAGTTCCTGTCAATTGCTCTGCTGTAATTTGTTTACCCTTCATGCCATGTTGTTTATCTAAGGAGAGCACCTCTAGTGAACTATGGACCCCGGTCCAATCTTTACCATTGATACATCTTCCACTGTTACTTGTTTACTTGCTGCAAACCATTACCTTCCACACCATACGTTTAATCCTTTGTTACAGCAACCAGTGAGATTGACAACCTCACTGTTAGTTGGGGCTTCTTGAGTTTGTGTTGTGCAGGTCTCCGCGTTGCTTGCAACACCTGTGTGACGTTTCCTTCCTCCTACTGGTTCGATAACCTCGGTTTCTTACTGAGGTAAAACGTGCTGCTGTACTGCTTCATACCTTGCTCTTGGGATTCCCAACAGGCTCACATAAGTTGTGCAAGCCATCAAGGAGTAACAAATCAAATCCAATATGAACATATGAAAACAGACCAGTGTCTAAGGATTCAGTGCATAATTACTGACAGTATCACTATCAGTACTAAGAACATTAGACAGTAGTGAAATCCACACCACTAGAATTAACATACAATAGCTTAGCACATCGGCCTTAACCTTTGGACATAATCCACTATCCAATAGAAATTGGACAAACAGAGCCACTAACAATCATAAATTATTTAGTAGACCATCATCCAGAACAGTATAACCACCACTATTAGTCCTAAAGAATTCACCATTTCCAATAATAAACACCAAGAGGGATAGAATCCTAACAACAGAGATGAACCCTAAATAGGGTGTTCCTCACTGCAATCACACGGAGGACAACAAGATGGGGGAACAGAAGAACTTACCTATGGTACTCGCTAGAGTTTAGAAGAGGAAGTAGAGAGGCCGACGAACACACATGGCAGCACGGGGAGCACCCGAGGGCGCTGCAACCCGTGCCAAGCCATGGCGGCGGCCACAGCCACGCCATAGGTCTAGCAGCACCGCAGGACCATCCAAGCCATGGCACAACACCACTGAGGCGGCGGAACACCACATCATCGACAACCACCAAACCCTAGGGTTCGGGGTGGAGTCAGTCTGGACGGGAGAGGGGTCCAGAGCCGAATCGAACAGGACCAGGATGGCGGAGCGACATCGACTACCTCGCCATACACCACGACGGTGGTCGGGGAGGCCCAGGGAAGCGGTAATCAAGCGGCAACAACGCCAGCGACACCACACCGTAGCGGTTGAGAGCGAGGAGGAAGAACGAGTGGGAGCGAGAGAGAGAGAGAGAGAGAGAGAGAGATGGGTTGTACTGGGCCAGTAGGGTCTAGTACCATACCAGTGGGTGGATTTGACCAGACCAATTGGGCTAGGTTGGGCCTAGTAAACCTAATGGGCTCGGCCCAAAAGATAAAAAGAAAATTTAAATGAATTAGTAAAAGACCAAAATACCCCTAGGACTTGATAAGTCCTAAAAAATAAATAAAAATCCTAACAATACAAATAATATATCTATGAGTTCACAAAAAATACAATCTACTTAATAAAATTAAGAATTCTATTGTTAATAAAATAAAATTAGGTTAAATTTTTTATAATAAATATTCCTTATGGAATTTTATAAAAATAAATAAAATAACTAAAAATAAATAAAAATTACTTTTTTATCATTCTTAATTAGTATAGTATTTTATAAAATACTAAATTGCTATTTAAGATAGCAAAATAAAATCTTCTAAATTAAAATGCTTATTCTTAAAAAGAATATTAAGAAAATAATTATAGGAGTTAAAAATAAATAAAAATTAGTTTTGACTCTTTTACTAATATATTATATTACAAAAGTATTAAATATAATATTTACAAAATATTAAGAATTATTCTTAAAACAATTTTCTTTATTAAAGAAATTCAAGAAAACTATAAAATGGGTAAAAGACACAAAGAAGATAAATAATAAATGATGCATTACATTACTATACATAATCATTTTACTTCTTTAAATATTATCCTTACCTGGCAATAATGATGTTTTGTAGAAATAAAAGCTCAAGGTCGAGCGCAAGAATCCGACGTCACTACCTTGCAATCACAAGGCAAGTTCACCACTTGCTCATGTCCTTTGATGAGTCTTTATCAAAGTAATTAAAAATTGTGTGTTATCACCTATGTTCTGAGAAAGAAAATATTATTTTCAATAATAAACAAAATGTTAGTATCATCCTAAGTGGTGATAAACATAAAGTGAGCAATGGAACTTAGGTTCCAGTTGCAATGAGAGTCATCACATAGGACTTAAGAACCAATGACATCGGTGATTCTAGCGTCGTATATTACGCGTTAACCATGAGATTTAGAATGGGACGGAGAAGTCAGTTGTATCCTTTTCCTTTTGTATGTAGGCAAGGCGACCTTAACGTGACATTGTGATTCCTTGTGCGGATCCAGCAATGTGGGTGGGCACCCTTACGCTCCACAATTTTGGTGTCTTGATTATCTATGAGTGGCTGCCAGAGGTATAGCTGGACCTATATGGAACTTTCCAGGGGCATCACCAGCTCATAGAGTCTTCGGGAACTCATCAGGGTTATAGTCTGCCTGAAAGGGGGCTTAACGGAGGTGTAGTCAGCCTCGAAGGATCGTGCAGACATAAGAGATTGTGAAGAGGGCAGTGATTGTCTTGGATCAACTAGGCCCCACATCATGGAATTGTTGACGGGAAAGTACGCCCAGTTGTGCAACAAGGATTTGATCTCTCATGGTTAAATTAATGCATCTCTGCAGAGGGTAAAAACTATAACTTGTTACTCCGTGTTTCGGGAAGGAGCTACGAACACGGCAGTAAAGGAACTCCATAAAAGTTCTGGTCAACCTGTGAAGGCTAATGGGCATAGTTTTTGATAATAAATCAATCTTTGAAGAAATATTTACGAAAACTGCATAGTGCCAAGGACTAATAGTCCGAGGTGGTATATACTGCATCAAACTTCCCACCTTGCATATAACGAACTTGCTGGGTAACATTGTTACTCACTCTTTCCTTTGATCCCCTGCTTAGACTTGGAGGATCCAGAAGACACCCCAATGTATACAGCTGAAGGCCAAGAGGATGTCTACTACGAGGAGCCAGACCTGTCCATAGGAGTGGAAGGATTGGATTATGAGATACGTTATGGAGTGGAGGGCAACGAGTAGTTGCCTTAGTTATTAGTAAACCAATTGAGCCGAGCAGCATAAACTTTGTATAATTAGTTGCTGAGCTTAGTTCGGAGTTTATTGAAACTTTGAATCTTTCGCTGAAACAGTTTAAGTTTGGTTTGTAAGTTGAACCTTTTGAAGTCTCGAACTTCTGGTATTGTAATAATAATAATGTGTGTATGTTTGTAATATGTACCCATAATGTTTTTGCTGTACCACTCTGAGGGATGTGATATTTTTACGGAATGATGTTCTGTGGATGTCATGTCAACGACTATAGTGTACTACACATGTCACCACACCCTTCCTCCCCCACTGCCGCCACCTGCAGGGGTCGTCTGGCGATGCCTGGGCGACACCAGCGGCGGCGGTATTCCTCTCCCTGCACCATAGGAGGCGGTCGGGGCCGACCTTCCTTTCCGGCAGCGGTGCACTTTGGGAAGCTGCGGTTCGGGCTTCCTCCGGGTGGTGTTGGGCGGCGGCGCTAAGGTCCGGTGGTGGAGCAGCGATGGCGACAGGTGCTTGCAGAGGACGCGGGAATCGTTCTTCTTGGCCTAGATCCGGGCCCCTCGGGCGGGCCGGTGTGCTCTCCTATACGCCTAGGTCGCCGCTGGTGGTGCCGCCACCGCCGACAAGCGGGACGCTGCAGCGGTGGGCATGACGATTTGGCATCGGTTCCTCCCGGCTCAGATCCAGGCCCCTCCTGCCCGATTTGGACTTCGGCGGGCCGGCACGTCCGCTTCTGCGATGCCTTCTGGAGATGGTGGCGATGATGTAGCTCTTGATGGGGCTAGCGACACAGAGGCCGGCCTATCGCAGCAAGACGACGGGGACTTTACGGGCCCCTTGGGCCCGGCTGGGCTTGGTTTGTCCCTGTTGCCTTGTCCGGATGATGGCTGCCTTGTCCGGATGATGGCTGCCTCTTGGACGCTGCGGTGTGTCTTTTTTTTTCAAAATTTGTCATTGACATGCATGAGTAACGAGGCACTTGCACATCATGTGTCTATGTAGTGTGGACCTAGATAGGCTTCATGGAGGATTTGTTTAAAAAATCAAATTTAAAGATTTAAAAAGTTTCAGTAAAAATATTAGGATACAAATAAAGATTTAAAATACAAGAGTACAAAATCTTATGTAAAAATACTTTGTATTCTGATATCCTAATAAATAAATAAATTTAGATTAGTGCAATTTTGAATGGGCCTCTCTTTTTTCCAAAATTTGTCATATTTGTCTCTTTTGCTGCACTCTAAATATAATTTCTATTAAATTTTTACAGACATGTATTTCTTACTGTTGGCTACACATAGGTATTTTTTCTAAAATATTTGATGAATTTAAAAAATTCAAAAAGGGGCTCCATGGAGCTCGTGGTCTAAAACGATTTTCTGTAGAGTTGACCCTCTCTATTCGTTTTCCTTGAGAGCTCCGGGCTAGGGTTTTTGGCTGCCGCCTACGATTCTCGGACTTCTACCACACTAAGCCCGCTCAGCCGCAACTCCTTTAGGCTGCCTCCCCCAGCCTCATCTCGACCACCGTGTGGCCATGTGCGAGGATGGGTGCACGGAATCGTTGCTCTAGGCGGAGGTTTGTCGCGCAGGAGGACGACCGACACTGATGAGGCGCTGCAAGAGGCACTGGTCAAGCGAGGGGCTTGGATACGCATCTCGAGGCAGGGTCTTTGGCGTGGAGTTGAGCCGTAGAGGAGGTGTGGGGACATCGACTCTAGGGCGGGCGGGTCACTCCGCCTAAACCTTCTCACATGTCCTTTCCAAGAGACGAGGAAAGGCGCTTCCTCCTCAGGCCGTCTACCCCTCTCATCTGCTCCTCTCCTCCACTCGTAGCTCTTTCTTTTCCTTCAACTTGTGAGCAACAAGCGGACGTTCTAAGTAGGCGTAGTTGTGAATATGGTTAGTGCAGAATCCATCCCGAGTTGAGCTAACATTTTCTTCTCCCTAACTTTCTTTTTTCTTCTTCTCAATTTGCAAAATTTACTATAGATGGGCATAATTGTTTCTGAATTTTGTATTACCGATCCTTCATGTGTTAATCTATTGGTTAGAGAAAACTTGTGCTTAGAGAAAGGAAATAAACATTTATTTATTTTAATTATAGAAATATCTATTTATATTATAATAACTAGCAGCTTGCCCGCGCGTTGCTGCGGAACATAAAAAAATATGGCTTAACAAGATAAAAATTAACACATTAGATGCCACATATCCAAGCCATGACACAAGGACTGGCGAGTGTTATTGAAAAAGAAAAACCAGGACTAAGTGGATTCTAATGTTTCTTGACCACGGACAATATCTGTACAAACCGTGTGTTTGTGACATGTCTATAGACAAGAGGTTTGGTTGCGAATACCCTGTCATCCTTGTTACTACCTTCGCCTCGGTAAACGGTCAAGATGGTAGCCTTTCTCGTGTTGCTCCTCTAGGCTACCGAGACGGGAAAAACCTAGCCATCGTCGCCCCCGTCCTTCCTCCCCTCCTCGTCGCCCCTCGAGGTGTTGCCGACTGAAGGCTGCGGCACCGATGATGGGGGCGGCGGGGATCTGGCCCTTGCCTGTGGCCCCTGGCTCCTGGCACAGCCACATGGTAGGAAGATCGCCGTGCTGGGCTTGCCGGGGCAGAGGCTGCTGCCCGGTGGCGCTCTCCTTCCCCGTTGCGCCACTCCCTTGGCCAACGACTTCGGCGGCCGCTCCTCTTTCCGTTGCGGTGGCAGGTGTCTCTCAGGACCTGGCGGCTTGGCGACGGAGGCCTTCGGTGCTGGAAGTGTTTTTGGTGGTGCTCTCGGCGGGGCCCCTGGACGCCAGAGCGGCAACTCCGGATGGTGGCAACGGCGCCATCTTCTTCGCAGTGAGTGGTGGCCATGTGTGATGCCCCGTGTCCCTGGATGTGAGGGAGGCAGTGTGGCGGCGAGCGTTGGTGTGGCATGCGGGGTTTACCGTCGACCCTCGATGCCAGATCTAGGGAGATCTCCATCTCTGACCGGTGAAATTCTTGTCCTCCGGCTTGATCTGTAATTTCGTCGGATGGATGGTGGTGGGGTTTTTGGGACCGGGGGAAGCCCTCTGCCAGCGGTGGCCACGACGTCATCGACGCCCCTGGCGCCGGTTCCTTCCTTGGAGGCCTCATCGAGGTTCCCCTTCCCCCACCCTATCCCCAGCCCTAGGTGAAAACCCTAACCCTTGCGTGGGAGGTGGCGACGGCTCGATGTCGTTCCACTTCTTGAAGGCACTGTCTGAGGCTGCAGGGGTGGTTGACGAGTTTCTGGCTGTTGGTGGTGGTGCTTGGCGATGCTTCTTGTGTGGCAACGAGCCTGGTTTGGAGGTTGCTGGGCAAGCTCTTGTCCGGTGGTAGTTGTTGTTCCTTGTCTGCCGGTCTTCCTGTTGAGCCTGCGTTCTGCAGCTTGCGTGTTCTCGGTGATGGTGCCTCGGGTTGGCAATGGCCGTGGTGAGATATCTGGCTCGGCAGCAGGCCTTGGTCTCTTCTATGAACATTAGTTCGATTTTGCTCTTTTTATCCTTTGTTTGCTTTTTTTGCTATGTGCACTTTTGTGTAGTGTGCATGTCCTTCTCCTTCTCAAAGTAAAAAAGATCGTAGATTTTGCACCGATGCTATTTTAAAACCGTAGGATGTCAATAGCTTCTTAAATCTTGTTGGCATTGCATAAATATTCAGAATGATGATACGGCATTGTCATATGGGATTTGTAAGCCACCGTATGTTAATCTATGTAATTTATAGCTTAGGCATGAACTGGGGCGAAATCCACCGATTTGCAACTGCCGTTGACACGTCGACCTACAAATATTTTTAGATAACCATTTCATGATTTTTTCTCTCATAATAACTCTCTCTAGATTTACCAAATATGGCAAGCTTGTAGTCGTCGAGACACGCGCGTAGCCAGCTAGCTAGGAAACTGGCGGATCAATCTAAAACGTGTGTGCTCTCTGAAACGCATCTGCTAGCTTATCAATTAGAGTATAGATTTCTGAATCGAAATCTGAAGAAACATGGTTTCAGCTGCTGGACGATCGATCGCGCGTAGCAAGCAATTTTGTTTCGGCTGCTGGAGGATCGACGGTATCATGTCCGGGTCCGCTGACGCCTCCTCTCCATATCTCAGACTCCAGCCAAATCCCATGTCGATTCCTCTTCTTGCTTGCACATAGCCGTCCGGCACCTCCCGCATAGTGTTTTCTTCCACCTAATCGAGCTCTTCCCGAACCTACAACGGCAAATCCTATTCTAATTCTTCAACAGAATCTCAGTCTCCCTCGATGGGGGCAGGTTCCCCGGGAAGATCTTCAGTCTTCGTGCCTCTGGATGGATGCGGGGTGTAGCGGCACTCTTCGCGTCCGTTGGTCTTGGTGCATCCACGCTGGTCATGCGGGTCTTCATCGCGAGCGCGTAGGATCAGCTGCTCCTCGTCGGCATCGCCGGCGTTGTCTTCTACATGGGCGGGCCAGGCAACATCGGTATCTGGAGGAGAGGACGGGGGGACGACTGGATCGGTCACCGAACGAACCGTCTAATCTTTGACTTGGCGGTGGCAGTCCTCGTAATAACTCCGAACATTGAGGGGCAAACTCGTCCAAGGAAAAAGCGGACGGAAATTCTGAGGACGAACCTACCGGAAGCAAAATTAGTAGATAGAGATAAGATTGGGCCCAACTACTAACAACACACTCCACCAATTAATCGTATACACACTGTTAGTATATTGAAAGAACCGGACATAAAAAATAAATAAAGACATAACGAAAAACTCGCGTGCTCGCTCGTGATGTCTAACTATATATAGGCGGCAAGGGCAAGCTCGCACATCCAACTAATTTTTTTAAACAGTTCGAGGCTAAAAAATGGAACCCTCGTAGCACTATTGGAAAAGCTTTTTTTTTTGACAGAACACTATTGGAAAGGAAAACGAGACGGTTCCCCTGGATCATTGAACGATCCGATCCCCCGGGTCATCGCTCGCCCACCCTGATATCACGCGTGTAGAGAGGCCCACCACGATGGAATTTTTTCTTTCCTTATCTCTTCTTCCTTGCGGTCATCTTCCAACTGCACGCACGCATCAGCCGGCTCGTGCCTCCCGCCCCCACGCCCCTCCGCCACCACGACCCGTCGTTGCCACTGCTGCCGCGCGCCGGCGCCGCCCTGGTCTCGCGTGCTGCCTCCCCCAGCACCCCCAACTCACCCACGGCTGTACCGCTGCCCACAACCATGGTGCGCCGCCATGGTCTCCTCATCGACGCTCCCTGTCTCGCCCCTCCCCCCACCCCGTGCTCTGCGGCGTCTTCTGGTGCTCCCGCCGACGAGCCCTCCCCATCCACCAACTCCTCTAGGGACAGGAGCCCTGCTACACGCTCTCCGCCGGCAGCTGCTGTCTCCCCACGGCGGCGCTCTGCCATGGTGCCGGTGGTCGAGGCCATGGACGGCCGCGGGCCTGCCTCCATCCCGCGCTCTCCTTCACCCTGCTCGCCTCCACGCGCCATGAGGTGGTGCTGCTGCTGCCAAGGGGGAGAGAGGTCAAGGTGGCCTGCCATGGCGGTCGACGCCTACTCGCCTTTTCCTAGGATGCAGATCTATATTTCTTTGCTACATTTGTATATTTATTTAGCTATACACTTGTATTTTTTTTGCTACTTTGGTATTCTGTGAGTGCTACACCGTTTTATGTATTTTTCACCGTAAAAAAAATACTTCGATGATGCTACAATGTCACAGTGTTCTTGCTACAACTATTTTATGATCTTGCTACAATAGCGCATATGTTGCTACATGATCTCCGACGAGGTATCCGGCGAGCTCTCCCGGCGAAAGTTTCCGACGAGTCTCAGACGAGGTCGGGTTTCTGCTACATTAGCACAATTTTTCTGCTATCATCGTTCTCTGGTTTTGCTATGATAGTGTAGAAGTTTTGCTACACAGTCTCCGTTGAGGTTTACCCGCGAAAGCTTCCGACGAGTCTCTGACGAGGTCAGATATGCTACATTAACACAACATTTTTGCTATACGGTCGCCGACAAGGTCTCCGGCGAGGTCCGGTCTGTTCTTCTAGAGCGAACCTTTTTTGCTATAATATTGCAAAAGCGGGACAAATGTAACAAAAGCGAGACAAATATAGCAAAAGTAGGATAAAAACAAAACTTAAAAACCTGGACCGTTGATCCAGGCTCATCTGACGGCTGGCGACCCGGGGATGGAACAGGAACGCCTAGCACTGTCTTATTGGAAAAGCTTGCGCTGCGCTCCCGCCGCGCCGTTCCACGTCGCACCGGCTTTGCTCCTCCTCGCCAGCCTTCTCTTCTCCTCCCCGTCCATCCAAGTGTCCAACCGACCTACAACTACAATGTGCGCTGCCACCACCATCATCTGAGAACGAGAGGTGCTCCACCCATTCAGAGCCAACTCCGCCTTCCACTGTATCTCCGTTGCTTCCCCCTCGACATGCCTCCTGCCACCGGAGCCCCTGCGACACGCTGCTCTTCCATTTCCCCTTGCCCGGCGACATCAGGTTCTTCGGTGCTTGCTCCAGCTGTGTTCGCTCGCCGTGGACAAATAAAGTCGTGAAGGTGAGTAGGTGATGCCCTGTACGTGTTCGACCAAATGGTTCATGCCTGATTTACCCTTCTTCTTATATTTCGATTTTACACTACTTCCAGGATATCATGATCCATCTAAGCTCCCTAGGAGTTACTCCTCGTGAACCTGCCGCTACCGTCGACCCCAGCGGGGCATCTGAAAATTCGAGTGCTGCTGATCTCAGACTTTGTAAGTCTGCACTCGTTTCACTCACTATTAGGCTAGCTTGATTTACTCACAGCAACCCTTTTTTTCTATTGTGTGCTTTATCTTTTCCGTACCTGCAAACAGAACTTTTGATAATGCTGAAAATGTCAAGAACTGTAGTATTCTAACACATTTTTTATGAATGTTGTAGATTGCACGGACCATTGGAGGGTTTGCTGCTTCTCTTATTCGTGTTCTCAGCAGAATTCTGCATTTATCTCGCAGAGCTTATTTCAACAGGTGCAAGTGATGTTGATTCCAGAACTTGGCCCAGAGGCAGCGAAAGGACTCCAAGCCTGCGGGTGCTATTGATCCCAGGACTTGCTAACCTCACAGAATAATCCATTGAGCCTGAGTAGGGTAAAAGCTTATAGTAAAGTGTAAGTTCTTGTGTATAAGTAGTTCTGCACATTTGCTAAATTAGGACAAGCAATATACATTAAGATTGTAGTCATGAGATTTTTTATGAGGAATTCACACAGGACCTGTGTCTCTTTTTTATACTTTTCTACATGTCAATTTGGTTTGAGAAAACATTTCTGCCACGTTAAATGCCAAACTTTGTCCAGCTAAGTTTAAATGACTATCGGGCCATTGGATAATAAATTCTAAAGAAAATTCTGTAACTTCTTATGTTCGGAGAAATTTATTACGGGGTGGGCTGGTGGGGCGTGTGCACTATGTATTCATCATTGATGTCAAACATCAGTGGGATATCAAGTAGTTAGTCATCATCACATATGCTAAACTATATTTCTGATGCCTTTTGTGCTCGGTAAATAGGTATAAAGTGTAAAAATACAACAGCAATTGCATGTTTTTACTGTAATACCACAGAATTAAGGTACGAAAACTAGCATCCATGGTTTCCTTTTTCTTGGACCATCTGTGCTTTGTGTTGCATGTTATAGTATTATAAACAGTTCAAATAAAGAGCATGTCGATGTTCTTGCAAATTTCATGCTTGATTACTTCTAGAAACACGTTTTACCATTTCCAATCTACAATTTTGTGAATGTTACATATATGCAAATACTGATTGTTCATAATAATGGCCCTGGCAGAACATAATCGTATTATTTGGGGGTATGTTAATGCTATTCTCAGTTTTAAATAACTTGTTGAAAATGGGTCTGCCGAAGAGATTGAGTTTCGTCTAGAATCAGTAATGAAATACTTAATTCGAATTTTTTGTGCAGTAATAATGTAGTAATAGAGTACTACTGAGCTGACAAAATTCTACCACAGATGTTTGATTAAATCAATCCTCACCGGTTTTGGTGAGTTACCTGATTGATGAGGATGTATCTCTTGAAGGTTAATGGGATAATGAGTTCTCAATGTGCGCTATGCAAAAAAATCCTATTAGCTGCTGAGGCAAACAACGTAATTTCAGGGGAGCTGCCTTCTGCAGGGGACAATGCTCTTCCCGTGAGGCTGTGAGTGGTCGGAACCTGTTGCTATATCAGGTGTCAGCATGACATATATGTCTGAGTTTCATTGCTTTGTTCTGTTTGTCTGTATTAGCAGATAGCTCTTCTGTTGCTTCTAGGAACTGATGTCAACAGTACTGAAGGTTCAGGTGTTGATTTAAGTCTCGCAACGAGCGCCCTATAGCAGTACCAGGATTTTTTGAAGGTAGTATTGATCTTGTAGCATCGAGTACAACATTGCTAACTGCATATCCGAGTAAGCAGCGTAAATAAAGCTTAATACTGCCTAGATAATTTTTTCAATCCTGTTGCAACTCATGTAAAGTTGCTACACATGGGAAATAAAATGATGATAAACCATGCCAGATGCATATTTATTCATTCTACTAGAGGTATTGTGTTATTCACCTTTTTCTTGTGGAGTTGCCTGCCTTATGATTGTTGCATTGTGTTTTTTTTTTGCTTTCATTTATTCTAGAATTGTCTACCTTCTGCAACTTAGGGACATGCTGTGTCGTCCGACACTATCTGCTTATGAGGTCCTAGCTAGCTAAGTGAATTGTGTCTGAATATAGTATCACTAAGAAGAATTGAACAGAGAAGAAATATCCAAGCAAGCAAATGATGTCTACTATTACATTATTCTGGTGTAACTTAAAAAAATAACAAAAGAAAATTCACACAGAATTTGATCTTAGAGGTGCAAGCAACATTTGGTGCCGTCTAGTTGCAAGTTACTCTGGTACGGCGATTCCATCGCCAGGATCTTAGCTCCTTTGCAACCTCATCATCCTTGTGTTCTCCAGCTGCCAACGTAACCGAGATTTCCTCCAAGGCTGCAGCCCTGGAAAGAAGAAACCTGGCAAGCATCTTCTCGAGAGGGCGTCCCTGGTAGTTTCCTATATTGATTCTTCTAAGACTGTATTCTAAGCATCCGATGTATGTCCGCCAGATACTCTTAGGCATACGGCTGCTAGATTGGACAGCATCATCAGGGATGATAGTAGTAGTGGTGTCTTCTTCTGGCTCGGTATCTGAAGAATCTGATTCGGTATCGTCATGAGCCCTGTACCTTGTCATCTTCTTCTTTGGAGGCTCTGGACCGAGAGGAAACAGCGACAGCGTTTCCAGGTGCTTGGTGTTGACAAGCAAGGCGGAGACGGACCGGACGGCGTGATCAGTGGGCAGGCATCCCTGGAGGCTGAGGTGCGTGAGGCTGTCCAGTTTGCGCAGGACGCTTGTGAACATGCTGCTGTAGTAGGCCATTGATGGGCGCAAGGAAAGGTGAAGGTACGCCAGCTTGGTGCACTGGCTGATGAGTTCAGCGACCGGAGCAACGTCTTTTGCTTCTTTGGTGGAGAGCTTTTCGCAGATTTCAATGCTCACCGCCTTGACTCCTTCATAGTTTGCGAGTGCGAAGAACCCGCGAGGAGGGAGGTTGCCTTTGTAGTGCAGAGACTGCAGGTAGGTGGAGTGGAGGTCGACGCTTGTGGCGTTGTGGCAGCAGATCATGGTGAAGGTCCGCAGGCGGTTGTTGGTGACGGCAATCTCTGTGATGCTGGGGCACTCCTCCAGCGTCAGGTTGGCGAGGCAGTTGCAGCTGGAGATGAGCTGCTGCAACTGGCCATGTGGGTCCATGATCCTGGCCAGGCAGAGCGTCTCCAGCGACTCCATGACGATGTTTCCCGCCGGCAGATGGAGCTTCCAGTTTGCCAGGCGCAGTCGGCGGAGCGTGCGGCACCCGAAGATATGGGGCTGCGTCTTGGTGTACCTGTTCATCTCATGTTTGTCGAAGTCCGCCGAGTTCTTCCGTCCGGTGTAGGGGCAGCGGATGGAGGGGCAGAGGGTCTTCATTGAGTCTTCATAGTACCTGAGCTTGACGTCGAGGTCCTCGACGCCGGAGGTCACGGCGGTGACGATCCACTGGTCGAGCAGGTCGTACGGAGGGTGGACGGCGGTGACACTGAAGGTGCGGATCGGCGTCCCCGCGGCCTTGCCGATGATCGTGCTCGACACCTGGTGGTCGAAGCAGACGCTGAGGTCGCCGATGCCGCGGCGGCTGTACCGATCGCCTGACTTGCCGTCCACGAGGCGGACGACGGGGACGCCTTCGTGGACGCGGCGCCACCGGCGGGAGAGCACGCTGCTGCGCACGGCCTCGTCGGACATGAGGTGGGAGAGGATGTGCTCGAGCGCCTTGTCGGGGAGAGCGCTCAGCCGGTCTCCTCTCTGCCTCTGCTGCCTCCGCCTGTTCGACGGCGCCATCTTCAACGTCGAGCGAGACAGCTGATGATGCGTCGGCGTCGCGGCGACAGAGATCGAGGTATGCCTTATGTTAACCTAATTTGTAACTAACAAAAAAATCTCCTCTTATCTCGTGATTAGTCGGTTCAGGCTGCCGACTTGACCCGAAAGTTCCGTGCGTGATTAAGTCGGTAACTTGACGAGATCACCTTAAACCCTGCCGTGCCTGCCTGCCTGCCTTTATATTAGTCGTTGCATGCATATGGCAGCCAGCAATCCCAGATCGGATCCATACCTATACCGACGACATGGCTTCCTCGTCGCCGCCGCCGGGGAGGAGGGAGAGGGACCGCCTCAGCGACCTTCCCGACGACCTGCTGGGCCACGTCCTCACCTTCCTCCCCAACAAGCTGGCCGCCCGCACGGCGGTTCTGTCCCGCCGCTGGCGCCGCATCTTCTCCAGCGTCCACACCGTCTCGTTCGAGGAGCACGCCGGCGAGAGGGCCCGCGTCTGGACCACATTCTACTACGAAGCCCAAGAGAAGAAGAGCTGCAGCGCCGTCCTCCTCGACGACGTCTGGTCGGCCCTCCTCTGCCGGCGCCGCTGCGCTGGCGACAACGTGCCGCTGCGCCGCTTCCGCTTCGCCTTCGACAGCTGCCACGGCTAGAACAAGTTCCACGTCGACCAGTGGCTCACCTACGTGCTGCGGCACAGCATCCGGAACCCGGAGCTCCACCTCGACCTCTGCTTCGGGCTCGGCCCCATCTGCGGCCCCAATGACGACTACAGGTACAGGCTTGGTTGGTATCCTCTACCAACAGGGCTCTTCTCCTGCACCGGCATCGTCTCGCTCTGCCTCAGCTACTGCCAGCTCAATCTACCCAAGGCCATCAACCTGCCGTCCCTCGAGACGCTGCGCCTCACCGGCGTCTCCGGGGACAGCATCCAGCGGCTGATCGCGAGCTGCCCCCGCCTAGCCGACCTGACGCTAGAATCCAACAACAGTCTCGAGAAGGTCTCCCTTCTCGGCAGACGCCTCCGGCGGTTCGCCCTCCGCTGCTGCCACAGTGTGAAGACGGTTGACATCGACGCCTCGGAGCTGAGGTCCCTGGAATACTCCGGCACGGTGCCCCCGGAGACGCTCCTGTCTCTCCACGGCTCGCCGGAGATCATTCCGTCCTGCACCGTCGATTTCTGCAAAGTCATCTCCGCGGATGCGGAGGAGCATGGCAAGATCAAAAGGTTTTTCGACAAAATTTCAAACGCCAAACGCCTGCATCTCCACCATCAACGCATCCCGTACAACTTTTTCCAGGGGTTCCCTCTGTTTTCCAACCTGACGCGGCTGGCGCTCCAGGGGGCCATTCAGAGCCCAGACGTGATGCGTGGGATCCTGGAGCAGACACCCAACCTAGAGATCCTCTCGCTGTTCATGCAAGTCTCCGTGGTTCCCGACGGCGGCGAGCTCACTGCTCCCGACGAGGCGACCTTCTCTGTCCCGTGCTTGCGCCGTCGAGTGAGGGAGATCAACATGGTTTACTACCAGGGCGACGAGCTGCAGAGGATGATGGCCAGGCTCTTGTTCCGCAATGCCCTGGTTCTTGAAAGGATGTGCGTCCTCCTCCTCAAAGGGCCTTTCCACTTGCAGGCTGGGATGAAGAAGGAGATCGATACATGGGTCGTCGCCGACCATGTAGAGAAGATTTTCCTTTGATTTAGCTTTTGTTATCGTCCTTTGATTTAACTTTGATGTAATAAGATGATCCATTGCATGTCATGCTATGTGCTGCCAAGTGTCTTGGCTGATATGTAATAAAACTAGGTTTTGATCCGTGAAGAGATCCCAGAATATTTTTCTAAGAGAGGCTGAGATTATTTTTGCTGTAAGATGATTCATTACATGCCATGCTATGCTATGTGTTGGCCACGCTTTATCCCTGTATTATTGAATATTCTTATCCTTGTGCACTTTATTACTCGGATGTATTGTTAGCCATATCCCATATGACATGGCAATGGTATATAAATTCTATGTGCTTAAACTAATTGAAATGAGATCATCCCAAGCTTCATCTGAAGGATCGTTTTGTCTTCGTCACCCCAACCAAACCCAGTGAGTTCTAGAAGTCTGTCTATGATAACGTCAGTAGCACTCCTGTTGACGATCTTTTATTTGTCTCAACTCGAGTTTGTCTACCTTCAGTGATTGAATTTTTTTTGGATTTCACGCCATGCGTTCTTCGTGTAACATGTTCCGTCCTTCCCTCACGCCACGCGTTCTTTGTCTACCAGGTGACCTTATGTAGAAGAAACTATAAGCAGTGACAGGCAAGTGGACACCTGGTGAGTTTAGTGTTCTAGGTTCGCCCCTGTACCTAGTGTTAATGGTCTTTTATTACAATGAAGCAAATATAAAGTATTGAAATCAGAATGAAGTCCACGGTCATAATAGCAATCTAATTTTGGTGCCTCCTGATGAGTATTTCAGGTTGCCAATATGGTACTGAAAAGTAGAATTTGAAATACATTTATGACTGAACTATAGAAAAAGATTGTCTATTCATCGCTGAAGTAAACACACGGCTGCTACAAATTTGCAATTTCTATTTCCTAGTTGGGCTCATTTACTCATGAATGCTCTTGCTACAAATTTGCATATGTTGCTCAGTTTCTTATTATGAATCGGATCTTACCTGTAGTTTTATCGTCTGATTGTTGGTGATGCAATCAGGTCAAAGAAGAGAGCCTTGTCTACCAGCCAGCAGATTGGTGATCCAAGCCGGCGTCGATGGCCAGCGAATCGGTGATCCCAGCCAGCATCAGCAGCCAGCCAGCCATGGAACTAGGTTCCAAGATCTTTTTGCCGAGGTTTGTTAACAGCGTCGTAATATATAGACGTGATGAAAAAAATGACACGCTGAGTGGCAGGAAAACTAAGCATTGGCGCATTGAGTTTGTTGAGGATGGATCGAGTTTTGTTTAGTCGAAAAACGAGTACTGTACTAGCTTTTGCCAAAACACAATTTTCTGGCTTTGTGGAAATCCCGTTTTACCCCACCAAACACAATTCTAGTTTGTTACAAGGTTACTCGAGTTTAAGGAAAACAAGGTCGGCAAAAACTCTGTACCCAAACAGGGCCTTAGTATGCGTGCAGAAAAGGTACAGTGGAATGGGAGTGAGTATCTGATCTTCGGGACTTGAACCTTTGTTTACTTAGTTCTGGGTGAAAAGAATTAGTGGTGAAGGTAAGCTCTGGAGGACCTTGATTAACTCTAAATATCACACAAAAAACCAAAACCAAACATCTTCTTTAGTTACATTGTTGGATCATTTGCAATGAACAGAATATGCTTGTAGTAGGATCTGGGATGGTCAGACCCTCATGCCTACTTTCAGGAGAAATTTTTCTGAGAATCTCTTCGAGCAGTGGCATGATTTAGAGTTTTTCTGAGAAGAGTTGTCCTCTGTGCTGACATCAATGCTTTCTTCTGGCAATTCACTAGTTCTGGTACTTTATACTCACTATTTATGCAATTGTAATTGTAGAGGAATAGTACATGCCTCGTGAACCCTGATAAATTTTCTGCACTGGGAGCTGGTCTTTCAGACTTGGCGTCAACCTGTGCGCTCATGAAGATTTCAGAGAATGCCATCGTCACTTCAGGCTTCGATTCCTTTCACCCCAAGATTCCAAGCGTGGAGCAGAGCTCTGTTTCGACTCTGGGAGTACAAGAACCTTCTCAGGCTTGATCACAGGTTTCATTTATATCTTATAGATAGAGCCCCGGAGGTGATCTCCCTGTTGTTCTACAAAAATCAGTAATACCAATTTCATATAGTGAATGTTGGTAAAATGTTTCCATAGTGACAGTCAAAACCTGAGAATATTTTTCTCATATAAGAAGGTAGGCCGCAGTCTATATATTCCAAACAGATCGAAGTCTCGGCAAGTACAAGGTACAGAACAGACATACTTTCTCCGTTTGGGAATATAAGATGTTTTAGGTTTGTGAAGCTAATGTATCCAGACATTTTTTAGTACGTAGATTCATAATGTCTAGATACATTTACTTCACAAACCTAAAACATCTTATATTTCTAAACGGAGGGAGTAGTTTTGAAACAACTTGATTTTCTAGAGAGATTTTCTACATCTCCTTTGTGTATGTAGAAGCAACAAAAGTTTGGCAAAACGAAACCCTGCACCTAACTGATCATGTCATGGCGAAAGTTATTCTGAAATCGCATCACGGAAGATCACAGGAAAACCTTGTGTGGATAGGCCACCACCCATCTTTCGATCTCGTTCTTGATCAGCTTAGACTGCGACGCAGCCATCCCCTTTACGAGGGCGACGCACATCCTCTCAAGGACAATCGCATTGCTGAACAAGAGCCTGGCCATCATCCTCTGTGCCTCGCCACTCTTGTAGTGCACCATGTTGATCTCCTTCACTCGATGCCACAAGCAAGACACCGAGAAGCTCGACTCGTCGGGAACCGTGACCTCGTCAGGGGCTAGGAACAGATTGTCCATGTAATAATCTTCATCTTCTTCACTGTCATATCCATTCTTGTCCGCGGCGTACTCCTCCATGCACAGATACAGAAGCTCTAGGTTGGGTGTCTGCTCCAGGACCCGAGCCACTGCGACGACAGTGCCGCAACTCTCGACAGGGCCTTGCAGCATGAGCTGCGTGAGGTTAGAGAACAAGGGGAAGCGCAAGAAGAACCTGCTCTCCAGGCTTGCGTGGTGCAGGTGCAGGCGCCTGGTGTCAGAGATCTTCTCCATAAACCTCCTGAATCCGTCAAACTGGACCCCCTTGGAGTGCGCCAGGCAGAAGTCGACCGTGCACAGAGGGATTCCCGCCGTGCCGTGCAGAGTAATAAAGGGCAACTCCACGGGCACCGTGCCACAGTAGTCGAGCGACTTGAGCTCCGACGCGTCGATGTCGACAGACTTGAGGTTGTGGCAGCAGCGAAGGGTGAACCTGCGGAGGCGTTTGTCGAGGACAGATACTCTTTTCAGGCAGTGGATGGCTTTGAGCGTCAGGTCGATGAGGCGGGGGCAGCTGTCGATGAGCCGCTGGATGCTTCTCGGGCCGTCGCAGTAGCTGGGCGTCGTGATGCTCAGCGTCTCGAGGAACGGCAGGTTGACGGCCGCCGGTAGTTTCAGCCGGCAGTAGGCGATGCAGAGCGTCCGGATGGCGGTGCATCTGAAAAGCCTTCTTGGGAGGACGTACGACCGCTGTCTCCTCATCTTCTTGTAGTCAGGCTCGTCGTCTTCGGTGTTGTCGGAGTCGCTGTTCACCACTTGTTCCTTGACATGTTCATCGTCGTCGTCATCGTCGCGGTCCCGGTGTTTGCAGAGTGGGGCGAGGTGGAAGCGCAGATCGAGGTGGAGCTCCTGGCGGCAATGGCGCAGCACGTAGACGAGCCACTGGTCGACGTGGACGAAGTTCCAGTAGTCGTTTTCGGCGAAGGCGACGCGGAAGCGGTGCAGAGGCACGTGGTACCCGGAAGATAGGCGGCGGGCTAGGAGCGCCGAGCAGACGCCGTCGAGGAGCACGGCGTTGCGGCCCTTCTTCTCATGGGCCGTCGAGTACCCTGCGCGCGCTTCCTCCTCGATGGATATGGTGCGGACGCTGCCGAAGGCGTGACGCCACCTGCGGGCCAGCGCCGCCGCGCGAGCAGCCTCCTTGGTGGGGAGGAAGGAGAGGACGTGGCCCAGCACGTCGTCTGGAAGATCGCTCAGGCGATCTATGCGCCCCGGCGGCGGTGGCGACGAACCCATATCTGATCGACCTGCCCCCCGGTTGGTTTGGAACTTTGGATCCAACCGATCCGGCGATTAAGCCAGACCGTTTTGATCTCTCCGAGGTTTAAGCGGGGCTCGATGACCGGCTGTTATACCAAATCTCATGATCTTTGACCGGATCAGAGGCGGAGTCGGGAACCCGGGAGGCGGGAGCATGACATAAGTAGGCTTCCGATCTTCTTCTGATCTCGACAATGGCGCCCTCGCACAGCCAGGGGGGCGACCGGCTGAGCGCTCTCCCCGACAAGCGCTCGTGCGCGTCCTCTCCGGCCTCCCGTCCGACGAGGCCGTGCGCACCAGCGCGCTCTCGCGCCGATGGCGGGACGTCTACGCGTCCGTCCCCGTCGTGAACCTCGTCGACACCAAGACAGGCGACCGGAGAGGCAACGTGCACGAGCTCAAGGTATGCTTCGACCACCAGGTGACGAGCGCGATCCTCTGCAAGGGCATGGAGACGCCCATCCGCAGATTCCGTCTCAGCGTCTTCCACCCGCCCTACAAGCTGCTCAACCAGTGGATCGCCACCGCGGTGAACTCTGGCGTCGAGGACCTCGACGTCAAGCTCAGGTACTGGCACATCAACACGCGCAGACTCTGCCCCTTCAGCATGTCCGGCAACGCCTCAGCGGACTTCGCCCCGAGCGACACCAACATGTACACCAGGACGCACCGCCGGATCTTCGGCTGCCCCACACTCCGACGCCTGCGCCTGAAGAACTGGACGCTTGATCTGCCGTCCAGTGTGGCCATGGACTCGCTGGAGACGCTCTGCCTCGCGAGGATCATGGACCCGGAACGGCTGCTGCAGAAGTTGGTCTCGAGCTGCCCGCGCCTCATCGACCTGACGCTGCAGGAGTGCCCCAGCATCAAGGATATCTCGGTGCCGAGCCCCCGCCTTCAGAGCTTCGTCATGATCTGCTGCCACAACGCCACCAGCGTCGAATTGCGCACAACCTGCCTGCAGTCGCTGCACTACAAAGGTGGCCTGCCGCCGCGCAAGTCGTCGTTTTTCACAGTTGCGAACTATCAAGGGATCAAGGCGGCGACGATTGAAATCTGCGAATACCTGTGCAGCAAAGGATCAGGTGAAGTCGCTCCGTTGACTGGACTCATCAGACGGTGCACCGAGTTGGCATACCTTCACCTTTCCTTGGCCCCATCAATGGCTTACTACAGCAGCATGTTCACAAGCGTCCTGCGCGACCTGCGCAGCCTCACACACCTGAGCCTCCAAGGGTGCTTGCCAACCGATCACGCCATCCGGTCGGTCTCTGCATTGCTTGTGAACACCAGAAACCTCGAGGTGTTGTCGATCTTTCCTCTCGTAGAGAGGTGGTCCGATTATTCTGATGCCGAATCAGATATCGATTCAGATGGTGAGTGGGATACAGATTCAGATGATGGATCAGACACAGATGCAGATGCCTCATCATATAGCGGTCCATATGGCGAATCAGATACCGAGCCAGATATTCAATTAGATACCGAGCCAAAGGATAGTGCCACCAACAATGGCATCGAGTATAGTAGCCAGATACCCGAGAGCCTGTGGCGGACATACGTCAGATGCTTGGATCGCAGTGTGAGAAGAATCAACATTGGAAACTACGAAGGACGGTCTCTTGAAAAGATGCTTGCAAGGTTTCTGCTTTCCAGGGCTGCGGCTTTGGAGGAATTCTCGGTTACATTAGCACCTGGACTTTATCGACAGAAGGATGAGATTGCATTGGAGCTAGCATCCTGGCGACAGAATCGCTGTACCAGAGTAACTTGTAAGCTATGGCAGAAAATTTAGAAGTTGCTTGTACATGTAAAATATAAAATTAGAAAATATTGTTGTTCTGATATATTTTATTAGTAACACCAGATATAATAGAGGTCATTTTGCTTGAATATGTCTGTTAAATTTACTTCCTTTCTTTCTGAGTGACACTACAGTCGGACGCCATAACTCAACTAGGACCTGTTGAGTAATTAATGTTGGACACAGACTGTTCCTACGCTGCAGAAGGCAGATTAATCTAAAGTGTAAAGAAAGTAACACAATGCAGCAATCAAAATGCAGAAAAGTCTAGTATAGGAAAGCAAGCAATGAGTATTTGTTGGCAAACAATCCCATTGTAACTCATGTAAAGAAGGTAACACAACACATGAGTTGCAATGGGATCGAGAAAACTCTGTATGCCTTACTAGGCTGGCAAACAAACAACTTATTATGTAGTTGTTGGCAAACAAGCAACTTATTATTTCCAAATTAAGCTGCTTCAAAACTCTAGGGTATGAAGTTAGCGACGTTATATTTAATTTTGCAAGATCAGCACTATACAAGAAACACTGGTAAGTTTAGCAGGAACATTCACGCACAGTTGAGATCAGTTCCCGGAAGAATAAGAAGGGCTGTCAGCAGGGTTCAGAATGACCTGATGAAATATTGAAGAACGGGCAAGACATGCAGGGTTCAGAACAATAACCGAAAGGTCATACTCTGCATTCCATTCAGCTTCAGAGGCTATTCAGAAAGAACATTCCTTATCAATATGCTGACTCGCCAATGCCTGTAGGATTGACTTTTCTAATCAACCTTTGTGGCAAGAAAAAATTAAGTTTGATCACACTCTATTACTGTCCAATAATTTTGAGTCCAGATTTTTAATACTCCCTTCGATCCATAATATATGGATCGGAGGGAGTATTGATTTCAAACCGAAGTCAAGTCTATACTGCTTCCACGGGCTTGTTTAAAACTGAGAAAGTGAGAATAGCATTAATATTCTCCAGACTTGTAGTTTGAAAATGGAAAAAAACGTGTTTGTAGACACAATCAAGCATGCAATTTGCTGAAGTATAGAAAACATGGATAGTTTTAGAAAAGGGAAATAATTGTTTCGGTTTTTCTTATCCTTATTCCGTTGTTTTTAGTAAAAAATTGGAATTGCTCTAGTATTTTTACACTTCATACTGATTTACCCCTTGTCAGTACCTATCTGAGCAGCCATTTTTTAGTATCAATTATAGCTGAAAATGAATTCTTAGGTTGTAGAATGCTATTGCGAAATGCATAATTTGTTTGATCATCTACCAAACCACCGTCAGAGTTCAGTTTATATAATACTACTCCTGAACCATCTATCATGTCCCCAGCACAACAAGTTACCAAACGTTCTGCGGACTTGATTATTCAGCAACAGCCCCGGCCCCCGGCAATTGGTAATAGATTCAGACATAAATTAGACATGTGTAAAGAAGGAAACATCAGTGCTGTGAATGTTTTCTCGTGGGAACAAAAATGGCATCGACTACAGTAACTGTAACGGGCGAGTTGATTTCGCTCTGCAAACTATAACGCCAAAATCCTCCTACGGCCCGCTAAAGTCACACAGGAAATTCAGCATTCGGACTTCGGAGCTCACCGTCGTAGCAGTGGAGACTGGAGACAGAGCAGCGCGGACTGGGGCATCCGTGGCCGCGGGAAGGACGGAGCGGCCGCGGTCGAACCAGGAAGGGTTGCTGGGGTTCAACCGGAGGAGCTCGTCGAAGGGAGAGGTTGCCAAGGTGGCGCGCAGTCCATGGGGATGCCGGATTTGGCCTTCTCCACTTCGTCCACAGCCAGGATTGTTCTCTGTTCAAAGGCCGTTCGACTGGCTCGGCCGCGGCCGGATCTGCTAACGGCGACTCGGGCAGAGGTGGGTGAGCGACGCGTGATGAGGGGGCTACTTCCAGACGCCGCGGCGACCGGGGGACGCAGGCGAGCATGGATTTGTGACGAGTAAACCGGCGACAGCGGTCGTGATTCTTTTCTAGCACTTCATTTGGGTCCTAATTTTTTGAAATTGCAACTTAAAGTTGATGTTCAAATCGGTTTTACACGGGTTGACCTGTGCCACATTGACGGTGGGGTCTAGGAGGAATACCAACCACCCTACATATTTACAAACCTATTTATTTATCGGCACACAGGCAATGAGTTCGGCGCGCTAACAGACGTTGTCCAGCGTGGCAATGTGGGGTAACGGGCCCAGGTTGTTTTTTGTCTATTTCTCCCCCACTCCGCGCATCACGCGCATTAATTCCCCTGTCTCTCTCGCGCTCTCGCTGTTCTCTCTCGGTTCCTTGATCCAAACCGCAGTGCGGGGGCGGTTCCCTCCCGTCTCTCCGGCGATTGGAGGCGGTGGTGGAGCCGTTCCGACGAGGGGGAACTGGCGTGCGGCCGGGGAAGGTCTACATAAGCGAGTGGAGGCGTTGATTTTCTCGGGTATTCTCGGCGTAATCTGACGATTGACGTTGGGCAAGCACATTTTCGGCACATTTCGAGCATGGCGACAGATTAGGTACCTTCTAATTCCATGAATCCCCATGATTTTTGTCTCCTCTATGTGTGTTTTTTCACGCGATTTATGTGGTTCTCTCGGGGTGGATTGGCGGCAAGGGGTTCGCCTGTGATGTTGTGTGGTTCTCTATGGTTTTGATTTCACGGTGGATTGCTCCGTGGGGGTTATATGAAGCGCATTCATGCTTTTGTAGGGGGTGGATTGGCGCAATAAGGAAGGGAATCTGCGGTGGATTTTGATGCGCACTGTTACCAGAGTAATAGGATATGATTTTAAGCGATTATTTGCTGTTTTGTTTGATTAGTTGATTTTGCTTTCAAATAAGTTGCCAGTATAAACATGTTTGTTTCATACATGACAATATTAGTTGCTAGTAAAAATTGTTATTTCGTAGTCTGTGATAATGAACATGATTTAGTCTGTGATAATACAAGTTGCTTGTCTCACACTATTAATTGCTCAACTTGTAATGTTTGTTGGCTAGATGATAATAGAAGTTGCTTGTCTCACACTATTAGTTGCTCAACCTGCAATATTTGTTGGCTAGATGATAATAGAAGTTGCTTGTCTCACACTATTAGTTTCTCACACTACTAGTTGATTTAGTAGTTTGATTAGTTGTTTTTTCTGTTGATTAGTTGCTTTTATTGACAAATAGATTGTCAGTTCAAACATCGTTTGTTTCATATATGAAAGTACTAGTTGTTAGTATAAGTTGTTGTTTCGTAGTCTGTGACAAAGATCATGATTTAGTCTATGATAATAGAAGTTGCTTGTATCACACTTTTTAGTTGCTCAACCTCGCAAGCTTGTTGGCTACATGATAATAGAAGTTGCTTGTCTCTCACTATTAGTTGCTCAATCTGACAATTTGTGTCTGACATTTTATTAGTTGTTGAACCTGACATTATTTGTTGCCTGCATGGCAATAGAAGTTGGTTGTCTGGCTTTTAGTAGGTGTTATGACACAAGTAGTTGGTTTGCCAAACATGTTTGTTGCCTATATTGGACTAGTAGCTGCACAGTTTTTATTACCATGGTGCCTATAAGTACTATTTTCATGTCATGAGCAGTTTTGCTCAACCAGACCTGTCTATTTGCTTATTTGACATAAGTAGTTGCTAAATATAACATGTTTGTTTCATACACCCAAGAAGTTGCTAGTTAAAGTTTTAAAACTTTTTTCTGTGTTTCCATGCTATTTGGTTTAGCAGGTTTGCATGATGGATGGGTCTGATCCATCAGCAGGTGAGGGCTCATCTTCATGGAGCCAACAAACTAAGATTCCACCTACGAATGAACCTACTAAGCAAAAAAAATGAAGGCTCTGGCTAATCGTGGACTACCTCCTGCGAAGCAGTCTAAAAAGATAATTGCAAAGAAACGTGTTGGTGATATTGTTGAAATGACGGAGAATCCAAAGAATAAGAGGAGAAAGGTTGCAACCAGAAAAATAGCGGACAACTCTAATGTAAGTTCTACCCATGCTATTTACATTGTACTCATGCTAAATCTTATTACTTGTTATTTTTTATCTTTCAGTAGGTAGTTGCTTTTCTGCAGTAGGTAGTTGCTTCTCTATAGTAGATAGTTGCTTTTCTACAGTAGGTAGCTGCCACTCTGCACTAGGTAGTTGTTTAATTTCAGTATGAAGTTGCTTCCCTACAGTTGATAGTTGCTATTTTTCTGCCATATTTTAAGCCTATATAGAAACCATCTAATACATCTTTTTTTGCATGCTTGAATTATAGGCTCAGGAAATTGGGGAAATCAGAACCAGGTCATTGCCTTCGTGTTTTGTCGCACTAAACAAACAACTGACATGTACACAGAAGATTGCACTGATCGAGAAGAAGTTTGGTGGCCTGTTAAACATCGGGGCATGCACCATGCCTCTTGAACTCAGTCAGTGGGTTATGAAGTGCTATGACCCCGACACCTGTCAGTTGATCATACCTGACCGCGGAAAGATACCGGTCGATGCAGAAAGTGTGCACAAGATTTGGGGGCTGCCTAACTCAGGCTTAAAAGTGTGCTACGAGATGGATGCTGATATTACGCGGCAAATGATGGAGGATTAGGTTTCCCGCAAAATGGCAATCCCGATCTTACCAGCTGGTGCAAGATGATTGAGGAGATGGGCGGGAAATCAGACGATCTGTTTGTTCGAGCTTGGGTTATAATGGCCTACAACTTTTTCGCTCTCACAACTGGTCTAAAAGTTAGCCCACGCTGCTATCCTGCTGTATATGACGTTGACCTAATTCCCCGGACAAACATCTGCCAGTTTGTTGTCGACCAGATCAGGCTTGCTTTTAGTTCACTGAAAAACAAGAAGTTTGTGCGTTGTTGTGTTTATCACTTGATGGTAAGTGCACATTTTTTTAATCATAGAAAGATGTTCTATGTAGTTGCTTTTATGACTCATCTAGTTGCTCAACACAGCCTGTTTGTTGCTTTTATGACTCATCTAGTTGCTCAACACAGCCTGTTTATTGCTTATATACAACTAAAAGTTGCTAGGTCATGTTCTTTTTGTAGCACCTCTGAAGCATGTTTATCTCTTTTGTGTAGTTCTTTTTTACACTTTTTAGTTGCTCAACATGGCAAGTTTGTTGGCTACATGATAATATAAGTTTCTTTTATGACTCATCTAGTTGTTCAACACAACCTGTTTGTTGCTTATATACAACTAAAAGTTGCTAGAACATGTTTTTTGTAGCACCTCTGAAGCATATTTACCCTAAATCATGTTTAGTTGCCTATATGATACCATGAATTGCTAATAACCATGTTTTCATTGCAGCCCCTTATAGAATATGTTTTGCATTTAATTCATATATATTCCCCTATTTTTCCCTGTCACGCTGTTACTGTACCTAGATTCCATAGAGATTAACGAACTCATCAGTCAGTGTTACCCTCGAGTAGATGCTTGGGACAGCGCCTTGATAAATAAGGTAAAAAAGAAAGACATGATCAAACCAGGGGTTTTTGGGAAACTGCAAGTAAGCGTGATAAGGTTGTTTTTTTACATTTTACTCTCCTTCTATGCCTATGTTCCTATATCAATCTACTTTAATAACCTACTTTGTCAAAAAAAAACAGCTCAAGGAAAAATACAGAGACACAGAGCATGGAGGACTTTTCGGCGGATTGTTAAAGGCTGAACAGTTCATCATTGAAAAATTTGCCTCCAACCTCATAAAAGTTGCTACATAAAAATATGAAAAGTTGCAATTTTCTCCATCTGAACTGCAATCTACGAAAAAGAAGTTGCCTGGGATATGATAGAAGTTGCTACAAAACAGAGAAAAGTTGTTAAAAACATCACAAAAGTTGCAACTTTTATCTGAATTGCAAGAAAACAGAAGGACATGGCAACATAGGTTGTCTAGGAGCCAGGGAAGTCATTAAGGAGAATAGCCAAGTTGCTTGTATTTGGCACAAATTAACTCCAGCAAAAAAGAAACCAACAAGAGAAATAGCATAGAGAAAAAGATGGATGAGCACATGTGTTGAATCTAAGAGAGCAATTCCAGATGCAGGTGCGTTCCTCGAGCTGCTCTCCGCATGGATCGGGACATTGCCATGTTTTGGTGGGTTCATGGAAATAGCAAAGAGGAAGCAATGGCGGCTGGAGTTGAAGTAAGAAGACGATCTAGGGGATGAGATCAGGGGCGGTAAGGTTAGAGAGAGGACAGGCTGGCACGGAACGCGGGGGATCACGGGCTGGGCGCAGTGAGGGGTGCCAGATAAAGGAAGACGAGCGCACCCTCACAGGAACCGATGAAAAGCAGTCAAAAACGGACCAGGGGGACTTTCCAAAAGTGGAGTTGCCCAGCTGGCAAACCTGGCGCGCCCAACTCGTTCGTTTGGAGACCAGGCGCTCGCTAGACACGTCCATTTGCAAATAGACACCATGATTAGGGCATCTCCACTGGGCCGACCCAAACGGTCTGCGCATGTCCGAACTTGTCCGCGTGGACGCTCAGGGCGTGCGCGGCGCCCTAGTGGACCGACCCATCTGACGAAACGCGTCTGGCCCGACCCATCCATGCATCTAATCTTGAGCTCGGTTGCGTCGGCCCGTACGTGCGCTTGTCCGAGCGCATCCTCCTTTTATCATTGGCAGTCCTTCCCGCCAGTGGCACAGAAACCACACCACTTCTCCCTCCAAAAAACCTCCAAAAGCCAAAGGGTCAAAACTAGCCAAACCGGTATAGTTCGGTCCAACCAAACCATTTCCCCTCCCTCTCTCCCCACACGCTCTTTCTCACGCTACTAACTATGTATCACGACGGCTTTAGCCGTCGATTCTGGTCGCCTCTGGTCGTCTGCGATGCCGCCATAGCCCTGAATTGCCTCCTCTTGCTCTGCTCTCTCATTCTAACCTACACATCCGCCTCTCTCGCTCTTAGTTGGCCGCTCGCAACCCTAACCTTAGCCCTAGGGTTTGGCGATGTTTCTGTCGTTGTGGTCTAGCGCTATATCGATATGGCTACACTACTCTCTCTAGATTGAGATGATCAATGTCTACTACTATTTCTATTTTAAGTTCTAATCAACAACCTTTGTAGTTTCAAAGTTTTCTTGATGAAGATCTGGTGCAATTCTTGATCAAACTCCTCCTATTCTTGCTTCCTCTTCTCTCTTAGACACCTCTCTCTCAAGTGAGTGCGTGGTTTCTATTTTCTTCCTACACTTAGTCTCTTGGGTGAATGTGTTTATTATGACCTTTGCTTTGAGGATTGTGGATTGTAGGGGTGGGTACGGTTTGTTCCTCTATTTATAGTGTTCTAATTTGGCTATGGTGGTGACACCTCAAATACATGCATCGTCTCGCTTTGTTGTTTCTTGTGTACATTTATTCATTAGTATGGGCTTATAGTTTGCTTGTGTCGTTTTCCTAATAAGCATGTAGGTTAAGGGTTAGTTTTGTAATTTACTTGCTTACTTTTTATTCTGACAAGTGTATTTCCTCAAAATTATTTGCTGAGCATGTCTAGTGAATTAAATCTTTATTATGTTACTTGTGAGCTTAATTTTGCATGATTCTGAATCTGTCAATGTTCACAAGATCATGAATTCTGGTTCTTTATAGAGTCCATTAAGTTGAGCTGGTTTTTATCTACTATAATTTTCTTACTTGTCCTAATTACTTGGTTGGTCTCCTAAGTCTGATATTATGACTGATGCTACTATCTATAGTCACTTTGCCTAATTCACTTGCTGATAATCATTTCTCAAGAACAATACTATCATGTTGCTGATGTTTTGCTAGGTATTATTCACTATCCAATACTTACTACTATTGTTGATCTTTCTCTCATTTGCCTATATCTCAAATACAAGGTTTAGGAATAGTTCCTAGATCTTGTACCTGGATTCTATAACAAATTGGTTCACCTAAGCGTGAATACAACATTTTAACCTCAATAATTGGTTTGTCTTAGTGTTTGTTTTATGGACCAGAAGAGCAAGACGATAGATAAGAAGACTATATAGCTTTAGATAGGAAATTTTCCCTTTTTAGTTTGTAATAGGATCAAATCTACTATTGTATTTTTCTTCAATCATTTGTAATCAAAGTTGTACTTATTTTCTTATTAATAATAATTTCATTCTAATAAATGTCATGTTTTTCTTTTTTATTCTGAATTTTATTTATTCAATTGTGAATATTTTAATTTTAACTCAATTTTGAATAATTCGAACCTCATTTTTTGAATTCAAATAATATCTTAGATAATTTCTTTTATATTGTTGTATTATGAGTCTTTTGACTCACTTGATTCTGTTAAGTCAAATTTAAACCCAAATTTGAAATATACAAAAGGTCCTTTTTGAATATGAATTCAAATCCTAGTGTTGACCTAAGTCAAAATTCAACACTAGAGTTTATTTTTAACCTTTTGTAACTTCAAACCAAAAAATTGAATTTACCTCGAATTTTAGATGCATGCAATGCAAATGCACAATTCTAACATCTACCCTTCCCTGTGACCTATTCTTCGGGTTGTTACATTGTGCCTCGATGGCGCTTGGCATCATGCCATGTCGGTGTTGCCTTCTTGGGTGCGTTTGTGATGTCGAGTGGTCACTGACTCTTCTTATCGATGGCTTCCACGATAGAGAATAGTTTATGGAGGTATATCTCAATAAGCGTGATGGTTGCCTATATCAAGACGATGCGCACACCTATCCTCTCTTCACTGTCCATCTGTGGATCTACAACCATGAAGGTGTTTTTGGATTCATCCTCACTGGTTCTTTGATGGCCGGTCACCGTCCTAGCACTAAATCTTCTGGATGAAAGGCGGCCTCTTGCAGTTGCAGCATCGGCTGGAGATCACACCATATGCTTGTTCGACATCATCTCCTTCTCTTTCTCTTGCTAGGTGTGTTGGAGATATGCCCTAGAGGCAATAATAAATGTAGTTATTATTATATCTTTGTGTTTATGATAAATGTTTACATTCATGCTATAATAGTATTAACAAGGAAACATTAATACTTGTGTGATTTGTAAACTAAAATAGAGTCCCTAGTAAAGCCTCTTTATAATACTAGCTTGTTGGTTAATAAATGATTGTGGTTTCCCTATCATGAACATTGAGATGTTATTAACAACAAGATCATATCGTTAGGAGAATGATATGGTGGACATACTCCTATAGATAAGCGTAGCATAAAGATCAAGTCATTTTAATAGTTCAATTGCTATATGCTTTCTGATACATAGTAACCTAATTCCTTCAACCATGATATCATGCATATCACCTTCACCGGAAGGATGCTTTGATGACATCAAACACCACACCGTAACTGGGTGGCTATAAAGGCGGCCTTGAGTGTTCGGAAAGTATTCATTGAGACACATGGATCAAGAGTGGGATTTGTCCATCCATATGACGGATAGATATACTCTGGGCCCTCTCGGTGGAATGTCATCCAATTAGCTTGCAAGCATGTGACTGGCTCACAAGGGATCACATATCACGGGAACGAGAAAAGAGTACTTATCAGTAACGAGGTTGAACTAGGTATGCAGAGATACTGACGATCATAACCTCGGATAAGTAAACTATCGTGAGACAAAGGGAAATTGGTATCGTATGTAAGTGGTTCATTCGATCGCAAAGTAATCATAGAAATATGTGGGAGCCATATGAATTTCCAGATTCCTCTATTGGTTATTGTTCGGAGAAGTGTCTCGATCATGTCCGCATAATTCACGAACCGTAGGAAGACACACTTAAGGATTCGACGTTGTTTGAGTAGTTATGGAATGATGAGTAAGAGACCGAATGTTGTTCGGAGTCTCGGATGGAATCCGGGATATCACGAGGAGATCCGGAATGGTCTGGAGAATAAGATTCATATAAGGAAAGTCCTGTTTCGGGGTTGGAGAATGGTTCCGGTGTTTTCACCGGGAATGTTCTAGAAGGTTCCGGAATGTCCGACACTCCGAAGGGGAAGGGTATATGAATGTGTCATACCAAGTTGGAATGATTGCATCATGTACTAGGTGTCATCGCTAAACAAAATAAAGGGTTTAATCAAATCCTAGTTTGAAAAGTCAAACGCCAATTTGAAAAGTTAAACGACTATTTTGGGAAGTGGACGGGAAGGTGGAAACCGAGTTGGGGAGGAGTTCCTCCCCTCCACCGCCGGCCCCCTTGGGAAACCGAGTTGGGGAAGGACTCCCCTCCCCTGGCGCGGACCATCCACCTATATAAGGAGGGGCAGGGCTGCCCCTTCTAGCACCCAACACCTCCACCCGTAAACCCTAGCCCTAAGCCGTCGGCCCTCCTGCAGCCGCCGCCGCCCTAGGGCAAGCCGCCGCCTAGCTAACCCTAGCCTCCGGCCAAGCCTCCTCCTTGGTGTGTATAAACCCTAGATCGCCGAGGAGCTCTCTCATAGTCCACCATACTCGCTCCGGCTTAAAGCGAAGCCCTGCGAGATCTCCCCTCTACTTTCGGTACCACGTCGTTGTGCTGCCGGAATCGCGAGGAGAGTGCTACAACCTCCGCTGCCTGCTGGAACAAGGGAGAGGAAGGTCTTCGTCGAGTACCGAACGTGTGACCGACTGCGGGAGCGCTGCCGGAACGCAGCGCCGGAAGGATCGTCTACGCGATCTTGAGATCGGGAAGAGTACGACTACATCACCCACGAGAATCCGCTCTCGTTAAACACTTTGGAATCTTCGAGGGTGAGTTATTCCATCGACTCGTTGCTACAATCTAGTAGATAGATCTTGGCTTGTTTGTTAGTATGCGATAGAAATTTTTTGTTTTCCATGCTACGAAACCCTACAGTGGTATCAGAGCCGTGTCTATATGTAGATCTGTTGCACGAGGAGAACACAATGGTCATTGTGGGCGTTGATGCTTTTATTGTCGATTGCTTCTTGTGTACTTTGCATCTTGCGGGATGTTGGGATGAAGCGGCCCGGGCTAACCTTACATGACATCGTTCATGAGACTTGCTCCACGCTTGACATGCAACTTGTATTGCATAAGTGGCTTTGCGGGTGCCTGTTTCTCCCAGCATAGTTAAGATTCAATTTACAACGGGTGATTAACAATGCTAGTATCAATGTTGTGGTTTTTGTTCGTAAGTTAGAAGGACACTTATTGAAAGCCCCAAACCACGTAAAACATGCAAAGAAAGTAGAGGCGTGTAACTTTGTTTTGCAGGGGTGTGCAGTGATGTGATATGGCCATGATTGTGATTATATTTGATGTATGCAATGTTCCTTATTGTAAGTTGGCAACCGACAGGAGCCATATGGTTGTCTTTAATTTATGTTAAGACCCGCGTGTTTATTCAAAGTAGTTGTAATAGTTGAAGCCGGTGGACGACAACCATGAAGAAGCGTCATTGACCTTGATGCAATGCCGGAGATGATGGAGATCATGTTCGTGCTTGAAGATGGAAATCGAAAGCACAGAGAAGAAAGGTCATATCATATCACATATTATGAATTGCATGTGATGTTAATCCTTTATGCATCTTGTATTGCTTAGATAACGACGATAGCATTATAAGATGATCCCTCATGCACATGAATTTCAAGTTCTAAAGTGTTCACCCTTAGTAAGCACCATTGCTAAAGCTTGTTGTTTCGAAGCACCATGTGATGATCGGGTGTGTTAGATTCCGCAAGTGTATACAACGTGAGCAAGCCAGATTTGCTCATGCGGAAGCTAAGGTTTGATCTTGACGAGCCTAGCATGTACAGACATGGTCTCGGAACACGGATCATCGAAAGGTAAAGCATGAATCATATAGTAGATATGATGAACATGTCGATTGTTCGCCATTGAAGCTACATCAACTCTCGTGATGATCGGTTTTGATGTGGTGGATTTGGTTCGTGTGATCACTAAAACAATGTGAGGGATATTGTTTTGAGTGGGAGTTCACCTAGATTAATTTAACTATTAATTAGAACTCAATTTGTCATAAACTTAGTCTAAACTATTGCAAATATGTTGTAGATCAATGGCGGCCCCTACCATCAATTTTAATGCGTTCCTAGAGAAAGAAAAGTTGAAAAACAATGGAAGCAACTTCGCGGATTGGTTCCGCAATTTGAGGATTGTCCTCACAGCTAGTAATTTGACCTATGTGCTGGATGCACCGCTGGATGACCCACCTGCAGCTACTGCTACCGATGAAGTAAAGAATGTTTACCTCGCTCGGAAGACTCAGTACTCCACAGTTCAGTGTGCTATCTTGTATGGTTTAGAATCGGAGCTTCAGAAAAGGTTTGAGAATTCAGACCCACATGATATTGTCCGTGATTTCAAATTGATCTTTGAGACTCACGCGGCGATTGAGAGCTATGAGGCTTCTGAAAAGTTCTTTAACTGCAAGATGGAAGAGGGCAGCTCCGTCAGTGAGCATGTGCTTAAGATGTCTGGGCACGCAAACAAACTTCAAAGCTTGGGTATAGTGATTCCTAATGCTTTGGGGATTTATCGTGTCCTCCAATCACTACCACCAAGTTACAAGAACTTTGTGATGAACTACAATATGCAAAACATGAACAAGCAGTTGCCAGAACTCTTTGCCATGCTAAAATCTGCAGAAGTGGAGATCAAGAAAGAGCACCAAGTGTTGATGGTCAATAAGACCACCAAATTCAAGCAAGTCTAAGCAAAAGGGACACTTCAAGAAGGGTGGTAAGAAAGTTACCGCGCCAATGAAGAAGACCAAGGCTGGACCTAAGCCTGATACTGAGTGCTTTTACTGCAAGGGAGAAGGTCACTGGAAGCGAAATTGCCCAAAGTACTTGGCGGATTTGAAGAACGGCAACATCAAGAAGAAAGGTATATCCGATATACATGTTATTGATGTGTATCTCACTAGTACTCGTAGTAGTGCCTGGGTATTTGATACTGGTTCGGTTGATCATATTTATAACTCGAAACAGGTGCTGTAGAATAAACGGAAGCTAGCGAAGAACGAGGTGACGATGCGCGTGGGAAACGGATCAAAGGTTGATGTGATCGCGGTCGGCACGCTACCCCTTCATCTACCATCGGGATTAGTTTTATACTTAAATAATTGTTATTTGGTGCCTGCGTTAAGCATAAACATTATATTGGGATCTTGTTTATTGCGAGACGGTTACTTGTTTAAGTCCGAGAATAATGGTTGTTCGATTTATATGAGTAATATGTTTTATGCACATGCACCTTTGATAGATGGTCTATTCTTATTGAATCTCGATAGTGGAAATACACATATTAATAACATTGAGGCTAAACGTTTGAAATCAAGCGATAACTCGACCTATATGTGGCACTGTCGTCTTGGTCACATTGGAGTGAAGCGTATGAAGAAACTCCATTCCGATGGACTTCTTGAATCACTTGATTTTGAATCACTTGATAGATGCGAAGCATATCTGATGGGTAAAATGACTAAGACTCCATTTTCTGGTATGATGGATCGAGCTACGGACTTATTGGAAATCATACATACCGATGTGTGTGGTCCAATGAGTGTGGCATCGCGCGGTGGTTATCGTTATGTTCTTACCTTCACAGATGACTTGAGTAGATATGGGTATATCTATTTCATGAAACATAAGTCCGAAACTTTCGAGAAGTTTAAGGAATTTCAAAGTGGGGTAGAGAATCAACGTAACAAGAAGATTAAATTTATACGTTCTGATCGTGGAGGTGAATATCTAAGTTACGAGTTTGGCGAGCATTTAAAGAAATGCGGAATACTTTCACAATTGACACCGCCGGGAACACCACAGCGTAATGGTGTGTCCGAACGTCGTAATCGAACTCTCTTAGATATGGTTCGTTCTATGATGTCACTTACAGATTTACCGCTATCATTTTGGGGTTATGCATTAGAAATAGCCGCATTCACTTTAAATAGGGCACCATCTAAATCCATTGAAACGACACCGTATGAATTATGGTTTGGGAAGAAACCCAAATTGTCGTTCCTTAAAGTTTGGGGTTGCGAAGCCTATGTAAAGAAGTTACAGCCGGACAAGCTTGAACCCAAAGCGGAAAAATGCGTCTTCATAGGATACCCGAAGGAAACTATTGGGTATACCTTCTATCATAGATCCGAAGGCAAAGTCTTCGTTGCCAAGAATGGATCCTTTCTAGAGAAGGAATTTCTCTCGAAAGAAGTGACTGGAAGGAAAGTAGAACTCGACGAGGTTGTCGAACCTTCTCTCGAAATTGCGAGTAGTACAGCACCGGAAGAAGTTCCTGTGGTGCCTGCACCAATAAGATAGGAAGCTAATGATGATGATCATGAAACTTCGGTCGTAGTTGCTACAGAGCCTCGCAGGTCAACGAGAACTCGTACCACTCCAGACTGGTATGATCCCGTTATGAGTGTCATGTTGGTGGACAACACCGATGACCCTGCGACATATGAGGAAGCGATGATGAGCCCAGATTCCAATAAATGGCAAGAAGCCATGAAATCCGAGATTGGATTCATGTACGAAAACCAAGTATGGACTTTGGTGGACTTACCGGATGGCCGGAAGGCTGTCGAGAACAAATGGATTTTCAAGAAGAAAACAGATGTTGATGGTACTGTTACTGTCTATAAAGCTCGACTTGTCGCAAAAGGGTTTCGACAAATTCAAGGAGTTGACTACGATGAGACTTTCTCACCAGTAGCGAAGCTAAAGTCTGTGAGGATTATGTTAGCAATTGCTGCATGTTATGATTATGAGATATGGCAGATGGATGTCAAAACAGCATTCCTCAATGGAGACATTGATGAAGAGTTGTATATGATACAACCCAAAGGTTTTGTCGATCCTAAAGATGCTAACAAGGTATGCAAACTTCAACGGTCCATCTATGGATTGAAGCAAGCATCCCGAAGTTGGAATCAACATTTTGATAAGGTGATCAAAAGTTTTGGTTTTATACAAACTTATGGAGAAGCTTGTATTTACAAGAAAGTGAGTGGGAGCTCTGTAGCATTCTTAATACTATATGTAGATGACATATTGTTGATTGGGAATGATGTAGACCTTCTTAATAGTGTCAAGGAATATTTGAATAATAGTTTTTCAATGAAGGATCTTGGCGAAGCAGCTTACATATTAGGCATAAAGATTTATAGAGATAGATCGAGATGCCTAATATCATTGTCACAAAGTACATATTTGGACAAAGTTCTAAAGAGGTTTGGAATGGAAGATAGCAAGAAAGGGTTCTTGCCCATGTTGCCCAATACGACCTTGAGTAAAACTCAAAGTCCGACAACGGCAGAAGATAGAGAAAAGATGAGTAAGACTCCTTATGCCTCAGCCATAGGATCTCTAATGTATGCCATGCTATGTACTAGACCCGACATTGCATATACTGTTAGTTTAACTAGCAGATATCAAAGTGATCCAGGAGTGGATCATTGGACAACGGTCAAAAACATCCTTAAGTACTTGAGAAGAACTAAGGATATGGTTCTTTCTTATGGAGGTGATGAACAACTCGTTGTTAATGGTTACACCGATGCTAGTTGGAACACCGATCCGGATGATTCTAAATCACAATCTGGATACGTATTTACTTTGAATGGTGCAGCAGTTAGCTGGAGGAGTGCAAAGCAAAGCGTTGTGGCGAAATCTTCAAATCGGAATACATGGCTGCTTCGGAGGCTTCACAAGAAGCGATACGGATGAAAGAGTTCATTACAGAGCTGGGTGTGGTTCCTAGTGCGCTGGACCCAATGTCTATCTACTGTGATACCATGGGCGCCATAGCCAATGCGCAAGAACTAAGGTCACACAAGAAGCTGAAGCACATCAAGCCACGTTTTCACGCTATTCGAGAACATGGCCAAGATAGGGACATAAAGATTTGCAAAGTACACACAGATCTGAATGTGGCGGATCCGTTGACTAAACCTCTCCCGAGGGCAAAACATGACCAGCACCAAACTGCCATGGGTGTTCGGTATATTACCATGTAATCTAGATTAGATGACTCTAGTGCAAGTGGGAGACTGTTGGAGATATGACCTAGAGGCAATAATAAATGTAGTTATTATTATATCTTTGTGTTTATGATAAATGTTTACATTCATGTTATAATAGTATTAACAAGGAAACATTAATACTTGTGTGATTTGTAAACTAAAATAGAGTCCCTAGTAAAGCCTCTTTATAATACTAGCTTGTTGGTTAATAAATGATTGTGGTTTCTCTATCATGAACATTGAGATGTTATTAACAACAAGATCATATCGTTAGGAGAATGATATGGTGGACATACTCCTATAGATAAGTGTAGCATAAAGATCAAGTCATTTTAATATTTCAATTGCTATATGCTTTCTGATACATAGTAACCTAATTCCTTCGACCATGAGATCATGCATATCACCTTCACCGGAAGGATGCTTTGATGACATCAAACACCACACCGTAACTGGGTGGCTATAAAGGTGGCATCGAGTGTTCGGAAAGTATTGGTTGAGACACATGGATCAAGAGTGGGATTTGTCCATCCATATGACAGATAGATATACTCTGGGCCCTCTCGGTGGAATGTCATCCAATTAGCTTGCAAGCATGTGACTGGCTCACAAGGGATCACATATCACGGGAACGAGAAAAGAGTACTTATCAGTAACGAGGTTGAACTAGGTATGCAGAGATACCGACGATCATAACCTCGGATAAGTAAACTATCGTGAGACAAAGGGAAATTGGTATTGTATGTAAGTGGTTCATTCGATCGCAAAGTAATCGTAGAAATATGTGGGAGCCATATGAATTTCTAGATTCCTCTATTGGTTATTATTCGGAGAAGTGTCTCGATCATGTCCACATAATTCACGAACCGTAGGGAGACACACTTAAGGATTCGACATTGTTTGAGTAGTTATGGAATGATGAGTAAGAGACCGAATGTTGTTCGGAGTCTCGGATGGAATCCGAGATATCACGAGGAGATCCGGAATGGTCCGGAGAATAAGATTCATATAAGGAAAGTCCTGTTTCGGGTTGGAGAATGGTTCCGGTGTTTTCATCGGGAATGTTCTAGAAGGTTCCGGAATGTCCGGCACTCCGAAGGGGAAGGGTACATGAATGTGTCATACCAAGTTGGAATGATTGCATCATGTACTAGGCGTCATCTCTGAACAAAATAAAGGGTTTAATCAAATCCTAGTTTGAAAAGTCAAACGCTAATTTGAAAAGTCAAACGGCTATTTTGGGAAGTGGAGGGGAAGGTGGAAACCGAGTTGGGGAGGAGTTCCTCCCCTCCACCGTCGGTCCCCTTGGGAAACCGAGTTGGGTAGGGACTCCCCTCCCCTGGCGCGGCCCCTCCACCTATATAAGGAGGGGCAGGCAGGGCTGCCCCTTCTAGCACCCAACACCTCCACCCGCAAACCCTAGCCCTAAGTCGCCGGCCCTCCTGCAGTCGCCGCCGCCCTAGGGCAAGCCGTCGCCGACGCCTAGCTAACCCTAGCCGCCGGCCAAGCCTCCTCCTTGGTGTGTATAAACCCTAGATCGCCGAGGAGCTCTCTCATAGTCCACCATACTCGCTCCGGCTTAAAGCGAAGCCCTGCGAGATCTCCCCTCTACTTCCGGTACCACGCCGTTGTGCTGTCGGAATCGCGAGGAGAGTGCTACAACCTCCGCTGCCTGCTGGAACAAGGGAGAGGAAGGTCTTCGTCGAGTACCGAACGTGTGACCGACTGCGGGAGCGCTGCCGGAACGCAGCGCCAGAAGGATCGTCTACACGATCTTGAGATCGGGAAGAGTACGACTACATCACCCATGAGAATCCGCTCTCGTTAAACACTTTGGAATCTTCGAGGGTGAGTTATTCCATCGACTCGTTGCTACAATCTAGTAGATAGATCTTGGCTTGTTTGTTTGTATGCGATAGAAATTTTTTGTTTTCCATGCTACGAAACCCTACAAGGTGGCCAAAAAGGGAGGTGGCGTGGCCTCACTTGGGTATCAAGCAACCCCTCTGTCCCAAGTCTCCCCCCGGATGACGATGAGGTTGGCCCTGCTCAGAAGCACATCTTCTCGAATTAGAGTTAGGAAGGAAGAAAACGTGACAAACATGTGTCGATTTTAACTGAATGAGTTGAAACAACCTCCAAGTGGAAACTTAGTTGTTTTTTGGAGTTATAAACAAGTTACCTGCGAAATTTCATGGCACTAATTTCTTAGTAGCATATGGTAGGAAACGGTTTAATTGAAAAATGTGGAATGTCTTCAGGACCTTAGTATGTTAATTGTAGTATGTATAATCAAAATTTAAAGGAAAAAAGCGGGAGCGAAAGCCCTAGAAGGAGGGTGTTTTGCAATTTTGGTGGGTATACACATGATAGTGCATGGATGAGGTAAGTAGGCTTCAATTATAATGTGGATCACCAATGTGTGTGCGGGTGGTGGTGGTGTGTGCGCGCGCTCTTTTAGAAGAGACAAGTCGTGTGATTTTTTTTTTGAATCCGATCCAAACTAAAGAACTTTTATTGGCATGACCAATCATAGCATAAATGACCCAAGGATTTCCAATGGAAAAAATCCAAACTCCACAAGCAATCATAAATCAAACATCGGTCACATATCCGAGCAGCCTACGGCCCCCCCTACAAAGCCACTTTACATTCGTATGTCTCCACGGCTCCGCCGTTCATGGCCATGGTCGCGAGGTCCCACGCTCCAGCTTGGACACCATCACGGCGCCAGTCCCGTTGTTGAATACGTGCAGGTGGCTGCTTCCGCCGCGGCGTGCTCCGGGTACACGCGGGCCGTGATGCACGTCCTGCCGCCGTCGCCGAAGCTCTCCACCACCGTGTGGTCGATCTGCATTTGTTCGTACACGACCATTTTCTCAAGATCATAATATAATTTCCTCAAGATCATTTTCTAAGCATGTCTAGTGAATTAAATCTTAATTATGTTACTTGTGAGCTTACTTTTGCATGATTCTGTGAACTTTCAATGTTCACAATATCATGAATTCTGGTTCTTTATAGAGTCCATTAAGTTGAGGTGGTTTTTATCTACTATATTTTTCTTACTTGTCCTAATTACTTGGTTGGTCTCCTAAGTCTGATCTTATTACTGATGCTACTATCTATAGTCACTTTGCCTAATTCACTTGTTGATAATCATTTCTCAAGAACAATACTATCTTGTTGCTGATGTTTTGCTGGGTATTATTCACTATCCACTACTTAATACTACTGTTGATCTTTCTCTCATTTGCCTATATCTCAAATATAAGGTTTATAAATAGTTTATAGATCTTGTACTTGGATTCTATAACACATTAGTTCACCTAAGGGTGAATCCAACATTTTAACCTTAACAATTGGTTTGTCTTAGTGTTTGTGTTATGGACCAGAAGAGCAAGACGGATAGATAAGAAGACTATATAGCTTTAGATAGAAAATTTTCCCTTTTTAGTTTGTAATAGGATCAAATCTACTATTATATTTTTCTTCAATCATTTATAATCAAAGTTTTACTCATTTTCTTATTAATGAGTTATTCTTTCTGTTGATTTGTTAATTTTAATCCAACATTTCAGGAGCACCAAGTTTATGTTGAGACACTTGCTGCCTTATGTGAGGACCAAATCGTGTGGCGGGAAGATGGTGTCCCACTTATCAAAAGTCGAACAAACCCCAATATGTATACCTGATTCGTGATAGTTCTCTTGAACATTACTAAAGCTTGTACAACCCCTGCCAAATTGCCAAGTGCCAATTTTCCCAAGGGCATGGAGTTAATTCATACTGTTAGTCTGATTGAGTGGAATTTCATGTCTGATAAACATGATGTGGTCCCTGCACTTTATTCTGCTCATTGTGTTGCTTGGTTTGGATAATAATCTTTGACTCAAACAAAGTTTCCAGCTGAGTATTCCACTACTAACCTTCACAAACAACATATGTACATATCTTGTAAATATGCCAGTCCCAGTGCTATTTTATTTTTTGTGATGTTGATTCGTTTTTTGCTACACTTTGGCATTCTAGTTCGTGCGAGAGGGATAGAAGATGGGATGGTGTAAATGGTAGACATTCCTAGAGAGCACTTTCGGACAACAACTACTGTCGCTTCTTCTGTGTCATGTCGCTTCACAATTTGTTTTATATGTTGAGGAAGATGGGCAGGTGGCTAATCGTCCAATGCAAACTGTGTTTTCTTTTTAGTCGCAGATTGTGGTTGTCGATGTCTTATATAACCTGTGCATCATGGGAAGTTTAGTAGCAAATTCTGTAAGGAGTACTACTTGTTATAGTCAGTGACATGAGCTCTAAATGTGTGAAGGGTAGCATTGTGGTGAGTTGGCTGGAGAAGATCTTCGTCACAGGTCTAATTGCGCAAGCAAGAGATGCAGCAAAAAAATGCCCAAATCCAACGAAAAGTTAGAGGTCGTTTTGCAGTTAGAGGTAATTTCATTTATACTAAATGAAATGAATACATGAATTCATTTTATTTATATTATGATTCTAAAACACCCACATATTTGGCTGCCATCAGAATTTAGAAATGATGGGTCTGAAATAGGAATAAGGTTTAGACATGGGGATATTTTAATGAATTTTCCAAATAAAATGACGGTACAATTCTGTGCCAACCAAATAGTATAGGGATAGAATTACAAAATAATTTCATTCTAATAACTCTCATATTTTTCTTATTTTATTTTGAATTTTATTTAATCGTGAATATTTGAATTTGAACTTAAGTTTGAATAGTTCAAACCTCATTTTTTAATTCAAATAATATCTTAGATAATTTCTTTTATATTGTTGTATTATGAGTCTTTTGACTCACTTGGTTCTATTAAGTCAAATTTAAACCCAAATTTGAAATATACAAAAGGTTCTTTTTGAATCTGAATTCAAATCCTAGTGTTGACCTAAGTCAAGATTCAACACCAGAGTTTATTTTCACCCTTTTTTAACTTCAAACCAAAATTTTGAATTTACCCCAAATTTTAGATGCATGCAATGCAAATGCATAATTCTAACATGTACCCTTCCCCGGGACCTATTCTTCGGGTTGTTACATTGTGCCTCCATGGCGCTTGGCATCATGCCATGTCGGTGTTGCCTTCTTCGGTTCGTTTGTGATGTCGAGTGGTCACTTACTTGTCTTATCGATGGCTTCCATGATAGAGAATAGTTTATGGAAGTATATCTCAATAAGCGTGATGGACTGATGGTTGCCTAGATTAAGACGATGCGCACACATATCCTATCTTCACTGTCCATCTGTGGATCTACAACCATGAAGGTGTTTTTGGATTCATCCTCACTGGTTCTTTGATGGCTGGTCACCGTCCTAGCACTAAATCTTCTGGATGAAAGGCGGCCTCTTGCAGTTGCAGCGTCGGCTGGAGATCACCCCATATGCTTGTTCGACATTGTCTCCTTCTCTTCCTCTTGCTAGGTAGAGTTAGGAAGGAAGAAAACGTGACAAACATGTGTCGATTTTAACTGAATGAGTTGAAAACAACCTCCAAGTGGAAACTTAGTTTTTTTGGAGTTATAAACAAGTTACCTGCGAAATTTCATGGCACTAATTTCTTAGTAGCATATGGTAGGAAATGGTTTAATTAAAAAATGTGGAATTTCTTCGGGACCTTAATATGTTAATTGTAGTGTATATAATCAAAAATTAAAGGAGAAAAGCGGGAGCGAAAGCCCTAGAAGGAGGGTGTTTTGCAATTTTGGTGGGTATACACATGATAGTGCATGGATGAGGTAAGGAGGCTTTAATTATAATGTGGATCACCAATGTGTGTGCGGGTGGTGGTGGTGTGTGTGCGCGCTTTTAGGAGAGGCAAGCCGTGTGATTTTTCTTTTTGAATCCGATCCAAACTAAAGAACTTTTATTGGCACGAACCGATCATAGCATAAATCATCCAAGGATTTCCAATGAAAAATCCAAACTCCACAAACAATCATAAGTCAAACGTCGGTCACGTGTCCCGGCAGCGAACGGCCCCCTACAAAGCCACTTTACATTCGGATGCCTCCACGGCTCCGCCGTTCATGGCGGCGGTCGCGAGCTCCCACGCCTCCAGCTTGGCCACCTTCACGGCGCCGGTCCCGTTGTTGAAGACGTGCAGGCGGCTGCTTCCCGCCGCGGCGTGCTCCGGGTACACGCGGGCCGTGATGCACGTTCTGCCGTCGTCGCCAAAGCTCTCCACCACGGTGTGGTCGATCTGCATTTGTTCGTACACGACCGGTGTTAGTTATCGCTACTTGTGTTCTGCATTTGTTGTTTGTGGCTCAACTCACTAGTGTTCTGAGTGATATGAACTTGTTCTTCTCCACGTCCACATCAAGAAATGCCCCGTAGGACGTCTTGAGTACCCCTTCTTTCCTAGAGGACCTGTGCAATTTTTTTTCCAGGTTTACAAAAAATGTTCAGAGATCGATCGATCGTGACATTTCGATGCTTGCAGAAAAACGATACTAGCATCTGTAATCGATCTCTTCCTGAAAGAGAAGCGTCAGGGATGAAACTTACTTTGTGAGGTCGGTGCACATGAGGACCTTGTACGTGTCAAGGTGCCTGAACACCCTGAAGAAAACCGCCGTATGCTCCTCCAGGTCGCCGCCGGAGGCCATCACCAGCAGCCCGAACGGCCCGACACCGCCGTGCACGGACGCGCCCTTCTCCGCGCACAGCCCCCGCGGGTCCACCAGCCATTTCGGGTCCAACGTCTCGGCCTCCTCCAGGTTCGGGACCTCAAAGACCACATCCACGTCCGCCTGCGAGCTCACGATGCCCGCGATCTCCTTCCTGCCGCCGGCCTCCACCTCCGTCACCCACTCCACACCACCAACCCGGTTCCTCCTCAGCGTCTCGATCTCCTCCACGGGCCACTGCACCAGCCGCTTCCCGTCGCCGTCCAGCCACATCGCCCTCGGGAACGCCTGGATGCCCGCCCACCCTCGGCCCACGCCGCCGCCGTCGGTCTCGTCCACCCACGCCCACAGCACGCGCCGCTTCTTGCGCGCGTCGTAGAAGGACTTGGACGCGTACAGGTGCCCGTGGTCGAACCGCCGCCAGTTCCCGGGGTCGTCGCCGCGCTCTGGCTCCGCGGGCGTGAAGGTGTCGGCCGCGTCGTCGTACAGCCCCACCATGTAGTGGTCCTCCTTGGCGAAGTCCGTGAGCTTGAGCACGTGCCGCAGCCCGGCGCCGCTCGCCGAGGTTTCGAGCCCCTCCGACGCGCCGGACGCCGCCGTGACGGGGAACAGGTCCGGGCACTCCAGCACGGGCACGTCCTGCGAGCTGGCGTGCAGCGGCGCGGCGTTGCGCTCCCAGCGGAGGAAGTCCGCGCTCCGGTACACGAGCAGGGACCCCACGCCGTTGACCTCGGCGACGACGCCGACTCTCCACAGGCCGTCGCGGCCGCGCCACGCCTCTGTCGGGTCGCGGAAGTTGTTGCCGGTGACGTCGGCCGGGATCGGGATGACCGGGTTGCAGCTGGGCTTCTCCCACTCGCGGAGCAGCGGGTCCGAGGGGTCCTTGGCGAAGGCCACGTTCTGCACCTGCACCTTGTCGGCGTCGATGCCGGTGTACAGGATGGCCGGGCGGCCACCGGGGAGGACCGTGGCGGAGCCTGACCAGCAGCCGTTGGCATCGAACGGGGCGGTGGGGTCGAGCGCGTTTTCCAGGGCGGCCCAGTTCACGAGATCGCCGGAGACGGAGTGGCCCCATGAGAGCTTGCCGACATCCCAGGTCGGGCCATGGGGATTGTACTGGTAGAAGAAGTGGTACAAGCCATTGTGGTACAGTGGCCCTGCCGGCATAACAGAGAGAAAATTGAGCTCATGGTCAGCGGCGCTAGAAAATCTTGCAGTAAACAGGATCGATAATGAGCTGATTTAACAACACTGTTCCATTGTGGTAAACAGGATCATTTCATTCAATGTCGATGTAAAAAAAGGACATCATCATCTGATAAAATGAATTTGCTTTCTTGTCCAATTCCAAGCTGACGCCAAGATACAAGATAGGAAATAAAAACACGTACCATTGGGATCTGTTTTGATTCCATCGCGAGTTCGTCCAATTCCAGAGAAGCAAACGAAGATCACAAAATTGTTAAGTTACAACACGAAATCTAGCGAATGGAGAAGACGATAGCGCAAGGAAGGCGCACAGACCGTTCTGCCAATACTTGGCAGGCTGGAAGTGGTAGGCGGTTCGGCCATTGCCCGGGTGCACCACTCCATTCATGGCGCAAATCGGAATCGGCGAGGGAGACGAAGAGGAGACAAAGGTACTGACAAATGGGTTGGCACTTGGCAGGTTTACAATTTGCAGAAGGCTTGACGCGAGAAGTTATAGCCGTCCAGATCTCAAAGTTTAATGCAAGTCAATGAGACTTGCCTCCATATATGGAGTTATGCCTAGCTAGTTCTAAGATCTTTTCTGGAAGATATATCAAACAATGTACTCGCCGTCCTGATCTCCAAAAGTTTAATTCGAGTCAATAAAACTTGGCTCAGATGGACACGGTTTCGAGCTTTTTTATGTTCTTATCTGACGCGAGCTGACTAGGACGGGTGCTAATCAGATGAGATACTTAGTCGAGAAGTTGCTTAGTTGAGGTACTTTAGTTGAGAGGTTGCTTACATCGATATCACAGAACAACCCACCGTCCTCTCTGTTCCGACGAAACTTCGCAACCAGAACATCGCTCTCCACCTGTTTTGTATATTAATCGCTCGCCTAGATAGTATCCCTGTTTACTTAGAAGCTGTTTGGTTCAACTTACGGAAATGATATCAAATTAGTGATATCATTAGTGATGAAGGAACATCTGAATACCATGGACAGAAGTGAGTAATAAAAAAGGGAAAAGTAGGAAAAGGTTAATCTTTTCTAATGGTAGTAGGTTTCATTTGGAACGGTAGAGGCTTTAATAAGCCGGGTAAATTCCTAAGAGTTCATAATCTCATTAGAAGTGTGGACCCAAATTTTATTGGAATCTCTGAAAGTAAGAAGGAAAATTTTAACCCTTCTCAATTAAAGGTTCTTGATCCACTTGATTTATATACTTGGAATTGGTTACCAGCAAATGACACTGCTGGTGAGATTTTGGTGGGGATCAATTCTCATATTTTTGTTTCTTGTGAATTACATAAATATTGTATTTCAGTTATAATTAGAAAAAAGCAGAACACATTTATGTGGAGGTTTATCACAGTTTATGGTTCCGCTTGTGATGAATATAAACTGGATTTTATTAATGAGTTGCATAATATCATGCCTAAATGGAATGGCCCCACTTTAATTGAGGGAGATTTTAATCTCATTAGAGATAGTTCTAAAAAGAATAGAGGGAATATAAATCAACATTGGGCAGATATGTTTAAAGACAGGATTAATAAATTCAGTCTAATGGAGCTGCATATTGTTGGGAGGAAATATATTTAGGCAAATAACCAAGATAACCTGGTTATGGCTACTATAGATAGGATGTTTATAACTATTTGCTGAGATAATATGTACCCAAATAGCCTTCTCAAAGCCTTACCTAGAGTAGGCAGTGACCATACTCCTCTGGTTTTGGACACTGGGGCTTTGAAGATCCCAAGGCAAAAACGGTTTAGATTTGAGAAATGGTGGTTACAAGTGGATGGTTTTAACCAATACTAGCTAAAACTTGGAATATGCCTTGTTATATGTCCAAATCTATTGATAGATGGCAAAATAAAATGAGGAAAATTAGGAGAAATTTGAAAGGGTGGTGTGCTAATGTAGAGTCTGCTCAAAATAAACTCAAGCAACAGTTAGTTGCTGAATATGACATGTTAGATATTATTTCTGAAACTCAATGTCTCTCCCCTGTGTCTAAGATCAGAATGAAAACTATTTCTTCTCAGCTTACTGATATATAGAAGAATGAGGAGATTAAGGCTAGAAAGAGGTCTAGAGACAAGCAAATCCTTAAAGGAGATGGGAATACTGCCTATTTTCACTCTGTAGCTAATCAGAGAAGGAGGAAAAAACATATTACTATGCTTGAGGGTCCTAGTGGGACTGTAGAGGATACCAAGGATATCCTTGAGCTAGCTTTACAATATTATAAAAACCTTTTTGGTTATCATCCCAAACTAGATATGGGTATTAGGGATGATTTTTGGAGGAGTCTAAGAAAGTAACTGAGGCTCAAAATATTTTCCTACAAGCTGATTTTACTGAACAAAAAGTTAAGGTGGCAGTTTTTGGCTCTTATGCAGAAGGTGCACCTGGCCTTGATGGCCTGTCTTTTCTTTTTTACCAACACTTTTGGGAGCTTATTAAAAATGATCGCATGGCTCTCTTTAGTGAGTGGAATAAAGGGGAGTTGGATCTTTTTAGATTAATTTTTCTTTAATTACTCTTATGCCTAAGGAGCAAGATGCTGTGACTATATAGAAATTTCTCCCTATTGCTTTGACCAATTGTAGTTTTAAATGTTTTCTACATGTGTAACCAATAGGCTTGGGGTGGTTTGTGTGGATCTTATTTCCCCTAATCAAACTGCTTTCATAAAAGTCAGATTTATTTTGGAGAGTGTTGTTTCTGTCATGAGATAATACATGATGTTGCCTCGAGTGGCCAATCTGGTTTTATTTTCAAATTAGATGATGAGAAAGCATATGACATGATTGATAGAGACTTTCTATTCAACATGCTTGCTACTAGAGGTTTTAGCCCCAAGTGCATTATGCTTTTTAGGTCACTTTTAGAGAAGGGTTCTGTTGGTGTCAGGATTAATGATGTTAATAGTGAGTTTTTTGTTGCTAGGAGAGGTGTTAGACATGGGGATACTGCCTCTCCCTTGTTTTTCAATCTCTTGGCTCATGTTTTTACTAGGATGCTTGTTAAAGCTGCAAAGTTTGGTCAGATTACTGGCTTGTTGCATGGTTTTGAACAAAATGGGGTTATCAGTCTGCAATATGTAGATGATACTCTTTTGTTCTTGCCAAAAAATCTACAACAATGTATGAACCTCAAATGGATCCTTTCTTGTTTCAAACAAATATCAGGATTAAGGATTAGTTTTCATAAATGTGATCTAGTGCCCATCAATGTAGATGAGAATGAAGCACATATATTTTCTCAAACCCTAAGCTGTAGATTGGGATCGTTTCCCATCAAATATTTAAGTGTGCCTTTACACCATAAGAATCTTAGAAAAGAGGATTTGCCACCAATCATTGATATGATCTTGAAAAGAGCTTCTGGGTGGAGAGGCAAGTTGTTGTCTCATGCTGCAAAATTGGAACTGGTTAGAAGTGTTTTAGCTACCATTCCTTTATATTTCTTAAGTGTGATTAAATTCCCAAAATGGGCCATTGCTTTGATTAATTCCCAACTTTCTCATTGCCTTTGGGATAATGAGGGGCATTTTAAGTACCATCTTGCCAATTGGGGCCTTGTGGCTCAAAGAAAGGAGTTTAGGGGGCTGGGGATTCCTAATATTGCTGAAATGAATCTCTGCCTACTAGCTTCTTGGATTAGGAGATATCATTTAGATGAAAACAAACCGTGGAGAAGGATCATTGATCATAAATATGTGGTCAATGACCCTAATCTATTTTCCTTTTCTTGTAATAACATATCCCCCTTCTGGAAATGTGTTCTCTGGGCTGCAAAAGCAGCAAAGATGGGATATCAATGGAAGGTGGGAAATGGTAAAAAGATTAAGTTCTGGAAGGATCAATGGTTTGGGGACTCCAGCTTGGCTATCCAATACTGGGATATGTATATGATTACAAATGAACAAACCATAACTACAGATGAAGCTTGGGACTCTAATCAGTTGAAAATTACTTTTAGAAGGTGTTTTAATGATGAAATGCTCCATATGTGGTATGAAATTTTGAAAATTGCCAATACTCTTCGTCTTACTGAGGAAGAGGACACTATTTTATGGAAACTTGAACCTAATGGTATATATAATGTTAAATCATTGTATGCGGTGGTTAATTTTAGGGGTGTGAGGCCAGAATATGTGCATGCTGTTTGGAAAATTAGAGTACTTCCAGAGCCAAATGCATTTGGATCCATGGCAAAACTGTAATTCTTGTCCAGCAAAGGAAGACTGACACGAGACGGACCACAACCCTTGTTCAGACACGACGATCGCCAAGACTGGGAATCCCGCACGAGAACGTTGTGGAGGAACAGACGACACGGGGACAGATTTCTCGATCGTCGTTGGCGCAAGGACAAAAAACCCTAAAGCAAGGGGAGATCTTATTTCATACTAATTTACATGTGTAAGTACCTAGCAGACTATCCATATGTGACCATGACTTGTTACCAACCGTAGTTTAAGTATCAATTAGACCTGAAGGTAAGGTGTCAAGCGGGATCCCGCCAATATCCTGCTTTTAGTTCATTTGGTGATTTATAGTTTAAATTTTATATTTAGGTTTTAAACTAAAAAATCCAAATAAACTAGTAGCAGGAATATTAAAGGATCACGCAACTATAAAATTACAGAATTTGTTTGATCATCTAGTAAACCAACTTCAGACTTCAAACTTCAGTGTTCAGAGTATAGAATACTACATGATAAACCATCTATCATATTCACACACAAATTGGACATGTGTAAGGAAGGAAACATTAGTGCTTCTTGAATTACTGGTACGAACAAAAATGGCATCGACTAGAGTTCAACGCACGTTGCTTCTCTACTTCACCAAATATGTCAAACAAACGTATAATGACTGAAAATTAGAGGAATGAGAGGATCCAGTTACTTGTATAAAATAAGCTTCCCCCTTATTTAGGCTTAGGGAAAATGATCCTACGAGATTAGCAAGTCTGGAATCAACATCACCTGCAGCCTTTGAGATCTCTCTTTCTTGGACTGACACGTCATGGATTATGACGAGTATATATGGACCTCGGACTTCACAAAGGTAGGGCACAATGTATTTTCCATTTCTTTTGAAGGACAAACACAACTTGTATTGCTCGGCGGGCTGTGTTTCTCAATAAACAATTTTTACTTGTATTTTTTTCAGCTTTTCAATGATTGACAACCTTCCGTTCAAAAAAAAAAATGATTGACAACCTTCAAGTCGACTAGATAATGGCTACTGAACAAATTGCCAAACTAGCCGAAGTATACTAACTACTGGAGTGATTGTTTCTCACTCGACTTACAAATAGATTTCTTGGTAAAGATTCATACACATTTCAAAAAAGCTTTCTCATCTCCTCTTATTTGCATGTGTTCTAATGTTTACATAAAAGATATTTTTGTCGGATGTCTCCAAAGAAACAAATGATTCATTGCTTTGACTTAGAAAGAATCATTCTCATATGCCCGCGAGATTGTGAAATCATTAACTAATTCTAAGGTGAGGGGCGAAATGTTGCTGTCAAAACATGCAAGTAGGAGAGATGGGCATGGATATGTAAAACATATGCACATATGTACTTTCTCTATTTACTTTGCAAAGTGGTAAATATGACGCGGACTGTTCGCTGACATGTGTTAATCAACGAACGCTCTCTGACCTATTCTTCTCTTTTTTAACTATCTCGACCGACACTACTACTAAACAAATCCCCCAAATGCACCCCAAAAGCCGTAGTTGGCCAGGGAAATCCAATCGGCCAAACAATTGGCCATCCACCAAATGAACTAGAACATGTCTCCTCCTAATATGCTTCGGGGAGGTGCATCGAGCCAATGGTGATGAGCCCGTCGCCCGGGACGTTCACGTCTGCCGCCTTCAGCTCCCACGCGTCGAGCTTGGACACCTTGACCATGCCGGTCCCGTTGTTGAACATGAGCAGGCGGTTGTTGCTCGTCTCCGCGTGCTCCGGGTAGACCCGCGCCGTGATGACCGTCCGACCCCCGCCGCCGTAGCTCTCCACCACCGAGTGGTCAATCTGTTGGATGAACAAATGATGTCATTCTGAGTTCTCAGTGCAAATAAGAATCTGAATCTGAATCTGAATCTGAATCAGTGAGGAAAAACTCACCAATGTCCTGAGCGATATGCTCCTCTCCTTCTGGATGTCGATGTCCACGAACCCTCCATAGGGCGGCTTGTACACGTCGGCCCTCTTAGTCGATCTGCCCAAGTTATTTTGCAAGAAGATTGTTAGTACTGTATGATTTTGCTGTCACTGCACGTACTTAAGTAGTTTCAGATTTGATCGTGCTCTGTTTTTTGCTAGCTGTGTACCTTCTGAGATCGGTGCACATGAGAACCTTGTACTTGCCATTGTGCCGGAACACCCTGAAGAAGACGGAGGTGTGCTCCTGCAGGTCGCTGGAAGCCAGGACGAGCAGCCCGAACGGGCCGACGCCGCCGGGAACGGACGCGCCCTTCTCCCCGCACAGCCTCTGCGGGTCCAGCAGCTGGTTCGGGTCGAGGTTCTCGGCGCCATCCAGTGCCGGGACCTCGAAGACGACCTCCACGTCTCACGCACGTCACGCAAGGTGTAGCCACGTCAGCGCACACGGCACACGTAGACAGGGACGTCCAGACGCGCACACAGTGGCCTACAGGCACACTCACGCGGCGCAGGACTGGCACGGCAGAGCAACACTTGGACGAGGCGGGCCAACCGAACCGTCCAACCGCTGCGGGCCACACAGCAGAGGCATCCGTCCCGTTTAGGATCGGTTCCTCCTCCCCCACACCATCTATCTATGGATAATTTCTCCCCGAGAGAAAATCTGTCTACGGATAATTCACTGATGGCGACGTCGTCCCGTAATTCCTGGAAGAGGTTCACACGCCAAAGCCAAGGATAATTCCAACTGGTAGTAGTAGTAGACTAATCGCCACGACGAGCTCACGTTACGCGACGTGTAGCGTGCTGCACCATCGTATACTACGAGTACAAAATGACGCATACGTGCACGCTGGCGGAGCAAGACTTGGACGACGCCAACAAGACCACCGCATCTCTGCGGGCCACACGAGGATCTGCCTGCCTGTGTAGGATCGCCTCCGCCTTTCCCCCACTATCTATCCATCTATGGATAATTCCCGCAAACAGAAAGCTCAGAAATCTATCCGCGGATAAACGCGAACAATTAATCCGGTGTTCACTGATGGCGATGTTCCGCCATTCCTGGATGATTCCAGGGAGAGTTTCAGAATTCATGGCAGTCTGAAAGTCTAAACACGTGTCCGGGAATGATAACTCTCGCCTAATTTAGCAAAGCGAACGAACGCACTACCGGTTGTGATGAAAGAGAAAGAAATCGAGAAAAGTGCGCGTACCATTCGGATCTGTTGAGCACCACCACCATGAGGAGAGGAGAGGAGGCCACCATGAATCCAGCCGCGAACGATCGGACACACACAGGGAAAATCTCGGTTAGCCGCATGAACGAATGAATCGAAAATTAACCGGGCGGAGCGAACAGAGAGAAAGAAGCGTTGGTTCCAACGTACCGTTCTGCCAGTTCTTGGTGGGCCGGAAGTGGTACGCGGTCCGGTACCCGTCGTCGTCGCCGGCGGCGGCGGCGTTGCTCTCCGGCTCGGAGGAGTCAGAGAGCCAGCGGAGGGCGGAGGACGAGGGGACGACGAGGCAGAGGAGCACCGCGCACGCGGCGAGACGGAGGAGCACGCCCATGGCTGATGACCACCTTGGCAACAGAGACGAGAAAGGCAAAGGGAAATGGGCCTGAGGTGAGGTGGGTTGCTGCTCTCACGCCTCAGGTCCTCCGCGTTTTATAAAAGTACCACCGCGCTACAGTACACCATCGCCTTCCATGAATGAAATGAATTTACGCATTTCCTCCGGGGACTTTCCCGTCCCTCCTTTTTTCTTTTCCTCGGAGGCCACCGGCCAGGCGACCGACCAATCGCGAGCATGGTCCGTCCGGCAGATGGGTTTGGGATCTACGCCTCCGCCGCGCCCGGTGACGGTGACCTTTATTATACTAGTATTTCCTTCCTTTGACGCCTGAACAAACAAACTTTCAGGGGTAGTAATAACCAAACGAAAAGCGTTACGTGGTCCACGTGTACCACGATGCCTTCTTATCCGCCGGGATCCGACGTGGAAACAGGGAGCGGATCAGACCGACAGGCCGGGCGGGTGATGACTAGGCGTCCGGTAGTGGTCCTCTCCTCTCCTCTCCGAGTGGAAGAAGAAAGCCCATTTTGGTCTTTGCCATTCAGACTACTACTACTTAGATTGCACATCCTTCCTGTGAACCAAAGGCCATGTTGGTCTCGCTCGCGGAGCTAAACATACAAAAAATGTCGTTGGCCAACTTGCCAAGTGGATCGAATCATGGGTCTTGGCTGAGTTGATATTTGATAGGTGACGAATAATATACTAGTACCGGTGTTAACCGCCGGTGGTGGATATGAGTTTATCTTCCCAGATTCAGCCTGTAACTGGACACGGCTGTCCACGGCGCCGTGGGCCAAGCCCATTTAATTTCTCTTACTGGACACCCACGGAAACGAGTAGTTTTTAGCAGGACGGTTCTGGCTCGTTCGCTATCGCCGCGGCTGCGCCGCCAGATCGAGATCCTCTCCCCCGGTCGATCGCAAGGAGGCAGGCGATGGAGGCAGGCGCCATGCCCGGAGCCATCCCTCCTTCGCTGTTTCCTTCCCCTGTTCGTCCCCTCCCTTCCCCTCGTACTCTCACCCGTACAGCCAACACTGCGCCGCCGCCCCAGATCGTGCTCCATCAGTCCTCTCCCCCGGTCGACCGCAAGGAGCAAGGAGGCCAGGTGAGCCGCGATTTGGAGCAGGAACTACAGGCCGGCCTTTGTGTTATCCATGGATAGGTGTTTCTAGGAGTTGGGGTATTGAAGGGCTGCTAGCTATCCTTTGTGTTTTTGTTCTTTGGATTGGATGCGGTCCTCATATTGACAGTGGATCTCTGTGGCAATCATATAGATTCCCGTAAATGTCTGTCCCTTGATATGTTTTGCAGCCCTATATTGCATTTCAGTTGTCTCTTTGCCTCGTTGATGTATGGTAGTTACTGTCCGCTCTGCTTCTCTTGTGATATTACTACTAAGTTGTGTCATGACTGCTTACAATATATATTTGTAATCTGTGATCTCGACCGATAAGTCAGCTCCACCTCAGTGCATAAACCCTGCTCTCTTACTCTCGTGGAGAACTTCACCATCAACTTACCCGGTGGCACGATTTCCAAGTGCTCGTTTGGGACGTGTAGTTGTCGATGAGCTTTTGGCACGGTTGCCTTTTTCCTCAGGACCTTCCCCGGGCCAAAAGCTCCCACGTCTCGGTAGGCCAGGGAAGCGGGAAGCGGCGGGGCGGGGCGGCGCTAGATTTCGTAGGCCAGCGTTCCGGAGTCCATCTTGCAACGCATTAGGCAATCAGATTTGTCTCATTATATAAAATGTGATTATCGACGATGCAGAGCATTCAGGTTCTAATAAACTTCTTTTCGGGGCCAAGAAATACACGACATCACTATACTATGACACGATCTGTAGTGGAGCCTGGTGGTCCTATATGATGATGATGATGACGATATGAGCATGCACGCCATATGGATATTCAAAAAACGTAAGCTATTGACTATATGGATAACCTAAGCTATTGACTATATGATGATATGAGCATGCACAACTCCTAGAAACACCTACATGTAGACAACCTAAGCTTCTAGTGGATAACCTAAGCTATATGGATATTCAAAAAACGTTGTTACTATTGCATATTGAGGCTGGTCCTGAAGACACATTCATTAGTAGTGCATCCCTGACCTGAACTATTGACTATACTATTAGTCGTTCATACATGTAAGAATATTTTTATCTTACTTTTATCTTAAATTGTGTGGAGAGATGCAGGAGACCGGCGATGCCCGTGTTGAGGTTAAAACTACCAGCGAGATCCGTGTGGAGCAGCGGGACGATAGCGAGATCCCTATCTCTGAAACCGCAAGGGCAAAAAGACCACTATGTCATGCTAGTGAAAACTCAAGAGCAAGAAAGGCTGCAAAAACTAACGCAAAAGTAAGTCTGTGGTCTGTTCTTGTTATACTATATAACTAATTTATGAAAGGTTGATTCTGCTAGTACTAACCATGAGATGCTAACAATGTCTCCTATCGTTTCTAGGTCTCCAAAACAGCAGGAAAAAAGATGTCTCCTATCGTTTCTAGGTCTCCTGTAATGAATATGTTTGCAAGAAAGAAAGCACACTCATATGCAAGGTCTCCTAATTTGCATGCAAGGTCTCCTAATTCACAAACAAGGTCTCCAAATCCATCTGGGACTTTGAAGTCCCCTTCTTTGCATGATCTCTCACCTGCTCCATCAGTTGCCGCTACTAATGGTAACTACTAACCTCCATCACATTCTCTCAAATACGACCACTAACAATACTACTTGGATGAAAATATTTGAAAATCTTCATACTTGTAGGCTCCAAACGCAGACCACGGAAGTTAACCTCTATTGTTTTGAACGATGCGGAGCCAATATACATTGATGGATTTCTAATGCAAGGACGATGCAAGTATTGCAGCATTATGCTCCCAGCCTCTAAGGTCTCAGGTACCAGTCAACTTTCTAGACACATGAAGGTGTGTGAGGTCAAATGTTCAATGGATGGGGTGATACAACAAATTAAAACCTCTGATGAAATAGACCCTGACTGGAAATTTGACCAAACAGCAGCTAGGATTGAACTTGTTAAGTTAATTGTCTTGCATGGGCTGCCCTTCTCATTTGTCGAGTATGCTGGTTTTAGGAAATTCTGTGCATCATTGAATCCTTGGTTCAAGTCAGTCAATAGATATACTATCCAAAAGGATTGCATGGATGCATACTATCAACATAGAGATATCTATGAAAGTTCGTTCCAGAATTGCAATCACAGAGTATCACTAACAGGTGATATGTGGTCCTCTAACCAGAAATTTGGTTATCTATGCATTACATGCCATTGGATTGACAATGAATGGATAATTAGGCATAGAATCATAAGGTTTTGCTTAGTAGAAACACCCCATGATGCTTGGAATATGTTTGGTGTTGTACTCAAGAGCCTTAGCGATTGGAACATTGAGGATAGAATATTTAGCTTCACAATGGATAATGCAGAAGTTAACACCAAAATGCTCAGCCATCTTAGAAAAAATCTTGTAGATCGAGGCCTGATCCATCATGAACGGATACTTTTGCATGTTCGGTGTGCATGTCATGTGCTAAACCTGGCAGTGCAAGATGGATTGAAAACCATGGATCCTGTTGTGGACAATGTTAGAGAGAGTGTAAAATACATTAGGAGTTCCCAGGCCAGAAGAGAACAATTTTCCAAGATGGTAACACAACTTGGAATAAAATGCAAACAGCAACCTACACCTGATGTGTCTTCAAGGTGGAACTCGGCATTTCTTATGCTCGAGTCCATATTGCCATTTAGAAAAGTCTTTGAGACCTTGGAGGAACAAGAACCAAGTTATACATTTGGTCCTTCAGCTGAGGAATGGAAAATGGTTGAAGACATTTGTCGGCTCCTTAAGGGATTCTGCCATGCCACCAATGTGATTTCAGGTTCAAATTACCCAACATCAAATCTGTACTTTCTCGAAATCTGGGGTATAAAACAAATCCTAGATGAACAAGAAGAGAGCAAGAATGGTACGATTAGAAGCATGGTGAATGAAATGAAGAAGAAATTTCACAAGTACTTTATGGAGTCATACTTGACAAACTGCATACCAGTGGTACTCGATCCAAGGTTTAAAATGGAGCATGTTGAATTTCGATTGAAGCAATATTTTGGAGCTGATGCGCATAAGCATATTCAGCAAGTGAAGGTTGCTATCAAAACCCTGTTTACAGAATATTCAGCTGAAATTGAAGATAATGTTGATTTCTTGTCACAAGAACTAAATGGTGAGGAAGTTGTGGCTCACTAAATGATATATTAACTTGGAGTTGTTGCAGGTTCTTCCGAAGCCAGCACATCATATGTGGTTTCGTAATCTAGATGATAGAATCTTGCCACACTATGTTCAGCATTCAGGTAATGGAAGAAGTAATCTGGTATTGCTATCCTTGTGTTTGTCATGTTTATGCAAGAAAATGCGAACTTGGAAAACAATGAAACTATAACTTGCTTGATGTTGTCTGTTTACACCATCACTTCTTATGTTAAGTGTCACCTTCTAAATCTATTATGTTTCCAACTTACTCTTTGCACAAAATGAACAGAATGATCAAACTGGCACTTACTTTGCGAATTTCCATGTCATTGCACTAGTCGCTCTCGTGGATGGTGGATGACAATTGATTTTGATTTTTCAGATTCATCTAAGTTGATATTGCTTGAGGAGCACAATGGATGATGTCTACATTATACCAGTTTGAATTATGTAGCATGCGGTTCTAGACTTTCTATTAATATCTGATCTTGATGTTTGTAATATTTTTCAACTAATTTGAGTGTATTATGATCTAGTGGATGTACCTTGATGTTTCATTTGTACTATTCCTTTCTTTTGAAATTAGTTGTCTCAACTTTGTCTAGATTCATATGTTAAACTGTTATGTTGGATGGATAATGTATGTTGAACTGGTATGTTGGATAGGTACAAGCTGAAAAGAGCCGCCGCATGACATCCAGTAGGCAGCTGATGGCTGTACGTTACTACTTTTTGTGCTTTGTGCTGTCGTTAGTGTTTTCATCTGGATATAGAGCGGACGCCGCTTAATCTGAATCAAATATACAGGCAGCAAGTGGTGTCCCGTATTAGCAAGCGGACAGAGGTAATCAATTAGTGGACACCCACGGGCATGTCCAATTACAGGCCTATCCCAGATGCGATTCCCCGGTCATATCACCATGGCTATCTATCGCCCCCGGTCATATCTTGTCTGCGCGTAGTAATAGCTAGTGGTAACTTTTTTGTTTTGGGACCTCTGATAATGATTTTTTTTTCGCGTACAGAGTTGCGTGAAAGAACTACTAGTACTCTGATGAAAGTCTGAAGCTTGCCGAACTGGGCGTGCTTCTGGTGATACAGTACAGGATAGATTACGGTCTGAACCATGTCTGTTTGTTTGTTAGCTAGCTCTGCTTGGGGGTACTCCCACGAGATCAACATTGCCACGCGTTACCCTTCAGTATGTCGACACAAAACTTAGCATTTCTATTTATTTATTTTGCGAATAGAAATCTGGCATTAAAAGGCACATCGAGCAGTACAAAACACCTCAACAAAAATGAAAATTACAACAAAATTTCTGAGATGTCTTCCATCTTCAACCTCCAAAACGTGTTGACGGCGCGCATCCGCTGCCGTTCATTCATGAGCCAGCCTGACGGTGTTGGTTGTGGATGAAAATTCGTCGAACGGGTCAACAAGACCACATTCGTCTCAGAGACGAGGAGGAAGGAATAACCGCCGATGAACCTTCTTGACAATCCGAAGATCCCACAACCAGAAGAAGTACTCAAGGACAACACAACTTCCACAAGTTTCTCGACATCGTCGTCGAGATGGGGTTGAAGCCGGAAAGACATTATTGGAGAAGGCGACACCGCCACCACCTGAGCGCCAGACCTTGAACCTGGAAACAGGAAAACGAGGAAACCTTAATCTCCTTTGCATGCTCCCTCAAGGCGTGCATTTCTATTTGACCTGGCTATCCTAAGATAACTCGGTTTGAAATAATGGAGAATAATATTTCCTAATTGTCCATGGCGCTGAATTCTCGTAACACTGTTTCTACGTGTCACTTTCTACCTTCATGTGTATCTTTTGCGTTTTTCTTCTGTTGAGAAAATTCACGTCACGTCTTTTTCATAACAAAGTTAATTTCCCAGATTCTTTTTCCAGAGAAGAAAAATTGTCACTGTCCGTACGTGTTACGTCTTAATTGGTCCCTTTCGTCTAGTCTAGGAAAAGCCGGTCCAAAGGGACACAGTATATATTGGTGGGTGGCAGCTCCGTTTCATGCATGTTCGTGGGAAGACTCCTAAATCAATATATGCCGCCTAAAGTCATAGATCCATGTGCCCACTAAGTTTATTGAAACTTCAAAATTTGCAGCCATGTTACGACGTCTCCGTACCGGCTAATTCGAAGTTCAAGCATTATGTTTGACTATAAGTTTGATCAACTAAATATGTATCATATGTCACAAAAACTATATCATTGAAAATGTATTTTAAATACAAATTCAATGGTATAATTTTTGTCACGTATAATTCATATTTTATTGACCAATTTTAGGATTAAACTTTTTTTAAAACTCCATATTAGTTCAATATAAACTGGTATGACGGTAATACTACTATTTGTTAATGCGAGAGGCAATTTAATATGGAAACAACGTACGTCGCAGTTTGAAGGGTGACGTGGAAACGTAGAGCGGATCAGACCGGCGCGGGCCAGATGCTGACTAATCATCCTGTGCAGTGGTCGGTCTCCATGACAGAAAGGTCATCTTGGCCTTTCCGACCGGTGACAGCGGCGCTTAAGCAAGCGTCTCGTCTGCGCAACTCATGGATCCTGGCCAGTTGGTGAGAGCGATGAAGCCGTGGTGGGCCCGAGTTTATCTTCCAGGAATGCGCGTACCACCTGGCCATCACACGATCCTAATCCTCTCTGCATGGGCTTTGCTAGCTTCTGTTTTGGGAGCGCATGCAATGATTGAATTGATTATAAATTATTATTAGAAACAACACTGATTGCAGAGAGTTGCGTCGAAGGAACTACTCTTAGAGCCGCCTGGATTGGGCAGACTCTTGGATCTTGATCGATCTATGACTTATGCTCACACGCTTCTAGCGAGATTACGGTCCTAATGGGGATCATATTTGTTTCTTAGCTCTGAGTAGTAGTGGCTCCTAAGCAACAACAACAAAGAGTGTTTAGGTCACCGGAGATGTGCTGGACAGAGCAAGATCATTACGTTACACTTCCGAAATGTCGATAGAAACTCGCCATGAGAAGCTCTTCTTTTTTAGCTACTCCCTCCGATCCATATTAATTGACTTTAATTTGTCAAAATTTGGATGAACCTATATACTAAATAGTGTCTAGATTCATTCAAATCTAAACAAATTTGAGTCAATTAATATGGGCCGGAGGGAGTATCTTATTAAGAGCTCGTCTAGACATTGGCCGAGGACGGAAATTGCAGTGCCAGCTAAGCCTATCATGCGCAATTCCATAAGAGCCACCCTAAATTCAAGGCGGATGTTTTTTTGAATGCGCACGTGGAACCAAAATCCGAGTTTTTTTTGCCTTGCTCGTCCTTCATGGCAAGCTACTTACGGCCGACAACCTGGCCACGCGAGGTTGGGACCACGACCCAATCTGCGTGCTTTGCCTTAGCGCCCCCGAGACAACTAGCCACCTGCTAAAAGACTATACCTGTGCAATTTGGAACCTTGCCCAGCTCTAGGACAACAACGCCGGTGGAACGCAGGGCCATGGGTTGCCCTCCATCTCAGATCGGTGGGACAATCTCATCGATGGTCATCCTGCTAATGAGCAATGAAGAATCAGCGGACGCCTTTTACACGTTCTCTAAAACGCTTGAAAAGAAAGAAATCGAAGGATCTTCATGGGCAAATGTCTAACTTACATCGAGGTCGCGGAGATTGTCAGGGAAGACACCTGGAAAACGGGCCAGGGCTTTCGCAGCGGTTGGAGAGGCAATTCCTGTGAAGCCAGATTAATTTTCTCTCGTTCTGTCTTTATTTCTGGCAAGATCTATTGCATGCACCACCACCCTCTATACTTGTTGGGGTTTTCACTTTTCCTTAATGAAAAGGCAGTGCTCCCGCCAGTTGCTCCAAAAAAAAAAGAGCTTGGCCACAAAAGCAGGTTTCCACTGTCAATCTCTTATATAGGTAAATAATGTTGCGATCCGTGTTACAGTTTGGGATGTAAATGGCGTCTAACCGGCGTCTGCAATTCCTATTTATTCAACTAGTTAGTTCATTTTTTTAGGAAAAGAAAACTTTATTGAACTGGGCCACTGGGGTACTGATAAACGGTATTAGACGGGATTAAATGGCGCGCCACTTACATCCCAAGTTATAGTTTTGTCTCCTCGTGTTAGAAAATGTGATTTTATTTTTTTGGCACTTTCTCGGGTACCCGAACTTGACCCTAGGATGAAAATCCTAGGTTTGACATTTATTGACATTTATTGGTTGCCGTTTATACCTCGACCGAGATAGATCGGATGGCCAAATAATGACATTTTGCATCATCTTACATAACATGATCATTGAATATGAGCGAAATATCCGAGAGAACTATCGGGATATCTCAGATGGAGACCTTGTTGAGTCAGAGCATGATGCAAACATGATTTAGAAATTTCTGGAAAATGCACCGAAACGTCGATATGTCCGAGATGACTGAGACCGTCTGGGGACATCAAGAGAAGCGCCAGGAAAACCCCAAGCACACATACCTCACCGATGAGGGCATCCTCGTGCCCTATTGACGCCCGTGGCCGAAGACTTTGTCAGATGAGTAATTTCAAGACATACGGTGCGGACTGCCCTGCGCCCCTGTTCTTGGAGTAGAGGGCGAGGTTCAAGTCAACAACATCCATGCGCAGCCTGCTTGTACTACAAAGAACGAGGACGCGAAGGTTGCACTAGCACTAGCACTAGCACGTGTTAGAAGGGATATGCATGAAAGTCCCTCTCTCTCGTGCAGGGCATGCATGAAATATCTTCGCTCTTCGGACACCTTGTTGGTACTATTATTTCTTCGACAACCAAAGATGATCGTGCAGGGCACCACCAGGAGAGCCGCCACGACTGTTACAAACCCCTAGTACAATAAGTACCTCACTGATGATGGCATCCTGGCGCCCCGTTGTCGTCCATGGCCCAAGACTTATACTCAGTCAAATGAGTAACTTGAAGAAGTAGGCTGCGGTGCGGACTGCCCGGCGCCCCCTGTTCTCGGAGTAGAAGAGACCGAGGATCGACAACATCCTCCGTGCCCAGCTTTCGCGCGCGGACAAAGAAGGAGGAGAAGAAGAAGGTTGCACTAGGACTAGCACGTGTTAGAAGGACGTGAATGTCCCTCTCTCTCGTGGCTGCTATGCTATCCCGCTCGGCTATTCGGGTCTCCAAATTTATTGTACTCCGTACTACTACTAGCACTAGTGCGTACCACAAATGTCCAAGCGAGTCGGCTTCGATAATTACGACTATTCTTTCGGACTTCTCTCTCTGTGTGTGTGAAGCGTCGTGACCGAGCTAGGCTGCATGGGGGAGCAAGCTAAGCTAGGCTGCTGGTTGTTTTGTTATTTTCCTCGTCGACCACCACAGCAGCCACATGGCAGACCAATCAGAGATCCCGGCAGGTGGGGTCCACGCCGCGGCGGCCATGTGATGCGACGTGTTCTTATCCAGCCCCCCCGAAGTTACGTGGAAGAACAACAGAGAGCAGATCGTTCAGGTCGCCGGAGGCCGATGATGGACATGTCTAGATTATTCGTGAAAGCTGGTCGTGGCCAGGCCGCATGGTAGATTCTGTGCTAGCTGGCCAAGATGGAGGTGACGTGGTTTCAGACCATATTCGGGATGGACCAATCATCGATCCTGTGAAAAGGTCGTCTTGGTCTTCGCCTCTCTCTGCGGCTGCATGCCCAACTGGGATATGGATCTTGGTCAGTTTACCGTGCATGATGATGAATGCTGAATGCTACCGGTATTATCTGTGATTAACTGCCGTGATGGACCCGGAGTTTATCTTTCAGGATGTCACCTAGCTATCGCACAGTCCCGTACGTCCTGTCTGCCTGCAGGTACTGCTAACTTTTTATTCTTGTGTTGTGATTTGGCATGAGTCTCGAGGGTCCATGACTTGCCGTCGTACACTTCTGCTGATACTCTGTTTCAAAGTATAAGATATTTTATGTTTGTAAAAAAAAATCTAGACTTGTTTTTAGTATGGAGGTTCATTTAACTTTTAAAATGAATCTACGTACTAAAAGAAGTCTAAATTTATTTTCTTTACAAACCTAAAACATCTTATATTTTAAAAAGGAAGGACTACAATGCAAGCGAGAGATCACGTACGGGTCCTGGCGTGAATCGTATTTGTTGTAGCTCTGCCAGGTAGTTAGCGCGTAAGCAAACAAACTGAGGGCCTGTTTGTTTGGGCTGTGGCTAGCTGGCTGTGGCTGGCTATGCAGCTGTATAGGGAAAGCTGTTGTGCAGACAAAGCTGCTATTCTGAGTTTCACTGTTTGGTAACTTAGCTGCTTGTCTGGCTGTAGACTAGAAATTGTCTAAAATACCCTCCGAGTTTAGCTAATTTTAGTATAAATTCTACAATGCACTAATAAAATACTACTTCCTCCGTCGACTTGGGTTTGTCTAAATTCACGTGTATCTAATAAAATATGTATACATATATTTGAATCTAGACAAATTTAAATCAGTTATTTGAGGATGGAGGGAACACATGATTTTTTTAATACATCCATAATATACTCGTTTAGCTACTTCTAATGGAGTCGGTGTATTTGTTTATAAATTATAACCAAGTTAGCCAACGTTGTATTCACGTAACAAAGGAATTTACAATCAGCATTAATTCACCGAGTGCTTCTTGTATTTACGTACTTCTGGAATCGATGAGTGCATCACGAGCAAGCAAATGAATAGAAGATACCACCGCACTCCTCTCTATACCTAGAGAACTAATCATCACCGCATCTCGGCAGAACTACGACGCGAGCAAGTAAATTTCAGAAAAAATCAAGACCCAAGCCCAGCGGAGGAGCACGGGATGAACTTGAGCAGCGCCGCCTTGATCTTGAGATCGGGACCTGGCCAGGAGTGGGGCCGGAGGTTGGTGGCGGGATGAACTTGAGCAGCGCCGCCTTGATCTTCCGATCGGGGCCTGGCCGGGAGTGGGGCCGGCGGTTGGTGGCGGGTCAATCAGTACAGCGGCGACGTGATTTTGCTGTCCCTTCGATCTGGAACATCGGGCATTGGACGGGAACGTAGTGCCGCCGGAGATCCTCCCCACTGCCGGCGGCGCTGGAGCTGGTCCTCATGGGGGTGGGGATGCCGGGTTTTTTTTTTGTCTGGATGGATTTCTGGGAGATACTTTTAGAGGCTGGCGAGTGGCAGTATGCTTGTAATTCCTTCAAAGGATATGTCTAAATTTAGGTAACGTTTCAGTCGTTAGTGGAAAAGCCGCGGGAAGCACCTCTCCAGGTGCTTTCTCCACTTTGCCTATTCTGTTCGGTCGCTTCGACGAAGCCCACAACGCAGCCGCCCCGTTTGGTTTGTTTGAGCAGCTTTTTCCAATGGAAAGCCATAAAAAGTCCAAACAAACACCCCCTGAGTTCACAGGAGGAGATGCTCTCAGCAGAGTTGCCACGTTACCCCTCAATATGTCGTCGACACAACACTTAGCACAAGAGTCCTACTTACTATTTGGCATATCATACGGTCGGCTGCAAAAGGACAATTGTTTTCTAACTGTGCATGCATGGGAGACACGATATCTAATACTCCCTCTCTGTTTCAAATTACTCCGCACATAAGCTTATCTAGGTGGGCTAGTACTTCCTCATATTTTATCCAAAAAAATCCTAAAATTTTTGAACTAGATAGTATGAAATGTGTACTAGGTATTTCAAAAATCTTAGGAATTTTTTGAACGAAAAATAGAGAATATTAGTCCACCTAGATAAGCGTGCGTGCGTGCGGAGTAATGTGAAACAGAGGGAGTAAAGAGGATCCCGTGGTGCCTAGTAGTACTAATTTCTTATTTTTCTTGCGGGGTTACTAATTTCTTATTTGAAAGGACTGTGGTGCCAAATAATTCTGACGAGTTCGAAGAAAAAATAAGAGTGTCCTCTAAGAGCAGCCACAATCAGTAGCGAGATCTAGTTCCAAATTGAATATTTAGCTTTTAAAACTAGTTCTAAATATTGTGGAGCTGGTTTCAAAACTAGCAAAAGTGGAAGCCGGAGCAACTCCTTGCTCCCATGCCAAATAACTCTTTCTAAATAAAATACTACTCCCTCCGTCTAAGAATAGACGTCTTGGGTTTTTTAAATTTTGGATGAATCTATATAGTAAATATAGTAAATAGTGTCTAGATTTATTTAAATTTTGACAAATTTGTGACATCTATTTTAGAAATACTACTCCCTCCGTCTAAGAATAGATGTCTTGGATTTTTTAAATTTTGAATGAATCTCTATAGTAAATATAGTAAATAGTGTCTAAATTTATTTAAATTTTGACAAATTTGTGACATCTATTTTAAAACGGAGGGAGTACTATTTCTCTATGTACTACTCACGTGGTCGTGTGCATGAGGTAGGAAACGGGCAGCCAAAGTTCAACTTTTTTGCAAATTTTTATTCGTTGGTGGGACACCTTAGTGCATATTTTTGGAACCAAAACAGTTGTGGCACTCTTGCTATATTCCAGGTTATAGCCAAATTCAACCTTTGGCAGATTTGGCGATGGTAACATTGTGGCTGCTCTAATAGCCCCTCACCAACAGTGCGTCAATATAGAGCCCGTTCTTCATGGAGGACATTTTTTAAAAATTCATAAAACATATATTTATAAGTTTTGGAAAAATGTGAAATAATTTCTTTTACGTACACAATGATGACTTCTACCTCTCTGTAAAAAATCAACGCGAAATCTTCCGTATTTCGGGCTGTGTAAAAATGGCAAATTTTCAGATCGGAGACGGTGAACAGTGTCCGATTCAAATTTCTTCATATTTGTTAGAATTTGTCTTTATTGTGTAGTCTGGTATGCAAACTATTTCGTGCAGAAATTTTGCAGATCTGTAGATCAAGTCATTATCAACATCACTGATTTGTTTTAGATTTTTTTGAAACTTTAAAATCAAGTTTTCAAAAAAATTAAATAAAGTCCTCAGTGAGGACGGGTCGAAAGGTATTTTTCGCTCACCAAGTCTTGTCCATGCCGCAAAGTTTCTATAGCAAGCCTATGACTTCTTTTACTTTTCGAAAAGGAGGTTGGAACCATGTAAAAAAAAAGAGGTTGGAACACCCCTCCCTTTTTTAGTGATGCATACGACATCTACTATTTATTCCATTTATTCAATAAGACTAAAGCAGCCAAACAAGATAAAAATGCTACTACTAGCACAACTAGAGAGCACCTTATGCGCATGTTTTGGAATTTGTCTCCGCCATCTTCCGCCAACTCATCTTGATGACGTAGAACGGAGCAAAGTCCCTCGCCAGGCCCACCACCAACACCACCATGGTGTCAAACAACACCATCGTCCTAAGCGCAATCATCTAGGCATTGCATGGTCGCCAGCGAAACCCCTGGGCATCAATGCCACCGAGAGTCCCGCCATTTTACGCACTTGAAGTCTAAGGAAGAGACTTGCCCCATGTTATGTAATGCTAGTACTCTCTTTGTGTTGACCTAGATGTCGCATATTCAATATAAGACTAAAGCAGCTAAACAAGATAAAAATGCTACAACTAGCACATTGACGGAGAGCAAACGACACCTAATTCCCTAGCCACTACAATCGTCGGCTCATGAGCCAAAACTAGAGAGCGCCTTATTATGTGCACCATTCTGGAATTTCTTCCCGCCATCTTCCGTCAACTCATCTCGATGATGTAGGATGGAGCAAGGGCCCTCATCGGGCTCGCCACCAACACCACCATGGTGCCAAACAACACCCCGTCCTGTGTGCGGTCATCTAGGCATTGCATGGTCGCCAAACGAAACCTCTCGGCACCATATGCCGCCGAGTCCTGCCATTTGACGCAATTGAAGCCTCATGAAGAGACTTGCCCCCATGTTCTGTAATACTAGTACTCCCTCCGTTCTGACATAGATGTCACGGATTTGTCTAAATTTATATATGAACTAATAAAACATATTTAGATACATACATATCTAGACAATGTGTGGCATGTAATCTAGAACTACGGCGTATGTGATGAAAGGACACGAAGGTCCCTCTCATCCAAGCTACTTAGGCACCACATGTCCAAGCTACCACTCCACTCGGCTTCGATTTTGTCATACTATTCCTTTTGTACTTTGTGTATGTGACGAGTCGAAACCTGGAGTCCTGGACCGCCGACTGTCCGTTTCGATCTTCCCCGGAGGCCACCGGCAGATGGCTGACCAACCTTTTTTGAAACTTTAAAATCAAGTTTTCAAAAAATTTAAATAAAGTCCTCAGCGAGGACGGGTCCGAAAGGTATTTTCCGCTCACCAAGTCTTGTCCATGCCGCAAAGTTTCTATAGCAAGCCTAGGACTTCTTTTACTTTTCGAAAAGGAGGTTGGAACCATGTAAAAAAAAGATAGGTTGGAACACCCCTCCTTTTTTTAGTGATGCATACGACATCTACTATTTATTCCATTTATTCAATAAGACTAAAGCAGCCAAACAAGATAAAAAATGCTACTACTAGCACAACTAGAGAGCACCTTATGCGCATGTTTTGGAATTTGTCTCCGCCAACTCATCTTGATGACGTAGAATGGAGCAAAGTCCCTCGCCAGGCTCACCACCAACACCACCATGGTGCCAAACAACACCACCGGCATGCGCGCCGTCATCTAGGCACGCGCTCGCCTGCGAAACCCCTCGGCACCATGTCGCCGAGTCCCGTTATTTGACGCACTTGAAGACTAAGGAAGAGGCTTGCCCCCATGTTCTGTAAAACTAGTAGTCTCTTTGCCCGACCTAGATGTCGCAGATTTATCCAAATTTATATATAAATAAATAATGTTTATATACATACATATCCAGACAGTTTACGACAAGTAATTGAGAAGGGAGGGAGGAAGTATTTGTTTAGGACATTTGCGGGCCACGGGAGATCTACAGCCCCATCTTCACATACCGATCTCATCGCTGCAGCTTCTCCAGTTAATCCTTTCACGATGTCAGGTTACCGTGATGAATATGCTACCGGAATTAACCGCCGTGATGGACCCGAGTTTATCTTTCACGATGTCACCTTGGCTATCGCACGGTCCCGTGTCCTGTCTGCATGGGCTTGCTAAATGTTTGGTGTGTGTTGGGAGCTCAATGATTTAATTGTTTAGAAAGAGCTGATTGCAGATAGCTATACCGTCAAAGCTTCCGATCGAGGGCTGCCGGGATTTGACAGACGACTCTTGAGGGTCAGTGAATTGTGGTGATACAATGCAAGCGAGAGATCACGTACGGGTCCTGACGTGAATCGTACGTATTTGTTGTTTAGCTATGCGAGGTAGTTAGCGCGTAAGCAACCAACAGAGTTCACAGGTACTAGGAGGAGATGCTCTCTCTGGACACAGCAGAGTTGCCACGTTACCCCTCAGTATGTCGTCGACACAACACTTAGTCCTACTTAACTATTTGGCATATCCACGGTCGGCTGCAAAAGGACATGAGAGACACGATCTCCAATAAAGAGGAGTCCGTGGCGCCTACTACTACTACTCCCTCTGTTCAGGATTATAGGTCCTACGCGCATACCTAGGTTGTTAATTTGACCAACAATATCATTAGAAAATATAACCTCTAAAGTTTCCAATGGTATAATTTTTATGCTATACTATTTATATTTTGCTGTTCAAATTGACAACCTAGTTATCCGTGCGGGACTTATAATCCCAAACGGAGGGAGTACTAGTTTCTTAGGGCATCACCTATGTATGAGGTGAACTTTAGCTATAAGGTGGGACCCACCTCTCTTGTAAAATCTTCTACTATGTATACGGTGAACTTTAACCTTAAGCTGAGGTCCACATGTCTCATCATGTACACTCATGCATAAGAGGAAAGAGATGATAAATTATTTTTCTATTGCTTGTGGACAACCCATAAGCTTAAGGTCACCTATAAGCTTATGGACAACTCATATTTCCTCCACTATGTATAAGGTAGACTACAAGCCTTGCCACATAGGACTTAAGGTGTGGTTTTTTGCACATAGTGGATGCCCTTATTTGAAAAGGACCGTGGCGCCAAATAACTATGACGAGTTCGAAGCAAGAATGAGTGTCCTCTAACTTTAAGTGAGTAACTTGAGTAGTAACATAGTCCTACATGTATTGTCAACTAAACATCTAGATGGCATGTCATGCAACTAAGTAAGGCTTGTTCTAGTGGGGGTATCTTAAGCTGTATCATAGAGTCCAGCTAGGCAAAAACGCTGATGTAGCAGACAATTAAAGAGGAAAGAGAGAATTAGTGTAACATAGGTGGATACCGTCTCATGACACAAGTCGCGAGGCAAAATTGATCCCATATGCCTCGCCAGTCCCACCCTCCTCCTCGAACCGTTCTTCCTCTCCTCGACCCGTTCTTCCTCTTCCCCACCTGTTCCCGCACGGGGTCTCTCCCGCCGCCATCTCCCGCCGCCGCCACCACCCATCCCCACCCTGCGGTCTCCCTCCTCTACCTACCGCATCTGGTCTCCTTCCCCTTGCTGGCGACGGAGCCTGCCAGCAGCGCCACCCATCGAATCATGGCAAGATCTAATGGCCGCAAGGAGATGCAGCCGGTCCGGCCATTGGCCACCTCACCACCGCAGCAATTCCCCAGCGCCCCGGTGAGCTCCTGCATCATTCCGTCTCCACCACCGCACTTCTACCCCGGCGTCCCGACGAGCTCCTCCGTGAACCCCTTGACACCACCGCACTTCTACCCCGGTGCCCCGACAAGCTCCTCCAATCCCTGCATGAATCAATGGTAGGTTTATCCTGTTTTGCTAGATGGTAATTATGCCTCCACAGTTTTGTTCTGTTAAGAATTGTTTCATGAGTTAAGTGTAAATCAAGTGCCTGCATATATACAAAACTTCAATTAGAGCAACTGTATGAGTACTGCATGTATACGTGGTGGGCAATTTGTTCTGTGTCTTTGATCTGCTTGTGTACGTGGGCAATTAGAGCAAATGTATCAGCAATGGCCGGACCGGGGTAACTGTATGGGCAATTAGAGCATACTGTATGGGCAATTAAAGCAAATGTATTAGCAATACACTGTCTATGGTTATGCTTGTTTAACAAAAAATCTTAGAGTCTCATAATAGTTCTCTTAGAGTTTATAATATAGGCATCTTCATAGACAGATATAAGTCTAGTAATAAGATATTTTACTCATGATTTGTGATAATTGTAACAGGAGGCCATTTTATACCCCTACACCTAAAAGTTTGCTTAGTTTTGGACAACCGCCAATGCCTATGTATAATCTTCAAACCCCGCCAATGCACGAAAGGATGGAGAATTTGCACTTTGTTGGTACTTCACCACATGATTCTTTTTCAACACCACCACCACCACCACATCCTAAAGATGCATCTCGATCTGCTCCTGATCTGCTCCTGCCAAAGTGAATTCAACTTCTTCCAAAAAGAAAAGAAAGATTGTCAATGTTGATGCTGATGAACCAAATGAAAGGACCGCACAACGTCTGTCCTACACAGCCGAGGAACATGTCAGATTGGTAATGATATTGTTGCTCAAATAATTTTTATATGCATTTAAATTCTTGTAGCTTGTTAGGCTTTAAAATGTATATGCATTTAAATTTTTATATGCATTTAATCCCATCAGCTTTGCCATCATCTAGGCACGCATGGTCGCTAGCTAGACCCCTCGACACCATACCGCCGAGTCCCGCCATTCGACGCACTTGAAGCCTAAGGAAGAGACTTGCCCCCATGTTTTTTAATACTAGTACTCACTTTGCCCGACCTAGATGTCTAAATTTATATATGTTAATAAAAAATGTTTAGATACGTATCTAGACAATGTGTGACATGTAGGACATTTGCGGGTCACGGGAGATTTGCAATCCCATCACCGCGTACCGATCTCATACGTTGAAGTTTCTCCAATCCTTCTGCTGCATCCCTCGTCAGCCAATTGCTCTCTGATCTCCGCCTGAACACCTTGTTCTACTTCCCGCTCTCCTTTCCTTCGTCCATCTCCAATCGCCTTGACGACAGCCAGCCTCACTTGTGCTTCCGCCGCCGCCGTTGGTCACCCGAGGAGATGGTGTGCGGCAGGGAGTATGGAATCTGAAGTATGAAGCTCATGTGCCCCCATGCACTTGACTCCATCTGAGTGGAAACTCGCCTCTTTTCCTCCTCGCCACACCTCTGGATCAGTATCTGGCTCCATCCTCCTCGTCTCCTTGGTCGAACGAACAATGTGAACCTAATCCTGGAGGATCTTGGGAATTCCCCCATGGATTTTGTGTGGCACTCTCGTGTTTATATCCTCACGCGGGTCACGGGAGAGATACGCCATCCCAACACGCACGCTAGGTGGTATATGGTCCACCGGGGTTCGGAAATAGGATTTCCTTAGGCGCGAGCAATACTTTCTCATCTCGGCCAACACCAAAGAAGCTATAGAGCACATTTCCACAGGTGCTCACCATTGTATGACAAAATTAACAAAAACAAATCTTTGTGAATTATGTTCCCAAGTCCCGCAAAAAATTGTTTATGTTTTGGGTAGTGATTGTTGGAAATATGTGCAATTTACCAAGTGATTTATGCGAGATAAATAGCAGGTAAAACATGACTAGAAGGATCGAAAATAAACTAGCCAAGTAATCTGATAGAAATTGTGCAGAGAGTTGCAGGTAGATCGAAATAATCTGAACAAGATGAAGAAAGAAAACATACAGCAGTGCGCTGGAGTTGTCACCCATGTCGTCGAGGAAGAGGTTCTCGATAGCAGGGAAGAAGTCGTCATTGGGGAAGATGTCGTCGGCGTCGGTGAAAGAATCCGTGATGAAGGCAGTAGTCGCGTCGATAGCGCTTCCCAAAAACCTTATCGCCCTTCTCCCGTACAGGACTCGAAGAGGTGGGGTTCCGGAGGCCTACTGTTCTGGCTCGCGGTGCACGTCGCAAGACGGGATGGGGAAGAACTGGTGGCAGCTCAGTGCTCTGGAACTTGGAGGCGATGGTTCTGATAGATGCCCGAGGAAAGGAGCGACCTTCCGCTCTTATAGGCACGTGTAGACAGGGAACAGGCGGCGTCAGAAGAGGAAATGATTCCCGCAACCCGCGTCGTGACGAGGCGTGGCGAGGTGGGCGGCGGAGGAGGAGCGCGCGTCTGGAACTCTCTTCTTCTCCTTCTCATCCTTTTACCAAGTGGTAGGGGAGCCTCCCTTATAAGCTGGTGCAAACCTCCTTCAACTAGCAATGTGAGACTAAACATTTATCCCACCTCTTAACAAGCATGAATGAGCCACATGAGGCTCTAGGATTTTCAGAAATTATTAAAATGAAAAATAGACTGGACTATTAGGCCACACGAACCGGTGTTAAAGGGTGGCGCACGTGGGGCTGCCGCAGGCCTCAGCCCCCTCCTTTAACACTGGTTCGGGGCTGGAACCGGTGTTAAAGGTTCTTCTGCCGCGGCAGAGATTTAGGCTGTTTTCCTGCCGCGCAGGAAAACGGCCTAAATCTCTGCCACGGTAGACTTCTGCCTCTGCCCCGTTCTGGGCGTATTTCTGCGGGAGGGGGGAGCGAGGGGGAATCGATCGGGAGCGGTATACACATAAATCGTCATCGGTACATACGAGTACATGAATAATTAAGCAACTATTATTATACACAAACATCGTCATCGGCACATACATCGTCATCGTTCATTTTGGTGGATATCTAAAGAGTTCTCCGCCAGGCGTGATGACCTCATCAAGTATGAACCCCGCCAATTCCTCTTGAATGGCTCGTATGCGTTCAAATGGTAGGAGTTGGTCCCGCATCTGTTCGATCTGAATATATATGAAGAATGGGCCGTCAATATATATATATAAGAATAAAACTCAACACAATTGATGATAATAAAATAATGTTGTGGACTTTGTTTACTTACTCTAAGTTGTTCTAGTGCGGCTTGGCCCGTCGCACATATCGTGTTGCGAATGAACTCGCAAACATAGTACCCACATAAGTTATTGCCGTGTCCCTGATGCACGCACTTTACGAGAATAGAGAGTTCAATCAAAATAATAATCAATAAAGCATGATATAATGGAATTGGAAGCTAGCTAGTATTACTTACATTTTGGTCTACAAATTTTAGTTCTTCTGACCATTCACTCACGGCCCTGCCCGTGAACCTTTTCCAAACCCTGTCCGGCAAAGAAAATGGATAAAGGAGTAATTAATTACTTGTTGTCACGAAAGTTGGCGATCTAGTGCGATAATATGATTGAAATTACCTCTGGAGCATCTCTCTAAAGTCTGCCCATATCTCTTTTTCTTTTCGTAACGAGTTCATGACAAGGACTTTTTCTGAGTCGGGTTGAATGACTAGCAGAATAAAGTGGAACCTACGCACGTATAACTCATCATCAGTTACAATTAACATCGAGTAAGCCGAAACAGAATGTGTACAAGAGAGAGGGTAACAGTACTCACGAGAAGTTGTAAGGCAATAGTATTTCCCTTTTGGTTTGTTGTCTCAGTAAAGACTTTAGCAAGTAATCTTCTGTTGCCCGGGTTTGGTTCTTACCACTTCTTCATGAACTCTATTTGGGTCAACGAACCCAATGTCAAAAGGGCCTCCTTTCATGCATTCCATAACCTTTTTCCTGCATAATAGTATATACATATATGGTGAGCATATATATACATGCAATTAATAAAGTGAATGAGATGAGATAAAAATTACAGAAATAGTACTTACACACAATAAAGGCTGATGGCAGATTTGTCGAGTTCCTTCTGATTGAATAGAAAATGCAAGTCTTGAATGTTGAAGTCGATCGCGTCGTCTCCGCACAAGAAAATCTGATCTCTTATATGCGCCGTGATCCATTCTTATTTTCTCGTCTTGCAGAAATCAAGGTACCACTTGTGCAATTTTCGCATCTTTGTTGGTAGATTCTTGAGCTCCTCTTTCTTGACTAGATTCTTCCCATACTTCCATGGCTGTATGGGGTTGGCATCGCATTTGGGCAAGTTGTCTCCCATGACGTTCAAGTATGCAATGTAAGTCATCCCCATCTCATTGGCCTTTCTTTGTAGCTCTGCCTCGTAATCATTTACGGGAGGAGCGTCCCGTGTGTCGAACATTTGGAGCGGGGCGCATGATTGGTTTTCCTGCTCTCCGAGCCTGGGAACTGTTTTCTAGGGTGCCTCACGACTGCTACTTTCAGTCTCCCTATGGCGCCTTGCATCCGCCTTCAAAATCTGGCGCTCGTAGTCCGGCACAAGTGGGGTTTCAGGTTTCAAAAGATTTTTGTAAAACTTCTCCACCACCGCCGGATCTATTTTCTCCTTTGGCTCGGCCCGTCTAGGTGCAAAGAATTTCTTGACCTGTTATTCCGAGATCCTATTGGTCTCCTCGTCGCTGCGATTCCACGGTAAAACCGGCAATGGCTTGGCGGAAGGCTGCGGGACGTAGTTTTTTGAACTCTTTGGCGTACGGTTTCCTGCGGATTTCTTTGTGGCAGTGCTACTGATGCTCTTCGTGGTAGTGCTCTTCCTCTTACGCTGAGGAGATGGCTGAAGCACCAGAGATGGCTGACGGGCCGGAGATGGCTGCCGCGCAGGACATGGCTGAAGCGCCGGAGATGGCTGCCGCGCGGGAGATAGCTGAAGCGGCTCAGACTGCTGACACTGCGGAGACGGCGGGGGTGCCAGTGACCTCCAATTTGGAAGCACAATGTGTTTCTTCTTCTAAAGAATGGTTGTTTTCACTGCAAATTTGAGTTGATTTTCCCCTTCACCTGTAGCATGGTCAAGCTGTGCTTCCTCATATTCCTTCACAACCTCATCCACCCCGACAATAGCATAGCCATCTGGAATCGGCCCGCAGTGGTAAGTTCCACAAGCTACAGGAGGTGCCGACAGCCACCTTAATGGATAAGCCCATTAATCTCAGATACAGCTCAGCGTGTTCGCTCTCCGTGATCTCATCCACGGGGTATCGAGGACCCGTCATTTCAAGCGTGGGCTGCACGTTCTCCGTGGAAGCCACACTGCTTTTCCGCGCAGAGTCTGGGCCGCCGACAGCTTCCAATGCAGGCTCTTCGTGCCGCTGAGATGGGCCGGTAGCTTGATGGCTCTGTTGTGCATTCACTTGCGCCTGCATCGCCGCAAGTGCATGTTCTATCTGTGTCATCCGCTCTGTACGCTCTTTTTCTTTTCTGGCGCGTCATCTGTAAGAGTCGCTCCAGTCGGCAAACCCATCCTTCCACGTCATACCCCCTGTGCCTCGTGCATGTCCAGGGTGTTCTTTTTTACCGATGGCGCGTGTGAGCTGGTCATTCTCTCTGTCGGGATGGAAGGTCCTGGCGGATGTTTCCTCGTATGCCGTGATGAGTTCAGTGACGGGTTTGGCAAGGAGGGTTGGGAAGATACACAATCCTGTTTCTGGGTCCAACCTTGCCCCGATTCCGTAGAACCAAGTCTTTGCATGTAGGTCCCACCCATCTGTCTGGGGTGTGATCCCTCTCTCGCGCAGGGCCTTCTCAGCTTCCTCCCACTTAGGCCTCTGAGATATGTAGCCACCTGACCCCGTTCTCTGGTGATATTCCTTCTTCAGGGCATTAAGCGTATTGGTGTCTGACCTCTTTTTAGCTATAGCACTTTTTTTATATGTCTCAAATTCGGGCCAGTGAGGTCTTATCTTCGCATAATATGCGTCTTCGAAATTTGGAGTCTCGCCAGATTTGACAAATTTGTTCAATTTTGTCTTCCACTTGCGGAAAGCGTCAGCCATCTTCTTTAGAGTCCACTCTTTGATCTTTTCCTTTATAACCGGGTTGTTTTCATCCTCCTCTGGCGGAAGGGTGAAATTTACCAACAACGAATTCCAAAGCGTTTCTTTGGATCTGTCATCGACAAAGGTACCGTCGCCCTTCTTTGGCTTATTTCAATTTTCAATTATGATTGGGATTTGGTCCCTAACAATAACTCCAGCCTGACGTACAAATTTGTCTGCGGCCTTCTTGGGCTCCATCGGCCTGTCATCAACACGGACTGCTTCGATCGTGAACTTTGCACGATCTTTCAACCGCTGGCTCGCGCCTCGCTTGCTCTTTTTCGTAGAAGAAGATGGTTGCTGGCTGGTCGATCCAGAGGGCTAAAAGAAGAAAGAAGCGTTAATTAATACATGTAGAAGAAGATTGTTGGTGGAAGTCAGCAGAGGCTTAATCAATGCATATACCTCGCCGGACTTTGTAACCATTAAATTGCGTTCACCGGAGTCTTCATCTTCACCATGACTAGTACTTGAGCTGTCATCATCATGTCCCTCCAAGTTCAGATATTGTGAGGTGTCCTCATCAATAATGTTCTCCATTATTTCTTCTTCTTCAAGGTTTCTACTAAGTGGATCCATAGTTTCTAAAACAATAATATTATCTAGAGTAAGAGTGTAAACATTCAAGTGGACTTGGATTCATACACAAATATACATATTATTCATACAAAAATACACAAATAAATACACAAATGAGTCAGAGGTCCAATTTGTATACAAGTTTTAATCTATGCATGTAGTACAATTTATCGAGCAAACAAGTTTTAATCAGGATGAGTCAGCAATCACACACGTTGCACTCCTCGCAATCTATCGAGAAACAATTTCATACAACATAAACAATAGCACATAGAGATCAAACAAATGCATGCATGGCAATTTAATAAGTCACAATGGATAGAGGACATTAATACGAACCACTGGCGTTGGATTCACCCTAATCAGAGTTACATTTCTTTTTCTTATGATTTAAATAGTGTTTAATGGGTTTTAAATCATTTAAATAGTTTCTGTTGTTTAAAAATCAAACTAAAATCAGATATATAATCCCCACGGGGTTGTGATTCCAGGGACATATTATTTGTAATTTTCTGAACATTATTTATTTTCTTATGAATTTATTACTCTAAATGATAGAAATTTGTTAGCTACTCACATAATATAAGGGCCCCGATAACGTGGCCACGAGGCAATAACGACCCCACGAGCCCCCGAAAATGGGCGGGAAAATGCCAAACCTGGTCCAGTATGTTATGTCGCCGAAAGTGGCCAGTCAAAATACGTCATGACCGTGTATAGTACCTTCTATCATCATTGCAGTAATTATAGAAAAACCCCAGAAATGTGGTATAGCCCCCGAAAATGAACGAGAAAACGCTAAAACGATTATTTTCCACAAGACCTCTAGATAAATGGTATAGCCCACGGCCATGAGATGACACATGAAATGACAGATAAAATAATAACCCGCAATAGGGATAGGACACATGATATCATAGGAAAGTGTTTCCCAACATAAAATAATAGTGCCCGACAACAAGATATCACATGAACCAATAGCTAATATTTGCAAATGTCATCCATTAAAATAAGGGCCCTATAACACCCGACCACAAGAAAACACATAAAACTATAGTAATAGCTATTGTTTCATGCATATGATTTTTAGAGTAGAATGGCTATTTTTGGATCTTCTATTTTTCAGGAGAGTCAACGTTGACTGGCGTTGTGTCATCGCTGACATGGCAGACAGGTGGCGCTCACCGGTGGGGTGACGTTGGACTCGTCGGGCGGCGGTGCTCGTCGGGCGGCGATGCTCGTCGGACGGATGCGGCGGTCTCGTCGGGCGGCGGTGCTAGCGGCGGGCTCGTCAGGCGGCGGGCGGCGTCGGCGTTGAGGCGTGGCCTACGAGAGGCGGAGACGGGCGGCGTCGGCGGTGCTCCGGCGAGGCGCGGTCGGCGGTGCTCCGGTGTTGACGGGCGGCGTCGGCGGTGCTCCTGCACGGGGAAGAGGTGGTCAGGGTGATGCGGTCAAGTGCGGAAAAGAGAGGGTCGGGGGCGGCGGACCTCGAGCTCCGAGGGCGGCGGCGGCGAGACGCTCGCGGGCGGCGGTGGCGGCGCTTCTCTCTGCGCGCGGCCGGCGGTGTTCGATCGATCTGGCTGCTCTGGGGGGAAGAAAGGAAGGGGAATGTGAATTTAATACCCCCCCTTTAACACCGGTTCGTGGCTGGAACCGGTGTTAAAGGGGGGGATTCCGTTTCCCGCGCACATTTATTACCACCCCCCCTTTAACACCGGTTCGAGACAGGAACCGGTGTTAAAGGGAGGGGTGCGCGCGGGAAACGAAATAAATGCCCCCCCTTTAACACCGGTTCCTGTCTGGAACCGGTGTTAAAGGGGGGCATTTATTTCATGCATTAAAGGGTCATTTTTAATTCAAAAAATATGATATGAATTTAGAAAATTCATATCTTTTTCATTTCAACTCAGAAAAATATGAATAATATATCATAATTTTCAGAAAAATAATATCTATCCATTCATGTAAATCATTTTATATTTAATTTACATGAAAATTTTCAAAATAATTAAAACACTTACATATAAATTTTGATTATTCAATTCAAACAAAAATAAATTGTTAAATCCTAAAACTTTGAACATAAGAAATATTAAGCATCTAAAAAATGATTTTTATTAGATCAAATCATATTTTAATGCCGCATCTTTTGTATTAACATTTTTGAATTGATTGGATATTTAAATGTCGCATCTTTTGTATACACTTGAATCTCACCAAGCCTCGCTCAACTTGCATTGTTTTTTGATAAAATAGCATATTGTTAACCTAAAAATGATTTTTGTAAAAAATCATGAGCATCATATCATGTACTTGTAGTTCATATCTGACCCACTTCGTGCCGATTCGGTAGGAATTTGTCTTTTTCACCAGAGGTGGACGGAAAGTTTTCAGATCCCCCTGTTGGTACATTGTGCATATAAGGTGGTCTAGTATTATTGTAAAATATGTTGGTGGTTTTTTGAATTAGCCATTTGGTGGTTGCTTCACAAAACCGTCCGTTTTTTATGCTCGGAAAATGGAAAATGCCTTTTTGGTGCGATAAAAAGGAAAACTTCCTCTTGCAACATTGTTTGCCATGTCATGATGCACATGTATGCACAATATGGCCATATTATCACAAACTATGCCTTGATTCTAGCCATAACATTGGTCATTTGACCCGAAAGCCAAGAAACCTCGAATGAGATAGGTCATTTTGTGAAGGTTTTTTCGAGACATAATCAATATACCAGATAAAGCCGAACTAATAGCCAACTAATAGTAAGTTACATAAAGTCGAACTGGAACTGAAAATTAAGATACATAAAAGAACTGAAAATTAAGATACATGGCCAGATTAAGTAACAATCGGCCGAACTTGTTTCGGAATGTTGGAGTGATTCAGTCATGCTCCTGCCTACACCTGTAATACTCGCCACTGTAGTCGTCGTACTCGCCGCCGCCGTCATCGCTATCGTCGTCGGGGTCGCCGTAATTGAACCTCTGGAGAGTACGCGTGGGCTGGACTTGAGGGTAGCGCAGACGGGGGTTAGAGTCGGCGGCAGTGTCATAGGCCATGACGCTCTGGAGAGTCCGACCGCGCCACCATAGCCGACGGCCGGCCTCGTTGAAGTTAGGAGGAGGTGGGCCGTCCTCCTCGTGCCTGGCGAGCGCCCTCTCACGCCGATCCACGGAGAAGGCTTTCCAAGTAGGGAAATAGTCGGGATGCCATCTGAGATTCCTCCGCTGCTCCGGCGTGAGCTCGAAGTAGTAGTAGTTCGTGATGGCCATCCGGCGCGCCACACCTAGAGGGACAGGAGGAACCGGCACGCCTCCGACGCTCAGCATCCAGCCAACGGGGACACAGTAGCCCGGCGGGCAGGGGTAGTTCGAGGCGCAAAGCCATGGGAAAGAGAGTGATGAGGTTGCAGATATGAGTCTAGAGATGTGCAATGACAATGGAGGCCAACCCTACATATATATATAGTGAACTAGCGGGAAGAACTGGAGGGAAGAACTGGCGGGAAGAAAAATGGTGGGAAGAAAAATGGCGGGAAGAAGAACTGGCGGGAAGAAAAATGGCGGGAAGAAAAATGGCGGGAAAAAATGACGGGATGAACCTTTAGTCCCGGTTGGAGACACCAACCGGGACACAACACGAGTCAGCACTAATAATAGGGGTGAGTGTCAACATTTGAGATCCACCGTTGTCATTCCGTACTTCTTGTCTACCTCAACCCCTCCTCCTGTTAGCTTGACCCATTTGCATCGAAACAAGGGGACCTTAAAAGTAGGTCCATAGTCAAGTTCCCATATCTCCTCTATGAATCCATAATACGTGGTCTTTTGCCCATTGTCTTCTGCTGCATCGAAGCGGACACCACTGTTTTGGTTGGTGCTCTTTTTATCTTGGCCTATCGTGTAAAATGTATTCCCATTTATCTCGTACCCTTGGAAAGTACATACAGTCGAAGATGGTGTCCTGGCCAACAAGTACAGCTGATCCCCAACAGTGGTGTTATTCGTGAGAAGTCTTTGCAGCCAGCCGCCAGAACTCGCCATGTGTTCACTTATAATCCATTCATCAGACTGCCCCGGGTGTTTGAGGCGTATTAAATTCTTGTGTTCATTGATATACGGGGCAACCAAGATAGATCTTTGTAAAACCGTGTAGTGTGCTTGATTGAGAGAATGCCCGTCCCTACATATCATTGCTTTACATCCTAGGGTGCCTTTTCCACGCAGTCTTCCCTCATGTTGTGATTCTGGAACACCAATCGCCTTAAGGTCAGGAATAAAATCAACACAGAACTCAATGACCTCCTCTGTTACATAGCCCTTGGAGATGCTTCCTTCTGGCCTAGCACGGTTATGAACATATTTCTTTAAGACTCCCATGTACCTCTCAAAGGGGAACATATTGTGTAGAAATACAGGACCGAGAATGGCAATCTCTTCTACTAGGTGAACCAGGAGATGCGTCATAATATTGAAGAAGGATGGTGGGAACACCAACTCAAAGCTGACAAGACATTGGGCCACATCTGTTTGTAACCCTGGTAGGCTTTCTGGATCGATTACCTTCTGAGATATTGCATTGAGGAATGCACATAGCTTCACAATGGGTACTCGAACATTTTCAGGTAGAAGCCCCTCAATGCAATCGGAAGCAATTGTGTCATAATCACGTGGTAGTCATGAGACTTCAGGTTTTGGAATTTTTTCTCTGCCATATTTATTATTCCCTTTATATTCGACGAGAAGCCAGACGGGACCTTGATACTGCTCAGACATTCAAAAAAGATTTCCTTCTCTGCTTTGGCAAGAGCGTAGCTGGCAGGAGTTAAGTGGCATCGTTTACCCTTCTCGTTCTCAGGATGCATAGGCTCTTCAGGGGCCTTCAGACGTTGCTGGTCCTGCCGTGCTTCCGGTGTATCTTTTGTCTTCCCATACACTCCTAGAAAGCCTAGCAGGTTCACGCAAACATTCTTCGTCACGTGCATCACGTCGATTGAAGAGCGGACCTCTAAGACTTTCCAATAGGGTAGGTCCCAAAATATAGATTGCTTCTTCCACATGGGCGCGTATCCGGCATCGTCATTCGGAACAGATAGACTGCCAGGACCTTTTCCAAAGATTACTTCTATGTCCTTGACCATACCAAATACCTCCTCACCGGTACGGAGGACAGGCTTCCTCCGGGGTTCTGCCAGACGTTTTAAATGCTTGCCTTTCTTTCTTACTGGATGCAGGTTCGGAAGAAATCGGCGATACCCTAGGTACACAACCTTCTTACATTTATCCAAATATACACTTTCAGTATCATCTAAACAGTGTGTGTGCATGCATTGTATCCCTTGTTTGTCTGCCCTGAAATGTTACTAAGAGCAGGCCAATCATTGATGGTTACGAAAAGCAATGCTCGTAGGTCAAATGGCTCTCCTTTGTGCTCATCCCACATACGTACACCTGGTTTGGCCCACAGCTGTAAAAGTTCTTCAACTAATGGCCTTAGGTACACATCAATGTCGTTGCCGGGTTGCCTCGGGCCTTGGATGAGCACTGGCATCATAATGATCTTCCTCTTCATACACAACCAAGGAGGAAGGTTATAGATACATAGGGTCATAGGCCAGGTGCTGTGATTGCAGCTCTGCTCACCAAAAGGATTCATGTCGTCTGTACTTAGACCAAACCTTAAGTTCCTTGCGTCACGTGCGAAGTCCGGGTACTCTCGCTCGACTTTTCTCCACTGTGACCCATCAGCGGGGTGTCTCAACATCGCGTCTTTCTTACGGTCTTCCATGTGCCATCGCAACAACTTGGCATGCTCTTTATTTCTGAAGAGACGTTTTAACCGTGGTATTATAGGAGCATACCACATAACCTTGGCGGGAACCTTCTTCCTAGGGGCCTCGCCCTCAACATCGCTAGGATCGTCTCGTCTGATCTTATACCGCAGTGCAGTGCATATCGGGCATGCATCCAAATTCTCGTACTTCTCACCGCGGTAGAGGATGCAGTCATTAATGCAGGCATGTATCTTCTGCACGTCTAATCCTAGAGGGCAGACAACCTTCTTTGCTTGGTATGTACTGTCGGGCAACTCATTATTTCTTGGAAGAAGTTTCTTCATTTTTACCAACAACTTTGAAAATGCGCTGTCAGTCACACCATTCTCTGCCTTCCATTGCAGCAAATCCAGTGTGGCACCTAGCTTTTTGTGGCCATCTTCGCAAGTTGGATACAACAATGTTTTGTGATCCTTTAACATCTGCTCCAGCTTCTCCTTCTCCTTTTCAGTTTCACATTCTTCCTTTGCATCAGTAATGGCCCGACCAAGATCGTCATCAGCGGGCCCATCTGCTCCCTCTTGATCTTCATTATCTACCTCCGTTGCATTATCATCATATTCAGGATACATATTATGATAGTTGTCATCATCCTCTTCTTCTTCGTTGTCTTCCATCACAACCCCTTTTTCTCCGTGCTTGGTCCAACAATTATAGCTGGGCATGAAACCGGATCGAAGCAGGTGGGCGTGAATGGTTCTGGTATTTGAGTAGTCTTTCTTGTTCTGACAGTGAACACACGGACAACACATAAAACCATTGTGACCACGGTTTGCATTAGCCACAACGATGAAATTTTGGAGGCCCGTAATGTACTCGGAAGTGCAGCGGTCACCGTACATCCATTGCCGATTCATCTGCATTAATATGTAGTATATATCAAAAAATAATAGGGAGATTACCATTTATATATATAGTACATCAATGACACATGAAACTATAGTTCCTGACCTCGACCGAGACGGAAAGAGCAACAAGAAAACTTATTTTGAGCTCTCGGGCATTTCACCGAACACCTCTTGTGCATATGAAAAAAACACAAACTAGCACTCTTCACACTCTCTTGCTAGGCTCCAAAATGTGAAAGAATGGAAGAGTGGGGTGTTTGTGGGCTGGGGTGGTGTCTTATATAGCCCTTCCCTTTAACACCGGTTCATGCCACGAACCGGTGTTAAGGGGGGGGTGCGCGGGCCACTGCTGCAGGGACCTTTAACACCGGTTCGTGGCATGAACCGGTGTTAAAGGGGGCTCTTTTTTGCACGCTGGTATGGCCCCCCTTTAACACCGGTTTTTTCGAGATCAACAAAAGACCTCGTTTCCACTAGTGGTGATAAGGTAACATGCGAAGAATAAATGGAACGAAATGTCCGTAGGGCCGTACTGTCATTCGCCACCCTGCCTGCTGCCTTCGAGATGTCGGCTGCCATGTGTGGACTGCCCTTCACGCCATGTTCTCAGCACAGAGCAAGGCTAGCATCAACAGCACAAAGGTTGGATAGTACTACGGCGTGGTACGTGATGAAAGGACACGAAGGTCCCTCCCATCCCATCCAAGCTACTCAGGCACCACATGTCCAAGCTACCACTCGGCCTCGATTTCGTCGTACAGTTCCTTTTGTACTTTGTGTATGTGACGAGTCGAGACCTGTTAGTCCTAGACCGCCGGCTGTCCGTTTCGATCTTCCCCGGAGGGCCACCGGCACCGGCAGATGGCTGACCAACCAACACCCGGCGGGGCCGGCAGACGTGACTAGGATCTACGCCGACCGGTCGGCGCTGCTAATTAAGCGATGTGGACCCGTTCTTATCCAGCGGGAGATTCGCCGCGGATCAGATCGTACGTGCGTCGGAGGCCGATGACGAGGCTTCTGTGGCTGTCCTGTCCAGCTAGGACGATGGATCTTGGGCAGTTGGTGAATCCCATCAGGATTAATTAATTTGTTAACTAACTGCAACGCTGGCTGGACCAAACTTCTTCCCAGACAGTTCAGCTGTCGCACGGTCCTGTCATGCCTGCCTCGACTTGATATACTAGTTGTAACAATTGCTGGTTTTGGGAGCTTGATGATTTTTAGTGTTGTTTAGAAACAAACTGATTGCAGAGAGTTGCGTGAACGGAACTGCTGTGAAGTTCCTTGCTGTTCAGCTGCATGCCGGAATTGGGCAGACTCTTGTTCCATTACTTCCGGCGATACGCTTCTTCTAGTTATACGATACAGGACAGGTTACGGGCCTGATGCGAATCTTATTTGTTTGTTATTAGCGATCTGCGAGGTACAGTAGTAGCGCGTAAGCAACAAAGCGTGTTTAGGGCTTTAGGTCCAGGGAGTGGGAGGATACGCTACCCTTTACCATGCAATGTCGACACAAAAGCTCCTACGATATCGGCTGCACCTGCAAAAGGACGATGTCTTCAAATTGTCAGTTTGGGACGATCTCAAAATGAAAGGGACCAATGGATTGACGCCACGTAGCTCCCTACGGGTGCATGCTGTTTTTATTACAGCATTCATTTCAGGACTTCCCTCAGAAAGATACCTCAAAACTTTTTAGAGGGAAATGTGTCACAATCCGAGCTGCTACCTTTACAACATCTCCACCGGTATTCCCAACCAGGCCGTCAAACAAGTCAGGGATGGAGTTCAAAAAATGACGAGGTCCCAACCGTTGTTGCGATTTTTTTTAAATAATACATTTTTTAAATATTTTCTAGATCTATTACACGTTTTAAACATTTTACAAAAATAGTACTTTGTCGGCCTGGAGGAGGCCGATTGGGTCAGTCAGCCTGGAGCAAACCGACTGAGCGTCCGCGCGTGAGACAGCTGGGGCCCGCGTTGGCCAATCGGCCTGGAGCAGGCCGACTGCCCAATCGGTCTGGGCCAAGCCGACTGCCCCTACTCTGCATGCATGTGTTGGCCATGCATGCTTGAGCCAGTCGGCCTGCCCCAGGCCGATTGGGGCAGTCGGCCTGCCCCAGATTGGCCGACGCATCCCAGCGGCCTCGCGCGCCGACGCCCAGTCAATCTTCCGCTCTCTTGAATATGAGTGGAGCCTCAATAACTGGCCGTCGTTGTTGAACCGTCTTGACGAGGGGTACCTCCTGGCGTCGTGCTCCGTAGCCAGCTCTGCTAGTTGTCTGTTTGTTTAATTTTTACTCTTTTTATTAAGATTTGTCTAAATATTGAATAAAACTTGTTTGTAAAATTATTTGAAATAATCGTTTGGGACGCCGACACGCTTACCGTCCATTCTTTGGGGCGCCGGTGAAGATGCTATGAATCCACGAGAAGCAGTCTAGGCCTCTCTGTTTCATGTTCCTTCGCGAAAGAATCATAGATTCATAAGCCCCCAAAGTCATCCTAGGCCGCGGTAAGTTAAGTTTATTGCAAGCTTAAGACATGCCGCCATGTGACATCTTAAAATGGACAGGCTACGACGCTGCATTCATGTAACACGGGGCTCCCTGTTCACGTGTGCGCTTTTCTCGTGTGGAAAATTCATGTCACGTAGAAACCAAATAGACAAATTATTTTTGAGGACAAATTGTAACGGTCCACATTTTGGACCGTTGGACCACACATCTCTTTCTCCCTCCGTGTGTATGCATGCCTGCACGTTTTCCTGCTGAGATCCATGTCACATCTTCGTAGAAAAAGATCGGGCAAAACAAATACTAGTACAGTAGAAAAATGGTCACGGTCTGCACTACAGTTTGTCCCCCTTAATGTCGCGAAGAGAAAGCCCGTCCAAACGGCCTAACATTTTTTCTTTCTGTTTCAAGTTTCAACGAAGCAGACTCCTCGATTAATAGCTCCTCAAGTCGTCTTCGGACTCCTAAGTTTATTACAACTTGAAGACCCGTCGTCATGTTCTGGCTTGGAATCACATCCGCTGCAAATGAAATGTTACCTTCTTATGCTGCAGGGACAAAATAAATTGAAATATTACCTAAAAAAAATTGAAATATACTTCCTCCGTTCTAAAATGTAAGATGATTTACCTTTTTTCCAGAATACATGTATATAGGCACCTTTTATTTGCAGAATTTTCACACGAAACATACATGTATATAGGCACCTTTTAACTGAAATACATGTATATATGCACCTTCTAGCTTTTTTCCAAAATATACTCCCTCCGTTTCAAAATATAAGAAGTTTTAGATTTGTAAAAAAAAAAATATCTAGACTTCTTTTAGTATGTAGATTCACTCCAAACCTGAGTGAAGCAACGTCTAAAAGAAATCTAGATACATTCGCTTCACAAAGCCAAATCATCTTATATTTTAAAACGGAGAAAGTAGTTGGCAACTCAATTATCTTTTATTTGCAGAGTTTTCACACGAAACATTACTTTTAAATAGAGGAATGATATTATAGTTTGAAGTACTAGATTAGTCTTTAGGTGTTAATAACTGTGAGACAAATGAGTGTTCCTTCCTTCAAAAAAAAAAGAGTGTTCCTGCTATACTCATATGAGCAGACTAACAATTCAGTCTGTGTAATAGAGTTTTGGGATAATGATGACATGCTAAAGAAATGTTCATAAGGTTGTGTTTGCAGATGGCCAACTGCAACTGGGTTTGTGAGTTTTTTAGTAGATTTGGATGGCCGACTACAGGCCTGCCTTTCTTCATCTCAATTACAAGTGGCAGTAGTGCTCAAACCGTGTTGAGCACCATTTGTGGACATGCCCAATCCTATCCAAGCAGCCCATACAATCTTCTGGCCCATCGACCAATCAACCCAGTTATGTTCACCTTTTTCATGGGCAACCTTTCTTCTCGATGGAAGAAATCTCTGCGCTCTCATTTCAGTTTAAGACTCCCAAGCACAATTCAGGTAAGTTAGAAATATTTGTATTTCAGTACGGCAAGCCTTAAATGTGACTAATTATTTGTTTTTCATTCTTTCTATTCTCCGATTCATTCATGCCCGGGCATATTGATGCTCCTTCCTAGCAGGAATTGGAAAATGGGCAATGATAAATATACCTCAAGCTGATATATATATTGATCAAGAAATTTGTTCATTCAAATGACATTTGCTGGGGATTTTATATATAAAACCGGGCCATGACGCCTTCAGTTAAAAAAAAATACATTTTCCTAATCGAAGGTTCATAGTAGTTTGTCTTATGTGCTGTCAGCTTACAACAATCTTCTGCTTTGTTTCAAGTCTCCTACTTCCTGACCAACCGTGGTTATTGACTAGTTACATGTAACAATATATTTTGTAAATATGCTCCAGCCAAGAATTCATCAAAAGATTTCCAACATGAGCACGACTAAGGTTGCATACTCTTCTTATTTTTTAGATGGTCGGCCGTGGCCCGGCGTTAAATTAATGACACCAAATGGCGGAAGATATAGAGTGCTGAACCAGCTTATAGAAACGCACCCACACACACAAAAACAACCAACGGCTTGACCAAAGAGAAATATGAAAAAGAAGTTGGATCGACGACAACGAAGAACAGCAACAAACAACACTCGTGGAGACTAAGATGCCGAGGGGATGAAGTCATTCAGACCGATAGGGTAGTGCCGCCTCGCCTTCAACCATTGTCGCCAGAGGGACCCCTATCCTAGGTCGACAAGAAAAGGGGAAATCAGCAGGCTAGAGCTCACCCTAGAACACAAGCCAACGGACAGACGCACGCTGCACCCCGCCGAGATGAGCAGACAACCCCAAAGCAGGCTCCTGCTCCAACAAACGCCACTGCAACTGCAACCACGCCACCACCGAAAGAGAGACAAACTGTGGACTCCAAGGCGGCGCCTTCAAGAAAGGAACGGCACCAGAGTTGCGCCACCACCAGATCTAGAGATCTTGGGTTATCACCCGGAGCATTGGGGAGGAATGAGGGAAGATCCGCAACGGTGCCTTCAACAAGGGAACGATGCCCAAGAGCGTCACCACCATCGGCCAAAAGGCAGGCTTTCGCCTCGGCAAGGTACCTCGCCTCCAAATCCGAGTACGGTCTCGGCCGCCAAGATAGCTATCGACACACCTTCACTTCTAGTCACTCACCAGAGACATGCCGCCCTAACGGCCATGAACACCAGCCAGCACCCGAGCCATGACCCCCGCCCCAGCGCCGCGACTTCGACCTGCCCAGGGCCGCCGACCTGGCACCAACCTCCACGCGTCTCCCAACAGATCAGGAAAATAGGATCGTCGTAGCCACAAGGGTGCCACCGGCCACTGCAGATGCCTGTCCCCGATGCCGACCTGCCCCCACATGCAACAGCCACCCAGGCCTGCCTAGATCTGGAGGCCAGCACCCGAAGGGCGCAACCAAGATCCAGATTGGGAGAAGTGGCGTCCCTACCGGCCAGTTCGAGATAGCATAGGGCCCCAACCCTGGCCATAAGCACGAACAACACCGACACAACCACCTGGCTTGGGGAGAGCCGCCACTGCGGGAACCTGCGCCACCACCGACCAGAACACCACCATGACCAAGCCGATCCCGAGCAGTGTGCCAAGACCTCCACACCGACTACGCCAGGTGCGAGGGGGAAGCCCTGCCGCCGCCTCCGCCATGTGGGCTTTGCCCGGCAGCAAACACCGGCGGCGGCGAGGGAAATCGCGAGGACAAGGGGGCCCTTGGCGGCGCTTAGGGTTCGCCTTCCGTGTCGCCCGAGGCGGACGACCGCATACTCTTTTTCCAGGACAACGACTTGAGCTCCGCCTCTCCTCGAAGGTGATAATCACCGAACAAAGCTAGATTTGGTGTGCAATATGAACATTTATGTATTCATCGAAATTTCACGGTTTGAAACATTGAGTCAAATAGTACTTCCTGCGGATACCCAATAAGTGTCGCGATTTAGTTCAATTTTGTACTAAAATAACGCACACTTTTTATGGATTGGATGGAGTACCATGATTTTTCAAACACTTTTTATGGATTGGAGGGAGTACCATGTTTTTTCAAACACTTTTTATCTAATGCTCAGCTGCTTAAGAATTAAGCTAATTCCCAGTCAGCAGACATCAGCCACGTGCGCGTCAAAATTCATGGGACATCCGCGCGATCAAATTCTCGGTGTTCAGTACGCTTTTTTTTTTTTTGAACGAGGGCTCGCATGGTTAGTACGTGCATGAGATTATGAGAAGCAGAGCTTAGGCTTAGTCGAGGGTGTAGCAGCAGTTCTTGAAGGTGTCCATGTCGCGGCTGAAGAGTGGCACGTAGGCGTCCACGACTCCACGCTGCCATCGCCCAAGAAGGACGGCAGCACGATGAGCAGGCCCTCCACCGACAGGTAGCTGGGCATGAAGAAGAAGGGCCTTCCGCCGCCGAAGTCCATGTCGTAGAACGGGATCCGCAGCCAGCTGTCCACCTCGATGTTGGGGCTCAGCACCATCTTAGCCGCGTCGGCCGTCGCCACCAGCCGCTCCTTCTCCACCTCGCCGGAGCTGGCAAAGTCGATGAAGGACTTAAAGCAACATCCAAACAACATGCATAGTCCACGGACAAACGGTCCACACCACACAGCAAGAGTTCACCCATACAACAAACACACATCCAACACACAAAGATACACACGCGTCTTGCGGACGCGCTCAACGGCCGGCGGGAGAAGCAACTTGGCGCGCCGCCACCAGCAGGTGCTCGAACATCCCATCCAGCCGCGCCCTGTCCCGCTGTCTACTCAACGGGTACCACTGCTGCAAAAAAGCCAAGAATTTGAAGATCGAGTCAGAGGCACGGCGAAGAAAGACTCGCTCGATGACCATCTTGTTCCGGATGTTCCATAGAGTCCAGGTCATCCCCGCAAACACAAACCAGAAGAGGCGCCTCCTCCTACCGGTATGGTTCGCATTAGCTTCCAGAAATTCCCCCAGGTCTGGAGCGTGCCACGACGGCCCCAAAGCCTCCCGGGCGAAGTTCCAAAGGAAACGAGCAGCGGGGCAGGAGAAGAAAATGTGGTGTCCCGTTTCCGGGACCGCACACAGGGGACAAAGCCCATCCCCAGGGCCATGTCGCTTGGCCACCTCCACGCCCGAAGGTAACCGGTCCCACAGCAACCGCCAAAGAAAAATTTTAATCTTTAGCGGAAGAGGGGCCTTCCAAAGGGGGGTCGTCCAGGGCATGGACGACCCACCAAACAGGGCCCGATACATGGAGCCCACCGAAAACACGCCCGAGGGCGAGAGGCGCCAAGACATACTATCTGGGATTGGGACTGAGACAGCGGGAGGCTGTCTCGCAGTCCCTCCCAAGCAGCCCGCTCGGCCTCCCCGAGGTTCTGGCGGAACTCCACTTGCCAGACACCGTCTTGGAAGGCATCTGCCACCAAGGGCAAAGGGTCTGCACAAATCGCGAACAGCTCAGGAACCTCGAGACGCAGGGGTCGCCCACCCACCCAAGGGTCAAGCCAGAAGATGGAATCTCTCCCATTACCAATGGTAATAGAGAGTCCCTTCCGGATTTCCGGCTTGATGTCCTGGATCGATCTCCAAAACTGAGATCCCTCTCGACGATCACAAGCCAGAAGTGGACGCCCACGTAAATACTTAGCTTTGACTAGCTGCAGCCAGAGACCGCCATCATCAGTCATGATCCGCCAAACCCACCGAAGCATCAAGGCCACATTCATATGCCGCGAGGAAAGGATCCCTATGCCCCCCAGATCCTTGGGGGCGCAAATATCCGCAGACTTAACCATATGATATTTTTGGTGGCCGTTGTTAGCCATCCAAAAGAAGCGAGACAGTTCTTTGTCGAAGTTGGCGTGCACGCCCTCCTGAAGGATATATAGCCCCATGATATACATGGGGAGGCTAGACAGACACGAGTCAATGAGGATAGTCTTGCTCCCTTTGGAGGTAAACCTGCCTTGCCATGGCTCGGATTTCGCCTTAACCCGACCCATAAGGGGCTTCAGGTCTCGCAAGAGAATCCTGGTGTCCCTGACTGACATCCCCAGGTAATTCATGGGGAATGATGCCAGTCGATAGTTCAGATTATCAACGATCCTTTGTTGTTCCTCCAAGGGGTAGCCAAGAATCATCACTTCACTCTTTTCAAAATTAATTTTGAGGCCATACATGGCCTCAAAGCACAGAAGCAGGAATTTCAGGTTGATGATATCCTGCTCCGAACCCTCCACCATTAGCATGGTGTCATCCGCATATTGGAGGTGGGTCACACCACCTTCAGGGATAAGGTGCCCCACCACACCCGAAATGTGGCCGGAAATCTTGGCTTTCTCCATGATTTCCGCAAGGGCATCCACCGCAACATTAAACAGAATTGGCGAGATCGGGTCCCCTTGTCGCACCCTACACGTGGGCTTGAAATATGGACCCACCTCACCATTTATGTTTATTGCCGTGTTCCCACTCATGAAGATATGCATGATCCACTCTATCATGCGGTCGTCAAGCCCCCTACGCTGGAGGACTTGGCGAAGAAAGGCCCAATCTAGCCTATCATATGCCTTCTGGAAGTCGAGCTTCAGTAAAACGCCTCGGTGGCGCTTAACCTTTACCTCATGGATGATCTCATGGAGAGCCAGGATCCCATCATGAATATATCTGCCTTTAAGAAAGGCAAATTGGTACGGGTGCGTCAGGCGCTCCATTATAGGGGCCAACCTTCGCGCACAAACCTTAGATATAATCCGTTGGATTACATTGATTGCCGTAATCGGCCTAAACTGTCGAATATCCGTGCCCCCCACAACCTTGGGAATCAGGATAATCACCCCAAAGTTAAGCCGCGCCATCACAAGGGTCCCAATGTAGAATTCCTGGAACATGGGCATTACGACCCCCTGTATATTCTCCCAGAACTTCTGGAAGAAAATAACAGGAAGGCCATCAGGGCCCGGGGCCGAGTTAGCCTTTATTTCCATGATGGCCTGCCCCACCTCATCTGGCAAGAACGGGAGCGTGAGCTCCAGGTTCTTCGCATCGGAAACTCTGGCCTCCTCTGGCCCAAAGTCTCCGGCCAACGCAACCCCTGACCGGGGGCCAGCCGAGAAAAGCGCCTTGTAGAAAGAATATATATGGGAGGTGACATCCTTGGCCTCCTCCAAGAGACGCCCCCCTCCCAGAGGCAGGGGATAGAACACTTCCTACGTCTACCATTTGCAATGGCATGAAAGTAGGCAGTATTCGCATCCCCTTTGAGGAGCCAGTTTTGGCGGCTCCGCTGCCGCCAAAACGTCTCCTCCCCCTAAAAATCTCCATGAGAGAATCCTCCAGGGCGTACCTCTGGAGCCAATCCTCCATAGAGAGACCGACAGTGTCTGTTGCCCTGTCCAGGTCCTGGATGGTTGTCAAGAGGTCCCCTTTCTTGCGCCGCAACTCAGCACCAAGGTTGGCCCCCCACCCACGCATGAACTTGTTACAATTGCGACAAGAAGATAACGAAGAACGAAAACGAAAAACACAGCAAGGGGACACAGATTTAACGTGGAAAAACCTCTCCAACAAAGAGAGAAAAAAACCACGGACGCCAGCCAGCGAAACTTCACTATATCGAGAAGTGTTTACAAACGCCGGGAATTTCACAGATGCAACTCATCCCAACCGGCGGCTTACAAGGGGTTTATATATATCGGTGGAAACCTAGGTCTTCGACGATCCGTACCGTACGGGTCTCGCTCCACTCGTCAGAAGTTGGCCTATACTTCAACATACAACAGAACTGACGGACCATCAGGGCACAGACATGCCAAACATCTACCACAGACCGAGCCCTCTGAACTGTTAAAGCCGCTGCGTTCCACTTGGCCTGTAGCAACCCTACACCTCCCGACTGATGAGCGCCACCGCGTGCTTGACCTGCCTGGTCACGAGCTCCCCCGCCGTAGCGATCGGCCGCGCCCAGAGCACGACATTGCCAGTGTAGCCGTCCGGCACCTGCGGGCTCATCCTCCCTTGACCGTCGACGGCGATGGCGACGCTGGTGGTCTCTCAGCCGTCGAGCCCGCGCGCCTTCGTCATGCTCCGCCACAGGTGCGCCACCACGCACTGCAGGGTGCTGTACGGCCGTCGCGCGCCTTCCGCCGCCTGTGCCTTGAGCTTCGAGATGAACTCCCGGCTGAAGTGCACCTTGTTCACTACCACCTGGTCTTCATCGCCCTTATGGTTGACAACGTCGTCGCCGTGGGCCTTCTCGTAGTAGGGGCAGGGCTTGAACTCAATTCCGCGGTGCTCATACTCCACCAGCGGCGGGTCGCGCGGTTCAGAGATCGATCCACGGTCGTGCACCGGCACGGGTTCGATGGCAGCGCCGCGGGTAGCCTGGCCCCACGCGACGAAGAAGTTGCAGGTGGCGCGGCCATCGGACACGATATGCTGCGCGGTAAACCCCAGCACAAACGACCCGCACGCGAAGCGCGTGACCTGGATGAGCATGAGCTCCTCGGGCCCGTCGTCGCCGCTCGGGTGGAGGCACAGCATGCACCTCCGGCGTCGGCTTGAGCGGCATGACGCTGTCGAGCGCCACGTCGGCCGTCGCCTCCACGAACCGCGCGCCGGCGTCGTTGAGCAGGATGGCGCGGTTGTTGTTCGCGTCCACGCCGAGCCACCCCGCCCACTCGCGGTACTCCACCAGCGCCCTGGCCAGCCCGGCCTCCAGGACGGCGTTGGGTGGCGCCAGCGAGCGGAACGCGTAGATGACGGAGATGTGCGTGTCGAAGTTGGCATTGTCGAGCACGGTCAGAGGAACGACGTCGGCCGTGCTGGCCGGAGCGACCTTGCATGCGCCGTACTCGGGCTTGACGACCTTGGACGAGTGCACGGTGACATTCATGAGACCAGCGGCTAGCGTGGTTAGGACTTTTAAGAAGCTAGCGTATGGTCGATCGAGATTACACTCAGAGATGTAGGTAATTTTTGGGCAGCTAGCAGCAGGACAAGTGAAAACTCGATGATCGGATGGTGAGGCTGCCATGCATGAGACTCATAGATTAATATATAGCTCCTCAAGTCGTCTTCAGGAGTGCACTGTGTTTTTCATGTATGATTGACAACTATATTGATTCCAGAACGAAAAAAGGACCGCGATGGGAAATTTGAAAACACCTCCCCTTCCCGCGCCCCGCCGGCCGGTGAGCCTCCCCATCTCTCCCCTGTCCCGTGCGCGTCGACATTGCCCTCCCGTGCGCGCGCGGCCGCTCCCGCCTCCCTCCTCATGCCCCATGGCTCCGTGGCCGCGTCGGGACCGTGCGCCGCCGCTTAGGTGGAGAGGCTCCGCGAACGGCCGCTACGCCGAGGGAGATTTTTACCGAGGAGCCTAAGCCGAGGGTGGCCGTCGGCGTAGCATACGCCGAGGGCTTTTTAGCCTACGCCGATGGCTTTTAGCCCTCGGCATACCCCGCGCGTCCTATAGTGTTTCCAACCCGGCCCCCAAACAAGTTCGGGGTGGAGTCCAAAAAAAATGACCTTCACCAGAGGGAACCAGGGCCTGGGTTGGGCCTGCCGGCAACATGCGGGAAGACGCGCCACGCTGGAAAAGCCACACTAGACCCCCTTGTCAGTGACACAAACAGCCCGCCCGTGATTCCTCGCCTCCCGTCGGCGAGAAATGGTGTTGCTGCCACCGTTTTTTCGCTGATTCTTCCTTTTTCCCGCCTGTTACAGCACCGTTTTGCGTCTGTTCTATCAGTTTGCCCGTCGTTTTCAGTGGGTTCCCGCCGTTTTCAGATGGAGGAGCAGCGCACCACCAGACCTCCAAATCAAGCAAGCTTGAACGTCGTCTTCCTTCCACTCCCGCACGCAACCTCCTCGAAACAGGCTTTCGTCCAGAATTATAAATAAAGCACACATGTCAGATCGCTGCTAAGCCAGGCAGCACAACGCCCAAAGAAGAATACACAACACGATACAAGGTGCTAGGGCAGCAGCACACACGCCCGAACAAAAACAAAGAAAAACAAAAATGACTGGAGACGGAGGCGGATCAACTAAACGCCGGTACCCCGCAACTGTTGCGCCCTCCGAAGAATGACCACCATGCTCCTTGCCCCAACTCGTCGAGCACCAAGCAACACCCTCAAGAGGGAAAGCAACCGTTGCTGCCCAGATCATAATGGTCCTAGGGTTTCCCCGGACACACAGAGGGAGGTGGGAGAAGGGTATCCATGACGCCCTTTAGGAAGGAGAGATGCCACCCTATGTCTACGCACGCTTCTATTCTTGTATACGGTATGATCGATCGAGATTACACTCAGAGATGTAGGTAATTTTTGGGCAGCTAGCCGCAGGACAAGTGAAAACTCGATGATCGGATGGTGAGGCTGCCATGCATGAGACTCCTAGATTAATAGCTCCTCAAGTCTTCTTCAGGAGTGCACTGTGTTTTTCATGTATGATTGACAACTATTGATTTCATGACAAAAAAGGGCCGCGATGGGAAATTTGAATCCCCCCCCCCGCGCCTGCGCGCCGCCGGCCGGTGATCCTCCACGTCTCTCCCCCGCCCCGTGCGCGTCGAGAGTGCCCTCTCGTGCGCGTGCGACCGCGTCCCACCTTCGTCCTCGCGCCCCATGGCTCCGTGGCCGCGTCGGGACCGCGCGCCGCCACTTAGGTGGAGGGGCTCCGTGGACGGTCGCTACGCCCCTCAAGTCGCCGGAGATGAACCTGTAGCACGGGCCCTGAGGGCGCGCGATGGAGGATCCCGCATCGTTGGACCTAGAGGGACCCGCCTCCTGGACGGGTTGCTAGAGCTGAATGGCTGCCAAGACCTCGTATACTTGTGTCATCACCATAGGATCCTCACGGAGTGTCTAAACAAAGGGGTCAAGAAGCGGTCTCTTGACCAGTCGGGGCTCCCGCTCCTCCGCCATCGCGGCGACCCTCATCTCCACGGCCATATTCTGAATGGCCCTATCTCGATGCTTAGGAAAGTTTAGGATCACCTTCGACCCGAAGTGCTAGACTGCCATGCAGTCGTAGGAACTTGTCGCTTCCTCGGGGGACCGCCATGTCCCAAGGTGGCACCTCCTCCCATTGACAGTGATCTTAGACTCCCAAGTGGGTATCCTCGTCGGATTCTTATACACACCGCGGTATGTCGGCTCCCCCTGCTCTATACTACTTGAAAAGACAATAATTATTAGACATATAACAAAGTATGATAACTGCACCATCTAGTGAAAGAACCAAATGTGTCTGCATGAATAGCATAAACTAAAAATGTCTTATAAGGAGGCCGCAACATCTCAAGAAAGAGCTAGTTAGCAACACTAGGAGAGTAAATGCCACAAGATCAATCAGCGGCTGATCAAGAACAGCTACAAAGCACACACGCCATGCAGTAGCAACCAGTCTACAAGTCAGAGGTGAACATATCAATAGAATGGTATTTATCCTTATCAGTTCAGTTTTATAAATAATAATATCATATCCCCAAGAGGAATAAAAGTAATGAATCTCTCAGGTATGTACATAAATGCTATACTAAATCATCACAGAGATTTAAAGCCAATAGTAAGTATCTGTTCTGATCCAACACACTACCTCAGTCTATGCATCATTGGTAGCTAAAACATGAAATTTTATTAATCAATCAAGTAGACGATCATGCATGTGATCTTGCTACTATGCACACTCTCAGGGAGGCTCCACAATACCAAGATCTCAGCCTAGTAGGAGTCACTGAGTTAATTACCAATTTCAATTCCAAGATCTTATTCCTCTAAAGAATCTACAATCAATCAGGAAGAATTTCAAATCATTTTCCTAGCAAGATATTAGGAATCATTTTATTAGATCTTTAAAAAACATGGTTGTTCAAGAAATTTATAAAACCAAGATCATCACTAAACCAAGGTTCAACTCATCATCCATGTTTTATATCTAGCCAACTCAATATCTAGTAGCCCGAATGTTCAATTTACCAAGTAAAACTTCCAAGACCAGACCACATTAAGCAACCAGTAGATCTATCCCTATCAGTTCAGCTTTAGAAACAATAATACCAGATCCCCAAGAGGAATAAAAGTAATAAATCTCATAGATATGTATAGAGATGCTATATGTATCTATTCGTGTGGCATCCCGCAAAACCACTACTAGAAAATCGCGTTGATTTTGTGCATTGCATCATCATGACAACAGCATGCAACTAATTGATTAAAACTATTTTGCTAAAAGACCTACTTTGTTATCTATATTAATATCCTCCCCCTTTGTTCAAACCAAACCGTCGGTCCAGCCGGATCTTTTATTCATCTAAAACTATTTACAAATTTATTTTAAATAAAATAAAACCCTAGTCTAAAATATCTAATCCTAAAACCGCCTAAATCTTTTCTACCTAAACCTAGTCTACCCGCCTCCCTCCACCAACCAGCCACATCACCCCCTCCAATCGCTGGTCGCCACGTCACCCTGCCCCAATCCCCATCCAACCAAACACTGCCACCTCACCAGAAATCCCCTCTCTCACCCCCACTCCCCTCCACCTTACCCGTCTGGCCCCACCTCCCACCTACCACCCGACCCCTGGCCCCACCCACAGACACCGTCCGCCCCGGCCCCTCTCCCCTGTCCCGATCCCACCTCCCCCGCTCGAGCCTCCCCCCACCAACCCCTCTCTCCCTAGCCCGACGACCCCGCGCTCCCTTCTTCCGCACGCGACCACCGCCCGGCCTCCTTCCTCCGGCCTCCCCTCCCCGCGCCCTGCCCGCTCTCTCCTTCCTCTCTCTCCTCCGCTCGCCATCCCCGCCTCCCCATCGTCCTCCGCTCGCCCCATCTCCTCTCCGGACCCCCTGTGCCGCCGTTTCCCGCCTCGCCTGCGGAGCTGGGACTTCCCCGCCTCGCCGGTCCCGTCTCCCGACCGCTGCCGTCCCTCCCCGCGAGCTCCCCTCGTCGCCCTTTCCGCGCCATCGACCTCCGTCTCGCGTCGAGACCTCGCCCTCCTGCAGCGACCACCGGCCACGCCTTCCGCCGCCGCAGGCGTTCGTCCTCGCCCTGGTCGCGTTGCGCCGTCGCCTCGATGATCCCGCTTGTCGCCAGCGCGCCGCCCCTCTTCGTCGTGCACCTCCTCGCCGGCCGCTGCCAAGTCCCGAGCAAGCCCTCCCCTGCTGTTTGCCTGAACCGCTCCCCTTCGCCCAGCAAGCGCCGCCGCCGTCCGGCCCAGCCGCCCCGCCGTTCGCCCCCCCCCCCCCCGTCGCCAGGCACCACCAAGGAAGATCCTCCCCGGCTCGTGCAGGAGCCTTTTCCTAAGCGCATCCCCGCATGAAGCCCCGCAACACTTGATGCGGAAGTCTCTGTTTGGTTGTTTAAGACCGGAGGACCGATGTCATGCTCTGCTGCCGCATCGACAAGTTCTACCACTAGCCCCGTCTGCGTATGTTCACAAGTTTTTCCGAGTGCCAACGGTGCCGAACAGAACCCTGGGCCTCCGACGTGGTATGACAAGAACTTCTACCGGAGTCGAACCCTGGAGGTCTTCGACATGGAGCATCGAGACCTTCTTCTCGGACCATCAAGACCTCGCTCCTGGAGTCCGAAGACCGATCCCACCGAGACCCTCAGCACGCCAAGATCTCCTTCACAGATCTGATGACCGAGACCCCGAAGCCCGATCCCGGTGATCCAAAGGCCACGCCAAGACCCGGATCCGAAGACCGCCAAGATCGTCACCGGAACGACAAGCACTTCATCATGGAACACCATGACCTCCAACCCGGAACACCGAGTGCACCGACATGGATCCGAAGGCCGAGCCCTCGACACGCCAAGGCCTTCTCCCCGGAACGCCGAGTTCTCCATTTTGGACGTCAAGCACGTCGACATGAAACCGAAGGACGCCGAACGCCAAGCTCTTCATCTCGGACCCAGTAGCCCTGATCCGCACCTGATCCCCGTCGAACCCTGAGACCAACCCCGAACCCCTCGGAGCCCAAGATCTCCAACCCCCCCCCCCCTAATGTGTGACCCTAAGCCCCTATTTTTATAATATATAAACTTGTTGCATATTAAATCATTCATGCCTGCATACTTGTCTATGGTTTGGGGGCACTATGCCGATTCACCTCATAATTAAATATGGGCTCCATATGCGGACATTTCTAGTCTCATATTGGTTCCATTTAAATTTGTGTAGCGAACCGGTGCTATCTTTTGCCATGTTAAGACAACATTTAAATTGCGGGGTATCTAAACAACATGAACCATCTAAATAATTGTCGGAACCCCGGTTCCGTTTAATAATGCCTAATTGCATTGCACCTTTGCCATGTCATACATCATACATACATCATGCCCGATCTTCTGCCGTAGTATTAGTTAGTGCATCCGGTGTTTGTGCTAGTGTTTTGCTTCCTCACGGATTAGGCAAATGAGTTGATGCGAGTGTCGCCCGTTCTTCGGATGAACCTTCGGCAATGTTTTTCAGGCGAGCACCTCCCCCTTTCTACCTATCTTATTTTTATAGTATTTATTCCCTCATGTTGATCTATTGTTATCTGTGTTGCGATGCTCTAGTTTTCGTACCCGTGATATCCCTTGCAGCCTTATATTGCCTTGGACACATCCTATTACCTGTTGTTTGGTAGATAGTTGGACTTGCGCGTCGTAGTCGCTTGCTCAAGTGCTGTTGCGTGTCGTCAAGTACCACAGTTGTTGGAGTATTGCCGTGTGTTTAATGTTGGAGATGATCATGACTTTATTTATCGTTTAATTCAATTATTGTTTAATAACTAAAATTGAAGTAGGTAATGCAGAGGCACAGGTGGGCAATAGATGTTATTTGGTTGTTAACCGTCCACTTGTGTCTCGTAGGACCCCGAGTTCTTGATACCTGTTCCGAGATCGAGCGCGCTAACCACATGTGGGATGTATGGGCACCCCATCGATTTAGTACCTGATTTCAAAGTACTGTACCGGGGGCCACAAAGTAGTTTGGGGCTTTATTACTATCCTGTACTTATGCCATGCTTTACTGCTTTATTTACGATTGTGCGAGGAGCACACTGTACTGTTTAGGATCGGGACACGATTTCGCGGTATTGACAAGCCCGAGTTTTGGGGTTCCCAGTCGTTTACAGCCGTCCACCCAAACCCTGAGTCTGTCTCGGAGACCGGCCGACTTCGTTGCGGGTGTACTTAGTGGGGTGGCCCCCCGTGCTTGCTTTGGGTCTGGGAAACGTCATGACTTAGGCCCCGCCGACATACCGATGGGTGTATGTTAACTGATCTGGCAAAAAGGGTCGAAGTGCGTGTGGATACTTTGGTGCACCCCTGTAGGGTTTAATCTTTTCGAGAAGCCGTGTCCGCGGTTATGGACGACTTGGAGCACAGTTCTTGATCATAGACAACTATAACTAAAGTTTATTGTTATAATTTGACTTGTATCCGATATGACTAGTAATCAGCTTCACTACAACGGAATGGCTAAATAAAAGTACCAACAACTGCTGGGTTTTGGGATATCTCATGCTATTTGTATCTGACTAGTAAGTGCTGCAACTACAACGGAATGGTTAACTAAAAGTGCCCACTGCTTATTATATCAGGATGACTATCTATATTTGACTAGTAATTGACGCCACTTTAACGGAAAGAATAAAACTGCCAACTGTGTGAGTTCCTCGGTTGACTGCCTCGTATGGTCTCGAGGGGGAAATACCAGGATGGGTATGCTTGGTGATGGTATTAGGTTGGTTCCGAGTAGGTCTTTCTTATCCCTCTCTGATAGCCGACAGTTGTATCGAGTCTCTATAGGTTGTTTAGTGCATGCTGCGCTGCCGCTTCAGTCCACCATACCTATGTAGGCGAGGACCGCCGAATTCTAGCCTCGCCGTGTACTGGCCTTAGTACTGATCGTTCTCTCTTTTTCCTTTGCCCTTTGTCGGCACCCCTTTTGTTTAAGCAGGTTTTGAGATCGACGTCGTTAGCAGGGTTACCCTTCCGGCTTGGCCTGGGCAGGGTTATGGACGCCATTGGTTATTCTTCAGGGCTCTTAGCTCAATTTGCATCTTGTCCGTACTCGGACGCCGTATTGTTTCAAGGTGATTTGGATCTTTGCATTGTATATCTGTATTCTTGACTCATTGAGTCGCTGTTATATATATATCTATTCTGTGGGTCCCATCGAGGACTGTTGTGTAATATTATTACTTCGTTTTCCACCCGCACGAAAGTGCCTGGTGGGCACCTTTGAATCGTTTCTATGCGGGTTTGGCGGGAATCGCTGAAACTTGCATAGGGTCGATTCTGAGGGTGTTACAATTCGTCGGCGGTAACACGAGGAAGGTCCTACCGCCGATGGTAAAGAATCCGGCTACTAGTGTGAACATTTTTAATTGGAAGAACTTTAAAAATTAATCATTTTACAAAACCTAAACATTTTCAGATTTAAACATTTTAAAATCTAAATAATTTCAAAATCTATTTTTTTTCAAATGTAAATATGTTTTAAGCTGAATATTTTACCAATCTAAATATTTTCAAATCTAAAACCAGAAAATAAAAAAATAAAAAGAAAAAATAGAAAAATGGGTTGGCCCAAGCCGAGCGCCCGCGTGAGTGGAGCGCCAACCTTTAGACCTGGACTATGAAAGGCCATTATATCATCTCGTGTTCAGTAGTGCATGGAAAAAAGCCTGGTCGAACGGCCCAAGCATGACTTGAACAAATGACAGCCCATTAGGCCATTACTATCTGTCCAGGAGTGCACGGACACGGAAAGAAAGGAAAGGCAGCCCACGACGGGAGCCTAGACGAGAACGAGAGGAAGAAGACGGCATCATGGCGGCGGCTCATGCGGCAGCGGCGTCCCCCACCCACCGCGCCTCCGTTCAGGCGACGTCGACCCCGCCGTACCCCAGCGCGGCCAGGATCGCCGACTCCTCCTGCTTCCCCCAGTACACTGCCTCCCTCAAGTGTACGCGTCCACCCCCGTCCGACCCGCCCTAATCCTAATCCAGCCACCATCCGTTCCCGCTTTTCCTCCGTTCATGATTTCTGAATTTTTTTCCTGGCGCCTATGGTGGATCCGTGATGGAGTTTTGGTGTATTTCCAGGTTTGGAGACCAGCCAAGACAAGAGCAAGTGCCAGCAGCAGTTTGACAACTACAAGGAGTGCAAGAAGAAAGAGGTTTCCCTTTTTCCCCCTCCCAATCCTCTCTACCCTTTTCTGATAATGGTATAGATGGATGGCTTCAAATTACAAGCATATCTTTATTAACAAAACTGAAGTCGAAACCTGTCCTCCGGTGGACTTTGATTCCCTGAACATACCTTATAAAACAAATATTAAGGCGCCTCCTAGTTACAATTTTGCTATCCTAACTGCTCTAATCACTTTTGGTAGAACATGGACAAGACTTCGCATGCAGAAATCAGTGATTATGTGAACACTATAAAAGGGCATCGGCCTAGCATGATTTAGAGTAAGTAACAAGGGCATGCGCCGTAACGTTAACATCCACATAGGGAAAGGCCATTGTGATATGAAATGCCAACTACACTCTACTGACTTCATGACTGTGAGTGCGGACATATACACACGCAGACATGTATTGAAACTTGAGTGGAAGTACTTCCTGCTTTCAGTTCTTCCTTTCTTAGTCAATGAGCTTCTATACGGTAACCTTGAGAAGTATAGCCTTGGGAATATGCTTTCCTTTCGATTGTTTGTAACCAATTTTTCCTCTGTCACTATAGTTCAGTTAGGTGCACATCAGATGATCTCTTCTAGATTACAGAAACACGCTTCCAGGGTGAACCAAGTAGCTTAGCTACCTTTGAGTGTCTTTCTGCACTTGCTGATATTTGTTAGGTTATCTTGAATAGCATGTCCCAACCTTGAAGTTGATACTTATCCATAGTGGACTTTAATTCCTTGAAGTTACCTTTTAAAACAACGATTAGAGCACCTCCTTGTCAATTTTGTTTGCCTAACTGCTCCGTGCAATTTTGGTACGACATGAATGAGATTTCCCGCGCTCCATAATAGTGGAGAAACTATTTTCAAGACTATTATAATTTAGTGTAAGTGACAAGTGCATAAACAGTAAGGTTAACATCCATGTAGAGAAAGGGCATTGTGATATGAGTGCCAGCTACCCTCTGCTGAGTTCATAACTGTGAGTGCGGACATACACATATAAACATATATTGACTGGAGTGAAAGTACTTCCTGCTTTCAGTACTTCCTTTCTTGGTCAGTTAGCTGGTATACGGTATCCTTGAGAAGTCTAGCCTAGGTCTTAGTTTCCATTGTTAGTAAACAATTTTCCTAGTTCAGTTAGGTGCATACCAGATGATCTCTTCTGGATTACAGAACACAAGCCTCCACGTCCAACCAAGTAGCTACCTTTTGGTGCTCTGTGGAGACTCTGTACGAGCGTTCTGCATGAAGCCCGGCCAGATCCTCTTTTTGCCGATGTGGCCAGTCTTTCCACTACGGTAGCTCTGTTCATTTTGCCCACTCCTTGATGCTGCTAATCAAGTTCTTTGTTGTATGTAAAAATAGGACCTATGGCTTATCCCAGATAGCTACTACCAAACTTTAAGTTGAAACTTATCTTGAGTGGACTTCAGTTCCTTGAAGTTACCTTTTAAAACAGAAATTGATGCATCTCCTAGTTACATTTTTGTTTGCCCAAATGCTCTAATCGCTTTTGGTACAACATGGACGAGACTTCTGGCACAGAAATCACTGATTGGGCATTAACATTAACATCCACGTTGAGAAAGGGCATTTTGGTATGGAATGACATCTGCACTGTGCTGAGTTCATATCTGTGAGTGCGTACATACACATGCACAAACATTTCCAGGAGGACCTATAGCCTATCCTCAGACAGCAAGTCCAAAACTAGAAAAGTTGAAACTTGTCTTGCAGTGGACTTTAGCTCCTTGAAGTTAAAAAATATTATGCACCTCCTAGTTACATTTATGTTTGCCCAACTGCTCTAAGCAGTTTTGGTACAACATGAACAAGACTTCTCACCCAGAAATCACCCATTATGTGAACATTATAAAATGGCATTGTTGTTGCACGATTTAGAGTAAGCAACAAGTGCATAACCAGTAGTAACGTTAACATCCACATAGGGAAAGGGCATTGTGACATGTAATGATGTAATGCCAACTACGCTCTGCTGAGTTCAGGACTTTGAGGGCGGACATACACATACAGAAACAAACTGAAACTTGAGCAGAAGTATTTCCTGCTTTAATCACTTCCTTTGTTGGTCAATGAACTGGTATATACAGTATCCTTGAGAAGTCTAGCCTCGGGAATATGGTTACATTCCATTGTCAGTTCCAATTTTCCTTCGTCACTATGGTTAAGTGATGTGCACATCAGATGATCTCTTCTGGATTACAGAAACAAGCCTCTAGGTCCAACCAAGTAGCTATGTTTTAGTGCTCTATGGAGAATCTATATGGGCGTGCTGCACGATGCCTGTCCCGATTCTCTCTTTGCCGATGTGAGCAGTCATTCCTCTATTGTAGCTCTGCTCATTTTGCCCACTCCTTGATGCTGCTAATTAAAGTTCTTTGTTGTATGCAAATAGGACCTATAGCTAATTCTAGAGAGCAAGTACCAAACTTAGAGTTGAGACATATCTTCAATGGACTTCAATTCCTTGAAGTTACCTTTTAAAACAGAAATTAATGCACCTCCTAGTTACATTTTTGTTTGCCCAAATGCTCTAATCACTTTTGGTACAACATGAATGCGATTTCTCGTGCTGAAATCACTGATTGGGCATTGGCATTATAACAACTACATAGAGAAAGGGCATTTTGATATGGAATGCCAACTACACTGTCCTGACTCCATAACTGTGAGTGCGAACATCTAAATACACAAACTTGTTCAAGAAGACCTATAACTTATCCCAGACAGCAAGTATCAAACTTGAAAAGTTGAAACTTGTCTTCAGTGTACTCTTATTCCTTGAGTTTACCTTTTAGAACAAAATTTAACTTTTTTGTTCGCACCAACTGCTTTAATCACTTTGGTACATCATGAACAAGACTTGAAATCACTGATTATGTGAACACTATAAAAGGGCATTGTTCTAACATGGTTTAGAGTAAGTAATAAGTGTGTAAGCAGCTATGTTAACATCCACAGAGAAAGGGCATTGTGATGTGGATTGCCAACTACACTACCGAGTTCACAAGTGTGGGTGCGGACATACACATAATGACTTGTATTGAAACTTGAACAATAGTACTTCCTGCTTTCAGTACTTACTTTCTTGGTCAATGAGCACATAAGATGTCGGAATATGCTTACATTCCATTGTCAGTGACCAATTTTCCTGCGTCACTATAGTTCAGTTATGTGCACATCAGATGATCTCTTCTGGATTACAGAAACAAGCCTCCAGGTAGATCCAAGTAGCTACCCTCGAGTGCCTTTGTGCGCTCACCGATATTTGTTCAACAGAGGTCCTATAGGTTATCTTGGATAGCAAGTCACAGCCTTGAAGTTGAAACTTATCTATACTGGACTTTATTTCCTTGAAGTTACCTTGTAAAACAAAGACTAGTGCACCTCCTAAGTCAATTTTTTGTTTGCCCAACTGCTCTAAGCACTTTTGGTACGACATAAATGGCACTTCTTGCGCTTTGCACTTTGCAATAGTGTAGAAACCATTTTCAAGTCATTTATAACTGAATAAGTAACGAGTGCGTAAGCAGTAACATTAACATCCACATACAGAAAGGGCATTGAGACAATGAAAGCCAACTACACCCTACTGAGTTCATAACTACGAGTGAACATATACATACAGAAACTTATTGAATCTTGAAAGTGCTTCCTGCTTTGGATACATATGTTTCTTGGTCAATTTGCTTACCTTGCATTGTCAGTAACCAATTCCACTTCGTCACTATAGTTCAGTCATGTGCACATCAGACGATATCTCTTGGATTACAGAAACAAGCCTCCGGGTGGAGTAGCTAGCTTTGAGTGCTACATTGAGATTTTATAAGCGTGTGCTGTATGATAGCCAGCCAGGCCCGCCAGTACCTCCTTTTGCTGATGTGACAACTCTTTCCACTGTGTCGACCTTAATTTTTCTCATTCCCTGATGTTGCCAATCACAATTCTTCATTGTATAAAAATAGGGCATTACAAATGTGCTAATGCTATTCAACTGATTTTAGCATTCCTTCTTGCTCGTTGGATTTTGGTCACACCACATAAGTAAAAGGTTTATAGTCCTTAAATATGAAATATATCACCATGGGCTGCTGTGAAGTCTAAATCCTTTACTTTTTTTTTTCTGAATATGTAGTCATCCTATGGCCCTTCACTTGCAACTGTACACGGCTAAATGACATATTCATTGTACAGTACTACTTTTTATCTTCTATCTTCTCAGTTAAACCTTCCATCGCACTTCTTTACCTTCCCGAGTTATCCCTTACACCCCTCTCATACATCTTCAGCAGATCGGATAAGATCAACCTGGAAAGCATCTGTGGATTGCAATATAAATAAGAACAGAGTCATAGAGTCTATTAAAGTATTATCGGCATTCATGGAAATTTCTTAGCAAATCTACATGTGACATACCTTATATTCAAATACCAAATAGATTTCACGTTACCTGAATTATTATTCTGAACTAACATCTACCTTTAAGTGTATCTCACACTGTGCTTGTATTTCAATGATCACAGAGGGAGGCTCGGCTGGAGCGAAACCGGAGCCGGACACTATTCGGGTGAGCATCGGGCACCATTGTGCAGTGAACCGAAGAGTTAATCCTAGTGAAACCATGACCTGTTTAATTTGCTGATGTTCCTTTTAAGTTGTTGGAGATAGACAAGAGTACAGCACTCTGGATTCAGAGATATGTAAGGACAGTATGAGAATTTCTGCAATAAAATGGTACTACTTCCAGGATTGCCTGAAACCTTGTGGACACGGGTCCAGATGCTTTGTGTATTTCAATGAATTTTATTGTTTCGACGGTATATTAAATTATGTAAAACATGTACTCCCTCTGACCCATATTAGTTGACTTGGATTTGTCTAGATTTAGATGAATTTAAACACTATTTAGTATATAGGTTCATCCAAATTTCGACAAATCCAAATCAACTAGTAATATGGGTTGGAGGGAGTAAGAGAATTAATATATGCAAAATAGTTAGTGAAATATCTTCTGTTTGCGAAGTTTCGTCGGAACAGAGAGGATTGTGGGTGGTTGTTCTGTGTCATCTACTATGTAAACAACTTCTGAACTAAGTATCTCATCTGATTAGCACTCGTCCTAGTCAGCCAATGGTAAGCACGTCAGGCAGAAACATAAAAAAAGCACGAAACAATGTCCACTGGACGCAATTTTGTTGACTTGAATTAAATTTTTGGAGGCGTATGGTGAGCACTTTGTTAGATATCTTCTGTGATTTGCAAACCAGATCTTAAAACTAGATTATTGTCCATATGGAGGCAAGTCTCATTGACTTGCATTAAAATTTGACAACTTGGCGGCTATAACTTCGCCTGAAGTCCTGTGCAATTTGCGAACCAACCTGCCAACGTACCCAACATAGTAGTATCTTTGTCTCCTCTTCTTCTTCCTCTTCGATTTCGATCTGCGCCATGAATGGAATCGAGCAGCACCGGCGTGATGGCCGGACGGCTTACCACTTCCAACCTGCCAAGAATTGGCAGAATGGTCTGTGTTCCTTGTGCTATCGTTTGCTCCATTGTTGGGCTTGATTTTGTGAAGTGATTTTAACCATTTTGTGATCCTCGTTTTGCATCTCTTGATTTGGACGAACACGGCTGATCCATGGAAACAAAACAGATCCCAATGGTACGTGTATCTTTTTTCCTTTACATATCGTGTCTTGGGTATGAGCTTGGGCTTAGTTATTTTCGAGAGTAGGCAAAATGCCCACATATTTTTGTACTGTAGAAGATACCAAAGTACAATTAGAAGAACAACCACCCAGCAGAATGAGCTTGGACTTCAGATACTGGCAAATTCACTCTTATCAAATGATGTATTTTGTATACCAACACTTTCTCAATTGATCTTTACTACTCCCTTCGTCCCAAAATAAATGTGTCAGATTTGTCAAAATTTGGATTAATCTATATACTATCTATTTTAGGACGGAGGAAGTATGTAACATTGATGTTTTAATCAGCCACCCAGCAGGGCTTAGTTTCTTTCGACAGTAGGAGAAATGCCCACATATTTTTGTAGAAGATAGCAAAGTACAATTAGAAGAACAACCACCCAGCAGAATGAGCTTGAACATTGATGTTCTTTTAATCAGCTCATAATCAATCTTGGTTACTGCAAGATTAGTGGCAGACTGATAGAGCTACTGAACGTGACAGACTGACAGTTGTTTTCCGTTACGCCGGCAGGGCCAATGTACCACAACGGCATGTACCACTTCTTCTACCAGTACAATCCCCACGGCCCGACCTGGGGCTCCGGCAAGCTGTCCTGGGGCCACTCTGTCTCCGGCGACCTCGTGAACTGGGCCGCCGTCGAGAACGCGCTGGACCCCACGGCCGACTTCGACATTAACGGCTGCTACTCGGGCTCCGCCACCGTCCTCCCCGGCGGCCGCCCCGCCATCCTCTACACTGGCAAGAACGCCGACAATGAGCAGGTGCAGAACGTGGCCTTCGCCAAGAACCCCGCCGACCCACTGCTCTGCGAGTGGGAGAAGCCCAGCTGCAACCCGGTCATCCCGATCCCCGCGGACGTCACCGGCAACAACTTCCGCGACCCGACGGAGGCGTGGCGCGGCCGCGACGGCCTGTGGCGGGTCGGCGTCGGAGCAGAGGTCGGCGGCCTGGGCTCAGTACTCGTGTTCCGTAGCGCGGACTTCCTCCGCTGGGAGCGCAACGCCGCGCCTCTGCACGTCAGCTCGCGGGACATCCCCGAGCTGGAGTGCCCCGACCTGTTCCCGGTGGCGGAGCGGGGCACGGAGGGGCTGGACGTGTCGACGCCGGGCGGCGCCGGGGTGACGCACGTGCTCAAGCTCAGCGACCTGGCCAGGGAGGACCACTACATGGTGGGGCGGTACGACGACGCGGCCGACACCTTCGTGCCGGCGGAGCCCGAGCGCGGCGTGGACTGCAGGAGCTGGCGCCGGTTCGACCACGGGCACCTGTACGCGTCCAAGTCCTTCTACGAGGCCCGCAAGAAGCGGCGCGTGCTGTGGGCGTGGGTGGACGAGACCGACGGCGGCGGCGTGGGCAGAGGGTGGGCGGGCATCCAAGCGTTCCCGAGGGCGTTGTGGCTGGACGGCGACGGGAAGCGGCTGGTGCAGTGGCCCGTGGAGGAGATCGAGACTCTGAGGAGGAACCGCGTTGGTGGTGTGGAGTGGGCGACGGAGGTGGAGGCCGGGGGCAGGAAGGAGATCGCGGGCATCGTGAGCTCCCAGCAGGCGGACGTGGAGGTGGTCTTCGAGATCGCGAACCTGGAGGAGGCCGAGACGTTGGACCCGAAATGGCTGGTGGACCCGCGGGGGCTGTGCGCGGAGAAGGGCGCGTCGGTGCACGGCGGTGTCGGCCCGTTCGGGCTGCTGGTGATGGCCTCCGGCGACCTGGAGGAGCACACGGCGGTTTTCTTCAGGGTGTTCAGGCACCTTGACACGTACAAGGTCCTCATGTGCACCGACCTCACACAGTAAGTTTCATCCCTGACGCTTTTCTTTCAGGAAGAGATCGATTACAGATGTTACTGTCGTTTTTCTGCAAGCATCTAGTCTAGAAAAATAAATGTCAAACGATCTCTGAACATTTTTTGTAAACCTGAAAAAAATGCACAGGTCCTCTAGGAAAGAAGGGGTACTCAAGACGTCCTACGGGGCATTTCTTGATGTGGACGTGGAGAAGGACAAGTTCATATCACTCAGAACACTGGTGAGTTGAGCCACAAACAACAAATGCAGAACACAAGTAGCGATAACTAACACCGGTCGTGTACGAACAAATGCAGATCGACCACACGGTGGTGGAGAGCTTCGGCGACGGCGGCAGGACGTGCATCACGGCGCGCGTGTACCCGGAGCACGCCGCGGCGGGAAGCAGCCGCCCCTACGTCTTCAACAACGGGACAAGCGTCGTGAAGGTATCCAAGCTGGAGGCGTGGGAGCTGGCGACCGCCGCCATGAACGGCGGAGCCGGCGCTCCGGTAGCACCGGACGTCGAGGCATCCGAATGTAAAGTGGCTTTGTAGTGGGGTGCCCGTTGGTGGCTGCTAAGATATGTGATTGGCCATGTAAATCCTAGGGTGATTTATGCTCTCTTTGCGGTACTAATAAAAGTTCAGGTTTAGCTGTCCGTTTAACTTACTCCCTCCGACACACATTAGTCAACTTTTGATTCATCTGGATTCAGGGCGGTAGAGGTCTGGCTTCGGCTGGGTGGTGGTGTCGCGGTGGCGCGCCTGCAGCGTTGCGGACGGCACGACATGGCAGGGCTGCAGCAGGCGGTGGTGGAGCGGCGCTGGCCAGGCCCATACAACCCAGATCTGGGCCCTTTGGGCCTGATCTGGGCCTGATCGGGCGGGGCTACCCGTATTCTCTACTTGTTCCGTAGGCGGCGACGATCTAGCTTGTGCAGGGATAGCAGCAACGATGACCAGCCTGTTGCAGCGGGCTTCACGGGCTCGATCTGGGCTCGGTCGGCCCCTCTTGGGATTGGTGTACCCATGTGGGGGCTTTACGGGATCGTTGGGCCCGCCCAGACCCAACTGGGACTGGTGTGCCCTGCAGCCACGTCCGGTCGACTACCGCCTTTGGTGGTGGAGGCAGTTCCCTCCCGCGCGGTCGCGGTTCCGCCGGCCCCGTGTCGAGCTAGTATCTACCTTCGTCATGTAGGCCTCGTGACGGTAACCTCGATGAGATGGTGATGGTGGCGTCGGGACCGTGGTGGCGCATGTTCGTGGTCGGCGAGTTTGGTGGTGTCGAGGCCTCGACCTTGCGTGGATCCTGTGCATGGATCGTCCGTGGGTTGAGAAATCCTTGTCGACTTGCCTGACACCAACACGGTGCCTCCTCGGGTGGCACCATTCCTTCCTGGGGGACATCGTGGCTATCCTATCCACTTCCCTCTGTGTGCCGAGGGAAACCCTAGAACCAGTGCTCTGGTCCGGACAGCAGCGTAGCCGCTTCCTTCTTGAAGGTGTTGCCTGGTGCTTGACGACTCGGTGCTAGGAGCGTGGTGGTACTTCTCCGAAGAGCGCAGCAGTCGCGGGTCACTTTCGTTTAGTTGATCCGTCTCTATCTCCATTTTATTTCTTCTTTTTTTGTTTTCTTTGGGTGTGTGTTTGCTGCCGGCCCAACATTGTCGTTCTTGTCGGGACTATCGTGGTTGTATGGTGTGAATGCTATATTAATATAGCGCGGACGAACGTCTATTCCGAAGAGAGGTTGTTTTAATCAAGCATCTCCTGGCACGTACACGCTGCCTATGGATTAATCGGTTTTTCGGACGCATGGCGATACCCGTTAAGATAATGAGCACGAGGAGTCGGTGCAATGGATGGGAAGAATACACAGCTTGACATGTCAAACGACTCCTCCTGCGTGGCGGTTGTGAGCCCTGAGTTTGGCGCTGCTACACATCATTGATCGCCTTGGCATGTGTTTTTTGTTTCTTTCTTCTTTTTGTTGTAGCTATATGTGTATTCTTAATGTCTCTACTGATTTTTAACATTATGTTATTGCAGAGATTGAATGTAATTTGTATCTTTTTTATATTGATAGATTCTCTTTATCCAAAATAATAGTTGCCCTGAGGTGTTATTTGAACTTATTGCTCATAGCTGTTAGATGTATATATCTGTATTTTGTATTTCCCCCATATGTTAGGGGGCTGCCTGCATATTTGCCCTGTACATGTACTATATATTGTGGCCTTTGGCCCCCAGAGGAATACAAGTTGTCTATTCCTAACATGGTATCAGAGCCACGTTAACTCCGTCCTCTTTTTCGCAACTTCGTCGGCCGCCACCGTCCCTGTCGTCGCCGGCCTTGCCGTCGTCGTCGCCGCCGGTTGCCGTCCGTTTTGCCCCGTTTTTAGATCGGATTTGGGCGTGCCTGATCTGAGTTTGACTGAGATACAGATCGATTCTCGTCTGCGTGCTCGACGCGAGTCAGATCCGATCTGGACCCGATTTCCTGGAGCAAGACACCCTGCTGCCTCGATTCCCTACTTTCCTGGAGCAAGACGCCCTGCTGCCTCCTCGTTTCCGTCTGCAGCGAATCCCTGCAGCGATTCCCGACCAAGGCTCCCACCGACGACCGCCCACCTCGGTCCACCCAACGACCACGCCCACGCGCGATTCCCGACCAAGGCTCCCACCGATGCCCGCCCACCTCGGTCCACCCAACGACCACGCCACGCGCGGGACTCCTCTCCACGCGTCGACCCCACGCGCGCTCCACCCGACGACCGCGCCCACGCGCGGGCCTCCTCTCCACGTCGCGCTCCCCACGCGACGACCTCACGCGTGGACGCCCACGCGTCTGTCTCCTGCTTCTATTCTGCCTCTAGCTTTCACGCGCCCACCCGTGGTTCTCCCTGCTGACGTCAGCCTGCATCAGCACTGATCAGATCTAATCTGTTCCCAAAAAAAAAAAATTGGGAGAGAGATGTCTTCTGCATCGGGCTATGTTGTGATTCCTCGCTGCCCGGTGATCTTTGATGGCGCGAATTATCCTGATTTTGCTGCCTTTATGCGCGTTCACATGCGCGGTCTCCGTCTTTGGGGTGTGCTCTCCGGCGAGGTCCTCTGTCCGCCGTGCCCTCCTGCTCCTGTGGCTCCTCTTCCTCCGACGCCTATTGTTCTTGGTGCTGATGCTTCTCAGGAGGCCAAGGATGCTGCTCAGAGTGCTGATGATACTGCTGTTGCTGCTTATGACCTGAAGTTCAAGCAGTACTCTTCTGATCTAGAGGCCTATCGCCATGCTCTGACTGCCTACACTCAGTGGATCGATGAGGATGCCCGTGCTGCTGCTGTTCTCACCTCTAGTGTTCTGCCCCAGTATGCTGCTGAGTTCATGAGTCTCCCTACTGTTGCCGCTCAGTGGGCACATCTTCGTCAGCGTTATCAGCCGTGTGGGGATGCTCTTTACCTTTCTGTGGTTCGCCAGGAGCATGCTATTCAACAGGGTGATTCCACTATTGATGAGTTCTATACTCAGAGTGCTGCTATCTGGCGTCAGCTTGATTCTCTCCGTACTGCTGTTTGTGGCACATGCTCGTGCTGCCAGATTGTGCGCTCGGATTTGGAGTTTCACCGCATCTATGAGTTTCTGTCTCGGCTTCGCCAGGAGTTTGAGCCCCGGCGTGCTCAACTGAATGCTCGTGGTCGTGTTCCGCTCTCTGAGGTGTTGTCTGAGCTTCGGGCTGAGGAGACCCGTCTCCGTGGTGCTGGTCTTCTTGCGGTTCCATCTGTGCTTGCTTCCCGTGGTCCTCCTATGCCGTCTGCTCCCTCTACTCAGTCGCGGTCCTTTGTGCCGTCGCCGATACTATCCACTCCTCCAGGTCAGGGTCCGAGTCAGTACCAGCCGTCTCAGCCGTCTCAGGGTCAGAGTCAGCACCAGCAGGCTCGTGGTCAGGGTCGCCGTGGTTCCCTTCATCACTGCTCTTACTGTAACAAGGATGGTCACACTTGGGCCACCTGTTATACACGGGATCCCAGTTTACGTCAGCAGCACCAGGCTCGTGGGCAGTCGGCTCCATCCGGATCTTCCGCAGTTGCTCTCTCCGATCAGGACATTATCAGGAGTCTTCGTGGTCTGCTTGCTGCTACAGGCTCTTCTTCGGCAGGCACTGCTGGTTCTATGACTGATTCTTCAGGCTCTGCGCGACCACCACCTTCTACACAGTCAGGTACGTCCCCATGGTATTTGGATTCTGGAGCTTCCTTTCATATGACCCCTGCGTCTTCTTTCCTGTCCGCTCTTCGTTCTCTCCCTTCTCCTATCCGTGTTTTCACGGCTGATGGTACCTCCCTTCCTGTTTCTAGTCGGGGCACCCTTTCTACGTCGTCTTTTTCTGTTCCTGATATTTCTCATGTTCCTCTTCTTAAGATGAATCTGTTCTCTGCTAGCCAGCTTACTGACTCTGGTTGTCGCGTCATTCTTGATGCTGATTCTTGTGTTGTTCAGGACCGTCGCACACAGGCCCTGGTTGGAGCTGGCCCTCGCAGCCGTGATTCTTCAGGGCTTTGGGAGTTAGACTGGCTTCGTGTTCCTTCTGCTGCTACTTCATCTGCCAGTTCTTCTCCGGTCGTCGCCTCTGCTACCAGCTCCTTTCAGCAGTGGCATCATCGTCTTGGTCACCTTTGTGACTCTCGCCTGTCGTCATTAGTTCATCGTGGTCTTCTAGGGTCTGTCTCAGGAGATGGGTCTTTACATTGTCAGGGTTGTAGGTTGGGCAAACAGATTCAGCTTCCCTACCCTACTAGTGCGTCTGTATCTCTCCGCCCTTTTGATTTAGTTCATTCCGATGTTTGGGGTCCGGCTCCTTTCGCTTCGAAAGGGGGCCATCGCTACTATATTTTATTCATCGATGATTTTTCTCGGTACACTTGGTTGTATTTTATGCGCTCTCGTAGTGAAGTGCTTTCCATATATCAGCGTTTTGCGGCCATGGTCCGTACTCAGTATTCTACCCACATCCGTGTTTTTCGTGCTGATTCTGCTGGTGAGTATATCTCCCAGATGTTGCGAGGTGTTCTTGCTGAGCAGGGCACCCTTGCTCAGTTATCCTGTCCTGGCGCACATGCCCAGAATGGTGTTGCTGAGCGTAAGCATCGCCATCTTCTTGAGACCACTCGTGCTATGATGATTGCTTCTTCTCTCCCGCCACATTTCTGGGCTGAGGCTGTTGCTACGTCGGCTTACCTCATCAATATTCAGCCTCCTGCCGCCTTGCAGGGTGGTATCCCTCTTGAGCGCCTATCTGGACAGTCTCCGGACTACTCCATGCTTCGCCTGTTTGGTTGTGTTTGCTATGTTCTCCTTGCTCCTCGCGAACGCACCAAACTGACCGCTCAGTCTGTTGAGTGTGTCTTCCTTGGATACAGTGATGAGCATAAGGGTTATCGCTGTTGGGACCCTGTTGGTCGTCGAATGCGTATCTCTCGTGATGTTACTTTTGATGAGACGCGTCCTTTCTATCCTCGTTCCACCGCTGGTACTTACCCGGTGGAAGATATCTCCTTTCTTCTCTTTCCTGACACACCTCCTTCTACCCCTATTGTGTCTTCTTCAGGACCTCCTCCCCCTGATGTCTCTTCTTCGACACCGTCCTCCTCTGCTCCGTCTAGTTCTCCTAGTTCTCCTCGTTCTCCGGAGTCTTCCTCTACTATTCCCTCTTCTTCATCGTCATCTCCTGCGTCGTCTTCCTCTGATGATCTTCCCTCTACTCGTCCTGTTCGACAGCGTCGTGCTCCTAACCGTTACTCTCCTAGTCAGTATGGTCTTTCTGTTGCCTTCGAGCCGACTTCTTATCGGGATGCTGAGCATCATCCTGAATGGCAGCTGGCCATGGCTGAGGAGATTGCTGCGCTTGAGCGCACTGGCACCTGGGATCTTGTTTCTCCCCCTTCCGGTGTTCGTCCCATCACGTGTAAGTGGGTCTATAAGATTAAGACTCGCTCTGATGGATCTCTTGAGCGCTATAAAGCGCGTCTTGTGGCTCGTGGTTTTCAGCAGGAGCATGGTCGTGACTATGATGAGACCTTTGCTCCTGTGGCTCATATGACCACTGTACGTACTCTTCTTGCTGTTGCTTCTGTTCGTCACTGGTCTGTGTCCCAGCTTGATGTTCAGAACGCCTTTCTCAATGGTGAGTTGAGTGAGGAGGTTTATATGCAGCCTCCTCCTGGTATTCTGTTCCCGAGGGGATGGTTTGTCGTCTTCGACGTTCTCTTTATGGCCTCAAACAGGCCCCTCGTGCCTGGTTTGAGCGCTTTGCTTTTGTAGTGACTGCTGCTGGTTTCTCCCCTAGTGCTCATGATCTAGCGTTGTTTGTTCACACTTCTCCTCGTGGACGCACTCTTCTTCTTCTCTATGTTGATGATATGATCATTACTGGTGATGATCCTGAGTATATTGCCTTTGTTAAGGCTCGTCTTCGTGATCAGTTTCTTATGACTGATCTTGGTCCTCTTCGATACTTTCTTGGGATTGAGGTTTCCTCCACTTCTGATGGCTTTTACATCTCTCAGGAAAAGTATATTCAGGATCTTCTTGCTCGTGCTGCTCTTGGGGATGAGCGCACTGTTGAGACCCCTATGGAGCTTAATGTTAAGCTCCAATCTACTGATGGTGATCCTCTTTCTGATCCAACGCGTTATCGTCATCTTGTTGGGAGTCTTGTTTATCTTGCTGTCACTCGTCCTGACATCTCTTATCATGTTCATATTCTGAGTCAGTTTGTTTCTGCTCCTACCACTGTTCACTATAGTCATCTTCTCCGTGTTCTTCGTTATCTTCGTGGTACGATCACTCGTCGCCTTTTCTTTCCTCGTTCCAGCTCCCTCCAGCTCCAGTGCTATTCGGACGCTACGTGGGCGAGTGATCCTTCGGATCGCTGTTCACTTTCTGCTTACTGTGTGTTTCTTGGTGGTTCGCCCATTGCTTGGAAGACGAAGAAACAGACAGCGGTTTCCCGTTCGAGTGTTGAGGCTGAGTTGCGTGCTATGGCCTTGTTGACTGCTGAGGTGACCTGGTTACGGTGGTTACTTGCGGATTTTGGGGTCTCTATTACCACACCCAGTATGGTTTTGTCGGACAGTACAGGTGCTATTAGTGTTGCACGTGATCCGGTCAAGCATGAGCTTACCAAGCATATTGGTGTTGATGCTTTCTATACACGTGCTCAGGTGCAGGCTCAGGTTATTGCGCTTCAGTATGTGCCTTCAGATTTACAGTTGGCGGATTTCTTCACGAAGGCACAGACCAGAGCGCAGCATGATTTCTTACTCTCCAAACTCAGTGTTGTGGATCCACCATGAGTTTGAGGGGGGGTGTTAGATGTATATATCTGTATTTTGTATTTCCCCCATATGTTAGGGGGCTGCCTGCATATTTGCCCTGTACATGTACTATATATTGTGGCCTTTGGCCCCCAGAGGAATACAAGTTGTCTATTCCTAACAATAGCTAGTTACATGTGTATGATTTGTATGAGCGAGTTTCTTTTCAAGTCTATACTGAACTCTTGTTTGTTATATTATTTGTCTTTCAATTAATTTTGTGAAAAATGTCTAGTGCCTTTTAATTGCATACTGATTCGTGCTGATTTGTATGATTTTTTCCCATGTTCTAACTAAGAGAGTGTCCCGAACAATTGGGTTGCGTCATCTAGGGATGGGACATTATAACCGTGACTGAAGTATCGAACTGAAGAACCGGGACACAATCCCATTGGACCAACCGAGAAATAGGAACTAAATACGGTCATGAACTCAAGAAAACCGAAATTAGTCAGCTACTTCGGTTTGTACCACAGGTAACCAAAAATATCAAAGAACCGAGAAAAGGCTGATAAGCGAACTTCAAGTGTTAGGCCACAACCTGTTAGCACCATTAGACTTAAGCTAATCAACTTGACCTAATCTTATAATTAGAACACCAGGGTCATAGACAAAACATAATATTTACCTTTGATGGTCGTAGCCAGTGGAGATGGTCAGCTCGGCTCGTTGCTGCTCGAGAAAGGCATATTGTAGCACATGGCGTGGAGGAAGATGTGTAACATATGGAGTAGGGGCGTTGCCCATAGCCGTCGGCACATGCCTCATTGTGGGCGATGGTGGTCACCGGTCTTCCAGCCTCTCAGCACCACTTTATTAGGATTGATAGTTACATGGTTAGGCACGTAAAAGGGGATCATCTCATAAGAGCATCTCCACTGGTGCCCCAACCTAGTTGAGGGTGGAGGCAAAAAATGGCCCACATCGGAGACCCCCAACCGATGCTGACAAATTGAGCCGCCCTCCAATCTGTCCGGCACTCCCTTGCCGCCTCGACAACCAGGGGCTAGGCTAGGACTGCCAACAACGCGTGGCAACATGCGCCACGCTGGAAAGCCAGCGTCGGGCCCCTTGCCAGCCACACAAAACACCTGTCTGTGATGGCTCATTGCCCAACTGTGGGAAAGGGTTCGTCCGCCACTGTTTCATGCTGGTTCCATCACCATTTCAGTCTGTTTCAACACCGTTTCACACCTATTCCAACTGGTTCCTGCCGTTTCCTTTAGGTTCCTATCGCCGTGCTTTCCCACCGGAGCGGCTGCTCTTCTATAAAAATGGGGTGAGCCTATGGAGGAGCGGCGCACCACCAGAAGTCCAAAAACAATCATGCTTGGCCGCCATCTTCCTTCCACTCCCACACGCAACCCACACAATGTCCGTGCCGACGAAGATAGCGAGGATAGTGAAGACAGCTTATTCGACTTCGACGAGCCAGCGGATAGGCTAATCGATCAGTGGGTGATACTCGACGATATGCAAGTGATGCGCGATCGAGCATAGCAGCAGGGAAGCTCCCCTAGGCCGGCGCGTCCATACCAAGGGCCGGTTAACTGGACCGCCGGCGAGCGCTTCGGGTTTGACGTCCTCAACAGAGTCTTCTATCTGCATAAAACCGACAAAAAGAACCCGATGATGTGTACATAGAGTGCTTGGAGCCACACGATCCAACCACGACGATGCGGTCCTGAGTGCCCACTGTGGCCACATCGAGTTGGATTCATTCAGCTAACCTGAATATTATCTCTGTGTTTGAGCGATCATGGCAACATTTTGTTGGGGGAATATACACAACCCCCGCTGATTGCAGCGAACCCCTAGGATAGCTTCAATCAACACATATACAATGGAAATAAAACAATGAGCACATGCACATGTGACACAAGGATTTACGTGGAAAAACCTCCTCAACGTCAGGAGGAAAAAACCACGGGTGTGGACCAACCGGTCCACACGAGCTTCACTATGAGCAACCTGAGTACAAAGTCTTTTTTAGAAAATCTAGAGATATACATCACACTCAGCATGTTGCCAACCGGCAACAACAACAACCACTTGAGAGAAAGATTACAACAAGGCAGAGTATCTTAGTTTCTGTCCTCTTGGTAATCAGCAAAATGCTCTTAAAATATAGATCCAATTAGCACAAAAATTGGTAGACAACCTGACATACGAGTACCCAACATACATTGCTAAATTTCAACTCAATCGGACATCATTTGCCTGTCCAAACTATTCGTTTATCAAAACTGCTCTGTACTGAAACTACAACAGTCTGAACTGACTAAATAGCTTCTAAATATGATGCTACACTGACCCAAATATCAAACCAGCTAACCAGATCGAAGTACTCAAAGCACGAAATAAGCTCACCAAGTTTGGATCCAATCAAATCATGTTTGAACCTCCAAACACTATCTTGAAGACAGACCGGTCAAATCTCAGAAAATCTGGATAGAAATCACCTCTCCTTCTTCTTCCTCTCTTCTCACTAGGTTGTGGTGTTCTTATATGTTCTCTCACCCTCTCTCAGCAGCAGCGACGTTGGCTGTCTTCTCTCACTCGCTCACTCTCTGATTGAGACACTCAGCCACCAAGGGTGGCTAGGGTTTTATTTTCTACTCCTCTTCCAAGGAGCACCTCAGCCGTTGAATACGAACGTCGATCAACGGTTAAAACGTGTTGGACTTTCACGGGCTAAAGTTGGGCTGCCAACACACCTCCATGTGCAGGGACATGACCCAACACATTTCTGGTTCAGATGGATAGAGTCATAGATGCCAATGGCGGAGCAACATGTAAGTTGTCTAGTCCGCTAACCCCACAACTTTTCTAGAAGTCCCTTTCTGTATGTAGATATTTACTTGACCCCACGGACTTGATCTTGATACATGGTTTGGCCGTGATCAAGTACCCAAGTTGAATGGGTAATATGAGGAGATGTCGATGGAAGTCCGGCGACGATGAGCCTGATGATGTGGGCAGAGGAGGTGATGATGCCGCTATCAGATTTTGCGGAAGTCATATCGGAACTTAATTGATACTCCATGAGAACACCCGTGCCTTGTTCTTTGAGGAAAGTTCGATTTTGTTTACGCCCTAAGCTCAGGAACCGAGGGAGTACCATGTAAACCTAGATAAGTTTAGGGAGAGAGATAGGTGTAGAGGACAATGCTCGACGCCCAAAACGTTGCGGCAGACACGCCATATTTATTAACACAACCTTTGGTTAGTACTCCCTCCGTCTCTAAATAGTTGTCAAATTTGTCAAAATTTCGATGAATCTAGACACTATTTAATATATAGATTCATCCAAATTTTAAAAAAAACTAAGACATCTATTTTAAGACGAAGGGAGTACAAGGGATTAGATTAGATTGATACTAAACATGGTAAGCTACAAACGTGACAACCATGGTCCTAAATGTTAGACAGGTATGTTACTAGGCGTGACATATCCTCTAATCCCCTAAATCGTGAAGTGTCGTTATTGTGTGATATCCCATTTTATGGTTAGGATTGTAATGTTTGTCTATATATACATGCAATGTAAAAAGCCAAGCGTGGTCAATCTTGTCACACTAAACACTCACCGTTGCTTACGCGCTACAACAAATTCATATCTGGGCCGTACCGTTTCTTGTATTGTGTCACTAGAAATCCCCAGATCGAGGTCACTGATCATGAGTCTGCCCAGTCCCGGCAGCTCTGGGAAACTTGGGAGTAGTTCCTGTCACGCAGCTCTCTGCAATCAGATTTTGTCTAACCAACAAAATCATTGAGCTAAAACAGAAATCAGCAAGTGTCCATGCAGGATAGGAACTTGTGCGGCCGTTTGTTAACAAATTCCAATTAATGGTACGTACCATCCAATCCATCCCATTCAGCCAGCAAAATCAGTGAGCTCCAAAACTGAAATCGGCAAGTCCATGCAGACGGGACGGGGATACAGGACAGGAACGTACGTGTGATAGAATCTGGGAAGATAGATTTTGGTTTGGTTAACAAATGCCAATGGTATCATCCATTCCATTCAGCCAGCAATAGCAGAGCAGACGTTTGCTCGGCCAGCCAGCGCGCGCGTCGTCATCGCAGCCTGTAGTACCTTCACAAACAATTGTCCATTTGGTTCATTTGGTCGAAACTGTCCCAGCTCCTCCGGACTTGCCACTTTTGGAATGAGCACAATAAAAGTGTTATTAATAGCTGCCGGATCATCATCTCCCCTCAAAACCCGCAGAACCACTGCGGTCACTTCCGTACCACAAATATCCCAATACCTCTAAAAGAAGTGCGCAGGAAAACCATCTGACCCTGGAGCTTTGGTTGGGAACATTTGGAATAAAGCCTCCTTCACCTCTTTTTCAGAGAATGGAGCAAGAAGCTTATCATTCATCGTGGAACTCACTTTGGTAGACACTGTACAAAGCACAGCCTCCATATCCCCCGTGCCTTCCGAAGTATATAATCGCATGTAGAAAGCCGATGTCATGTTTTGCATCTCTCCCTCATCGGTAGTCACTTGGCCACACGGTTTCTTCAAACGCGTGATCTTGTTCTTCTTCCTCCTCTGGATTGCTCTTAAATGGAAAAACTTGGTGTTTTTATCACCAGCTGCCAGCCATTGCACCCTAGATCGTTGTTGCCACATAATCTCCTCCCTGTGGTTTAGCTCTACGATCCGATCAGTGACCTTAATCTCCGCATGGGTTGGTCCCTGCCTGTTCGGATCCGATTGCATTTTTTCCAACTCCCCTTTGAGTTTACTCAGCTCCAGTCTGATATTACCAAAAGTCGACCTCCCCCACTCATGGAGTCCATTAGCAAATAGAGCTAACTTGTTGTTTAACTCGCTAACATTCCGTGCCTCCCCTTCGTCCGCCCAGGCTTTAGTAACCAAAGGTGAGAAACCCTCGTGATCCTCCCACATCACTTCGTATTTAAATCTCCCCTTGGTCCGTCGACTCCGGGTTACCTCCTGTTTCCAGCGCAGCAGAATAGGCCCATGATCCGATGATGCCGCCGTCATATTCCGTACTGTGGCGAAAGGATATCTCGTGCTCCAATCACCGGTCGCCAGGGCACGATCAAGCCGTACTCTACAGTACGTACCTCCCACCACTTTCTTCTCAAAAGTCCATCTGCGCCCCTCAAACCCAAGGTCATTGAGGCCACATATGTCTATCATCTCCCTGAAGCCTGCCATCTGAGCATGTCCCCTTTCACGTACGCCTTCATGTTCTGATTGGTGTAGAACCTCATTAAAATCCCCCATACAGACCCAAGGAAGGTCCGAGGCGGACCGAATGAATTTCAGCATATCCCAGGTCTTATGCCTATCCCTGGTCTGGGCCTCCCCATACACACAGGTAAACCTCCAAGGTAACTCTCCCGACTCCGTCACAATTGCATCTATGTGGTATTAGGAGTACGGTAAAATTTCAAGCTTTATTGAATTATTCCAGAAAATACCGATGCCGCCACTGCGTCCAGAACTGTTTACAACAAAAGAGTTGTCATACCCCAACGTATGCTTAAGCTTCTCTACCCTTGATCTATCTATTTGAGTTTCAATGACACACAAAATCAAGGGGGCAAAACTCCTCGCGAGGTCGCGAAGTTCTTTAACTGTTGCCGCATTGCCAAGGCCGCAACAGTTCCACGACAGGCAACTCATTGCTGCGGGCGGTACTCCTTCAAGGAGCCCGCCGTGCTTGTGTGATCATCCAAGCCCACTACCTCTCCTGTTTGCTTCTGTTTCTTCCTTTCTTTTGGCGGAACATAGCTTGGTGGTGGGGGTGGCACTTTCCGCGCCTGATCCTCCCCATCCGCTACCAAGACCAGTTGTCGTTGAGCTCCTGACCTCCCCGCCTGCGCACCCGATATCTCCACCACAGTCTTCAAGGGGCTCGACGCCGTGTCGGCCAGCGTTGCACCCTCATCATCAGCTAGCCCGGCATCCCCTGACGTCCTTTTCCTTGGAGCTGCACGAGGGACCAGCTGTCCCTCTTTTGCCATCCATACACCTTCCTGACCTCCTGCCCGTGCACCACCACGTCTTCCAGCGTTTCGTCCGCCCCCCCGGCCTCCACGTTCCCCTGCACTGCCTCTACCACGAGCATCCCAGGTAGCTCCCACACCCCTCCGGACTCGAGGAGTACTCGCATGCCAGGATATCTCCGGTGCCACCATCCACTGACCAAACTGCAGATCACTTTCCGCATATTCTCCCGATCCACACTCTAGGTGTTCATGGCCCATCAACCCGCAATGGTTGCAAAATTTGGAAATCTTCTCGTACATCACCCTCAGCATCATACTCTCACATCCCTCCGGCGAGAACGTTACCACCCGGCGCAACGGTTTGTCCGCAGCAAGCTTAACTCGCGCCCTATGAAATTCCCCATTGCCCACCGAGACTGCCTGACCTTCCACCTTTACTACCTCCCCCACACGAGAAGCCAATTGTTTTAGGATCGATTCTGTGCGGTACAACAGCGGGATTCGATGGAGCTGGATCCACGCCTGCACACAATTAGGCATCACTGTGGGGCTCTTGGTTGCTCCATCAAACTTCTCCAGCATGAGGGCACAGTCACGGAAGAGCGAGGGACCCTCCTCCATTATGCGATTCCAATCGCCCAGGCAGAAAGCTTGGACGGGGAATAGGTTCTTCTCCATGGGCCGGAAAGAGACCTCCCTTGCCGTACTCCAGGCCACCCTCATCGTCTTCTCCAGTGATTGCTCGCTGAAACCCTTGGTGGTCAGCAGTTTTGCCACCGCCAACCACTTCACCTCCGGCAGCTCTTCTCGACCAGCCCTTGCCAAGACCACGCCATCCATCTCCTCTTCACTAAGCTTCAGATTCTTGAGCAGTTCATCCACCTCGGCCGCCCCCGACGACCTCGATGATGTCGCCGCCATCACCTCTACCCGAACAGATATCCCCACCGCCAACCTCGCACCAAGGCCGGGCAGTTGTACCAGACAACCCCTTGATCAGCCCGAGCAGAGGAGAGGCACCTGGGGAGACGATCGGAGCCGAGAGACCTTCGCCGGCGTGAGATCGCCTTCGAAGTCGCCAAACCCTAGTTTCCTAGGTCACCTCGCGTTGGCCTTTCGATCCACCCACCCACAGTTGGCCATCTATGGCCGAGTTGCGTCTCGCCGCGTGCTCGAAGATATGGGTCTTGTTGGGCCCCCCAATACTAAATATTTTCATGGCTAATGACCGCTCCTCCTCCGTTCGACTCTTCCTGTGCATGGAGAAAGGAGAAGGTGTACTCTAATTGATGTTTGGAACCATGATATATACGAAAGATTGAATTCAGTGAGCTAAACAGAAATAGATATGGTTTCCTATCTTAGTTGTGACCATGCTAAAAAAATTACTCCCACCGATGCATATTAATTGTCGCTGAATCGAATGTATCTATCACATTCAGCGACACTTAATATGGATAGGAGCAAGTAGAAAAAAATTAATGGATTTAATTGCTGCCATTTTTAGCACATCTTATCTATTCTATTACATTAATGTGATTTTAATATTAAAGTAATACGCATTTATGTCACGTCCGTTATAAAAGAGTATTCTCTTTCACAATCCACAAGCAAGATAACCAACCATATACAACATTTCCTATCAACCAACACCACATCCGACGAAGATGATGATGAGATCCGGAGCTATGTTGCTTGTTTTGACCCTCGTCTTCGTTATGACTTCATCTGGTATGTACTTAGAACTTTTTCGCATTGATCATGTGTATATTGCTTAATTATTTTAGCAATCCTTGGTCAGGTCTTGTTGTATGACTATTTGATTATATATATCTTCTGCATGGTTTCTGTATTACATTTTCCAGATTTGGCAGAAGCAAGAAGGTGTAACGGTCAAATTATTCTCATGAAAGATAATAAGTGTGACAAAGAATCCTGTCGGATGGCATGCGAGGAGGTGAGGAAGAAAACAGAGTGCCCAGATTGTGTCTATACCGAATTTGACTGCATTCACGACAGATGCAACTGTGGAATTTGCTCAAAATAATTGATCGATCCGTCTTTCTCGATCTAGGAGCGATCGAGGGACAAGCATGCATATTTAGTTTACCAAAATAAAACAAAGCTACATATAAAGCTTCATGTGTAGAAGAATAATAATTAAAGAATTTTCCTCGATCAATATATAGCTCTTGGGTCCTTGAAATTATACGCGCTCATGTCTGTTTTTACCACAATTTGGACGAACAACGTTAACAAAAGATCCACCTATGGAACTTCTTTAGACAGGTCGAGTGCTAGGCCAGACACATGCATATCTTCTTGAGCATGTCCTCATCACGTACATTGCTGCATACTCGATCGTCCCTGGTTATTTCGACATCGCTTGTGATTGTTGGGTACTCAATCCTCCCTGGTTTTACGTAACGCTACACTAAGGAAACATTGCCTATACCACGGTTGATATCGCCCTCACCTACATATCTGCATGACTGCAAAAACTTAATAGGTATGACTACATAACCTAGTTGTTGATAGATCTTTTTTTCGAAAAGAGTTGGAGATAGATCTAATTTCTTTGAGAACTAGCAATGCTTGTTTTAGAGCAAAACCGCGTAAGCCCAACTTTAGAAATAAAAGCATGAACTTGAAAGCTTGTTATACAAATAGCGAAACAAGAAAAGATAGGTTTGAAGTAATCTAAACTCCTTTTCTTAGAAACACGGTGACACTCACAACACGTATATGTACCCACCCCTATAAATACACACACGCACACCCTACCCCTATAACACCTCCGAGAGACTGAGCAGACGGATCGGGTCTAGAGATTGACGAAGCCATCATGGGCGTCTCGCTGTCGACGGAAACGTCGCCTCCCACTAAAAAAATATTCCTCCTTTTATGCAACACAGTGTCAAACCTAGAGTTTGAACTTTGATGGGCTGGGGGTACAACCATCCTCCTAGCCACCGAACCATAGGTTGGTTTGCAATCAAAACTCCTTCTGATTTCTGGTCTGTCATGATTTTACATTTTCACTATACAATTTACAAAAATTAACCCGCAGATCACGTCGTCTTCGTTCCCGAGTGAGCAAGAAGGCCTAGCACGTGCCTAGGATGCCCGCACGGTAAGTCCACCCTTGATTCAATCTTAACTGAAAAACTAACATGTGGCAACTGCCAACGAAAAAACTATCAATTGTTGCTTTTCTAGATCGACTCGATGTAGATCTTATTCGGTAGTACTTGATTCTGTCTAGAAGCTAGGTAACTAAGAGACAGATAAAGAGAGGAATCAGAGAGATACCTTCATTCTGGCTCGACGAGCTAGAGCCGTTGGCCATGGGGGGCGACGGCGAGGGCATGGGCTAAGCGGTGGTGGGGGCGATGGAGCTTCCCGTCACTAAACGCTAAAACCCTAGATCGGTAGGGATGTTAGTGGGAATTGCGGCGTAGGACAACCTCGTGCGTTGTGCCGCCGACCCCCTTTATATATAGCGCTGCGACAGGGCCCCGCCAACCATAGTGGGTTGGGCGCCCCCGATCAGGGCTAGCATCTAAGGGCCCGGTGGGCCGTTTGGCCCACGCGGAGGAGATCAATCTAACATTCTCCCCCTTGATCTCAACTTTTACTTTTAACTTTATTCTTTATACTTTACTCGTTTCATCATGGTTCAGTGGTACATAGAGCATGTTTCATCGTCACAAGTCAATTGCCGATAGAATCAGACAACTACAATATACCTCTCTGTTTTGAAACAAAATATGTTCCTTTTTGGGCCTCTTATGATCCAGGAATCATAGGCTTTCCCTTAAACCCATGCCAGCTAAGTCTTCCTTGAACACATTGGGTGGTAAGCCTTTCGTTAGCGGATCCGCAAGCATATCATTTGTCCTTATATGCTCAAGACATATAGTGTGATCATGGATTTAATCTTTCACAACATAATATTTTATCACTATTGGTTTGGAAGCATTAACCGACTTGTTGTTGTGAGCATAGAATACTGCGGGCTCGTTGTCACAGTACATCCTTAGTGGTTTGTCAATGCAATCTACCACTTTCAAGTCGCGTATAAATTTCTTTAACCATATCGCCTGCCCTATGGCCTCATAATATGCTATAAATTATGCATACATCATGAATAATGCAACTATTGACTGTTTGGAGCTTCTCCACAAAATATCCCCTCCTACGAGAGTGAAGATGTATCCTGTCGTGGATTTTCTATCATCTCCGTCTTTCACAAAATCTGCATCTGAATACCCTCTTATCTCTAGGCAATCAGACCTATATGTTAGCATGAGGTATTTTGTACCTTGCGCATAACGCAAAGCTTTATTTACCATCTTCTAGTGATCTATGCCTAGATTCTCTTAATATCTACCAAGTACCCCGGTGATAAAAGCTAAGTGAAAGGATCGTATGGGCACCTAGAGGGGGGAGTGAATAGGTGCTACTTCAAATTTTCTTCTTTTTCAAATTAGGGTTTGACAAGAAAGGTAAATTCTCTAGATTATGCAACTAAAGTGAATTTACCTATATGTCAATCAAGCAACACCTAGCACAACACTAAGCAAGAACAAGTAAGTAAAGTGTGGTAAAGGATAGAAGTAACCAAAGTGGTGGACGCGGAGACACAAGGATTTGTTTCCCGTAGTTCCTTCCTTTTGAGGGGAAGTATGTCTTCGTTTGGAGAGGGGTGGTTTCAAACCACCAAAGCCATGAGAGGCCTCCCTTATTCTCCGATGAACCTCACTACAACGGGATCGATTCACCTTCCACTATATCGGCAGCCTTCGAGGTGGAAGTCGACACCTTTACGCAAGTTCGGGGCACACATCCACAACTTAATTAGAGGCTCCCAAATACAAGCAAGCTGTCAAAACAATCAAAGACAAGCTTGTAAGAACCAAATCAAAGCTAGGGTTTCCAAAGAAACACTAGAGCATGGGGGCCCTCAAGTGAATGAGGAGGAAATGAAGATCTCTCTTGGTGAAGCTGTAGATCAAGGCCTCCTCCTTCGATTCTCCAAAGATCAATGACTTTGGATGGTTGGATGAAGAGATCTTGTTGATTTGGTGGCTCTAATGGAGTTTGTGTTCTTGAGCAGGTCGAGCAGCTAGAGGAAGGGGATAAGGGTCCCTATTTATAAGTAGCCCCTTCCACGAACCATTTTCTGACCGTTGGAGAAGAACCAGACCGGAGACTCCGGTCAGTACACCGGAGATTCCGGCCCATCTCCGATCCAGCCTCTGGACCAGTATGCAGTACGACCCAGGCATTCTGTGCGCCAAGTGGGTCGGAGACTCCGGTCCACTAGAACCGGAGACTCTAGTCTGAGGCCACAACGGAGACTCCGGAGGAGCCTCCGTACCTTGCTCCACACCCCCATACAGTATGACCCAGCCATGTTGCTAATGCCTCCACCGGGGACTCCTCCGGAAACTCCGGTCCACACTGGAGACTCCGGTCCAGGCAGAACGGAGACTCCGGTCTGGAATTTCTAGAACTATGTCAATCTTGCAGGAATCTTTTCATAGTGAGAGAGTACTTTTCACCTATCATTATAAAAACCTTTGGACAGGAAAAAACCGTAAAATGATCTACTTATTATTAACGAACACCAAAAGTGATTATGACAATAAATGTCCTTTCAATCTCCCCCTTTTTGGTGTTCGATGACAACAAGTGATTTTGCATGGAATAATTTGTATGAGCCCCCCTGACTATGTGCAATAAGGTAAACTATGCAAGATAGATGGTATCACAGATAAAGCATATAATTCTCACATGAGTTACAATAAAGGTGCACAAGCACATAGTCACACACATAAGCAAATAACACACATAAGTTCAAATATAGCAAATAAAAGGCAAATTGCAGCAAATCCAAGCCCCAAGCCCATGCAAATCAATGACAATGTCTTCTCCCCTTTGGCATTGAAACGCCAAAAAAGGGAAAAGACCTAAGCTAGCGCCCCAGCAAATCATTAGTCCTCGTCATCCTCGGCATCCTCATCCTCATCCTGATCCTCACCATCCTCATCAAAGTCATCATCATCATCATCAGGGACTACAGGCCCTTTACCGTGAGGGCGAGAAGAGGAGGTACCCTAGTACCCGTATCCAGAGGTGACATCGGAGAACGTCTTCCAGTAAACAAGGTTGTCCTGCTAGGAATTCCATGCCCCAAAAGAGAGAGTGTGATCTGACTCTGTGGACTCCTGAGCACCATGCTCATCATTGTACCCCCCCTCTCCTTCCTCATCATCCTCTTCGCCCTGAGCCTTGATTTCCTTGAGGAGCTTCTCAATAAGCATGTTGCTTTGGTAGGAGGCATGCTGTTGCTTGCGGATGTCAACATTCATGAAACATAGGGTCCTCTCCTAGAAAGTGGCCTTCTTAACCTCTCATGAACATAGTCCTGAGTCATGGGAGGCATAGGAGCATTGGAGGCATTCTTCCTCCAAACTCTAGGGGAGATGGGGCCCTCTCGGTCTCATACCTCTCCTCATCATCAGTGCCATAGCGACGCCTAGAGGGAGGCCCCATGTGCCCCTTCTGCTGCAGTGAAACCAAGGTGTGCTTAGTGAGATTTGGAGCCATGCCAAGTGGAGAATCATGCTCCTTGGAGTTGATGAGCCTCATAACCAAGGGTGCATATGGAGGAGACTTCTTGAATAGAATGGCATGGAACATCTCAAAAATTAAATCCATCACATCAATAGGATCAACATCTGCCTCTGGGCCAGCATTGTAGGTCCGGTGGGTATGATAGAGAAGGTTGAATAGCCCACCCCTAATAGCATCGTCATTCCCAGCACTTCGTGAGATGGTATGACGGAATATCCTCAACATTAGGTTGTAGAGAGGCTTGAGTCCCTTGGACCCCCTACAACACCCTCGCTGCCATACAAAGGTGCAAGGTTCATCTTGTTCTCACCAAGAGCCGCAGAGTGCATGCGCAGCCCAACTGGAGTGGATACGCCATGAAAGGTCTCAAAGATGACATTGGCAAAGTCATGGAAAGTAGCTATGCAGCGGGTGGTGCCAGACATCCAAGTCATGGTCCTGTTTTAATCAGATCCAAACACTACAATGGCGTAGAACTGCTGCACAAGGTAGATATTGTAATCTTCACGGAGCTCCATCAAGTTAAAAGCCCCAACTTCTCACAGATTCACAAAGCATCATTGAAGTAGGGGCTGAGCCTCATCTGCTCAACACTCATGAACTTCTGAGGACATACATGTGATTTGGTGAGCACTCCATACACATCCTTCATGAACACAACCTGCTCCTTCCTCCAGAAACGAGAGTCATCGCTAGTACGAGGCAGCCCATAAAATCAGTCTTTCTCGGCTCACGGAACTCCTCCTTTGACATTTTGGCCAAAGACTGAAGATTGTCATATTTGGCCTTCTTGGCGCGGTCCTCGCGTTCAGTCCTTTCTTGTTCCATCCTCAAATAGGCTGCATCACGTGCCTGCTGTCTCCGGTTGGAAGGAGGCGCGATAAACTGACCCTGGGCTTCATCATAGCGAGGAGTGCCCCTTTATGACTTGGCCTTGGTGCGACGAGGACGGTGAGAACCATCACCTGTGAACACCAGTGAGGGAGATAGCATGGATATGAGTATATATGTCCCAAGGAAGCAATACAAGAGCTTTGTTTGCATTTCTGAACTGTTTTGAGTCATCCTACACCGGAGTCTCTATAGGGGTTCGTAGCATGGAAAACAAAAAAATTCTACCGCATGCACACAAACAAGCCAAGATCTATCTACTATATTGTAGCAATGAGTCGATAGAAGCACTCACCCTCGAAGATTCCAAAGCGGTTAACGAGAGCAGATTCACGTGGGTGATGTAGTCGTACACTTGCCGATCTCAAGATCGCGTAGACGATCCTTTCGGTGCTGCGTTTCGGCAGCGCTTCTGCAGTCGGTCGCACGTTCGGTACCTGATGAAGACCTTCCTCTCCCTTGTTCTAGCAGGCAGCGGAGGTTGTAGTTCTCCCTCGCGATTCCAGTAGCACGACGGCATGGTGTCAAAAGTAGAGGGAAGATCCCGCAGAGCTTCGCCTAAGCCGGATGCGAGTTATGGTGGATTAGGGTTTCCCAGAAATCTAGGGTTTAGAAATTCGGGAGGAGGTGTCGGCAGCGGCTAGGGCGGCGGCGATGGACCGGCGGCGGCTGGCGGTGGCGGCGCGCGGCGACGGCGTGGGCGGCGGCGCGTGGAGAGGGGCAAGGGCTTATGTTGTTTGGGGCAGCCCTCCCCCTCTATTTATGAGAGGGGGGCAGCCTTGGGAGGGGTGGGTTTGAATCCAAACCCAAGCCCAAGTTGGATTGAGAGAAGGACTTGTTTCTTCTCCCACTAGGAAACCATTGTTCTAGTTTGACCTTTCAAACTTCTCGTTTTACTTTCAATTTAGAGCTTTATTTCTCTCTTGCAAATGCCAACACCAAGTGACCTTGGATATGATCCAATCATTCCACATACCCATGAAACATTCATGGACCATTCTCCTTCCGGACCGGTGAACCTTTTAGACCCTTCTAGAACCTCTCCGATGAAAACATCGGAAACTTTCCCGAACTCCGAAATAGGACTTTCCTTATATGAATCTTATTCTCCAGACCATTCCGGATCTCCTCGTGATATCCCGGATCCCATCCGAGACTCCGAACAACATTCGGTATCCCTACTAACATTCCATATCTAGTAAACAACATTGAATCCTTAAGTGTGTCTCCCTACGGTTCGTGAATTACGCGGACATGACCGAGACACTTCTCCGATCAATAACCAATAGAGGAATCTGGAAATTCATATGGCTCCCACATATTTCAATGATTACTTTGCAATCGAATGGACCACTTACATACGATACCAATTTCCCTTTGTCTCACGATAGTTTACTTATCCGAGGTTTTGATCGTCGGTATCTCTGCATACCTAGTTCAACCTCGTTACTGATAAGTACGTTTTTCTCGTTCCCGTGATATGTGATCCCTTGTGAGCCAGTCACATGCTTTCAAGCCAATTGGATGACATTCCACCGAGAGGGCCCATAGTATATCTATCCGTCATATGGATGGACAAATCCCACTCTTGATCCATGTGCCTCAACCCATACTTTCCGAACACTCAATGCCACCTTTATAGCCACCCAGTTACGGTGTGGTGTTTGATGTCATCAAAGCATCCTTCCGGTGATGGTGATTAGCATGATCTCATGGTCGAAGGAATTAGGTTACTATGTATCAAAAAGCTTATAGCAAACGAACTATTAAAATGACTTGATCTTTATGCTACACTTATCTATAGGAGTATGTCCATCATACCATTCTCCTAATGATATGATCTTGTTATTAACAACATCTCAATGCTCATGATCGAGAAACCACGATCATCTATTAATCAACAAGCTAGTATTATAAAGAGGCTTTACCAGGGACTCTAATTTAATTTACAAATCACACAAGTATTAATGTTTCCTGTTAATACTATTATAGCATGAATGTAAACATTACACAAAGATATAATAATAACTGATTTTATTATTGCCTCTAGGGCATATCTCCAATAGTCTCCCACTTGCACTAGAGTCAACTAATCTACATTACATGGTAATATACCGAACACCCATGGCGGTTTGGTGCTGGTCATGTTTTGCCCTCGGGAGAGGTTTAGTCAACGGATCCGCCACATTCAGATATGTGTGTACTTTGCAAATCTTTATGTCACCATCTTGGACATGTTCTCGAATAGCGTGAAAACGTAGCTTGATGTGCTTCAGCTTATTGCGTGACCTTGGTTCTTGCGCATTAGATATAGCGCCCATGTTATCACAGTAGATAGACATTGGGTCCAGCACACTTGGAGCCACACCGAGCTCTGTAATGAACTCCTTCATCCATATCGCCTCTTGTGAAGCCTCCGAAGCAGCTATGTATTCCGATTCAGTTGAAGATCTCGCCACAACGCTTTGCTTTGCACTCCTCCAGCTAACTGATGCACCATTCAAAGTAAATACGTATCCAGATTGAGATTTAGAATCATCCAGATCGGTGTTCCAACTAGCATCGGTGTAACCATTAACAACGAGCTATTCATCACCTCCATAAGAAAGAACCATATCCTTAGTTCTTCTCAAGTACTTAAGGATGTTTTTGACCGCTGTCCAATGATCCACTCCTAGGTCACTTTGATATCTGCTAGTCAAACTAACAGCATATGCAATGTCGGGTCTAGTACATAGCATGGCATACATAAGAGATCCTATGGCTGAGGCATAGGGAGTCTTACTCATCCTTTCTCTATCTTCTTCCGATGCAGGACTTTGAGTTTTACTCAAGGTCGTATTGGGCAACATGGGCAAGAACCCTTTCTTGCTATCTTCCATTCCAATCCTCTTTCGAACTTTGTCCAAATATGTACTTTGTGACAATGATATTAGGCGTCTCGATCTATCTCTATAAATCTTTATGCCTAATATGTAAGCTGCTTCGCCAAGATATTTCATTGAAAAACTATTATTCAAATAATCCTTGACACTATTAAGAAGGTCTACATCATTCCCAATCAACAATATGTCATCTACATATAGTATTAAGAATGCTAAAGAGCTCCCACTCACTTTCTTGTAAATACAAGCTTCTCCATAAGTTTGTATAAAACCAAAACTTTTGATTACCTTATCAAAATGTTGATTCCAACTTCGGGATGCTTGCTTCAATCCATATATGGACCGTTGAAGTTTGCATACCTTGTTAGCATCTTTAGGATCGACAAAACCTTTGGGTTGCATCATATACAACTCTTCATCAATGTCTCCATTGAGGAACGCCGTTTTGACATCCATCTGCCATATCTCATAATCATAATATGTAGCGATAGCTAACATAATCCTCACAGACTTTAGCTTCGCTACTGGTGCGAAAGTCTCATCGTAGTCAACTCCTTGAATTTGTAGAAACCCTTTTGCGACAAGTCGAGCTTTATAGACATTAACATTATCATCAGCATCTGTTTTCTTCTTGAAAATCCATTTATTCTCGACAGCCTTTTGGTCATCTAGTAAGTCCACCAAAGTCCATACTTGGTTTTCGTACATGGATCCAATCTCGGATTTTATGGCTTCTTGCCATTTATTGGAATCTGGGCTCATCATTGCTTCCTCATATGTCGCAGGGTCATCGGTGTTATCCACCAACATGACACTCATAACAGGATCATACCAATCAGGAGTGGTACGATTTCTCGTTGACCTGCGAGGTTCCGTAGTAACTTCAATCGAAGTTTCATGATCAACATCATTAGCTTCCTATCTTATTGGTGTAGGCGCCACAAGAACTACTTCCGGTGCTGCACTACTCGCAAGTTCGAGAGAAGGTTTAACAACCTCGTCGAGTTCTACTTTCCTTCCAATCACTTCTTTCGAGAGAAACTCCTTCTCTAGAAAGGATCCATTCTTGGCAACGAAGATTTTGCCCTCGGATCTATGATAGAAGGTATACCCAATAGTTTCCTTTGGGTATCCTATGAAGACGCATTTTTCCGCTTTGGATTCAAGCTTGTCCGGCTGTAGCTTCTTTACATAGGCTTCGCAACCCCAAACTTGAAGGAACGACAATTTAGGTTTCTTTACAACCCATAATTCATACGGTGTCGTTTCAACAGATTTAGATGGTGCCCTATTTAAAGTGAATGCGGCTGTTTCTAATGCATAACCCCAAAACGATAGCGGTAAATCTGTAAGTGACATCATAGAACGAACCATATCTAAGAGAGTTCGATTACGACGTTCAGACACACCATTACGCTGTGGTGTTCCCGGCGGTGTCAATTGTGAAAGTATTCCGCATTTCTTCAAATGCTCGCCAAACTCGTAACTTATATATTCACCTCCACGATCAGATCGCGGAAATTTAATCTTCTTGTTACGTTGATTCTCTACCTCACTTTGAAATTCCTTAAACTTCTCGAAAGTTTTGGACTTATGTTTCATGAAATAGATATACCCATATCTACTCAAGTCATCCGTGAAGGTAAGAACATAACGATAACCACCGCGCGATGCTACACTCATTGGACCACACACATCGGTATGTATGATTTCCAATAAGTCCGTAGCTCGCTCCATCATACCAGAAAATGGAGTCTTAGTCATTTTACCCATCAGACATGCTTCGCATCTTTCAAGTGATTCAAAATCAAGTGATTCAAGAAGTCCATCGGAATGGAGTTTCTTCATACGCTTCACTCCAATATGACCAAGACGACAGTGCCACATATAGGTCGAGTTATCTCTCAATTTCAAACATTTAGCTTTAATGTTATTAATGTGTGTATTTACACAATCGAGATTCAATAAGAATAGACCATCTATCAAAGGTGCATGTGCATAAAACATATTACTCATATAAATCGAACAACCATTATTCTCAGACTTAAACAAGTAACCGTCTCGCAATAAACATGATCCAGATATAATGTTCATGCTCAATGCAAGCACCAAATAACAATTATTTAAGTATAAAACTAATCCCGATGGTAGATGAAGAGGTAGCGTGCTGACCGCGATCACATCAACCTTTGATCCATTTCCTACGCGCATCGTCACCTCGTTCTTCGCTAGCTTCCATTTATTCTGCAGTACCTGTTTCGAGTTACAAATATGAGCAACCGAACCAGTATCAAATACCCAGGCACTACTACGATTACTAGTGAGATACACATCAATAACATGTATATCGGATATACCTTTCTTTTTGATGTTGCCGTTCTTCAAATCCGCCAAGTACTTTGGGCAATTCCGCTTCCAGTGACCTTCTCCCTTGCAGTAAAAGCACTCAGTATCAGGCTTAGGACCAGCCTTGGTCTTCTTCGCCGGCACGGCAACTTTCTTACCGCCCTTCTTGAAGTTTCCCTTTTTCTTAGACTTGCCTTGATTCTTGAATTTGGTGGTCTTATTGACCAACAACACTTGGTGCTCTTTCTTGATCTCCACTTCTGCAGATTTCAACATGGAGAAGAGTTCTGGCAACGTCTTGTCCATGTTTTGCATATTGTAGTTCATCACAAAGTTCTTGTAACTTGGTGGCAGTGATTGGAGGACACGGTGAATCCCCAAATAATTAGGAATCACTATACCCAAACTTTGGAGTTTATTTGCGTGCCTAGACATCTTAAGCACGTGCTCACTGACGGAGCTGCCCTCTTCCATCTTGCAGTTAAAGAACTTTTCAGAAGCCTCATAACTCTCAACTGCCGCATGAGCCTCAAATATCATTTTGAGTTCACGGACAATATCATGTGGGTCATGGTTCTCAAACCTTTTCTGAAGCTCCGATTTCAAAACATACAAGATAGCACACTGAACTGTGGAGTACTGATTCTTCCGAGTGAGGTAAACATTCTTTACTTCATCGGTAGCAGTAGCTGCAGGCGGGTGACCCAGCGGAGCATCCAGCACATAGGTCAAATTACCAGCATTGAGGACAATCCTCAAATTGCGGAACCAATCCGCGAAGTTGCTTCCATTGTTTTTCAACTTTTCTTTCTCTAGGAACGCATTAAAATTCATGGTAGGGGCCGCCATTGATCTACAATATATTTGCAATAGTTTAGACTAAGTTTATGACAAATGGAGTTCTAATTAATAGTTAAATTAATCTAGGTGAACTCCCACTCAAAGAAATATCCCTCACATTGTTTTAGTGATCACACGAACCAAATCCACCACATCAAAACCGATCATCACGAGAGTTGATGTAGCTTCAATGGCAAACAATCAACATGTTCATCATATCTACTATATGACTCATGATTTACCTTTCGGTGATCCGTGTTCCAAGACCATGTCTGTACATGCTAGGCTCGTAAAGATCGAACCTTAGCTTCCACATGAGCAAATCTGGCTTGCTCACGCTGTATACACTCGCAGAATCTAACACACCCGATCATCACATGGTGCTTCGAAACAACGAGCTTTAGAAATGGTGCTTACTAAGTATGAACACTTTAAAACTTGAAATTTTTGTGCTTGAGGGATCATCTTATAATGCTACCGTTGCAAACTAAGAAATACAAGATGCATAAAGGATTAACATCACATGCAATTCATAATATGTGATATGATATGGCCTTTCTTCTTGTGCTTCCGATCTCCATCTTCAAGCACGAACATGATCTCCATCATCACCGGTATGGCGTCAAGGTCAATGGCTACATTTCATGATTGTCTTTCCACCAGCTTCAACTATTACAACTACTTTGAATAGACACGCATGTCTTTAACGGAATTTAAAGGACAACCATATGGCTCCTGCCGGTTGCCAACTTACAATAAGGAACATAGCATACATCATATATAATCACAATCATGGCCATATCACATCACAGCACACCCCTGCAAAACAAAGTTAGACGCCTCTAATTTTCTTTGCATATTTTACATGGTTTGGGGCTTTCAATAAGTGTCGTTCTAACTTACGAACAAGAATCACAACGTTGATGCTTGAACTATCAAGTGCCTGTTGTAAATTGAATCTATACTATGATGGGAGAGACTGACACCCGCGAAGCCACATATGCAATACAAGTTGCATGTTGAGCGTGGAGCAAGTCTCATGAACGATGTCATGTAAGGTTAGCCCGGGCCACTTCATCCCATCATACCGCAAGATGCAAAGTACACAAAAAGCAATTGATAATAAAAGCACCACCGCCCACAATGACCATTGTGTTCTACTCGTGCAACAGATCTACATATAGACACGGCTCTGATACCACTGTAGGGGTTCGTAGCATGGAAAACAAAAAATTTCTACCGCATGCACAGAAACAAGCCAAGATCTATCTACTAGATTGTAGCAACGAGTCGATAGAAGCACTCACCTCGAAGATTCCAAAGCGGTTAACAAGATCAGATTCTCGTGGGTGATGTAGTCATACACTTGCCAATCTCAAGATCGCGTAGACGATCCTTCCGGTGCTGCGTTCCGGCAGCGCTTCCGCAGTCGGTCACACATTCAGTACTCATGTAGACCTTCCTCTCCCTTGTTCCAGCAGGCAGCGGAGGTTGTAGTTCTCCCTCGTAATTCCGGCAGCACGACGGCGTGGTGTCGGAAGTAGAGGGAAGACCTCGCAGGGCTTTGCCTAAGCCGGATGCGAGTTATGGTGGATTAGGGTTTCCCGGAAATCTAGGTTTTAGAAATCCGGGAGGAGGAGGAGGTGTTGGCGGCGGCTAGGGCGGCGGCGACGGACCGGCGGCGGCGCGTGGAGAGGGGCAAGGGCTTATGTTGTTTGGGGCAGCCCTCCCCCTCTATTTATGAGAGGGGGGCAGCCTTGGGAGGGGTGGGTTTGAATCCAAACCCAAACCCAAGTTGGATTGGGAGAAGGACTTGTTTCTTCTCCCACTAGGAAACCATTGTTCCAGTTTGACTTTTCAAACTTCCCGTTTGACTTTCAATTTAGAGCTTTATTTATCTCTTGCAAATGCCAACACCAAGTGACCTTGGATATGATCCAATCATTCCACATACCCATGACACATTCATGGACCATTCTCCTTCCGGACCGGTGAACCTTCTAGACCCTTCTAGAACCTCTCCGATGAAAACATCGGAAACTTTCCCGAACTCCGAAATAGGACTTTCCTTATATGAATCTTATTTTCCGGACCATTCCGGATCTCATCGTGATATCCCGGATCCCATACGAGACTCCGAACAACATTCGGTATCCCTAGATCGGGAGGCTCAGGCATGAGTTGAGAGGATGCTGGTGGGGGTGAATCCAACAGATCTGGCAATGCAACAAGGCTAAAGTACTAGTGTGCACGCAAACAAGTGATTCCAATAGACAAATAAACACCAATCCTCAAAAAACACATCTAGAGATGAACCCTAGGAGAAAAAGGGGAGGAGAGGTACCATATCTGTCAATGGGATCAATTCCTCCGGTGGGAATGACCCAATGGAGGAGAGGAGAAGGGTGGCTGGCGGCACGGCGGATCCCGGGGGATTTTTGACCTCCGGGGAGGATTTTTGGAGGAGGATGCGATAGGTTGGAAGGAGGGGAACGGGGGTGGAAGAATGAAACTGCTGTTTCAGTTCACCCCGTCCCCTCCCTATAAGTGGTAGAAACCGTCAGGACCGGAGACTCCAACCTACACTGGAGACTCCGGGTGGGCATAAAAACCGATAACCGAAGACCGAAACCAAAAAAACCGAGACCGAACCCGAATAGACCGAAATCGAAAAGACCGACAAGAAAATTGGGTAGTTAATTTATAGACCGAATTTAGTTTGGTCTATTCGGTCTTTAGTTCCTAAGTAACCGAATAGACCAAACTAACCGAATTTTACATGAGACTACCTAAAACTCCAAATTTGTGTGATGTGCATGAATTATGGCATTGTTGAATGGTCATCAAAGTGCTATTGTAGAGTTGCTATATTTTATTAGAATTGTTGCACGCTTATTTCTTCTACTAAATGATAACATATGTATTAAAATATTTAAAATATAGTTGAAATATTGTCATATTTTTAGTAAGTAATGTCTATCTTTTGTGTTGACAATATTGACCATGTTATTCGGTCATGACCGAACCCGAACCCGAATTAGTAGGTACCCGAATTTTTCGGGTAGCAAAACTATCAAGTATAATTCGGTCTTTATTTTTCAAGGACCGAATTTAAAATAGACCGAAATACAAAGACCGAATTTTCGGTCATGACCGAACGCCCACCCCTAGGTGCAGGTGCACCGGATACTTCGGTCCTCATCGACCAAAAGCTCCAGGTTAGGTGTTTGGGGACATATATGAGAGATAGATGGTTTTAAAGACAGGGAATAGGCTTGGGTTGAGATATCGATCTGTGAAGAACCAATAAGAGCCATAGAATTCACAAAGATGTTCAAGAAAGCTTAAAAAAGACACGAACCAACAAATGACAAACACGAGTAAACACCAACCTCTCGAAAGTGGGAGGGCGGTGGCCTAGGCCACCATATTTGAGTATACTCGGCTTGGCACCACGAAGATATATCTTGGGTCCATTACCGTAACTCATCATTTAACCTCACATATCAAAAAATGATATTAAGAGGAATGATTTTGATTGCTTTGGGCATAATAGGGGGAGGGATAGTCCAATCAATTAGAACCGCACTCCCCCTATATCCATGCATGCACCTAAAACAAACAAGGGTCAAGACATAGGTTAGTATGCAAGGTGATCAAGTCAAGCTCCTTGAATCTACAATATTTAGTTCATTCCTCAAATAGCAAAACCTTGCTTCATCAAGTGGCTTCGTGAAGATGTAGGCAAGTTGATCTTTGGTTGACACATACAATAGATCAATATCACCTCGAGAAACATGGTCCCTAATGAAGTGATGACGAATCTCAGTATGCTTTGTCCTTGTGTGCTCCACCGGGTTGTAGGAAATCTTGATGGCACTTTCATTGTCACATAGAAGAGGCACTTTGTCACAAAGGACATCATATTCCTTTAAAGTTTGCCTCATCCATAGCAATTGGGTGCAAGCACTAGCAGCTGCCACATACTCGGCTTTGGCGGTGGAGAGAGATACACAATTTTGCTTCTTAGAAGACCAACATACCAAGGACCTACCAAGGAATTGGCAAGCCCCGGATGTTGATTTTCTATCATCCTTATCACCAGCCCAATCCGAATCCGAGTATCCACAAAGAGCAAATGTTGACCCTCGAGGATACCAAAGACCATAATGTGGGGTATGAACCAAATATCAAAAGATTCTCTTGACCGCCATTAAATGGCTTTCTTTATGAGCCGCGTGATATCTTGCACACACCTACACTCAACACAATATCGGGTCTAGATGCACAAAGGTAAAGCAAAGAACCAATCATAGACTGGTATACCTTTTGATCCACATCTTTACCATTTGGATTTTGTTCTAGATGAGTATTTGTAGTCATGGGAGTAGGAGCTCCATTTAAATCTTGCATATTGAATCTCTTGAGCATATCTTGAGTATACTTAGCTTGGTTGAACAATGTCCCTCCTCTAACTTGCTTGATCTCGAAACCAAGAAATACTCTCAACTCCCCTATCATAGACATCCGGAACCTACTAGTCATAAGCTTTGATAATTCATCATTAAATGCTTTTTTAGATGAGCCAAATATAATATCATCAACATATATTTGGCATACAAAAAGCACCCCATTGACCTTCTTAGTAAAAAGAGTGGGATCGATTTTCCCAACCTCAAATCCACGGTCAAACAACAACTCTCTAAGGTGCTCATACCACGTGCGTGGGGCTTGTTTGAGCCCATAGAGCGCCTTATCAAGTTTGTAGACATGGTTTGGGAAGTTGGGATCCTCAAATCCTAGGGGTTGCTTTACATACACCAACTCATTCAATGGACCATTAAGAAAAGCACTTTCTACATCCATTTGTTGCAACTTAAAGTTATGATGTGCCGCATAAGCAAGAAGGATACAGATGGACTCAAGGCGAGTCACGGGTGCATATGTATCTCCATAATCAATGCCTTCAATTTGAGAGAACGCTTGTGCAACCAATATTGCCTTGTTCCTTACTATGATTCCATGCTCATCTTGCTTGTTATTGAATATCCACTTGGTTCCTATAACATTGCGGCAATCCTTTGGCTTCTCAACTAACTTCCATACTTTGTTTCTCTCAAAGTTGTTTAGCTCTTTGTGCATTGCTTCTAACCAATCCGAATCTTCAAGAGCTTCCCACACTTTCTTTGGTTCAATCATGGAGATGTGTGCTTGGTGCTCACTAAACCTCTTCAATTGTGCTCTTGTGGAAATGCCTCTCCTTACGTCACAGCCACATTTTGTAGGGAGTGGTCCCTTAATTCCAACATCCTCTTCTTTCTAGCTTCACGCCGAGTGTGGATCTCCTCATTGTTTCTTGGAGGACCCTCTTCATCATTTTGGTCCTCGTCTTGACCATCAACTTGACCTTGATCAACATCGGAATCATTCTCTTCATTAAGAGGCACAGATTGACCTTGGTCTTGATCGGACACTCATCTAGCAGCGATTTGAGCTTGTCTCAAGGAAGTTTGTATGGATCTTCCTTGAGTAATAGACTTGGCACCACTTGACATCCTGGAGAATGAATCAATCTCCTCTTCACTAGAGCTGTCACCTTGATCAACATGTTGAGGGTCCACAACTTGTATTTGGCTCGGGTCATTGCCCTCCTCGGTGGATGGAGCTTGTTGGTGTTGTGAATATGAGGGATCCACTTGAGTAGAGCATAGTTCTTCTCGATCCACCATAAGGGGTTCCTCAATGGGGCGGATATATCCCACACCCATTCTTCCTATGGCTTCCTAAGGCATTTCATCATCTTCATCACAAGCATCAACACGCCCCCTTGGGGACCATCATATTCTTCAAAGGTCACACTACAAGATTCTATGACGACTCCGGAGAGCTTATCATATATTCTATAAGTGTGAGATTCGATACCATAGCCAACAAAAATACCCTCTAATGCTTTAGACTCGAATTTGGACAAACGGACACCTTTTATGACATAGAAACACTTACAACCGAACACCCGGAAGTAAGATATGTTGGGATTGTTAACGGTAAGTATTTCATATGGAGTCTTGTTGATTTTTTTGCGGAGGTAGAGCCGGTGTGATGCATGGCAAGCGGTGGAGATGGCTTCGGCCCAAAAGTTGTATGGAGATTTAAACTCCGCCAACATGGTCCTAGCCATCTCAATAAGGGTCCGGTTCTTCCTCTCGGCAACACCATTTTGTTGAGGGGTATATGCAGCGGAATATTGGTGTTTTATTCCCTCATCACTAAGGAAATCATTCAAGGTGTAGTTCTTGAACTCGGTGCCGTTGTCGCTTATTATTATCAACACGGGAACATTGTATTGACGTTGAACCAAGTTGATGAAGTCGATGAAGGTCTTTTGGGTCTCACTTTTCAACTTGAAGAAATAAACCCATGAGTATCTTGAATAGTCATCAACAATCACCAAATAATATTTCTTCCCACCAAGACTTGCATGAGATGGAGGACCAAAGATATCCACATGAAGGAGCTCCAAGATCTTTGTTGACTTGATGCGGTTATTTGGCTTGTGGGGAGCATCATGCATCTTTCCTAGAATGCAAGCCCTGCAAACACGATCTTTGGCAAAGGAAACATTTTCTTTTAGTCCAACAATATGGCCCTCCTTGTGGAGACTTTGCAAAGTTCTCATATTGACATGGGCTAGTAGGCGATGCCATAACCAACCCACATCGGCCTTTCTGAATAAGCACATCACACTTGTAGTGGTTTTCCCTGAAAAGTCCACCACATACAAGTCATGTTCGACGTACCCAACAAAAGCGACCTTGAGAGACTTGCTCCACATGAGGACCACAATATCATCATCAATAAAGACAGCAAAGCCCATCTTTCCAAGAGCACTGACTGAAAGTAAATTGTAACCAAGGGTCTCAACAAGAATGACGTCCACGAGTGTAATATCATGGGCAACCACTACCTTTCCAAAACCCATTACCTTAGACTTTGACTTGTCGACATATGTCACGGAGATTTTATTATAATTTGGCCTTAATTCTTTGACAATATATGAGCTTCCGGTCATATGACTTGTGCAACCATTATCAAGCACCCATTTTGACCCTCCGGAAGCATATGTCTACAAAAGATCAAGCTAATTTTCAGGTATCCATTTTTCAATAGGTCCTCTTTTGTTAGCAACAAGGATCTTGGGGACCCAAATAGACCAAGCAATATGAACCATCATATGGGCCAACATATTGAGCATACACATCACCATAATAATCACGTATTAGAACATAGTGAGGGTTAGCACTTCCCGCAAAATCATCATGAGACATAGTTTTACCACTTGTGGTCTTACTACCCACAATGGCCTTGTTTTTCTCTTGTGCGGGCTTGGCCTTCTTCTTGTTCTTCTTCTTCTTTGCTTTGGAGACACCAATGCCCCCTTTCTCACCACTTGGCCTTTTCTTACTCAAAATATCATCAATGGACTTATTACCTTGTGGAAATGTGGCCTTGGCTAGCTCCCCCTTCAACCTAGCATTTTCTTCAAGAATAGTTGTACTACTAGAAGAAATGAAGTTACTAGGTAAAGGAATATTGGCCAATTGATTTTGAAGCGTTTCATGGGACTTTGTGAGAGACAAGAGTTCACTTTCCAAAGCCTTGTGAGCCTTGTTAAGCAAACTAAAGTCCTCGGCAAGTTTTTCATGAACCACACCAAACTCAATCTTGTCCTTTTTAGCCCTTTTGTATTTAGCAATAGCATGATCACGTTCTTTGATGAGTCTATTAACAATTATGTCATTGGCCTCATCAAGCCCTTCAAGTTTTAGTTCAAGGGACATCCTAGTCTCTTGTTCTTCTTCTAGAGCATTATTTAGGGCTTCTATCTCACTCATGTTTTCACTCCCAAGTTTACATCTTACATCGAGAAGCTCTTGTGTGTGGGAAATATGATCTAAGACGTTCCCAAAATGTATCTTGGCCTCCCCTTGTAAGTTAGTCACTAATTCATCAAAAGCAATTAATTCTCTTTTTACTTCAAGAGACATCTCATCATCATATTCATCATTGGCTAAGGGAGTAGATTGAGATGATGAGGATACCTCCGTTCCTCTTGCCATAAGGCAAGTGACGTTCTTGTTGGGAGAATTTTCATTTGGAGAGTCGAAGAGTGAGAATGTAGGAGTAGATGTAGTGACTAGAGCAGCCACACCACTTGATGTTTCCTCTTCCTCATCTTCATCATCTTCATTGTCGGAGGAGTATTCTTCATGAGTGATCAATACAATTTCGCCCTTCTTCTTATTGATTGGATTCTTCTTGACGAAGGGTTTCTTGTAAGGATCTTTGGAAGTTGTCTTTGGCACAAGTTTGACCCCATGATCTTCTCTCTTCTCATATGGGCAACCCGACACAAAGTGATAGTGGTCACCATAATTGAAGCAAGTTTTCAATTTAGTGACATTTTCTCTTCTTCCATTTGGATCACTTCTTCTTTGCATTTCCATCTTGGTATTGGCGGGGTTCTTCCAAAAGTTCTTTGCATAGAAAGCCATATATTGACCATGAGCAATCTTGACATCATCGGGGTGGCTCATGGAGAAGCCTTCATCACTATCATCTTCATCCCCATGTTCCACAATGGCCTTCAAAGCAAGGTTGACAACATTGCTCATTCCAAGGGCACGAGCACGAGCATCTTTGGCATTCTTGGCGACAACCTTGAAAGACGCCATCTCTTGCATAACTTCATTGGAGGTCATGAGGTGGTAGTTGTGTCTTCCTTGTAGGCTCTTCAAGTCAGTGGGCTCAAAGGGCATGAGTGCACTCACATATTTCCTTTTTATCCAAAAGCATCATCCACATGTGAGGCCCCCACATTCCTAAAAGTGGTGGCGGTGGTCTTGAGCCTACGGTACATGTCTTCATGATCTTCACCTTCTTTCATGTAGAAGCCTTCGGCTTCATTTCTTAGTGCATCATACCGGTTCCTTCTCATGCTCTCATTCCCAACAAACAACACTGTGAGAGCATCCCAAGCTTCCTTGGCGTTGTTGAGGTGCTCAATGTGTGGGTAATCCTGTGTACCTAATCCTTGTTGAATCATGTGCAAGGCGATGGCATTGAGTTGACTATTGACAACTTCTCTTCTTGTTAAGTTGCTTGGATCCCCAATATAGAGTCCTTGTTCAATGATATTCCATAGTTCAATGCAAGAGCTACACACATGAGTTTTCATTATAGATTGCCATTGAGCAAAAGTAGTATATGCTTCAAGCTTTGGTGGATCACCTCTATTGTATACATGAGGGTGAGGAATTGGAGGGTCGGGAGAGTACCATCCATGAGAGTCATGGTGCTCTCCCTTCTCACCAACCCTTTTTGTGGATGAGTTAATGTTGCCTTGATTATCCCCCACCACCTTATCTGTGGGAGATGCCGGGGCATTTTCTTTGGATAAAGGTGATAGTTCCTCTTGAGGAGAAGGGGATGATGAGCCAACCTTATCTTAAACAAGTTGCTCAAGTAACTTGTGCAATTGTTTGATCTCGTTGGCCATGGTGGAGCTCAATCTTGTTTCCAAGTTATTGAGATCATCCATGGTCACCGTGGTATGCTCACCACCACCTTCCCCATCGTTGCTACCCATATACTCTTTGGCGATAAAGCCCGAATAAAGAGCCGAGGCTCTGATACCAATTGAAAGGATCGTATGGGCACCTAGAGGGGGGGGGGGGGTGAATAGGTGCTACTTCAAATTTTCTTCTTTTTCAAATTAGGGTTTGACAAGAAAGGTAAATTCTCTAGATTATGCAATTAAGGTGAATTTACCTATATGTCAATCAAGCAACACCTAGCACAACACTAAGAAAGAACAAGTAAGTAAAGTGCGGTAAAGGATAGAAGTAACCAAAGTGGTGGACGCGGAGACACATGATTTGTTTCCCGTAGTTCCTTCCTTTTGAGGGGAAGTATGTATATGTTTGGAGAGGGGGTGGTTTCAAACCACCAACGCCACGAGAGTCCTCCCTTGTTCTCCGATGAACCTCACCACAACAGGATCGATTCACCTTCCAGTATATCGGCAACCTTCGAGATGGAAGCCGGCACCTTTACACAAGTTCGGGGAACACATCCACAACTTAATTGGAGGCTCCCAAATACAAGCAATCTGTCAAAACAATCAAAGACAAGCTTGTAAGAACCAAATCAAAGCTAGGGTTTCCAAAGAAACACTAGAGCATGGGGGCCCTCAAGTGAATGAGGGGGAAATGAAGATCTCTCTTGGTGAAGCTGTACATCAAGGCCTACTCCTTCGATTCTCCAAAGATCAATGAATTTGGATGGTTGGATGAAGAGATCTTTTTGATTTGGTGGCTCTAATGGAGTTTGTGTTCTTGAGAAGGTCGAGCAGCTAGAGGAAGGGGATAAGGGTCCCTATTTATAAGCAGCCCCTTCCACGAACCGTTTTCTGACCGTTGGAGAAGAACTAGACCGGAGACTCCGGTCAGTACCACGGAGACTCCGGTCTACACTGGAGATTCCGGCCCATATCCGGTCCAGCCTCCGGACCAGTATGTAGTACGACCCACACATTCTGTGAGCCAAGTGGGCCGGAGACTCCGGTCCACTACAACCGGAGACTCCGGTCTGAGGCCACACTGGAGACTCCGGAGGAGCCTCCGGACCTTGCTCCGCACCCCCATACAGTATGACCCAGCCATGTTCCTGATGCCTCCACCGGGGACTCCTTCGGAAACTCCGGTCCAGGCAGAGCGGAGACTCCGGTCTGGAATTTCCAGAACTATGTCAATCTTGCAGGAATCTTTTCATAGTGACAGAGTACTTTTCACCTATCATTATAACAACCTATGGACATGAATAAACTGTAAAATGATCTACTTGTTGTTAACGAATACCAAAAATGATTATGACAATAAATGTCCTTTCACTAAGTCAGGGCGAGTGCACACTTATGCATACTGTAAGCTTCCAACGTCCGAAGCATATGATACTGATTTCATTTGATCGATCTCATATTGACTCTTGGGACATTGAAATTTTCCAAAGCCGTCACCCTTACTATAGGAGTAGGTGTGGTATTGAACGCATGCATACTGTATTTATTTAGAATCTTCTTTAGGTATGTCTTTTGCGATAATCCTAGAACTCCATTTATCCTATCTCGGTGAACATATGAAGCTTCACCAAGATCTTTCATATCAAAGTTTGAGGACAAGAACTTCTTTGTTTCTAGTAGTAGACTGACATTTCTGCTAGCAAGCAAGATATCATCTACATACAAAATTAGGAAAATATATCTCCCACTTTTAAACTTTGTGTAAACACATTTGTCCTCAACATTCTCTTTAAATCCAAATTTCTTAAAGGTATCATTAAACTTTAGATACCACTATCTAGAAGCGTGCTTTAATCCATAAATGGATTTCTTTAGGCGGCATCCCATGTTTTCCTTGCCTCCCGTGACAAAACCCTTGGGTTATTTCATGTAGACTCTTTTTTCTAAATCCCCGTTTAGAAATTCCGTATTTACATCCATTTGATGCAGCTCTAAATCAAAATATGCAACTAGTGCCATTATGATTCTGAAGGAATCCTTATATGAGACTGAAGAAAAAGTTTCATTGTAATCTACTCCTTATCTCTATGTAAATCCTTTTGCCACAAGTCGTGCTTTTGTATTTCTTCCTATTCCCTCTAGAGTCATACTTTGTTTTGTAGACCCATTTACAGCCTACAGTTTTGGCTCCTTTGGAAACTTTCTCTAAGTCCCAAACTTTGTTGGAACTCATCGACCTCATCTCATATTCCATGGCCTCTAACCACTTCGATGAGTGAGGGCCACTCATGGTTTCTTAAAATGAAGTGGGATCATTCTCTTTCCGTGTTATAAACTTTATAATCAATAGAAATTGCTGATCTTTTAACTCATGTACCAGCACATCATGTGTCTCAGTATGGGGCGTCTCTACTAGAGGTGGCTGCTTATGCTCCCTTTCATGCTCAACAATGGGTTCAATCGTCTCATAACAGATATGTTTTGGATCTTCACTCATTGTTGTCGTGGATGGAGTTGTAACAGGTGTGATTGCACCACAACCTCTGGGGTTGTCGATGCAGGAACAACATGTAGCGAGAAGAATGGCTCCAGAGTCATCGGATTAGGTGTATGCACCCTCTTCTCCCCAAGATCAATTTTTCGAACTACCATGCTTCCCCTTACCATTTCGTTTTCTAAGAAGACAACATATCTTGTTTCTACAAACTTTGTATATCTGTCTGGACAGTAGAAACAAAAACATTTCTATCTTTAAAGGTAGGCAATGAAATGGCAACCGACTGTTTTAGGATCAAGCTTTGCAATATTTGGATTAAATACTTTGGTCTCAGCTGAGCTTCCCCATACCCTTAGATGTTGTAGCGAGGGAACTCTTCCTGTACACAATACATACAATGTTTTGAGCACCGACTTGCTTGGTACTCTATTGAGAATATAAATGGCGGTTTTTAACGTCTCTATCCACAATCCCAATGGTAAGGTGGAGTAACTTATCATGCTGCGCACCATATCCATAAGCTTACGGGTACACCTTTCAGCTACTCCATTTTGTTGAGGCTCACTCGGCATCAAATACTGGGCCAATATACCAGTCTCCTGTAAGAATCTTGCAAAAGGTTCAGAGACTTGGCCATATGGGATGTGCCGACCATAGTACTCCCCTCCACGGTCAGACATTACTATCTTTATTGTTTTACTTTGCTGATTCTCAACTTCAGCTTTGAATATCTCCCGCTTTTAAACTTTATGTAAACGCGATTGTCCTCAATATTCTCTTTAAATTCAAATTTCTTAATGGTATCATTAAACTTGGGATATGACGCAGCTCTCTGCAATCAATCAGATTATGTCTAGCCAACAGAATCATCATTGAGCTAAAACAGAAATCAGCAAGTCCATGCATGATAGGAACGTGTGATCGCATCTGGTCTGGGAAGATAGATTTCGGTCCACCGCGCGCGGCCGTTTGTTAACAAATTCCAGTGGTACGTACCATCCATCCCATCCAGCCGGCAAAATCAGTGAGCTCGAAAACTGAAATGGGCAAGTCCATGCAGACGGGACGGGAATACAGGACAGGAATTGAACGTAGCGTGTGATAGAATCTGGGAAGATAGATTTTGGTTTGGGCAACCGCGGCCATGCAGACGTTTGCTCAGCCAGCCAGCCAGCGCGTCATCATCACCGGGCCATTTGGTTCATTTGGTTCTTCTCAGCGTTATATATACCAACAATTGTCCATTTGGTTCTCATCAGCGCTCACCAAGAATTGTCCATTTGGTTCTCGTCCGAGCACAGCACCAACCCGCAGTTGGCCATCTATGGCCGAGCTGCGTCTCGCCGCGTGCGCCGCGGCCGTGGCAGTCCACCTCTGCCTCCTCCTCTCGCCGTCCTCCTCCCTCCGCGGCCTCTCTGAATCGAGCACTGTCGTCCGGCATGGCAGCTATCGGACCGCCTACCATTTCCAGCCTGCCAAGAACTGGCAGAACGGTAAGATTCATCATCGTTCCCAGTTAATTGGCTCCCTTGTTGCTCGACCCAATTGTATTGTTGATTCAGCTAGCCGGCCTGAATCTTCTCTGTTGCAATTTCTGGTTCGGGAATCGGATGGACGGACTCATGGATCATGGTGGTGCTGACTGCTGAGCAGATCCCAATGGTACGCGCTCTTTTCCTTATTGCATCCGATTAGCAGAGCTATATGTGATCATCTCTTATCAATTTCGATCGCTACTTTAACCAAACAGGGCAGTGAAACAGTGGTTACTAACTAGACTGACCGTTATCCTCCGTTGCACGGACGTACAGGGCCGATGTATTACAAGGGCGTGTACCACCTGTTCTACCAGTACAACTCCCACGGCCCGACATGGGACGCCGGCACCATCTCCTGGGGCCACTCCGTCTCCTTGGACCTCGTCAACTGGTCCGCGCTCCACAACGCCCTCGATCCCAACTCCCTCTTCGACGCCAAAGGCTGCTGGTCGGGCTCCGCCACCATCCTCCACGACGACGGCACCCCGATCATGCTCTACACTGGCGTAACTGCCACCGGCGTCCAGGTCCAGAACCTCGCCTTCCCCAAGAACGCCTCCGACCCGCACCTACGCGAGTGGGTCAAGCCCAGCTACAACCCCGTCATCCCGCTCCCCCGCGACGTCCTAAATGACAACTTCCGGGATCCCTCCACAGCGTGGCTCGGCCGCGACGGCTTCTGGCGCGTCGCCGTCTCCGCCCAGATCAAGGACTCCGTGGCGGCGTCCACGCTCATCTTCCGGAGCAAGGACTTCCGGCGCTGGGAGCGGAATGCCGAGCCGCTGTACGAGTCGGGCCCCGCTGGCATGGTGGAGTGCCCGGACCTGTTCCCGGTGGCGGAGCCCGGCGTCCAGAACGGGGTCGACTTGCTGGCGCCCTCGGACGCGGCGGCGAGGCATGTGCTGAAGCTGAGCGTGATGGCCACGCACCAGGACTACTACGTGGTGGGGCGGTACGACGACGCGGCCGACACCTTCGCGCTGGCCGGCGCCGACAACGACTGCCGGACCTGGCACCGCTTCGACTACGGCCACGTGTACGCGTCCAAGTCCTTCTACGACGCGGGCAAGAAACGGCGCGTGCTCTGGAGCTGGGCCAACGAGTCCGACCCCGTGCAGGACTACGTGGCCAGGGGCTGGGCCGGCGTGCAGACGGTGCCGAGGAAGATCTGGCTGGACGGCGACGGGAAGCAGCTGCTGCAGTGGCCCATCGAGGAGATCGAGACGCTGAGGATCAAGCGAGGGGTTGGGTTGCAGCTGGGAGCAGAGGTGAACGCCGGCGGCATGAAAGAGATCATGGGCGTCGCGGGCACGCAGGCGGACGTGGAGGTCGTCTTCGAGGTCCCGGCCCTGGATGGCGCCGAGAACCTCGACCCGAACCAGCTGCTGGACCCTCAGAGGCTGTGCGGGGAGAATGGCGCGTCCGTGCGGGGAGGTGTCGGCCCGTTTGGCCTGCTCGTTCTGGCCTCCAGCGACCTGCAGGAGCACACCTCCGTCTTCTTCAGGGTGTTCAGGCACGATGGCGAGTACAAGGTTCTCATGTGCACCGACCTCAGAAGGTACACAGCTAGCAAAAAACTACTTAAGTACGTGCAGTGACAGCAAAATCATACAGTACTAACAATCTTGTTGCAAGCCGCCCTACGGATCGACTAAGAGAACCGACGTGTACAAGCCGCCCTACGGAGGCTTCGTGGACATCGACATCCAGAAGGAGAGGAGCATATCGCTCAGGACATTGGTGTGTTTTTCCTCACTCACTCACATACAACAGATTCAGATTCTTATTTGCACTGAGAACTCGAATGACATCATTTGTTCATGCAACAGATTGACCACTCGGTGGTGGAGAGCTACGGCGGCGGGGGTCGGGCGGTCATCACGGCGCGGGTCTACCCGGAGCACGCGGAGACGAGCAACAGCCGCCTATTCATGTTCAATAACGGGACCGGCGTCATTAAGGTGCCCAAGCTCGACGCCTGGGAGCTGAAGGCGGCGTCCATTGCACAATAAAATTGTCACAGCACCGCAATCCTAATTCAGATATGGCATGTAATGCTAGGAATACAATATAAACTAAGTACATATCTTCTTTTTTGAACATGCAAAGTTTTTATTCCATTAGCAACACTTTACGGACAGAAGTGTGAAAGGGCTCACACTTGAAACAGCCAGAACATCTCTCGTAATACAAGGACCTGCATCTGAAGACAAACATCTGCAAGCTACAGATCTGTGCTGAATTTTGAACGCTAACTTTGCCTGTTGATGTCCTTTTACATTGAACCACCTGTTGATGTGAGCTACTCTGGTACTATGAGAGGATGGAGACACCTGAATATTAGCAAGGATGGGCCTCGTCTTCCAGTGACCTACATCCTTGAAGATGGAAGTCGCAGCTGCTGCCAACGCCAGAACAGAGCAATCTGTGTAGTAGTGTGGTTCCTGTATGTGTAGAATATCTGCTATCTTCGTGGCTACGAGAAGACAATATGCTTCGGCCTGGAGAGGAGAGATGACACCGGAGGCGAAAAAGCCGAAACATGCAGTTGCTGACAGTGTTCATTGTCTTCAAGTTGGAGGATGACACCAATGCCTGCAGAAGATGATTGCATATTTTATTTATTCTCTCAGGCTGCATCACAGAAAATTCTTGGACCTGCAACCAAGGACTGTTCTTGCTGGGTTGTTAGATGTTGAACAACATTGGTTGCAGCATGTTGATCCTAGGATGTCATCACTTCCTCTAGCTTTGAGCCCTGCATTATTGTCCACTGGATATACCTGCGTTGGATTACAAAACTTTCTACCAAACAGGGCATCATTTCTTGCCTTCCAAAGGCACCACAAGAAAGTGTATAGGCTGGTTATGCTAATATGGGGATGAGCAGAATCTACCAAAACCTTTATCCTTTGTGGTATTGAATGGCTATCTTTAGCAAGAGCCTCTGTTTTAATATACCAAGGAGAGGAAAATCAAGCCGCCTTTGAGAAAGGGCATAGAAAAATCATGTGAGTTTCATCCTCTAATTTGCCACGTCTAGCACATTTTTTCACTAATATGTTTGGAAAACTTACTTGCACGCTTACCGGTTGGAAGTGATCGACGGAGAAGCCTCATGCAAATGTTTGGACTCTTGGCGCCATGAGTTTCTCCCTCCAAACTTGGTTGAGAAGATCGATAACATGCCGTGGAACAGATTTCGGTCTCTGATTCTTCGATAGTGCTAGATTATTATGTTAGATTGATCTCTACCGTGACAGAGCCCAACGGTCTGCCACGCCCCTAACCGCGCCCTGATCAGGGGCGCCCAACCTTATCATGGTTGGTGGGCCCCTGTCGCCGCGCTATATAAATAGGTGGGGGGACCGGCTGCACTCGACACGAGGTTCGTCGCAGTGCCGCTCGCCCCACCTACATCCCTACCGATCTAGGGTTAGCGTGAGCCGACGGGAAGCTTTGCCACCACCGCACACCCACGCCATCGTCCCTATTCCCCATGGACGCTAGCAGTAGCACCAACTCCGGCATCCCCTCTGGCTCGTGCACGTCGAGCCAGGGCGCAGGTGGTTCCCCTCTTCTCAGATCTCTCTCCCTCTCTTAGATTCGTGTCTATATACGCAAAGGCAAGGAGCTACTGAATAGATCTAGACTAGTTGATGCACAACAAAACTAACAATGGTATCAGAGCTACTAGTTGCTAGATTTTTCGGTGCAAAAGAAAGCAAAAGTGAAAAACCTAGATCTAAAGTGCGCATGCCCCTCTGGCCGCACCGTTCCTATCTATCTCGACGCGCATCGACATGCCGAGCCATCAGAAGAAGAACACACCCCTTCGGGGGCAAAGAAAATCCCCAAAGATTCAACCCTAACCCTAGTTTCTCCCAGATCCCGCATGCAAAAACCCCACAGAGAGAAAGAAAACCCCGAAATCCCCAAATCCACAGATCTATCCCCCAAAGAAAAGTCAAAAAAAAGGAGAGGGAACACCGGCCAGCGCTGTGCCGCTTGCCGGTCGTGCGCCCACCCTTGGGTGGACGCACCGCCGGTAAGGGGGGCAAAGGGGACGCCCCAGTCTGCCGCTCGTCGCTTTCGCCCTCTCTGTTACTCTCACGGGTGGTGGGGAGGTGTGAAGGACAGAGGGAAGGAAGAGAAAGGAGAGCCTGCGCGTGGGAGGAAGGGGCTCGCCGCCGGCGTCGCTGCCGGGCGGCGCAGCCGCCTCGCCGAATCCTCACAGCGCCACCAGAGAGAAGCAGGGAAGGAGGGAGGCGCCGCTGCTCACCGTCTCGTTGCGCGTTGGGCGAGGTGCCGCCGCTGCTGTGAACGAGAGAGAGGAGCAAGGGGGCGTCGCGGGGTGGACGAGGGAAAATGGGGGCTAGGGTTAGTGGGTTGCTGCGCACGGGGGTTTTGTTGCAGCGAGATGCGCGCACAGCCGTCGGATCTAGGGTAGTGGATTAGGCGGCTAGGATGACGCGGCGCTGGCGGGCTGCGGGTGAGCGCGGGCCGCGATGCTGGGCCAGGCCGTGGGGTGCTGGCGGGCTGCTGGCGGCATTCCTGCGAGCGCGCGCGCGACAGATAGCAGCAGCGCGCGAACGGGCCGATGGGCCGCTATGGCCTGCGGGGCGCCAGGCAAGCGAGCAAGGGAGTGGGCGGCAGCAAGGCAGCCAACTGGGTTGTCGCTGCTGGGCCGCAGTAAAAGTGTTTTCTGTTTTATTTTTTTTATTTTTTTACAGAATCAGTTTTTGATTGTTTTATTCTCAATTTTGAGCATTTTTTAATATTGTTTTCTCTATTCAACTTATTCCATGAATATTTGATTAGAGAAGTATAAAAGTAACAATTTTTTCTGTAAAGTTTAAAGTTTATGAATATTGTAATATTGTTTCCCGTGCAAATAGTTGACATAAATTGCTTTAATGCAATAAAGTACTTATTAAATCTTGTTTTAAAAGATGTGATAAAGTGATTTAAAGTTGATTATGCTCCATGTTATTAAATGACCAATCGTTATTAATAACATGATCATGATCCATTTATTATGTGTTAAAGGTGCATTTAATTTTATATTTACCCAACGGTGATATAATTTTAATGTCACAAACAATTTCATGCTTAATTTATACCAACGTTAGATTAATGCATACAATTGTTTTTTGTTACCTCACATCTTTTATGGATTTCAGGAGGTCTCAACCTCATGAGCTGCCTGAAGGACATTCCACTACTCAGAGGGGATAACTATTTTAAGTGGAGGAAAAAGATAGACCTGGCCTTTGTCTGTGCCAAGGTAGACTGGGTGGTTGAAACCAAACAACCAGTCAAGCCTAAGGACCCAGTGAGAAATGATGCTGAGGACAATGCTGCATGGGAAAAGAGAAAGAGAGACCATGCTCTAGTGGAGCTGGCATACTCAATAGATAACCAAAAGTGGGTCAATGCAAATAAAAAGTGCTTGGATTTTGTCAAGAATACGATTGAGAATGCAATAGTGGGCTCAATCGAAGAGTGTGTCTCTGTTGGGGAATATCTAGCAAAGATAAAGAGCCAGTTTACTGGCTCTTCAAAGATGTATGCAACCCAGCTGCTCAAACAGCTGGTGACAGAAAAGTATACTGGAGGGCCACATTGGCATAAGAGAGCACATCTTAAGGATGAGCAACATGGCGGCTAAGTTAAAGCCCATGGATGCTGACCTCGAGCTCAAGCCTGCTCTACTGGTGCATCTTGTCATGGCCTCTCTTCCCCAATAGTTCGAGAACTTCGTCATCAACTACAACATGTCTCCTGGGAAATGGGACATTGAAAAGACCATAGGGATGTGTTCTCAAGAGGAAGAAAGGCTTAAGTCCATTCACGGTGGTTCTTTGAACTACGTGAAGGACAACAGGAAGAGGACCTTCACCAACAGCAACCATGGTGGCTCCCCTTCCAAGCCACATGGCAAGGGCCCCCTACAGCACCATCATCAGCATCAACAAAGTCTCCCTGGGGACAAGGACCAGTGCCACCATTGCAAGAAGCCTGGCCACTTCAAGAAAGATTGCCCAATATGGCTCAAGTACATAATGGCAAAGAACGGTAAAGACATAGTTTCTTTTGTAAATGAATCCTTGTATGAAAAGGTTTCTAAATCTACTTGGTGGATTGACTCTGGTGCAACTGTTCACGTTTCCAACTCTTTACAGGGATTCCATTCGACAAGGACTTTGCAAAAAAGAGAAAGATGCATTGAGGTCACGAATGGGGTTTAAGCAGAAGTGGAGGCTGGTGGCGACATTCCTTTGGAGTTAGCTGATGGCTTTACTATTCTTCTTAAATATGTTTTATTTGTTCCTTCAGTGCATATAAACTTAATAAGTGTCTCGTGCCTGGATAAATACATGTATGAGTGTTATTTTGGACATGGCAAGTGTGCCATTTGGATGAAAGATGTTTGTGTGGGTATTGATTTACTCCACGATAAGCTTTATTTATTATCCTTGCATGAGAAAGTACTTTCCGTGTATGATGTGAGTGAACAAGTTCCCTTGTCGAACAAAGAACAAAAGAAAAGAAAGCAAACTCATGAATCATCGAAGTTATGGCACTGTAGATTAGGCCATATTTCGAGGGGAAGAATAGAAAGCCTTGTTAAAAATGATATTCTTCCGCCGTTAGAGTTCTCAGATATCGAACAATGCATAGATTGCATAAAAGGAAAATATGTAAAGAAATTAAAAAGGGTGCAAACCGAAGTACAACAACACTAGAAATCATTCACACTGATATTTGTTGACCGTTTCCTGTGAAAAGTGTGGATGGTTATGATTCATTCATAACATTCACGGATGATCACTCCCAGTATGGTTACATTTATCCAATTAAAGAAAGATCTGAGGCATTGGATAAATTTAAAATTTTCAAAGCTGAAGTTGAAAATCAGCATGATAAAATAATTAAGATAGTCCGGTCCGACCGTGGGGGGAGTACTACGGTCGGCACACTCCATATGGTCAAGTACCTAGACGTTTTGCAAGGTTCCTACAGGAAATTGGAATAGTCGCCCAGTATTCTATGTCGGGCGAACCTCATCAAAATGGAGTAGCTGAAAGGCGTAACCGTACCCTTATGGATATGGTGCGCAGCATGATGATCTATTCCACCCTCCCATTGGGATTGTGGATGGAGGCGTTTAAAACCTCCATTCACATTCTCAACAGAGTACCAAGTAAGTCGGTGCCCAAAACACCGCACGAATCGTGGACAGGCAGAGTCCCCTCTCTACGCCACTTGAGGGTCTGGGGAAGCCCAGCCGAGGCAAAAAAAATCAATCCAAACATTGCAAAGTTAGACCCCAAAACAGTGTCTTGCCACTTCATTGGCTATCCAGATAGATCAAAAGGTTATCGTTTCTACTGTCCTGACAGATACACAAAGTTTGTAGAAACGAGACATGCAGTCTTCTTGGAGGACGAATTGATGAGGGGGAGCACGGTAGCTCGGAAAATTGATCTTGAGGAGAAGAGGGTGCATGCACCTAATCCGATGACTCAGGAGCCATTTTTCTCGCTACCTGTTGTGCCACCATCTACAACCCCTGAGGTTGTGGTGTCGACACCTGTTGTGACTCCACATGCGACAACAATGGGAGAAGGTCTGGAACCTGTCCGTCAGGAGCCCCCTGAACCCACTGTTGAGCACGAAAGGGAGCCAGAACAGCCACACTCATCAAATGTGCCAGAACCTGAGGCACAAAATGAGTAAGAGTCTGACGAATTCAGAAGGTCTAAAAGAGAACGAAGACCGGCCATTTTTAAAGAAATTTACAAAGTCTACAACACAGAAACAATTCATATGGAGGGTGATCCTACCTCATATGAAGAAGCCATGAGAAACCCTCACTCAGCCAAGTGGGTGGAGTCAATGGAAGATGAAATGAACTCAATGAGTTCCAACAATGTTTGGGACTTAAAGGAAATTCCTAAAGGAGCCAAAATAGTAGGAGGCAAATGGGTCTACAAAACAAAGCATGACTCAAATGGACTTGTGGCAAAAGGTTTTACACAAAGATAAGGGGTAGATTACAATGAGACTTTTTATCCGGTCTCATGTAAGGATTCCTTCAGAATCATAATGGCACTAGTTGCACATTTTGATTTAGAGTTGAATCAAATGGATGTTAAGACGTCATTTCTAAATGGAGATTTAGAAGAGAATGTTTACATGAAACAACCCAAGGGTTTTTTCATGGAGGGGAAGGAACATATGGGATGTCGCCTAAAGAAATCCATTTATGGGTTAAATCAAGCCTCTAGGCAGTGGTATTTAAAGTTCAATGATACAGTCAAATGATTTTGATTTAAAGAGAATGTTGAGGACAACTGCATTTATGCAAAGTTTATAAGTGGGAAATATATTTTCCTAATTCTGTATGTGGATGACATCTTGCTTGCTAGCAGTGATGTCAGTCTACTACTAGAAACAAAGAAGTTCTTGTCTTCAAATTTTGACATGAAAGACCTTGGTGAAGCTTCTTATGTTTTGGGCATAGAAATTCACCGAGATAGAAAGAATGGAGTGTTAGGATTGTCGTAGAAATCATATTGTGAAAAGATTCTAAAGAAATACAATATGCATGCGAGTAATGCAACACCTGCTCCCATAGTCAAGGGCGATAGTTTTGGAAAATTCCAATGTCCAAAGAACCAATATGAGATCGATCAAATGAAGTCAGTACCATATGCTTCGGCCGTTGGAAGTTTACAGTATGCACAAGTGTGCACTTTCCCTGACTTAGCTTTTATCACCGGGGTACTCGGTAGATATGAAGAGAATCCAGGCATAGAGCACTAGAAGATGGTAAAGAAAGCTCTGCGTTATGTGCAAGGCACAAGAGGCCTCATGTAACATATAAAAGATCTGATTACCTAGAAATAAGAGGATATTCAGATGTAGATTTTGCGGGAGATAAAGATGACAGAAAGTACACGACAGGATATGTCTTTACTCTCGCAGGAGGTGCTATTTCGTGGAGAAGCGCCAAACAGTCAATAGTTGCATCATCTACGATGTATGCAGAATTTATAGCATGTTATGAGGCCATGGGACAGGCGTTATGGTTAAAGAAATTCCTACCTGACTTGAGAGTGGTAGGCTGCATTAGCAGGCCACTAAAGATGTACTGTGACAACGAGCCCGCAGTATTCTATGCTCACAACAACAAGTCGAGTAATGCAACAAAGTCAATAGATATAAAGTATTATGTTGTGAAGGACAAAGTCCAGGATCAAACAATAAGTCTTGAGCATATAAGGACAAAGGATATGCTTGCAGGTCCGCTAACGAAAGGCTTACCACCCAATGTGTTCAAGGAACACAGAGCCGGCATGGGATTAATGGAAAGCCTATGATTCCTGGACTACAGAGGCCCAAAAGTAACAGTTTTGTTTCAAAATAGAAAAGTATGTAGTGGCTATATGATTCTATCGGCAATTGAGCTGAGACGATGAAACATGCTCTATGTACCGATCCATGATGAAACGAGTAAAGTATAAAGTATAAAGTTAAAAGTAAAGTCGAGATCAAGGGGGAGAATGTTAGATTGATCTCTAACGTGACAGAGCCCAACGGCCTGCCACGCCCCTAACCGCGCCCTGATCGGGGGCGCCCAACCTTATCATGGTTGGTGGGCCCCTATCGCCGTGCTATATAAAGAGGTGGGGGGACCAACAGCACTCGACACGAGGTTCATCGCAGTGCCGCTCGCCCCACCTACATCCCTACCGATCTAGGATTAGCGTGACCCGGCGGGAAGCTTTGCCACCACCGCACACCCATGCCGACGCCCCTATTCCCCATGGACGCTAGCAGCAGCGCCAACTCCAGCATCCCCTCTGGCTCATGCACATCGAGCCAGGGCGTAGGTGGTTCCCCTCTTCTCATATCTCTCTCCCTCTCTCAGATTCGTGTCTAGATAAGCAAAGGAAAGGAGCCACTGAATAGATCTAGACTAGTTGATGCAAAGAAAAACTAATATATTATACTAGTGTTTATATGTGCTTTTCAAAGAGAAGTCACCTGCAGGGGTTAGTTTCCAAACTAGAACGCCCTGTCCATGAGCATTAATGATAAGGGTTTGCAATATTGCATTAGCAGTTTGAGGAGTAAAAAAAGAGTTAATAAGCTGAACATTCTATGTTTTCTGATTAGGAGTCCAAAGGTCCTTAACTATAGCAAGGGAAACGTAAGGAGGTTGTTGAATGATCAAATTATCATAAATAGTGAGCCATTCAGAGAACAACGGTGAACTCCAAATGGAGATGCTGCCATCAATAGGCCTGCTGAAGCATTTTTCTTCATGGGTTTGAGAATTTCCCAAATTTCTTGCTTATTTGGGATCAAAATTTTCAAAATCCTAAGTGTCTTGAGGGTGGGAAGTTCTCAGTAATGGCCTGCTATTTTTAGGACACAAAGAGTGGAAAATATTGTTGAAATAGTTCACAAATTCATGAGCAACTTTGTTAGGGTCAAAAAGATTTTTGCCATGAGTATCTTTAATGGAGACAATATGATTACGACGCTTGTGCTTAAGAACGGCATTGTGAAAGAAAGAAGTGTTCATGTCTCCTTGGGTAGCTCAATGCTTCTTCGCTCTTTGTCTGTAGAACTCTGTAAGTTTTATCATGTTTTGTTCATATTGGGCTATAAGATTTGCCTCTAGAGAATGATCTTGTTCTTGAACTGGTTGCATCTGGATGGAGTTGATTTGTTGCTGAATCGTATCAAGTTGTTGTTGAATTAGCCTTTTTTTCTTGCACCATTTCTTTAGAGTACCTGCAAGGTTAGTCGTTCTACAATGTAACGGTTTTTTAACCGACAAAGCCCAAGCAGTTTTAGCAACATTTGAAATCCTCTTCCATGGTCCACAAATTTACAAATTTAAATTTTAGGTTTGGCCAACAATACTGCGATTCAGTTGAAACAAGAATGGGAGAATGATCACCAAACATGATAGGAAGGTTGAAAACATTTGTATTAGGATACTTTTCACACCATTCAACATTTGCAAGACAACGATCAAGACGTTCAAACACATGAGTAGAAGATAAATGTTTGTTTGTTCAAGTATAAGCAGGGCCGCTGAAACCAAGATTAAGAACACCACATTGTTTGACATAGCCATGAAAGCACGCATACGAGAATGGTTTATATAGGCAGAGGTAGTTTCCATATCAATCATGATGTTTTTGAGATCTCCTAAACAAACTACTGGCTTTCCTAGATTATCAAATACAAAAGTGAAAATATGGTCCCAAATCATCTTTGTGAGGCGATGATGGGGATCCCCATAAAAACAAGCCAGGAAGAACTAAACATTAGTAGCTATATGATTTACTACTGCCAAGATAACATCGCGATTTGACAACACCATTTGATTTGTTGTTACTCTCACAGAAAACTAGTGCCTTATGCATTAAATGGTTCGGAAATGCTCTCTACCACTTTAATTTTGGGAAAACCTTTTGACATACAACCTTCTTGGTAGCCTCTTAACATGCTAGATAATAAATTGCACCATTACTATTGCCATCAATGTTATTTTGGAGATTTTCCACGATAGAGCTCCACATGTAGGGCGAGGATTTAACATGCCATGGAAACTTTAATATCCACATACCTTCAAAGAAAATGTCTGAATAATCCATGAAATCGAGGTTAGAAAACTTCTTATTGGTGAACATGTAGACTTTATTGCCTTGTATGTAATAAAATACTTTTCGGCGGCTTCTCTAGTGGTCCATTTCTATAATTAATGTACGTTTTCCGGTTATCACGTTTATAGATAGGGCATGTTCATACTTGAATACACATATTACTTATGACAACCGAAGCATAAGGAACCATCATTATCTGATCAATTTAAAGTAGTTCCTTCGACATTGAAATGTCCATCTTTATCGCCCTTAGCTATATTAGCAGGTGAGATAGAGTACTTGTGCATATGATACTCTATCAATCATATGCCATCATAATAGAACTTAATTATACTCCTTTGGGAACTATATCTTGGTGAACTGCAATACAAGTAAATTAATGCATTACCAAGATCTTTATATCATAATTAGAAGATAGAAATCTCGTCTTCCAATAAGATAGCATAAGGGTGAAGCTTACTCCCCTTTTCTTATGATATTATTGTCTCAAGGCTTGTGTTAGTTCATCGTTGTGTTTCTTTAGATAGCATGTCACATGTTGAACTGTAATTCATGACACAATCTTTCGGCTCAGCCACAAAAAACACTCTTAACCAAGTCAACATGTGATCCTGTCATAACAATAACACAAGCTCCACAAAAGGATCTATTGTCTAGATTTTTTATTTGAACTATTCAATATTTCCTTAGAGTCATATTTGGTTTTGTAGAACTTTCTACAACCTACCATTATCTAACTTATTCAAAAAAATCTATTAATTTCCATACATATCATAATGTTCATCCTATGTGGCAATTAACAAGACACTATGATGAACCTTCACACACATTATTGATCATATGGAAATTGTTGAATCTCAACACTGATGTTGCATTAGGGATCACATAACTCTCAACCTTCCTAATGCATATGAACAAATTTCTAATGGAGTTAACCTTACAATTTATGTTCATATGCTCTAGGTTCCCAATGATCACATTATTTTGGAGAACATAGCTCCTGAAACGCTTCATTTCAGATCTCAACCACACTATAGTTGGGTAGAAGGAGGAAAAGAACTTTATGAAATGTGGCTCATGATTATAAATGGCGTTGGTTAGAAATACAATCACAAGACACATGATACTAGCAAATTCTCCACTTGAATGAAGCAAGGCACATGATTATAAATGATGTTGGTCAGAAATACAATCATCAGCCACATGCTACATCATAATGGACATCATGTTGGTCAACTAGCCACTTTAGCATTCATGTGTGCTTTATAATGAATCATAAGGTGGCTTTGGTGGTAATTACTTTGGGCCTCCAATTAAGTTGTGAAGATTCCTCAAGCTAGAGGCATCAATGGTGATTTTTTTGGAATCCTCCAATTGAGTTGTGGAGATTGTCCTAAGCTTGTACGTGTTCGGTGGTCATCCTCAAGTGTCTCATAGTGGACCGAGGTTTTCCCTTTTGGTGGAAGAGCTCGAGGAAAATAAAGTGATCTATTGTGGAATTTCAGGAGCCTTGTGCCTCCACACGTCTCCAACAGAGAGTAGCACCCGCAAGGGTGTGAAGTTCGGCATATATCGCCATCTCTGTGTTCCTCGGTTATTCCTATACAGAGCTTCTCTACTTATGCACTTTACTTTGTGATAGACTTCATGCTTGAAGTAATCTATCTTGCTATCACCCTATTCCTTGTCTTTATTAGCATAAGTTGTTGGTGCACTTAGTTGAACCTAGCATATTTAGATTTTGTGTGTGATAAATTAAAAGATAATTTTATTCTGCATTTATTAGAGCCAAAATAGTAATTAGTTTAACTTGTCTATTCACCCCCTTTAGGCGATATATGTGTCTTTTTAAGGGAGCAACCACGAACGACCTCCTCCATAGATTACTCACCACAAGGATCCCGATGGAAGACGAAATCAAGCGGATAGTTGGCCATTTGGCTCTTGGCCCAGCACCCACCTGTAGTTGTCCATCCATGGCCAGGCTCAGTTTTGCCGCGTGTGCGGCCATCATCATCTACCTTTGCCTTCTACTATCCCCTCCACCTCCCTCTACTTGGTCTCTAACTACGAAGCAGAGAAATCACCAGCCATGGGAACACCTGAACCGCCTACCACTTCTAGCTAGCCACACAGGGATGAAGTTGAAATTTTGATTACTTGTGGCATTTAATAAAATTTAACAAATTTGGGGTCTAATCCAGATAATATATAAGGAGCCACTATTGGGAATATGCCCTAGAGGCAATCATGTATGATGATATTTTCCATTGTAGTCATAAAGATATTAAGTTGTCCTTGTATGAACATCTGATGGGCATCATTGAATATGTGATTCAGTTGTAAAACTATACATTCATGTTGTTCATACTAAATATCCTTGGTCATTGAGGTTGTGTTGGGCACACAACTTAGGCCAATGTGAAAGTCGGCTGGATGACTCGGTTCCACTTGTCATGGGCATGGTGATGCTATTCTGACTTACACGGATTCGGCTAAAGAGTTCAGCGAGTCGGATTGACCCACATTGAGGTACAACGAACAAGTTGTCATTTGTATATCTCAATCAATGTAATCCTTAGACCGAGGTTGTTGCACAGTCCGAGTTGAGGATCACCGGATTAGGTTCTATGAAACGTTGATCCATAATAGGGCAGTATAAAGGCAGAGTTCGAGTCGGACTATTTAAGGGATGACAATTATTCGCCTATAGTCTGACATGGTATATCGTGAGGCAAAAGGGGCTTAGACGTAAGTCACATTGAAAAAGCAAGTCGTCATGACTCTTTGGTACTTGGAAGTCGGACTCCAATTATGTCCAAGTTTCCATGAGCCTGCGGGGTCACACAGTTAAGAGCGGGAGAAAGTTCGGATTGAATCTGAACCAGAAATCTGTTTGGGTTGGACCTGAACCGGATTTAAACCGAGTCAGTGAGTCGGACTCATATTGACTAATATTATATCGGCTTTAGTGAATGGGCCACAAGTGAGTGGAGCCCACTTTTACTCAGTGGAGCGCAGAAACCCAGGAGGGTTGACAGTTAGGTTATTCCATGCATTGGAAACCCTAGCTCCACAGCAGTCATTCCGTCATACTGGATCTAGCAGTTCACCGCCGACGCTCCTCCTCGTATGTATGGATACCAGCAGAGGTGCTGTACGATCAGCACCAGGACAATCGTGATCGGATCGGATCATGAGGACTGTACCGCATCAACTGACGCGCTTCATCAGTAATCCGCAACTCCGCGTCTAGTGGTAATCCTCGTGGCCATCTACCTCAGCTAGATTTTGGGATCACTGCGTTAGGGAGAAAAGTTTTGTTTTATCTCCTCGCGGCCCAACAACCACTATAAGAATCTGGATGGTCCATGACGTTTTTTATGACACTCCCTACAAACATTGCGAATTCATGACGTTCTTGCGTGTTTCATCACAACTCCCGCAAATGTCCTTCGGCCCGGTTTTCCATGATGTTCCTTGGTTCGTCGCGAAAGATTTCGTCGCAGTTTTCATCCCGAGCCCTGAAGCCCAGTTCACCATTTCGTCTCCTGCTTCATTGGTCATGGATTTCGTCGCGGCCCATGGTCGATTTTTTTATCATTCACCGCATCATCTATGCGTCAAGCCCACATGTCAGATCGGTCTGCACAGTAGTGTCTCACGGTATCGGATGGGTTTGATGGTGCTTCCTGACGTTTTTGGCCGGCCCCAGCTATCAATGCGCTTGGTAGAAATTAAATAAGAGAAAAAAGTATCTGCACAAAGACAGAATTGAAACAACGACTAGATGATTGAGACCATACAATTGTAACCGCTACAGTTGTCCAGTTGTTTGTTCCATATAACTACTTCAGTCTATATGTTACATACCATCTCTGAGTCAAAGAAATTAAAGATATTGAAAATATAAGAATCAACACAATATGTATGTACGTTTCGCACAACCATAAAAGAGAACACAGCAGAGCATATTTTTAGATCATCTTTTAAGAGTACATAGAAAAGCAACAACATGCACACAATCAACCAAATATAAACATAGCATATAGAGATAATATTATTTAGCATATACAACACCAGGTTGACATCAAGTTTCTCACCACTACAAGTTCACTGATAACATATTACTTTAATGGTGCATCCAACAGTAGAATAAATAAAATATTTTTTGGCCTCACTATAGAACATTAACACTACCAATGAAGCATGGTAGCCCTCATTTAAAAAGATGAATAGGCACACATTCTCCTTCCTGATTCCCAACCCGACTTGAGCCTCTCTAGGGCTCACACCAGTACCTCAACTTCACGCGTCCTGATATCACATACGCCGTTTAGGAGATGTGTCTTCACATGCGCGACCCTCGCGAGCAGCACCTGACGGCTATCAAGTGCATTTCTGCGCTACGTCAAGGGCACGATCTTTCATGGACACTTAACTTCATTCGTCTTTGTCGGACTCCATGGTCACCTACACTGATGCCGATTAGGCTGGAGTAATTGATATTTGGGACCACCATATATACAAAAAAGAATCTACGCAGTGAGCCGAACAAACATAGATATGGTTGTCCTTATCTTCAGTGCGACCACCATAAAGACTATATAGATAAAAATTAATGCACTTAATTGCTACCAATTTTGGCACATCTTATCTATTCTATTGCATTAATGTGATTTTAATAATATAGCAATACGGATTCATGTCACATCCATTATAAAAGGCTGTTCTCTTTCACTACCCACAAGCAAGAAAACCAACCATATGCAAGATTTCCTATCGACCAACACCATATATGATGAAAATGATGATGAAATCCGGAGTTGTGTTTCTTGTTTTGACCCTCACCTTCGTTATGATTACATCTGGTATGTATTTCAAAGTTCTTCTCCTCGATCTTATGTGTATGTTGCTTAATTATTTTAGAAATCCTTAGTCAGATCTTCTTGTATGACTATTTAATTATAAATATCATTTGCATGTTTCTTTATATACATTTTGCAGATTTGGCAGAAGCAAGGTGCAACTTTCAAATTATGCACATGAAAGATAATAAGTGCGACAAAGAATCTTGTCAGATGGTATGCGAGGAGGTGAGGAAGAATACAGAGTGCCCAGATTGCGTCCATATAGAATTTGATTGCATTCATGATAGTTGCAACTGTGGAATTTGCACAAATAATTGATCGACCGATCTTTCTCGATCTAGGAGTCATAGAGGGACAATCATGCATGTTTACTTTACCAAAATAAAAATCTATATATAAAGCTTCTTATGTAGAAGAAGAAGAATTAGAGAATTGTCCTCGATCAATATACAGATCTTTGGTCCTTGAAATTATATGCGCATGTGTATTTTTTCCCACAATCCGCACAAACAAAGCTAACAAAAGATCCACCCATGGACCTTTTATATAGGTTGAGTGCAAGGTCAAACATGTGCATAACTTCTTGACACTAGTACAGATCAGGCATATTAAGTCCCCCATCACACACGAAAGACCCTTTCCATGTATGGTGCGGAGGAGCGCTAACGCCAGAAAATTTCGGTCGTCTGCTCGTGGCACAAGCAAGATCCATCATGGGGTTGTCACACACTGAACTTTTTTTAAGACTGTAACAAATATGATGCACACGAGTCAAAGATCTAAAAAATGTTTTCTTAGAGCAATAGTATCCTCCACGATCATCTCATGCCAACTGTGTGCTTGGGGGCCTTTATATAGGAGGAGGGGGAGGTAACACGCGCCCTAGCTAGGCTTCCCTCCCCTAGGGCCGGCGGTCAAGGAGGGGATTTTGGCAGGTTCCCTAGTATCCTCCAATTAGGAGGTCATCTCCTCCTCTCTTTAGATGATTGCGATCTTGAAAATAATGACTCATATCAATATGTTCCATATGTACAAGATACAATAAACACCTTCCAAAAATGGAGATATAATTGGATACCTTCCTCCTTTATGCAACGCACTGATTATGAAAGTCGAGGTGGAACCCACTAGGCCCATGCGCCAGCCCTGGGAGGGCTAGGCACCGTCCATGGGTTGGCCATGGTGGCCCAGGCACCACCCCTAGGTGGGACTGCCCTCTCTTATCCAATTCGACCACCGAAACCCCTTATGGCACTCCGACTCAACTCCGGTTTCTCTCACATGGTTCTAGCACCTCGATCCTATATAAGTTCTAGAACATTTCCAAAATATCTTTGACATAACCAACATCTCGGGATGATTACAATGAACCTCGAAACCACCACCGACGACTTCGGAACAGCCTTCCCAAAATAAATCATGTCACTGGAACAGTTCTGATTCCTCTTGAGGTATCGCACTGAATCCCAAAACTATTCCGGTATGTCTAGAAACTATTTCAGACATCTCTCTCTGCAACCTACCATATAGGTAACATGCACAACTTGATTGTAAGACCTTAAGCGTGTGGTCCGACCGGGTTCATTAGAATGTGGAAATGACTCTGAAAGACTTATCGGATCAATAACCAATAGGAGAGCCCGAACACCCACGATGGTTCCCACTTCACTCCGCGAAGATCACATCGAGTGAACCCGCTCATTATACATATGTTAAACCTTTCGGTTTGCGATATTCGTGTGACAATCCGAGGCGACATATTGGTATCCTTGTGAGTCAACTCTTGATCATTATACCTGTTATCCTGGTTATGTTTTCACTTTCTTTAAGTAGTGCTTGTATTTCGATGTCCTTCATTATCTCATCATGACAGTGTCTGCGCAAATGATTGGGTGACATCGTAATACCGAGTGGCCCTAGAGAATATCTCTCCATTGTCAAGAGGAGCGTGATCCCACTTATTGAACTATCCAAGTCCCTAAACATGGTCACGTGCACTTACGCCGACTGGGCTGGCTGCCCTAACAATCGACGTTCCATGTCGGGCTTCTGCGTCTTGCTCGGTGATAACATCTTCTCATGATCTTCGTAGCGGCAACACACGGTCTCATGTTCCAGCACCGAGGCTAATTACCATGCTATGTCTTAAGCTATTGTCGAGGCTAGTTGGATTCGTCAACTTCTCCACGAGCTTCATATTCCATGTCCCCCCATACGGTTGTGTTCCACGGCAATTGTAGCGTCGTATACATGTCCATGAACCCCATCCAGCAACAGTGCACAAAACTATTGGGTTCGCAGCATTGAAAACAAAAAATTTCCTATGAGGGGAACTATATACGCCACGATCCATCTATCTAGATACAATCAACGAGTGGATATTGTTGGAATTATGCTCTAGAGGCAATAATAAAGATGTTATTATTATAATTCTTGTTCATGATAAAGTTTATATTCCATGCTAGAATTGTATTAAGCAAAAAATTTAATACTTGTGTGGTTTGTGAACAACCCCGTGTCCCTAGTATGCCTCTATGGACTAGCTCATTGATTAATGATGGTTAAGGTTTCCTAACCATAGACATGAATTGTCAATTAATAATGAGATCATGTCATTGGGAGAATGATATGATGGACATACCCAAACGAAGCGGAGCAATTAGATCATGTCATCGTGTTCATCTTTGCGAAGCTTTTCTTATGTAAAATATTGTATTCCTTAGACCATGAGATAATACAACTCCCTGGTATCGGAAGAAAGCTTTGAGGTCATCAAACGGCATCCTATGAGAGGGTGATCATAAAGGTGTCTCTCAGGTGATCGGAAAGTACCTGTTGGGTTATATGTATCGAGATGGGATTTGTCCCTCCCAAGTCGGAGAGATATACTTTGGGCCCACTCGGTAATCGATATCAACACCGCTTGCAAGCATGTGGTTAAGGAGTTAATCACAAAGTGATATCGGATTACGGAACGAGTAAAGTACTTGCTGTGAACGAGATTGAACTAGGTATGACGGTACCGACGATCAAATCTCGGGCAAGTAAAATATCGCGAGACGAAGGGAATATATATATATATATATGGGATTGATTGAATCCTGGCATCGTGGTTCATACGATATGATCCTCGATGAATTTGTGGGAGTCAATATGGGTTTCCATACCCCGCTGTTGATTATTGATAGAAGATCATGTCTGCATATTCTCGAACCCGAAGGGTCACACACTTAACGTGTCTCGACGCTAGGATAGATTGGATAATTGGTTTATGAGTTTTTGTTCGGAGTCTCGGATGGGATCCGGGACATCACGAGAGGTTCCGGAATGGTCCGGAGAATAAGATTCATATAAGGCAATGCAGTTTTTGGAGTTCGGAATTGTTTCGGGTTAATCGGTATTGTACCGGAAGCTTCTAGAACCTTTCAGAGGGGGACCAACGTGGCCCCACCTGCCGGTAGGGGGCATGGTCCTATGAGGGAGTGACCTGGCCGCATTGGGCCAGGGGCACAAGGCCCCATAGGGCCCAGCCGGCCGAATACCTAGGAAACCCTAGGGGAGCTTCTAGAAGGGAGGGGGGAAACTTGCCCCCCACTCCTCCCTCCTTGGCCACCGGCCTAGGGCTTGGGGGAGGGGCTAGGGCTGGCTGCCCACCCCTCTATATAAAGAGGGCTGGGGGCGCACCACTCCCCTACACCTCCTCCTCAACCCTACCCGCCCTGCTGCCCCTGCTCTCTCTCTTCCTCCCGATTGCGCGTAGGCGAAGCCCTGCCGCAGAAACTCTCCACCGCTTGCACGCGTCGTCGCGTTGTAGATCCAATCCATCTCTCCACCCCACTTGCTGGACCGAGGAAGGAGGAGACGTCGAGGTGCTGCACGTGTGCATCTCTCGGAGGCATCGCCACTTGCGGTGTTAGATCGGATCGGATCGCGAGGAGGAGAAGCGAGTACGACTACATCACCCACGTTCCGTCGAACGTTCCGCTGTGCGAATCTTCAAGGGTATGAATATCTCATCTATTCCCCCTCGTTGTTTGCATCTCCTAGATTAGATCTTGGCTTTCCCATTCGCATCCGTAGAATTTTTTTGATTTACTATGCTGCGAAACCCCTTAGTGATATCAGAGCTAGATCTATGCGTAGATGTGTTTCACGAGTAGAACGCAACATGGTTGTTGCGGGCGTTGATGTTTTCTGTTGCTAGCCTCTTGTTTGTGTACTTCTTATGACGCGGGATAGTGAGATCGAAGCGGTCCAGGCCAACCTTACGCGACCTCGTTCGCGACACCGGCTCCGCACTTGACGTGTGGCTTGTTCCACACATGCGGCTGGTGGATGCCAGTTTCTCTCACTATAGTTGTCATGGGATTTACACCGGAGTTTGGCAACCATAATATCACCGTTGTGGATTTCTGTAGGTAAGAATCGTTCTTAGCTTGCTACTCCCATAAGCCACGTAAAACGTGCAACAACAAAGTAGAGGCGTCTAACTTGTTTTTGCAGGGAGTGTTTTCTGTGATATGGTATGGCCCAAGATGTGATGTCTATGTTGTATGCGATGATCATGTTTTGTAATGTTTCACGACTTGCATGTCGATGAGTACACAACCATCAGGAGCCATGTGGTTGTCTTTATAATTGTGTATGACCTATGTGTCAACTTCTTATACGCCATGTAATAGTTTTACTTTATCGCTAAGTAGTTAGCAATAGTTGTAGTTTCTATTCATGGTGGAGTCATGGAGATCATGCCGTCACGCACAAGATGGAGATCATTGCACGAAGATTGGCTATACCATGTCACATAAAGTTATATGCATGTGATGTTTATCCTTTTATGTATCTTATTCTGCTTAGATCGCGACGGTAGCATTATAAGATGATTCCTCACTTAAAGATCAAGATAAAACTGTGTTCTCCCCATGTATGCACCGTTGCGAAAGTTCGTCGTGTTCAAGCATGACGTGATGATTGGGTGCTATAAACTCTACGTTCACATACAACGGGTGCAAGCCAGTTTTGCACACGCGGAAATACTTGGGTTTGACTTGACGAGCCTAGCATGTACAGACATGGCCTCGGAACACATGAACCGAAAGGTTAAGCATGAGTCATATGAATGATATGATCGACACTTCGTTGTCCACCATTGAAACCACACCTCTTCTCGTGAAGATCGGATTAGGTGTGGTGAATTTGGATCATGTTCACTAAACAACTTGAGGGATGTTGAATTTAGTGGGAGTTCATCTAGTAATTTGATTAAGTTGAACTAGTTATCATGAACATAGTCTAATTTGTACTTGCAAATATTGTAGATCAAATGGCTAAGTCCAACTTCAACTTCAAAGTTTTTGCTGAGAAAGAAAAGCTTAGAGACAATGGGTCTAACTTCACCAACTGGTTCCGCAATCTGAGAATCATTCTCGCTGGCGGACAAAAGGACTATGTCCTTGAGAATGCGCTAGGTGACGCCCCTGCTGTAGATGCGCCGGCTGATGAGAAAGCTGTTTATCAGTCACGCAAAGATGATTATGGTGTGATTAAGAGCACCATGTTGTTTGCTATGGAATCGGACCTTCAAAATCGTTTTGAAGATTACCCCGGGCCCTTTGAGATTCTTGAGGAACTGAAAACTATGTTTCAGACTCAGGCCCGTTCTGAGAGATATGAGATCTCTGAGAAATTCTTTAACTGCAAGATGGAGGAAGGGAGTTCCGTTAGTGAGCACGCCATAAAGATGTCGGGCTACACTCAACGCCTTGAGCAACTGGACTGCAAGATTCTAGAGGAGCTCAAGATTTGTAGTGACTCTAGAGGTTCTGCAATCACTCCCTCCTAGCTACAAAAGTTTTGTAGTGACTCATAATCAGATTGGTTCCACTGATATGATCACCGAGCTCTTCGCTAAGCTGAAAACTGCGGAGGTGGACATCCAAAAGGATAATCATGTGTTGATGGTCAACAAGCCCCCCAGCTTTAAGAAAGGTAAGGGTGCAAAGAAGCCCTTCAAGAAAGGCAGCGGCAAGCGCGTTGCCCCTGCTGAGAAGAAGCTCAAGTCTGGACCTAAGCCGGACACTGAGTGCTTCTATTGCAAGGACAAGGGTCACTGGAAGCGCAACTGTCCGAAGTACTTAGCGAACAAGAAGGCTGGCACCATCAAAGGTATATTTGATATACATGTTATTGATGTTTTACTTACTAGCCCTCGTTGTAGTGCCTGGGTATTTGATACTGGTTCAGTTGCTAATATTTGTAACTCGAAACAGGAGCTATGGAATAGACGACGGCTTGCGAGGGATGAGGTGACGATGCGCGTTGGCAACGGATCAAGAGTTGATGTGATGGCCGTCGGCACGCTCTCCTTAGTTTTACCTTCGGGATTAGTTTTAAACCTTAATAAATGTTATTATGTGCCTGCGTTGAGCATGAACATCATATCTTGATCGTGTTTATTGCAAGACGGTTATTCATTTAAATCTGAGAATAATGGTTGTTCTATTTATATGAGTAACATCTTTTATGGTCATGCACCTGCTATGAATGGTTTATTTCTTCTGAATCTCGAAAGGGATGAAACACACATCCATAACATTGAGGCTAAGAGATGCAAGGTAGATAGTGATAATACTACTTATTTGTGGCACTGTCGTCTAGGTCATATTGGTGTAAAATGCATGAAGAAACTCCATTCTGATGGACTTTTGGAGTCTCTTGATTTTGAATCATTTGACACATACGAACCATGCCTCATGGGCAAGATGATCAAAACCCCGTTCTCCGGAATGATGGAGCGAGCAATGGACTTGTTGGAAATCATACATACCGATGTATGCAGACCGATGAGTGTTTTGACGCATGGTGGATATCGCTATTTTCTCACTTTTACCGATGACTTAAGTAGATATGGGTATATCTATTTGATGAAACATAAATCTGAAACATTTGAAAAGTTCAAGGAATTTCAGAATGAAGTGGAGAACCATCGTAACAGAAAAATTAAGTTTCCACGATCCGATCATGGAGGTGAATATTTGAATTATGATTTTCTCATGCATCTTAAAGCAAGCGGAATCGTTTCGCAACTCACGCCACCCGGAACACCACAGCGCAATGGTGTGTCTGAACGCCGAAATCGAACTCTATTAGATATGGTCCGATCAATGATGTCTCTTACTGATTTGCCGTTATCATTTTGGGGTTATGCATTAGAAACCGCTGCATTCACTTTAAATAGGGCACCATCTAAATCCGTTGAGACGACACCGTATGAACTGTGGTTTGGTGCTAAACCTAAGTTGTCGTTTCTTAAAGTTTGGGGATGCGAAGCTTACGTCAAGAAGTTGATGCCAGACAAGCTCAAACCCAAAGCGGAGAAATGCGTCTTCATAGGATACCCTAAGGAAACTATTGGGTATACCTTCTATCATAGATCCGAAGGCAAAGTGTTTGTCGCAAAGAACGGATCCTTTCTTGAGAAGGAGTTTCTCTCGAAAGAAGTGAGTGGGAGGAAAGTAGAGCTAGACGAGGTTGTTGAACCTTCTCTTGAATTGGAGAGTAGCGCAGCACCTGAAATTGTTCCAGTGCCGCCTGCACCAACAATAGAGGAAGCCAATGACAAGGATCATGAAGCTTCAGACGATGCTACTACTGAACGTCGCAGGTCAACAAGGTCGCGTGCCCCTCCTGAGTGGTACGGCAGCCCTGTCTTAACTGTCTTGTTAGTAGACGACAGTGAACCTGCGAACTATGAGGAAGCGATGATGAACCCAGACTCTGAGAAATGGCTAGAAGCCATGAAATCCGAATTGGGATCCATGAGCGAAAACCAAATATGGACTTTGGTGGACCCTCCTAGCGACGGAAAGGCCGTTGAGTGCAAATGGATCTTCAAGAGGAAAACGGACGCAGATGGTAATGTTACCGTCTATAAAGCACGACTTGTCGCGAAAGGTTTTCGACAAGTTCAAGGTGTTGACTACGATGATACTTTCTCTCCCGTAGCGATGTTTAAGTCCATTCGGATTTTATTAGCAATTGTTGCGTTTCATGATTATGAAATATGGCAGATGGATGTCAAGACTGCGTTCCTCAATGGCAACATTGATGAAGAGTTGTATATGATGCAACCTGAAGGTTTTGTCGATCCTAAGGATGCTGATAAAGTGTGCAAACTTCAACGTTCCATTTATGGACTGAATAAAGCATCTCGGAGTTGGAACCTTCGTCTTAATCAAGTGATCAAAAGCTTTGTATTTGTTCCAAATTGCTACGAAGCTTGTATCTACAAGAAAGTGAGTGGGAGCTCATTGAAATTTCTGGTACTATATGTGGATGACATATTGATTATTGGAAATGACATTAACATGCTTAACGATGTGAAGAGTTATTTGAACAAATGTTTTTCAATGAAATACCTAGGGGAAGCTGCTTATATATTGGGCATCAAAATCTATAGAGATAGACAAAGACGCCTGATAGCTTTAAGCCAGAGTACATACCTAGACAAAGTTCTGAAAAGGTTCAGAATGGATAAGGCAAAGAAAGGTTCAGTGCCTATGTTGTCAGGTAAGATATTGAGCAAGGCTCAGTGTCCAGCTACGGTAAATGATAGAGAAGCTATGAGCAAAGTGCCTTATGCCTCGGCCATAGGTTCTATCATGTATGCCATGCTGTGTACTAGACCAGATGTGTCTAATGCTCTTAGTTTGACGAGCAGGTACCAAAGTGATCCAGGAGTGGAACACTGGACAGCTATGAAGAACATCCTAAAGTACCTAAATAGGACTAAAGAAATGTTCTTAGTCTATGGAGGTGATGAACAGCTCGTCGTAAAAGGTTACGTCGACGCTAGTTTCGACACCGACAAGGATGATTCTAAATCTCAGACAGGATACGTTTATATTTTGAATAGAGGAGCTATGAGCTGGAGAAGCTGCAAGCAAAGCGTGATCGCGGGATCTATAGTAGAAGCGGAATACATGGCTGCTGTAGAAGCGTCAAGTGAAGGAGTTTGGATCAGGAACTTCATCACTGAGCTTGATGTGGTTCCAAGTGCATTGGACCCACTGGAGATATTGTGTGACAACACTGGCGCCATAGCACTAGCTAAGGAACCAAGATATCATCCAAATACCAAGCATATCAATCGCAAGTTTCATATAATCCGAGATTATATAGCAGATGGAGATCTGAAGATTAGCAAAGTACATACAGATCTGAATGTTGCAGATCCATTGACTAAGCCTCTTCCACGTGCAAAACATGATCAGCACCTTAGTGCCATGGGTGTTAGATTGTTGCCAGATGTAAACTAGATTATTGACTCTAGTGCAAGTGGGAGACTGTTGGAATTATGCCCTAGAGGCAATAATAAAGATGTTATTATTATAATTCTTGTTCATGATAAAGTTTATATTCCATGCTAGAATTGTATTAAGCAGAAAATTTAATACTTGTGTGGTTTGTGAACAACCCCGTGTCCCTAGTATGCCTCTATGGACTAGCTCATTGATTAATGATGGTTAAGGTTTCCTAACCATAGACATGAGTTGTCAATTAATAATGAGATCATATCATTGGGAGAATGATATGATGGACATACCCAAACGAAGCGGAGCAATTAGATCGTGTCATCGTGCTCATCTTTGCGAAGCTTTTCTTATGTAAAATATTGTATTCCTTAGACCATGAGATAATACAACTCCTGGTATCGGAAGAAAGCTTTGAGGTCATCAAACGGCATCCTATGAGAGGGTGATCATAAAGGTGTCTCTCAGGTGATCGGAAAGTACCTGTTGGGTTATATGTATCGAGATGGGATTTGTCCCTCCCAAGTCGGAGAGATATACTTTGGGCCCACTCGGTAATCGATATCAACACCACTTGCAAGCATGTGGTTAAGGAGTTAATCACAAAGTGATATCGGATTACGGAACGAGTAAAGTACTTGCTGTGAACGAGATTGAACTAGGTATGACGGTACCGACGATCAAATCTCGGGCAAGTAAAATATCGCGAGACGAAGGGAATATATATATGGGATTGATTGAATCCTGGTATCGTGGTTCATCCGATATGATCATCTATGAATGTGTGGGAGTCAATATGGGTTTCCATACCCCGCTGTTGATTATTGATAGAAGATCATGTCTTCATATTCTCGAACCCGAAGGGTCACACACTTAACGTGTCTCGACGCTAAGATAGATTGGATAATTGGTTTATGAGTTTTTGTTCGGAGTCTCGGATGGGATCCGGGACATCACGAGAGGTTCCGGAATGGTCCGGAGAATAAGATTCATATAAGGCAATGCAGTTTTTGGAGTTCGGAATTGTTTCGGGTTAATCAGTATTGTACCGGAAGCTTCTAGAACCTTCCGAAGGGGGACCAACGTGGCCCCACCTGCCGGGAGGGGGCATGGGCCTATGAGGGAGTGCCCTGGCCGCATTGGGCCAGGGGCACAAGGCCCCATAGGGCCCAGCCGGCCGAACACCTAGGAAACCCTAGGGGAGCTTCTAGAAGGGAGGGGGAAACTTGCCCCCCACTCCTCCCTCCTTGGCCGCCGGCCTAGGGCTTGGGGGAGGGGCTAGGGCTGGCCGCCCACCCCTCTATATAAAGAGGGCTGGGGGCGCACCACTCCCCTACACCTCCTCCTCAACCCTAGCCACCCTGCTGCCCCTCCTCTCTCTCTCCCTCCCGACTGCGCGTAGGCAAAGCCCTGCCGCAGAAACTCTCCACCGCTTGCACCACGCCGTCGCGTTGTAGATACAATCCATGTATCCACCCCACTTGCTGGACCGAGGAAGGAGGAGACGTCGAGGTGCCGCACGTGTGCATCTCTCGGAGGCATCGCCACTTGCGGTGTTAGATCGGATCGGATCGCGAGGAGGAGAAGCGAGTACGACTACATCACCCACGTTCCATCGAACGTTCCGCTGTGCGAATCTTCAAGGGTATAAAGATCTCATCTATTCCCCCTCGTTGTTTGCATCTCCTAGATTCGATCTTGGCTTTCCCGTTCGCATCCGTAGAATTTTTTTGATTTACTATGCTGCGAAACCCCTCAGATATACATCCAGAATACATACCCTTGAATACCGAAAAAGGTTTATGAGTATGGACTCATTGGTGATATAGTCGATCTCTTCACGATCTCAAGATCGTGTAGAAGTTTGGCAACCCTGCAACTTAGCGGAGCATCCGTGATCGCACACACGTCTGAAACCCTGACCACCTCCGTGACCTTGCTCTAGCATTGCAGCGGAAGTAGAAAATCCTCACTCCAAAAAAAGACACCAGGAACATGTATCTCGCTAGTCCAAGACCATGGGGGAAATACTAGAGGGGGAGAGAGATCCTTCACGAGGAGGTGTCATATGAAAGGAGGAGAGGGGCCTTTTATAGGGAGAGGGAGGGGGCAAACCAAAGGGCATGGCGTGACAGCCATGGTGGCTGCCCCCACCTCTTCCACATTCATGTTGGTGGAGCTCCCGCTCAAATTAAAAAGCCTCCAATCACATAAACATGCCTCCACTCAAAAATCCACTCTCATCCATTAAATTTCCACCAAATTTAATGCAAGGTCTCATTTAATAAAACTCTTTTATTTATTTTATTCAGAATTTTGTTAATTACATTAAATAACAAACATTCACATAAATCCCCTTGCAACATTTCAATTTCACATGCAGAACCAGTTTCAGCAATTTCACCCGAAACAATTCCGGTTCCCATTGAAATAATTCTAGCGCTTTGACATTCTTTTTCTGGAAGCTCATTTGCTCCAAATGGTGTCGGTATTCCTTAAGTGTGTTACCCTATGGTTCACGAATAATGCAGACATGATCGAGACCTCTCTCCGATCAATAATCAGCAGCGGGACCTAGAGATCCGTACTGACTCCCACGCATTCAACGATGACTTCTAGTGATCATGTGAACCTTTTAAACTTGTAATTAAATCCTTTGGTCTCGCGATATTTTCCATGTCTGAGATTCGATCATCGGTATCCCCATACCTAGTTTGATCTCATTAGCGACATGTACTCTTTTCTTGTTCCCTTGATATAACATTCTAGTGACCTCCATCACTTGCTTGCAAGCTATATCAATGTGATATCACCGAGAAGGCCCAGAGTATATCTCTCTGTCATTTGGATGGACAAATCCCACTCTTGATCCATAAGCCTCTACATAACATTATCGTAGTATCTGAACCCACCTTTATAGTCACCCTGTTACGGTGTGATGTTTGATGTTATCAAGACACTCTTCATATGTTAGTGATTGACGTGATCTTATGGTCTAAGGACTAAAGTTACTTGTAATGATGTTATAGTAATTTAAACATAATGACTTTGATTGTATTACTATACTTCAGATGAATGTTCATCACATCATTCCACGAATGTTGTGACCTTGTTATTAACAACATCCAATGTCCATGATCAGGAAACCTTGATCATCATGTTAATCAATGAGCTATTTTATATGAGAGGCATAACTAGGAACTCTTTATTTGTTTATTGAACACACATGTATTAATTTTTCTGATTAATACAATTATAGCATGAGAAATAAACATTTATCATAAAAAAGGAATAAGATAATAACCACCTTATTATTGCCTCTCGGGTATATTCCCTTCAGTCTCCCACTTGCACAAGAGTCAATAATAATCTAGTTTGAAAAACTTGTGCATTCAACACCTATGGCTTTCTGGTGTTGTATTTACGCGTTTTCTAGTGGTAAACATAATCTCCGGATCTGACACTTTCAGGTCCCTGTGTATTTGCATATCTTTGTGTCTCAGTGTATCACTCATTCTGTAACGAGATGACATTGTATAAATTTGGTCTTTTGGTGATACCTTTAGTTCCTTGGGGTTAAATCATGTCGATACTATTATCGTACAATATATCTTTATAGTGTTAGTACATTGTGAACCACACCTTAGTTTGATAGCAAACTACTTGACACAAATGTCCTCCTTTGCTGCTACAATAGCAGCCATATACTTAGCCTTTTGTTGTAATATCCGTCACAATGTCTTATCTTTGGAATTCATCCAAATCCATCATGGAACCATCTTTCCATTACATTGTGTCACCCATAGTTTAAATTGAGATAAAATTAATCTTCTGATAAAACTAGTATCAATGTAACATTTTATAATGAACTATTTGTAACTGTTTGTCACCTCTATATAAATATATTCGTAGTTCTTCCATAAGATCGTAAGAATATCCTTACTATAGTCCAATGATCATCTTACAATCATTCTGGTATATGCTCATAGTATTTAGAGCATAGGACATATCTGGATGTGTACATATCACGGTATGATTGATCAAAATATTCTTGTGATTTCACTCACAGAGTGTCAAAGTATTTAGATCTTGTTTCACTTACCAAGTGTCAATACACTTGAATCTCAGTTCAATCCTTTACATGCAACAAGAACCCTTCTTATCATTTTCATATTGAACTCATTCAATATCTCATATATGTACGTCTGACACAACCATATTAGCGTCACAATCTATCCATATAGAGATCCACGCCAAATATTCGGGTTTTGCCCAAGTCTTTCATCGAAATGAAATTCTTAACCTGTGTCAATAAAATATACATCATTTCCAATCAACAATATGTCCTCCACATAATGTATTAGAAATATATCTTAGCACTCCCACTTAATTTATTGCAAATGCAAGCATCTTCATCGTCCCTGATGAATTTAAACCTTTTAACAATTTCATCATGGTGAAGATTCCAACTCCGCAATGCTTACTTCAACCATTGAAGTTTGCATGCCCTTTTAGCATCCTTTGAATTAACAAAACCCTTTGGATTGTGTCATGTACATGTCCTAGGTTACCATTCTATTATAAGAACTTTGTTTTGTTTATTCAACTAACATATACCAAAATTATATGTAGTGGCTGCACACTAAATATCGCTATGAAAGATCACATCTTGTCATAGTCAACTCCTTGAACATTGTTGTAAAAAATTTTATGTCATGTAGATTATTTCATAGATGTGAAACATCCATGTCTGTTTCTTTATAAATCTAAACATGACCGATATATTTTACACCTTTCCGGAGGGTCTTCCAAGTTCAAAAACTTGATTTCTTGTGTATGGAAATATCACGGATTTTATGGCTTCAAGCCATTTGACGGAGTGAGGGACCATCATTGCTTATTTGCATGTAGTCGGTTCATCATTGTCAAATAATAATGATTTACTCTCAAAACTTAGTATTTGATTGTTTACCGGACCTACTCGGCTTAATAGGAACTTAGACCTTTGTGACCACAACCTTTGAGGCACGTGAGCCATGAGCACTGTGGCGGCAACTCGGCACATATAGCTAAGGTTCAATAACCTTATCAAAGTTCTATTGTCCTCCCACTTAACTTTTACGAAAAAATATTTCTCAAGAAACTTGACGTTCTAAGCGACAAACACTTTTGTCTTCGGTATTATGGAGGAATACCCAATGGTTATTCAAAATAACCTACAAAGACATGCTCATTCGATTTTGGTTGTAAATATCTTACTTATGCTTAGCATACCAAAATTTAAGACATGTCAACTTAGGTTTTATCCCAAACCATTACTTATATGGTGTCATTTTAATGGATCAAGATGGAGCTCTTTTCAGTGTAAAAGCGGCAGTCTCTAAAGCTTTAATCTTTTAAAATATAATGGCAGTTTTATAAATGACACCTTTGATCTTATCATGTCAAACAAAGTTTCATTACATATCTCGAGCACTCCATATTCCTATGGTGTTTCAGGAAATGCAAATCTTTAGGTGTTTTGCTAAACTTGTAACTCAAATATCTTCCTTTATGATCAAATCATAAATTCTTTATTTTATTGTTACAATGATTTTCCACTTCATCTTGAAAGTCTTTGAACATATTCAAATATTTCACACTTCTTTCTCATTAAGTGAATATTCACTCAAATTTCTGAACAAAGCATATGAAGTTGAAATCCATCGCTCATGACTACACATAATAGACTACATACGTCAATAGTATAAATTCCAATAAGTTAGTCGTTCGTTCTTCTTTGGCATTTGAACAAAATTTCAGTTATCTCTAGAAAAGTCTCACAAGTGTCATTTGATCAAAATAAAAAGACTCCAAAATTCCATCAACATGGAGTTTCTACATGTTTTGTTTCCAATATACTTTAAATAGTGATGTCACTTTGTAAGTGATCTTTGAATCATTTGTCTTGCAACATTTTTAGCATTAGTTTTTATGTATGTGATTTCTCCAACTAGACTTGCAAATCATCCATGTTATATGAAATACGGTAATTATTTGAATAACCTTTTATTCTCATAATACCTGAAAAATAAAAAATCTTGAAGGCAAGCTTTAATGTCAACGAGAAATACAACAACACTTTGTTGTTTTCGATGAACATCATCACAAATTCTCTTGCTGGTTACTTAGACCATTGCAGTTCATGAATTGTGTTGTCTTGTATGATATTTCACACCAACCAATTCGGTATCCAATACCCAATAACCACATTGTTTAACAAGAAAAGAATACAATCATAACATGTATATCATCTATATACCTAAGCTGGATATTTCTAGTCTTTTATTTTTCTGCCAAATATTTCTGCGATTCTCTTTTAGCACTCACTTTCCCTTTTAAAAGAATCTATCAATATCAATAGTGGCGCCATATGAATGACACATATTCCAAAGCGTGTATAGTAAAATATTAATACCTTTGGACTTGCACTTTGAAATAGATCACCATCATCAAATGTTTGGCGTTCTTTCAAAAACTATTATTTAGTAATATTTTAGTGTAGTAAACATTTTACCTACATATTAATCCTTATCATGACAACTTTCATGATAAAGATAATGTAGCTTATAAATTCGAACCGTGAGTATAATGTTACTTTCCAAAACCTTTTGGATGATTAGGATGTCTAGCATCTCCAACCTTCGAAAATTCTCATCCAATATGAGAATATATTTTATACTCTATCATATTGCAACCAAAACATTGTTTAAGATATCATAATATCTATCACACATGACGTTTCCGAAAAAATTCTTTCAGCTCCTAGATAACCTTGATATATAAAATAATCAAAAATCATGGAGGCAAACATGATACTTTAGATACTAACACTGGAATTGTTACTCTTGATTTAATACTAATTATTAAACTTTACGGAGTAAACGGAGTTTGTTGAAAGTTTGCAATAGGACTTTTAAACTTTAGATTGACACTCAAAACAATACGATACCGGTTCATAAAGTAAATATCCAGAATTCTATAGTTCTATTATCTCAATTATAACTAAGCATAAGGTAGTGAACGGATGCCAATGACTACAAAAAATTATGCAAATTCACTTTGATTTAATTTATGATAAATTGAGTTTGACTAATCCAAATTAGAAATGAACTCCCACTCAAAACCAACATACCTCTAGTTATTTTTGTGATTATATGAACCAAATCCACTACACCAAGTCCGATCATCACGTGAGTCGGTGCAGCTTCAAAGGCGCGCATCAATATGGGTATCATATCAACCATATGACTCATGCTTTACCTTTCGGTTCGTGTTCCGAGGCCATGTTTGTACATGCTAGGCTCGCCCAAGTAAGATCCTTAGTATTCGCGTGTGTAAAATTGTATTACACCAATTGTATGCGAACGTTGAGTCTATCACACCCGATCATCACGTGGTGTATCAAAACGACAAACTTTTCAATGATGCATACTAAGAAAGAACATATTTTATTTTGATATTTAAATAAGGGATCATCTTATAGTTCTACTAAAGCGCCAAACAAGCAATATACGATGTAAACAAACATCATATGCTAAAAGTGATATGTGTAGGGGTTCGTAGCATGGAAAACAAAAAATTTCTACCGCATACAAACAAATAAGCCAAGATCTATCTACTAGATTGTAGCAATGAGTCGATGGAATAACTCACCCTCGAAGATTCCAAAGTGTTTAACAAGAGCGGATTCTCGTGGGTGATGTAGTCGTACTCTTGCCGATCTCAAGATCGTGTAGATGATCCTTCCGGCGCTGCGTTCCGGTAGCGCTCCCGCAGTCGGTCACACGTTCGGTACTCGACGAAGACCTTCCTCTCCCTTGTTCCAGCAGGCAGCAGAGGTTGTAGCACTCTCCTCGTGATTCCGGCAGCACGACGGCGTGGTACCGAAAGTAGAGGGGAGATCTCGCAGGGCTTCGCCTTAAGCCGGAGCGAGTATGGTGGACTATGAGAGAGGCCTCGGTGATCTAGGGTTTAGACACACCAAGGAGAGGAGGCTAGGACGGCGGCTAGGGCTTGGGGAAGCCCAAGTCGGCGGCTAGGGTTTGCCCTTGGCGGCGGCAGCAGCAGGAGGTGGTGGCGCCGGCGGCTTAGGGCTAGGGTTTGGAGAGGGCAAGGTGTAGGTCTTGGAGGGGCAGCCCTGCCCCTCCTTATATAGGTGGGAGGGCGCGGCCAAGGGGAGGGGAGTCCCTCCCCAACTCGGTCTCCTTGGCCGGCGGTGGAGGGAGAGGGACTTCCTCCCCAAGTAGGTTTCCTACTCACCCTCCACCAAGCAAAATAGCCGTTTGACTTTTCAAATTGGCGTTTGACTTTTCAAACTAGGATTTGATTTATCCCTTTATTTTGCTCAGCGATGAAACCTAGTACATGATGCAACCATTCCAACTTGTTATGACACATTCATGTACCCTTCCCCTCCGGAGTACCGGACATTCTGGAACCTTCTAGAATATTCCCGATGAAAACAACGGAACCATTCTCCAAACCCGAAACAGGAATTTCCTTATATGAATCTTATTCTCCGGAACATTCCGGATCTCCTCGTGATATCCCGGATCCCATCCGAGACTCCGAACAACATTCGGTCTCTTACTCATCATTCCATAACTACTCAACAACGTCGAATCCTTAAGTGTGTCTCCCTACGGTTCGTGAATTATGCGGACATGATCGAGACACTTCTCCGAACAATAACCAATAGAAGAATCTGGAAATTCATATGGCTTTCACATATTTCTACGATTACTTTGCGATCGAATGAACCACTTACATACGATACCAATTTCCCTTTGTCTCACGATAATTTACTTATCCGAGGTTTTGATCGTCGGTATCTCTGCATACCTAGTTCAACCTCGTTACTGATAAGTACTCTTTTCTCATTCCCGTGATATGTGATCCCTTGTGAGCCAGTCACATGCTTGCAAGCCAATTGGATGACATTCCACCGAGAGGGCCCAGAGTATATCTATCCGTCATATGGATGGACAAATCCCACTCTTGATCCATGTGTCTCAACCCATACTTTCCGAACACTCAATGCCACCTTTATAGCCACCCAGTTACGGTGTGGTGTTTGATGTCATCAAAGCATCCTTCCGGTGATGGTGATAAGCATGATCTCATGGTCGAAGGAATTAGGTTACTATGTATCAGAAAGCATATAGCAATTGAACTATTAAAATGACTTGATATTTATGCTACACTTATCTATAGGAGTATATCCATCATATCATTCTCCTAACGATATGATCTTGTTGTTAATAACATCTCAATGTTCATGATAGGGAAACCACAATCATTTATTAACCAACAAGCTAGTATTATGAAGAGGCTTTACTAGGGACTTCAATTTAAGTTTACAAATCACACAAGTATTAATGTTTCCTTGTTAATACTATTATAGCATGAATGTAAACATTTATCATAAACACAAAGATATAATAATAACTACATTTATTATTGCCTCTAGGGCATATCTCCAACAGTATGATATGGTTCTTGCACTTGATCATAATCTTGTGCATCGTGGTATGATCTTTATCATTCCTATATGTGTAAGGCCAAGGTCTATAGAACTTACACTTTTCCATATTATAATTTCCAATAGTATCAATCCATACTACAAATTATAATTCTATCATATCATAGTACTTGCTCGGCAAAACCAAAAACTAGACGCCTATAATTTATCTTTTGCATGTTTTACGTGGCTAAGGGCTTTCGGAGATAGAACCGTTCTTACCTACGAACATGGAACTACAACGATGATAATCAAATTATTGGCAACTCGTTGTAAATCAGATATTGACTATAGTAGGAGAGACAGACACTCGCGAGCCACTTATGCAAAACTAGTTGCATGTCAAGCGTGGAACAGGTCTCATATGCGAGGACATGTAAAGTTTGTCCGGGCCGCTTCATCCCACTATGCCACCAATATCCAAAAGACACATAAGAAGCAATAACATGATTATCAGCGCCCACATAACCATATATGTACTACCCGTGTAGAGTATCCACGCATAGATTCGGCTCTGATACCACTGTTGGGTTCGTAGTATAGAAAACAAAAAAATTCCTACGATGGGAACTGTATACGCCATGATCCATCTATCTAGATACAATCAATAGGTGGATATACATACAGAATACATACCCTTGAAGACCAACAAGGCTTTACGAGTATGGACTCGTTGGTGATATAGTCGATCTCTTGTCGATCTCAAGATCGTGTAGAAGTCCGGCAACCCCGCAACTTAGCAGAGCATCCGTGATCGCACACACGTCCGGAACCCCGACCACCTCCGCGACCTTTATCCAGGAATGAAGCGGAAGTAGCAAATCCTCGCCCCAGAAAAAGCCACCGAAAACATGTATCACACTAGTCCGAGACCCTGAGGGAAATAATAGAGGGGCTGAGAGATCCTTCATGAGGAGGTGTCAGATGAGAGGAGGAGAGGGGGGCCTTTTATAGGGAGAGAGGGCAGCCCAAAGGGCATGGCGTGGAAGCCATGGTGGCTGCCCCCACCTCTTCCACATTCATGTGGGTGGAGCTCCCACTCAAAATAAAAAGCCTCCACTCACATAAACATGCCTCCACTAAAAAATCCACTCACATACATTAAATTTCCACCAAATTTAATGCAAGATCTCATTTAATAAAACTCTTTTATTTATTTTATTCAGAATTTTTTAATTATATTAATTAAAAACATTTACATAAAACCCCTTGTAACTTTTCAATTTCACATGCAGAACCAGTTTCAGAAATTTTACCCGAAACAATTCCGGTTTCCATTGAAGTAATTCCAGCGCTTTGATATTGTTTTTCTAGCAGCTCATTTGCTCCAAGTGGTGTCAGTATTCTTTAAGTGTGTTATCCTATGGTTCACGAATAATGCAGACATGATCGAGACCCCTCTCCGATCAATAATCAGCAGCGGGACCTGGAGATCCGTACTAACTCCCACACATTCAATGATGACTTCTAGTGATCGTGTGAACCTTTTACACTTGTAACTAAATCCTTTTGTCTCGCGATATTTTACATGTCCGAGATTCGATCATCGGTATCCCCATAGCTAGATTTATATCGTTACTGACATGTACTCTTTTCTCGTTCCCGTGATATAACATTCTAGTGATCTCCATCACTTGCTTGCAAGCTATATCAATGTGATATCACCGAGAGGGCCCAGAGTATATCTCTCTATCATTTGGATGGACAAATCTCACTCTTGATCCATGAGCCTCTACATAACATTATCGGAGTATCTGAACCCACCTTTATAGTCACCTTGTTACGGTGTGATGTTTGATGTTATCAAGACACTCTTCATATGTTAGTGATTGACGTGATTTTATGGTCTAAGGACTAAACTTACTTGTAATGATGTTATAGTAATTTAAATATAATGACTTCGATCGTATTACTATACTTCGGATGAATTTCCATCACATCATTCCACCAATTTTGTGACCTCTTTATTAATAACATTCAATGTCCATGATCATGAAACCTTGACCATCATATTAATCAACGAGCTAGTTTATATGAGAGGCATAACCAGGAACTATTTATTTGTTTACTAAACACACATGTATTAATGTTTCCGATTAATACAATTATAGCATGAGAAATAAACATTTATCATAAACAAGGAATAAGATAATAACCACCTTATTATTGCCTCTCGGGCATATTCCCTTCATAAACACACCGAGATCGACCTCCACTTCGTTCGAGATACTATCTTTAGGAGCATTTTCAACAAAGTGACCCTAAAGGTATTATCTCCAGGGGCACTTTGACAAAATTTCCCTACTGAAGACTTATCATAAAAAAATACACATCACATTAATAGGACAATAGTGCGTAGTCTAGATAATAGTGCATAATATAGTTAATGAAGTCCAGATAATCATGGCTATATAATGGAAGCAAGACCTAACAGAATTAGTCTAATAGAAGCAACACCCTAACAAATATAGTTCAATACAATAATCTTGCAAAATAAATAGATGATATCAGAAGCAACACCTAATAACCTTTCAACATAGTTCAATACATGATCATAGGAATATAATCTCTGGCTTGTAGTAAGATTATGAACATCCCTGCGCCGACCACCATTGATATCATTTATGCTCCTTTTCGATCCAAGGAGGAAGTGCACAACGTTGGCAGCGAATAGCACATCACACCCGTGGAAAATTGCGGCCACAACCAGTGGTGCTTCCTTACTGGATTAGTTATTGGGCTAAATGCAACTGGTACAATAGCACACATAGACACTCTAGGCTAAATGGATTCGGCAGGTGCACACGTGACACAAGACTCAAGACACAAATGCACGCGCGGCTAGATCATAACCAACACTGTAATATCCTAGGATTTTAGAAATTTTGATTTAAAAAATTTGCATTTGCATTCGATCATGCCATCAAGCAAAAAACATTCTCAAAGGTTTTCAACCAAATCCTACTGAAACTCCCCATTTTACCTATTAAGGGTTTTTAATTTTTTTTTGTATTTTTGGACATTAAATGATTCCCTAATGTCTTAAAAACAAATTAGAAATTTTCCAAACCCTAAACACTATTTGTTTTTTCAAACTAGCCATATGTTGTACTAAATTAAAATGGTATTCTTGATATTTTCTTTTGATCAAAACTAGTTTCTATAAAGAGTAAAATGTAAATTTTGTTTCTAAAAAAAATTAGAAATCTGTTTGAATTAATTTGGAGTTACAAAACTAAAACTAGAAAAGAAATACAAAACAGAAAAGAACAAAAGAAAAGGAAAAGAAAACAATGGAACAAACATAACCTAACCGGCCGGCCCAACCCATCGTCCTAATCTACCGCGCGCGTGTAGCATCAGAAGCCCAAGCACCATCCCAGCTAGTCCAAGCCCACCCGGAATAATAACCCCACCCCTCTAATTTTTTTACTCCCTCTCCCAGACGCATGGGGCCCACACCTTCTTCTTCTGACGAGGAGGCCACAACATACACACATCGATCCTGATCGATTTCCCTGGTCTCTCCGCTCGCTCTAATTACGCTTCCTCCACGACATCTATCTAGACCATATACACTACAACACGGACCTCAGGCCCTCACGCTAATAGACGCCGAGACATTATTCTATGGCTTAAGCCTAAGCAAAACCGAGCGATGTGAGGCTACTTGCCGGCGATTTATCAGTCTTGTGCCCCTTCATGTGAGCCTCCCTTACTTCCCGTCGCTGCCGGTGGACCTGGCAAAATCAGGTGTGTGTCTTCCTCGCCCCCAAATCTGGCCATCGGGCCGTGCCTGGGCGGGCCGGCCCGCGGCACGCCAAAAAAGCCCGGCCCAAGCACGTGGCTTGACGGGCCGGCCCGCGGCACGCCAAAAAAGCCCGGCCCAAGCAACCTGGGGTTCGAACCCAGGATCTACCGGCCTCCCGCACTCCCCTTGACCAACACAGCAGCGATTTTTAGTTGATATATAACAGATTAAGACTCTTTTGTACATAACTTTTAACGGGCCAGCAGAAAAAGGCCACGTCCCAGCGTGCCTAACGTGCCGCGGGCCGGCCCGTCAGGAGCCGGGGCCGGGCTCGGGCCTCAAAGCTGGGCACGTGGCACGGCCCGGCACGGCACGTGGCTTGGCGGGCCACGACGGGCCGTGCCGCGTGCCGGCCCGTTTGGCACGTGCCGGGACGTGCCGGGCCGGCCCGTTGGCCAGATTTGCTCGCCCCGAAGGCAACGAAGCCCGAAACGATCTGGAGAAGGTCCTCTGACCCCTATGGTTTCTATGCGGTGGCTGGGGCCCCTCGTCCTCCCTCCCGTCGTGCCTCCTCCCCCTTCTGGCTTGTCCTCCTCCTTTCGCCGCGCGGCCGGCCACCGGCCTGCATGCAAGGCAGCTGAGACGATCTACCACACTGCTTGTGGGCCTATGACTGTTTAGTGTCTCTTCTTTGTGGGTCAGGAGTCTGGTTTTCCCCAAGCGTTCCCGTGCCCATCGCCTCCTCTCTAATCCCATCGCACCGCTGCCATCGCGCCGCCTCAAGGATCCCCTCCATGGAGATGGAGGCGAGCGCCCCCCTCCCCTCCAAGGAACTGCCCCACCGTCGTCTCCCTAGCCCTACTCTTCGGTGTCCGCCAAGATCTATGGGAGCAGCCTGCGTTCGGCGAGGTCCATGGGGAACCGCATCCGTCCGGCTATGTCTGTGGGCAGGAGGAGTAGGGCAGCATCAATGTTCATCAGAAGATGAGCTCGAAGAAGGTAAGATTACTTTCCACTTGCGTAAATTCCATCTGGTCCTTCCAGATTTTGCAATCCTCTGAGCTCCTCATCTGTATTGCATTTTTCATCTATCATATTTCTCAGATAATATTATGCAGTAGCAATAAGCAATGCAGTGGTAAGCTAGCTAGACTGTTTGCGTTATAAGGGGCAGCGTGGATGTGATGGCCTTATTAATCAAACAAGTCATCTCCTTGTTCTTTGCTCCTTTGTTTGAATTAAACTATACCAAATCTGAACATTGCGGCATGATAGTGATTTTTTATTGAGCAACCGGTTACTGTTGAACCGAGGTGGAACGAGAATTGGTTGCACTAAAGAGGACATGCCTTTTTTTTGCCTATGGAATCAACTAATCAAAGAAGCATCTTTATTTCTATTTGCAGTGCTGCAACATTATCAGTTACTGATTTTTCTTCCTCTCTTTTGCATCGACCCTCTGAGCTCACTTTATTTATTTGTAGTTTTAGAGTACTAGATTCGTGCCCGTGCTGCAGAGAGCGAGGTCCAGCGAACCCGGGGCCAAGCAATCTCTGCAGGTCCAGCGAACCCTGGGCGAAGAAATTGAGCCTGAATCGAGCTGGGTCGCTCGAGCAAGATGCAGCGAGCGGGGTTGTAGGTCCTCCGTAAGGTGGGACAGAGGTTGTCCTCCACGGAGGAGCGACATGCATCATGGTGGGTGCAGAGTATGAGGACGCCGAGTACGAGGGCACGAGTGTGAGCAGTGCGACCACGAGGCTTCCATACACCAAGGAAGGAGGGCATGGGGGATGTCGTTGCCTCGGCATCTATCAAGTGAGGGATGTTCTTCCTACTATATCCCATCATTGCATGATTGTTATTTCGTTTCCTTGTGTGTTTCCTATGCCCCTGACCAATTACAAATCTAGAGTTGCCTACTGCGTTTGTCTTGCATTGGTACTAATTGATGTATTTTTCTTTGTGTGAAGATACTCTGGTCTACTTTTACAAATGTCTATATCATGGGATGTTGATTTGTTATGAAATTACACTTGGTGGTATCAATTTAATATAGGTATTTGTCGAGGGCTACACAAAGAAGTTTTGAGAACACTAGGATAATAAATTTGTGCTAAGGTTGTAGTATGAGATTTCCTTATTGTTGTTGGCTGATTTAGCATTAGTTTTTCAAGTAGTACTTTCTGATGAAAACAAGGCATGATGTGAGGAGTATATTTCCGTCCAGAAGAGAGTATTAGTCATGAGTTTCATGCATTTTCCCATGGATCTGATAGAACATATTTCTATCTGCTCCATATGTGAAATTTGTTCCCGGACTATTGATGGAACCTATAAAATATTCGGCACCTAACCTCATTTGGATGCACATTTAGATAGATATTATGTTCTATTCGATCATACCAGTTCCAAGAATATTGTAGTCATTTGTGGATTGCACTACCTTAACGTTTAAACTGACTGCAAATGCAGCGACATGTGGTAGGAAGGGCCGATTACCATTAGCCTCAAGAAAATGTGCAAGTTACTGCCTGCCGCCGCTGCTGGGGGTTTCACTTTTTTTTCTCCGAGCTTTTCTCTCAGTCGATATTTCCATCCGCTGCATATTGCGTCCACGAAAATCTTATTTCCGAGATCTCGGGCTACCTTCCGCGTGGAAGCGCTACAATCGCTTTGCCTGCCGCTTCCCCGTCACGTTTGCTCTGAGATGGCTGCTTCACTATGCATTTAGGTATATTGATATCCCTTCTTCTCTACCCACCTGAGCCCCAGTTTGAACTCTATTTCAAATATTCATTTCCTTAATGGTGCCTGAAGATTGAAGTGAGTGTTCCTTATACTTTAGTTCTGATTGATGTGTGCTTGGTCGGTGTCTGGATGCAGGTGAGCAAGAATATGCCAAACGAGGAGGGTTCAAGGGGCAGGTGTACATCGATTTCCCCATGAAGCCTTGCTTCCTATGCAAGATGCTAGATTCTGGCATCTTCTGTATATTTGCATGTTTGGTTTGAGTGTGCATTTCTGGTTGGGAAGTAGAAGAGTTCAGTAGTATGATGATTTGAGATGGAGAGTTAGGAAGTTGTACACCCCAGTAAGAAGAGGGTAGTTCATGAACTCAATCATGTTTAGTATGACTCAGTAGTATATCCTCATGTACATTTTCACAGGATTTTATACCAAATGCTTGTTCCAAGTAATTTCTGAAAGGTTCCACACTTCTTTTGAGATAAGGGTATAATGATGGACCCCTACATATTCTTTTATCATGTGTCGGCAAACAAGAGTCGTGGAAAGGTTTTTTTCTTTGAATATTTATAATAACTTCTGTCTTCTATTTACTACTTTGAAGATTGGCTGTAGATTTCCAGTCAATGGTATGGTGATTTGAGTTGGCGCGTTAGGAACCGGTAGTGTTTCCCGGTGAAAATGGGGTAGTTCATAAACTCAATCAGGTTTATGACTTGGTACTTCTGTTGTGTACACATGTACAGAGGTTTGACTGACTTCTTCTTCCACATATATAGTTCTAAAAATATTTGCACTTATGTTGAAATCACCGAGATAAGAATAGTTTGGTGTCGATGAACTGCGTTGTCTTATATTCTCATGTGTGTGCATACAAGAAACTCAAATAGTTGTTCTCATTTACTACTTGGAAGCTTGATATGAACGGAGACTTTTTGGAGTGGTGCCAAGGACGAGGGTGCAAGCCCGTCCAGTGCTGCCGCGCCAACTGTCGTGGCCGGATCTCACGGTAAGTTTTGTGTTCTTTAGGGAGATACACTTTCCATGTAGGTTGATCAAAGGCAATCTTCTTAACCTGACACCATTTAGGTAATTAGCCAAAAAATATTAAATGTCCTGACCTTATTTCCAATTGCACTCTTCTTTTTCAGTACGTCATGCATATCTGTATTATCAGAAAATATCAGTTTGCCTGATAGTTATTTCTTGACATGATTATTCTTTCTAAATTCTAAATTTGTTACAAGGCGTAGACAAGTTCAGATCGCACAAGCATACTAGAGGAACACATGGGTTTATGTTTGTAACTTTTTCTCTTTGAGATATTTGACACTTTTTGCTATTCCTAATTGCTAAATGCCTAAATGTATTGAATCCACCAAAAATTTGTTCTGTGTTTCCTAATTTGTTGAGCCCAAGAAACTGCAGTTAAATTGTGGTCTGAAGAGAAAGAAGAGCCATACACCTAGACAATATTTGAAATCATAGGAGCTAAAGAGCCATATATAGGACTTGTTGCTTGTTATGGGCATAGTTATTTGTGGATACAGTCTTCATGCACCATTAATCGGATCTCAATAGGTCTTTTTTCCTACAAAAATGGTGAAATATTCTGCTTATAAAGAATTAATTTTTTGCATTTTCCTTCTATTTGATTTGGCCACTTTTATCCTGATGTGTTCATGTTTTGTACAATTAAGTAAAAGCCTAGCTCTTTTTTCTTCAAACATTGTATGCATGATCGAGAGGAATCAAGGCTAAAATTGTTGTTGGTTGATTAGTATCTACATAACTGAAGACTAGAGAATTGGTTACAAATCTATGTGTTCTGGAGCAATAAGGCTACAGTTTGGATTTAATGCATAGTACATATCACATAATCCATAGTAAAATGGATATTCTTTGGCAATCGTGTTCATGGAAAATGGTGCAATAGGAAATGAATAGAAGCTGGGAGGAAATATCAAGTGGTAACCCCGTTTAATGTAACATCACATGATATTTATTTAGTTTTATTCTTATTTCTTCTGATAGCATTAGTGATTTTCTCCTATTCGAACCATTTTTATTATAATGAACCTCCTTATAGTTTGACTTTACAGTCTGCTCTGACGTTTATTAATCACCATTTTGGCTCAAAATTAATCTGACCTGGAATTTCCTCTCTTCAATGATGCACTGGTTCCAAAATAGTTATATACCTGCAAGTTCAATGATAAGTATATTATTTATTGATCTAAAAATTTATATTATTTATTTTTCTTACTCATGGAAGTCCATAGTCTACAGAACATTATGAGAACCAACATTACACCTGTTACCAGAAAGTGCTGCTATTTTAAAAAATAATTATCAGATAAGCACATGTAATTATTGTGTATGTGTCATATAATGTACATAGTATAAGAGGGATGGTTTGTTGGCTACTGACTTGACTAGCTAAATGTATAGCATCAGCAAAAATCTTTATGATTGAAAAACATGTGCATATGGTCCAACTAAATGTGTCTCTAGAATTTTGACCCAAAATATAACATACATTCAGCTAAGCGATATCTATTGGATAATATCAATCCTACATTAATAACGTTTTAGATTCCGGCATGGCTCTAATGTGCAAACGTTGTATCATTAGTTCTAGGCCTGGAAAATCAAGAAAATAATTTACTACTGTACAACTTTTTTCATGACTAATCTAATGATATTAGCATTGCTTCAGGATGCTCTGGTTTGGTGTCTCAAGCCCTAACGCTTTTAGGATAGAAACTGTTAATTCGGACATGTATGTATACCAGATCATGTGTATGTATTCAAACCATGTATGCTTGGAACCCGTAGGCGCGTGTCATTAGGACACATCGATAAAATCACAGACTTGTTGCACTCGGCAATGTCACAATACAAAGAGGTAGACGCGTGCCATTAAGACACACCGATAAAAGCATAGACGTATTTCAGTAGCACAAAACAAAGTGGTTTGAATATACCGCACCGCACACGCTATGCCAAAACGCCATGCAGGCGGCGCATATCCATCTAGTACGATTTAATCACCGAGCTTGAGATGACGTGGCAAAAAAAGCCGTCACTAATAACTACGTTGGGAAAAGTGGATAGGCGATGCGTATTTTGTCTTGGCACATCGCTATCTGTCGAGCAAGCACAAGCACGGCAGCAGACTGGATGCACCCTTGGTACAAAAAACACGGTGTAGCCTTTACTATCATGAAATATACACACTGTGTCACCGTGTTTGGTAAATTACTGTTAGAATTAATTAAACATAGTTAATTAAAGGGTTAATCCCCGTTCCTATAATCATATGATTATGGAACCGTTAGGCGGTTGGAATTTCTGGAGCGCCGCCTCCTGGAACCGACTCTCCCGTGTATAAATATGTTGATCCAATCATCCATGAAACAACTGATTCATTCTATTTCTCTTCTGTATCGCTATCTCTCGATCTCTACTTCGAACACGTTATCAAGCACGCTCTACCGAGAGAAAACTCCGGCGATCGCCGGAATAACAAGAACAGGTGAGAAACATGCCTATTTTCTTGCCCCAGTTCCTCTGTCGCTCCCGCTTCGTCGCAACGTCGGGCCGTCGATCCCGTCGGTACAGGCTCCTGCACCGGCAGCGCCGGCGGTGCCCAACTGGCTCTTGGCGGCCGGTCTGGCCGCGCCAATGCGTTGTCCGGAGCACGGATGGGTTGTTTGTCCTCTTCACGAGTACGGACCCCCCGTTGCCCGTTGGCACTGTGGCCGTCGATGCCGTCGCGCCACTCCTTCCGTCTCCGACCTCGGCAGTTGTCGAGATGGTGGACGACGCTACAGCCACCGTGCTGCACGCCAACACCGCCGTCGTCACGCCACGCGCTAGCGCAGCAGTTGTTGAGGTCGAAGCCGCCGCGCCGCGCCTGCGGTCACCAACGCCCGCGACTCCGTCTCCTTCACCGCGCACGGGTGCTCGCCGTCGCCTCGCCGCTCTGGGGCTCCCGCTTCCCAGCCCACCTGCGAGTGGCCATGGGCGCCGCTCCGGTGGATGGAGGCCGGCCGCGCTCGGGCTCTCCAGCAGCTTCCCCAACGGCGTGGCGTCGACTTCCGGCCTCCCGGTGGTTCTTCTCCAGAGGATGTGGACGGAGCGCCAGGCACCTCCATGCGTCGCCGGTGAATCGGCTGGCCGCCACTGCCTGGAGCGGTTGCGTGACGGGATTTGCCTGGAGCGGTCGAGCGATGGGGAATTGCTGTGAGGAATCGCCTGTTTCTAGTTTATCGTTTCGTGAATTAAAAAAGGCTGCTTTGCACTTACGGTCGTGCGCAGCACTAGCAGTTTCTAGTTTCTCTTGTTTTCTAAACATAGTTATCTTTTAACCACTTTTGATTCGCCCCCCCCCCCCCCCCTCTCCCTCCTTTCTTTCAAACTTTGACAAATAAAAACTCGATACCGATTGGTTAGAGGACTGTACAAACCCATCCAAAATCCGTATGGTCCTCTTAGACGTATACTAACCGTATACGTATACTCATGTGTCTGCGGAAGGTGAAAATCGGAAGTTATATAACAACAACAAAAAAAATTAAAATATGACATGCAAAGACGCAGATCACGATAATGGAAGGTGGGATCAGCCGACCGGAACATGGATTATGTCCAGTCCGGCCGGGTACACATATACGGAGATATAGATGGCCTTGATATGGATTTCGACATGTCAAAAAAAATAAAATGACCCATGCATCTTAAGTTTAGGGGGGGGGGGGGACCGAAGCACACCTCTCTTTTAACAGCCTTCTTAGTAGTAAATACTTGTCTGTTATAAATTATGTTAAAAAAATCAGTACATAGTACTGTTTATTTGTTAAGTACTATGTGTATTCCAAAAATATTTGATGTAATATATTTCCGTGTGTGTGCACATGTTGAGATTTATTACATTCATCGTTTGCATTTGAGATTTTCAATTTCTTGCAATAGATCAATTCATCGTCTTAATTGAGTCATTTTGACTCGATACAAGCACGAATTGGTATATAAAATTCAAAGTGGTTTCTTTAAATTGATGTTTTGGGAACACAAGGTAGTGGCCAGATCTACTGCACTGCAGATTATCACCACTACTATTTAAAGCCTATATTTTGTCATTTTTGACACTATGATTGCTTAACAATGTGCTCTCCCAAACATTTTATTAAGTCGTGACATAAGGCATTAGAAGTATGAGTATCTACTCATTTCATCAGATTATACTCTCTAGTGCTGCGATACGGACTCCGAATATTCTTCGGAGATTATCTACAATGTGTCATACTTAACAATTTGAAGTTCACACTAATGATTTCGAGCCCACTTCTTGAAGTCATCATTTAATTTTGCATAGTTCATTACAACATGACCATGATGGATTTTAATTTACCGAACGTAGATTAATATTCTCTGGTTTACCATGTAGGTAACCGATGGCTGGAAAAGAGTTCGATTCACTCGAGCTTAATGGCCACAACTACCCTACATGGGCCATGGACATCAAGATCGCTCTTGCGTCCCGTGGGATAGTGCGTGCCATCCAGAACCCGGACGACCCTCTTCCGGCTGGAGCCGTACCGCTGAGAGAACAGCAGAAATATGCTGCCTTGTACATTATAAGGCATCATATTCACCCGGATCTTAAGTCCGAGTATTTGGAGGAGGAATCCCCATTTACTTTGTTTCAGGCCCTCAAGACGAGGTATGAAAAGCAGAAGGCAGTTGTCCTGCCCGAAGCACTTCATGATTGGACTCATCTTCGATTCCAGGACTTTAAGTCCGTCGGGGATTACAATCATGAGGTTCATAAGATAAGTTTCAAATTGCGCTTTTGCGAGAAGGAACCTACAGATGCGGAAAAGATAGGAAAAAACTCTATCCACTATGCTCCCATCTGAAAGGCTCCTCCAGCAGCAATACCGCGCTCGCGACTACCAGGTCTATTCAGACCTTATTCATATCCTACTTCAGGCTGAAAAGCATGATGAGCTTCTTGCTAAGAATGGCTCTCAGCGCCCGATTGGTTCCCAACCTTTGCCGGAAGTTCATATGAATGTCGCGAACGGAAGAAAGTTTGGTGGTGCCTTCAACGGCAACCAATCGAACTTCAAGGGTAAGCGTAAGCGCAACCGGAACATGAAGCCTCGAAACTCGGACCGTGGGAAAGGCACCGCAAAGCCAAAGTATGACAAAACTAAGCTTTGTGACAAGTGTGGATGCTACACGCATCCTACTAACAAGTGCAAGATCCCAAAGCATCTGGCAATACTCTACCAGCAATCCCAAGGACGCAAGGCACCTCAAGGGAAAAGGTTTGAAGCCAACTTCAACCTTCATCCAGATGGCACCAATGGAACTGGTTGTTCGCAAGATGCTCCTCCTGGACCTAGCAACACCATGACTCTCCAGCAGCCCGAGGACCCTATGAGCACGGAGAACATGATGATTGAGTACGCCTCAAACGACGTGTTTGGAGACTTCGACTAGTCCCACTATCTCCTTAGTGATCACTTTATTTTATGTTTATTTGTGATGTTGTAATAAGAACATAAGTATTGTTGTTGTCATGTATATTCTATCAGCACTTTGATATAATAAAGATTGTATTCTATGTATCTAAATAAGGTTTTCTTATTGAAAATTCTTCATTTTTATATATAGCTCTCTACGGGGACAATCCGATGGAAGAGGAATTATGCCTTGTGGACAGTGTTACCATAAACTCCATACTGAGGGAGTTGAAATATTTTCAAACTCTGAAAAAGATGAATGGAGATATTTTGACTCGCTGGACGCGATACGGTAATTGTTGGCACTGGACGTGCCATATTTACCCTCCCAAACGGTACACAAGTGACAATTGAGGATGCCTTGTTGTATCCCGACTCGTCGCGTACCTTAATCAGTTATCGAGATATCCATAAGAATGGATTTCACATTGAAACACATGAAAAAAACAAAGAAGAGTATCTGTTCTTCACAAAAGACAACGGATATGGCAAGCAAGTACTTGAAAAAATTCCTTCTCTGTCGTCCGGACTGTACTATACGTACATCAAGCCCGTAGAACATGTTGCTTACAAGGTAATCTTCCAGAATGTTAACGCGTTTCAAACTTGGCATGATCGCCTAGGCCATCCCGACATCGGGATGATGAGGAAGATTACTAGCAATTCCATTGGTCATAATTTGCATGAGTCCAAATTCCCTCAGTCATCAGACTTTGTGTGTACATCATGTGCCACAGGGAAGCTAATTTTGAGGCCTTCCCACCTCAAAATACAAGTTGAACCACTTCAGTTCCTTGAACGAATTCAAGGTGATATTTGTGGTCCTATCCAACCATTATCTGGACCATTCAGGTATTTCATGGTTTTGATAGACGCATCTACACGATGGTCACATGTGTGTCTTCTTTCCACACGAAACCATGCATTTGCCAAGATAATGAGGGAAGTAATTAAGTTACAGGCCCATTATCCAGAAAGTCGAATTAAATCAATTCGCATGGACAATGCTGCAGAATTCTCTTCACGCGCCTTCAATGACTATTGCATGGCCTTGGGGATTGAAGTTCAGCACTCTGTTCCATATGTCCACACTCAAAATGGTTTGGCTGAATCCCTAAATAAGAGGATCAAACTCATTGCAAGACCTTTGTTAATGAATTGCAGCGTGCCAACTTCGTGTTGGGGTCATGCGGTTTTACACGCCGCTGACCTAATCCAATTGCGACCTACTGCATATCACAGTACTTCCCCTCTACAATTGGTACGTGGAAATCCTCCCAGCATTTTCCATCTGCGTAAGTTCGGATGTGCTGCATACATCCCGATCTCACCACCACAGCGGACATCCATGGGCCCACACAGAAAACTAGGGATCTATGTGGGGTACAAATCGCCGTCGATTATTAAGTACCTGGAACCCCTTACTGGGGATCTATTCACAGTCCGTCACGCTGATTGCATATTTGATGAGGAACATTTTCCGGTATTAGGGGGAGATTTCAAGTACCAGAAAGAATGCCAGGAAATTGATTGGAATGCTATCACCATTTCAACCTCTGATCCACGTACCCAAGAGACCGAACTCCAAGTTCGGAAAATCATCAATTTGCAACATCTTGCAAATAATCTGCCAGATTCATTTACTGATCTAAAAGGTGTTACAAAATCCTGGAAACCAGCCAGAAATGCGCCAGAAAGAGTGGAGGTACCAACAAAAACCACTCAACTCGCTGATCCTAAAAAGAGGGGGAGTAGTACGGCTTCTGACCCGGAACCTGCTTCTCGCAAGCAACAAAGGAGAGAGAGAGGAGAAAATCCTCCAAATCAGTAAATGCAAGTCAGCTTTGTAGGGTTCGCAGCATAGAAAACAAAAATTTTCCTACGATGTGAACTATATACCAAGATCTATCTACTAGATACAAACAACGGGCGGATGTATATCCGTAGAGAACATACCCTTGAAGACCGACAAAGCTTAACGAGTTCAACTCGTGGTTGATGTAGACGATCTCTTGCCGATCTCAAGATCGAGAGGAAGTCCTAGCGCCGCAAATCAGCAGCGCATTCGTGCTCGCACACACGTTCGAGGCACCGAGCAACCTCCGCCTCCTCGCTCCAGCGATGCAGCGGAAGCACAACTCTTTCTTGCCGAATAGCCACCGGGAACATATATCTCGCTAGTCCGAGACCATGGGGGATAAATTCTAGATGGGGAGAGAGATCCTTCACGAGGAGGTGTGAGAGACAAGTGAGGAGGGGGGCTCCTTTTATAGGAGGAGGGGGGAACCCCAAGGGGGTGGCCGGCGCATGGGGGCTGCCCCCTTGCCCTCCCCTCTTCATGTGGGTGGACACTCCACTCACAAATCTCCTTTAAATTCCCTCCACTCAAAAGTCCACTCAAATTCCCATTAAATTTCCACCAAATTTAATGCAAACTCTCATTAAATAAAACTCTTTTATTTTATTCAGAATTTTGTCAATTACTTTAATGACAAACATTCACAAATAACCCCTTGCTAGAATTCTATTTCACATGCATAACCACTTTATGCAATTTCACCCGAAAACCTGTTTCGGTATCTAGTGAAATAAATTCCTGCGCTTGTTCATTCTTTCGGCATGAAACATTTGCTGCAATTGGATGTCGGTGTCTCTTAAGTGTGTCACCCTACGGTTCGTGAATAATGCGGACATGATCGAGACCCCTCTCGGATCAATAATCAGAAGCGGGATCTAGAGACCCATACTGACTCCCACACATTCAACGATGACTTTCTTGTGATCGTCGGAACCTTTTACGCTAGTATCTTAATCCCTTTGTTTCACGATATATTACATGTCCGAGATTCGATCATCGGTATCTCCATACCTAGTTTTATCTCGTTACCGACATGCACTCTTTTCTCGTTCCTGTGATATAACATTCTAGTGATCAAATCACTTGCTTGCAAGCTAATCAATGTGATATCACCGAGAGGGCCCAGAGTATATCTATCCGTCATCGGGATGAACAAATTCCACTCTCGATCCATGAGCCTCAACATAACACTTTATTAGTTCTGAATCCATCTTTATAATCACCCTGTTACGGTGTGACGTTTGATGTTATCAAGAAACTCTTTCGGTGTTAGTGATTGACATGATCTCATGGTCTAAGGATTAGGATCACTTCGTAAGTTGTTATAGCAATATAAACTCAATGACTTTGATCGTAATGCTATACTTCGGATGAATGTTCATCACACCATTACACTAATGTTGTGATCCCGTTATTAACAACATCCAATGTCCATGATCAGGAAACCTTGATCATCTTGTTAATCAACGAGCTAGTTTATGAGAGAGGCATAACTAGGAACTTTCTGTTTGTTTATTAAACACACATGTATTAACGTTTCCATATTAATACAATTATAGCATGCAAAATAAACATCTATCATATACTTGGAATACACATAATAAACACTTTATTATTGCCTCTCAGGGCATATTCCCTTCAGTCTCCCACTTGCACTAGAGACAATAATCTAGTTACATAGTGATAAATCTAACACCCATTGAGTTCTGGTGTTGATCATGTTTTGCTCTAGGGAGAGTTTTAGTCAACGGATCTGCTACATTGAGATCCGTATGTACTTTACAAATCTTTATATCTCCATCCTTGACATGCTCGCGGATGGAGTGAAACCGGCGCTTAATATGCTTGGAATGCTTGTGAGACCTTGGCTCTTTGGCATTGGCAATGGCACCATTGTTGTCACAATAGATCACCATTGGGTCCAACGCGTTTGCCACCACTCCTAGTTCGGATATGAACTCCTTCATCCAAACTGCTTCCTGAGCCGCTTCTGAAGCAGTAACATATTCGGCCTCCATTGTTGATCCCGCTACCACAGGTTGTTTGGAGCTCCTCCAACTAACCGCTCCGCCATTCATGAGAAATACGTATCCGGATTGAGACTTAGAGTCATCCGGATCGGTGTCAAAGATAGCGTCGACATAACACTTAGCGACGAGCTCTTCTTCACCTCCGTATACAAGAAACATATCCTTAGTTCTTCGTAAGTACTTAAGGATATTCTTGACCGCTATCCAGTGTTACGAACCTGGATCCGATTGGTACCTACTAGTCAAACTAATAGCATGTGCCACATCCGGTCTTGTACATAGCATGGCGTACATTATAGAGCCTATGGCTGAAGCATAGGGGACTTTGTCCATTATCTCTCTTTCTTCCGCTGAATCCGGACTTTGAGTCTTACTCAATGTCTTGCCTTGCAACATAGGTAAGAACCCCTTCTTACTTCCGTCCATTTTAAACTTCTTTAAAATCTTATCAAGGTATGCACTTTGTGATAGCCCTATTAGGCGCCTAGATCTATCTCTATAGATCTTTATGCCTAATATGTATGACGCTTCACCTAGGTCCTTCATTGAAAATTTGCTGTTTAGATAACTTTTAACATTGTTTAAAAGATCTATATCATTTCCGATCAATAATATGTCATCCACATATAATATCAGAAATGCCACATTGCTCCCACTCACTTTCTTGTAAATACAAGCTTCTCCATAAGTTTGGACAAATCCAAACTCTTTGATCACCTCATCAAAGCGGAGATTCCAACTTCGTGATGCTTGCTTCAATCCATAGATGGATCGCTGAAGCTTGCACACCTTGTTAGCATCCTTAGGATCGACAAAACCCTTTGGTTGTATCATATACAACTCTTCTTCAATATTACCATTGAGAAACGCGGTTTTGACATCCATCTGCCATATCTCATAATCGAAATATGCAGCAATTTCTAACATAATCCTAACTGACTTTAGCATCGCTACGGGAGAGAAAGTCTCATCATAGTCAACTCCTTGAATTTGTCGAAACCCCTTTGCGACAAGTCGAGCTTTATAGACGGTCACATTACCATCAGCATCAGTTTTCCTTTTGAAAATCCATTTGTTCTCCACGGCCTTTCGGTCGTGAGGTAATTCCACCAAGTTCCAAACTTGATTTTCATACATGGATTCCATCTCGGATTTCATGGCTTCTAACCATTTGTTGGAATCCGGGCTCATCATCGCTTCTTCATACGTCGCAGGGTCATCATTTTCATCAACCATGAAATTCATGACAGGATTTCCGTACAGCTCGGGAGCTACACGCGTCCTGTTTGACCTGCGAGGTTCGGTAGTACTCTCTTTCGGAGTTTCATGATCATTATCATTAGTTCCCTCTTCAACAGGTGGAGTCAACTCCGGAACAACTTCCGGCGCTGCACTACTCGCCATACTTTGAAGAGAAGGTTCCACAACCTCTTCGAGTTCTACCTTCCGACTACTCACACCTTTCGCGAGAAACTCTTTCTCTAGAAAGGATCCATTCTTGGCAACAAAAACCTTGCCCTCGGATCTGCGATAGAAGGAATACCCAATAGTTTCTTTAGGGTATCCTATGAAGACGCATTTTTCCGCTTTGGGTTCGAGTTTATCCGGTTGAAGTTTCTTCACATAAACATCGCATCCCCAAACTTTAAGAAATGACAGCTTAGGTTTGTTTCCAAACCACAATTCATACGGTGTCTTTTCAACGGATTTAGATGGTGCCCGATTTAAAGTGAATGCAGCAGTTTCTAGTGCATAACCCCACAATGACAACGGCAAGTCCGTCAGAGACATCATAGATCGAACCATATCTAATAAAGTACGATTACGACATTCCAACACACCATTTCGCTGTGGTGTTCCGGCAAGTGTGAGTTGTGAAACAATTCCACACTCTTTCATGTGAGTGCTAAACTCGTAACTTAGATACTCACCTCCACGGTCAGACCGTAGAAATTTGATCTTTCTATTACGATGATTTTCCACTTCATTCTGAAATTCCTTGAACTTTTCAAAGGTTTCAGACTTGTGTTTCATCAAGTAGATATAACCGTATCTACTCAAATCATCCGTGAAAGTAACAAAATAACGATATCCACCTCGCGCCGACACACTCATTGGACCACATACATCAGAATGTATGATTTTCAATAAATCTGTCGCCCGTTCCATTGAACCGGAAAACGGCGTTCTAGTCATCTTGCCCATAAGGCATGGCTCACATGTATCAAATGATTCATAATCAAGTGATTCCAAAAGTCCATCCGAATGGATCTTCTTCATGCGTTTCACGCCAATATGACCTAGACGGCAGTGCCACATATATGCGGATATATCATCATTAAGTTTAATCCTTTTAGCATCAACATTATGAATATGTGTAACATTATCATCGAGATCTAATAGAAATAAACCATTCATCATTGGTGCATGACCATAAAAGATTTCATTCATATAAATGGAACAACCATTGTTCTCGGATTTAAATGAATAACCACTTCGCATCAAACACGATCCAGATACAATGTTCATGCTCAGTGCAGGCACCAGATAACATTTATTCAAGTTTATAACTAATCCCGACGGTAAGTGGAGAGGCAGCGTTCCGACGGCGATCACATCAACGCTTGATCCATTGCCGACACGCATCTTGACCTCACCCCTTGCTAGCGGTCGCTTGTTCCGCAGCCCCTGATTCGAGTTACAAATATTAGCAACTGAACCGGTATCAAATACCCAGGTGCTACTGTGAGCACTAGTCAAGTACACATCAATAACATGTATATCATATATACATTTGTTTGCCTTGCCGGCCTTCTTGTCTGCCAGATACTTGGGGCAGTTGCGCTTCCAGTGGCCAGTCCCCTTACAATAGTAGCACTCGGAATCAGACTTAGGTCCAACTCGGGGTTTCTTTTCAGGCGCGGCAACCGGCTTGCCGCCCTTACTTCCCTTCCGTTTTCCCTTCTTGTCTTTCTTGAAACCAGTGTTCCTATTGATCATCAACACTTGATGTTCCTTTTCGATCTCCACTTCTGCAGTTTTAAGCATTGACAGAAGCTCGGGGAGAGACTTCTTCATGCCTTGCATATTATAGTTCATCACGAAGCTCTTATAGCTAGGTGGCAGAGACTGCAGAACACGATGGATGCCTAAGTCAATGGGAATCGATATTCCCAAGGACACAAGCTTATCGGCGTAACCCGACATCTTGAGTACATGCTCACTAACGGAGTTGTGCTCTTCCATCATGCAGCTAAAGAACTTTTCTGAAGCGTTGTAGCTCTCTACAGCAGCATGTGTGTCGAAAATCATTTTCAACTCACCCATTGTATCAAATGCATTGCCGTTTTCGAAACGCTTTCGAAGTTCCGGCTCTAGCCCATACAATATGCCGCAATGAACTAAGTTGTGGTCCTCCTGACGAGTCTGATAGACATTCTTCTCCTCGTCAGGGGCATCATCAAAATGTGGGGGGCCTAGCGGCGCTTCTAGCACATATTGCTTTTGTGCAGCAGAGAGGAGAATCCTCAAATTCATGGCCCATTCGGTAAAGTTGCTACCGTTCGTTGCTAGTTTCTCTTTCTCCATGAACACATTGAAATTAAAAGCAGGTGGTGCCATCTACAACAGAATTTGTAAAGTTTAGACTAAGTGTATGATAGATTGAGTTCAAATAATCCATATTATGAATGAACTCGCACTCAAAAACGACATCCCTCGTGCCTTTTTGGTGATTACATGAACCAAATACACTACACCAAGTCCGATCATCACGTGAGTCGGTATAGCTTGAAAGGCGAGCATCAAATGGGCATCATATCAACTATATGACTCATGCTTAACCTTTCGGTCCGTGTTCCGAGGCCATGTCTGTACATGCTAGGCTCGCCAAGTTAGAACCTTAGTATTCGCGTGTGTAACTGTTTTACACCCGAAATATGGTCGTGGATCCAAGAACACCCGATCATCACGTGATGTCTTGGAGCGACGAAAACATAATCGGTGCATACTAAAGGAAGAACACATTCTTATCTTGATATTTAAATGAGGGATCATCTTATTATGCTAACAAAGCGCTAAACAAGCAATATAAGATGCTATCAAACATCATATGTTTATTAGTGAAATGATATGGTTCCTGCAGATGATCTCTATCATGTGCATCGTGGTATGATCACTATCATACCTATATGTGTAAATCCAAGGTCTATGGATTTTACACGCTATGTGTGTTGTAAGAGTATCATCTCATACTTCTACTTACAACACTACCATATCATAACACTAGCCCAGCAACAATCTAAACTAGACGCCTCTAATTTATCCATTGCAAGTTTTACGTGGCTTAGGGCTTTCGAGATAGAACCGTTCTTACCTACGAACATGAACCACAACGAGGATAATCAAATTGTTGACAACTCGCTTGCAAAATAGATATTGACTATAGTAGGAGAGACAGACACCCGCTAGCCACTTATGCAAACTAGTTGCATGTCAAGCGTGGAACAGGTCTCATGTGCGAGGACATGTAAAGTTTGTCCGGGCCGCTTCATCCCACTATGCCACCAATATCCAAAATTACAACAAAGGAGCAACAACATGATCATCATCGCCCACATACTCATATGTGTACTACCCATGTAAAGTATCTACGCATAGATCCGGCTCTGATACAACTGTAGGGTTCGCAGCATAGAAAACAAAAATTTTCCTATGATGTGAACTATATACCAAGATCTATCTACTAGATACAAACAACGGGCGGATGTATATCCGTAGAGAACATACCCTTGAAGACCGACAAAGTTTAACGAGTTCAACTCGTGGTTGATGTAGACGATCTCTTGCCGATCTCAAGATCGAGAGGAAGTCCTAGCGCCGCAAATCAGCAGCGCATCCATGCTCGCACACACGTTCGAGGCACCGAGCAACCTCCGCCTCCTCGCTCCAGCGATGCAGCGGACGCACAACTCTTTCTTGCCGAATAGCCACCGGGAACATGTATCTCGCTAGTCCGAGACCATGGGGGATAAATTCTAGAGGGGGAGAGATCCTTCACGAGGAGGTGTGAGAGACAAGTGAGGAGGGGGCTCCTTTTATAGGAGGAGGGGGGGAACCCCAAGGGGGTGGCCGGCGCATGGGGGCTGCCCCCTTGCCCTCCCCTCTTCATGTGGGTGGACACTCCACTCACAAATCTCCTTTAAATTCCCTCCACTCAAAAGTCCACTCAAATTCCCATTAAATTTCCACCAAATTTAATGCAAACTCTCATTAAATAAAAATCTTTTATTTTATTCAGAATTTTGTCAATTACTTTAATGACAAACATTCACAAATAACCCCTTGCTAGAATTCTATTTCACATGCATAACCACTTTATGCAATTTCACCCGAAAACCTGTTTCGGTATCTAGTGAAATAAATTCCTGCGCTTGTTCATTCTTTCGGCATGAAACATTTGCTCCAATTGGATGTCGGTGTCTCTTAAGTGTGTCACCCTACGGTTCGTGAATAATGCGGACATGATCGAGACCCCTCTCGGATCAATAATCAGAAGCGGGATCTAGAGACCCATACTGACTCCCACACATTCAACGATGACTTTCTTGTGATCGTCGGAACCTTTTACGCTAGTATCTTAATCCCTTTGTTTCACGATATATTACATGTCCGAGATTCGATCATCGGTATCTCCATACCTAGTTTTATCTCATTACCGACATGCACTCTTTTCTCGTTCCTGTGATATAACATTCTAGTGATCAAATCACTTGCTTGCAAGCTAATCAATGTGATATCACCGAGAGGGCCCAGAGTATATCTATCCGTCATCGGGATGAACAAATTCCACTCTCGATCCATGAGCCTCAACATAACACTTTATTAGTTCTGAATCCATCTTTATAATCACCCTGTTACGGTGTGACGTTTGATGTTATCAAGAAACTCTTCCGGTGTTAGTGATTGACATGATCTCATGGTCTAAGGATTAGGATCACTTCGTAAGTTGTTATAGCAATATAAACTCAATGACTTTGATCGTAATGCTATACTTCGGATGAATGTTCATCACACCATTACACTAATGTTGTGATCCCGTTATTAACAACATCCAATGTCCATGATCAGGAAACCTTGATCATCTTGTTAATCAACGAGCTAGTTTATGAGAGAGGCATAACTAGGAACTTTCTGTTTGTTTATTAAACACACATGTATTAAAGTTTCCATATTAATACAATTATAGCATGCAAAATAAACATCTATCATATACTTGGAATACACATAATAAACACTTTATTATTGCCTCTCAGGGCATATTCCCTTCAAGCTCAACGTTGACGAACACCTTATGGGTAGTATACACCCGGTGGAAGGGCAACCTCCACAACCCAGCTCCAGCTTGCACACACTGGCTGGGACATCGGAACACCTAGACTCACGCGTATTGGCAAATCACGAAGAGTCATCAAGGGTGCATGAGATATCCACCAACTATATCGATCTGGAGAATCATCCAACCGTAAGTCTACGATTGTGGACACTTATTTTTCTGCTACAATTGCTGATACCCTTCTCAATGATCATGATCCAAGGACTATTGTTGAGTGTGAGAAACGCTCCGACTGGCCTAAATGGAAGGAAGCAATACAAGCAGAACTTGCTTCGCTCAGTAAAAGGAAGGTATTCACAGAAGCAATACCAACACCTCCCAATGTTTTCCCTGTGGGATTCAAATGGGTTTTCCTCCGGAAACGGAATGAGAACAATGAGGTGGTGAGATACAAAGCGAGGCTCGTAGCACAGGGTTTCACGCAGAGACCCGACATTGATTTCAATGAGACATATTCTCCAGTAATGAGTGGTATCACTTTCCGACATCTTATATCTTTGGTAGTGCAAAATCATCTATCTATGCAGTTGATGGATGTCGTGACCGCATATCTTTACGGGTCACTAGATTCGGACATATACATGAAGGTTACTGATGGAGTCTCTGTCCCGAATGCAAGCGCTAAACGCAACATGTACTGTGTAAAACTGAACAAGTCTTTATACGGCTTGAAACAGTCGGGACGGATGTGGTACAACCGACTTAGTGAGTTCCTTCTTCAGAAGGGTTACTCCAACAATGATGACTGTCCATGTGTCTTCATCAAGAAGTCCTCTTCAGGATTTTGCATCATTTCAGTGTATGTCGATGATCTCAACATTATTGGCAACACACAAGATATTGATGAAGCACGCAATCATCTAAAGACCGAATTTGAGATGAAGGATTTGGGACAAACCAAATTTTGCTTGGGTCTCCAACTCGAGCACCTTCCCTCAGGAATAATGGTACACCAAGCTGCCTATATCCAGAAAATATTGGAGAAATTCAATATGGATAAATCCTATCCATCTAAAACTCCCATGGTGGTTTGTTCTCTAGACGTAGGGAAAGATCCGTTCAGGCCAAGGGATGATGGAGAAGAGATGTTGGGATCCGAGGTTCCATCATATCTCAGTGCCATTGGAGCGCTCATGTATCTTGCAAATTGTATGAGACCTGACCTCGCATTTGCACTGAATCTACTTGCTAGACACAGCGCAGCTCCCACCAAACGTCATTGGTCGGGAGTCAAGAATGTCTTTCGATATCTCCAAGGAACAAAGGATCTTGGCCTATACTTTCAGTTTCAGAGAAATCTGGACTCCAATATGATTGGATACACTGATGCTGGCTACTTATCAGATCCCCATAATGCCAGATCATAGACCGGCTTTGTGTTCCTACATGGTGGAACTGCTATATCATGGAAGTCTTCGAAACAGACTCTGGTTGCAACATCTACCAATCATTTTGAAATAATTGCATTATATGAGGCATCACGCGAATGTATGTGGCTTCGCAGAATGATAAACCACATACAAAAGTCATGTGGAATTGGTTCTATCGAATCACCTACCATTATCTATGAGGATAATGTTGCTTGTGTTGCACAGATGCAAACAGGATATATCAAGAGCAATATCACTAAGCATATTGCCCTAAATTGTTTTATCCCCATGAGCTCCAAAAGAGCGGGGAAATAAACATCTTGCAAGTAAAGTCATGTGATAATCTCGCTGACCTATTCACGAAGTCTCTACCAACTTCAACATTCCAGAAATATATTCATGGAATTGGTATGCGACGGCTTCGAGATTTGCAAGAATCAGGGGGAGTATCTTCCTGAACTATTCCTGTTCAAAGCATCATATTACACTCTTTTTCCCTTAAATGAGTTTACTTTACAGGTTCTCATTAAGGTTTTTAATGAGGTAATATCAACATAAGATCATGTGTCATACTATCCGTTTTCCCCATCGGGGTTTTTAAGATGGTATAAACGACATATTTATTGACCTCTAGATTCTATGGATTTATTTCATATTGAGTTAATAGAGGCGATAATCATTATATGCTGTGCCATTTTCTCTTATTTTCCCATAGGGTTTTTGAAGGAGTTTTAACAGCATATCCTACACCACTCCTCACATTTTTCCCACAGGGTTTTTGTAGGAGATTTGAATCAAGATGATGGATCTTACAATGAAGCGGTGATTAGGGGGAGTGTTAGAATTAATTAAACATAGTTAATTAAGGGGTTAATCCCCACTCCTGTAATCATACGATTATGGAACCGTCAGGCGGTTGGAATTTCTGGAGCGCCTCCTCCTGGAACCGACTTCCCCGGAACCGACTCTCCCGTGTATAAATATGTTGATCCAATCATCAATGAAACAACTGATTCATTCTATTTCTCTTTTGTATCGCTATCTCTCGATCTCTACTTCGAACAATTACAACTAGATGATATCCCGCGCGTTGCTGCGAGAATGTATAAATATAGTTGTAGAGAAATACCGAAATCATAATACTTGGTGCAATATAGGATACAATTCAAAGAAATAATCTTTTCCTAAGTATCTTTTGCATTACAAATAGACAAATTTCAGTTATGATACCATATGTTCACATAGGTGCTCCTGCTAACCATGAAAAACACACACAAAGTCCTATCAATTAATCGGTTGACAATAACTATTAATTAACTTGTATTTAGTCTAAAAGTAACCACAACTCAAACCCAGATACTTGTAAAACTTGGTTTGCCATTGGTCGTGAGAAATGGTGAGCAGAAAAAATGGCACCAACAATTCCACAACCACATGTAATCCTTGCCGGGAACAATAGAGACATATCTTGAAAATAAAGTAGGAAAGATAAATTTCACAAATAAACAATTATCTCCAGCTGAGCACTCCCTGTCTATCCAGTGTACATTCAATAGCTGTAAATAACAGTTGGCATATTTCGTAACATGACAAAGTGCACTTCGTTAGACAATAATGGAGTAGATGAAGGACCCAAATTGTGTAAAAACTTACAACAGCTGCTCCTGCTGCTGCTGCTCCTCCTGCTCCTACTGCTCCTACTGCTCCTACTCCTCCTGCTCCTGCTCCTCCTGCTCCTGCTGCTGCTGCTCCTGCTGCTCCTACTACTACTACTACTACTGCTGCTGCTGCTGCTGCTGCTGCTCCTCCTCCTACTACTACTACTACTACTACTACTACTACTACTACTACTACTACTGCCTCCTCCTCCTCCTACTGCTGCTACTGCTGCTCCTGCTGCTACTCCTACTGCTACTGCTGCTACTACTGCTGCTGCTGCTACTACTACTACTACTACTACTACTACTACTACTACTACCTCTCACACCTTCCACCAAGAAAAAACTGAGAGGAGGCAGAGGGCTGGGGCATCGTATTTATAAAGGGCTGGCTCATACGTCCCGGTTTGTAACACAAACCGGGACTAAAAGTGTGTGGGAGGCCATGTGTCTGGCGCCCAAACTTTAGTCCCGGTTTGTGTTACAAACCGGGACGCATGCACCCCTACCAACCGGGACGCATGCCTTCGGCCCCCGTGCCCGCTCGAACCGGGACGCATGCCAGCATTAGTCCCGGTTCGTGGCGCAACCAGGACTAATGCAGTTGGGGGCGCGAACAGATAGCCAATTTTCTACTAGTGCCATGTCCCCGTGAAGTGCCCGATCCGGAGCCCGCCAAACCGCTAACCCCCGAAATCCGCGGGACCAATAGTGTTAGACTTTGAGAATGAAAAAATGTCCTACGACGAGAACATAGCTAGCCAAGATCTATCTATGCAGATGTATTATAACAAGAGGGATGCGATGTTCATACCTTTGAAGACCGTACACGGGATTACGTTCACGCACACACGTTGCTGAAGTAGCCAAAGCGTAGCCAACCTCGAGGTCGATAAGGCTTTAAACGACCAGCACCACAAGTGGTGTTGTCTCTGAAATTCTACACACCTCCAGTGTAGAGACGTCTCCCGGGCTCAAGTCCAGCTAAGCAGCGGAGGAAGAAGATCTGGACCGGATCCAATAGCACGACAATGTGTAGTCAGATGCACCATAAAATCTCCCTTTTATATGCTATACTCAAATTAAAAATTGTGATGCCTTGTAATGATTTTTATACTAAATCATGCACGAATATAGAGCAGTACATTCACAAGTTTATATACATTACATATCCTAGTACATCTACACACCAGAACTCATTCTGCTAAAACAAAAGCTACTCATTATTTTTTCCTTAAGGAGCTAACGACCGAGTGCATCCATTCTTTTTTATTTCTGAAACCATATTTAGCTATTTGTACCGAGATGGATATGTGTGTACAGTATAAGCTAATTGTGTACCCAGTCCGACCCAGCTTAAAGTGTTACAGAACTACTTTGGATCGACCATAAATGACTTTTAACACAATGAGATGAGATGAGACATGCCCAAACGTTGTGCATATACTGGAGTAACATATTTAGTGGGCACGTAACATATTGTCCCCTAAATCTCAGCCGTTAAATTGGAGTAGTATATAGAACAAAATTAATGCATTTAATTGTCATTGATTTTTGCACATCTTATCTACTATTGCATTAATGTGATTTAATATTAGATTTTTACATCCATTATAAAAGGTTCTTCTCTCTTTCACAACCCACAAGTAAGAAAACAAACCATATACAACATTTCCTATCAATCGACACCACATCTGACAAAGATCATGATGAGATCTGCTGCTCTGATGCTTGTTTTGACCCTCACCTTCGTTGTGATTTCATCTGGTAGGTACTTAGAACTTTTCTCCTTGATCGTGTGTGTGTATACACTGCTTAGTAATTTTTAGCAATCATTCGTGAGCGACTGTTGTATGACTGTTTAATTATATAATCTTTGCATGGTTCTGTATATACTACATTTTGCAGATTTCGCGGAAGCATGGTGTAACTATAGAATTATCACCATGACAGAGGCGTGCAACAAGGAATCTTGTAAGAGTGTATGCCAGAAGGAGACGGAGCGTATGCAGTGCCCAGATTGTGTCCATGTAAACGACACCCAGTGCATTCACGATGCTTGCGACTGTGAAATATGCTCAGATAAGTGATCGATCCATCTTTATCAAGGAGTGATCGAGGGACAAGCATGTATGACCAATTTACAAAAATAAAACAAAGCTATTTATAAAGCTTTCCGTGTAGAAGAAGAATAATTATAGAATTTCTCTTAATCAATCTACAGCTCTCCGGTCCTTGAAATTAATCAATCTACAGCAAATCCTCGTCACGTACAAATGTGTCATTCCGGCGTGCGTGCAGCATGCACCGTGGTGTCTAAATTTTTTTAGACATATGCAGGGTCATCATGATTGTTGCTCCAAGTATATTTCCTGCCTGTGAGTGCAATTTCCATGAGCTCCCCTTGGCCTAATTAAAAATAGAGCTCCACGTGTTAAACACCCCAGGCTTATTTTTCTCATTTTTCCTCTCCTTGTCAAGTTAAAAACCACCAGCTATATCAGAATATGACACTGTGAGCCTCTAATGGCATTAACAAATTCAATAATAAAAGGTTCTTTGCCATCAGTTTGAGCATCACCATACACAACCACCAGGTTCTAGGTAAAGTTATCTTCCTTACAAGAAATCTGGAACCTGACATAGAATTTCCTGCTTGCAATTGTGTTGGACGCCGAGTCGAAGTGAACCTTATTACCGTGCATATACGATCATTCTAACAGATACTGAAATTAATACAAGGAAAACATGAGCGACAAGCCCGTGTGGCAATCAATTGTTTCTCACACGTGTGAGCTGTGAGAGTTAGAGCTAGCTAGCTGATCGCTAGTTTGGCTGGCCGGTTCTTGTACCGTTCGTCCGAAGCTACTCGGCGGCAAGAGGCTGGGCCAACATCTGCTGCAATGGCCGATCGTGAAGATCGAGACGTTGAGGATCAAGCGAGGGCTCGGGTTGGTAGGATCAGTCAGCGTCGGCGCCGGCATGAACGAGATCGTCGGCGTCGCGGGCTCGCAGCTGGACATGGAGATCCTCTTCGACGTCCCGTCCCTGGAGGGCGCCGAGAAACTCAGCCTAAACAACTTCTGGACACTCGGAGGCTGTGCGGGGCGCCCGGTGGGCTTCGGCCCGTTCGGCCCAGCCACTTGTAGGAGCACGCGTCCATATTCTTCCGGGTGTTCAGGCACGATGGCAAGTACTCCTACAAGGTTCTATGTGCACCGATTGTCAAAAATCATAAAAGGTTCTCATGTGCACCGAACTGAGAAGCTACAGCTTGCAAAACAGAGCACACTCAAATCTGAACTTACCAACTCCGATCTTCTTTGCAAATTTTGGCAGATCGACTAGGAGAGCCGATGTGTACAAGCCTTCATACGGTGGGTTCGTGGACATCGACACTGGTGAGTGTGACATGTAGTAGATTTATACTCTCTCTGTTTTAAAATATAAGATGTTTTAGCTTTGTAAAGCGAATGAACCTAAATGCCTCTTAACGTATGTTTGTAGTGAACATGAACACTAAAAGGGTTTAGATACATTCGCTTCACAAAGCTGAAACATCTTATATTTTAAAACGGAGGGAGTACTTATTTGCACTAAGAAAATCGATTGACGACACGTGTTCATGTAAACAGGTTGATCACTTGGTGGTGGAGAGTTTCAGAGCTGGCACTACCAGAGTTTGATTCTTTGCCGTGTGACATTCGAAAAACGGCAAAGCCCAGAAAATGCACGGTAAAGCCTTTGTTGTGTACAACTACGCGACAAAGTATACACGGGTAGTATGAAGGCCAGACGGTCATCACCCCACGAGTGTACCCAAAGCACACGAGCAACAGCTGCCTGCTGATGTTGAATAACGGGATCAGCGTGGTCCTGGGTGTCGAAGCTTGACGTGTGGGAGCTGAAGGTTGTGGCCATGATCGTCCACGCGATGCGCCTTGGCAGAGCATGTTAGGAGGATGGCCATTGTTTTTTTTTGGGGGGGGGGGGGCAATAGCCCCCCAGCCGGTACGGATCATTGGAGACCTAGGTTACCACCGTTATGTGTACCTTCTATATATCGCCGGCTGGAACAAGTCGCATATGAGATTATCCCGGCATTTGTAAACACTCCCACAAAGTGAAGTTTTGTCGGGTAGCGTCCCTGATTTTTCTCTCTCTTTGCTAGATAGGTTTTACGTTAAAATCTTTGTGATTTCCTTTTCGTTCTTTGTTATTTGCTTGTCACGTTTATAACATTCGGGGGATTTTATTTAGTATGCTCGGTTCAAATAGTAAAGAGAAGAATAGTTGACAATTGGGTTGACTAACACATGTCATCGAATAGCATGCATTGTGATCATGCTTTGCAAAGACAAGAGGAAATAGAGAAAGTACATATGCTATCCATCTTCATGTCCACTTCCATTCGTTCGCTGTTTGGAATTTTACAAAAACAATTTCAGCAGAATGTTTTTTTGTGTGAAAAGTTCATTGCAATTTAGAAGTTATGGAGTTATCGTGCATTTTAGATAATGCATTGTTCTTTACTTTCGTGCTAGCCATGCGACAAGGCGGTGTTTGTGTCTTTATCTCCCTCACGAAGGATATCCAAGGCCATCACGAAGAAATCTTCCTTGCCACCTTGTGGGACATATTTGGTTTCAACCATCGCGGAGAGAAGCACCTCGCTGATTTTGAACTTGCTAAAATTGTTACTACTTGGGGATAAATTTCTTTAACAAGAACCCATGCAATCATAGAAGTAAGATGTCCACCATCAAGAACCTTACAAATTGCTACTTGGCCATGTTTTTAGCCAACACTATCTTTGGTACGAAAATTGTTGGTACCATGGTATCCAGCGAGATGTGCATGCTCTACATTACGGTATTCACTAACCACTTTTGAGGCCCGATCTTGAGGCACTTTTAATTACATTACTACAAATAAGCTCTCTATCGAATCCAAGGTGCTTCTGTAGGGGTTCGTAGCATGGAAAACAAAAAATTTCTACCGCATACAAACAAAAAAGTCAAGATCTATCTACTAGATTGTAGCAACGAGTCGATGGAATAACTCACCCTCGAAGATTCCAAAGTGTTTAACGAGAGCGGATTCTCGTGGGTGATGTAGTCGTACTCTTGTCGATCTCAAGATCGCGTAGACGATCCTTCCGGCGCTGCGTTCCGGCAGCGCTCCCGCAGTCGGTCACACGTTCAGTACTCGATGAAGACCTTTCTCTCCCTTGTTCCAGCAGGCAGCGGAGGTTGTAGCACTCTCCTCGCGATTCCGGCAACACGACGGCGTGGTACCGGAATTAGAGGGGGGATCTCGCAGGGCTTCGCCTTAAGCCGGAGCGAGTATGGTGGACTATGAGAGAGGCCTCGGTGATCTAGGGTTTAGACGCACCAAGGAGAGAGGGCTAGGCCGGCGGCTAGGTCTTGGGGAAGCCCAACTCGGCGGCTAGGGTTTGCCCTAGGCGGCGGCAGCAGGAGGTGGCGGCGCCGGCGGCTTGGGGCTAGGGTTTGCAGGGTGCAAGGTGTGTGCTTGGAGGGGCAGCCCTGCCCCTCCTTATATAGGTGGAGGGGGCCGGCCAAGGGGAGGGGAGTCCCTCCCCAACTCGGCTTCCAAGGCCGGCGGTGGAGGGAGAGGGACTTCCTCCCCAAGTAGGTTTCCTACTCTCCCTCCACCAAGCAAAATAGCCGTTTGACTTTTCAAATTGGCGTTTGACTTTTCAAACTAGGATTTGATTTATCCCTTTATTTTGCTCAGCGATGACACCTAGTACATGATGCAACCATTCCAACTTGTTATGACACATTCATGTACCCTTCCCCTCCGGAGTGCCGGACATTCCGGAACCTTCTAGAACATTCCCGATGAAAACACGAACCATTCTCCAACCTCGAAACAGGACTTTCCTTATATGAATCTTATTCTCCGGACCATTCCGGATCTCCTCGTGATATCCCGGATCCCATACAAGACTCCGAACAACATTTGGTCTCTTACTCATCATTCCATAACTACTCAACAACTTCGAATCCTTAAGTGTGTCTCCCTACGGTTCGTGAATTATGCGGACATGATCGAGACACTTCTCCGAACAATAACCAATAGAGGAATCTGGAAATTCATATGGCTCCCACATATTTCTACGATTACTTTGCGATCGAATGAACCACTTACATACGATACCAATTTCCCTTTGTCTCACGATAGTTTACTTATCCGAGGTTTTGATCGTCGGTATCTCTGCATACCTAGTTCAACCTCGTTACCGATAAGTACTCTTTTCTCGTTCCCATGATATGTGATCCCTTGTGAGCCAGTCACATGCTTGCAAGCTAATTGGATGACATTCCACCGAGAGGGCCCAGAGTATATCTATCCGTCATATGGATGGACAAATCCCACTCTTGATCCATGTGTCTCAACCAATACTTTCCGAACACTCAATGCCACCTTTATAGCCACCCAGTTACGGTTTGGTGTTTGATGTCATCAAAGCATCCTTCCGGTGATGGTGATAAGCATGATCTCATGGTCGAAGGAATTAGGTTACTATGTATCAGAAAGCATATAGCAATTGAACTATTAAAATGACTTGATCTTTATGCTACGCTTATCTATAGGAGTATGTACATCATATCATTCTCCTAACGATGTGATCTTGTTGTTAATAACAGCTCAATGTTCATGATAGGGAAACCACAATCATTTATTAACCAACAAGCTAGTATTATGAAGAGGCTTTACTAGGGACTTCAATTTAAGTTTACAAATCACACAAGTATTAATGTTTCCTTGTTAATACTATTATAGCATGAATGTAAACATTTATCATAAACACAAAGATATAATAATAACTATATTTATATTGCCTCTAGGGCATATCTCCAACAGTCTCCCACTTGCACTAGAGTCAACTAATCTAGACTACATGGTAATATACCGAACACCCATGGCAGTTTGGTGTTGGTCATGTTTTGCCCTCGGGAGAGGTTTAGTCAACGGATCCGCCACATTCAGATCTGTGTGTACTTTGCAAATCTTTATGTCACCATCTTGGACATGTTCTCGAATAGCGTGGAAACGTAGCTTGATGTGCTTCATCTTCTTGTGTGACCTTGGTTCTTGTGCATTGGCTATGGCGCCCATGTTATCACAGTAGATAGAGATTGGGTCCAGCGCACTTGGAACCACACCGAGCTCTGTAATGAACTCTTTCATCCATATCTCTTCTTGTGAAGCCTCCGAAGCAGCCATGTATTCCGATTCAGTTGAAGATCTCGCCACAACGCTTTACTTTGCACTCCTCCAGCTAACTGTTGCACCATTCAAAGTAAATACGTATCCGGATTGTGATTTAGAATCATCCGGATCGGTGTTCCAACTAGCATCGGTGTAACCATTAACAACGAGGTGTTCATCACCTCCATAAGAAAGAACCATATCCTTAGTTCTTCTCAAGTACTTAAGGATGTTTTTGACCACTGTCCAATGATCCACTCCTGGATCACTTTGATATCTGTTAGTCAAACTAACAGCATATGCAATGTCGGGTCTAGTACATAGCATGGCATACATTAGAGATCCTATGGCTGAGGCATAGGGAGTTTTACTCATCCTTTCTCTATCTTCTGCCGTTGTTGGACTTTGAGTTTTACTCAAGGTCGTATTGGGCAACATGGGAAAGAACCCTTTCTTGCTATCTTCCATTCCAAACCTCTTTAGAATTTTGTCCAAATATGTACTTTTTTTGACGTCAAAAGAGAATTTTATATCTTTATCATCTGGCTACAATCCAGCAGAACAGAGGGCATGACCTGTTCAGGAACAACATGTTGCCAAGTTCCTATTACTCCCTCTACTCTAGCTAATTTCGCCAAATCATGGGCAACACGATTACAATCTCTCTTGACTAAGGACAAAGAAAAATTACAAACTTCTCTTCTCCAACTCTCGACTTCTCTATAAATGTGGCAGAGTCTTGACAGGTCTTGACGACGAAAGTTAACAACATTCGCCACACCTGCACAATCAATTTCAACAACAGTAGGTCAAGTATCCAACTCAGCACATTGTTGGAGGCCTAACAGCAACGCAGTCGCTTCGCTTCCTCTGCATCCGAACAATTGTGTAACACGGCATTCATAGACCAAATAAGAGATCCTTCACAGTTCCTGACAACCCCACCCATGGTGGCTTTACCAGAATCCTGAAGGAAAGAAGCATCTACATTCAATTTTAAATCATCCAGTTCTGGAGCGCTCCAACAAGCCATAGAGCTAGGCGTGGAGTGATCGTCCCAGCCACTTTGTTTTGCTGTGGCTAACGCGTCTCCTTTCCCTTTTCCTGTGTCGAAGGGGAAGCCAGAGCAGTTCAGTATATACAAATAATTTTGCAAATAAACCGAAGGGGCTTCAATGGAACCTGTTCCATTTTCATGGATAATGTTGTTTCTCAGGTGCCAAGCACGCCATAAGAGGAGAAGTATCATCGGGTGTTGTTTTGTTGGGGTGCTACACAAAAGAATTTGAAGCCAATCAGGTCCAGAATATCTGAACATATTTTCATTGGGCAGATTCCAGGATTCTCTCATTGGTGCACGAGACTGTGGCATGGTAGCTGCTCTCCTCGCTCGCTCCACAGAGATTACAGGTGCTGTCGAGCTCCAGATTTCTGTGCCACTTATTCCTCTTAGTTGGGAGGTTGTCACACGCACACCTCCAGGCAAAAATGTGAATCCTGTTTGGAACATGGGATTTCCATATGAACTTCCATATGTTTCTGGAATCATCCCCCGTGTCACTGCTACCACTATTGAAATGGGCACCTCTTGCCAAGTCATGAGCTAGCTTGTAAGCACTTTTAACCGAAAACATCCCTTAGTTTTCGAAATGCCATGCTGGAACATCTTCTTCTTTTTTCAAAGTTTTCACTTGCATAATGTCACTTGCATCATGTGGGAGAAAAATTTCCCTCACCTTAGCCTCGTTCCAAGTTCTGGTGCCTGGGATAAACAGGTTCTTAACTTTCCTGTTTCTAGTACGTTGTCGAGTGTTGGTGATCCTCATTGGCATTCTCAGGGGGATCCAATTGCACCTTTGAAACTCTACTGTGGACCCATCTCCGATTCTCCAAATGATCCCTTTTTTGAGGAGTTCTAAACCATGTTCTATTCCTCTCCAAGCCGGTGAGGCATCCGAGGTGAAGACCGTGTCCAGAAAATTACCATGGGGAAAATATCTGGCTTTTAGTAGCCTGGCACACAAACTATTTGGGTTGTGGAGGATACGCCAAGCCTGTCTAGCAAGTAAAGCTTGATTGAAAAGGTGTGTGTCCCTGAACCCCATACCGCCTTGATTTTTTGGCAGGGTTAGGTTATCCCATGAAGTCCACCTTCCTATGCTCTTCGTCTACACTCCACCAGAATTTCCGGATGATCTTCATGTAATCTTCATGGAAACCCACAGGCAAGATAAAAATGCTCATGATGAAGGTCGGGAAAGCTTGGGCAACTGATTTAATCAGAATCTCTTTAGCTCCCATGGCCATATGGTTCTCATTCCACCCTCCTAGTCTTTTGGAGAATTTTTCTTTGACTGGCTAGAATTTTTCTTCCTTCATTCTTCCATCCGGAGTTGGAAAGCCCAAATATTTCTCCTCAAAGGTGCTATGTTGTACACCTAACAAGTTTTTTATTTCTTCTTGTCTTTCTTCGCTGCTACTGCTACTGAAAAGAATGGAGCATTTTCCAGCACTCACTAACTGTCCCGAGCATCTCTCGTAGAGGCTGAGGGCTTCCTTAATGACTCCAGCTTGCTACACATTTGCTTGAAAGAACAATAAACTGTCATCAGCAAAGAGAAGGTGTGAAATACCAGGCGCAGTTCTGCATATTTTTAGAGATCTCAGCTCATCCAAAAACACAGCTTTGTGAAGAATCTTTGTCATTCCTTCTGCCACACAAAGGAAAAGATACGACGAGAGGGGATCTCCCTGTCTTAATCCTCTCGTAGGTTTAAACTGAATGGACAGATCGCCATTTAGTCTAACCGTGTATCTGACAGAGGACACACACAACATAATTAGTTTTACCCATTTGGGATCAAACCCCATTTTGAGAAGGACCCCTTTAAGATATCCCCAGTCCACTCTATCGTATGCCTTAGACAGATCCAATTTGTAGGCACAAAAGTCCTTTGCCAGACCTTTACCTTTTTGAATAGCATGGAAACATTCAAAAGCCACCAAAGCATTGTCTGTTATGAGTCTCCCAGGGATAAAGGCACTCTGGGTGTCAGATATCAGATCATTTAGTAAAGGTCTTAATCTATTAACCAAGCATTTGGCCACCACTTTGTACACCACATTGCATAGGGAAATGGGTCTGTAATCCTTCAGCTCAGTGGCGTCATTTGATTTGGGAATAAGTACTATAACAGTATCATTTACTCCCTGGGGCATCGAGCCAGAAGTGAAGAAGTGTCTGACAGCCATGGTCACGTCTTCCTTAAGAGTAGCCCAATTCCTTTGGAAAAAGCGAGCTGGGAAGCCATCTGGTCCTGAGGCCTTCACAGGACCAATTTGGAATAGAGCATCAGCTATCTCCTTATCGCTAAAATCTTTTAACAAGCCATCATTCATTTCCCTGGTCACAACTGGTTCAAAAAAGTTTAAGAGATCAGTTGGGTCAACTTGTTGGTCTCTGGTGAAAAGGTTTGACAAGAAACCACCGGAGTATCGTATCATTTCCTCTTTACTTTGCAGCAGCTGGTTGTCGGTTGTTTTCAATAAAATAATTTTATTTTTATTGGCTCTCCAAGTGGCTTTCCTATGAAAAAACTTTGTATTTTGTTCTCCCTCTTTGAGCCACTGAACCCTGGATCTCTCTCTCCACATCATTTCCTCTCTGAGAAGCAGTTCGTCGAGTCTCGCAGTGACATTTCTTATTTCAGGATTGTGCTTGTTTGGATTATGCCGGTAGAGCCATTCCAGTCTGCTCTTAAGTTTTTTTATTTCCTTGTCCACTCTCCCAAACTTGTGTCTACTCCAAGTTTTTAGAGAGTCCATTGTGGTCTGCAGGTTATTCTTTATGTCAGCTAAATTCTGCGCTTTTCTACATCTGCCCCAAGTATCTGCAATCTCTTCTTCCAAAGAGCCATCTCTTTCCCACATATACTCATAGCGGCCTCTAGACATTGAAGGTTTAACAGAGGATAACTTCCCAAATTCAAGAATGATAGGGAGGTGGTCAGATCGAGAAGAGACCAGATACTTCACATTAGAATCAGTAAACAGATTACACCAAGAAGGGTTGGCAACAGCTCTGTCTAATCTGACCTTGACATTTTTCCTGTCAACCTGATTATTGTTGTACGTCCAAGGGACACCACTAAACCCCAGGTCATACAGGTCACAGAAATGCAGTGTCTCTCTGAAATCCTGCATCCTTCTTTCACTTCTCCTATTTGCAGAGAAATGCTCACTTTGCCAGAGGGCCTCGTTGAAATCCCCAACCATGAGCCAAGGCAGATTGGCAGCACGGTTAGATTTGATTCGCTTTAATAACTTCCAAAACTCTGGTCTACTCTGGGTACACGCCTCACCATAGATAAATGTGCTCCTCCATTTTATTCCATTAGACTCTTGGATGATAGCATCGATGTGGTGGGGACTAAACTGGATTAGATCTAGTGAAACATCATTGTTAAACCACAGCGCTACCCCACCACCTTTACCAGGCACACTCACCGGTAAGCAATTTGAAAAACCCAAACGCCTACCAAGAGCCTGGACTACCTTATTATTCTGTCTTGTTTCTAAGAGGAACACAAAACTTGGGCAGTGATCTCGCACCAAGCGAGACAGCTCCTGAACTGTCCGAGGCTGCCCAAGCCCTCGGCAGTTCCAGAATAGGACGATCATTGCTCCTGCCAGGCGCTCACGCTAGCGCCTGACAGTGTACCGGCAGCCCCAGGGCCGGTAGCTTCCTCATCCTCCTTTCCTTTCAGTGTGATTCTGCCCTCCTCCACCCCCTGCCCGACTCATTGGTTGTCTTCGTCTGTATTTCTGGTGTAATTCTGCTCAGCTTGCTGCAGCATGCGGAGCCCCTCCTTTCCAAGGCACTCAGACAGGGTAGGGGCTTGGAAGTTGCCCTTCTTGGCCTGGTGCAGTTCCTGGTCCACTCTCGCGTTTTCCTCCGGCCTGGATCTCACCTTACCGCCCCCCCAGTTTATGGGAGCAACAGATTTGGTGATGCTTTGTGCCTCCATCCTCTCACGTTCCCTACGCGTCAAGTACTTGACCTTGGTTTTGTTGGAGGAGGTAGCTGCGCAGGCCATCTCCTTGGTCTGCTTCTCCGACAGCATGTTCAAGACAGCGACGTCCATGCCCCCGCCGTAGTTGTTGCCGGTGGTGTCGCCTACACCTCCGACCGGATTGTACTCTCCCTTGGCGTTGTTGTTGTTGTCCTCGAGAGAATCGACCCCTCTGTTGATGTAGAGGGTGGGGGTGTTCTGCTCCTTGGCCTCCATCTTGTCGATGTCCTCAGCCAGGGCCCCTACACAGGCAGGTCCGCCCGCTTCAGCCTTGTTTGAGTCCTCCGCCGGACCCTCAGCATTCTGGATTGGCATTGCATCATCATTTTTGTTGTCGAGGACACGGCTGGGGAGGGTGTTGGTGTCGACAAACTTGAGTTTGGCCACCTCATCAGCAACCTGCTCGATAGCGCCCTGGTGGATGATCACAGGAGCAGGCTTAGATGCACGCCACGGTGCGGCAGGCATCGGCTGTGCTTGTGTCGTCCCCATGGCCTCCGGTAGGAGCCAGGTACGGGGGTCCGCGAAGTGTACCGGCTGCACCCTCATGTCCAAACTGTACTTGATTTTCCTATCTGCGGTTGGGAGATCGCAGCTAGCCTCCATGTGCCCAATGAAACCACACAACAAGAAGAAATTAGGTAGCCTTTCAAAATAAACCTGAACTTTCACCTTATCTCCAGTGATCTCGTCCGTCAGGGTGATCTTCTTCCTCAACGCGGCGTACAGGGGTAGTTGTACTCGAGTTCTGATGAATTTATCAGCAATGTTGCCGCGGGCATTCTTGTCGATCATCACCGTCGTGCCGATTTTCCTAGAGTCCACGCCAATTCCTTCATGAGCAGGTAGAATGGAATACCATGGAACTGAACCCACATCGGAACGTGGGTGAAGAGTACCGAAGTAGGGTCAGCTCCATCTTCCATAGGCTCGACGAGGAACGCATCCATCTTGTACTGCCACGGCCCCCCGCGGATGGCGTGTTGACGATCTCCTTCTTCAGTGAACTCGATGATGAATTTGCGTCCTTCATCCGCTTCGATTTGGTTTTCTTCTGCGTGCCCCCTGATCTTCCACACCCTCTTCATGCGCTCGATCAGCACCGTGGAGCTCACAAGGAGGGTGGATAGGAAGAGGCCAATGGCGAGGAAGCGCGGGCGCACAGCCCTCCTGGCACTAGACATGTTAATGACCAGCTCCCGCTCATCCACCTCTCCATCCACAGCGGCCTCCTTGCCCTTCCGCATGCAGGGGAAGCTCAATTGTTGCAGGCTTGCCCCCCCCCCCCCCCCCCAGCGCTCACCCCCTTGGACGAACCAGCCTGGCTCGTCGCCATTGCATGATTGCCTTGTAGCTTGGTGTTCTTCGTGTACTGGCCTTGCGAGGGTTCGATGGCTTGTGGGGATTTCACTCTGCACACACTGCGATTTATAGGCCCTCTCTCCCCGCTGATTCCGCCGCTGATGAATTGGGGATTTAATCCCCTAAATGTCTCCCTTTCATTGTCACTCTGTAACGGTGCCTTCAGTTCCTCCTTTTCTTCAAGATTCCTCTTAAAATCGACATTAGAGCTGGCCTTGACTGCATCCGGCGGACCTGGGCACTCTCAATTCTTCAATCGACTTGATGACTCGGAATCTTAGTCTCTCTATACTCTGTACTAGGCCTTCCGCGGCTGCCTTGATCCGGTTTGCTCGACTAGGTGCGTTGGTGGGGATTGGGAAAAACTGGGTGGTGTATGTGTCTGGCTTGGATCTCTGGACGGATTTCTGTTTGGCTTTGGTTTCGTTGATCAAGGGGGCTTGATTTCGTGTAGGATTTCTGGAATCGCCCTCGCTTGCCCAGGGACAGGGGAGAGCAGGGGAACCGTCATCCTGTCTCGTGACAATGATATTAGGCGTCTCGATCTATCTCTATAAATCTTTATGCCCAATATGTAAGCTGTTTCGCCAAGATCTTTCATTGAAAAACTATTATTCAAATATTCCTTGACACTATTAAGAAGGTCTACATCATTCCCAATCAACAATATGTCATCTACATATAGTATTAAGAATGCTACAGAGCTCCCACTCACTTTCTTGTAAATACAAGCTTCTCCATAAGTTTGTATAAAACCAAAACTTTTGATCACCTCATCAACACGTTGATTCCAACTTCGGGATGCTTGCTTCAATCCATAAATGGACCGTTGAAGTTTGCACACCTTGTTATCATCCTTAGGATCGACAAAACCTTTGGGTTGCATCATATACAACTCTTCATCAATGTCTCCATTGAGGAACGTTGTTTTGACATTCATCTGCCATATCTCATAATCATAATATGCAGCGATTGCTAACATAATCCTCACAGACTTTAGCGTCGCTACAGGTGAGAAAGTCTCATCGTAGTCAACTCCTTGAATTTGTCGAAACCCTTTTGCGACAAGTCGAGCTTTATAGACAGTAACATTACCATCAGCATATGTTTTCTTTTTGAAAATCCATTTGTTCTCGACAGCCTTCCGGCCATCCGATAAGTCCACCAAAGTCCATACTTGGTTTTTGTACATGGATCCAATCTCGGATTTCATGGCTTCTTGCCATTTATTGGAATCTGGGCTCATCATCGCTTCCTCATATGTCGCAGGGTCATCGGCGTTGTCCACCAACATGACACTCATAACGGGATCATACCAATTAGGAGTGGTACGAGTTCTCGTTGACCTGCGAGGTTCTGTAGCAACTACAACCGAAGTTTCATGATCATCATCATTAGCTTCCTCTCTTATTGGTGCAGGCACCATAGGAACTTCTTCCGGTGTTGCGCTACTCGCAAGTTCGAGAGAAGGTTCAACAACCTCGTCGAGTTCTACTTTCCTTCCAGTCACTTCTTTCGATAGAAATTCCTTCTCTAGAAAGGATCCATTCTTGGCAACGAAGATTTTGCCTTCGGATCTATGATAGAAGGTATACCCAATAGTTTACTTTGGGTATCCTATGAAGACGCATTTTTCCGCTTTGGGTTCAAGCTTGTCTGGCTGTAACTTCTTTACATAGGCTTCGCAACCCCAAACTTTAAGGAACGACAATTTAGGTTTCTTCCCAAACCATAATTCATACGGTGTCGTTTCAACGGATTTAGATGGTGCCCTATTTAAAGTGAATGCGTCTGTTTCTAATGCATAACCCCAAAATGATAGCGGTAAATCTGTAAGTGACATCATAGAACAAACCATATCTAAGAGAGTTCGATTACGACATTCGGACACACCATTACGCTGTGGTGTTCCCGGCGGTGTCAATTGTGAAAGTATTCCGCATTTCTTCAAATGCTCGCCAAACTCGTAACTTATATATTCACCTCCACGATCAGAACGTAGAAATTTAATCTTCTTGTTACGTTTATTCTCAACCATACTTTGAAATTCCTTAAACTTCTCGAAAGTTTCGGACTTATGTTTCATGAAATAGATATACCCATATCTACTCAAGTCATCCGTGAAGGTAAGAACATAACGATAACCATCGCGCGATGCTACACTCATTGGACCACACACATCGGTATGTATGATTTCCAATAAGTCCGTAGCTCGCTCCATGATACCAGAAAATGGAGTCTTAGTCATTTTACCCATCAGGCATGCTTCACATCTTTCAAGTGATTCAAAATCAAGTGATTCAAGAAGTCCATCGGAATGGAGTTTCTTCATACGCTTCACTCCAATGTGACCAAGACGACAGTGCCACATATAAGTCGAGTTATCGCTCAATTTCAAACGTTTAGCTTCAATGTTATTAATATGTGTATTTCCACTATCGAGATTCAATAAAAATAGACCATCTATCAAAGGTGCATGTGCATAAAACATATTACTCATATAAATCGAACAACCACTATTCTCGGACTTAAACAAGTAACCGTCTCACAATAAACAAGATCCCGATATAATGTTCATGCTTAACGCAGGCACCGAATAACAATTATTTAAGTATAAAACTAATCCCGATGGTAGATGAAGAGGTAGCGTGTCGACCGCGATCACATCAACCTTTGATCTGTTTCCCACGCGCATCGTCACCTCGTTCTTCGCTAGCTTCCGTTTATTCTGCAGCACCTGTTTCGAGTTACAAATATGAGCAACCGAACCAGTATCAAATACCCAGACACTACTACGAGTACTAGTGAGATACACATCAATAACATGTATATCGGATATACCTTTCTTTTTTATGTTGCCGTTCTTCAAATCCGCCAAGTACTTTGTGCAATTCCGCTTTCAGTGACCTTCTTCCTTGCAGTAAAAGCACTCAGTATTAGGCTTAGGTCCAGCCTTGTTCTTCTTCGTCGGTGCGGTAACTTTCTTACCACCCTTCTTGAAGTGTCCCATTTGCTTAGACTTGCCTTTCTTGAATTTGGTGGTCTTATTGACCATCAACACTTGGTGCTCTTTCTTGATCTCCACTTCTGCAGATTTTAACATGGAGAAGAGTTCTGGCAACTGCTTGTTCATGCTTTGCATATTGTAGTTCATCAACCAGTTCTTGTAACTTGGTGGCAGTGATTGGAAGACACGGTAAATCCCCAAAGCATTAGGAATCACTATACCCAAGCTTTGGAGTTTGTTTGTGTGCCCAGACATCTTAAGCACATGCTCACTGACAGAGCTGCCCTCTTCCATCTTGCAGTTAAAGAACTTTTCAGAAGCCTCATAGCTCTCAACTGCCGCGTGAGTCTCAAAAATCAATTTGAGTTCACGGACAATATCATGTGGGTCTGAATTCTCAAACCTTTTCTGAAGCTCCGATTCCAAACCATACAAGATAGCACACTGAACTGTGGAGTATTGAGTCTTCCGAGCGAGGTAAACATTCTTTACTTCATCGGTAGAAGTAGCTGCAGGCGGGTCACCCAGCGGTGCATCCAGCACATAGGTCAAATTACCAGCATTAAGGACAATCCTCAAATTGCGGAACCAATCCGCGAAGTTGCTTCCATTGTTTTTCAACTTTTCTTTCTCTAGGAACGCATTAAAATTGATGGTAGGGGCCGCCATAGATCTACAACATATTTGCAATATTTTAGACTAAGTTTATGACAAATTGAGTTCTAATTAATAGTTAAATTAATCTAGGTGAACTCCCACTCAAAACAATATCCCTCACATTGTTTTAGTGATCACACGAACCAAATCCACCACATCAAAACCGATCATCACGAGAGTTGATGTAGCTTTAATGGCGAACAATCGACATGTTTATCATATCTACTATATGATTCATGCTTTACCTTTCGGTGATCCGTGTTCCGAGACCATGTCTGTACATGCTAGGCTCGTCAAGATCAAACCTTAGCTTCCGCATGAGCAAATCTGGCTTGCTCATGTTGTATACACTTGCAGAATCTAACACACCCGATCATCATGTGGTGCTTCGAAACAACAAGCTTTAGCAACGGTGCTTACTAAGGATGAACACTTTAGAACTTGAAATTTATGTGCATGAGGGATCATCTTATAATGCTACCGTCGTTAACTAAGCAATACAAGATGCATAAAGGATTAACATCACATGCAATTCATAATATGTGATATGATATGGCCTTTCTTATTTGTGCTTCCGATCTCCATCTTCAAGCACGAACATGATCTCCATCATCACCGGCATTGCATCAAGGTCAATGACGCTGCTCCATGGTTGTTGTCCACCGGCTTCAACTATTACAACTACTTTGAATAGACACGCGGGTCTTAACAGAAATTAAAGACAACCATATGGCTCCTGCTGGTTGGCAACTTACAATAAGGAACATTGCATACATCAAATATAATCACAATCATGGCCATATCACATCACAGCAAAACAAAGTTAGACGCCTCTAATTTCTTTGCACGTTTTACGTGGTTTGGGGCTTTCAATAAGTGTCGATCTAACTTACGAACAAGAACCACAATGTTGATGTTTGAACTATCAAGTGCACGTTGTAAATTGGATCTATACTATAATGGGAGAGACAGACACCCGCAAAGCCACTTATGCAATACAAGTTGCATGTTGAGCGTGGAGCAAGTCTCATGAACGATGTCATGTAAGGTTAGCCCGGGCTGCTTCATCCCATCATACCGCAAGATGCAAAGTACACAAGAAGCAATTGATAATAAAAACACCACCGCCCACAATGACCATTGTGTTCTACTCGTGCAACAGATCTACATATAGACACGGCTCTGATACCACTATAGGGGTTCGTAGCATGGAAAACAAAAAATTTCTACCGCATACAAACAAACAAGCCAAGATCTATCTACTAGATTGTAGCAACGAGTCGATGGAATAACTCACCCTCGAAGATTCCAAAGTGTTTAACGAGAGCGGATTCTCGTGGGTGATGTAGTCGTACTCTTGCCGATCTCAAGATCGCGTAGACGATCCTTCCGGCGCTGCGTTCCACCAGCGCTCCCGCAGTCGGTCACACGTTCGGTACTCGATGAAGACCTTCCTCTCCCTTGTTCTAGCAGGCAGCGGAGGTTGTAGCACTCTCCTCGTGATTCCGGCAGCACGACGGCGTGGTACCGGAAGTAGAGGGGAGATCTCGCAGGGCTTCGCCTTAAGTCGGAGCGAGTATGGTGGACTATGAGAGAGGCCTCGGTGATCTAGGGTTTAGACGCACCAAGGAGAGAGGGCTAGGCCAGCGGCTAGGGCTTGGGGAAGCCCAAGTCGGCGGCTAGGGTTTGCCCTAGGCGGCGGCGGCAGTAGGAGGTGGCGGCGCCGGCGGCTTGGGGCTAGGGTTTGCAGGGTGCAAGGTGTGTGCTTGGAGGGGCAGCCCTGCCCCTCCTTATATAGGTGGAGGGGGGCGGCCAAGGGGAGGGGAGTCCCTCCCCAACTCGGCTTCCAAGGCCGGCGGTGGAGGGAGAGGGACTTCCTCCCCAAGTAGGTTTCCTACTCTCCCTCCACCAAGCAAAATAGCCGTTTGACTTTTCAAATTGGCGTTTGACTTTTCAAACTAGGATTTGATTTATCCCTTTATTTCGCTCAGCGATGACACCTAGTACATGATGCAACCATTCCAACTTGTTATGACACATTCATGAACCCTTCCCCTCCGGAGTGCCAGACATTCCGAAACCTTCTAGAACATTCCCGATGAAAACACCGGAACCATTCTCCAACCCCGAAACAGGACTTTCCTTATATGAATCTTATTCTACGGACCATTCCGGATCTCCTCGTGATATCCCGGATCCCATCCGAGACTCCAAACAACATCCGGTCTCTTACTCATCATTCCATAACTACTCAACAACGTCGAATCCTTAAGTGTGTCTCCCCACGGTTCGTGAATTATGCGGACATGATCGAGACACTTCTCCGAACAATAACCAATAGAGGAATCTGGAAATTCATATGGCTCCCACATATTTCTACGATTACTTTGCGATCGAATGAACCACTTACATACGATACCAATTTCCCTTTGTCTCATGATAGTTTACTTATCCGAGGTTTTGATCGTCGGTATCTCTGCATACCTAGTTCAACCTCGTTACCGATAAGTACTCTATTCTCGTTCCCGTGATATGTGATCCCTTGTGAGCCAGTCACATGCTTGCAAGCTAATTGGATGACATTCCACCAAGAGGGCCCAGAGTATATCTATCCGTCATATGGATGGACAAATCCCACTCTTGATCCATGTGTCTCAACCAATACTTTCCGAACACTCAATGCCACCTTTATAGCCACCCAATTACGGTGTGGTGTTTGATGTCATCAAAGCATCCTTCCGGTGATGGTGATAAACATGATCTCATGGTCGAAGGAATTAGGTTACTATGTATCAGAAAGCATATAGCAATTGAACTATTAAAATGAATTGATCTTTATGCTACGCTTATCTATAGGAGTATGTCCATCATATCATTCTCCTAACGATATGATCTTGTTGTTAATAACATCTCAATGTTCATGATAGGGAAACCACAATCATTTATTAACCAACAAGCTAGTATTATGAAGAGGCTTTACTAGGGACTTCAATTTAAGTTTACAAATCACACAAGTATTAATGTTTCCTTGTTAATACTATTATAGCATGAATGTAAACATTTATCATAAACACAAAGATATAATAATAACTACATTTATTATTGCCTCTAGGGCATATCTCCAACAGCTTCGCCATCCAGCTGACATCCTATATAAAATTGTGACCAGCTTGCAGGTGTGGAAACTAAACTCAAAGGCGCGGGACAAGGAGGGGATGGTTTGGACAGCAAACGAGCTAAGGCTAATGTACCTACAGTTTGGCCTAACCCACAGCACGATCAACCATAGCTCCAGCGCTCGGTCTATCTTGGGGAAGGCTAACCCCGTAGTTTTCCTTGAGCTTCCTTAGGAGAACCTTGTTATTTCTTTGTCCAAGCTATATGCCGTAGCATGGTGTAATAACTGTTTGTGTACTCGTTGTGCTGTATTAATTTAAAGCAGGGAACTTGGTGCCTACTATCCAATTTTTTTTGGCACAAAGCAATACCTCCTCGAGACATCGATTGTGAGATTATAAACACGGGAAAAGCCCCTGTGGTGGAAATTACGGTCAGGTTTGGAAACAATCCGAACTGTATCATATTACATGTCTAACACTTCCCCTTAATCGAAACTTTGAGATTCCGTCTAAACTCATGCAAGTTCTTACAGGTAAAGTCTTTGTGAACTGTCTAAGACTTGATCATTGCTGGAGATAAACTTGATATCCAGTTGTTTGTTGGCAATTCGTTCTTGGACAGTTGTTAGTTGGCAATTCGTTCTTGGAAAAAATGATATCCAGGCATGTTAGAACAGTAAGTATCTTCTATATTTGATCCCATTGTTAGATTTGCCATAGACCTTCATAGTAGCCTGTCAACGGATCTACCATCCACTAGGCTTTCACCATGTTATTTCCCATAATTTTGGGGTTTCTGGTAATTTACAAGGACCATGAGACATGCTATATGTGTAAGAGGCATGGCCAAAAATCGTCATTTTTATGCTTTATGTCTATTTTCATGGTTATGGCCCACAATTTTGAGCATTTGGGGCGATCTACAGGCACTCGGAGACCCAATTCATTTTTGCAAATCATGACCAAAAACCTGTTGTTTTCACGTTTTATGTCTTTTTTCATGGGTTATTTCCCACAATTTTGTTTATTTTGGGCGATTTACATGGCCCATGAGATTTGATACATGTTTGAGAGGAATGACCAAAAACTCGTCATTTTCTCATTTTATGTCCGTTTTTATGGGCTATTGCCCACAATTTTGAGGTTCTAGGCAATTTATAGGGTACGTGAGACTCCACACATGATTGAGAGACATGACCAAAAACTCGTTGTTTTCGTATTTTATGTCCGTTTTCACTGGTTAGTACCCACAATTTTGATGATTCTTGGTGACTTACAAGGCATGTGAACGTTTTCATGTGTTATTGTCCATAATGTTGAGGTTCCGGGGTATTTACAAGGTCTAATGACACCTTGTACATGTTTGAGAGTCATGACCAAAAACTCATCGTTTTCATGTTTTATGTCTGTTATCGTGGGTTGCCCACAAGTTTTAAGTTCTGGTGGATATACAAAGCCCGAGAGACCTAACACATGTTTGACAGAAATGGCCAAGAAACTCGTCATTTTCTTGTTTTTATGTCTGTTTTCGTGGGATATTGGCAACTATTTTGGGGTTCCGGGTGATTTACATGTTCCACAAGACCTACTACATTTTTTGCGAGGCATGACCAAAAAATCATTTTCGTGTTTTATGTCCGTTTTCATGGGTTATTGCCCATAATTTTGATGATCCGAGGAGATTTACTAGGCCCGTGAGACCCAATACATGTTTGAGAGGACTAACTAAAAACTCGTCGTTTTCACCTTTTATGTCTATTTTAATGGGCAATAGACCATACTTTTGAGCCTCTAAGAAATTTACAGGCCCTGTGAAACCCCATACATTTTTGAGGCGTGACCAAAAACTCGGCCTTTTCTTAATTATGGTCGTTTTCATGGGCTATTCCCCATAGTTTTCAGGTTTGATGGCAATTTACAAGGTTCATGATACTCCGTGCATGTTTGATAGGCATGACCAAAAAACTCGTCGTTTTGTGTTTTATGTCTATTTTATGTTATTATGCATGATTTGATGATTCTGGGCAATTTAAAAGGCCCATGAGATTTGATACATGTTTGAGATCAATGACCAAAAACTTGTCATTTTTTTGTTTTATGTCTGTTTTCATGGGCTATTGCCCATAATTTTGAAATTCCAAGCGATTTACAAAGTCCTTGATATTTATTACATGTTTGAGAGGCGTGATACGTCGAAAACGTATCTTTAATTTTTTATGTTACATGCTTTTTTAGTATACTTTGCTTTGCTTTGTCTACACTTTGAGGTGTTTTTATATGTTTTATGGTACTAACCTACTAACAAGTTTCCACAGTGTCAGTTGTCTGTTTTCTTCTGTTTTTTGTTCCAGGAAGACAGAAAATCAATATTCTCGGAATTGGACGGAACAAAAGCCAAAGTCAATATTTTACCGTGGGGAACACGAAGCCAAAGTATGAGACGGAGGAGGCTCACCAGGGTGCCACACCCCTGGCCTTGCGGGTGGGCCCACCCCGCGCCTGGGGGGTGCAGCCACCCTGGTGGTCCCCTGCCTCGCCTCTTCGCCTATAAAGTCCCCCTGATGCCTAAACCCTAAGCACCCGATCAATATTCCACGAAACCATCTGTAGCCGCCGCCACCATCGTCCCTAGATCGGGAGGATCTGAAGTTCTTCCCGGCACCCTGCCGGAGGGGAGATCATCCCAGGGGCCTTCTTCTTCATCATGCCAGCCTCCGGTATGAAGCGTGAGTAGTTCCACCTTGGACTACGGGTCCATGTAGTAGCTAGATAGTTGTATCTCCTCCTTTGTGCTTTTATGTATAGATCTTGTGAGCTCCGTTCATGATCAAGATCTCATCTATTTGTAATCATGCATGTTATGTTTGCAGGAATCCGATGGATATTGAGATTACTATGTCAGATTGATTAATGGTTTTGTCTATTTGATTCTATCATGTCTATGTTGTTTGTGATCTTGCATGCTCTCCGTTGTTAGTAGCTATCTTTGCCAAGTAGTTGCTAGTGACTATCTTGCATGCTCTCCGTTGTTATTAGCTATCTTTGCCAAGTATTTATGCTCGATAGTGGGTTCATTCCTCTACTTAATCAAGGAAAGTGACAGAAATCTCTACGGTTGTAGATGTGATGTTGCCACTAGGGAGAAAACAACGGTCTCTTGTTCATGGAACAAGTGGATTGTTTACCTTACACACTTTGCTCAAAGCAGTTGTCTGTTGCTTGCAACTTAATAATGGAGGGGGTTCGGATGATAACTTGAAGCTGGACTTCTAGTCATAGATGTAGTTGGATGGCGGTCTATGTATATTATTGTATTGCCCAATCGAATCTCATAGGATCTTTGTGTCTAGTATTGCATTGTTATGCCTTGCTTAGTCCTTTCAATTGCCCTGCTGTAATTTGTTTACCCTTTATGTCATGTTTGTTTATCTAAGGAGAGCACCTCTAGTGAACTATGGACCCCGGTCCAATCTTTACCATTGATACATCCTCCACTATTTTTACTTGCTGCAAACCATCATTACCTTCCACACCATACAGTTAATCCTTTGTTACAGAAAACCGCTGAGCTTGACAACCTCATTGATTCATTGGGACAAAGTCTTGAGTTTGTGTTGTGCAGGTTTCCACGTTGCTTGCAACACCTTTGAGACGTTTCCTTCCTCCTTCTGGTTCTATAACCTCGGTCTCTACTAAGGGAAACTTGTTGTTGTGCTCATCACACCTTGCTCTTGGGGTTTCCAACGAAGTGTCCCACGTCAACACCGGGTGCACGCATCAAGGCGTGACCAAGAACTTGTCGTTTTTGTGTTTTATGTTTGTTTTCATAGGTTTTCTCACAATTTTGATGATCTAGGGTGATTTCCATGGCCCATGAGACCATATACATGTTTAAGAGGAATGACAAGAAGTCTTTTTTGCATTTTAAGTCCATTTTCGTGGTATCCCATAATTTTGAGCATCTAGGGAGACCTAAAATCCTTGTGAGACCCAGTATATTTTGGAGAGACATGACCAAAAGCTCATCATTTTATTTTTTTATGGTCGTTTGATGGGATATTGCCCACAATTTTGAGGTATCAGGGCGATTTACAAGGTCCGTGAGACTCCGGACATGTTTGAGAGACATGACCAAAAACTCGTCGTTTCATGTTTTATGTCTATTAGAATGGGTTATTACCTAATTTTTTTGATAATTCTAGGTGATTTACAAGGCCAATAGACTACTGCATGTTTGTGACGAATGACCAAAAACTCATCGTTTTCTTTTTATGTCCATTTTCAAGGGTTATTACACACAATTTTGATGATTTCGGGTCAGTGACATGGTCCGTGAGAATTGGTACATGTTCGAGAGGAATGACAAAAAACTCTTCATTTTATCGTTTTATGTCCGCCCACAATTTTGAGTTTCTGGCGGATTTACATGGGTTGTGAGACCTGGTGCATGATTGAGAGGCATGACCAAAACCTTTTCAATTTCGTATTGTATGTCCATTTTCATGGGTTTCCCACATTTTTTATGCTCGAGGCAATATACAAGGCTCGTGAGACTAGATACATGTTTAAGAGGAATGACAAAAAACTCGGTCATTTTTCTCGTTTTTATGTCTGTTTTATGGGCTATTTCCCACAATTTTGAGGTTCTAGGCAATTTATAAGGTACGTGAGACTCTTTACATGTTTTAGAGACAGGACCAAAATTCGTCGTTTTCGCGTTTTATGCAAGGTTTTGTGGGTTTTTACCCACAATTTTGATGATTCTTGGCGACCTACAAGGTCCATGAGCGTTTTCTTGTGTTATTGTCCACAATTTTGAGGTTCCGGGGTATTTACAAGGTATAATGATACCTTGTATATGTTTGATAGTCATAACCAAAAACTCGTTGTTTTCATGTTTTATGTCCGTTTTCGTGGGTTGCCCATAATTTTTAGGTTCTAGTGGATATACAAGACTTGAGAAACCAAACACATGTTTGACAGAAATGACCAAGAAAACTCGTCATTTTCTCGTTTTATGTCCGTTTTCGTGGGGTATTGGAAACTATTTTGGGGTTCCGGGTGATTTACATGTCCCATGAGACCTGCTACATTTTTATAAGGCATGACTAAAAAGTTGTCATTTTCGTGTTTTATGTGTGTTATCATGGGTTATTGCCCATAATTTTGATGATCCGGGGCGATTTATTAAGCCCATGAGACCTAGTACATGTTTGAGAGGACTGACCAAAAACTCGTCATTTTCACCTTTTATGTCTATTTTAATGGGCAATAGACCATAATTTTGAGCCTTTAGGCAATTTTTACATGCCCTGTGAAACCCCGTACATTTTTAGAGGTGTGACCAAACACTCGGCCTTTTCTTAATTTTGGTCATTTTCACTGGCTATTGCCCATTGTTTTTAGGTTTCTGGGCGATTTACAAGGTTCATGAGACTTCGTGCATGTTTGATAGGCATGACCAAAAAACTCATCGGTTTTGCATTTTATGTCTATTTTATGTTATTATCCATGATTTTGATGATTGTGGGCAATTTAAAAGGCCCATGAGATTTGATACATGGTTAATATCAATGACCAAAAACTCGTCACTTTCTTGTCTTATGTCCGTTTTCATGGGCTATTGACCACAATTTTGAGATTCCGAGCAATTATAAAGTCCTTGAGACTTGGTACATGTTTGAGAGGCATGACCAATAACTTATGGTTTTTGCGTTTTATGTTCGTTTTTATAAGTTTGCTCACAAATTTGATGATCTAGGGCGATTTCCAAGGCCCATGAGATCATGTACATGTTTGAGAGGAATGACAAAAACTCTTTGTTTGTGTGTTTTATGTCCATTTTTATGGTAGCCCACAATTTTGAGCATCTGGGGCGACCTAAAATCCCTGTGAGACCTCCTAGTATGTTTTGGAGAGACATGACAAAAAAACTCATCGTTTTCTTGTTTTATGGTCGTTTTGATTGGCTTTTTCCCACAGTTTTTAGGTATCAGGCGATTTAGAAGGTCCGTGAGACTCCGGACATGTTTGAGAGGCATGACCAAAAACTCGTCATTTTCATGTTTTATGTTTGTTTGAAATGGTTATTACCTAATTTTTTTGATGTTTCTAGGTGATTTATAAGGCCAAGATACTTGTTGCATGTTTGTGAGGAATGACCAAAAAATCATCATTTTCTCGTTTTATGTCCATTTTAATGGGTTATTACGCACAATTTTGATGATTCTGGGTGATTTACATGGTCCGTGAGACTTGATACATGTTCGAGAGGAATGACCAAAAACTCGTCATTTTCTCGTTTTATGTCCGTTATTATGGGCTATCGCCCACAATTTTGAGGTTCCGCTCCATTTACATGGTCCATGAGACCTGGTACATGATTGTGAGGCATGACCAAAACCTCTTCATTTTCGTGTTTTAGGTACATTTTCATGGGTTGCCCACAATTTTTAGGCTCGAGGAAATATACAAGGCTCGTGATACCAAATACATATTTAAGAGGAATGACCAAAAACACGTCATTTTTCTCGTTTTTATGTCCGTTTTATGGCCTATTGCCAACAATTTTGACATTCTAGGCAATTTATAAGGTACGTGAGACTCTGGACATGTATGGGAGACATGATCAAAAAAATGTCGTTCTCGTGTTTTATGTCCATTTTCATGGGTTATTACCCACAATTTTAATTATTCTTAGCGACTTACAAGGTCCGTGAGAGTTTTCCTGTGTTATTGTCCACAATTTTGAGGTTCCTGGGTATTTACAAGGTCTAATGATACCTTGTACATGTTTGAGAGTCATGACCAAAAACTTGTTGTTTTCATGTTTTATGTCTGTTTTCGTGAGTTGCCCACAATTTTTAGGTTCTGGTGGATATACAAGGCTTGAGAGGCCCAACACATATTTGACAAAAATGACCAAGAACATCAACATTTTATCGTTTTTATGTCTATTTTCCTGGGGTATTGGCAACTATTCTTCGGCTTCGGGTGATTTACATGTTCCATGAGACCTACTACAGTTTTGCGAGGCATAACCAAAAGGTTGTCATTTTCATGTTTATTTCAGTTTCATGGGTTATTTCCCATAATTTTGATGATCCGGGGCGATTTACTAGGCCCATGAGACCTAATACAGGTTTGAGAGGACTGACCAAAAACTCGTCGTTTTCACCTTTTATGTCTTTAATGGGCAATAGAAAATAATTTTGAGCCTCTATGCCATTTACATGCCCTATGAAACCCCGTATATTTTTGAGAGGCGTGACCAAAAACTCGGTCTTTTCTTAATTATGGTCGTTTTAATGGGGCTATTGCCCGTAGTTTTCAGGTTTGGCGCGATTTACAAGGTCCGTGAGACTCCATGCATATTTGAGAGGCATGACCAAAAACTCGTATTTTTGCATTTTATGTCTATTTTATATTATTATGTGTGATTTTGATGATTCTGGGAAATTTAAAAGGTCAATGAGATTTGATACATGTTTGAGATCAATGACCAAAAACTCGTCTTTTTCATAATTTATGTTCGTTTTCATGGGCTATTGCCCATAATTTTGGGGTTCCGAGCGATTTACAAAGTTCTTGAGACTTGCTACATGTTTGAGAGGCATGACCAAGAACTCATAGTTTTCGCGTTTTTTGTTTGTTTTCATAGGTTTGCTCACAATTTTGATGATCCAGCGTGATTTCCAAGGCCCATGAGACCATCAACATGTTTGAGAGGAATGAAAACACTCTCCGTTTGTGCGTTTTATGTCCATTTTCATGGTAGCCCACAATTTTGAACATCTAGGGCTACCTAAAATCCCCGTGATACCAAGTACATTTTTGAGATACATGACCATAAACTTGTTAATTTCTTGTTTTATAATCGCTTTGATGGGCTATTGCCCACATTGTTGAGGTATTAGGGCGATTTACAAGGTCCGTCAGACTTCAGACATGTTTGAGAGGCATGTCCAAAAACTCGTTGTTTTCACGTTTTATGTCTCTTTGAATTGGTTATTACCTAAATTTTTTGATGATTCTAGGAAATTTACAAGGTCCGAGCGACTTGCTGCATGTTTGTGAGGAATGACCAAAAACTCATCGTTTTCTCGTTTTATGTCCATTTTTATGTGTTATTACGCACAATTTTGATGATTCTGGGTGATTTACATGGTCCACGAGACTTGATACATGTTCGAGAGGAATGACCAAAAACTCGTCATTTTCGCTTTTATGTTCGTTTTTATGGCTATCGCCCAGAGTTTTGAGGTTCCGGTCGATTTACATGGTGTGTGAGACCTGGTACATGACTGAGAGGCATGACCAAAACCTCTTCATTTTCATGTTTTTGGTCCACATTCATGGGTTGCCCATAATTTTTAGGCTCGAGGCAATATATAATGCTCGTGAGACCAAATACTTGTTTAAGAGGAATGACCATAAAATTTGTCATTTTTCTCATTTTTATGTCCGTTTTATGAGCTATTGCCAACAGTTTGACGTTTTAGGCAATTTATAAGGTACGTGAGATTCCGTACATGTTTGAGACACATGACCAAAAACTCGTCGTTTTTGTGTTTTATGTCCATTTTTATGGGTTATTACCCATAATTTTGATGATTCTTGGCGACTTACAAGGTCCGTGAGGTTTTCATGTGTTGTTGTCCACAATGTTGAGGTTCCAGGATATTTACAAGGTTTAATGATACCTTGTACATGTTTGAGAGTCATGACCACAAACTTGTTGTCTTCATGTTTTATGTCGGTTTTCGTGGGTTGCCCACAATTTTTAGGTTCTAGTGGATATACAAGGCTCGAGAGACCCAACACATGTTTGACCTAATTGACCAAGAAACTCGTTATTTCTCGTGTTTATGTCTGTTTTTGTGGGGTATTGGCCAATATTTTGGGGTTCCGTATGATTTACATGTTCTAGGAGACCTGCTATATTTTTGCGAGGCATGACCAAAAAGTTGCACTTTCGTGTTTTATGTCTCTTTTGATGGGTTATTGCCCATAATTTTGATGATCCGGGGTGATTTACTAGGCCCATGAGACCAAGTACATGTTTGAGAGGACTTACAAAAACTCATCGTTTTCACCTTTTATGTCTATTTTAATGGGCAATAGACCATAATTTTGAGCCTCTACACAATTTACATGCGCTATGAAACCCCATACATTTTTTAGAGGCGTGACCAAAAACTCGGCCTTTTCTTAATTATGGTCGTTTTCATGTGCTATTGCCCATAGTTTTAATGTTTCGTGGGGATTTTCAAGGTCTATGAGTCTCCGTGCATGTTTGAGAGGGATGACCAATAAATTCGCCGTTTTTCTGTTTTATGTCTATTTTATGTTATTATCCGCGATTTTGATAATTCTGGGCAATTTAAAAATCCCATGAGATTTGATACATGTTTGAGATCAATGACCCAAAACACGTCATTTTCTTGTTTTATGTTTGTTTTCATGGGCTATTGCCCACAATTGAGGTTCCGACCGAGTTACAAAGTTCTTGAAACTTTGTACATGTTTGAGAGACATGACCAAGAACTCATCGTTTTCGCGTTTTATGTTCGTTTTCATAGGTTTGCTCACAATTTTGATGATCCAAGGCGATTTCCAAGGCCCATAAGACCATGTACATGTTTGAGAGGAATAAAAAAACTATTTGTTTGTGTGTTATATGTCCATTTTCATGGTAGCCCACAATTTTGAGCATTTGGGGCGACCTAAAATCCCCGTGAGACCCAGTACATTTTTGAGAAACATGTATAAAAACTCGTCGATTTCTTGTTTTATGGTCGTTTTGATGAGTTATTGCCAACAATTATGAGGTATCAGGCCGATTTACAAGGTCCGTGAGACTCCGGACATGTTTGAGAGGCATGTCCAAAAACTCGTCGTTTTCACGTTTTATGTCTGTTTGAATGTGTGATTACCTAAATTTTTGATGATTTTAGGCGATTTGCAAGGTCCGCGGACTTGCTGCATGTTTGTGAGGAATGAGCAAAAACTCATCGTTTTAGGTCCATTTTTATGTGTTATTATGCACATTTTTTATGATTTTGGGCAATTTACATGGTGTGTGAGACTTGATACATGTTCGAGAGGAATGAACAAAAAATCGTATTTTTTGTGTTCTATGCCCGGTTTTATGGGCTATCGCCCACAATTTTGAGGTTCCGATCAATTTAAATTGTCTGTGAGACCTGGTACATGATTGAGAGGCATGACCGAAACCTCTTCATTTTCGTGTTTTAGGTCCATTTTCATGGGTTTCCCACAATTTTAGGCTCGAGGAAATATACAAGGCCCGTGAGACCAAATACATGTTTAAAAGGAATGACCATAAAACTCATCATTTTTCTCGTTTTATGTCCATTTTATGGGCTATTACCAACAATTTTGACATTCTAGGAAATTTATAGGTACGTGAGACTCCGTACATGTTTGAGAGACATGACCAAAAACTCATCATTTTTGCGTTTTATATCCATTTTCATGGGTTACTACCCACAAATTTGATGATTCTTAGCGACTTACAAGGTCCGTGTGCATTTTCATGTGTTATTGTCCACAATTTTAAGGTTCCGGGGTATTTATGTCTAATGATATCTTGTATATGTTTGAGAGTAAAGACCAAAAACTCGTCGTTTTCATGTTTTATGTCTGTTTTGATGGGTTGCTTTAGGTTCTGGTGGATATAGAAGGCTCGAGAGACCCAACACATGTTTGCCAGAAATGACCAAGAAACTCGTCATTTTCTCGTTTTTATGTCCGATTTCGTGGGGGTATTGGTCACTATTTTGAGGTTCCGGGTGATTTACATCTTCCACGAGGCCTGCTACATTTTTGCGGGGCATGACCAAAAAGTTGTCATTTTCGTGTTTTATGTTCGTTTTCGTGGGTTATTGCCCATAATTTTGATGATACTAGGTGATTTATTAGGCCCATGAGACCGGTACATGTTTGAGAGAGCTGACCAATAATTCATTGTTTTCACCTTTTATATCTATTTTAATGGCCAATAGACCATAATTTTGTGCATCTAGGCAATTTACATGCCTTGTGAAGCACCGTACTTTTTTTAGGCGTGACCAAAAACTCGGCCTTTTCTTAATTATGGTCGTTTTCATCACGTATTGTCCATAGTTTTCAGGTTTCGGAGAGATTTACAAGGTCCATGAGATTCCGTGCATGTTTGAGAGGCATGACCAAAAAACTTGTCGTTTATGCGTTTTATGTCTATTTTATATTAGTGTTAATTGGATAGATGCCATTGCAATTTCCAGCTATTTGATAAACGCCACCACAACATCTTTTAAAAAACTCCTTTGCTATTATATGTACATTCTATAGATGCTATTATGCCCACTTAAACTCACATACAAATAATATACGCATGTATTTCTATGGTACATACTTATACATGGTGGGTCCCACCAGAGTTAATACCATCACTCGTAATTTCTGACCAAAATTTTTTCACAAAGAGAGAAAAAAGGCGAGGAGTCCCCCACCTCACCCGTTGAGAGCCATGCAATGCATCGCAAGACGCCTCAGACTCTGCGACGTGGCCGCCGCCGGCAGGAAGCGGACTTGATACAGAGCATCAACCGCATGGCACTAGTGAACACAAAGACCATATCCTCGCTCCACACTACGTCCCATGCGGGGCTCGAGACAGGTCTCGTGCACTGTCTCGAAGAGCCTAATTGTCGGCGTGCAACAAGAGGCTGCGACCTCAACGAGTGTCTGGCAGACGTGGCCTACATATAACCTTTTCCCTCTACAGGAATGGCGCCGTGCACCGACGATCGGTCGCTATGCTGACGGCCAGGACAGGGCCTGGCCAGCCCCCATCGCCAGCTCTCGGCGTAGAAAGGCCGTCGGCATAGGCATTCGTACGCCGACGGTCACCCTCGGCATCCCGCGGCCCTCGGCGTAGGCATAGGGTGTGTGGCAGATACTGGCCAGGACGGACGGCGTACTAACGGTGCGTCCAGTACGCCGAGGGCCACCCTCAGCATAGCATCCACCCTAGGTACGCCGACGGTCACCCTCGGCGTACCAACTACATACGCCGACGGCCACCCTCGGCGTACCTTCTGTATTTTTTTCTGTCTACTTATAAACTTATTTTATATTTGTATCGATTATTTATGTTCTATTTTTATCAATTGGACGGATTCGTACCCTCTAAATAGCAGTCTCCATGCCCACATGGAATGTCGTTGTGAATCTTCTCACACCCCGAGAAATTTGCATGTTTGTAAGTGTTATTATCGCATGCGTGTGAATTTTATGTATCACACATTTTGGAGAAGTTGTTCAAAGATTCAATGCTAAACCCAGTGGTTATCGTTTTACTTTGCCTCGCAAGTTGCTAACATGTAGGCAACATGCAGGAAATGGGAGCTTCTGGGAACCGGCACTTTGGCCACGCCTCGCCGGATGGGCGTCAGATCACACCGCTTCATGACAATGGTCCTTCTCCTGGCCATTCTGCCGGTGGTTCTCTCGATCTTCACACTTCTCCTACTCCCTCGCCAGGTGGCTCTTATGCTGTTTCTACTGGACGCAACCCTCGCCAGAGATCGCCTCTTTTCACCAGGGGAGATCTCGGATACACCCCGTCTCCTCCAGAGTTATAGGGTTTTATTGCCTATGCATGTGTGACGATGTTGATACATGTTTGAATGATGTGATCATGTTGATACATGTTTGAATGATGTATGAATGATGTGATCTTGTTTGATACATGTATGGCATACGTGATCTTGTTTGAATATTCTATGAATAATATTGCTTTGAATAATATTGCAAAACACAAAACTGCAGCAAAACAGCAAAAAAAAAATTTGTGCAGGGCCTACGCCGAGGGCCATGGTCTGTGCCATTTGGTCACATGTTAGCCAAGGGCCATGTCGTAGGCTATGCCTGTCTATACGCCCAGGGCCGCAGCCGTCGGCCTAGGACGGCCCAGCGCCTGCCACGTGTTGCCTGTACGCCAAGTGCCAGGCCGTCGGCGTACGCCTGGCCATACGCCAAGGGTCGTGGCCGTCGGACCAGCCCTTGCCACGTGTTGTCGCTATGCCGAGGGCCCGGCCATCGGCGTACTGGCCGCACCGTTAGCCGGTCTTGTAACGGCATCCTCGCCGTTCGCCGACAGCTGCTACGCGGACGGGCCCGCCACGGCCGTCGCAAAGGGCTATGCCGACGGCCAGCTGATACGCCGATGGATTTTTCTTCTTCGCCGAGGAGGCTACGCCGACGGCAGCGCTCTGCGTAGCGTACGCCGACAGCCAAAGAGGCTACGCCGAGGGCTTTTTGCCGTCGGCCTAGCGATCGCATCCTGTAGTGTCCATCTACCTTAGAGTAGTGAGATACACACGGTGGCCTATGGGTTTTGACCTTAGGTACAACAGTTTGCCGGGAACGCGAGCGGCATGATGTGCACGACGGTCACCATGCTACAAAACTCAGGACGCAGGTGACGACGCTGCGTTTTTAGATAGGATAGGTGTTTACTACCTTAGAGTAGAAGGTAAGGAATCTAGCTTTCCAAAGAAACTGACTTAAATGGGCTAGAAATTTCTCTTCAGCCATAGCTCTCCTCCGTGTTGGCAAGAATGAGAATAGTTCTATGTATCTGCTCCGGCCGTGAGGCTGTGACAGTAACTACTACTCATATTACGTTATTAGCTAGTGGCACAAATTGCCGAGCCCTTGCTAATAACTGTATCTTGTGGTAACAAAAAATTCTTGCCTGGCTACGCCAGAAAAACGGAGCATCCAAACACGTCCAGTCCAAGTCTAAGATGATTTCAGGTGGGGCCTATCATGAATACGTATATATGATGAAAATACAAGTGTATATTATTTGGTATATGTGTTTAAGTGGGCATAATGGCATATATGGAACATATGGAAAATCGTAGTGGCAATTTCCAAAAGACGAAAGTTGTGGTGGCATTTCTCAAATAGCTGAAAATTACAGTGGTGTTTATCCAATTAACCTTTTATATTATTATCCATGATTTTGATGATTCTGGGCTTTGTCGACAAAACTTGGTTTATTGGTATTTAATATTTAAGATGTTTGATATGTATTTATTTAGGTGTCGATATTCACAAAACAATCAAGCACCTCACCCACTTAGCCATTTTAATTATTTTTCTATTGTTGTAGTGCCCATGATTAACATTGAAGATTACGAAAAACAATTGTTGCCTCTTATATGATCATTGTCGGTTGTTATAGATTTTCCCAGTTATGGAATGTTCTAGATAAACACTGAAGAATACGGAGAACAAGTATAGAGTTTTATATGATAAAATGATATTAATGCTAATGAGTTTATTACTCCCAAAGTCTTACAACATTGAAATATGGAGTAGTCATCATGTCCATAGTGTCCCAAAGTCTTACAACATTGAACTTGGTTTTCCATGCATCATTTTTGTAGATAGTGCATTTAGTAGTGTGACAGAATAGGCGTGCAAAAATAAAAATAGTAAAGGAAATGGAGTTGTAAAATTGAAACTTTCACATACTTTTAATAAGTATAGTTTATCACAATAGGATATTTCATGTGCACATTTTTAATAGGATTATTATTTAATTATTTCTTATTCTGGATGCTTGCTACAATATACATTTTAAAATAAAATGAAGAAGAAACCTAAGCTAAAGTTGATTAATTTCCTTATAGTATTATTTGGATATTTTGATCCGAACATATTTCTTATGTTCACTATATAATGGTCACTTATTTGATGAGGAACTTCTTTGTATGACGGTTGCCCAAGATTTTTTTTTCTGTTGTTTGAGTGCTATAGATATAAAAGTGCTTGGTAAAATAAATGTGAAGCCCAAAATATACGTTCGATATATTGTATTTTCTGTGTTTCCTTTTGTCTTGAATGCGTAGCACGACAATGTTTGTTTACAAGACATCAAAAACATGGAAAAGGACATGGTTTGTTAATTCCTTCCTCCGCAGGGGTGTTCACTAGAAATGACAAAGGCGCACGTCGAGCAATCATGTGTGCATGTATACCGTCATCGCAAAACAACGAGCAGGCACCAGACGGCCGCACCGAGACGGGTGGCTAATGCAGGTTTGGATCAGTCAAGTACGTAAGTAACTTACGGTAAGTTTTGAGGCGCTTGGTGCCAGAAAATGGGAGGACGTTTTCTTTCCATAAAGTACGTCTTTCATGTACGCGTCTCCACTCCATTTCATGAAAAAGAAGGTCATCAATGCACTCCACATGGAGCGGTACTCACGGGTGCATTCATGTACTGTGCCTGAATGGCTTGGATGCACTGTTGTGCGTGTGATCGGCTATATATATTTGTAGCATGGCAGAGAAATGGCTGGATGCATCTCAAATTGCCGGCCATCTTACACCACCCATCGACCAAAAATGGGAATGCAGGCAGGCAAGCAGAGACGGGACAGTAATTTTACCGACGCTCTACCCCCTCTTTTTGATGCTTAATTGAGGTGTTTTACCCCCGGCCGCGGTAACATTTAGTTAAAAATAGACCATTTTTGCTGCATGTTTTGCATCCAAGTTAAAACTAGACAATTTCAACTCTGGCTAGACACGCCTGATGCAAAACATAAAATATGTCCAAAATCGCCTGAGTAGTACAATTAAACAAACATACCTGACGACATCGACATGAGCCCAACATGCTGATATATATGTGCCTCTGGCTTTTCAGTCCATCACGTTTTATTATGTACATGCTTTTCAGTTATTTTTACATGTACCATCACAGCACATATCGATTTGGGACGAACCCGGCGGGATAGTTCCAAACTAGTACTCCCTCCGACTCATATTAGTTTGACTTGGATTTGTCTAGATTTGAATGTATCTAGACATAGACAAATCCAAGTCAACTAGTATAGGTCGGAAGGAGTATTAAAATTCTTAATTATTTGTTTCTTCTCTTGTGTTTGAATCACAGGTATACTACTACATAGAAATAGGTTCATACAACTTTTTGAACATGCATTGCGTCGAGATTCATGCAACAATTTACTCTTTACAACTTTTAGCTAGAGGCCATTGCAACAGTTTTTCACTTTTAGACCACGGAGTGAACCTGAAGACCCACGAAATAATGCATAGCATACAGCAAAGTATAAGCTAACAGAAGACACACAAGCATTGTGACAAATTTTCTTCCCTCAGATCTGGACGCAGAAACTCTAGCCAGCTAGCCGTACGTGTGCCCCTGTGATGGAGGGATGTGACGTACGTGTGTGCGTCTGAGACCCGGCCGGCCGGTTGAACGCACCAACCTTTTCTATCTTGGTGTAACCATTACTACCCTCCTTGACAGGGCTGGTCCATAGATTTTGAGGGTCCTAGAACAATACGGTATCAAGGGGCTTGTTTAACGTGGAAGACCTTACCTAAGGTTAAGGGGGGCAATAGCCCCCCTACTACGTTCAAGCATATATGCATGGTGAAGCAGCTATGCTAGATTAGTGGTGATCGTGATGGCTGCTGCCTTTTCCATACAAACTTGCAAACCTAATTTTCCATACATACGCATTTCTTTGGCACAATCCACCAGCAAGCACTAATTTCCTCGATAGGCACAGCAAACCATGGCCCAGCGGCCAGCGCCCAGCAGGGAGTAAACCTTTTATATCATGCGTCACATGCAAGAAAATGTGGAATGTTGTGCGGTTGACCAGGTCATCAGTCCAGCCATATATAAGCTGCAGAGTAAAGTTTTTCGCAGGTTCAATCAAAACCATCACTCTCACACACAGCATGCATGGCTACTAGGGCAGAGAGCACATGGACATGGCTACTAGTACTCTAGGCCAAGTTGAGTTAGCGAGGGCAGACCAACGTCGGCTCCCGCTTTATTACATCAGCTTATTATGAGGGTGCGGAATTTTAGGGAGCAAGGTACCATTAGCAAAACTAACATTACTATTACTCTTGCGTCAAGTGTGGCCTGCACCTGCACGTAACGTACTTCTTTTGAGTTGCCATGGCCACGCGAAAGGGTACATCTTCCGTGCTTATGAGATCACGGCGTGGTGGCTGGCTGTGGAAATAGCGCAATTTTTTCGCTGCTGGTATGCCACCCAAGAAGGAGGCGGCGGGAACAGCGAAGCCGCGCAAGGAACATCTGCCTTTGGAGGGAGGAGATAGAAGCAGAGGTCACTAGGGTCAAGTACGTGACTTTGGTCTGAAAGATGTGTCGACATGCATCGATATGGCGGTGGCTGCGGCGGTGTTGCCCGGCCTCAGCCTTGGCATCTCCGAAGGCGGTAAAGTATTGTTGTCGTACTCAGCGTACTACGAAGAGAGGTACGACACTATAGAAATGGCGTTGTGTGCCGACGGCCGGCCACTACGCCGACGGCCAAAGGTCGAGGCCAACGGCGTAGCACCGGGCCAGGCCAGCCCAACTTCCGAGCCTTCGGCGTAGCGCAGCCGTCGGCGTAGCGGCAGGTACGCCGAGGGTGACCGTCGGCGTACCGTAGCCCTCGGCGTACTGCTGTACATTTTTTTCCTTACCAGATTATGAACTTATTTTATATTTGTATTTATTTATTAGTATTAATTATTTAGGTTCTATTTTATCAATTGGATGAATTCGTCTCCTTCGAATAATAGTCTCCACGCCCACATGAAATGTCGAATCTTCTCACAACTTGAGAAATTTGCATGTTTGTGTGTTATTATCACATGTGCGTGAACGAGAACATCGGAATCAGATGAAAACTTGCATGTGTCCCTAGCATATGTGTGTGAGTGTGGTGGAATGTTGGTATAGGTGCTTGCATGTGTCTCCCTCGCATGCATGCGCTCTAACCTAGAAGCGAATGTTCTGTACTCTATAAGGGGGAATCTCCTCGTTTCGGTGAAACTGGGTAGGATTGTGCCCCAACTTGTAAACCAACATGGTTTTACATCATCCTATGACCTAATTAAACACAAAACAAGAGAGGGCTACGCCGGTCTACCCCTATCAGAAGAACGTCTAGGGGGGTAGACGATCCGAGTGTGCAGGTGCTACGCCGAGGGCCTTGCCGTCGGTGTAGCGCCCTGCTATGTGCCATTTGGTCACCGCTACGCCGAGGGCATTGTCGTCGGCGTATGCGTGGCCATACGCCGAGGGCCTCAGCCGTCGGCCTAGTGTCGGCCTGGGAAGGCCCAGGCGCTGGACACGTGTCCCCCCTATGCCGAGGGCACGGCCGTCGGCGTAGACCCCTCCTGGGGAGGCCCAGCGAGAGCCACGTGGCGCACCTACGCCGAGGGTATGGCCGTCGGCGTTTTCCAGCGCGCCGTTAGCGGCCGTGTAACGGCAGCGCCGCCGTTCGCCGACGGTCGTTACGCCGACGGGCAGGCTACGGCCGTCGGCAAAGGTCTACGCCGACGGCATTTTCTGCTCCGCCGAGGGAGAGCTCCACCGATGAGGCTACGCCGACGGCTGCCCTCGGTGTACCGTGCCGACGGCGAAAGGGCCTACGCCGAGGGCTTTTTGCCATCGGCCTAGCGCGCGCGTCCTGTAGTGGATCCAGTTCGCCCGCGAGATGGGCGAGAGCGACATGATAGCCGACCTAGACCCCATGTACTCGCCCATCACGGCCCTGTCAATGGCACCTTGACGCCGCCCCAACAACGGCCTCGACATTAACCGTTGCTACTCTGGCTCGCCTGCCTTATGCCAGGATCTATAGCCGCGAGCGGCCACTCGACTGACGATATTGCCTTTCCATGCAAACTTTTCGGCTTCGACAGCAGGAGCTCCAAGCGACTCCGCCAACCCGTTCGAGCAAATCACCAGTGACCTCTACGAGTACAACGAGGTACAAGACCACGCCATCCACTTTTGTTTGTCCATTGTGTTCATGTGTATTTGTTTTATGCGATGCAGCGATGTCTTTGACCCATTTGTATGTGTCACTACTAGGAAAAGGTCTATCCGTGGAGCACCAGTTTTTGTTACCCATGGCACTACCGGTGCGCCACGGGATTCGCGTTGCGGTTAAAAATTAGCCGCGATGCACTACCTAGTGCACCACAGATAAAAAAAAGTTACATGTGACGCACCACCCGATACACCATGTGTATGGTTTTTGAGAAACAAAAATAATTACAGAAAATACCCTAATTTTGAAAATAAAAGCAATCGAGTCCCCCCGCTTGCTGACGTCGCCTCGCTGGAACTCAGGCGTCGCCTCGCTGGAACTCAGGCGTGGATGCCACCACAATCTACAATCCGTTTACACATATGGTCACGACACGAGACAAGCATGCGTGTCAAGCAACTTTACACAAAGAACCGCGTAAGAAGTAAAATTATACTTTTACCATTGAAGAATTTTTTTTTGAACAACCATATATTAGCCAAACAAGCTGTCTCATTAAAAACCCTCCGGTCCCCTTAGATATCTTTAAAGGAAAAGAGTGCGTCCGAAATTTGTTGCCTGAAAATCATTCAATGGTTACATCGTTTAGGAGAACTTGTAAAAGAAAGTTAGAGGGTTCGTCGATCCAAGTGCAAGAGATTTTATCTATAAAGCACATTCTAGCACCAATGAAGAAACTTGTGTCTCCCGCGAAACGCCGTCCATCATCCTCTGCTGCCACCATGATAGCAACAGAACAAGAGGCAAACAACGGCCATATACAAATCTAGGAGAGGGACCAATCGCGTAAAAGGATGTTTTTTAAGCCGATGAAGATATCTCGAAAAGTCCCCAGATAAAGAAGAGTAACAAGATTCAGAATTAACCGTTTTCAGCATGGTAGCTGATTACACAAAAAATACCTTGGAAAAAAAAAGATATCTCGGTAACGAAAATCATAGGAGGCTGTGTGTTCAACGTGTACTGCGCAGTGCCCTGCTACTTGTACAAATGCGGAGGACCTGAGCAGTGAGGGCGGAGGTGAGGAACCCACCAGCCGTTTCCGTTTGCCTGTCCATTTGGCTCTCGTCTCACCCACTCCCTGTTGCCAAGTTGGTCGCCATGGCCTGGCTCCGTCTCGCCGTGTGAGCCCCGGTGGCCGTATACCTCTGCCTCCTCTTCTCGCCGTGCTATTCTCTCCGCTGGCTCTCTGAGTCGGAGCCGGAGAGCACCGCCGACGGGCATGATGGATACCGGACCGCCTACCACTTCCAGCCGGCCAAGAACTGGCAGAACGGTACGAAGCAGCAGGGTCCCCAGTTCGCGCTCTGTTGTTGCTCGACCCCATTTCTCTAACCTGAATCTTCTCTGTTGAAATGTCTGGTTCGGAATCGGATGGACGGATTCATGGTGGTGTACTCCTGCCTGCTGAGCAGATCCAAATGGTACGCTCGCTGTGTCCATCCGCGTATCGCACTTGCTTGTTTTCTCTAGCCTTCCGTCTGAACCTCCACCTTGCGCCTTGAAGAACATGAGTGTATATAGTTTGCTGGCAACGTTTCTTGTTTAGGATAAAAACATAACGAATTCGATTGGCAGGTCAAGTTGTGCACATGACAGTAAATGTACTTGACTTAAACATGTTCACCGTTCGTCATATGGTCATAAGCTATGTGATCATCTCTTATCGATTTCTTCATATGGTCATAAGCTATGTTCACCTTGCACCATTGAAGCTTGTTTACACTTTCCATTTGGCATAATATAAAAAATAAAAGTCTTTACTGCCGAAGTTCTCCTTATTTTCTGTTTTGAATTTTCACGCCGTTACTCACTTCTAGTAAGCTAGTGAAGGGAAGAATAGCAGTAACGTGACTTAAGTAGAAGACTAAACCAACGAAATGAGATATGACATTCTTGTCTTCACCTTTTTTGGATGTTTAAACTGGATTGTGTTATTATTTGTTTGATTGCACTTAAGTCTCGCTCCATGCTTAGTTTGTTATCATAAATCTTATTACCCACCCTAGTCTTGCTAGTTTACCTTTATTTGACGAGCTACTTCTCAAGTTTGAAAAATGAAAAAGAAATGAACTTTCTGAACGGAAAATATGAGAACTAAAATGCTTAAATCTTGTCTTTGTTTAAAGTATGGTTAGTATCGATCCACACATTTTGATTTTGATGATCGAACTACAATCTTTTCACTAAACAATTAACTAATTCGTGAAAAAATTGCTGTTTTAGTGAATAACTCCATTTTTGTGAATAGTGAATAAGTCCACTGGAACAAGAAGTTTTGAACCTTTTAGTTCAATTACTAGGCCACCACTCTGCTGACTAATGAGTTGATGTACCATGAGTGATTCTCGGATTGTGGAGTACTACGCTAGCCTATGAATGGTCTACCAGGGTTAATCCCGGATTTTGATTCGCTAGCACGTAGCTTGATGAACCAACAGATTATCAATGCATCATTTATTACAACGTATGATCCAAAATTTATAATTATTACAAATTGCATAGGTCAAGGCTATCCCAAATAAATTAGTTCAAAAATGAAAACCAGCTGAGGTTGAGGTGACTGGAAGAGACCCCTGAGACAACTCTATGGAACTTTGAGGCGTGGAACGGTTTCTAATATCCTGGTATAGATTCCAGCTTGCCTGGTAGCTTTTGAGGACTTCTTCTGCTAACCTAAGCCCTTGCTCTTTAGACTCCAGTAGTTTAACCTTTTTGGCCAAGCTAATCCGGGAAGTCCCTAACTCCATTTCCCGGATTGCGGCAGTATCCGCACCGATAGGCAGGGCCATCTCCATGAAATCGGACCCAGTGCAAAACACAAAATAAGGCCCTAAACTTTAAAAAATTCACATAATAATAATAACTAGAACACACTTCCACTTTAGTATATAAAGTCAATGCGTAGTATTTTTTTAGTAAACAAAAATATAACCAAACATTAATTCTAGTACTAAAAGGTATCACAACAACATTAAACTGAAGCGCCAGAGACATAGCTTCTATTTCGAGAAGACATGATTCTTCATTCTTTGCAAACCGAGAATAATACTCAGATTAAATTCAATAATTACATGGGTCAAATTTTAGACGTCTCAAGATAAGTTAACTTCTGAAAATCGTGCAAACCTTGATCGGACATGAAGTTCGAGGTTGAAACGAGATCGACTTTACCGGAAGGTATGGCCGAGTCGGGGCGCAGCGAACGGCCGAAGGCGCACTTGGGCGAACAGGCGCCTGGCATCTTGGCGGCGGCTTGTGGAGATCTCAGATTCTCCGTTCTGCCGTTTTGTGGTTCTCGGCGAGACCGCGATGTCCTCGGCAGTGAGAATGTATCGATTAGATCGGTAGCTCTTATGAGGAAGTTGAGCAGACCAATGGTGGAATTGGGAGCCTCGTCAGGACAGATTGATCCCATCCATAAAAATCAAAACCTCCTTGGATCAGATATGAGGAACAGGACGAGGACTCTGGAGTCTCGGGATGTTTAGCCTCGCGAAATAATTTGGGGCAGCTAAAATCGACACTAGCGATCGGGGACTCGACCATGGGCTCCCAGCTCGGCAGAAAATGGGCAGCAAGGCGTGTTGGGCTGGGGTGTGCACTGGACATGGGGGCCCTAGTTCTTTTTGGTCCCTGTGCGGTCGCCCAGCTCGCACGGGCCCTTGGACGGGCCTGCTGATAGACATAGAGAGCACATACTCAGGGATTGCTTCTCCATTGCTAGATGTTGGACCTGTCAATGTAGACTCCAACCAGATCACTGAAATCGCTCGAAAGTGACTATGTATTCGTCGTTCCTCCTCCCAATTCTTCGTCGACGAAACGATTTAGAGACTCAACATAACTACTGAGGTTATCATCAAGTGCGATAATATCAGCATCTGAGCCGATGCTTCCCTCGAAATCGGTGTTGTCAGCACTAGCGTAGCCGATGAAAAGATCTATAGAGCCAGCCAGTACGATAGCGCCACTAGTTGTTGTTTTTTATGATGAATGCCAGGTGGAGCCGCCAATGAAGGAGAGTCTCCAAACTGAAGGAATCGGCCAACCACAATGGTTGATCCGATGCCAATACAAGATCCTGCCAGATCCCTGACTCTGTTAGTCACATGCCCCATGGTGGGAGCCAAATATCGTGCAAAAGTCAAGGCATCATCCATTGAGGTGGATTATGAAGGGTGGAGCGTGCGTAACGGAGGACTTCAGGGACGGTATTATCACACGATGTACCCAGGTTCTGCCCCTCACGATGGAGGAAAAGACCTACTACTGCTCTGTTGTATTGATGATAATAGATTGATTACATTTCTCATCAACTTAGCTTGATGCTAAGGTGACGAGTCGACTCTTAAAGTTTCGCTATGCGATTGTTCTTTACCCTCAAGTGTAGTCCTGTCCTACTTTACATACATAGCCGATCAAGGTTCATAGATCTGATTTAATACATAGCTTCTAGCTGTGCCGGTTTTATACCCATTATCTTGTACATACCCACGACCCATGTTTGTTTACCGCCTTGCTCCTAGAACATTATCAACCGTCCTAACACATACCGACCCATATTTGTTTAGGTCTTGTGGTCCTATCCTGTTGGTATACCCACGACAGTAGTGATATTAACTCCTAATATGATGCAAATATGATGGATAATGTTATAAAGTTCATGTATGCATTCTATATGCATCAAGACCCATGATATATACAAAATATTGCATACGGTGGAGTAGACAGAAATATATAATAGGTTTGAAGAAAATGTGCCGCGATCGCCCTTGTGGCTGTGCCAACTCTGGAACAAATATAAAATTGATTCGTGAGTTTTTTTGGTGGAAAGGGTAATTAATATGAAAGATAAGGAGATTGTATCTTTTTCCATATGGATCTGACTAATCCATTTCCTTCCTGGTCACAACTCCTTATATGGTTTGCCGTATCTGTGTCGGGATCACCTTAAAAGAATATATATATAGAACACCATTGCACTTAATTGCTGTCAATTTTAGCACATCTTATCTATTCTACTGCATTAATGTAAATTTAATATAAGATTAACAACCATTCACGTCACAGCCCTTATAAAGGTTGTTCTCTTTCACAACCCACAAGTAAGATAATCTTCCATACACAACATTTTCTATCGATCGATCAACACCACATACCAAGATGATGATGAGATTTGCAGCTGTGCTAAAATATATATATAGAACACCATTGCACTTAATTGCTGTCAATTTTAGCACATCTTATCTATTCTACTGCATTAATGTAAATTTAATATAAGATTAACAACCATTCACGTCACAGCCCTTATAAAGGTTGTTCTCTTTCACAACCCACAAGTAAGATAATCTTCCATACACAACATTTTCTATCGATCGATCAACACCACATACCAAGATGATGATGAGATTTGCAGCTGTGATGCTTGTTTTTACCCTCACATTTGTTATGATTTCATCTGGTAGGTACTTAGAAAATCTTCTCCTTGACCATGTGTATAGACTTCTTAATAACTTTCAGCAATCCTTGGTCAGGGCTTGTTTGTATGACAATTGATTTAGAGGTTTGTATTACTATTTAATTATATATTCTTTGCATGGTTATGTATATATATTTTGCAGATTTGGCGGAAGCAGGGTGTTACTATCAAATTATCCGCATGAAAGATGAAAAGTGCGACGAAGAATCTTGTAGGACAGTCTGCGAGGAGGTGAGGAAGCAGACGAAGTGCCCAGATTGTGTCCATACTGACTTTGATTGCATTCATGATCATTGCAATTGTGGGATATGCTCAAATAATTGATCGGTCCATCTTTCTCTATGAGTGATCGAGGGACCTGTTCATTTTACCGAAATAAAACAAAGCTATTTATAAAGCTTCCCATGTAGAAGAAGAATAATTAGAGAATTGTCCTTGATCAATATGCAACTCTTCGGTCCTTGAAATTATATGAGCGTTGTGTGTGTTTTTTCAACAATCTGGGCGAACAATGCTAACAAAACATCCACCCACGGACCTTGTACATATGTCAAGTCCCACACCAAAACACGTACTCCCTCCGTTTTAAAATATAAGATGTTTTAGATTTGTTAAGAAAATGAATCTAGACTTCTTTTAGTGTGTAGATTCATCCTAAAATTGAGTGAACCTACGTACTAAAACAAGTCTAGATCCATCTTCTTCACAAATCTAAAACATCTTATATTTTAAAACGGAGGGAGTACATATCTTCTTAGACTAATCCTCACCGGGTGCAAATATGTCGTTCTGGCGTGTGTCATGGTGATCCGTAGATACAACGGCCGATATAGCCTCACTTGCGTAATTTCAAAAATATACATGATCAGTTGCAGATAGATCTAACTTCCTTGAGAACACGCAAGCCCGTATTAGAGGAAAAGCGTACGCCACAAGTTTAGAAATAAATCCATGGACTTGAAAAGTTGTTCTCGGTACGCCCATTGCTCCCTCATTGTTGTCTAGTCTTTCTGGTTCCAGGTTCACTATTCTTGCGCATGTCCCCCTTGATCACCTGGACGACGTGGCTGATGACTGTGGGATAGTGTTCCGCGGTAAGAAGGGTCCCCGAGTCGAGCAGTTGGCGGACATTAAGGCTAGGGAGGCCTACTAGGGGTCCATTGTTGTTGCCCGGGATCAGGATGAGCGGGAGCAAGCAAGGGTTCGGCTGCTTGCTGGAACTGGGTCCTCCGACCCGGGTCCTAGCACAGCGCCACCGCCCAGGCTTGATGGCATGAAGACTCCACGAGGATTCCCCCCATATGGAAGCCTCGGGGGAGACCTTCCAAGGATGGGGCTTGCCCCTAGCCATCTAGTCGTGCCCAACCTGTCCCCAGTAAGGGGACCCCCCCCCCCCCCATATAGATATTCCTCTGATGAACATACTCCGAACAATAAGAGTGTTGATCTGGAAAATCCGGAGATTTGAACAGGATGGCCACCGTCACCAGATTAAAGAATACATTCGACAGGAGAAGCCAGACGTTGTGGGTCTACAAGAGACCATTCACTAGGATTTTTCCTTGTCAGGATTAGAAGGGCCGCGTCGACATAAATTCACCTGGACTTGGTTGCCAGCCATTGGCCACTCTGGGGGGTATTCTCCTTGTGGTGAAGGGGATGCCTTTGACGTAGAGGATATGGACCGTGGGAAATTTTTTGTGAGCATGGATCTCACTCATAGACAATCTAACCTCAAGTGGGAGGTTATTATTATATATGGCCTCGTGGACCATAGGAGGTCCGTTGAGTTCCTGCTCAAGCTTAAGTCGATGGTGGAGCGCACGAGGACCCCCATCATAGTGGCAGGGGACTTTAACCTCATTCTCTCCGCCAAAGAAAAGATCTCGAAGAACCTGGACCTCCTTAGGATGCGCATGTTTAACGTCGGCATCGCTAAGCTCGTCTTAAGGGAGATCGCTCGGGTGGGCTCCAGGTACAAGTGTACGAATAAGCATCTAGACCCAATCCGTAGTGTTCTTGATCGGGTCTTTGCCTCGGTGGAATGGGAAGTAGCCATTCCTCTGTACTCGCTTCGGGCGGTCACCAGGGTCAGCTTGGACCATACCTCCCTCCTCCTATCTTCGGGAGGAGGCAACCTTCCTAGATTGAATCAGTTTCACTTCAAGTCCTTTTGGCTTAAACAACCAGGTTTCGGGGAGGCCGTTTGAAATAGGTGGGTGGAGGCAGCCACATATCCCCCTCGGGTATATTGAGCGGTTGATGTCTGGCACCACTGAGCCAAGAAGGGATGGAGCTGCCTTGTTAGCACTAGGGTTAGCTGACCCCAATGAAATATGTAATTTATTCACTGATTTAGTGGTAAATACTATTCAGTTATATACAATGACCCCATAGAAAGTTTGTTCTAGCTTCGTCACTGGTGCCAAGGCTTCACGCCAACTTATGCAGGGGTGGGGGGAAACCTAGGAGCCTCTCTTCGAGGTCAGAAAGAGACTCTGCTATAGGAGATTCGGGTGTTGGATCAGGAAGTGTATTTTGTGGGACTCTCTGATGTGTCCCTGCTGCTACGTCCAGACATCAACTGCTGTTGGCGGTGGAGGTCAGTCTCCTCCGAGCGGTTGTGCTGCTGCCGCCATCTTGTGTCAACTAGACCTACCCCCTCCACCTCCCAGTTCACGCAATGCACCTGGCGCAGTGGGTGCGAGTCCATGGATGCCAGGGCGATGGCCCCGTAAGGTGGTATGCAATGGCGTATCTTCGGCGGAGGTGGCTCCAAGAGGCGGCTGGCGATGGTGATCCTCAGACCGGTGGAGGTCCGACAAGCTCGGGTGAGCTCGGTGGAGACGGAGCTCTTTCTCGAAGGCTAGGATTTGCCGAGGTGGAGGATCCACTTGTGGATGATGGAGTTGGACCTGGTGCCGGGGTTTGTGCATACAGTGGCACCCTTGTTGCAGTGCAGCGGTGAGACTTCACGAGCCTATTCGGGCTCGGTCGGGCCAGAGGGCATGGTTTGTCTTACTGCTACATCCGGTCGGCTACCGCCTTCGGGCGGTGGATGTAATTCCCTCCCGCATGCTAATGTCATGCTGACCCTCGCCGAAGTTTCTGCTCTCTCAGTATTACCGGCCTCGCTCCGTGGCTCACGGGGTGACGGCGGTGGTGACTTCAAGACCGTGGTGGCGTGTGCACGTGGGCGGGCGAGCTTGGTGGAGCATTACAATGTGTCCTGGAGTGTGATTCTGTTGAGAGATCGGAAGAAATTCTTGTCACTTTGACACTGACGTGGTGACGCCTTTGGGTATCACCATCCTTCGTGAAGAGCGTCGGGTGTATCTCTCTCCCACCTCCCGTGGCATACCGGGCTAAACTCTAGGACCTGTTAGGGCAGCAGAGTCGTTGTCGTTACTCCCCTTCTTGGAGGTGCTGCTTGGTACGCGGCGTTTTGGAATGCTAGACGTGTGATTACTTTTATCGTACCGCCAATGTTGGTTTTATTTTATTTTTAGTCTTCTTTTTTATCATTTTGGCTTGGCTTGTGCTACTGCCCTAGCATTGTTCGGATCGTTGTATCGGGTGGCTGCTATATTAATATAGCAGGGTGTAAAGCCTATTTCGAGGAGAATATATACGTAGAGAACAAAATTAATGCACTTAATTCCTGTCAATTTTAGCAGATCTTATTTATTCTATTGCATTAATGTGATTTTGATATTAGATTAATACGCATTCACGTCACATCCATTATAAAAGGTTATTCCCTTTGACAACCCACAAATAAGAAAAAAAACATATATACAACATTTCCTATCAATGGACACCACACCTGACGAAGATGACGATGAGATCTGTAGCTGTGATGCTTGTCTTGACCCTCACCTTCCTCATGATTTCATCCGGTGGGTACTTAGAACTTTTTCCTTGATCATGTGTATGCATTGCTTAATTGTTTTAGCGGTCCTTGGATATGGCTTGTTGTATGACTATTTAGTTTTATATTCTTGGCATGGTTTTGTATATATTTTTCAGATTTTGCGGAAGCAGAGTGTAACTTTCGAATTATCCCCATGAAAGATCATAAGTGCGACAATGAATCTTGTACGGCGGTATGCCAGGAGGTGAGGAAGAATACAAAGTGCCCAGATTGCGTCCATATCGAATTTGAGTGCATTCACGATGCTTGCAACTGTGGGATATGCTCAAATAATTGATTGATCCATCTTTCTCTAGGATTGATCAGGGACAAGCATGCATGTTTAATTTACCAAAATAAAACAAAGCTATGTATATAAAGCTTCCCGTGTATAAGGGGAATTCTTGTAGAATTGTCCTCGATCAGCATAGGGCTCCTCGATCTCTGAAATTATACGCGTGTGTGTGTTTTCTTCCAACAATCCAAGCGAATCGAGCCCCCCCCCCCCCCCCCCCCCCGCTGCGTTGGCGCGCCTCGTCGTCCTCCGTCTTTGCGGGGTGCCGCCCCGGCTGGTCGGAGGCGACGGTGGTGCTCCGGCCGGCGGAGGGCCGCCTCGTCCTCCTCTCCAAGGCCGGCGTGGTCATCGACGCCCGGGACCGCCGCCGCGCCGAGTTCATCCGCCAGGGGTCCGCTCTCGCCTTCCCTGCCCACGCGGTGCGGGTCGGCTGCCGGGTCCCGGCGCCGCCGGCGGCGGTGCGACGGCCGGCGTCCCCTCCTCCCGTGAGGGCCCCCGTCCCCCCCCCCCCCGGCCGTTGGACCCGACGGTGGTGGCGGCGCTGGCCGACCTCCACGGCCAGGCCTGGGGCGACGTCGAGGACGAGGCGGTGCAGGGCCCGACCATCTTTGGGGTCCGCGCCGCCGGCGAGAGCTCCGACGGGGAGCGCGGGGTGCCGACCCCGAGGTGTCCCTCCTCGCTCCAGCGCCCCTCCCTGGCGGATTTTCCTGCCTCTAGCGCGGGCGGCGTCCTCGCGACCTCGCCGGAGAGGCGTGGCCCAGCCACGGCGGCCCCCGGCGGCGCCACAGCAGGGCGTGGGAGGTTGGGGACGGGGTGCGAGGCAGGTTCCCGCTGGCGTTGAGTGGGCCGTTGGTGCCCCCCCCCCCTGGATGTCTCGTGGGCCGCGGCCCACAGGACATCTAGCCGGGTCGACCCCCTTCGGCCTGGCCTGCTCCGTGCCGGCCCGTGGGACCAGGCCCAGTGGACCCCGTCCGGCCTCCTCTGATCCCCCCACGGGTCGTGCCCTAGCTCCTGGTACCGACTCCTCCCCGCCCGCCCCTCCAGCCGCCGCTCCCTCTGTGCTCGACCTCGACGCGTCCTGCTCCCCGCCCCGCCTGCTCCGGTCCTCGGCACCTCCCCGGACGTTCCTGGACGCACTCATGGCGCCGCGCCGCCCCCGGAGCCCCTCCCCCCCCCCCCCCCCCCCCCCCCCCGCCGCGCCGGAGGCTCTCCTCACCCGCCACCCTCCTTCTCCCCCACGGCCGGCGCCGGCCAGAGACCCAGCGCGGCGCCCCCTGGCGAGGGGCCCGGCTTCGGCCTACCGTCCCCCGGTCCGACGATCCCCGCCCCAGGGCCGCCGCTCTCCTCCCCTGTCTCGTCGCTCACCGCCTCCACCCCGTGCTCACGGCTCCCGCCAGGGGTCCCGATCCCCGCCCCACGCGCGGTGCCGTCTGGAGGACGCGCCTCGATCCCCGCCTCCTGCCCTGGACTCGTCGCGGGAAGCCCGGCTCCGCAAGGAGGCCATGCTGGCCATGCGGTCCAGGGACGGGCTGCCTCCCGCCCACATCCCCCACAGTTGGGCGGACGCTCCGTCCTGGCACGCGGATAGGGACACCCCTCAGCTCCCTCCGGTGGCGGCTCCGACTGCGGGTCAGCGGTTGTCCGGCGAGATCGACGACCCTGCGGCCACCAAGAAGAAGAAGCACAAGAGTAAGAAGAAGCGTAAGGCTCCAGCCGTTCCGCCCGCGGTGGACTCCGCTCCTGGCCTCCTGGGTGTCCGTCCTGGGGCCCCCTTGGCTAGTGCGGGCACCCCCGCCCGCCGTCAGGAGACCCTGGAGTACTATGGCCATGGTGTGGACGGTGGATTCTACTTCATCGACATGGGGGCGTCCCCATGATCGTCCCTGAGACCTTGGCGATGGTGAGGATCCTCCCGGCGCAAGACCCCCCGGTCTCGGTTGAGGTCACGGAGGGGCCTCATCCAGGAGGAGCTCCGGGCGGTCCTCCCCGGCCACGAATGGCCGGTTCGTCGCATCTCCGAGTCCGAGTTCGCAGTCTCCTTCCCCTCGGTGGCGATCCTTCGCATGTGCGCGTGTGGCACCTCCTTCACCCTCCCTCTGCACCAGATCCGGGTCTCCATCCAGCCCTCGTCGGCCGCTCCCGAGACGGTTGCCACGCTTTCGGAGGTGTGGGTGCGTCTCCATGGCCTACCGTCTGAGGCCAGGACCCCTGCTGTGGTGGCCCTGGTGGCGCAGACTGAAGGGAATATGCCCTGAGAGGCAATAATAAAGTGTTTATTATGTGTATTCCAAGTATATGATAGATGTTTATTTTGCATGCTATAATTGTATTAATACGGAAACGATAATACATGTGTGTTTAATAAACAAACAGAAAGTTCCTAGTTATGCCTCTCTCATAAACTAGCTCGTTGATTAACAAGATGATCAAGGTTTCCTGATCATGGACATTGGATGTTGTTAATAACGGGATCACAACATTAGTGTAATGGTGTGATGAACATTCATCCGAAGTATAGCATTACGATCAAAGTCATTGAGTTTATATTGCTATAACAACTTACGAAGTGATCCTAATCCTTAGACCATGAGATCATGTCAATCACTAACACCGGAAGAGTTTCTTGATAACATCAAACGTCACACCGTAACAGGGTGATTATAAAGATGGATTCAGAACTAATAAAGTGTTATGTTGAGGCTCATGGATCAAGAGTGGAATTTGTTCATCCCGATGACGGATAGATATACTCTGGGCCCTCTCGGTGATATCACATTGATTAGCTTGCAAGCAAGTGATTTGATCACTAGAATGTTATATCACAGGAACGAGAAAAGAGTGCATGTCGGTAACGAGATCAAACTAGGTATGGAGATACCGATGATCGAATCTCGGACATGTAATATATCGTGAAACAAAGGGATTAAGATATACTAGCGTAAAAGGTTCCGACGATCACAAGAAAGTCATCGTTGAATGTGTGGGAGTCAGTATGGGTCTCCAGATCCCGCTTCTGATTATTGATCCGAGAGGGGTCTCAATCATGTCCGCATTATTCACGAACCGTAGGGTGACACACTTAAGAGACACCGACACCCAATTGGAGCAAATGTTTCATGCCGAAAGAATGAACAAGCGCAGGAATTATTTCACTAGATACCAAAACAGGTTTTCGGGTGAAATTGCATAAAGTGGTTATGCATGTGAATAGAATTCTAGCAAGGGATTATTTGTGAATGTTTGTCATTAAAGTAATTGACAAAATTCTGAATAAAATAAAAGAGTTTTATTTAATGAGAGTTTGCATTAAATTTGGTGGAAATTTAATGGAATTTGAGTGGACTTTTGAGTGGAGGGAATTTAAAGGAGATTTGTGAGTGGAGTGTCCACCCACATGAAGAGGGGAGGGCAAGGGGGCAGCCCCATGCGCCGGCCACACCCTTGGGGTTCCCCCCCTCCTCCTATAAAAGGATCCCCCCTCCTCACTTGTCTCTCACACCTCCTCGTGAAGGATCTCTCTCCCCCTCTAGAATTTATCCCCCATGGTCTCGGACTAGCGAGATACATGTTCCCGGTGGCTATTCGGCAAGAAAGAGTTGTGCTTCCGCTGCATCGCTGGAGCGAGGAGGCGGAGGTTGCTCGGTGCCTCGAACGTGTGTGCGAGCACGGATGCGCTGCTGATTTGCGGCGCTAGGACTTCCTCTCGATCTTGAGATCGGCAAGAGATCGTCTACATCAACCACGAGTTGAACTCGTTAAGCTTTGTCGGTCTTCAAGGGTATGTTCTCTACGGATATACATCCGCCCGTTGTTTGTATCTAGTAGATAGATCTTGGTATATAGTTCACATCGTAGGAAAAATTTTGTTTTCTATGCTACGAACCCTACAGTGGTATCAGAGCCGGATCTATGCGTAGATACTTTACACGGGTAGTACACATATGAGTATGTGGGCGATGATGATCATGTTGTTGCTCCTTTGTTGTAAATTTGGATATTGGTGGCATAGTGGGATGAAGCGGCCCGGACAAACTTTACATGTCCTCGCACATGAGACCTGTTCCACGCTTGACATGCAACTAGTTTGCATAAGTGGCTAGCGGGTGTCTGTCTCTCCTACTATAGTCAATATCTATTTTGCAAGCGAGTTGTCAACAATTTGATTATCCTCGTTGTGGTTCATGTTCGTAGGTAAGAACGGTTCTATCTCGAAAGCCCTAAGCCACGTAAAACTTGCAATGGATAAATTAGAGGCGTCTAGTTTAGATTGTTGCTGGGCTAGTGTTATGATATGGTAGTGTTGTAAGTAGAAGTATGAGATGATACTCTTACAACACACATAGCGTGAAAAATCCATAGACCTTGGATTTACACATATAGGTATGATAATGATCATACCACGATGCACATGATAGAGATCATCTGCGGGAACCATATAATTTCACTAATAAACATATGATGTTTGATAGCATCTTATATTGCTTGTTTAGCGCTTTGTTAGCATAATAAGATGATCCCTCATTTAAATATCAAGATAAGAATGTGTTCTTCCTTTAGTATGCACCGATTATGTTTTCGTCGCTCCAAGACATCACGTGATGATCGGGTGTTCTTGGATCCACGACCATATTTCGGGTGTAAAACAGTTACACATGCGAATACTAAGGTTCTAACTTGGCGAGCCTAGCATGTACAGACATGGCCTCGGAACACGGACCGAAAGGTTAAGCATGAGTCATATAGTTGATATGATGCCCATTTGATGCTCGCCTTTGAAGCTATACCGACTCACGTGATGATCGGACTTGGTGTAGTGGATTTGGTTCATGTAATCACCAAAAAGGCACGAGGGATGTCGTTTTTGAGTGGGAGTTCATTCGTAATAAAGATTAGTTGAACTCAATCTATCATACACTTAGTCTAAACTTTACAAATTCTGTTGTAGATGGCACCACCTGCTTTTAATTTCAATGTGTTCATGGAGAAAGAGAAACTAGCAACGAACGGTAGCAACTTTACCGAATGGGCCATGAATTTGAGGATTCTCCTCTCTGCTGCACAAAAGCAATATGTGCTAGAAGCGCCGTTAGGCCCCCCACCTTTTGATGATGCCCCTGACGAGGAGAAGAATGTCTATCAGACTCGTCAGGAGGACCACAACTTAGTTCATTGCGGCATATTGTATGGGCTAGAGCCGGAACTTCGAAAGCGTTTCGAAAACGGCAATGCATTTGATACAATGGGTGAGTTGAAAATGATTTTCGACACACATGCTGCTGTAGAGAGCTACAACGCTTCAGAAAAGTTCTTTAGCTGCATGATGGAAGAGCACAGCTCCGTTAGTGAGCATGTACTCAAGATGTCGGGTTACGCCGATAAGCTTGTGTCCTTGGGAATATCGATTCCCATTGACTTAGGCATCCATCGTGTTCTGCAGTCTCTGCCACCTAGCTATAAGAGCTTCGTGATGAACTATAATATGCAAGGCATGAAGAAGTCTCTCCCCGAGCTTCTGTCAATGCTTAAAACTGCAGAAGTGGAGATCAAAAAGGAACATCAAGTGTTGATGATCAATAGGAACACTGGTTTCAAGAAAGACAAGAAGGGAAAACGGAAGGGAAGTAAGGGCGGCAAGCCGGTTGCCGCGCCTGAAAAGAAACCCCGAGTTGGACCTAAGTCTGATTCCGAGTGCTACTATTGTAAAGGGACTGGCCACTGGAAGCGCAACTGCCCCAAGTATCTGGCAGACAAGAAGGCCGGCAAGGCAAACAAAGGTATATATGATATACATGTTATTGATGTGTACTTGACTAGTGCTCGCAGTAGCACCTGGGTATTTGATACCAGTTCAGTTGCTAATATTTGTAACTCGAATCAGGGGCTGCGGAACAAGCGACCGCTAGCAAGGGGTGAGGTCAAGATGCATGTCGGCAATGGATCAAGTGTTGATGTGATCGCCGTCGGAACGCTGCCTCTCCACTTGCCGTCGGGATTAGTTATAAACTTAAATAAATGTTATCTGGTGCCTGCACTGAGCATGAACATTGTATCTGGATCGTTTTTGATGCGAAGTGGTTATTCATTTAAATCCGAGAACAATGGTTGTTCCATTTATATGAATGAAATCTTTTATGGTCATGCACCGATGATGAATGGTTTATTTCTATTAGATCTCGATGATAATGTTACACATATTCATAATGTTGATGCTAAAAGGATTAAACTTAATGATGATATATCCGCATATATGTGGCACTGCCGTCTAGGTCATATTGGCGTTAAACGCATGAAGAAGCTCCATTCGGATGGACTTTTGGAATCACTTGATTATGAATCATTTGATACATGTGAGCCATGCCTTATGGGAAGATGACTAGAACGCCGTTTTCCGGTTCAATGGAATGGGCGACAGATTTATTGGAAATCATACATTCTGATGTATGTGGTCCAATGAGTGTGTCGGCGCGAGGTGGATATCGTTATTTTGTTACTTTCACGGATGATTTGAGTAGATACGGTTATATCTACTTGATGAAACACAAGTCTGAAACCTTTGAAAAGTTCAAGGAATTTCAGAATCAAGTGGAAAATCATCGTAATAGAAAGATCAAATTTCTACGGTCCGACCGTGGAGGTGAGTATCTAAGTTACGAGTTTAGCACTCACATGAAAGAGTGTGGAATTGTTTCACAACTCACACCTGCCGGAACACCACAGCGAAATGGTGTGTCGGAACGTCGTAATCGTACTTTATTAGATATGGTTCGATCTATGATGTCTCTGACGGACTTGCCGTTGTCATTTTGGGGTTATGCACTAGAAACTGCTGCATTCACTTTAAATCGGGCACCATCTAAATCCGTTGAAAAGACACCGTATGAATTGTGGTTTGGAAACAAACCTAAGCTGTCATTTCTTAAAGTTTGGGGATGCGATGTTTATGTGAAGAAACTTCAACCGGATAAACTCGAACCCAAAGCGGAAAAATGCGTCTTCATAGGATACCCTAAAGAAACTATTGGGTATTCCTTCTATCACAGATCCGAGGGCAAGGTTTTTGTTGCCAAGAATGGATCCTTTCTAGAGAAAGAGTTTCTCGCGAAAGGTGTGAGTAGTCGGAAGGTAGAACTCGAAGAGGTTGTGGAACCTTCTCTTCAAAGTATGGCGAGTAGCGCAGCGCCGGAAGTTGTTCCGGAGTTGGCTCCACCTGTTGAAGAGGGAACTAATGATAATGATCATGAAACTCCGAAAGAGAGTACTACCGAACCTCGCAGGTCAAACAGGACGCGTACAGCTCCCGAGCTATACGGAAATCCTGTCATGAATTTCATGGTTGATGAAAATGATGACCCTGTGACGTATGAAGAAGCGATGATGAGCCCGGATTCCAACAAATGGTTAGAAGCCATGAAATCCGAGATGGAATCCATGTATGAAAATCAAGTTTGGAACTTGGTGGAACTACCTCACGACCGAAAGGCCGTGGAGAACAAATGGATTTTCAAAAGGAAAACTGATGCTGATGGTAATGTGACCGTCTATAAAGCTCGACTTGTCGCAAAGGGGTTTCGACAAATTCAAGGAGTTGACTACGATGAGACTTTCTCTCCCGTAGCGATGCTAAAGTCAGTTAGGATTATGTTAGCAATTGCTGCATATTTCGATTATGAGATATGGCAGATGGATGTCAAAACCGCGTTTCTCAATGGGAATATTGAAGAAGAGTTGTATATGATACAACCAAAGGGTTTTGTCGATCCTAAGGATGCTAACAAGGTGTGCAAGCTTCAGCGATCCATCTATGGATTGAAGCAAGCATCACGAAGTTGGAATCTCCGCTTTGATGAGGTGATCAAAGAGTTTGGATTTGTCCAAACTTATGGAGAAGCTTGTATTTACAAGAAAGTGAGTGGGAGCAATGTGGCATTTCTGATATTATATGTGGATGACATATTATTGATCGGAAATGATATAGATCTTTTAAACAGTGTTAAAAGTTATCTAAACAGCAAATTTTCAATGAAGGACCTAGGTGAAGCGTCATACATATTAGGCATAAAGATCTATAGAGATAGATCTAGGCGCCTAATCGCAAAGTACATACCTTGATAAGATTTTAAAGAAATTTAAAATGGACGGAAGTAAGAAGGGGTTCTTACCTATGTTGCAAGGCAAGACATTGAGTAAGACTCAAAGTCCGGCTTCGGCGGAAGAAAGAGAGATAATGGACAAAGTCCCCTATGCTTCAGCCATAGGCTCTATAATGTACGCCATGCTATGTACAAGACCGGATGTGGCACATGCTATTAGTTTGACTAGTAGGTACCAATCGGATCCAGGTTCGGAACACTGGATAGCGGTCAAGAATATCCTTAAGTACTTACGAAGAACTAAGGATATGTTTCTTGTATACAGAGGTGAAGAAGAGCTCGTCGCTAAGTGTTATGTCGACGCTAGCTTCGACACCGATCCGGATGACTCTAAGTCTCAATCCGGATACGTATTTCTCATGAATGGCGGAGCGGTTAGTTGGAGGAGCTCCAAACAACCTGTGGTAGCGGGATCAACAACGGAGGCCGAATATGTTGCTGCTTCAGAAGTGGCTCGGGAAGCAGTTTGGATGAAGGAGTTCATATCCGAACTAGGAGTGGTGGCAAACGCGTTGGACCCAATGGTGATCTATTGTGACAACAATGGTGCCATTGCCAATGCCAAAGAGCCAAGGTCTCACAAGCATTCCAAACATATTAAGCGCCGGTTTCACTCCATCCGCGAGCATGTCAAGGATGGAGATATATAAAGATTTGTAAAGTACATACGGATCTCAATGTAGCAGATCCGTTGACTAAAACTCTCCCTAGAGCAAAACATGATCAACACCAAAACTCAATGGGTGTTAGATTTATCACTATGTAACTAGATTATTGTCTCTAGTGCAAGTGGGAGACTGAAGGGAATATGCCCTGAGAGGCAATAATAAAGTGTTTATTATGTGTATTCCAAGTTAATGATAGATGTTTATTTTGCATGCTATAATTGTATTAATACAGAAACGATAATACATGTGTGTTTAATAAACAAACAGAAAGTTCCTAGTTATGCCTCTCTCATAAACTAGCTCGTTGATTAACAAGATGATCAAGGTTTCCTGATCATGGACATTGGATGTTGTTAATAACGGGATCACAACATTAGTGTAATGGTGTGATGAACATTCATCTGAAGTATAGCATTACGATCAAAGTCATTGAGTTTATATTGCTATAACAACTTACGAAGTGATCCTAATCCTTAGACCATGAGATCATGTCAATCACTAACACCGGAAGAGTTTCTTGATAACATCAAACGTCACACCGTAACAGGGTGATTATAAAGATGGATTCAGAACTAATAAAGTGTTATGTTGAGGCTCATGGATCGAGAGTGGAATTTGTTCATCCCGATGACGGATAGATATACTCTGGGCCCTCTCGGTGATATCACATTGATTAGCTTGCAAGCAAGTGATTTGATCACTAGAATGTTATATCACAGGAACGAGAAAAGAGTGCATGTCGGTAACGAGATCAAAATAGGTATGGAGATACCGATGATCGAATCTCGGACATGTAATATATCGTGAAACAAAGGGATTAAGATATACTAGCGTAAAAGGTTCCGACGATCACAAGAAAGTCATCGTTGAATGTGTGGGAGTCAGTATGGGTCTCCAGATCCCGCTTCTGATTATTGATCCGAGAGGGGTCTCGATCATGTCCGCATTATTCACGAACCGTAGGGTGACACACTTAAGAGACACCGACATCCAATTGGAGCAAATGTTTCATGCCGAAAGAATGAACAAGCGCAGGAATTTATTTCACTAGATACCGAAACAGGTTTTCGGGTGAAATTGCATAAAGTGGTTATGCATGTGAAATAGAATTCTAGCAAGGGGTTATTTGTGAATGTTTGTCATTAAAGTAATTGACAAAATTCTGAATAAAATAAAAGAGTTTTATTTAATGAGAGTTTGCATTAAATTTGGTGGAAATTTAATGGGAATTTGAGTGGACTTTTGAGTGGAGGGAATTTAAAGGAGATTTGTGAGTGGAGTGTCCACCCACATGAAGAGGGGAGGGCAAGGGGGCAGCCCCATGCGTCGGCCACACCCTTGGGGTTCCCCCCCTCCTCCTATAAAAGGATCCCCCCTCCTCACTTGTCTCTCACACCTCCTCGTGAAGGATCTCTCTCCCCCTCTAGAATTTATCCCCCATGGTCTCGGACTAGCGAGATACATGTTCCCGGTGGCTATTCGGCAAGAAAGAGTTGTGCTTCCGCTGCATCGCTGGAGCGAGGAGGCGGAGGTTGCTCGGTGCCTCGAACGTGTGTGCGAGCACGGATGCGCTGCTGATTTGCGGCGCTAGGACTTCCTCTCGATCTTGAGATCGGCAAGAGATCGTCTACATCAACCACGAGTTGAACTCGTTAAGCTTTGTCGGTCTTCAAGGGTATGTTCTCTACGGATATACATCCGCCCGTTGTTTGTATCTAGTAGATAGATCTTGGTATATAGTTCACATCGTAGGAAATTTTTTGTTTTCTATGCTGCGAACCCTACACAGACGGTGGGCAAGCTCACCGAGGTGGATGTGGGCTCCCTGTCCGGCATCGCCCCAATCCGTCTGCGTCTGCTCTGCCCCGACCCCTCGGTCTTCCCGGTCTCCCTACCCCGGGTCTTCTTCGGTCGGGTGGGCCGGGACCTGTTGGTGGAGCTGGACGAGGGGGGCACCTCTGCATCGAGCCCCCCTCCTCCTCCCCCGGGGTCCCCAGCTGACGAGGGCGATGGTGGTAGGGACCCTGAGGCCCGGGGTTCGGACGACAGCGACACCGGGACGGACCCAGATTCCCCTCTGGCCACCGATGCCTCCCCGCCGCCTCTGCCACCCCCCAGGGGGGGTGTGGCATCCCGCAAAACCACTACTAGAAAATCGCGTTGAATTTGTGCGTTGCATTGTCATCATCATGCATTGTTTGCATAAAACTATTTTTTTTTGCAAAGCATGTTTTGTTTTCTAAAACGCCCCGTCTTGTTTGCAAACACAAACCCGGGTCTCCGGATTATTTTGTTGTCTACTATCGGTTTGCAAACGGTCCAAATAAAGTAAATAAAATATTAAGTTGTTTTTAGCGGGGCAGTCGAACGGGCCGAATGACCCGAACGACCGCCCCAGAAATTAAAACGGTCCACCTACACCCGCCCTTCTAAATCCTACATCTACCAATCTACCTACCCAGCCCAGCCTCCACCTCACCCCACCCAATTCCGTCGCGCCACCTCACCCTCTCCTCTCCCCCCCACCAACCATGTGCTGACACCTCACCCAGCCTCTCTCCTCCCTCCCCACCTGGCCACACTCAACACACACAGCCCGCACGCTCCCCCCTCTCCACAGCAGATCCCGCGGGACCCACGCCTGGCCCCACCGCTTCCTCTCCTCTCCCCGAGACCGTCTCTCCCCTGTGCTTCTTCCCCGAGCCCCGCGCGTCCGCCCGCCGCTCCGCGCGAGCCCGCCGCCCCGCCGCTCGCTGCGCCGCCCTCCACCTCGCCGGCCACCCTCCGCCGCACCTCGCCGCTCCTGCCTCACCTCCCCTCCGTCCCGCTCCCAGTCGTCCTCCGCCCCGCCGCCCCGCGAGCTCCCTTCCCGGCGCGCCACCGCCGCCTCCGGCCGGGCCCGCCTCCCCTGCTCCACCATCCACCTCGCCGCCAGTCTCTCCGGCAGCCGCGGCCTCTACCTCACCGCGCGCCGCCGCGCCTGCGACCGTCCTCGCCCGCGGAGCCCGCGCGCCGCCGCACCTGCGTCCGCCTCCGTCGGCTCTACCGCCCCGTCCCCGGTCCGCCCAACCTCCCCGCCGCGTGCTCCCGCCCTTCTCCCCTCCGGCCCCGCCGCCAAGCTCGAGTGCGCGCCGCCCCGAGCTCCCTCGCCGCCAGTACCGCTTTTGCCCGCCTCCCCGGCGCAGCAGCGCGCTCCGCGGCCACTTTCTCCGGCCACCCGGGCCCCACCGGCGCCCGCACGACCCCTCCGAGCTCCTCCGTGCGCCTACCGCGGCCCCGCCACCAGCGCACCGTCGCCACCGCATCGGCAGCAGCAGCCCGTCCCCGAGCCCTCCGTCGCAGGCCATACTCTGCACCAGCAATCGCCGCCGCATGCCGCTGCTCTGGCCCCGGCCCCGCGGCCCGCATCTGCGCCACCGCCGGCCGCGCTCGCCCGCCGGGTCTCGTCACCGTCCCCGCCGCCGTGGCACCTTCCGAACCCCGAAACTCCATCTCGGTACCCGGAGGACGCCACATGGAGCCATCGGAACCGCAAGACCCTTGGCGCTTGAACTGAGGGAATCATGCCGTGAACCCCGATACCCGAAGGTCGACATCGGACCGAAGCATCAAGGCCTCCCTCATGAAGCTGTCAAGAACTCCATCACGGAACATCCAGTACTCCGGCAGGGAACTCTGAAGACCGTTCCGATCCCGCGGACCCCTCGAAACCCCAAGGCCGCCAAGATCTCCGCCGTGGAAACGACAAAACAGACGCCATGACCCGACGCCCCCGGACTCGAGTACCCCAGAACCCGATCCACTCAAGTTCGCCATCGACGACAGGACGACAGCAACCAGGGCGAGTCCGATGCCCGACGCTATGCCAAGTTCGCCGAGACCCCGAACCCGAGGGTCCCTCGACAAGACCGTCTCGTCACAAGAGCCCCGATGACCTTTTGTCGCCAAGATCTGCATCGCTACGTGTTTCGTCGACCAATGAGCGAGGTGGCACCCGATGGAGCCGGTACCAACGAGATCGACCGCCGGACGCCAAGCACTTCACCCCGACATCGAGACCCTGGACGACAAGTTCTCCATCTTGTATCTGAACCTCGCCGATCCCAGAGCCCGTGAACGCTTCCGTCGAACCCCGAGACCCAACCCCGGACCCCGGAACCCCGGAACCCCAAGTTCGTCGAGACCCTAATGTGTGAACCCCTTCCCGAAACCCTAATTTTATAATATAATACAATTGTTGCATATCAAATCATTCATCTCGCATGCATATCTGTGGTTTGGGGGCCTTATGCCGATTCACCTAATAATTAAATATGGGGCCCATATGCGGGCAAATCTAGTCCCATATTGGCCTCATTTAAATTTGTGCATCGAACCGGTACTATCTTTTGCCATGTTGAAACCACATTTAATTTGCGGGGTAGCTAAACAACATGAACCACCTAATTAATTGTCGGGACCCCGGTTCCGCTTAATATGACCTAATTGCATCGCACCTTGCCATGCCATGCATCATACAAGCATCATGCCGGTCTTCTGCCGTTGTATTAAATATTGCATCCGGTGTTTGTTCTAGTGTTTGCTTCTTCGCGGATAAGGCCGTTGAGTTGTTGTGAGCTTCGCCCCGATCTTCGGTTAAATCTTCGACAATGTTTTCAGGCGAGCATCTCCCCCTTTCTACCTATCTTACTTTTATAGTCTTTATTCCCTCCTGTTGATCTATTGCTATCTGTGTTGCGATGCTTTAGTTTCCGTACCTGTGATATCCCTTGCAGCCTTATATTGCCTTGGACACATCCTATTACCTGTTGTTTGGTAGATAGTTGGACTTGCGCGTCGTAGTCGCTTGCTTAACTGCTGTTGCGTGTTGTCAAGTTCCACAGTTGTTGATGTATTTGCCGCATGTTGATGTTGGAGATGATCATAGTTTTACTTATCGTTCACTTTAATTCCTGTTTAACAACTAAAATTGAAGTAAGCAGAGGCATCGGTGGGTGATAGATAATATTTGGTTTCCGAACGCCCACTTGTGTCCCGTAGGACCCCGAGTACTTGATACCTGTTCCTTGATTTATCGCGCTATCCACATCCGGGAGGTATATGGGACCCCCCTTAGCCAGAGCTTGATTCAGTCTTATTTCTTGGGGCCACAACTAGTTTGAGGTTTTATTTACGATCCTGTACCTATGCCATGCTTTACTGCTTTATTTACTATTGTGTGAGGAGCACGCTGTACTGTTTTGGAAGCGGAGTGTTTTCGCGGTATCGACAGTCCCCGTTTGGGGATCTGCTGTCGTTTACAGCCACTGACGCAAACCTTGAGTCCGTCTCGGAGCTTGCTTACTTCGTTGCGGGTGTACTCCAAGGGGTGGCCCCCTGAAATATTTCTGAATCCTGTGATTGCTTTATCGTGAAAGCCTCGTTGGGTTTTGATTTGGTTTTTCCGAGGTTGATCGAGTGTGTGTTGCTATTGGTGCACCCCGGCCGGGTAAAACTTTCTGAAAGCCGTGTCCGCGGTTATGGACGACTTGGAGCACAGTATCTCGACCATAGACAAGCATAACTAAAGTTTATTGCTATAAATCTGACTTTATAAAGACTAGTAATCAGCTTTACTATAATGGAATGGCTAATTAATACTGCCCACAATTGCTTGTTTGGAGTGTCGCTTGCGACCATTGAACCTGACTAGTAAGTATGACAACTACCACGGAATGGCTAAATAAAAGTGCCAACAACTGCTGGGTTTTGGGTTGTCTCATGCTAAATGAATCTGACTAGTAAGTGTTGCCACTATCACGGAATGGTTAACTAAAAGTGCCCTCTGCTTATTTTCTCAGGATGATTATCTATACCTGACTAGTAATTGCTGCAACGATAACTGAATAAGTAAAACTGCCAACCGTGTGAGTTCCTCGGTTGACTTCCTCGTTTGGGTCTCGAGGGGGAAATACCAGGATGGGTTTGTTTGGCGTTAGGGTCAGGTTGGTTCCGAATAGGTCCTTCTTACCCCTCTCTGATAACCGCTAGTTGTATCGAGTCTCTATAGGTTGTTTAGCGCATGCTGCCGCTGCCGCTCAGTCCACCATACCTATGTAGGCGAGGACCGCCGAATTCTAGCCTCGCCGTGTACTGGCCTCAGTACTGACGCTCCTTCTTTTTCCTTTGCCCTTTGTCGGCACCCCTTTTGTTTGAGCAGGTTTGAGATCGACGTCGTTAGCAGGGTTACCCTTACGGCTTGGCCTGGGCAGGGTTATGGACGCCATTGGTTATTCTCCAGGGCTCTTAGCCCCATTTGCATCTTGTCCGTAGTCGGACGCTCGATCATTTTCAAGGTGATTTGGATCTTTGTATATTATATCTGTATTCTTGACTCTTGGAGTCGTGCTGTATATATATATCTGTTCTGTGGGTCCCATCGAGGACTGTTGTGTAATGTTATTACTTCGTTTTCCACCCGCACGAAAGTGCCTGGTGGGCACCTTTGAATCGTTTCTATGCGGGTTTGGCGGGTTTCGCTAAAACTTGCATAGGGCCGATTCTGAGGGTGTTACAGGGGGGACCTCCGGGGGACCTGTGGCTTGCTCCCTGGTGTTCGACGGCCTGGATCGTCATCATCTGTCGCTGAGTGCTCCGGCTAAGGTGGCCCAGGTGGACCTCCCCCGCTGCCTCCGTCCTGACCTCGGGGTCGACATCGCCCAATACGGCTCCAACCTCTCTCTGGGTCTGGCGCCGTCTCCGATCCTTCCCTCCCGGTCCCCCGCCTCCGAGACCTCGGGGAGCGTGGGGCTGGTCGTCTGTGCTCCTCCCTCCCCGCGCTCGCCGGGGGTGGTGTGCTACTCCCTCGCCCCTGACACGCCTGACCCGACGGCCGTGGTGGGTGCTACCTCTGACTCCGACTCCCCGGCCCCCTCCTCCAAGCTCCGTCGCGCCAGAGGCCCCCGCCCTCCGCCCCCGCCGCCGTCCCGCCACAGCTCTCGGCTGGCTGAGGCCAGGACAGGCATGGCGGGGCCGGAGCCGACGGTGGCTGAGCGTGCCGCTCGTCGTGTCGCGGCCAGGGATGAGCTCTCAGGTACCTCCTCCACTCCTGCCTCTTCCACACCTTCTGACCCCGGTCCGTCCGGTTTCCCTGGTTCCGCTTTCTGTGTTCTTTCAGAGGTCTCCCTCGCCCACCTGGGGGAGGTGGCGGATGATTGTGGGATAGTCTTCCGCGGCGAGAAGGGTCCGCGCCTTGAGCAGCTTGCGGCCATTAAGGCACGGGAGGGGTATGCGGGTGCGATCGCTGCGGCCCGGGCGCGTGACGCCCGGGAGCGGGAGCGCGCCCAGATCCTTACCGAGGCTAGGTCCACGGGACCCGACTCCGGTGAGGACCCCCCTCCGGTGCCTGGGGTGCAGGCGGTTCCTCTGGGATCTGACTCCTCGGTTAGGTCCCGGGGGCGACCCCCAAAGGCTGCTCCGCTCCGCTCCTCTGCCAGTCGCGCGCGTTCGGTCCCCGCTTTGGGGACCCCCCAGGCTTAAGGTCCACTATGGACCTCCTGAGGGCCTTCCGGGTGTTCATTTGGAACATCCGGGGGTTCGGTCACGAAGGCCGCCGCCGCCAAATCAAGGAATATATCCGCCTGGAAGCACCGGATATTGTCGGTCTGCAGGAAACGATTCGCCAGGACTTTTCCATCACCGAGTTGGAAGCTCTGAGTCGCTGCAAATTCTCGTGGTCGTGGCTGCCGGCCTCGGGCCACTCTAGGGGTATCCTCCTGGGCGTTAAGGAGGATACCTTTGAGGTCGAGGATATGGACCGTGGGGAATTCTTTGTGAGCATGACACTCACCCATAGACAATCTCGTTTTCGCTGGGAGATGATTATTGTCTATGGCCCTGCGGACCATCGGAGATCCGTGGTCTTCTTGCAGGAGCTCAAGTCGAAAGTGGAACGGACAGGGTTACCGGTGGTGATTGCCGGGGATTTCAACCTTATCCATTACGCTGAAGACAAGAGCTCGGCAAATGTGGATCTCCCTAGGATGCGACTCTTCAATGACTGTATCGCCGACCTCGCTCTCCGCGAGATTTCTCGGGTGGGGGCTAGGTTCACTTGGACCAACAAGCAGCTGGATCCGGTCCGCTGCGTCCTGGATAGGGTTTTTGTGTCGGTCGACTGGGAGGTCGCCTTTCCCCTCTGTTCCTTGAAGGCGGTCACGCGGATTGGCTCTAACCACACGCCCCTCCTTCTCTCTTCCGGTGGGGGCCGCCCTCCCAGGCTTAACCGCTTCCACTTTGAGTCCTTCTGGCTGCAGAAACAGGGATTCGTGGAAGTGGTCCGAGCCAAATGGTTGGCCGCGGCGGCCACCCCCCTCGTGCTTATTGCGCGGTGGATGTCTGGCACCACTGTGTTAGATTGTCACGCCAATTCATGAGGGGCTGGGGGGCCAACGCGGGGGCTGCCCTCAGGGCACAAAAGGACGCCCTCTTGAGCGAGATCCAGGCCTTGGACCGGGAAGCTGATCTCTTAGGTCTCTCGGCCGAGGCCTGGTCTCATAGGTACTCCCTTGAGACCTCCATCATGGAGATTTTTAAGGGAGAGGAGGCTTTCTGGCGACAACGGAGTCGCCAGAACTAGACTGTCCAGGGGGAGTCGAACACCGCCTACTTCCATGCCATCGCTAATGGTAGGAGGAGGCGATGCTCGATCCCCTGCCTCTGGGAGGGGGACTCCCTCCTGGAGTCCCCCCAGGCGCTCTCCTCCCATATTTATGCTTTCTACAAGGATCTCTTCTCTGCCTCCCCCTCGTCGGGCCTTTCCTTGGCTGCCGACTTTTGGTCGGGTGGGGCCTTAGTCACCCCTGAGGAGAATGCGGATCTCACCCGCCCATTTCTCCCCGGGGAAGTGGCTGAGGCCCTGAAGTCCATGAAGGCTGGTTCGGCTCCTGGTCCTGATGGGCTGCCGGTGAGCTTCTTCCAGACCTTATGGGAACAGCTCCAGCCGGTCATCCTGCCGATGTTCCAGGAATTTTTCATCGGGACGTTAGTCATGTCCCGGCTGAACTTTGGGGTTATTACCCTGATTCCCAAGGTGGAGGGGGCCACGGACATTCGCCAATTTCGCCCGATCACGGTCATCAATGTCATCCAGCGGCTCTTTGCGAAGGTCTGCGCCATTCGGCTGGCCCCGGTCATGGAGAGGCTCACGCACCCCCTCCAGTTTGCGTTCCTGAAGGGACGAATCATTCATGACGATGTGCTCGCACTTCATGAGATCATTCATGAGGTTAAAGCACGACGTCAGAAAGGGGTCTTCCTGAAGCTAGACTTCTAGAAAGCCTATGACCGTCTGGATTGGGCTTTCCTGAGGTTAGTTTTGGAGAGGAGGGGCTTTGATGACCGCATGATTTGCTGGATCATGCAATTTGTGATGAGCGGGCGGACAGCGATCAACATCAATGGCGAGATTGGTCCCTTTTTTGTGCCCTCTTGCGGGGTTCGTCAAGGGGACCCGATCTCCCCCCTCCTGTTTAATGATGTTGTGGATGCCCTGGCGGAGATCTTGGATAGAGCCCAGTCCGCTGGCCACATCTCTGGCGTGGTTGGACACCTTATTCCTGGAGGGGGCGTCTCCCACCTCCAATATGCGGACGACACGATGATCATGGTACAGGGCTCCGATCTGGACATCATCAACCTGAAATTCCTCCTCCTCTGCTTTGAAGACATGTCAGGACTAAAGATCAATTTTGACAAGAGTGAAGTGGTGGTGCTTGGGTACTCGGAGGAGGAGCGGCAACGCATTGCTGACAACCTCAACTGCAGGCTAGCCGATTTACCCATCTCTTATTTGGGGATGCCCGTTCGGGAGACGAGAGTCCTGATCCGGGACCTGTCACCCTTGGTCACGAGGGTGCGTTCGAGGGCGGAACCCTGGCGAGCGCGACTCACGTCTAAGGGTAGCAAGACGGTCCTTATCAACTCCTGCCTCTCGAGCCTTCCCATGTACCAGATGGGGCTATACTTGCTACCCGAGGGGACCCATGCCGACTTCGACAAGGAGTTGTCTAGGTTCTTTTGGGCAGCTAGGGATGGCCACCAGAAGTACCATATGGTGAAATGGGCGGACGTTTGCACCCCCAAATCCATTGGGGGCCTTGGTATTCTTGATTCTCGCCGCTTCAATCTCGCCCTGATGCTGAAATGGGTCTGGCGCATTCTTAGGGACGAGGGAGGACTTTGGCTGCAGCTCATTAAGGCGAAGTACCTCGGAGGCCGTCCACTCTTGGCGTGCGATCGCCGGGAGGGATCCCAATTCTGGGGTGCCATCCGGGAGATCAAGCATCTCATTGGGTTGGGTATTGACTTCTCGGTGGGGAACGGTCAGGGTTGCCGCTTCTGGCTGGACCCGTGGCTATCCCAGATCCCCTTGGGGGTCCGGTTTCCTGCCATTTTTGCTATTTCCGCTGACCCATCGGCCCTCACTGCCGAGGCGTTCTGCGAGGATCGCTGGAACCTCCCCGTCCGCCGTGCCTTCAGCGTGCTTGAGACAACGGAGTTGCGGCAGCTTATGGAGGCTCTCCCCTCGTCTCTGGCCGGTACCCCCCGATGCTGTTTCCTAGAGGCTCCTCCCCTCCGGTGAATTCTCGGTCGGCTCGGCTTACCGGGCCCTCTTCCAGGGCCCGGAGCTGAGGTGGACGACCCCTTTCTGGAAAGCTCCCCTCCCCCTTAGTATTCGCATCTTCGTCTGGCAGTTGCTGCGCGACAGGCTGCCTTCTGGTGTGGAGGTGGCCAAGCGCAATGGCCCCGGCACAGGCCGGTGCCCCCTATGTGGTACACCGGAGACGTGCGCCCACATCTTCTTCTCGTGCTCGGCGGCCCAGTTTCTTTGGTCCTTTGTCAGGGAGGCCCTTGGCCCGGCCTGGCTGGCGCAGGATCTGGGGGTCTTCCTCCAGTCCCAGGCCACTAGGGCTGGGCGAGGCCGTCGCCTCTTTTGGCTTGTGTTTGCGGCCATGACCTGGACTCTCTGGAATGTCCGGAAGAAGATGGTGATTGAGAAGGTTTACCCCACGCGTGCCTCTGACTCGATTTTTGCTTTCCTTGCTTTCATCCAGCAGTGGTCCCCTCTGGTGCGCCAGCGTGATCGGGCCGACTTTGACACCGCTCTTCGGGCTCTGCGGTCGGCATCGCTCCCCTTCTCGGCGTCCCCCCCCCCCCCTCCGCTGCCGCTTGGGCCTCCTGGTGGTCGCTAGCGTCTGCTCCGGCCTCCGGCCCGTGTTTTGCTTTTTCTCTTGGGCGCTTGTATGCTGTTGCCCCAGCTTTGTTGTACTATTTTTAGTTCTTTGTCCCTTTGGCTGCGGCCGGCTGTGTTGTTGTTCCGTCTGAACGGTTGTTGCTTTATTTATAAAGCGGGGCGGAAGCCTGTTTCGAGAGAATCGAATAATCCAAGTGTGTGTGTTTTCTTCCAACAATCTAATCCAAGCGTCCAGCAATTGAATTGTTTCCAGCGAATCAATGATGCCATAGCTAGATTTGAACCCTGTTCTCAAAAATTGAAGAAGGGGATAATATAAAATTTACAGGTGCACGGGGCACATGCTCCCGTGTAAGTAAACTAAATTTTGCATGTCGATAAATCCAAAATTTATTCATATAAATATAATATTTGAGTTCCTTGTACTCTTGTAAATTTTCAAGAAAAATAGCACTTTTGTGTTGTGCATGCTAAAATAACAAGTTTATTGTCAAAACGATTAGACCACTAATTTTTCTCCGGACGCTCAAATGCTTTTGTTTACCTGCACAAATGCTTTTTTCATAAGCTATGATATGTGTAATTTATTCCCGTGTCATGTTTCCTAATTATTTTACAGCGGGAGTTTTTTTTTTCCCCATAAAAGGTCATCCAAAGACCACATGCTCTCGGGTTTCCAACGCTCCTGTGCATCATATGCAGACGGAAGAAAAGGCAGAAGATTCTCTATCCCATGGTTTTGCTCAAGGTGATGTATCTGGCCACACTTTACAAAGAAAGATGTGACCCCACCCCTTTAAGATAATTAACTACTCCTATATAGGTTTTCCACTTTGTTCACTTACCCCCACCACTTGCTCCCATATGATGTCCTAACCTCATTCATCAGCTAGCTCAGTACGATTCCAACGAAGTAGTGGAGAACAAAACAAGAAAGGAGAAAACAGAGGACTGACTCGGAGCCATAGTGATAGATACATTTAGATTATTAATCATCAACTAGGCCTCACCCCCACCCACCACAACCTCGTCAGCTTGCTCAGCTGCGATTCCAAGAAAAAACAGAGGGGCGACGGAGCAAGCTAGCCATACTGATTAGATATCACAAGATGGGGAACACACAACAGGCGGGCATCAAAAGAGATGATCATGGAGGCAGTTGCCACCAGCAGCCACAGCCGGCCTCCGTTGCCCCTGATCAGCTCCAGGCCGGCGTCAGGGGAGATGGTCATGGAGGCAGCCACGACCAGCAGCCACAGGCGACCTCGGTTGCTCCTGATCGCCTCCGGGGCGGCGTCAACGGAGATGATCATGGACGCCGCAGCCGCGACCAGCAGCCACAGCCACAGCCACAGCCTGTCTCCGTGGCCGACCCTGTTCAGTTCCGGGCCGGCGCTGCAGATAGAGCACGAAACCAGACGCAGACTCTCGGCGGAGGGCATGACGTTGGCGCCACCTCCACGGTACGTCGTAGCCTAGACATATGTTTGTGCTCCGGGCATCCGTTAATCTCAAGTTCCTAGTGGACCTGAACCTGATACCCTCTTTTGAACTGCTATAAGTCCATTCTTCTTTTTTACTTCCCTTGTAGAATCCATGCTGCCCCAATGGATCATAATTGTCTAGATTGGCTAGACAATTACTCCCTCTGATCCATAATATTCCCCTAAAAAAAATTGTCTAGATTGGCTATATAAAAATTACTCTGATCCATAATAAGTGCCGACGACACTGATGGGAGAGGGTACATCATTAAGTTCTTGTTCTTTATAATACTATATAATTTTAGTACTATAATTTTCTACCATAAAAAGTTGTAAAAATTAACTGACAAAGTAACGTCTCCAAGACTTCGAACAGTAAAAAAACGTCAAGGAACTAACAGAATTCAAGTAGATCTATCGTTCAAAACTGACATGTGACCGGTGCCTCCAATCGATGTACTCTAGGCACTTGTTCTCTCCTAGAGAGCTAGGGTTTTGAGAATACACCTTCTTTGTTGGTGATGCCACCTATTTTCCGCGGCTGTTGATAAATCCTCGGGCCTCGGCTTCGTCCGAGGACTTGCAGAAGACTAAATTTTCCAAGGCTGGTCAGTTGCTAGAGAATCTAGATCTGCATAAGGAGGATTTTGATGATGTGATAGTTTTAAGGGAATACATTCATACCAAACAGATATCAACTACACCCGGCCTCTGCAACAACATAATGTCAAGAGCTAGTCGAGACATCAAGGATACACATAGCCAAAAGAAAATTAAAAAAAAAAGGCAAACTAAACACCGAAGCAACAGGAACTACCACCACCAAAGGTCACACCTGGACTGCAAAAGGTACTCCAAGAACGACGCCTCCAAGAAGGAAACATTGCACGTACATTTTCTTGCTTGATCATAAATCATGGGTTTTCACCCCAAATAAACTCCAGACAATGAATTTAACAAGGAGACGAATAGAGATCCTCATTGCCAGGTACAACTACATCCTGGAAATCAAGAGTTGGTGCCCAAAAACATCACCAAGATCGAATGACTATATAAGCCGGTCTACAGGCAGCATTTAGGACAAGACTCACAAGAAGCAATCTCACAACCCGCACAAGCTAATATATCTTCAACCCTCTGTAACCTCCGGCCTCGCCAATAATCGGATTGATAGAATGAGTAAGATCCGACCACCATAGTCGAATCTGAATCTGGATAAACTTGTGTGCTCCATGTTCCGGACATCCTAGCTAGGTCTCACACCCTCTTTCTTTCCATGCCTCGAGGACCCCCTCATGGCGTACTTGCCATTGATACGACGATAATAGTCGACAATGATGATGCTAAGATCATGGAGGGCACATGCTAGCTTGCTATCACAATTGAGGTTCTGCTTTGAGACTATATTGGCATGAAATTTCGCTCAGGATGAGGTTCTGTCACACCGGTGCAAATATTTTCATGGTATAGGTTTTCTCTTAGGTTATTGGAAACATATTACCAAACAAGGCCAGTCGCTCTTCCATCAGTTGGGCAGTTCTTGTGGTGCCATATTTCACTGTGTAGACAAAACCGAAGATTTCAGTGTCTGAAGTGCCTATAATTTGGCAGCTTTGAAGCATGCTGGCAACACTGCCGGTGGCATGGCTAGCTCTAGCCTGATGGTAACCGATCAGCAAGGAAACTTGTTTGAAATCAAACTTGTTGGCACATGAATGGCCTATCCTTGAATAGGAACCATTCAGAATACGTGACATGAATGGTTGTTTTGATCTCCTAGACTCCTAGGCTCGTTGGCAGAGGGAACTACAAATATGATCAATGTTGTTATGGAGAATTTGGTAGCAACGAGCTCTCTCAGACAAAGTTACAAACAGGTACATTTGCAGCTATTTTCATTCACTGTATCAAAATCCTACAACTGTCGGTGAGTGAAATCATGAAAGAAAAAGTCTGTTGTGTCAGCGACGTGACACTAAGAAGTGATACAAGGAGGCCCTTGAGCCCACCAGGGCCCAAGACAGATCCGGGATGGTCTGTTCCATATCTCGATGCCTTGTTTGATGCAGAATGAAGGCGTAGGTACTGTGGTGTTGTTATCATTTCAGCTCACCAGTTTCTTTCTCGCTACGGTGATGCGATGGAGGCAACTATAGCGCTATAATGGAAGCTTTATCTCTTGCCCTAAAAGAACCAATTCTAAATATATCAATTTTTTTATTTTTTTTTAAGGAATGCGGGAGGGAAAGCCCTACAGCGAGTTTTTTTAATAATAAGAACCCAAATATGCATCCACAAGGACTTGAACCTGGGTGACTGGGTTGTACATCCACTTCCCTAACCAAGTGAGCTAGCTCACTTCTTAATATATGGTGATCTTCTAACTAAATTTAGGTGAAGTCGTCAGATGAATCTTCGAGAAGTTATCCTCGTAAAAATAAACTATGAGAAAAATAGGGTTGCACATTTTATTACTAAATTTACTAGACCAGATTGTGCAACACAACTTGTATTAGCTGACTGTAATCCTATTACTTAGGAATAAAATCTCGATGATACCCTGCCAAAGAAGTCATGTATAATGTTTCTTCTCGTTTCTATACGCATTTTATATCTACCTAGACACGTTCTTTTCCTTTGCGGTAATTTTACTTACAAACTTGTGCATTATTATAATGTTGTAAAATTCTTTGTTTTATCTGTGTCCAATGTCTGCTTGCAGTTGAGAAATGGCAAGAAAAACAGTGCTACAGATGGAGAAGGCCTAACCAGCAGGATAGATATTCTTGGGCCTGCTGGAGAATCGGTTATCCTTGGAAACGACGAGCCGCCGAAGCCAGAGGGCGTGCAGTTTGTGGTGCTCCAAACTTTACCGGTCAGATATAACAATCCATAATTCACAGCTCAACTTAGGGCTCCTTTGGTGTTGGTGAACACGCATGAATAGAAAAACAACACAAGTATATATAATTAAAATTCGGGTATAAAAAGAGATTCTCTGCCCATAGATTCATGGGATTCTAAAAGTGAGGTTGGAGTGGATGCATGGAATCCTTCAAAATTCATATGATCTCATGAAATTCAGGAAAGTTTTCGCTTGCAACATTTCTTTGAGTCAAATGAATGAACATTGGCATTTAAGGAAATACATGCACACATATTTTGGGGCAAAGTGTAGAATAACTATTATGTGCCCATAGTAAAACGGTGTACAAAAGATAATAAAACGGTCTTCCCATAATAATTTTGATATTACTATCCAAATCACTAAAATGATGGTAAAATATATTGTTCAAAAATTACTATATTTCATATGCTAATTTACTATGTACACTATTTTACGATATCTATCACATGTGCAGATTAAGAGTGGGTGCATTGGAGATGGTGATGGCTTCACTGCTTGCGTGAAGAAGGCCACGGATGTGGCTGCCAGTGGGTCACATAAGTATGCAAATTTAGTCAACGGGGCTTTTATTTTCTCTCACTGCCACGCTCCAAATGTATACCTATTAGTCCTTGTGTAGTGTGCTCTAACATAATCAATTCCAAATATAATCCAATATATCATGAGGTCATTTTGTACTTGTTAACAAATCACCTCAACCAAAACATGGCTTAACATATAATCTAGATTTTCCTATTTTTGTTTTATTATTTGGATCGGCATGGAAACTTGTCTCATTCGCATTTATGTGACCAGGAAAGGAGATACAAACAACCGAGCTCTACAGTATTACCGAATTAGGATGAGGTATGCATATACTCTAAATCTTTAAAAGAATACTATGTAGTAATAATGTTACTAAAATCTATGGAGTACATTAGTCTACATGATTGGGTGACAACGTCCAAAAAACAGTGATCCTGATTATTAATTTGCAGCCCAGATCTCTTTATATAGATAGATGGGAACCCAGTGACATGTAAGTAGTGTTGCATGCTTATCTAAATTAAACTCTTCCGAGTCATCAACATGGAGATCCTGCTCTGGTTTTCTTTTTCTTTGACCTTGAACAGCAGCATGGAGATATCGATTCATCGGCTTTTATAACAGGCTGTGAGAAGATAGGGCATTAACTTTTGTGAATAAATAAACAAGGGGAATTGATGCACCGGAGATGAAAATGGAACACGGGGTGGAGTCAAGGAATGAGTTGGTGAAGCTTATTGGAGGCAAATGCGTTAAAATTGATGTGTATGGGACAGATCAATACGGGCGACACCTTGGTGACATCTACTGCGACGGCATGTTTATCCAAGTGAGACAGAAAATCATTGTACACCTTTCGATCTTATTTTCCTCGATTGGTTTTTGAGAGACTGATTGTGATCGGTGTCTAAATTTTTCAGGAAGAATTGTTGAAAGGGGGCTTCGCCTGGTATTTCAGAGCAGGCGAGGAACGTCCTCAATTTGCAAGAGTGAGATATTGCATCTTAAAATTTGCCTTTTTTAGATAATGGAAGGATTTTGCATCTCCTAATGCATATATTCTTGGATTTTTTTTTATGCTGCAACCTGTATTTCAAGATAATCCGTAACTTAACATATGATGCATGCTGTTCAGTGGGAGAGAGAAGCGAAAGAAGCACGCCGAGGGCTTTGGTCATCTGATAATCCTCAGAAACCATGGGAATGGAAGAGAGATCACCCGCGTAACAATAAAAAGGAGAATGCAAATGACATTCAGGTCTGCTAAATTTCCTGTTTCTGAATGATACTAGCTAGAGTGTCATGGTTTTGGCAGCCAGGAGCTTCATGCATATACAAGCTTATTATATGCTGATGATATTGTAACCCTAAAGTTAGTACATTTGGCAAATATATAGCAGCCTCACAAGTCAGTACAAGTGTGTGAATTAACTCAAAAACAAAGATCAACTAGGTTGATAGGATGGTGGTGGTTTCTTAGATAAGTAAAATTTACGGGTTGAAGTTGGCTTTAGATATGAAATGTGCATTATAATTATTTAAGATTGTTTTGGGCATGAGATTTGTTCAGCATGTTCTGTAGTTAGCAGCAAGTAGGGAACACTAAGTTAGACAATACCTGTCAAGCAAAATGTGCATTATTTTCGATGTGTGAATAATGGCACTCGTCGATAGTCCAACTCGATTGTTGCACAATTTCCTGCAGGTTGAATCGCAAAGCCAGGGGAATGTGATTACTGAATCCCTAGCATGCATGATAAGTAAAGACATGGAGAACCTCGGTAGGCAGTGGAAAAAGAAGCTGGAAAATTTTGTGGCTGACAACGTGGAACAAAATTATCACCTCCAGGAGTCGAAGAGAAATAAAAAGGAGGCAGAGGACCGAGCTAAGGAGCTAGAGAAGGAAATGGAAAGTGTTGTGGCTGACAACGTAACACTGAACGATCAGCTGGAGGAGTCAAAGCAGGATAAAAAGAAGGCCGATGATCGAATTCTGAAGCTGACCTTTTTCTCAGAAAGCGTCGTGGAAGTAAACATGGGTTTGCATGATAAGCTGGAGAAGTTAAAGGAGAAGAATAGAAAGGCCGAGGATCGAGCTAAGGAGTCGGAGAAGGAAATGGAAAGTTTTGTTGCTGTCAACAGGGAGCTGAATGATCAGCTGCAGGAGTTGAAGGGAATTGCAAAGGTGGCCGCGGAGTTGAAGTTTTCTTGTGACAGTGTTGCAGCTGCAAACATGGCCTTGCGGTATGAGTTGCAGGAATTAAGGAAGAGAAGTGAAGATGCTGAGGAACGGAATAGGGAGTCAAAGAAGGGAATGGCGAGTGTTGTGGCTGAGAACATGAAACTGAATGGTCAGGTCCAGAGATTGAATAATAAGGTTTCGAACAACGCCAGGAACCATAAGAAGAAACTGCAAAGTGTGATAGCTATAAACATGGATTTGAATAGTAAGATTCAGGAGCTACAGAAGAACGATGAGAAGGCGGTACATGACCGAGCTGATAAGGAGTCAGAGAAGGAAACGGAAAATGTTGTAGCCGAGGAGCTAAACTTACAAGGCATCACGCATGATGTAGAGACCCCATTGACACCTCCAGCCAAGGATCATGGCGAGAAAGAAAAGGGTGTGATGTGGCGGAAGAAAATGGACCCAACAACATCTCAAGCACCTCCAGCTGAAGGCCATTGCGAATCGATGTGATCTTTGACTGTGCAGGTTGAATGACTGCGTTGCTACAAATTGTAAAAAAAAAAAATTGTATTATAGTACTGATGGCTTCAAAAAAAAACTTGTGTTCGATGGCTTCAAAATTATCGTGTAAGAAATTCAGGAATCACGCTCTACAAGAACTGGCAGTGTGCATACATGGGAAGAGAGACAGAGCAAGATCCTCGCCGTTGGAGATTCTCAGCAGAAAAGCATCGTTTGCGCATATCTAACACAATCAAGAACCTGCGTTCTTGAAGTGCTTCCTGTCTCCAAATTACACCGGCGGACACTGCAGCTCTACCACTTGCGTCGTGCGCATTTTATATTGATAATCAATAGAAAATGGAAGAATTATCACAAGAACAAAATTACGATTTGTTTGTAGGGCCCTCCCGTTAAGGAGGATCCCCTTTGAAAAAATTAGCGTATGCTGCTAATTGCAGTGTGCACACGGTATTCTTTAGTAAAAGGCGAAAGAATAGTTCGCTTTGTGCCCGCTGCGCAGCTGCGTGCTTTCGAATGGCCGCCCTGGCCTTCGTTATATAGAGCTCGCTCCTTGCGCTGTGCTATCGAAGTAGCGATGTGGGACTAATCAGTCTCCTCTGAGAAACCTCCTCCGCTTGGGCGCAGCCCCGTGCAGGCGGAAATGACCGATCCGTTGACCCGGTGGGCTTCTGGGCCATGTGATAGTACCGAGAGCAGCCTGAAGCACTCGGGAAACAAGCTAATTATACGAGTATAATAACCCTAGTAAGTAATAAAAATAAAACTTATACGCATGTTATACGATCAGGCAGACAGATTATCTTCATACTGCATATGCATATGCGTGTATATTGCGCGTGTATGATCTACTTGCACAAACCTCATGTACAGCATTTCAGTAACATGCTTGCATTCCTTTTTTGTCCCACGCAACTTGAATAGACATTGTCCTAACATGAATCGACGATCTGCGCCAAATTCATAGTAGTAAAACTTATACTCCCTCCGATCCATATTAATTAACTTTGATTTGTAAAAATTTGGATAAACCTATATATAAATAGTGTCTAGATCCATTCAAATCTAGAAATTTGAGTCAATTAATATGGGCCGGAGGGAGTACTAGTACATGGATTCAACTCAGTCGAACAGGGCCATCCTCCATAGTACACACCCACAAAAAATCAACAGCAGATCCCTGGGGTTGCCAATCTGTCAGCAAACAACGTGCATTCTTACTGTGCCGAAACAACCGAGACAATATCTAAACAATACATACACTAGGTCTGAAAGCTAATCACTACGTGAAACTAGTTCTCATTACACAGCCAGAAGAATCACAACGGCCAGCTCTCTAAGCTGTCAGGGCCGTGTTCAGGAGAAGAGCCTCCGGGACCATGTCGGGACGGGAGCCGGTTGTTGCGCAGAGGCCGTTACGAGGCTAGCAGCTTTCTCTTTGGCCTCCAGTATCCGAGCTCCCTTTGGATCGGCCAAAACGGACTTCTGGAAGGACTGCGGAAATCCTGTCGCGATGATCGTCACGTGGATCTCGCCGGTATAACGGTCGTCGACGACGGCGCCGAAAATTATGTTTGCCGAGGGGTCAGCCAAGCTTGTCACGATCTGCAAAAGTGAGCAGTTGGTTACTCTCAAAACTGTTGAAGTATAGCACTTCAATGCCTCGCACCTAAACATTCATGTATTGGTTATTCTAGTACTAAAATTGTCTCAATGTTCAGTCACCAAACATTCACCATCTTGATTCATCAAAAGGCCATGAAATGGAAGTATCAAAGAAAACAGTAAGCAGTCATGCTCCTGCACGCACCTGAGAGACCTTGTTCACTTCTTGCAAAGTGATGTCCTTCCCGCCAGTGATATTGTACACGACACCAGTAGCTGCCTCGATGGATGACCCTATCAAAGGGGCAAGAGTTGCCTGCTCAGCAGCTTCTTGGGCCCGGTTTTTGCTGGAAGAAACGCCAACGCCGAGCATGGCAGTTCCAGAATTTTTCATCACAGCTTTCACATCAGCAAAATCAACATTCACAAGCCCAGGTATCTGCAAAGTTTCACATAAGTGTTATGTCATCTTTACTGCTTATAATGATGATGTGAATTGGTGGTGGCGGTCTGTTCATGTTTGGCTTACACAACATGTTGAATTTCTCACAAATGGTTGGAATGAGGGCACAAACGATGAAATTAAAAATCTTAAACCATATCATGTATCCTGTTTAAGCGTAGCAATGCATGTACATTGTGCTATTCACAACTAAATTATTGCAGCATAGGGAATGGGGAACCCACCGTGATAATGTCAGATATTCCTTGGACACCCTGACGAAGGACATCATCTGCAAGGAGAAAAGCATCTTGCAAGGGCATATTTTCATCAGCAACATCCAACAGTCGATCATTTGGGATCACAATTAGTGTGTCAACACTCCTTTCCAGCTTCTCCAATGCTTCGAGTGCCTGAAATGGTAAAAAGAAATTAAACTAACTAGAGAACAGCCAAATCTACTTAAGTAGAAGCAGTCCAAAAACAAATATAGAATGCTGCGCACTGAAAATCTAATGTCTAGTAATCAAATGAACTCACATCAGGCAAATGATGACCAATTAACACTCAAACGCATTTTTGGGATGTTTCACAGACATCTGTATGAAAAAAAATCAGGGAACTGACCCTAGTGACTAGTGTAAGAACTAAGAACTGAAAATGGCATGACTGCAGCCTGCAGTTAAGGCTACCTCTTGTAGCTACAGTGTCTAGATAACAGTCTATGATTTCAAACAAAAAAAAAGGTTGTGATCTAAGCAATAGTTATTTCAAGCTCAACCAAAATTACCAGATATTGCTAAATGGCACACCAAATGATTTGTATTTATGTTCAAATACATACCTGTAAAGAGCGCTTGCGTCCTTCAAAGCTGAATGGGTAGGTGACAACACCAACAGTAAGATAACCGGCTTCCTTTGCTATCTGGGCAACAACTGGAGCAGCACCTGATCCAGTACCACCTCCCATCCCAGCTGTTATGAAGACAAGATCTGAATCTCTCAGGGCATTTGCTATCACTTCCTTTGATTCCTCGGCAGCTTGTTCTCCCAAATTAGGATTCCCACCGGTGCCTGCTCGCACAAAGATGATTAGTCAGTCCAGTTAACACGGGTGCTATTTACAGTTGGTAATCCTTTGTTACTGTTAAGTTTCTTCACCAGAGATCGACACATGTGATGTGTTTACGTATAATAAAACATCCGTGAACATGCTGTTTTTATATAAGGGAGTGGAAAGCATTACCCAGCCCACGAGTCAACTGTTCTCCAATTTGTAGTGGATGTTGCGCCTGCGAATTTACGAGAGCCTGGGAATCTGTATTTATAGCATAAAACTCGATACCCTGAAATTATATGTTTCAGTTATCAGTACTTGAGAAAGTAGACAAGGGACATAGAGTCATCATCGCGGTAAAACCATACGACATTCGACAACCCGATTCATATATGCTTCTGCGGAGACAGGGAACAATTTCAATGTATTACCGCCTTATTTTGTTTTTTAGGCAACAATGTAGGTGCTTCAGGACTTGTGGAGGCTTCTGGGGGAGGCAAGCAACAATTCCCCAGTGTATAACATATCTTTGATTTTTTTAGGGAACAATGTAATAAGCAAATCTTATAAAAAAATCGACATCATTAGTCAACATAGCTAGCCTAATATGCTGAACTAAAGCACGTCATGGATGTTGGCCTGGAATGGACGGAGAGGACGGAAACGATGCCGCGGATTCGCTCGTTCACTTGCTACGGAGTAAGTTCAAAATTCGAATCAGACTACGAAATGGATCTACACGCAGAGCACGGAAGAAGAGAAAATCCTAGCTCCGGGAGGACAGGTCAAAGCGAGGGGGAGCGCCGTACACTACCTGGAGGCCGCTGCCGATCATGCGGTTGACGGCGTTGTTGCCGCCGCCCCCGACGCCCACGACCTTTATCCTCGCCGTCTCCACCGGCGCGAACGCGAATGAACTGCACCGCACGGTCGCGTGGCGGGGCCGCCGCCGCGGCTGGCTCCGGCACCCGCCTTGCTGCTGGGGCCCGCGGGGAGGCAGGCCAGGGAGGTGGAGGAGCGTGGCGGCCGACGAGGTGGACGGCGCCATTTGCCCTTGTGGGGAAATGGGGATGCGGAGAGGTAGCGGGGGGAGGGGATCTGGTGTGAAGTGTGTACCAGTCTAGGGTTTTGGCGAAATTTGGAGGGTTTTGCTGAGCTGGTTTGCGAATTCGGCCGCTGTCGTCTGCGGCTGTTATTTTGTTGAGATTGTTTGGTAGGCTGTATTCATTTTCTGGTTCAGTTTTCTGGTTCAGTCAGGTGTGAGAGTATCTCCACTCATTGGGCGAACTTAGGCCAAAATCCGGACCAAACTTTGGTCAGACAAAGCAAGTTTTTGGTCTGGGTACATTGAGTTTCCCACTTGCGTACCCAGCCCATGTTTCCGGGACGTCCGTTTCCGCTCAAATTCGACTCAAGTTCGCTAGATTTCGGCATAGTTCGGCATACAATGAATACAGAACATCTTACGGCCAAAATACGGCGAAATCTTAAACATAGTTTGGCGTAAATGTAACATAGTTCGGCCTGCGCTGAAAGTACAACATATTTCAGCCAAGTTCGGCCTAGTTCGGTCAGTTTATGCTCGGCATATACGACGTGTTGCCCCTGTGTATCCATAGGTGCTCAAAAAGATCATCCTGCGGATGTTGATGCGCCGGATCTCGGATCTCCTGACGCATGGCGATGAATGCAGCCCAGGTTGGAGGCACCTAATGATCAGGCTCGGCAAGAGGACCATGTCTGTAGTATGGCTCGTTCTCCTCGAGCAAACTCACTGGATCCTTCCTCTCATCCTCGATGATCATGTTGTGCAAGACCACACAACAGTTCATCACTTTCCACATCTGATCTTTCGACCAGGTCATAGCAGGGAACCTGACAACTGAAAACCTCTGCTGGAGCACACCGAATGTCCGCTCCACGTCCTTTCTGCAAGCTTCATGTTCCTTGGCAAAGTGAGAATACTTGGGGAGCATTGGTTTTGAGATAGTCTTCACAAATGTTGGCCATCTTGGTAGATGTCATCTGCTAGATAATATCCCTTGTTGTAGTGGTGCCCTCTGATCTCAAATTCCATAGGGGAAACATGACCTTCAACACGCTTGGAAAAGACAGTTGAGGACGTTGATGTCGTTGTTCAATCTTGTCATGCCAAAGAAGGAGTGCCAGATCCAAAGATTATGTGTAGCAACTGCCTCAAGTATCGCAGTGCAACCTCCTTTGTGGCCTTTGTACATTCCTTGCCATGCAAATGGACAGTTCTTTCACTCCCAATGCATGCAATCTATGCTTCCAAGCATACCAGGAAATCCTCTACTTTCATTGACTGCGAGTATTCGAGCAGTGTCTTCAGCAGTGGGTGATCTCAAGTGCTGTTCCTCAAACACTGCAATCACTGCCCTGCAGAACCTGTACAAGCAATCAATGGCGGTGGACTCGGCGATGCGGAGATAGTCATCGGCACTGTCAGTCGGCGCTCCATATGCAAGCAACCTCATCGCCACGGTGCACTTATGAAGTAAGGAAAACCCAACCAAGCCGGTGCAGTCCTTCTTGCAAATGAAATAGGGGTCGAACTCCCGGATGGCATGCACGATCTTGAGGAAGAGCTTCCGACTCATCCTGAAATGGAGGCGAAACACGTCCTCTCCATGGAGTGGATGGTCGACGAAGTAGTCGGCATACAACAAGCAGTAGCCCTCTATACTTTGTCTCGCCTTGCACTTCCGGCGACCTGGCACCAAACCACCGCGCTTCGGCTTCGCCATCTATAGGTACAGCTGGGCGAGCGAGGCGAGGATCTCCAAGTGCTCTTCACCTTCGGTGACCTCGACGCTCTCCTCCTCTAGTAGTACGGCGAGCATCTCCTCGTCATCGGAGTCCATGGCGAGTATCTCGTCGTCGTCAGAGTCCATGGCCGAACCTGCCAAATGCCGAACACTTGGCGGGCGCAGTGGTGGGAGCACGCAGCAAAGCAGAGCTACGGTGAAGTTCGGTCGGCGAAAGCAGCGGCAGATATAGGGGTTCGTAGCATGGAAAACAAAAAAATTCTACCGCATGCAAACAAACAAGCCAAGATCTATCTACTAGATTGTAGCAACGAGTCGATAGAGGAACTCACCCTCGAAGATTCCAAAGCGAATAACGAGAGCGGATTCTCGTGGGTGATGTAGTCGTAGTCTTTTCGATCTCAAGATCGTGTAGACGATCCTTCCGGCGCCGCGTTCTGGCAGCGCTCCCGCAGTCGGTCACACGTTCGGTACTCGATGAAGACCTTCCTCTCCCTTGTTCCAGCAGGAAGCGGAGGTTGTATCACTCTCCTCGTGATTCCGGCAGCACGACGGCGTGGTACCGGAAGTAGAAGGGAGATCTCGCAGGGCTTCGCCTTAAGCCGGAGCGAGTATGGTGGACTGTGAGAGAGCCCTTGGCGATCTAGGGTTTAGAGGCACCAATCAGAGAGGGATAGGCCGATGGCTAGGGCAAGGGAAGGGCCCCAACTCGGCGTCTAGGAGGAAACCCTAGGGCGGCGGCGGCGACTTGGTGGCCGGCGGCTAGGGCTAGGGTTTGGTGGGGCAAGGTGTGTGTCTAGAGGGGCACCCTTGCCCCTCCTTTTATAGGTGGGAGGGCGCGGCCAAGGGGAAGGGAGTCCTCCCCCAAGTCGGCCTCCTTGGCCGGCGGTGGAGGGAGGAGGACTTCCTCCCCAAGTAGGTTTCCTACTCTCCCTCCACCAAGCAAACTTGTTGTTTGACTTTTCAAATTGGCGTTTGACTTTTCAAACTAGGATTTGATTTATCCCTTTATTTTGCTCAGCGATGACACCTAGTACATGATGCAACCATTCCAACTTGTTATGACACATTCATGTACCCTTCCCCTCCGGAGTGCTGGACCTTCCGGACCCTTCTAGAACATTCCCGATGAAAACACCGGAATCATTCTCCAACTCCGAAACAGGACTTTCCTTATATGAATCTTATTTTCCGGACCATTCCGGATCTCCTCGTGATATCCCGGATCCCATCCGAGACTCCGAACAACATTCGGCCCCTTACTCATCATTCCATAACTACTCAATAACATCGAATCCTTAAGTGTGTCTCCCTACGGTTCGTGAATTATGCGGACATGATCGAGACACTTCTCCGAACAATAACCAATAGAGGAATCTGGAAATTCATATGGCTCCTGTAGGGGTTCGTAGCATGGAAAACAAAAAATTTCTATCGCATACAAACAAACAAGCCAAGATCTATCTACTATATTGTAGCAACGAGTCGATGGAATAACTTACCCTCGAAGATTCCAAAGCGTTTAACGAGAGCGGATTCTCGTGGGTGATGTAGTCGTACTCTTTCCGATCTCAAGATCGTGTAGACGATCCTTCCGGCGCCACGTTCCGGCAGCGCTCCCGCAGTCGGTCACACGTTCGGTACTCGACGAAGACCTTCCTCTCCCTTGTTCCAGCAGGCAGCGGAGGTTGTAGCACTCTCCTCGCGATTCCGGCAGCACAACGGCGTGGTACCGGAAGTAGAGGGGAAATCCCGCAGGGCTTCGCCTTAAGCCGGTGCGAGTATGGTGGAGCTTATGAGAGAGGCTATTAGTGGTATAGTAATTAGACACACCAATTAGAAGGCTCTAAACCAATTAGAAGGCTCTAAACCGCTGGCTAAAGCAATTAGAAGCTCTAAACCAAAACGGCTCTAAACCGGAGGTAGAAGATAGGAACTTGTGTGTTCTAGGAGGGAGCCCTGCCCCTCCTTTTATAGGTGGGGAGGCGCGGCCAGGGGAGGGGAGTCCCTCCCCAAGTCGGCCTTGGGCTGGGCGCCGGCTTGGAGGAGTGGGACTCCTCCTCCAAGTTGGTTCCAACTCCTCTTGCTTGTTTCCCACAATTTCCTGTTTCCCACAGTTTCCTGTTTTAGCCGTTTGACTTTCAAACTGGCAATTTGACTTTCATGTTTTTGGAACAGCAAGAACACTTAGTACATGATGCAATCATTCAATGACACACTCATGTACCCTCCCCCCCGGAGTGCCGGACAATCCGGAACCTTCTAGAACATTCCCGATGAAAACACCGGAATCATTCCCGAACTCCGAAACGGGACTTTCCTTATATGAATCTTATTCTCCGGACCATTCCGGATCACCTCGTGATATCCCGGATCCCATCCGAGACTCCGAACAACATTCGGTCTCTTTCTCATAATACCATAACTACTCAAACAACGTCGAATCCTTAAGTGTGTCTCCCTACGGTTCGTGAATTATGCGGACATGATCGAGACACTTCTCCGAACAATAACCAATAGAGGAATCTGGAAATTCATATGGCTCCCACATATTTCTACGATTACTTTGCGATCGAATGAACCACTTACATACGATACCAATTTCCCTTTGTCTCACGATATGTTACTTATCCGAGGTTATGATCGTCGGTATCTCTGCATACCTAGTTCAACCTCGTTACTGATAAGTACTCTTTTCTCGTTCCCGTGATATGTGATCCCTTGTGACCAAGTCACATGCTTGCAAGCCAATTGGATGACATTCCACCGAGAGGGCCCAGAGTATATCTATCCGTCATGTGGATGGACAAATCCCACTCTTGATCCATGTGTTTCAACCAATACTTTCCGAACACTTAATGCCACCTTTATAGCCACCCAGTTACGGTGTGGTGTTTGATGTCATCAAAGCATCCATCCGGTAAAGGTGATATGCATGATCTCATGGTCGAAGGAATTAGGTTACTATGTATCAGAAAGCATATAGCAATTTGAACTATTGAAATGACTTTGATCTTTATGCTACGCTTATCAATAGGAGTATGTCCACCATATCATTCTCCTAACGATATGATCTTGTTGTTGATAACATCTCAATGTTCATGATATGGAAACCACAATCATTTAATCAACCAACAAGCTAGTGAAGTATAGAGGCTATACTAGGGACTTCAATTTAAGTTTACAATTCACACAAGTATTAATGTTTCCTTGTTAATACTATTATAGCATGAATATAAACATTTATCATAAACACAAAGATATAATAATAACTATATTTATTATTGCCTCTAGGGCATATCTCCAACAGTCTCCCACTTGCACTAGAGTCATCTAATCTAGATTACATGGTAATATACCGAACACCCATGGCAGTTTGGTGTTGGTCATGTTTTGCCCTCGGGAGAGGTTTAGTCAACGGATCCGCCACATTCATATCTGTGTGTACTTTGCAAATCTTTATATCCCCATCCTGGATATGTTCTCGAATAGCGTGAAAACGCAGCTTGATATGCTTCAGCTTCTTGTGTGACCTTGGTTCTTGCGCATTGGCTATGGCGCCCATGTTATCACAGTAGATAGACATTGGGTCCAGCGCACTTGGAACCACACCCAGCTCTGTAATGAACTCTTTCATCCATATCGCTTCTTGTGAAGCCTCCGAAGCAGCCATGTATTCCGATTCAGTTGAAGATCTTGCCACAACGCTTTGCTTTGCACTCCTCCAGCTAACTGCTGCACCATTCAAAATAAATACGTATCCGGATTGTGATTTAGAATCATCTGGATCGGTGTTCCAACTAGCATCGGTGTAACCATTAACAACGAGCTGTTCATCACCTCCATAAGAAAGAACCATATCCTTAGTTCTTCTCAAGTACTTAAGGATGTTTTTGACCGCTGTCCAATGATCCACTCCTGGATCACTTTGATATCTGCTAGTTAAACTAACAGCATATGCAATGTCGGGTCTAGTACATAGCATGGCATACATTAGAGATCCTATGGCTGAGGCATAGGGAGTCTTACTCATCCTTTCTCTATCTTCTGCCGATGTTGGACTTTGAGTTTTACTCAAGGTCGTATTGGGCAACATGGGCAAGAACCCTTTCTTGCTTTCTTCCATTCCAAACTTCTTTAGAACTTTGTCCAAATATGTACTCTGTGACAATGATATTTGGCGTTTCGATCTATCTCTATAAATCTTTATGCCTAATATGTAAGCTGCTTCGCCAAGATCCTTCATTGAAAAACTATTATTCAAATATTCCTTGACACTATTAAGAAGGTCTACATCATTCCCAATCAACAATATGTCATCCACATACAGTATTAAGAATGCTACAGAGCTCCCACTCACTTTCTTGTAAATACAAGCTTCTCCATAAGTTTGTATAAAACCAAAACTTTTGATTACCTTATCAAAACGTTGATTCCAACTTCGGGATGCTTGCTTCAATCCATAGATGGACCGTTGAAGCTTGCATACCTTGTTAGCATCTTTAGGATCGACAAAACCTTTGGGTTGCATCATATACAACTCTTCATCAATGTCTCCATTGAGGAATGCTGTTTTGACATCCATCTGCCATATCTCATAATCATAATATGCAGCGATTGCTAACATAATCCTCACAGACTTTAGCTTCGCTACCGGTGAGAAAGTCTCATCGTAGTCAACTCCTTGAATTTGTCGAAACCCTTTTGCGACAAGTCGAGCTTTATAGACAGTAACATTACCATCAGCATATGTTTTCTTCTTGAAAATCCATTTGTTCTCGACAGCCTTCCGGCCATCCTGTAAGTCCACCAAAGTCCATACTTGGTTTTCGTACATGGATCCAATCTCGGATTTCATGGCTTCTTGCCATTTATTGGAATCTGGGCTCATCATCGCTTCCTCATATGTCTCGGGGTCATCGGTGTTGTCCACCACCATGACATTCATAACGGAATCATACCAATCTGGAGTGGTACGAGTTCTCGTTGACCTCCGAGGCTCTGTAGTAACTTCAACCGAAGTTTCATGATCACCATCATTAGCTTCCTCTCTTATTGGTGCAGGCACCACAGGAACTTCTTCCGGTGCTGCGCTACTCGCAATTTCGAGAGAAGGTTCGACAACCTCGTCGAGTTCTACTTTCCTTACAGTCACTTCTTTCGAGAGAAATTCCTTCTCTAGAAAGGATCCATTCTTGGCAACGAAGATTTTTCCTTCGGATCTATGATAGAAGGTATACCCAATAGTTTCCTTCGGGTATCCTATGAAGACGCATTTTTCCGCTTTGGGTTCAAGCTTGTCCGGCTGTAACTTCTTTACATAGGCTTCGCATCCCCAAACTTTAAGGAACGACAATTTAGGTTTCTTCCCAAACCATAATTCATACGGTGTCGTTTCAACGGATTTAGACGGTGCCCTATTTAAAGTGAATGCGGCTGTTTCTAATGCATAACCCCAAAATGATAGTGGTAAATCTGTAAGTGACATCATAGAACGAACCATATCTAAGAGAGTTCGATTACGACGTTCGGACACACCATTACGCTGTGGTGTTCCCGGCGGTGTCAATTGTGAAAGTATTCCGCACTTCTTTAAATGCTCGCCAAACTCGTAACTTAGATATTCACCTCCACGATCAGAACGTAGAAATTTAATCTTCTTGTTACGTTGATTCTCTACCTCACTTTGAAACTCCTTAAACTTCTCGAAAGTTTCGGACTTATGTTTCATGAAATAGATATACCCATATCTACTCAAGTCATCCGTGAAGGTAAGAACATAACGATAACCACCGCGCGATGCTACACTCATTGGACCACACACATCGGTATGTATGATTTCCAATAAGTCCGTAGCTCGCTCCATCATACCAGAAAATGGAGTCTTAGTCATTTTACCCATCAGACATGCTTCGCATCTTTCAAGTGATTCAAAATCAAGTGATTCAAGAAGTCCATCGGAATGGAGTTTCTTCATACGTTTCACTCTGATGTGACCAAGACGACAGTGCCACATATAGGTCGAATTATCGCTTGATTTCAAACGTTTAGCCTCAATGTTGTTGATATGTGTATTTCCACTATCGAGATTCAATAAGAATAGACCATCTATCAAAGGTGCATGTGCATAAAACATATTACTCATATAAATAGAACAACCATTATTCTTAGATTTAAACAAGTAACCGTCTCGCAATAAACAAGATCCCGATATAATGTTCATGCTCAACGCAGGCACCAAATAACAATTATTTAAGTATAAAACTAATCCCGATGGTAGATGAAGAGGTAGCGTGCCGACCGCGATCACATCAACCTTTGATCCGTTTCCCACGCGCATCGTCACCTCGTTCTTCGCTAGCTTCCGTTTATTCTGCAGCACCTGTTTCGAGTTACAAATATGAGCAACTGAACCAGTATCAAATACCCAGGCACTACTACGAATACTAGTGAGATACACATCAATAACATGTATATCAGATATACCTTTATTCTTGATGTTGCCGTTCTTCAAATCCGCCAAGTACTTTGGGCAATTCCGCTTCCAGTGACCTACTCCCTTGCAGTAAAAGCACTCAGTTTCAGGCTTTGGTCCAGCCTTGGTTTTCTTCGTCGGTGTGGTAACTTTCTTACCACCCTTCTTGAAGTGTCCCTTTTGCTTAGACTTGCCCTTTTTGAATTTGGTGGTCTTATTGACCATCAACACTTGGTGCTCTTTCTTGATCTCCACTTCTGCAGATTTTAACATAGCAAATAGTTCTGGCAACTCTTTGTTCATGTTCTGCATGTTGTAGTTCATCACAAAGTTCCTGTAACTTGGTGGCAATGACTGGAGGACGCGGTAAACCCCCAAAGCATTAGGAATCACTATACCCAAGCTTTGAAGTTTGTTTGCGTGCCCAGACATCTTAAGCACATGCTCACTGACGGAGCTGCCCTCTTCCATCTTGCAGTTAAAGAACTTTTCAGAAGCTTCATAACTTTCAATTGCCGCATGAGTCTCAAAAATTAATTTGAGATCCTCGACAATATCATATGGGTCTGACTCTTCAAACCTTTTCTGAAGCTCCGATTCTAAACCATACAAGATAGCACACTGAACTATGGAGTACTGATTCTTCCGAGCGAGGTAAACATTCTTTACTTCATCGGGAGCATCAGCTGCAGGTGGGTCACCCAGCTGTGCATCCAGCACATAGGTCAAATTACCAGCTGTGAGGACAATCCTCAAATTGCGGAACCAATCCGCGAAGTTGCTTCCATTGTTTTTCAACTTTTCTTTCTCTAGGAACGCATTAAAATTGATGGTAGGGGCTGCCATTAATCTACAACATATTTGCAATAGTTTAGACTAAGTTTATGACAAATTGAGTTCAAATTAATTAATGAAATTAAACTAGGTGAACTCCCACTCAAAACAACATCCCTCACATTGTTTTAGTGATCACACGAACCAAATCCACTACATCAACACCGATCATCACGAGAGTTGATATAGTTTCAATGGCGAACAATCATCATGTTCATCATATCTACTATATGATTCATGCTTTACCTTTCGGTAATCCGTGTTCCTGAGACCATGTCTGTACATGCTAGGCTCGTCAAGATCAAACCTTAGCCACCGCATAAGCAAATCTGGCTTGCTTACGTTGTATACACTTGCGGAATCTAACACACCCGATCATCACGTGGTGCTTCGAAACAACAAGCTTTAGCAACGGTGCTAACTAAGGGCGAACACTTTATGATTTGAAATTCATGTGCATGAGGGATCATCTTATAATGCTACCGTCGTCTACTAAGTAATACAAGATGCATAAAGGATTAACATCACATGCAATTCATAATATGTGATATGATATGACCTTTCTTCTTTGTGCTTCCGATCTCCATCTTCAAACACGAACATGATCTCCATCATCACCGGCATTGCATCAAGGTCAATGACGCTTCACCATGGTTGTCGTCTGTGGCATCCCGCAAAACCACTACTAGAAAATCGCGTTGAATTTGTGCATTGCATCGTCATCATCATATGTTGTCTGTCTAAAACTATTTTCGCAAAGCCCGTTTTGTTTTCTAAAACGCCCCATCTTTATTCAAATATCAAACCCCGGGTCTCCGGATGATTTTTGTTTGTCTGCTGTCGGTTTGCAAACGGTGTTTGTAAAACAAATAAAAATTATATTATTTTTAGTGGGGGCAGTCGAACGGGCCAGATCGACCCGAACGACCGCCCGAGAAATTAAAACGGTCCAACTACACCCGCCCTTCCAATTCCTAAACCTACCAAACTACCTACCCAGCCCAACCCTCCACCTCACCCCACCCAATCCCCTCACGACACCTCACCCTCTCCTCTCCCCCCCACCAACTAGAAACTGCCACCTAATCCTGCCCCCACACTCCCTGGCCACACACCCAGCCCCACACCTGCGCCCCAGCTGCACGCACCCGGTCCACCCCCACACACGCCCCCACCTGTCGCTGGCCCCCTGGACCCGCCCCTGGACCCCACCTCTCTCCTCCCACGCGTCCCAACCCACGCACGCGCTGGCCTCTCTCCTCCCCCGTTTCCCCTCTTCTTCCTCAACCCCGCCCCGCGCGCGGCCACGTCCCCCCAGTCCGCCTCGCCGGAGCGCCCCAGCCCCCCCCCCCCCGCCGGTTCGAGCCCGCCGCCGCGCGTCAAGCCCCGCCGCCGCCTAGCTCCTTCAGCACCGTCGCTCTCCCTCTCCTCTGTCCTGCGCCGGCGCCCCATCCTTCCGCGCGCCCCGGCCCTCCCCGACCTCCGTCTCGCGTCGACGGCCTCCGCTCCGACGAGCTCCGCCGCGCCTGCCTCCGCCCCGCCTGGCTCCTTCCGCGCCCCCGCCGCCGGCTGTTCCTCCCGTCGACCGCCGCCTTCGCCGCCTCCTCTCGCACCAGGGCCGCCCCGAGCCGCCCCTCGCGGGCCTCCGCCTCGCCCGCCTCGCCGTTCGCCCCGCTACCCGCCCAGGCCGAGCTCGCCCGAGCCTCGCGCCCCCCTGCCGGCGTCTTCCTCCTCTGCTCCTCGTGTGCGCCCCGTGCCCCGACGTCGCCTGGACCCCCTCGGCCTCGCTATCCTCACCGTCCCGTGCCTCCGCCCTCCTCCGGCCGAGCAGCGGCGACCCTGCAACTGCTAGCGCGTGTCTCCCTCATCTCGCGTGTCCCTGTGGTTGCGTGCTAGAGACGAGGCCCGGAGGTGTTCCTGTTGTGGTGTTGTTCCATGAAGACGAGCCCGAGAAGATTGGGTGGTAGTGTTGTTGCGATGCGACTGCACTTCCTAAGACAAGATCGTCACCAACGGAATTCGGCAACAACAACGTAACCGCGATGCTCCAAGGTCCCCTTCATGGACGCCAAGGCCCGAACCAAGCCCATCGCAAGCGACCGAAGAAGGAAATGCCGCTGAGGTCGGAGGTCTCTGTACCGCATCGCCTTGGTCTTCGACAAGGATCCGACAAGATCGCCTACATGGATGTCAAGTTCCCCTTCACGACCTCGAACCCTCGGAACCGCCAAGTTCGCCAAGACCCGCTCACGGATTCCGTTTGTCGAGTCGGACCCGTGGAACCCCGAAACCTCCCCAAGATCTACGTTGCGGAACAACAAGGCCGATGGATTGGAGTCGACAAGATCTACCATCTAACGCCAAGCTCGCCTCCATGGGACGCCAAGACACCCGTCGAATCACGAAGACCGGACCCTGCAGACTGACATGATCTTCTTCTCGGACGCCAAGATTCGTCGAGAGCCCGGAACGACAAGTACTCCCTCGAGGACGCCGAGTGCTTCACCCAGACACCGAGACCCCGATGCGACAAGTACCTCATCCCGAACGCCAGGGCCGTCGGCATGACCGTAGACCACGGATGCGACAAGAACTACTTCCGGAGTCCGAGAACGTTTCCGTCGAACCCTGGACCCTGAGACCGGACCCCGAACCCCGGAACCCCAAGTTCGTCGAACCCTAATGTGTGAACCCCTTTCCGCCAACCCTATTTTATAAATGAAATATAACATTGTCGCATATTAATTGTCATACTCGCATGCATATTATCATGTGGTTTGGGGGCATTATGCCGATTCACCTAATAATTAAATATGGGGCCCATATGCGGGCAAATCTAGTCTCATATTGGCCGCATTTAAATTGGTGTAGCGAACCCGGTACTATCTTCTGCCATGATATGACAACATTTAATTTGCGGGGTAGCTAAACAACAGGAACCATCTAAATAATTGTCGGGACCCCGGTTCCACTTAATATGACCTAATTGCATCGCATCCTTGCCATGCCATACATCATGCATGCATCATGCCGATCTTTTGCCGTTGTATTAAATATTGCATCCGGTGTTCTTCTAGTGTTTTGCTTCTTCGCGAATAAGGCCGTTGAGTTGATGCGAGTGTCGACCTGATCTTTGGTTGAATCTTCGACAATGTTTTCAGGCGAGCATCTCCCCCTTTCTACCTATCTTACTTTTATAGTATTTACTCCCTCCTGTTGATCTATTGCTATCTGTGTTGCGTTGCTCTAGTTTTCGTACCCGTGATATCCCTTGCAGCCCTATATTGCCATGGCTACCCCCTATTACCTGTTGTTTGGTAGATAGTCGGACTTGCGCGTCGTAGTCGCTTGCTCAAGTGCTGTTGCGTGTCGCCATGTGCCACAGTTGTTGGAGCCTTGCCGCATGTTGATGTTGGAGATGATCATGGTTTTACTTATCGTTCACTTTAATTCCTGTTTAACAACTAAAATTGAAGTAAGCAGAGGCATCGGTGGGTGATAGATAATATTTGGTTTCCGAACGCCCACTTGTGTCCCGTAGGACCCCGAGTACTTGATACATGTTCCTTGATTTATCGCGCTATCCACATCCGGGAGGTATATGGGACCCCCCTTAGCCAGAGCTTGATTCAGTCTTATTTCTTGGGGCCACAAACTAGTTTGAGGTTTTATTTACGATCCTGTACTTATGCCATGCTTTACTGCTTTATTTACGATTGTGCGATGTATAGCACACTATACTGTTTTGGAGCGGGACACGATTCCGCGGTGTCGACAAGCCTCGTTTGGGGTTCCCAGTCGTTCACAGCCGTCTACCCAAACCTTGAGTCCGTCTCGGAGCTTGCTTACTTCGTTGCGGGTCTACTCCAAGGGGTGGCCCCCTGAAATATTTCTGAATCCTGTGATTGCTTTGTCGTGAAGGCCTCGTTGGGTTTTGTTTTGGTTTTTCCGAGGTTGATCGAGTGTGTGTTGCTATTGGTGCACCCCGGCCGGGTAAAACTTTCTGAAAGCCGTGTCCGCGGTTATGGACGACTTGGAGCACAGTATCTCGACCATAGACAAGCATAACTAAAGTTTACTGCTATAAATTTGACTTTATAATGACTAGTAATCAGCTTCACTATAACGGAATGGCTAAATAATACTGCCCACAATTGCTTGTTTGGAGTGTCGCTTGCGACCATTGTATCTGACTAGTAAGTATTGCAACTACAACGGAATGGCCGAATAAAAGTACCAACAACTGCTGGGTTTTGGGTTTATCTCATGCTATCTGTATCTGATTAGTAATTGTAGCAACTACAACGGAATGGGTAACTAAAAGTGCCCACAGCTTATTTTATCAGGACGACTATCTTTAACCTGACTAGTAATTGCTGCAACGATAACCGAATAAATAAAACTGCCAACTGTGTGAGTTCCTCGGTTGACTTCCTCGATCGGTGTCGAGGGGGAAACACCAGGATGGGTTTTGTTTGGTGTTAGCTTCAGGATGGATCCGGCTAGGTCATTCTTATCCCTCTCTGATAACCGCCAGTTGTATCGAGTCTCTATAGGTTGTTTAGTGCATGCTGCCGCTGCCGCTCAGTCCACCATACCTATGTAGGCGAGGACCGCCGAATTCTAGCCTCGCCGTGTGCTGGCCTCAGTACTGACGCTCCTTCTTTTTCCTTTGCCCTTTGCCGGCACCCCTTTTGTTTAAGCAGGTTTGAGATCGACGTCATTAGCAGGGTTACCCCTCCGGCTTGGCCTGGGCAGGGTTATGGACGCCATTGGTTATTCTTCAGGGCTCTTAGCCCCATTTGCATCTTGTCCGTAGCTGGACGCTCTATCGTTCTCAAGGTGATTTGGATCTTTGTATATTATATCTGTATTCTTGACTCTTTGAGTCGCTGTTATATATATATCTGTTCTGTGGGACCCATCGAGGACTGTTGTGTAATGTTATTACTTCGTTTTCCACCCGCACGAAAGTGCCTGGTGGGCACCTTTGAATCGTTTCTATGTGGGTTCGGCGAATTTCGCTAAAACTTGCATAGGTCCGATTCTGAGGGTGTTACAGAGTGGTATCAGAGCGCAGCAGTTGCGATACCCCACAAGTCCAGCCTGTAGGATAACCTAGCTAACGGTCGAAGTAGAGTGTCAAAACTATTTTGCAAAATCGGTCGGACAGTTCTGATTAGGTCTGATTTTACTCCTTACCCCTCTGCTGCTCTCCTCTCACCTCTGCGTGTTTTGAATCCGCTCTCTTCTCTCTCTTCGAGTCCAGGACTTCTCATGGTTGGGTTTTCCGTCGTATCTTTAGGGTTTCGCTTCCTCCTTTGGTAACGGTGTTGCTACATATGGTCTTCATGCTATCCGAGGAATCCTTCGTCTGGTGGACTTCTCTTTGTTCCTTCTTGTGCCTTCCGGTGTTTTCCGACGCGACGACATCATCTACGCCAGATCCGATGCAGAGTCTGCATCACTCCTTTGTTCTGAGATCTTCAGTCTAATTCCGAGAGTTGGTTGCATAATCCGCCTATTTGTGTGCAGAGTAATGGTTCGAGTGCGGGATGGAGTAGCTACCATACCACTACTCTTATCATTCGCTCTTGTACATCGAATCAGTGGATCCAGCAGTTTTACTCCGTCCACGGAAGTTAGGGGTGGCTTTATTTGTGGATACCTCTACCTTCGACCTTTTGTTTCCGGAGTGTTCTCTCGACGATCACGGACAACGACCTCTTGTTAGTGGTGTCGCGAGGATCTACACGAAGCGAGAAGACGCAGATCGCCGACCTCCCTTCCGGTACCATGAGGCGGACCTCGAGGGCGAGATCCATTGTTAGTGGTGTCGAATTGTGGCATCCCGCAAAACCACTACTAGAAAATCGCGTTGAATTTGTGCATTGCATCGTCATCATCATATGTTGTCTGTCTAAAACTATTTTCGCAAAGCCCGTTTTGTTTTCTAAAACGCCCCATCTTTATTCAAATATCAAACCCCGGGTCTCCGGATGATTTTTGTTTGTCTGCTGTCGGTTTGCAAACGGTGTTTGTAAAACAAATAAAAATTATATTATTTTTAGTGGGGGCAGTCGAACGGGCCAGATCGACCCGAACGACCGCCCCAGAAATTAAAACGGTCCAACTACACCCGCCCTTCCAATTCCTAAACCTACCAAACTACCTACCCAGCCCAACCCTCCACCTCACCCCACCCAATCCCCTCACGACACCTCACCCTCTCCTCTCCCCCCCACCAACTAGAAACTGCCACCTAATCCTGCCCCCACACTCCCTGGCCACACACCCAGCCCCACACCTGCGCCCCAGCTGCACGCACCCGGTCCACCCCCACACACGCCCCCACCTGTCGCTGGCCCCCTGGACCCGCCCCTGGACCCGCCCCTGGACCCCACCTCTCTCCTCCCACGCGTCCCAACCCACGCACGCGCTGGCCTCTCTCCTCCCCCGTTTCCCCTCTTCTTCCTCAACCCCGCCCCGCGCGCGGCCACGTCCCCCCAGTCCGCCTCGCCGGAGCGCCCCAGCCCCCCCCCGCCGGTTCGAGCCCGCCGCCGCGCGTCAAGCCCCGCCGCCGCCTAGCTCCTCCAGCACCGTCGCTCTCCCTCTCCTCTGTCCTGCGCCGGCGCCCCATCCTTCCGCGCGCCCCGGCCCTCCCCGACCTCCGTCTCGCGTCGACGGCCTCCGCTCCGACGAGCTCCGCCGCGCCTGCCTCCGCCCCACCTGGCTCCTTCCGCGCCCCCGCCGCCGGCTGTTCCTCCCGTCGACCGCCGCCTTCGCCGCCTCCTCCCGCACCAGGGCCGCCCCGAGCCGCCTCGCGCGGGCCTCCGCCTCGCCCGCCTCGCCGTTCGCCCCGCCACCGCCCAGGCCGAGCTCGCCCGAGCCCCGCGCCCCCTGCCGGCGTCTTCCTCCTCTGCTCCTCGTGTGCGCCCCGTGCCCCGACGTCGCCTGGACCCCCCTGGGCCTCGCTATCCTCACCGTCCCGTGCCTCCGCCCTCCTCCGGCCGAGCCGCGTCGGCCCTGCAACTGCTAGCGCGTGTCTCCCTCATCTCGCGTGTCCCTGTGGTTGCGTGCTAGAGACGAGGCCCGGAGGTGTTCCTGCTGTGGTGTTGTTCCATGAAGACGAGCCCGAGAAGATTGGGTGGTAGTGTTGTTGCGATGCGACTGCACTTCCTAAGACAAGATCGTCACCAACGGAATTCGGCAACAACAACTTAACCGCGATGCTCCAAGGTCCCCTTCATGGACGCCAAGGCCCGAACCAAGCCCATCGCAAGCGACCGAAGAAGGAAATGCCGCTGAGGTCGGAGGTCTCTGTACCGCATCGCCTTGGTCTTCGACAAGGATCCGACAAGATCGCCTACATGGATGTCAAGTTCCCCTTCACGACCTCGAACCCTCGGAACCGCCAAGTTCGCCAAGACCCGCTCACGGATTCCGTTTGTCGAGTCGGACCCGTGGAACCCCGAAACCTCCCCAAGATCTACGTTGCGGAACAACAAGGCCGATGGATTGGAGTCGACAAGATCTACCATCTAACGCCAAGCTCGCCTCCATGGGACGCCAAGACACCCGTCGAATCACGAAGACCGGACCCTGCGGACCGACATGATCTTCTTCTCGGACGCCAAGATTCGTCGAGAGCCCGGAACGACAAGTACTCCCTCGAGGACGCCGAGTGCTTCACCCGGACACCGAGACCCCGATGCGACAAGTACCTCATCCCGAACGCCAGGGCCGTCGGCATGACCGTAGACCACGGATGCGACAAGAACTACTTCCGGAGTCCGAGAACGTTTCCGTCGAACCCTGGACCCTGAGACCGGACCCCGAACCCCGGAACCCCAAGTTCGTCGAACCCTAATGTGTGAACCCCTTTCCGCCAACCCTATTTTATAAATGAAATATAACATTGTCGCATATTAATTGTCATACTCGCATGCATATTATCATGTGGTTTGGGGGCATTATGCCGATTCACCTAATAATTAAATATGGGGCCCATATGCGGGCAAATCTAGTCTCATATTGGCCGCATTTAAATTGGTGTAGCGAACCCGGTACTATCTTCTGCCATGATATGACAACATTTAATTTGCGGGGTAGCTAAACAACAGGAACCATCTAAATAATTGTCGGGACCCCGGTTCCACTTAATATGACCTAATTGCATCGCATCCTTGCCATGCCATACATCATGCATGCATCATGCCGATCTTTTGCCGTTGTATTAAATATTGCATCCGGTGTTCTTCTAGTGTTTTGCTTCTTCGCGGATAAGGCCGTTGAGTTGATGCGAGTGTCGACCCGATCTTCGGTTGAATCTTCGACAATGTTTTCAGGCGAGCATCTCCCCCTTTCTACCTATCTTACTTTTATAGTATTTACTCCCTCCTGTTGATCTATTGCTATCTGTGTTGCGTTGCTCTAGTTTTCGTACCCGTGATATCCCTTGCAGCCCTATATTGCCATGGCTACCCCCTATTACCTGTTGTTTGGTAGATAGTCGGACTTGCGCGTCGTAGTCGCTTGCTCAAGTGCTGTTGCGTGTCGCCATGTGCCACAGTTGTTGGAGCCTTGCCGCATGTTGATGTTGGAGATGATCATGGTTTTACTTATCGTTCACTTTAATTCCTGTTTAACAACTAAAATTGAAGTAAGCAAAGGCATCAGTGGGTGATAGATAATATTTGGTTTCCGAACGCCCACTTGTGTCCCGTAGGACCCCGAGTACTTGATACCTGTTCCTTGATTTATCGCGCTATCCACATCCGGGAGGTATATGGGACCCCCCTTAGCCAGAGCTTGATTCAGTCTTATTTCTTGGGGCCACAAACTAGTTTGAGGTTTTATTTACGATCCTGTACTTATGCCATGCTTTACTGCTTTATTTACGATTGTGCGATGTATAGCACACTGTACTGTTTTGGAGCGGGACACGATTCCGCGGTGTCGACAAGCCTCGTTTGGGGTTCCCAGTCGTTCACAGCCGTCTACCCAAACCTTGAGTCCGTCTCGGAGCTTGCTTACTTCGTTGCGGGTCTACTCCAAGGGGTGGCCCCCTGAAATATTTCTGAATCCTGTGATTGCTTTGTCGTGAAGGCCTCGTTGGGTTTTGTTTTGGTTTTTCCGAGGTTGATCGAGTGTGTGTTGCTATTGGTGCACCCCGGCCGGGTAAAACTTTCTGAAAGCCGTGTCCGCGGTTATGGACGACTTGGAGCACAGTATCTCGACCATAGACAAGCATAACTAAAGTTTACTGCTATAAATTTGACTTTATAATGACTAGTAATCAGCTTCACTATAACGGAATGGCTAAATAATACTGCCCACAATTGCTTGTTTGGAGTGTCGCTTGCGACCATTGTATCTGACTAGTAAGTATTGCAACTACAACGGAATGGCCGAATAAAAGTACCAACAACTGCTGGGTTTTGGGTTTATCTCATGCTATCTGTATCTGATTAGTAATTGTAGCAACTACAACGGAATGGGTAACTAAAAGTGCCCACTGCTTATTTTATCAGGACGACTATCTTTAACCTGACTAGTAATTGCTGCAACGATAACCGAATAAATAAAACTGCCAACTGTGTGAGTTCCTCGGTTGACTTCCTCGATCGGTGTCGAGGGGGAAACACCAGGATGGGTTTTGTTTGGTGTTAGCTTCAGGATGGATCCGGCTAGGTCATTCTTATCCCTCTCTGATAACCGCCAGTTGTATCGAGTCTCTATAGGTTGTTTAGTGCATGCTGCCGCTGCCGCTCAGTCCACCATACCTATGTAGGCGAGGACCGCCGAATTCTAGCCTCGCCGTGTACTGGCCTCAGTACTGACGCTCCTTCTTTTTCCTTTGCCCTTTGCCGGCACCCCTTTTGTTTAAGCAGGTTTGAGATCGACGTCGTTAGCAGGGTTACCCCTCCGGCTTGGCCTGGGCAGGGTTATGGACGCCATTGGTTATTCTTCAGGGCTCTTAGCCCCATTTGCATCTTGTCCGTAGCTGGACGCTCTATCGTTTTCAAGGTGATTTGGATCTTTGTATATTATATCTGTATTCTTGACTCTTTGAGTCGCTGTTATATATATATCTGTTCTGTGGGACCCATCGAGGACTGTTGTGTAATGTTATTACTTCGTTTTCCACCCGCACGAAAGTGCCTGGTGGGCACCTTTGAATCGTTTCTATGTGGGTTCGGCGAATTTCGCTAAAACTTGCATAGGTCCGATTCTGAGGGTGTTACGGAGTGGTATCAGAGCGCAGCAGTTGCGATACCCCACAAGTCCAGCCTGTAGGATAACCTAGCTAACGGTCGAAGTAGAGTGTCAAAACTATTTTGCAAAATCGGTCGGACAGTTCTGATTAGGTCTGATTTTACTCCTTACCCCTCTGCTGCTCTCCTCTCACCTCTGCGTGTTTTGAATCTGCTCTCTTCTCTCTCTTCGAGTCCAGGACTTCTCGTGGTTGGGTTTTCCGTCGTATCTTTAGGGTTTCGCTTCCTCCTTTGGTAACGGTGTTGCTACATCTGGTCTTCATGCTATCCGAGGAATCCTTCGTCTGGTGGACTTCTCTTTGTTCCTTCTTGTGCCTTCCGGTGTTTTCCGACGCGACGACATCATCTACGCCAGATCCGATGCAGAGTCTGCATCACTCCTTTGTTCTGAGATCTTCAGTCTAATTCCGAGAGTTGGTTGCATAATCCGCCTATTTGTGTGCAGAGTAATGGTTCGAGTGCGGGATGGAGTAGCTACCATACCACTACTCTTATCATTCGCTCTTGTACATCAATGCCCACAATGACCATTGTGTTCTACTCGTGCAACAGATCTACATATAGACACGGCTCTGATACCACTGTAGGGGTTCGTAGCATGGAAAACAAAAATTTTCTATCGCATACAAACAAACAAGCCAAGATCTATCTACTAGATTGTAGCCACGAGTCGATGGAATAACTTACCCTCGAAGATTCCAAAGCGTTTAACAAGAGCGGATTCTCGTGGGTGATGTAGTCGTACTCTTTCCGATCTCAAGATCGTGTAGACGATCCTTCCGGCGCCACGTTCCGGCAGCGCTCCCGCAGTCGGTCACACGTTCGGTACTCGACGAAGACCTTCCTCTCCCTTGTTCCAGCAGGCAGCGGAGGTTGTAGCACTCTCCTCGCGATTCCGGCAGCACAACGGCGTGGTACCGGAAGTAGAGGGGAAATCCCGCAGGGCTTCGCCTTAAGCCGGTGCGAGTATGGTGGAGCTTATGAGAGAGGCTATTAGTGGTCTAGTAATTAGACACACCAATTAGAAGGCTCTAAACCAATTAGAAGGCTCTAAACCGCTGGCTAAAGCAATTAGAAGCTCTAAACCAAAACGGCTCTAAACCGGAGGTAGAAGATAGGAACTTGTGTGTTCTAGGAGGGAGCCCTGCCCCTCCTTTTATAGGTGGGGAGGCGCGGCCAGGGGAGGGGAGTCCCTCCCCAAGTCGGCCTTGGGCTGGGCGCCGGCTTGGAGGAGTGGGACTCCTCCTCCAAGTTGGTTCCAACTCCTCTTGCTTGTTTCCCACAGTTTCCTGTTTCCCACAGTTTCCTGTTTTAGCCGTTTGACTTTCAAACTGGCAATTTGACTTTCATGTTTTTGGAACAGCAAGAACACTTAGTACATGATGCAATCATTCAATGACACACTCATGTACCCTCCCCCCCGGAGTGCCGGACAATCCGGAACCTTCTAGAACATTCCCGATGAAAACACCGGAATCATTCCCGAACTCCGAAACGGGACTTTCCTTATATGAATCTTATTCTCCGGACCATTCCGGATCACCTCGTGATATCCCGGATCCCATCCGAGACTCCGAACAACATTCGGTCTCTTTCTCATAATACCATAACTACTCAAACAACGTCGAATCCTTAAGTGTGTCTCCCTACGGTTCGTGAATTATGCGGACATGATCGAGACACTTCTCCGAACAATAACCAATAGAGGAATCTGGAAATTCATATGGCTCCCACATATTTCTATGATTACTTTGCGATCGAATGAACCACTTACATACGATACCAATTTCCCTTTGTCTCACGATATGTTACTTATCCGAGGTTATGATCGTCGGTATCTCTGCATACCTAGTTCAACCTCGTTACTGATAAGTACTCTTTTCTCGTTCCCGTGATATGTGATCCCTTGTGACCAAGTCACATGCTTGCAAGCCAATTGGATGACATTCCACCGAGAGGGCCCAGAGTATATCTATCCGTCATGTGGATGGACAAATCCCACTCTTGATCCATGTGTCTAAATCCGCACAGACAGTCAAAGGGCATGAGAGCACTCACATACTTCCTCTTGATCCAAGCATCAGCAACATGTGTTGCGAAATGGACACTCCTCACATCGCCTCCTCAAGGCAACAGGAGGGGAAGAACCCTAGTCCCTGTCGCCAACCCCCGCCTCCCCTCCCTCCCCTTGCCGCTCCCCAAGGTCGTTGTCAGACAAGTCTGTGCGGTGCCGGTGAAGGGGGCAGCGGGGATCTGGCTCTCTCGGCCCTCTGCGCGGCTGGTTGGAGGAAGGCGGCCGTGCGGGGCTCCCCCTCATCACCGGTGGTCTGGACCTCCTCCTTCCACATGGCGACGACTGCCCATCTCTGCTTCTCCTTCGGATGTGTTATTTTCGCCCCGCTGTTCTGCTAGGGGACCTTGCGATGGTCACGACCAGTGGTGCCGGCGGCGTATCGCGCCTACTCTTGGGCTGGATTCCACGGCCGAAGGCCTGTCCCTGCATACTAATGCACAACGGTTCTCGATGATGTGCTCAACCATGGCCAGATCTGACCAAGGCTTGGTTCTCGATCTGGTGCTCACCCTCTAGTGGATGGTGACCATGGAAACCGGTGGTGATGTGGGCACGGGCCTCGGAAGCCAGGGCGGCGGCCCCGGAGGTGGTGGACGATGTTGATCTAGCGGCGGATGGCATTTTCCGGTGTTGCAAGGTGTCTCCTTTGGCCACGTGGGCAGAGAGATGGCGATAGGCGTGGGTCATGGCGTGGAGGCTGCCCCGATGGCTCTCTGGCGCAGGTTCTGAAGTTGCGGCTCTCCATGTTGACGCTCATCTCACCCGCTCGGCCCCGGATCTTCCGGTGGTTGGCAGTGGTGGCTAGAGATGCGGGATCTTGACTGGGGGAAACCCTTGGTCGTTGGTGGAGGCCACGACGTTGTCGATGCTTGCGCACCGATTCCCTTCTTGAAGGCTTCAACGAGGTCTATTCCTCCCTCCCCATCCTTCCTGTCCTGGGTGAAAACCCGAATCTTCGGATTGGACGGCGGCGACGCTCCAGCGTCGTTACCTCGTTGGAGGCGGTGTCTTGGATTTTCGTGGGTGTTTGAAAAACTTGCAGTGGGTGGTGGGCTGCTGGTAGCGGTTCTTCAATTCGGTGGTGACGTGATAATGTGGTTGATCTGTTGCTCCCTTTCCCTGGTGATACCTACTATCGGCGAGTCGTCGTCCTCGATCCTAGGCGAGAGGGGAAGTGCTACCCTCTCCGGCATTAGTGTTACCATGGTGGTAAGTTGAGCTAGGTGTGCTTAGTACCTCTGTTGTCATTCTCTATCATCGCATCTTCTTCGGCAATCTCGTCTGGCCCTTGATGTTCTTCGTGTTGATTTGTGAGCGGTGCCGGTGTATGTGAGTTGCGGTGGTGAGGCGGTGTTGCTCTTTGGATCTCCCCTGGCAACCTGTCGTATGGCCATGCGTGCTTAGGGCGATCTTCTCATACTTGTTTCTTCTCATGCTCTCATTTCCAATGAATAATTCGGTGAAGGCATCCCAAGCTATGTCTTTGGGATGTTGAGATGTTTTATATGTAGCAGTGTTGAGATGTTTTATATGTAGTATGTCCTTGGGACCCACACCGAGGTGAATCATGTGTAGAGCCATTGCATTGAGTTGGCTATACACAACCTCTCTTCTTGTTAAGTTGTTTTTATCTCCAACATAAATACCATTCTCGATTATTTTCCATAACTCAATGAACGAGATGCACACATGAGATTTCATAAAAAATTGCTATTGATTAAAATGAATGTAGTAAGCCTGGGTGGATCATCCCTATTGTTTATACGAGGGTGAGAAATTGGTGGATCAAGTGAATATAAGTGAGGAATCTCACTATATTCCTACTTACCACTTCCCTTTTTCGAGGAGCTTTTACTATGATCGTCACCCTCTAACTCGTCTTTCTTGGAGTTAGCGTTAGCTTTTTCCTTAGAAGGAGTGGCGGCCTTAGAGGCGGATGGAGGAGGGGCTATGGGTAGAGAGAGATGCGCTATTATTTCAGGCATTTTTTCTATTTTGGTCTCCATGGATTTAAGCAAGGTTGTTTCCAACGTCCTGAGATCATCCATGGTGACCTTTTCAATTTTAGGCTTGATACAAAGGTAAATTCTCTAGATATGCAACTATGAAGAATTTTCCTATATGCAAGCATATCTACTAAGCGAGTAAAAGCGAGCAACGAGGTAACCGTAGTGGAGCACGCGGAGACACAAGATTTGGTTGACCGCAGTTCCTTCCTTATTAAGGGAAGTACATCTGCATTGAGGGATGAACGATACTAAGACCACCACGCCACAATAGGCCTCGCCATGTTCTCTGATGGATCTCGCCACCAAAGGCCTGATCCACATTTCCACTATTGGGTACCCTTCGAGGCGGGAACCAGTGACTTTACAACACTAGCGGGGCACACATCCAGAACTGAATTGGAGGCTCTCGTGATGACAACAAGCTGCCACAAGAATAAGTTTAATCAACAACCGAAATAGAGATCTAGATATTTGCAAGAAATACTAGAGCAAGAATCCTCCAAGTGAATGGAGGGAAATTGAAGAGCTTGATTGGTGCCGATAATGCGGTGACCCAGCATACCATTACATGATGTAGTACACTATAGTCGTTGACATAACACCAATGAAACACCGTTCACTAGTATTACATCCCTCAGAGTGGTACAACAGAAACACAGCAGGTCCAAGACATGACTATAGGTTACAACTCAACTCTTTACACAAGATCCAAAGAACACCCTAGGTTAGAGAGAGAGAGAGACTTCTTACAAAGAAGAATCAAAAATAAACAACTCGGAAACTATTATATTAATAAGACTGGTATTTTAACTAATTTCTGGAATTGTTGCTATTGCACGCTACAAAAATAGGTTCTATGGCTAGAGATTATATTCCTATCTAATCAATAACTTCGTCTTCACTTGAGTTGATGTATATGTTGACTTTCTTGACTTCATTGAAGAACTTTAGATTATGGTGATGATTCCTGGAGCATAACTTGATGTAGACATCGTCTATACTGGCTTCAAAACCTAGTAAGGGTTAAGAAGATACGTTGAGTACGAGCGTACGCAGAAAGTTCACTAGAAAAGGAGTGTTTGATGCACTATATCTATAGCCACAGACCGTAGGTCGTAGGCAATGCAGGTTTTCGTAAACATTTCTTCAAAGGTTGCTTTTATTTTGAAAAGCTATGTCTGTCAGCCTTCACGGGTTTACCAGAATTTTCATGGAGTTCCTTTCCCGCCGCGTTCGCAGATCCTTCCCGGAACAGGGAGTAACAACTTACATTTCTTACACTCTACAGAGGTGCATTACTTTACCCATGAGATATCTTAGCTTTGTTGCACATCCGGGCCGCGAACCCGTTCATACTTCCTTGGTATGAGGCCCAGACTAAGATCCAAGCCAATCACTGCCCTCTCCGCGACCTCATATGTCTGCACGATCCTTCGGGGCCGTCTCACCTCCGTTAAGCCCCCCTTCGGGCAGGCTAAAACTCTGATGAGTTCCCGAAGACTATGACCTGGTGATGCCTGGACGAGTACCATTTAACTAGACTGTATCCCTAAACACCATTCATAGATAATATAGACACCAAAAGTGTGGGGCGTAAGGGTGCCCACCCATATGTTGGATCCACACAAGGAATCACAACGTCACATTAAGGTCGTCTTGCCTCCATACGAGAGGAAAAGGATACAACTGACTTCTCCGTCCTATTCCAAATCTCATGGTTAACGCGTAATATACGACACAAGAATCACTGCCGACATTGGTTGTTAAGTCCTAGATAATATGTTCCTTTACCACCGGAACTTTCATAGTAGGTTATTACCTCATGGTAAATAACCTATAATCATTTATTATGAAAATAGTATTTTCCGACTTTTTTTAAATGCAGGTGATGACAACACTGGATTTGCAAAATACTTTACAGAAAATAATCAAAGGACATGAGCAAGTGTGAACTTGCCTTTTGTGATTGCAAGATTATGCACTCACGGTCTTCAAGACAATATAAGGTCCAATATCTGAAATCAACATCATTGGTCCGGTAAGGACTAATGTTTAAAGAAGCAAGATGCTATTATGCATAAGTAATGGAATGCAATTGATAAACACGAATCCTGGGGATAACGTTGATCTAGGGTTTGGATACTGGAAATGGTTACTTTAGAATGTGTTGCCCTTTTAGATTAAGTTTCACACTTGTGCTTCTTATTAAGGCTTGTGAGTGTGTGTAAAACAACATGTAAGTATAATACAACACACACAGTAATGGAATACTCAAGTGGGAAATGTATCTGTAGAGTATGTATATAAGGTTTGTTCATCATTTAGAGCTTTCATAAAAATGCTTATGTCTTGCTTTATAATGTACCTTAAAAGAATAACTTTTGAAGACAATCTTACTTAGTTAAAGAGAAGTATTTAAATTTTAAGTTAACCTTATTAGGTGTTCTTTCTAGTTATAGTATTTAAGTAAGAAAGAATTGCTCTATTTGAATAGTGATATTAGTAGTATTTGAGACTTATCTATCTTGGTTTTTAACTTGGTTAGTTTGGTATTAAGATGCTTTTAACTTAATTACAACAGACCAAAGTTAACTATAAAGTATATAATAAAGTTTTTAGTATAATACTTAAAGTATTGCAGACTAAAGTTAACTTTGAAAACATAGATGGAATTAAGGTATATTGCTAATTTTATTTGTATCTTGTTCACTTTATATTGTTTCCTTAAAGTTACTTAAGAATGGTTATATTTTTATTTGGTGTAGTGGTTTCTTGATTTTATAATAGAATAGAATCATTTATCTTCTTGTGAATGAATGGTTATAGTTTGTAAACAAGGAAATAATATCACTTGAACTACTAATGGATTCACTATAGCGTTTTGGTATGTTTATAAACTTGTGGTTGAAGTAAGTAAAGAGGTTTTATTTAACTACAAATTATTCTTGGAGATTTTATATTGGATAATGATCCTTTTATAAAATAATCTACACTTATGGTTGAAGGATAATTCAATAAAATTGTATTTAAAGTGTGTTAAACCATTTTGACTTCATACCATCAATATTTAAGACTAATAATATTTATTAGACTCCATTGGCTAATTTTAGAAATATTAGCAATTTTTATTTACCTTTATATGAATTATTAATTAAGGAAATAAGTTTAAATTCAAGTTATTAAAGTGTTTAACTTTTTATTTAACTCAAAAGTAGAATTTTATATTTTTATCATGTAGGTATTATTTTTGTGATTATTTTGGTATATTATATGTATTTTTATGATTTATAAATAATAAGATATGATTTTATAAGATTTATTACTTTATAAATACTCAATAAATAATAAATATTTAATTAATTGCAATATTAATACATGATTATAGTTTTAAATTATAGTTCTTATTTTTCTAAAAAATTGGTATTTTATTTATATTTTTAACATTTACCAATATTAAAATATGAATTTTCAAAGTTTTATTACTTATAAATTCTTTATTAAAGAATAATGATTTAAATAATTAACATAGTAATGTTTGATAATAAACTTAAATTGTAGATTTTATTTTTCTAAACATTTTCATAAATTATACACATTTTTCTAAATTATAAAGCAAAAGTTAGTAATTAAATAGGATTTAATCATTTATTACATTTTAGGAAATATTTATATTTGATTTTTTTAAGGTTTTATCCTATTCCTAAACAGAAAAGGCTTTTTATACCTAGGCTAAACCTACCAAAGGTCACTGACCAGTGGGTCGAGTACACCTCAGATGCCACATGGGCACAGACCAAGTCAAATGTGTTAACTGGGTTGAGGTGGCGTCGGCATGATGTCATGCTGACATCACATGAGATGATCCTCACAAATTTGAGGATCAATCGATCGATCCAGTGCGCGCGCGGAGCTGTGGCTTGGTGTGTTAGAACGAGCATGACGCGAGGAACCTAACCATAAGGGCGGCGCCCTGTTTTGACCCCCGCAGATGCGTCAACGACGATGACCAGCGGAGGCACACGACTAGACCCGATGACAGAGAGAACCAGGTCGAGAGGAAGGCAAAGGGAAGGTGCTGGAGCATCGCAATCTCACCAGGATTGCAGCGAAGCGGTTGCAGAGACGTGAGGAGGTCGAAATCGACGGAGAGCTCGACGACCGGACTTCGGGAACGAGGGTACAATTGAAGCTTCCTGGCCTCCTTCAGCCTTCATGAGAGGGGGCAATCGGACTGGAAGAGCAAGAAGATCATGAGAGTGGTCTCTGTTGTCCAAGAGGAACTCTAATTCGACGACATGAACTCATCCCGGAGCTAGGGTTTCGGGTCAGGGGAAAATAAAGAGAGAGAGAGAGGGGAAATGATGCACGGCGAGGTTCTACCGGCGGTGCAAGGTTATTTATAGGCGATGGGAAGCGGTGGCGCGCATCGTGGCGTCGATCGGGCGGTCGTCGGAGCTCCACTAAGCTGCTACACCGACAGTGCTTTCTATCACGAGGAAGAAGAAAGCAAGAAAAGAACGAAGGGGTACTGGGCCGGAGTTGGGCTGCTCGCGGGCTGTCTGAGACAACGAGTAAGGGAGAGGGAAAATGGGCCATGGGCTAGGAGGTGATTCCTCTATTTTTTCTCTATTTGTTTTTCTTTTTCGATTTCTATTTTCTGTTTTCTTTTCTAACCTTTTATTTAAGCAATTGTTTTGACTTATCTTTATGGAATTTCTTTGCTAAATACTTGCATCAATGATAAGATTATTTAGAATCAATTTGTGAACTATTATATAATGTTATTTTTCTTTATTTTGTTTATATTAATCCTTCTAATATTTGGTAAGGGACTTTGTTATTAATTTTCTTTCCATAATAAACCATTGATTTATTATATGATATTTCCTTATTTCTTTATAAAACTTAGTTCTAATTAATTTAGAGATTGGAGGGAAATATATGTATGGTGATACTTTTCTTATGATATGATACATAAAGTTTTAGGGGATTAATATGATTAATATTATTCTCATAATTTAGGAAATAGCAATATAAATATTTTATTATTACTAACATAAGAGTTAAAGGTAGATTATAAATGTCTACCATAAATTATGGGAGTTTTAATATTTTTATATCCTTTTATATTTGTGAATAAAGGTGAATGGTTAAGACATATTATCTTTATGTTTATGATCATGAATGATATCACCATCTAGAGTAAAATAGTGGGATTGTTTTCTAGGCTATCTTATGAGAAATAATTAATAAAGATAGTTCTTAAGTACCTAGGATAATGATGGGTGAGAATGACAGAGATGTGCTTAAGTGATTTGATATAGGAAATTATTCCTATAAACCATTGTGGAAATAAGATAATGGATCAATCATAGAAAATGGATAGTTTGGTTCTAGAATTAGGGTTTAGGGTTTTACCAAGGATTCCTATCTTCTATAATTCACAATCCTGGACTTCTAATTAAGGAATTCCTTTCCTGGATATACTATTTCTTCCTATCTATCATCATGTGTTAACATGATGAGCTTTACTACAAATACTTTTACTAATAACTTCTCCTTCTAACTCCATTTGTAAATCCAATGAGCTTGACACTGAAGCTTTCATAATCTTCTTATATCCATACTTGGGTTATATCAACTATTCACTATTAATAATCTCCAATCCAACAAGTGGTTACATCTAACTACATTCATACCCTTCCTAAATCATCCATCACTAATACTACTCCAGTAGAGGTATATATCAAGTTCTACTCTCCTCAAGTGATTAGTATTTCCCAAGAGGAAAATACTACTTCTATAATCCAATGTGCTCTAGAATCATGTTAATCATACTATCTCATATCTACTTGACTCCAATATCTTATACTCAAACTTCACATTCTATAACGGTGATTTGTCATGGCCACTCTAGAATAATATATCTATACTAGGGTTCAATCATGTTCTTTCCACCAATGTCACTTATACATGATATAAGCATTCAATCTTGGTGACTAAGGCATGATCATTAGAATCCTTTGATCATTTATGGCTTAGGTTTCCAATTGGCTAATCAAGGCTTCATCAATACAACATTACAGTTGTATTGAAATTATCTTCCTAGTATCTCTATTGGATTAAGGAATGTTATTCATGGACTATGCTTACTTAATCCAATAGGATTTCTCCTTGGTATCTATCCTCAGGATTCATTCTTATAATATTCTTTGTTACCATATTATTATATATTCCAAATAACTCCTCTATCATTTTAGGAGTGAGTTAACTCCATCAATTATCATAATGATTTCATTCTCTTCAAACCCTTCCATCCTATAGATGATATCTAAGACTAGCATTATCATCTACCTTTTCTTACTTCATTCTCTAAAGGTTTTAGAATGGATGCTATGATAAGGATAAGAGTTGATAGATCAAGAATTGATAGTTTAAGAATTTGTGAATCAATAGTTGATTACTCAACATTGATGAACAACAGATATTAAGATAAGGTTCATTAGAGATGATAAAGATTGATATGGAAAGAAAGATATATGGTGAATGATCTTTACTTGGTTTCCTTCCTGCTCAATCTCACTAAAGGGTTAAGGTTAGGTATTACCATGATACTCATGGTATAAGTAGATGAGATTAAGATAGATCAAGATTTAGTTGTTCCATTCCTATTACTTAAGTTATGTTTATAACTTGGTATTCAGAAGTGTATAATGAATACTAGGACTTGATTACTTAAGGATCAAATATTAACTATTAAATAATGTATTAGGGTTTAACCTTAATTACATTTAATCTACCCTTAGATCAAATCTCCCCTACCCAAAATAAGGTTTTAACAAAGGTTATATTGAAACTTATCGCAGTCAACTTGATGATCTACTTCAATTCCATCAAGTTGAGAGAAGCTTCAATCACTTTGATAAGTTTTGTTCAAAAGCGCGAAAATTATTCAGATTTTCTATGTATGAATGCAATGCACACATTTGTGTTCAGCTTATTTCTAAGCTCTAATGCTGGGATGCTACAGATAAAGATCAAAGTCTCCTTCGATTCCCCAAAGATCGGAGCCTTCGGGTGGATGAATGTGGAGATATCGATTTGGAACTCGATGAATAGTACAACACTTTTTCGAATAAATCAAGAGATCTGATAGGAGGAGCAATTGGGGGTATTTATACCCCCTGTCAAAACTCAGCCGTTGGACAAAATTGGGACCGAATTATTCAGCCAGGGCAAAACTCCGGCCCAGAATCGGATTTTTCGGGCAAAAATCCGCCCCCTATACCGCGTGACGCGCTTTGGCTGTCTTTGAAAAAAATTCTAGGGGGGACGGATTATCCGACCAGGGCAAAAACTCGAGCCTTGGCCAGACAATCCGTGAGAAAGTCCGCCCCCATACTGTGTGGCGCGCCATGTCCACATTTGGATAATCCGGCCCTTGACAAGGGCGAATAATCCGTCCTCAAGAACTCTATTTGGTTGCTTTTTGAGTGGATATTTACCTGCAGCACTCAGACACATATTAAATAATCATTGGTATTGTTATCTAACACACAAAACACTAAAAATCATGGAATGTTCTTTCAACGACCACCGGAGCCTCCCGCCTCCATCGACGACCGAGGCGTCCTCTCCCGACCTTGCCGCCCTTCGCGAGCACGTGGATGAGACATGCGAGAGCCTCGTTAGCCGAAACCATTTGTATTCATGTGTGATTTGAACAATTGTTTGCATTCCGGACCATTTATTACGTTTAATTATTTGAACTTAAACTATTATTGTAACTTGGACCGTTGTTGTAATTTGGTTATAAGCTGTTGAAAAATGGAATATGAATTTCAATTTCTCGGGCATTAAAAGGCCGAGATTTTTGATAAATTTAGGTAACGGGACATCTCGTTGCCCTCTAGAAGGGGGAAGAAGTCGATGGAGAAGAAAAAAACCTGGACATGATCAGCAATGTGCTTCGATCGGGGCCCTGTGGCACAATGGACATATCGATCACACGCCTAACAACAATAATAGCTACTCCTAGCAGCAGCTGCAGCTTCATCAACTCGAAATATCTTGGCAGGTCGCTCGTTGCGACGGCCGGCTGGTGGAGATCGACCTGGTCGTTTTTGTTTGTTACTAGATCGCAGGCCACGCAGCAAGACGTGCTCGGGTTGCTCTTGGGGCGGCAACGCGAAGGTATCAGGCGAGAGCAGTGTCGGGCGATACCCCCCGCAGACGTTCCATGATCGGTCGGTCGATGGCGATTGGTCGTCCGTCGCCGGCGGGAAGCGGAGCTGCTGCTGGTCGCTCCATGGCAGAATAGCAAGATCCGGCGGCGAGTATCCTTTTGTGTCGTACTGGTACAAGGTGTCACCAACCCTGTAGCAGATCATGTCGTCGTCGTCGTCGAGCCACGCACCCCTCGGCAGGCTGCTGTAACGGTCGTACTGCCTGGTGCCGCCGCCTGTAAGGTTGACGTCTAGCTCGAAGCTGTAACGTGGATGCCAGTAGCAGTAGAGCTTGCCTGCTGCTTGGTCGTCGTCGTCGTCGTCCTTGTCCACCTCCATGACCCAGAAAGTAAGCTTTGGGCGGTTCCAGCGCACCGTGTTGATGGCGAGGCAGAGCTGGCCGCGCAGCTCAAAGACGTTTACGCGCACGTCGTCGCCGTGGTGGTCCTCCTCGAAATCCGGCAGACGGTAGGTGCAGTGCGCCTCGGTGGCCACATCGATCTGCAGTATCCTGTCGGGCCTCTTGTCCTTGTTCCCCCTGCAGGTCACCACGTATAGCATGCCGCCCACGAGCGCCGGCAGCGGCGAGCCACCGTCGTCGTCTACTACCGGGCGGTGCGGGAAGAGGTACGGGTGTTGGCGCCAGCCGCGGCGGTCGCCCAAGGTGCACACATCCACACTGCTCATCACAATATCATCATCATCGGCAGCAGCGGGGATACCAGCAGCAAGGCCGGTGGTCGAGAAGGAATAATAATAGTCCTCCGGCTGTGAGGAAGAAAGCCGGAAGAGCTTGTACTCGCGGGTGGACGGGCTGAATCCCAGTGCGAAACTATGGCGTAGTGTTGCTCCTGCTGCTTGGAGGGGCGGCGCCCTGGGAAGCTGTATCTTCTCGCCGGTCACGGGGTTGCACACGACCACCGGGATGTTGGTGTTGGTGTTGCTGCCACGGCGGGGTGGCGGTGCAAAGCAGAGGAAGCCGTTGCAGACGTTGGCGAGACGGTGGTCTGGGGGGTTGGCGACGCTGCACATGGCCCTTCCCGAGGACATACGGAACACGCTCGCCTCGGCGCAGCCGCCGGGCTCGCACTTCTCCGTGACGAGCAACGCCTGCTGGTCCCTGTCGCTGCCGGCGGCGGCGACGTAGCTGGCCGCGTGGAGCTCCCGGAAGGAGGCGTTCCTGGCGACGCTGCGCCACAGCCTGCAGACGCAGCAGCAGCGAGCGATGTCCTCGGTCGGCAGCTTCACAATGATCTCCCGTAGCATCTCCCAAGGGATCGCGGACACGGCGGGAGGGCGCGCCATCCATCTCATCTCTCGCTCGTAACCACGCACGGTGTGGTACGGTGGTGATCGCATAGGATAGGAGACCTCGTTTATTTATGGACAGATCGACTACAAGAAGGGTCCGTTTCTTTTTTTTTTTATACTTGCAGAAGTGACCGTGCGTTGCACCGGAAACGATCAATTTAATTTGCATGAAAAAACTTTTGTCTTGCCTCATCACACCTGTCTCGATAGAGTTGAACGTTTTTTTTATCTTGTACGAACCTATTCACAGAGTTATGCCATAACTTAAAAATTATTTTCACTGCCTATACTCAGATGATTTGTCGATTTTTAAGATAAAACATACTCCAAAATATAGTATCCTCTAACAGTCACGGGATTTCATGTAAAAGGACAGACGTATTCGTTTGGCAGACCTTAATAGGGGCACATGCATTTTTTATATTTTATAAACCCGAATTGATACAACATATGATTTCAGCTAGGGATGATACATGTCAGACCAGAGGACGCGCTACCGTGTTTGTCCGCTGGAGGTAAGGTGTCAACTCGGGCTGGCGCTGGGCGTTCGATCTCCCGGCCGCGGCGTCATCGTCGATTCTGGCCATGGTCCGCAGCCAGGTCTAGTGGCCCGATATTTTACTTATAGGTGCAGTCTCGTCAGCCATGCGTCACTGAGAACGAAAACATTGGCAGGGCTGGTCATACACACATCCATGTGCTTAGCTCATTGTGAGGAACCGAGGACGAACGTGAGAAAGCGAATTAGGTGCAGTCCTATCAGCCATGCGTCGGGGCTGATCATACACACATGCACGTGCTCAGCTCATTGTGAGGACCCGAGGACGAACGTGAGAAAGTGAATGAATTCCATCTGTAGAAAATGAACGCTGGAATTTCACGAGAAGAACCAACTTCTAGAAGTCAACATGCCAAAAAAGTGTTTTTTCTTTTTCACTTACCAGTGGCATTGGTGGGTAATTTATTTTTCTTTTTCACTTACCGGTGGCATTGTTGGGTAATTTATTTATTTTTTCACTTACCGGTAGCATTGGTGGATAATTTTTCACTTACCGGTGGCATTGGTGGGTATTTTTTTTTACTTACCGGTGGCATTGGTGGGTAATTTATTTTTGGTCAAAGGGTAAAGTCGTCCAAAAAGTGTAGGTACTACAAGAAACACTCATTCCTTTATTATTATTAGCAAAGTGCTCGTTGCATCGGGAAGACCAATCTAATTCGTATGAAAAAACTTTTGTCTTGATCGAATTGAACGTTTTTTTATCTTGGACGAACCTATTCATAGAGTTATGCCACAACTTAGAAATTATTTCCACTATCTATACTCAGATGCTGATCATACATACATGCATACGCTTAGCTCATTGTGAAGACCCGAGGACCAACGTGAGAAAGCAAATGGATTCTATCTGTAAAAAACGAACGGTGGAATTTCCCGAGAAGAACCAACTCCTAGAAGTTAAAAAGTGTTTTTTCTTTTTCACTTACCGGTGGCATTGGTGGATAATTTATTTTTTTGGTCAAAAGTGTTTTTTTCTTTTTCACTTATCGGTGGCATTGGTGGGTAATTTATTTTTTGGTCAAAGGGTAAAGTCGTCCAAAAATGTTTCTTTTTTCACTTACCGATGGCATTGGTGGGTAATTTATTTTTTGGTCAAAGGGTAAAGTCGTCTAAAAAAGTGTAGGTACTACAAGAAACACTCCTTCCTTTATTATTAGGTATAGATATATATAATATATAGGTATATATTAGCAAATTGGTCGTGCGTTGCATCGGGAAGACCAATCTAATTCGTATGAAAAAACTTTTGTCTTGATCAAATTGAACGTTTTCTTATCTTGGACGAACCTATTCACAGAGTTATGCCACAACTTAGAAATTATTTCCACTACCTATACTCAGATGCTGGTCATACGCACATGCATGTGCTCAGCTTATTGTGAGGACCCGAGGACCAACGTGAGAAAGCAAATGGATTCTATCTTAAAAAACGAACGGTGAAATTTCCCGAGAAGAACCAACTCCTAGAAGTCAAAAAGTGTTTTTTTTTCTTTTTCACTTATCGGTGGCATTGATGGGTAATTTATTTTTTGGTCAAAAGTGTTTTTTTCTTTTTACTTACCGGTGATATTGGTGGGTAATTTATTTTTTGGTCAAAGGTAAAGTCGTCCAAAAATGTTTTTTTCTTTTTCACTTACCGATGGCATTGGTGGGTAATTTAAATTTTGGTCAAAGGTTAAAGTCGTCCAAAAAAATGTAGGTATTATAAGAAACTCTCCTTCCTTTATTATTATTCGTTATTAGTTATAGATATAGATATAGATATCGTCTGTCTAAGACGAAATCGGGTTGGATTTTAGTAGTAGTACAAGAGACAGACATAAAAAAAATGAAACCATGTCTACAACAGTGTTGCACGGAACAGACCAGCCAATTAAGCGCATATACAATATGATGAAGTCAGCTTTTTTCTAGAGTAACCATGTCAGATTTTTGTTTAGTTGGAGAAGAGAGAATTAATAAAGAGAAGGTTGTCTTCTCTTAACTAAGGGATAATCCCTTAACAATAAAAAAAGACTATTTTCTCTATTATACCTTGTCAACACAATTTCTTACTCGCTCCATACCGGTTTGGTCACAAGTTTGATCAACAAAATATAAATTATAAATTTCAAAAATTTATACCATTGGATTCATATTCAAGATATCTTTTTAATGATATAATTTTGTGACATACAATTCATATTTCGTCGGCTAAATATATGGTCAAACTTTTTTCTTAGACTACGTGACGGCCCTTTAAACCGGTATAAAGAGAGTGGTATAATTAGTCAATTTACATTAATTATTAGAGATAACAATAAGAGATTACTCATTGTACAATTTAAATTGATTTCTCTAGATTATGTGGAGGGCTAAGAGATAACCCGCCTTCTCTACCATTGTACATATCCTAATAAACATTTTTGATTGGTTACTGTACTATAGTTTTCCCCTCTCGTTACTCGTTAGGGTTTTGTCCTAGCGCCGTCACGACGGTGTTGAGTCCCGTGATCTCTCTCTGGCCGCCTTCGCTCGGGTTGACTAAGGGGCGGTCTTTGCACCTGTTCCCGGGCCTTGGCGATGGTCGCATGGAGATTAGGTTTTGTCGTGAGTTCAGGTCCGCCCTGTTTCGTAGATGGCAACGGAAGATGACACTTCTTCATCGCGCAAGACAGATCAGGGTGATCTGGAGGCGCCAATGAGAGAACTTGGTCTTCCGGAGGAGGGCTTTTGGACGATGTAGTCTTTGAAGGATAACAAGACCCATCTTAGGAAAATACTAGATGGATGATTGTTGCTTGGGTTCACATAGGTCGGGAGTTCTTCAAAAACATGAGGTCTGCGTGGCATATGGGGCAAGAGGTTAAAATCAAGGCACTAGATGAAAATCTCTTCATATCGAAGTTCTCTTGCCTTGGTGATTGGAAGAAAGTGACTGAATCGGGACCATGGACTTTTAAAGGCAATTATGTGATTTTTGCTCTTAAGACTGTTTCACAAAAACCTTGACGATTGAGTTGAACACTATAAATATTTGTGAACAAATCCATGATTTACCAATTGGTTATAAATGCATGCTCAAATCCTAGGAGTCGTAGGTCTGTGAGTATATTGCAACTGAACCACCCTTCTTTTCACTTTGAAGAGAATTTCTATAGAATCTGCGCAAGGCTAGACATTTGAAAGCAAATAAAGAATGTGGTACCCATCGTAAGAGGTGCGTCTAGCATCGGCAGAGGACACATGGAGTCGTTTGTCCGATAGATCCCTTCGGATCTGGTCGTTTGTTGTCTTTGACAATGATTGCTGCTCTGGTGCGCTCGTCTTTTCGGGTATTAGCACGATGACTTCCCGTCTATCTACTAAGACAAGCTTTGCCCTGCTCCGACGATGCAGGGGCGAGAATAGCGGCGCGTCTTCGGCTCGTGACAGTGTGTGTAGTCGTTGCTAGGTGGTCTAGTGATCTGTTTGTAAATTTTATTACTTTTAGGACTCTCTATACTATTGTTGATGATTAATAATAGATATTGAAATTTCGCAAAAAAAATGAACCTTATAGGCCGACTTAACTGAAAATTGCCCTTTATTATCAAAATACCATGACACGAAATGATGACTGGTATGTCCTCGACATGAAAGTGTTGTACAAGCAGATTGTTCCATGAGCAAGTAAACTCATCGATCAGTTTCAAGACCATCTCGATCTCACATTCCCCCTTGTGTGTAGATAGATGTCTTATGTGTGGATCCCATAGGAAACCATGGCTTTCCCCAAATGCGTACTCGTGAGTCATTATCAATCCTTAAAATAATTCCTTTCTTTAAAACTTCTAGTCCTCTTCGCCAGACGTGGCTTATGCCATGTTGGGGTTTAGCTAAAAAAAGTTCTCCATCCGGAAAATATTTAACACGCAGAACAAGAAAACATAATGATTTGAGGAATGGATTAACTTCCATCCCTGCGAAGCAATCATGGCCAAATTAAAAGAATAGAGGTCTCGGAAACCAAACTACTCTCTTCTTTTGCCAACTTCATTTTTCCATCCAACCCGATAAATCTTGGTTTCATCATTCTGCGACCACCAATATTAGCAAACCAACTTACTTATGTCATCACAAGGAGTTAGATGAAACACGCCGTGGCATATGCAGGAATTGCTTACGTTGTGTAAAATGAAATAAAGTGCACCGTGAAGGCATCCCCTAAAAAAAAGAAACATTGTCGATTACTTTGGGACTCTTTCCTTCATGAGCACTATATATTGCTCAATGTTTTTTGTTTCTCTTATGTTTTCTACTCGGTCAATTATTTTGAAGTCTAAACCTTTTAAAATCATGAATATTTTTTATATCATAAAATTGGTTCATAGTTTTTGAATTTGGTCCATGGCTTTTTGAAATTAATTTATGATTTTTGAAATTTTATTCATCATTTTTTGAAAACTGTTTCTTGATTTTTGAAATTGGTTCATAGATTTTGAACCTTTTTTGAACGTGGACCTGTTTTGAATCAGTTTTTTGTAATCTGAAGTTTTGAACGTCAACATCTTTATAAACGCCACAAATTCAAACTATTTTTGAGCGTGAACCTTCTTTTAACGTGAATCATCTTTGTTGAACCTGTTTTGAACGTAAACATTTTTTAAATCTACGCACGTGAAGTCGTGAACACACGCAGCTAAACACACGATGTAGTTTTGAACGTGAACATCTTTAAGAGCATCTTCACTCGAGTTGGGCGAACCAATGCCGAATATTGGATCAATTTTCAATCGGACGAAACGCGTTTTTGGCCTGGGTACGCCTAGTTTCCCACTTGTGTACCCATACCGAGTTACCAAGTTCGGCTAAATTCAGTTAAACTCGGCGAAATATGGGCGAATATAGGCGGATTTTATTAAGTAGGGCAAGGGCGCACATAGTACATCAGATTTCATAACTAGGAAAAGGCCGCCGCCGTGGTCGACGCCGGACGCCGCAACTACAGGCGAGGCAGGGGTGGTTGCCGGCCTCGATGTGCGCCATGACTCCGGCGAGAGTCCGCCCTGGAACGCTGTAACACCCTCAGAATCGGCCCTATGCAAGCTTCAGCGCTTCCCGCCAAACTCGCATAGAAACGATTCAAAAGTGCCCACCAGGCACTTGCGTGCGGGTGGAAAACGAAGTAATAACATTACACAACAGTCCTCGATGGGACTCACAGAACAGACATATATACAACAGCGACTCAATGAGTCAAGAATACAGATATAGTATACAAAGATCCAAATCACCTTGAAAATGATAGAGCGTCCGACTACGGACAAGATGCAAATGGGGCTAAGAGCCCTGAAGAATAACCAATGGCGTCCATAACCCTGTCCAGGCTAAGCCGGAAGGGTAACCCTGCTAACAACGTCGATCTCAAAACCTGCTTAAACAAAAGGGGTGCCGACGAAGGGCAAAGGAAAAAGAGAGAGCGGTCAGTACTGAGGCCAGTACACGGCGAGACTAGAATTCGGTGGTCCTCGCCTACATAAGTATGGTGGACTGAAGCGGCAGCGGCAGCATGCACTAAACATCCTATAGAGACTCAATTCAACTGACGGCTATCCGAGAGGGGTAAGAAAGACCTATCCGGAACCAACCTGATACTACCACCAAACAAACCCATCCTGGTGTTTCCCCCTCGAGACCAAACGAGGAAGTCAACCAAGGAACTCACACAGTTGGCAGTTTTATTTATTCAGTTATCGTTGCAGCAATTACTAGTCAAGTATAGATAATCATCCTGATAAAATAAGCAGTGAGCCGTTTTAGTTATCCATTCCGTTGTAGTTGCGACACTTACTAGTCAGATACAATTAGCAAGAGATATCCCAAAACCCAGCAGTTGTTGGTACTTTTATTTAGCCATTCCGTTATAGTTGCAATACTTACTAGTCAGGTACAATGGTAGCAAGCGACTACCCAAACAAGCAATTGTTGGCAGTTTTATTTAGCCATTCCATTATAGTGAAGCTGATTACTAGTTATTATAAAGTCAAATTTATAGCACTACTTTAGTTATAGTTGTCTATGATCGACGGGTATCAAGTACTCGGGGTCCTACGGGACACAAGTGGACGGTTAACAACCAAATAACATCTATTGCCCACCTGTGCCTCTGCTTACCTACTTCAATTTTAGTTATTAAACAATAATTAAAGTGAAGGATAAATAAAGCCATGATCAACTCCAACATTAAACATGTGGCGATACTCCAACAACTGTGGTACTTGACGACACGCAACGGCACTTGAGCAAGCGACTACGACGCGCAGGTCCAACTATCTACCAAACAACCGGTAATAGGATGTGTTCCAAGGCAATATAAGGCTGCAAGGGATAACACGGGTACGAAAACTATAGCATCGCAACACAGATAGCAATAGATCAACAGGAGGGAATAAATACTATAAAAGTAAGATAGGTAGAAAGGGGGAGATGCTCGCCTGAAAACATTGCCGAAGGTGCAGCCGAAGATCGGGGCGACGCTCACATCAACTCAACGGCCTTATCCGCGAAGAAGCAAAACACTAGAAGAAACACCGGATGCACTATTTAATACTACGGCAGAAGATCCGGCATGATGCATGTATGATGTATGACATGGCAGAGGTGCAATGCAATTAGGCCAGATTAAACGGAACCGGGGTCCCGGCAATTAATTAATAGGTTCATGTTATTTAGATACCCCGCATTTTAGATGGTGTCTTAACATGGCAAAATATAGTACCGGTTCGATGCACAGATTTAAATGAGACCAATATACGGCTAGATTTGCCCGCATATGGGCCCCATATTTAATTATGAGGTGAATCGGCATAAGGCCCCCAAACCACATGATATGAATGCGAGATGAACAATTAATATGCAACAATTTATATAGATAGCATTTAGAAAATAGAGGCTCGGATCAGGGTCACACATTAGGGTTCGGCAGATCTTGGTTCCGGGGTTCGGGGTTCGGTCTCAGGGTTCAGGGTTCGACGGGACCGGATACAAGATGGAGAACTTGTCGTCCAGGGTCTCGGTGTCCGGGGTGAAGTACTCGGCGTTCTCGAGGAAGTACTTGTCGCACATGTGGTCTTCGGGTTCCATGACGATGACCTTGTCGTTTCGATGTCGGGGTCTTGAAATCCGTGAAGAAAGCCTTGTCGCCCTTGGGTGAAGAACTTGTCATCCCGAGGGTCCGTGTAGAAGTGCTTGATGATCCATGAGTGAGATCTTGGATGCTAGCATGTCAGAGTTGGTTCCGCATCGGTGCGGTCTTGTTGACGAGAAGATCTTGCCGTAAATCCCATCAAACATGTCCATCGTGTGGTCTCTGAGATGTATCTGTAGGAGCACCAGAACGGGGCACAGTCGCTAGGCAGGGTTCGACGGGGGGTAGCCTCGCGGGTTGCTGGCAAACGAGCCGAGATACGGGAGGACGCGGTGGCCGGCCTTGGCAGAGGCGGCGAAGGAGGAGGCGGACGGCTCCGGGACAGACGGTGGCGTAGCCCGACGGAGGCAGGGTCGCCAGGGCAGGGACATGGCGAGGTGGCGGCGCTCGACGGCGAGAGAGTAGTCGACCGGCGGGGAGCTTGGTGGAGGGGGCAACGGTGGAGAGGATGGAGGCGGCGGGCTGGTGGCGGTGAAGCTCGAGGGGTACCGCGGTTGGGGCCAGGTAGAGGCGGCCGGAGGAGAGGGGTTGCGGGGCGTCGGCGGGAGGCAGACGCGGCGAGGGCGGCGGCGCGGAACCGGCCGGAGGCGGAGAAGCAGAGGCCGGCGGAGGGGCGGATCATGGACGGGGAAGAAGCCGACGGTGGCGGGGAAGACGAGGTCTGGGCGCGGCGAGGCTGGCGAGGTTGGCGGCACAGAGGAGGCGCGGGGCGCGCGGGGTCGCTCCGGCGAGCTGGCGACCGGCGTGAGGGGGGCGCCGACGGGAGGTGCTCGGGAAGGGTGGTCGCCGGCGGGCGGCGGGGCCGGGGGAAGGGGAGCGGCCGCGGGCGGAGGCGGTCGACGAAGGGAGAGGGAGGCGCGAGGAAGAGAGGATGGGGAGAGAGAAACGGGGCAGGTGGGAGGTGGGCCAGAGGGAGGTGGGGTCGGAGCGGGGCCAGGTGGGTGGTTGGGTCACGCCAGGGAGAGGAGGGAGGCTGCGGTGTGGGGTTGTGTGTTGCGTGAGGGTGGGTGTTGGGTCTACAGGTGGGGCCAGGGTGCGGGACAGGGAGAGAGGGCCCGGGTGGCAGCGGGTGAGTGTGTGGACAGGGAGGGGGGCGCGTGGTGTGCGTGTGTTTGCTGAGTGTGTGTGTGTTTGACCAGGAGAGAGAGAGGGCAGGGAGGGGTTAGGATTGGTGAGGTGGCAAGGTGGGTGGGGATTGGGGGTCCAGGGGGTGAGGTGGACTGGGGAGGTGAGGTGGAGGGCTGGGAGTGGCTGGGTAGACTAGGTTTAGGTAGAAAAGGGTTTGGGGTTGGGTTTTATTATTTTGTAAAATATTTGTGGTGTTGTTTTGTTTTAAATTCTTTTTAGCAAATAATTTTTAGGCAATTAATTTAACAGATAATTATAAGACTTATTTTGAAATAAGAGAAGGGTATTTTCTAGAAAACAAAAATAGGCTTATTGAAAATAGTTTCAGACAAACAAATGCATGATGATGACGTTGCAACGCACAAAAACAACGCGATTTTCTAGTAGTGGTTTTGCGGGATGCCACAATTCGACACCACTAACAATGGATCTCGCCCTCGAGATCCGCCTCATGGTACCGGGAAGAAGGGCGGCGATCGGAATCTTCTCGCATCGTGTAGATCCTCGCGACACCACTAACAAGAGGTCGTTGTCCGTGATCGTCGAAGGAACACTCCGGGAACAAAAGGTCGAAGGTAGAGGTATCAACAAATTAAGCCACCTCTAGCTTCCGTGGACGGAGTAAAATTGCTGGATCCACTGATTCGATGTACAAGAGCGAATGATAAGAGTAGTCGGATGGTGATCAGTCCATCGCGCACCCAAACCATTACTCTGCACACGAATAGGTGAATTATGCAACCAACTCTCGGAATTAGACTGAAGATCTCGACAAACGAGGGTCGGAACAAAGGAGTGATGCAGACTCTGCATCGGATCTGGCGTAGATGATGTCGTCGCGTCGGAAAACACCGGAAGGCACGAGAAGGAACAAAGAGAAGTCCATCAGACGAAGGGTTCCTCGGATAGCATGAAGACCAGATGTAGCAACACCGTTACCAAAGGAGGAAGCGAAAACCTAAAGGTGCGACGAAAACCCAACCACAAGAATTCCTGGACTCGAAGAAAGAGACGAGAGCGGATTCAAAACACGTGGAGGTAAGAGGAGAATAGCAGAGGGGTAAGGAGTAAAAGCAGACCTAACCAGATCTATCCAACCGATTTTGCAAAATAGTTTTTGACACTCTAATTCGGCCGTTAGCTAGGTTATCCTACAGGCTGGACTTGTGGGGTATCGCAACTGCTGAGCTCTGATACCACTCTGTAACACCCTCAGAATCGGCCCTATGCAAGCTTCAGCGCTTCCCGCCAAACTCGCATAGAAACGATTCAAAGGTGCCCACCAGGCACTTGCATGCGGGTGGAAAACAAAGTAATAACATTACACAACAGTCCTCGATGGGACCCACAGAACAGACATATATACAACAGCGACTCAATGAGTCAAGAATACAGATATAGTATACAAAGATCCAAATCACCTTGAAAATGATAGAGCGTCCGACTACGGACAAGATGCAAATGGGGCTAAGAGCCCTGAAGAATAACCAATGGCGTCCATAACCCTGCCCAGGCCAAGCCGGAAGGGTAACCCTGCTAACGACGTCGATCTCAAAACCTGCTTAAACAAAAGGGGTGCCGACGAAGGGCAAAGGAAAAAGAGAGAGCGGTCAGTACTGAGGCCAGTACACGGCGAGACTAGAATTCGGCGGTCCTCGCCTACATAGGTATGGTGGACTGAAGCGGCAGCGGCAGCATGCACTAAACATCCTATAGAGACTCAATTCAACTGACGGCTATCCGAGAGGGGTAAGAAAGACCTATCCGGAACCAACCTGATACTACCACCAAACAAACCCATCCTGGTGTTTCCCCCTCGAGACCAAACGAGGAAGTCAACCGAGGAACTCACACAGTTGGCAGTTTTATTTATTCAGTTATCGTTGCAGCAATTACTAGTCAAGTATAGATAATCATCCTGATAAAATAAGCAGTGGGCCGTTTTAGTTATCCATTCCGTTGTAGTTGCGACACTTACTAGTCAGATACAATTAGCAAGAGATATCCCAAAACCCAGCAGTTGTTGGTACTTTTATTTAGCCATTCCGTTATAGTTGCAATACTTACTAGTCAGGTACAATGGTAGCAAACGACTACCCAAACAAGCAATTGTTGGCAGTTTTATTTAGCCATTCCATTATAGTGAAGCTGATTACTAGTCATTATAAAGTCAAATTTATAGCACTACTTTAGTTATAGTTGTCTATGATCGAGATACTGTGCTCCAAGTCGTCCATAACAGCGGACACGGCTTTCAGAAAGTTTTACCCTGCAGGGGTGCACAAATAGCAACACACACTCGATCAACCTCGGAAAAACCAAATCAAAACCCAACGAGGCTTTCACGATAAAGCAATCACAGGATTCAGAATTATTTCAGGGGGCCACCCCATTGAGTACACCCGCAACGAAGTTAGCTGACTCCGAGACGGACTCAAGGTTTGCGACAATGGATGTAAACGACTGGGAACCCAAAACTGGGCTTGTCGATACCGCGAAAACACTCCGCTTACCTAAACAGTACAGGTGCTCCTCGCACAATCGTAATAAAGCAGTAAGGCATGGCATAAGTACAGGATAGTAGATAAAACCTCAAACTAGTTTGTGGCCCCAAGAAATAAGAATGAATCAAGCTCTGGCTCAGGGGGGTCCCATAATCCTCCCGGATGTGGATAGCGCGAATATTCAAGGAACAGGTATCAAGTACTCGGGGTCCTACGGGACACAAGTGGACGGTTAACAACCAAATAACATCTATTGCCCACCTGTGCCTCTGCTTACCTACTTCAATTTTAGTTATTAAACAATAATTAAAGTGAAGGATAAATAAAGCCATGATCAACTCCAACATTAAACATGTGGCGATACTCCAACAACTGTGGTACTTGACGACACGCAACGGCACTTGAGCAAGCGACTACGACGCGCAGGTCCAACTATCTACCAAACAACCGGTAATAGGATGTGTTCCAAGGCAATATAAGGCTGCAAGGGATAACACGGGTACGAAAACTATAGCATCGCAACACAGATAGCAATAGATCAACAGGAGGGAATAAATACTATAAAAGTAAGATAGGTAGAAAGGGGGAGATGCTCGCCTGAAAACATTGCCGAAGGTGCAGCCGAAGATCGGGGCGACGCTCACATCAACTCAACGGCCTTATCCGCGAAGAAGCAAAACACTAGAAGAAACACCGGATGCACTATTTAATACTACGGCAGAAGATCCGGCATGATGCATGTATGATGTATGACATGGCAGAGGTGCAATGCAATTAGGCCAGATTAAACGGAACCGGGGTCCCGGCAATTAATTAATAGGTTCATGTTATTTAGATACCCCGCATTTTAGATGGTGTCTTAACATGGCAAAATATAGTACCGGTTCGATGCACAGATTTAAATGAGACCAATATACGGCTAGATTTGCCCGCATATGGGCCCCATATTTAATTATGAGGTGAATCGGCATAAGGCCCCCAAACCACATGATATGAATGCGAGATGAACAATTAATATGCAACAATTTATATAGATAGCATTTAGAAAATAGAGGCTCGGATCAGGGTCACACATTAGGGTTCGGCAGATCTTGGTTCCGGGGTTCGGGGTTCGGTCTCAGGGTTCAGGGTTCGACGGGACCGGATACAAGATGGAGAACTTGTCGTCCAGGGTCTCGGTGTCCGGGGTGAAGTACTCGGCGTTCTCGAGGAAGTACTTGTCGCACATGTGGTCTTCGGGTTCCATGACGATGACCTTGTCGTTTCGATGTCGGGGTCTTGAAATCCGTGAAGAAAGCCTTGTCGCCCTTGGGTGAAGAACTTGTCATCCCGAGGGTCCGTGTAGAAGTGCTTGATGATCCATGAGTGAGATCTTGGATGCTAGCATGTCAGAGTTGGTTCCGCATCGGTGCGGTCTTGTTGACGAGAAGATCTTGCCGTAAATCCCATCAAACATGTCCATCGTGTGGTCTCTGAGATGTATCTGTAGGAGCACCAGAACGGGGCACGGTCGCTAGGCAGGGTTCGACGGGGGGTAGCCTCGCGGGTTGCTGGAAAACGAGTCGAGATACGGGAGGACGCGGTGGCCGGCCTTGGCAGAGGCGGCGAAGGAGGAGGCGGACGGCTCCGGGACAGACGGTGGCGCAGCCCGACGGAGGCAGGGTCGCCGGGGCAGGGACATGGCGAGGTGGCGGCGCTCGACGGCGAGAGAGTAGGCGACCGGCGGGGAGCTTGGTGGAGGGGGCGACGGTGGAGAGGATGGAGGCGGCGGGCTGGTGGCGGTGAAGCTCGAGGGGCGCCGCGGTTGGGGCCAGGTAGAGGCGGCCGGAGGAGAGGGGTTGCGGGGCGTCGGCGGGAGGCAGACGCGGCGAGGGCGGCGGCGCGGAACCGGCCGGAGGCGGAGAAGCAGAGGCCGGCGAAGGGGCGGATCATGGACAGGGAAGAAGCCGACGGTGGCGGGGAAGACGAGGTCTGGGCGCGACGAGGCTGGCGAGGTCGGCGGCACAGAGGAGGCGCGGGGCGCGCGGGGTCGCTCCGGCGAGCTGGCGACCGGCGTGAGGGGGGCGCCGGCGGGAGGTGCTCGGGGAGGATGGTCGCCGGCGGGCGGCGGGGCCGGGGGAAGGGGAGCGGCCGCGGGCGGAGGCGGTCGACGAAGGGAGAGGGAGGCGCGAGGAAGAGAGGATGGGGAGAGAGAAACGGGGCAGGTGGGAGGTGGGCCAGAGGGAGGTGGGGTCGGAGCGGGGCCAGGTGGGTGGTTGGGTCACGCCAGGGAGAGGAGGGAGGCTGCGGTGTGGGGTTGTGTGTTGCGTGAGGGTGGGTGTTGGGTCTGCAGGTGGGGCCAGGGTGCGGGACAGGGAGAGAGGGCCCGGGTGGCAGCGGGTGAGTGTGTGGACAGGGAGGGGGGCGCGTGGTGTGCGTGTGTTTGCTGAGTGTGTGTGTGTTTGACCAGGAGAGAGAGAGGGAAGGGAGGGGTTAGGATTGGTGAGGTGGCAAGGTGGGTGGGGATTGGGGGTCCAGGGGGTGAGGTGGACTGGGGAGGTGAGGTGGAGGGCTGGGAGTGGCTGGGTAGACTAGGTTTAGGTAGAAAAGGGTTTGGGGTTGGGTTTTATTATTTTGTAAAATATTTGTGGTGTTGTTTTGTTTTAAATTCTTTTTAGCAAATAATTTTTAGGCAATTAATTTAACAGATAATTATAAGACTTATTTTGAAATAAGAGAATGGTATTTTCTAGAAAACAAAAATAGGCTTATTGAAAATAGTTTCAGACAAACAAATGCATGATGATGACGTTGCAACGCACAAAAACAACGCGATTTTCTAGTAGTGGTTTTGCGGGATGCCACAAACGCTCCACCAGCAGCGGCGGTAAGCCGCATTGTTAGGCGGCGGCGGCGAGCCCGGTGGTCCGTCATGTCGGGCGAGTTCCTCGAGGCGCCTGTCGGCAAAAAACTGCCTCCAGAAGACCAGGTTGCCATGATCCTCGGCGAGATCTGAGTCTTGCATGGCGGCGATAGCCGCCTGGATCTCTCCGGTGAGTCCTGGGTCTTGCATGGCGGCGATAGCCGCCTGGATCTCTCCGGCGAGGTCCTCTCCAGCCGGCACCGGCGGAACAGGAATCCCGCCGGCGCTGATGACATGGTTATACCCTACGGGTACATGACTTCAGCATACCTGGTTCAACCCAAGGAAGGCCCACGGCAGATATACGCTGGCCCATGAAGATTTTCGGGTGGCCGAGGCCCATGACGCCTTCGGATCCTTGGAGAACAAGACTAGCATAGATAGGAGATTCAAAGGGGTAAAACCCTAGAACCTGTAACCGACTAGGACTATGCCCGGGACCTGCCTAAGTCTATATAAAGGCCAGGAGGGCACGTCCTAGATCCCTCGACTCATACTTTCGCACACACTTCCACGCCAGATCGGATCTGCGCACCATGTAACCTTCGGTTCCGCCGTAATCAAGAGCAGACAAGCAGGAGTAGGGTTTTCCCTCCGGGGGCCTGAACCTAGGTAAATCTCGTGTCCCCTGGTTGCTTGTCTATTAACCGTGCCACGATCTCCAGCATCCCCATCTTCTCCAAAACCCAAGTCCATAACAATGGGCATTGACGAGATTAAACCTCGTCAATTGGCGCCGTCCGTGGGGATCGGGGCTGCTGATTGTGCGATCGTGACGGTCCTGACCCGATCGATCTACAACTCCGCGGCGACGGAGAATCACCTCCTCTTCGGCACTTTCGACTTCACCGCCCACTCGCCGGACACCATGAAGGATTTCGAGCCCGTAGGCGACGGACTCGAAAATTTGTTCGGGAGCTTCTGCTTCCAGGTGGGACAAACTGGCACACTCCGCCTTCCTGAGCGGGTGCCCATGCCATCGATCAGGCCCGCCTCGTGGGCTCCACACCCCGTGCTACGCACATCACCATCGACAGATGAGTTCTACAACAGCAGCAGCTGCAACTCCGATTTGTGCGATCCGCCTTCGGATGAAGGGACCTACGGTTCCGGATCTGAAAGCTGCGGCAGCAGCGAACCGATCTACGAGCGCTACCAATGCGCCGCAGTCATCCAGGAGCAACAAACGCCTGACCCGCCGCCCAACACGAACCCGAACCCGCAGGATAGAAACGGCGGAAACGGCGGGAACAGAAGAAGCCAGTCCCCCCCCACCCGAAGGGGAAAACAACGGCCACGTCATCCAACTTAGCAAAGAAGGATGGGTCCAGGCACGCCGTGCCGTTGCAGGCGACATAGTCCTACCCGTGGACTCCCCACGTGACCTACTGATGGCGTACCACTACCTCCTCATCGAGGAGCACAAGAAGCAAGTCAAGATGCAGGAAACGCTCGACAAACGCAAGCAAGCAGCCTCCGAGTCCAGCGCGCGACGAGCTGCGCTCTCCGCCATGGCACCCGGCTCTAGCACGAACGGAAACCAGGGAAACAAGCACCGCTCGCGGGTGGAGAACATGGATCCCAAGGAACGCCGTGATGTGACCCAAACTCTCCACACGTCGTTCATGGATATGGATGCCAACGGCAACATCATCCCGAAGACACCGCAAGCTGCGATCATGGCAGCCACTGCGTATCTCGTGGCCCACCAACCTCCGGAAGGGGACCCGAAAAGAGCCATGCATAAGTCCGCACTCACTAGACTCGGACTCGTCGGAGCTGCGCTCCACGAAGATGCTCCTGCGGAGCCGAAGAAGAAAGCTCCGGTCAGGCGCGACCGGAGCCCCACCCCTTCATCCGAAGAGGAGGAGGAGCACGACCTTCCTCGAAGGAAGAAGAGCTCGCATCGCCATAAACGCGACTACGACGCCAGAGACGCGCTTACACAGCGCAAAATCGACAAAGCACGAGCCAAACGCGCATGCTCGTCCGAGTCCGAGATGGATGAAGATGAAGGAGAACTCTGTGGAGCTCGATGCTTCAGCAGATCTGTTCGGCGAACACAGATGCCACGCAATTTCAAGCTTCCTTCGGATACTCCGAAGTTCAATGGCACGCAAGATCCAAAATCTTGGCTCAGCGATCATCTGTCATCCATCAAGCTGCATGGCGGTAACAAAGAAACCGCCATGCAATGCCTCCAGCTGCAGCTGACAGGCGCGGCGCGGGTCTGGCTCAGCAGCCTATCATCAGGATCCATCCGAATTTGGGAGGAGCTAGCTTACAGCTTCATCCGAAATTTCAAGGGCACCAGCAAGAGGCCCGCCTCAATCGAAGAGTTGCGAGCCTGCACTCAGAGAACGGGGGAATCTATTCGCTCGTACATATTACGCTGGTCTACCACCAAGAACTCCGCAGCACATATCTCCGAGGAGAGGGCCATCGACGCCTTCAGAGACGGCATCAAACGCCAAGATTTCAAGGAGGAACTTGGGCGTGTCAAGCCCAAGACACTCGACCACCTCATGGAAATTGCCAACAGTTGGGCAGACGGCGAAGATTGCATCCAGCGAGCGCAATCAGATGAAGAGGACGACTACGGCCGAAGGCGAGAACGCCGCAGCAAGAGGAGATTGCGTGTCTATGAAGACCGCGACGGACCCGACATGGTCGCGGCTGGCTACGCCGACCGCCGCAACGACAACAGCCGCAACAGCGGAGGATACCGCGGAGGAAATTTCCGCGACAGCGGACGACCAGCACAGTCGTGGCAACGCCGCGACCGCGACAACGGACCCTCAGCATTCGACAAACTTTCGGGTCCATGCACCATCCACTTCTACATCGACAAACAAGATGGCAAAAAGAAAGCCAGTCACATGCTCAAGGACTGCCGCGAGTTCCAGAAACTACAGATGAAGATTTCTTTGATTTCCCCATTGCGCTACGGCGGCGACGGCGGTGAAAACGTAGAAAGAACGACGGAAATATGGAAGGAAATCCCAGCGCGAAGCAAGAATCGCTCGAGCACAAGGAGGCAGTGAACACAAGAACTGGTGCGGTGAAAACAAACCACGGTTTCCCCCAATGATTATAACAGCGAAGACGACGAACGACAGTCGTCCATCCAGAAGACCTAACGCCAACGGCAGATCTGACCGTACACGTGTCAGCATCACAACGAACCGTCGTTACCACGCCGTCCACCATGCGCAGAAATCGAGGAGACGCCGTAATTATCTCCACGCCGCGCGTGACCGGTCAATTCAAAGTCAGCAAGTGGGACCCACGTTCGTCCAGTCAAGTCATCTCTGGCGTAGCAGACGCTTGAGGTCATCGATCGTCAGCACTGATGTCATCAAAAGCTATACTAGCACCAACTACAATTCTTCGGCTCCACAGCTAAGAGTACTCACTCGAATCTTCGATTCGACTAAATACTCGGGGGACACTCCTATCAGGAGCGCTGGCCGCGCACCCGGAGGATGAATAACGACAAAGTATTTTCTTCGAGTCCTACGTCGAGTCTACGACTCCACTACGGACTCGGGGGCTACTCCCATAGGGAGGGTGGATTTAAGCATCCGAATTTTTTTGAGTCTTACGGACTTAACAACTGAACAATGATTGAACTAAAGTCTCTGCTCGAGTCTACGACTCGAACAGACACTCGGGGGCTACTCCCATAGGGAGCGCTGGTCGCGCACCCTATGAATTCTTCGACTGCGATCTTTCGGATCAGCACGCAAAAAACTTTTTGGCATCTCTGCCCCAACAAGCGCTGAGTGAGCGACAATCTCCTTGGCCACCCGAAACACCTCCGTGGTGACAAATGTTCGGATGCTGCGTCCGCGACGCAAAGATAAGACCTGCAGATATCATCTGACGGCCTGGCAACGTACATGACTGCGCTCTGCTAGTACACATCCATGTCAACAGGCGTGATGAAAAATCCCGACGGACGCGTTGGGTACATTAATTAAAATCACTGGAATTCCACTCCTGTAAGTCCTCCGCGGCCTGAGTCGAATTACGCCAGCATATGTTCCAGGTCCGAGTTGAGGGACTCGAACTTGAAGAAGATCGTGTTGTTTCGTCCTAAGACAGTTAACTGACCCTGATCCGTCGGGTTAGTCAGGAACACGCGTCAACAATCCCTACACACATATACTATTAATACATAGTTGCACCCGAAAGATGGAAGAGTTCTCAGCCGAATCTACGATTCGACTGATCACTCAGGGGCTACGGACATGGTTATACCCTACGGGTACATGACTTCAGCATACCTGGTTCAGCCCAAGGAAGGCTCACGGCAGATATACGCTGGCCCATGAAGATTTTCGGGTGGCCGAGGCCCATGACGCCTTCGGATCCTTGGAGAACAAGACTAGCATAGATAGGAGATTCAAAGGGGTAAAACCCTAGAACCTGTAACCGACTAGGACTATGCCCGGGACCTGCCTAAGTCTATATAAAGGCCAGGAGGGCACGTCCTAGATCCCTCAACTCATACTTTCGCACACACTTCCACGCCAGATCGAATCTGCGCACCCTGTAACCTTCGGTTCCGCCGTAATCAAGAGCAGACAAGCAGGAGTAGGGTTTTCCCTCCGGGGGCCGGAATCTGGGTAAATCTCGTGTCCCCTGGTTGCTTGTCTGTTAACCGTGCCACGATCTCCAACATCCCCATCTTCTCCAAAACCCAAGTCCATAACAATGGGCATTGACGAGATTAAACCTCGTCAGCTGAGTTGCCAGCCTAAGGGGAGACGAGTGTCCGACGGCGCCGTATAGCGTGCCTCGCGGAGCAGCCGGGCTTCCCACGGCGACAGCGTGCGTCGGCCCTTGGCCATGGCTTCTTGGCGGAGTTGAGGAGGAAGAAAGGTGCAAACGTCCGAAGTTCGCCGGAGTTGGGGGTGGTGTGAGAGACTGTGAAGAGAGACAGATGTACGCCTTTTATAGGCGGAGTTCGGCGTCGAGGGCGGGAGGGGTGTAGCGGCGAGGGCGGGAAAAGGAAAACGGCGGGAAGGATGACGGCGACTCGGCTTCTGTCGCTGACAGGCTGGTCCACTCGGCCAATTCACTTTGTCCAACGTTCCCAGGGCGTACCCGGGATCCTGGGTTCGGCCTGGGTAGTCCGGACCAAAGTTGGCCCAAATTCGGACGAAAAGAGGTCCCTAGGTACGTGACTGGGACAATTTTCGGCGTCCGGACGTAATTTTGGCGTCCAGATCAACCTCCTGGGTAGGCGAGTGGAGATGCTCTAACGTTATCGAGCTGGGCATCGCGGTCGTTCGTCCCGACGCCTGGCAGTGCACACGGCTCAGATTCGGTTGACCGCCCACATCCGCTTCAGACATAAAGGACCATTGAGGTCCGGCCCTATCATTGTACTGGATTTTCGTTTTTCTTCTCGTGCGTTAGGATTGAAACCTAAGCGAATTTGTTTCTATCCCGTATGGTATCCGTTCATTTCCGCCTGTCCATAAGCGTATATAGGATGAAGTATAAACGAATGTGCCACTCCTATTACGGTTAAGGCATTTATTTTAGAATATTAGCATTGGGCACTCTAACTCGAAGGAAGAAGCCGAAGCCAGTCCAGGGGCAGGCCCATGTCGCGCGGGAATTACATGATCCCCCTCGCTAGAAGGGATGCATAGGACTAGGAGTAGTTTACTTGTCTAGTATTTGTTGGGATCGACAAGTATTTTCCCGGCCCATTCGCAATCCTCGATTTTCCCCGCAGGCCCGTTTACTTGCCTGGTATCAGCAAGTTTTATCCTAGCCCATTCTTAGAAATCCCTCCACCGAACCATATCCATCCGGGGATTTCCACACACGACCCAGACCACGCGTTTCGTCGGAGAAAAAAGCACTACCATGTCTCGCGGACGGAGGCGACGAGTGACGGCGCGGACTGGAGGCGACAGCGAGGAAATTAAACCGGCCTGGGGACGCCGTCGACGGAGGCCTCATCCAAAAGGGTCGTGCCTTCTCTCCGGGTAGTTATTGTGGCTCGTCCGCGCCTCCTACCCTCGTTTTTAGGTTTTCTTGCCGCCGGTGTCCGTCTCGCATCAATCACCTCGTCCCTGTCGGATTCTTAGTGCCTCCTACCCTCGTTGGATCCCATGAGCACTGCGGCCAGGCGCACGTAGGTCCACCATAGATTCACTATCTGCTTCGCAAGGAGGGGGGAGGAGAGGGGATGAGCTGCTGTTCATGGTGCCTAGGTAGATGCCCCCTTCATGAACGTGAAGTACCACCCATAGATGTTCATGGTGTTCTATACTTCTATTGGTTAAGAATCCAAGTGTTGTACACTCGTAGCTGTTCCGATGTTCTGCATGTTTTGATATGTATTTGTTTTTGTGCAACCTATTGAAGTAGTTAATGCATGGTTAGTGGAAGCTCAATGCACTCTGTTTTCTTAAACTTTATGATTTGATTGAAATCACCGATATCTTCATGGCCTCATATATGTTCACCGTCTAGAATGCTATATTCCTGAAACTTCTTTTTGTGTAGCTGACCATGCTAGGTGTGAAAGGAAAGAAATGGTAATGGTCAAGCCGTATAGACTAGTATATGCTAGTGTATACTGCAACACTGCTCCGCTAAAATTTATGATGAACTTTATATTCTTTTATGTGAAAAGAAGCAATTGGTAATGGTCAAGCAGTATAGTTGAGTGGTCTATTGTTTGGTGATCTTGTCAATGCTTAAAAAATGTTCAAAATTACCGAATACCGACATACGTTTCTTACTTGGGCCGCTAAAGATGAGGAGTCGGCTATTATTTGGCTCCAGGGGAACTGAGGGAGTTGCACTGAGTTAACACTTCTGTTGCTAGTCACACAATGAGTTGGTGTAGTTTTAATGTATATATTATATCTCCTTATCTTGCTCTATTAAATTACCAATAGTTTTTTTTGTTAGTATATGTAACCTGCAAGAAATTTCTAATGTCTCATGTTCCTTTGGTTGATACACACAAATTTTATTTTGTTCCCTTAGATACATGTTGCTTGGTGTTGTTTTCAAATCAATTAATATTCTAGTCTGTCGATACTAAAATTAATTTTCTTGTTATAGAATGCTAGGTTGATACAGTGCTTGTCCAAATTGTAGTCTCATGTACACTATATAGTTGTGCTAGATGCTTTGGTGTGATCTAGGATTGAAGTTTGTATAATAATAGTGTCATTTTGCCATTATATCCATTTACTTTGCTGTTGAATCGAGTGGTGTGTTTACCTGATACCAATATCTACTAGATCATACTTGTTATATGCATCCAAGATCTGTTGCATATTTTAAATTCATGGTTTTTTCTTTCTTTCTTTAACAGAGAGCTATCTAGAATGTCAGCTCATTGATAGTGTTGTACAAGAATACATTTTTATATCTTGAACTAATGTAACACCGCAAATCAATCTAAATGTTATTTAGTTTGAATGCCTCACTCATCCAAGGGGTTTATTTTTTATGTATCATGTTCTTCTATTGGCCTACAATAGCTAATATATGTGTCAAAATCATACTGACACAGTTTAGTTGGGAGTGATTGTTAGTCATGCATTGCATTTCATTGTTGATCATTATATATCTTGTTGTTGGGTATCACCACTAGTGTCCAGAATGCTAGGTTGTGTCAGCATGGGTTGGCTCAGTATGCTAGCTGACCTTACTTGTCTGTTGCATTGCAGCTTTCATTTCATGAACCTAGCATAAGTAGTTGACTTCTTGAACTCGGAGGGCAAGACAAGAAGGGTTGAGTGTTGCTCTTGTTTTGTTATTATCGAGACAATGATGTGTTTTACCATTCGATCATTGACTTCGTAGTTGCAAATCAGCCCATGATCGGGTTGTAATAATGTTTCGATTGCATAATTTGATGTCTTGCTCAAAAGATATATTTAAGCTCGGTGCAAGTAGATGTTTAAACTCCATGCAATTTTATTTTGCAACTGAATAGAGAATTTGCATGACATTGAGCTGATGTTCTTGTTTCTATGTGTATTGTCGTGCAAAGTTTGGTATACACTATATATTTTTTGCAAAGATTTAATTTTTAATTGAGCAACTATGTCCATTATCAAGTTGTTGGTGTAAAGTTCCTGCTTTTAGCACATGATCCCAATCCTCTACCATCCCCTTCCATCCCAAAATTCAAAGTAAACAAAACGGATTAGGAAATATGGGGAAATGTGAGGATTAGGTGGAACAGAGGTATTCACCGAATACTCTCAAATCTCCAAACATTTAGGGATGAAAATACCTGAGAGGTAAACAAGGCCTTCCTTGGAACACGTGTTTGGAGGAACCCTCTCTATCCAGCCCATGGACCTTGTCTTCTGGGTAACAAAACAAAGACGCGACCATCCCTCAAAAAAAAAAAAGGACGCGACGAAGCCTCGGCCCAGCCCACATCTCTCCCGCACCGCACCGTCCATCTCTTTCCTCTCCCTGCAACTGCAAGCAACCAACCGTAGGCGTAGACACGTCGCAGCGGGCGGCCGGGCCCGCACGCGCCGAAACGCGCCCGACGCCCACTCAACAACCGCATCCAAAACCGAGGGGTACCCTCGTCATTCCAACCTACCGGCCTTCTTCTTCTCGACACGCGACTCGTCTGCAACCGCACCCCATGACACGTGGGTCCGCAGAACTCTAGACCCCAGCCGCCAGCGTATGCGTGGGCTAGTCGTCAGCCCGTTCTAGTGGCCCGTCCTTCCTTTTCCCTCATCCCCTCCCGACGAAACCCTACTTAACAAATAGATTAGGCGAGGAGAGAGAGAGATCAGGAGAGAGGCGGAGCGGGGGAGCTAGGGTCTAGAGAGAGACAAAGGGGCTGGGGAGACCAAGCTGCAGAGACAGAGAGCTAGAGAGAGAGAGAGAGAGAGAGAGGGCGGGGGGAATCGCGGGAGGGAGCTAGCCAGCGAGGTTTTTGGCGGGCGAGATTTGAGTTTTCCCCGCACCCCTCCCGCCCCGCCATGGTCTCCGACCAGGAGATCGCCAGCTGCGTCGAGTCGCTCCTCCGGGCCTCCGTCGCCGCCGGCGGGGAGGGCTCCGCATCGCTCGCCTTCGTGCTGCAGCAGGCGCAGGCACAGCTCGGCGTCGACCTCGCCCACAAGGCGCCCTACATCCGCGACCAGATGGACCTCTTCTTCGGGCCCCGCCTCCAGCCGCCGCCGCCGCCCAAGTCCAACCAGCCACCTCCCCAACTCCCCGCCTCCGCCTCCGCGCCCGCGCCATCCATGGTGCAGCTCCAGTCTCAGGGCCAGCTCCAGGTCCCCTTCGAGATGCAGCAGCAGTTCGCCGCGATTCAGCCGCAGTTCATCTTCCAGACCATGCCCCAGCAGCTCCAGCCCGTCGTCTCGGCCGCCAACGCCACCAACGTCTCCGTGCCGCCGCCCGTGCCGGCCATGGCCTTCTACCCGCCCCCGCCGCTCGCCTTCCGCTACACCAACGCCCTCGGAGGGGTCGCCACTGGTGGGACCGTCTCCTTCCAGCAGCCGCAGCCTGGGGTCGGGGGCATGGCCTCCCCAACAACTGCCGCACCGCCCAGCGCCGACAACAAGGAGAGGTGAGCTAATTATGGAATTAGGGTTTCGTTCCTCTCACACTGCAACCACTTACCGATTGGCTCTCAAATCTAGGTAGTTAGACATTTAGCTGGTAGATTGGTACAATTAGCGTTGCCAATTGTACGGATTTGAGGTTAAACTGCCTTGTGCTCATCTGGATTCATGAGATGGTAACTCAGGAAGCACGTTTAGGATCAATATATCTTACTATGAGCAAATTTGTTGTCTTGTCTGTCCACTAAGTAGACTTCAGTAGTGTGATGTTAAGGATCGTATGCTTAGCATGCCATTGGTAATGGATGATTGGCATAGTAATTGTTTGTGTGCTGTTTGCCAATTTCTGTCCTTCAAGTAGACTAGTCAACTGAAGAAAATGGGCATTGTCAGTTTGATTGGTCACATACTGCATGTCGAGCTTCCTGTGCATGATTCAGTTATGGATTTTTTTCTCATATTACACATCTAGGGCTTGAAGTTCAGGACAAAAGTATGGTAGAACCAAAATACTAGTACAAATTAAGCTGCACTTGATGGTTCTTTTCAACTGTGGAACCTCCTCCTGCTTTCTTGCAAGAAACTCAATGTAACCTCCCGCCCTTTTGTCTGCGTTAACTCTTGTTATCCTAGCCTGCTTTGGATAAAATGGGCCCAGCCAGAGCCAGTAGACTATACTTGTCTCTTCCAAACTCATACAGGGGAGAGGGGGGTCCAGCAAGGAAAGGCACAACAAATCCACTTTAGTTTGTGAATATCTTTGAAGAGTATATATACGGTAGCAACTTTTCATGTACACACCAGATCATTCTTTAGTAAAAGCTAATGGTATCTTCTACTTTTATTCTTTGGATTTGCATGTCAGCTTTTTTTCTGGCTGACTTGATACATAGGTTGTATTAGGTTACTATATATGCCTTCTGAGTTATGGATATAATGCTAATGGACCTGGTTTAGTCTACTCGGCTTGAAGAATATTTTGACTGAATGCGTTGACCCACGGGGGAAAGATCCCTCCCTTGGCTATACGTTATTAGGTAGATGAGACCTCTCCTGCGTGTTTTTTAACACGGGATAGCACCCCGTTGGTCAAAGAGCGCTTCTGCGACTCGAACCCGGGTGGGCTGGCTCGGCACCCCGAGCTCTAGCCACCAAGCCAGCTCATTTTGACTGAATGCTGAACTGCTGGATTCAAGTAGTTGTCTCACGACCAGCACTCAGATTTGGTTACATCATCCTGGTCAAGATTGTATAGTAGTTCTATTTATGGAATTCAGTCATGCATGTTACCGGATTGGTGTGATATGTTTATAACTCTGTGCAGTGCCACTAAGCGGAAAAGAGGTGGGCCTGGTGGCTTAAACAAAATTTGTGCAATTTCACCCGAACTTCAGGCTGTTGTTGGCGAGACTGCCATGTCAAGAACTCAGGTACTTTCAATTTCTTCACTAGCTTAGATCAGAAAATGACATCTGTCTTCTTCCCCTTGACTAACTTCTCCCATGATCGACATCTGAATATTTAGCATTGTTCTGTTCATTCAGATTGTGAAGCAACTATGGGCATATATCAGGCAGAATAACCTTCAGGATCCGGATGATAAAAGGAAGATCATTTGCAATGATGAACTTAGGATCGTTTTTGGAACTGACGCCACTGACATGTTTAAGATGAACAAATTATTGGCCAAGCATATAACTCCTCTTGACCCCAAAAGTACATGCTTTTGTTTCATCTACATTTGCTTGATAATGTGCATCTGAATTTACTTCTAGTTTTGAGAATTCTCAAATATATTATTTTGATATTGCAGAAGATCAACATCATCAGGATGCAAAAAAGTTTAAGGCGCCCAATCCAGCTCCTCAACAAATGCCTCCTGTTAATCAACCCTATGTCGTTGTTTCTGATGCACTAGCGAAATTCATTGGTGTTCAGGGAACAGTGCCTCATGATGATGCCCTTAAGTATCTTTGGGATTACATAAAAGCAAATCAGCTTGAGGTATAGCTTTGTTTTTTCCTTGTAAGCTACTGATGTGTTCTTTGCTTGGGGATGCATATTGAATGAATGTATTGAAAATCACTAATGAGCAGTCAGCAGTAAACAATAGTACAGAACTGATGACTAATCCACTAGATGTAACTCACCTCTTTCTCACTGCAGTAAGTTATTGAAATATTAGTGCCTTTTATGTTAAAGTAGCTAGGTGTAATGTTTTGTTTTAGTACTGTGTCTTGGGAAAAACACTAAGTTGCATTGTTATCCGTAGACCAGCTTGGATGTGTTCTTACTCCTTACAGGAAGACGTTGAATGCTTGGTCATGTGATATGTTAAAATTATAGTTTTATTCTAGAATGTGGATTATGGTTTGGAACTACATCCATCTCAAAAGTTAAGATGCATGCATTTACTGTACAGTTTTCAGATATACAGTATAAACAACTGTTGAAGTAAGAGGCTGGTTTCAGAATACCAGCAGAATTGTAAATTGATTTTTAGCTATACTTTTCGATAAAGTAGTGTTAGAAAATGTGCCTATCGTACTTCCCTGTCCTTTTTCCCTGCCTAAATGATCATGCTTTTCATTTATTTTTCTCTTTGATTGTGCATAGGATGCTCCGAGCGCATCAATATTATGTGATTCCCAACTTCAGGAGCTGTTTGGCTGCGAGAGCATTCCTGCTTCAGAATTATCAGAGTTGCTTTCTCACCACTTCATCCAAAGGACATAGCATATCTGCATTAACTGGTTAGATTCTCACTGTATTCCTCTTTCCAGTGTCGGTGAACAATAGCTACTGAATTCACTTCAAGCGTTGATACAGAGATGCCTTTTTTTCTACCCTTGCATCCATTCACTTTATTGTGCTATTGTTCCGTGCTGCAGATCTAGGATTGCAGCGGTGCCAGATAGGCCTAACTTTACACAGTATGGTGTTCTTTGACAAAATGGACAGCGTAGCTTATGTATCACTCCAGCGTTCTGGATTATGGATTGCGTCGGACAAAGAAAGATTATTTGTGGTAGCCTGTAAGTTGCTCCGTGTAATGGCTACTGCCCCAGTATTTGGCTGTAACCCTCGACTGAACTCTTAGTGTTTACTAGTGTCTGAATATCGAAATGTCCTCGACTGACTATGTAAAAGTTAAGCCTTATATTCGAGTGTGAGATTGAAATCTTATTTTCTGGAAGGGTGTATGGTTAAGTTGTTGTTCAATAACCGTGCCACGTCCATCTGGTACAGTACAGACAACAGGCACACAGAATAACTTGAATGATGCCCAGTGCAGATGTACAATGGTGTCAAACAGAGCAATTGATCCAAGCAAATAGTAGCATCCATGGGAGCTTGGATGGGTTAGGGTTTACTCTATGGTGGAGACGCCTGCTGAGTTTGCCTCAAAATTTTAGCCAAATCCCGTGACATGGTATACATGACAACTTTTTTCAGGATACAAAATCTATCAAGACAATTTCGAGGCTTCTCCCAAGGTCTAGTTCTTTGTTTGGCTGCTTGGCTTGCTACTCAAAATAGAACATGGACGGCCGATAGGTTGGAAAAGCAGGGGTTGTGGGTTGTGCCCTCTTTGCAGGCAAATCATGGAGTTGGTCATCCATCTCTTTATATCTTGCCGGTATACCGTATGTGTTTGGAATCTCATAGGCAATGGAGTATCACCTTGCTTACCTCTTGGGTTATTGGAATGAGAGGAATGCACGGGTGTTCCACAACAAGCACGGCCACCTTTTGTTGTTTTTGATAAGATTAAAAGAGAGGTCCGTTTATGGGTTATTCGGGGTGCAAAATCGGTTGGACGAAATGATGTCGGGAGAGTAGTTTTGTTGTAATATTTGCCTTTCCTTTTACTTTGCTTGTTTAACTCTTTCTTAATTAATAGATTGGGACAAAGCTTTTTTCCGTTTAAAAAAAAATACCATGGTTCGTACATATGCACTAGGCATATTCAAGTGTGATATATGGTTGGTCATGGTGAAGGAGATCGTAACCAGAAAGCAGGAATTTCTGGAGGTGCCATTCATCCACGAACGGCGAAAAGAAAACAAATAAGATAAGATAAGCGCATCACACCATCTAGCTCAAGCAGCAAAGATTTTGCTTTTAAATCTCCCAAATGGTTTGGCTAGTAATTCATGTATTTCAGTTGACAACGAGACAAGGCGCCCGTACCAGATGGATTCACGAGAGCTTCCTTCAAGAAATGTTTTCCTATTATCAAAGAAGATGCAATGAAGGTGATGCATCAATTTGGGAATCTCCATGTCACAAACTTTCATAGGCTAAACTCTACCAACATCGCACTCTTGCCAAAGAAGGACAGAGCGGGAGACATTTTTGACTTTAGGCCTATTAGCCTAATTCATGCAATTGCCAAAATTATTGCTAAGATGCTTGCCCTCTGGCTTGGACCGTTCATGAATGACCTAGTCTCCAATGCTCAAAGGCCTTCATAAATAAAAAGAAGCATTCAAGACAATTTCCTTTATGTAAATAATCAAGCAAAAAGGTTCTATAGAAACAAGACTCCGACATTATTTTTCAAGCTTGACATTCGCAAAGCATTTGACCCGATCTATGTATAGGATAGCCGTTATTTTTTTTAATTATTATTATTATTATTATTATTATTATTATTATTATTATTATTATTATTATTATTATTATTATTATGATGATGATGATGATGATGATGCAGGACCAATCATAGATATCTTGAGCTTGATAGTGATGGTTGCCGGTGTTGGAAACATCATCCTTGCAAGCTACCATCTTTAACTACTACCGTGAACATTGACTATTGATAGTCAAGTTGTATGTTTTCTTTGTTGAACCTCCATTAATTTACCACTCTCCTCCACGTTCACTTTAAGCTGACCTGGAGCCTGGAGGTGGTTCCTACGAGATTACACTTGATCACAAAAGAAAAGCAAAAAATAAGATTACACTTCATCTAGCAAATATTGCATAAAAACCGCTTAAAAACCGCGAGTCTTTCTGTTACACTAGAGTGTCAATTGGGATCCCACCAAAATATCACCTTTAGTTTATTTGCCAAATTTATTTCAAAATTTGAGCAAAAATTTACACTAAATTTTAGCAAATAAACTAGAAGTGGGATTTTGATAAGATCCTACTAAACACCCTATGTTACACAAGACTTAGAGTTGCAGTCGCTGCATGAAACAGTTCCAGCTGCACAATTAGCAAGGAAGCAGGAGCACATCAGTTAACTGAAAGACGAACACATGAAGCAATTCAGGCGCAACTCAGGCTGGGCAGTAGAGGAAGTCGTGGTGCGCAACGGTGGCAATGTAACGGGGTTGGGCCATATGACGAGCGTGAAAGAGTGGGGTAGAAGTTTGAAAGAGTAAAACTGACAAAAGATCACCGAAATTAGGTAATTTGGAGGAACTTCTGTTAAACTAGATAAATTCTTTCAAAAATATCAATGACCAAGACAGCTGTAGGCCCCTTTCTCTGCTAGCAGCTGCCTCATATATGATGTCCCCTTCTCTGCTGGTCAAGTCGACCTCACCGCCTCTACCATAGTACTCCATACCCCAAATTGGTATGATAATAATTCTACCAAGAAAGCAAAATAACAAAGACGGGTCAGCATCTAGCTGCAGGTTGCATTAGTTGCCTGGTCGACCATAAAATCTCACCATGTGTGCTCATCTCCTGGCAAAGAAAAAACACGTGCCGGATGTGTCTTCACGAAATGGATGGACTTGACTTTTTGGTAGAATGCATCCTTTTTTTTTGCGTTCCGGGCAATGTACTGTCTAAACATAATTTGGGAAAGGTTTTCCACTTTATGGTTGCCTGGACAACCTTTTTTTTTTTTGGCTTTGGGAGATAGCGGGTGCGGCTGTTTGGTTGACGGTGGATGCAATGTATGTGATTATTTGCCTGTTTTAGCCATGTTATCACCTCTTCTTAACATGGTAGACTTACCTCCTACACTACTTATATGACACATATATTAAGAAATAAGATTTATTGATCTATGGCGTTGAAACAGTAAACTCAGAACATGAGAGTTGTGGAAAATTTCAAGGTGAAGCTATCCTTCAAAGAAATTTTCAAACGGTAGACCGTCCATGATCAATTTGACGAAATTCATCTATAAAAGGTACAAACATGAACACAAAACTGAGAAGATACACTTAATGAAACTCGGAATCGATTACCGAAATGTGATCACATCGAGGATGCACACATTTTTCATGTTGACCTTGTCATGATTGAAGCATGGCTGCGTAGATCATACATGATGAGTAACACATAAAACACTAGCCATAGTGAGTACAAAGAAACAATTTTAAACAGTTGAATGTGAGTCGAGACCCCGATGCACCACGCTGCCGATGCGATAGATGCCACATCGCTCCACCTCATGACCCTATCCAGCCAGCGTTTGCTCTAACACGATGCCTTAAGGTGGGATAACGGCGCTGAGTGTCGCCATCGTCTGATTCGGGAGACCTAGATCCGGGGGTTTTCCTGGAGCAGCCCGAGCGAAGGGACGAGAATTGCAAGAGCGATGTCTTCGACAAGGTAATGACGCATAAAAACCACCATTAATTTATAGTTGAAGATTTTCGAGAGTATGATCTCATTTTACTCTGCGCGTCAGTTTATTGTTTACCATAGCTTAACTCTCTAGTTGAACCCATCTTCTTTCTTAATTTATGGTTAAAGGAAAAGCTAAATGCATGCTAGCTTAAAATTCTAATGTAAAATTCTGCTCATGACGAGATCACAGTGGTAGTACTGAATCCATTTCGTATCCTGACATGGTTACTTCTCATGCTTCTGTTTGAAATTTTTGTACTGAAACTTTGTATGGCATTTCCATTGCAACATAGTAGGTACTTTCTTTCCATGATGTATTTTTTCTCTAATGATTGATTAATGTAGGCTGTTGCTGCTTGCAGGGAGTCCCTCAACGAGAAGCTTCAGTGGGGATGAGAGAAAGAGTTTTCTGGAAGTCTATAGTTCCTTGACTCATTTGCTGTGTATATACATGATACATTGACATATTAGTACCTACTAGAAAACTACTACTTCAAATGAGTCCTACCAACACTCCCCCTCAAGATGGGGCAAAGATATCTAACAGCCCCATCTTGCTACAGATTTCAGTAAAACCCAACACACATACTCCTTTGGTTAAAACATCAGCAAGTTGCTCCCCTGATCTCACATAGTTAACCTGCAAAGTTCCATCTTCCATTTTTTCCTTAATGAAGTGTCTATCAATCTCAATATGCTTAGTTCTATCATGATGAACAGGATTATTGACAATTTTTATGGTAGCCTGATTATCACAGTAGAGTTGAAGCGGGGCACCATTATAAAGATGAAGTTCGCCTAGTAAGAGTTTTATCCATAACAATTCACACACTCCAGATGCCATGGATCTAAACTCAGCCTCCGCAGTCGATCTTGCAACCACACTCTGTTTCTTACTTCTCCACCCCACTATATTCTTGCCAACAAAAACACAATAACCAGATGTAGACCTCCTGTCATCTAGGCACCCTGCCCAATTGGCATCTGCATATCCTTCTATGTCCAGATGACCATTGCTTGAAAATAAGATGCCTTTATCAGGACATGTTTTGAGGTATCTCAAAATTCTATTCACAGAATCTAGATGGCCTGATCTAGGATCATTCATGTATCTACTTACAACACTAACCGCATAAGCAATATCTGGTCTAGTGTGTGATAAGTAGATTAGTCGGCCAACTAGCCTTTGGTATTGGTATTTATCCACAGGATCACCTGAATTAGCTAATATACGATGGTTTTACTCAATTGGAGTCATTGCCGGTCTACATTCTAACATGCCAGTTTCTGCAAGTAAATCTAACACATATTTTCTCTAACAGAGATAAATACCTCGCTGTCCATAAGCAATCTCAATTCCCAGGAAGTAATGTAGATGACCCAAGTCTTTCACCTCAAATAATTTTGCCAACATCTTCTTCAGACATTGTATCTCCATTTCATCATCACCTGTAATTACAATGTCATCAACATATACTACCAAGATCGTGATCTTCTCTCCTTGATGCTTGAAAAACAGGGTGTGATCAGCATTGCTTTGTAGATACCCCAGATTGCAAATTTCCCTTTGAAATCTCCCAAACCATGCTCTAGGTGATTGTTTAAGTCCATAAAGAGATTTTTTTAACCGGCACACTTTACCTTCAGTTTCTTTGCTACCAAATCCCGGGGGTACCTCCATGTAAACCTCTTCATGTAGATCACCATGCAGGAAGGCATTTTTTACATCCATTTTATACAGTTTCCACCCCTTATTTGCTGCTATTGAGATCAAAGTCCTAACAGTGTTCATTTTTGCAACGGGAGCAAAGGTTTCGTCATAATCAACTCCATATGTTTGACTGTACCCTTTTGCGACAAGTCTAGCCTTATATCTATCTACCTTCCCATCTGGTGTATGTTTAATTGTGAACACCCACTTACACCCTACTGCCCTTTTACTTAAAGGAAGATTAGTGAGTACCCATGTATTATTTTTATCAAGTGCCTCCATTTCTTCTACCATAGCCATCCTCCAGCGCGGATCAAGCTTTGCTTCTCGCCAATCCTTTGGAATAGGTGAAGCAGACTGCAAAGCAGTTATAAAAGCATGATATTGAGATCCAACGGAACAATAATTCACATAATGAGAAACATTATATGGAGCATATCTTCCCGGTAATTTTCCAGCTGTGGTTCTTGGTTGCTTTCTATGTGCTATTGGAATGTTTAAATCTCCCTGCGTAGATGAATAATCATTATTGTTGTTTGGTGCTGATGTTTTCGGGAACTGTGTTGAGCCTACATCTTGGGTGTGGGTTTCTTGTTCTTGTACCAATGATTCCTCATGGATTTCAAGTCCTTGGCCACCATTCTCCCCCTGCTGGGATTGCTGCTCCACAATCACGAGCTATGGCTCCTCTATTGGTATAGGACCAATTATCATTTGCCTTGAAGTGCTCGGGTTGTTCTCCTCCTCTTTCTCTCCCCCTGTATCATTACTTGGTTCTGCAAGATAATCATCAAACAAGTCAGGGAATACCTGAGTTAGATCTTCTGGTTCTCCATAGAAGGCTTCATGTTCTCGGAACACCACATCCATGCTGACAAACATTCGCTTCTCAGAAGGACACCAACACTTGTATCCCTTTTGCTTCCCTGAATATCCTACAAAAATACACTTTAGCGCTCTAGGGTCCAGTTTTCCAACAGAAGGTCTATAATCTTTTACAAAGCATATACATCCAAACACTTTTGGGGGAACAACATATGTCAATTTTCCTGTTAAACACTCGATCGGTGTTTTACTATTCAGTACCCGTGATGGCATCCTATTCATTAAATATGCAGCTGTCATTAGAGCTTCACTCCACAGGAATTTAGGAACATTCATACCCATCATAATGCATCGGGTGAAATCCAGTAGATGCCTGTTCTTCCTCTCAGCCAAGCCATTTTGTTCAGATGTATCTAGGCAAGTAGTTTGATGAATTACACCAAAACTAGACAGATATTCATCAAACTCATGATTCACATACTCAGTGCCATTGTCAGTACGTAAAATTTTAACACATGCATTGTACTGATTCATAACCAGATTATGGAAATCCTTGAAGCATTCAAATACATCACTTTTGTTCTTCAACACATACTCCCAAGTAGTTCTAGTGCAGCAGTCTATAAAGGTAACAAAATAACGATAACCATGAAGAGAGGTTACTCCGCTAGGACCCCAAACATCGGAGTGAATTGTTTCAAGTGGCACTACACTCCTATTATCAGACAATACATATGAGATGCGGGTCTGCTTCCCATATTGGCATGCATCACACACTAAATCCTCTTTCTTGACTTTCTTACAGAGGTCAGGATAAATATGTCCCAGGTTGATAAAAGACATATGGCCTAATCTGCGATGATGAAGAAGAAGTTCTTCCAACGGTGAGGAGGATGTAGCAGCAACTATTGCATATGACAAGTTGGCATCCATGTAGTATAATCCATCACGCATGCTCCCCATCCCAAGATTTTTTCCAGTCCCAAGTTCCTGAAATAAGCACCATGTTGGAAAAAAGATGGCGGCACAATTAAGCTCATTTGTAATACAATTAACAGATAATAGGTTAATTGGGAATGAGGGGACATGTAGGACCGAAGAAAGTAACATGCCATTGTTGCAAATAACCGCTCCTGATCCCATAATGTTCTGTGATGACCCATCAGCTAGCTTAACATTTTGAAATTTTGTCTCAGGATTATACTTACTAAAATATTTCCTTAAACCAGCCATATGCCTAGATGCGCCTGAATCAATTAACCAAGGTACATCCATAGTACAAGAGTTGTTACTCCTGAAGTTTGTAGAGGCAGCTGAGGTGGAAGCCGATGTTGTCTCCATTGTTTGCTTGTCACCTAGATGCAAGCCTTTAAATTGACACCACTTCTCCCATTCTTCAGTAGAAAGTTCCATTTTCACAGTTGATTGAGGTGCTTCTTGAGAGACTGTAGAAATATTTGCTCTGCTTGTTGGACGGAATCCTCGGCCACGACCTCTTCCATCAAAACCACGCCCTCGGCCTCGTCCTCGCTAGTCCTGTCCTCTACCACGTCCTCCTCCAATTAGTTCAGGACATGCAAACCGGAAGTGTCCAGGTTGTCCGCACTCAAAACACTTCTTCTCAGTCAAATCCGTTGTTGGTCGTGGATAATTTCCACCCTCGACGACATAAAGTGCTGATCTTCTTTGTGCAGTGCCTTGTATAGCAGACCCAACTGTCTCCAGATTCAACCGAGTTTCTTCACTAATTATAGCTGAAATGGCTTGCTCCATGGTGGGTAGTGTTGTATTCCCATATATTGCTGCCCTCCTATTTTCAAACTTGGAATTCAGACCATTAAGAAAATCTCTCACGCGCCTCTTTTCTATGCATTTGTTGACTTTCTCAATACACTTGCCATACTCAAGGTCTATTGAATCATAAAAGTCCAGATCACTCCAGAGTCTTTTCAACTCAGAAACATAGTCCACCACATACCGTTCTCCTTGGCTCAAAGCTTGCAATTCTTTTTGTATCTTGCAAGCAATCATTTCATTACCAACTCCTGAAAAAGTACCTTTCAAAAGCCTCCAGATTTCTGAAGCTTCCTTAATCCTCTCAACCTGTTTTGCTATCTTGGGTGATAGAGAGCTCAGCAGCCAAGCCCTGACTAGAGCATTCGTCATCCTCCACATCTGTCCTTCCTTTGATTCCTCTTCAGCTTGCTTCTCCACCATGCCAAGTATATATCCCTCCAACTTTCTTGAGACCAATATTGTCTCGGCATGCTCCGCCCAGCTAGCATAGCTCTCTAAACCCTCTAACTTCACCAATAGCATCTGCAAAGGATGGATTTCCTCCCTACCTTCTGTTTCTTGTCTTCTTCCTCCTCCTCCTTGTTGTTTAGTGAGGGCATCAAACATGTTTTTGTATCTTTCATCCCTTGCTCGAAGTACAGCAGCAAGTTCACTAGTCGAAACTGTTGCAGGAGTGCTGCCCTCACCCGCCATCTTCTGAAATCACAAATTCCCCTTCTCCTGATGCTTGTCCTAAAACTTCCTCTTAAATCTCAGTACTCACTCGCCTCAAATCGACAGAAAAAATTCTCAAATTCTTACCAAGCTGAGCTCCCCCTTCTTGTAAATCCACCAACGAAAAAAACCTCCAACTTTTGGCCACTTACAGATCCACGACCCAGCGGTCCTCTTCTCCTTCTCCTGCTACCTCCGCCAGCTGCGCCGCCACCGCTCCGATCTCCGCGGCAGCTGAACCACCGCAGCCAGCCTTCGTGCCTTCAGCACCACCTCCTCACCGCGGCCAGTCAGGCAGTCACCGACCAGGTCCCTCGCCGCTGCAGCTCTGATACCATGTTGCTGCTTGCAGGGAGTCCCTCAACAAGAAGCTTCAGTGGGGATGAGAGAAAGAGTTTTCTGGAAGTCTATCGTTCCTTCACTCATTTGCTGTGTATATACATGATACATTGACATATTAGTACCTACTAGAAAACTACTACTTCAAATGAGTCCTACCAACATAGGCAAACGAACTGTTGTCAACACGTTTCAATACAGAACCATCGTAAAATAGCCAGGTAATTGTCTCATATTTCCTCAATTATCCAAACCGTCCTCTTTTATATAGTACTACTATTGTTTATATTATGAGAGTTCTCAGAATATAAAATGTGCTGATCCTCCAAAAATTGTCCAACGAAACCAAAAGTAAATTATTTTCTATCCAGCAAGCAAGAAGAAAACGGCGCCGAATGCACCTAATTAAAGCCGTGCTGCCACCGGCGGCAGGGAGTAGCAGCACTCGTTGAAGCTATCCATGGTGCGTCTGGACAGTGGCACGTAGGCGTCGACGCTCCCGTCGCCGACGAAGGACTTGACGACGTAGATGGCGCCGTCCGCCGGCGCAGGACTGTAGCAGGGCCTGAAGAAGAAGGGTGCGCCACAGCCGAAGTCCAGCTTCGGGAACGGGATCGCTAGCAGGCAGTCCACGTCAACGTTGGCGCTCAGCCCCAGCCGGGCCTCCGCCGCGTCCGCCGTCGGCACCAGCTCCTCCTCCTCCACCGCCCCGGAGGTCGCGAAGTCGATGAACGACCGGAAGTAGGCGTCGTCCATCCGGGCCACCTCCCGGGATATGAGCTCCACGGCGTGCCGCAAAGGCCGGTCCAGCAGCTCCCGCGCCGTGGTCGTCGGCCACGCCCAGAGCACCACGCTGCCGGTGTACCCCGCCGGCACCCGCGGGCGGCGCATCCGCGTTCGCCCGTTCACGGCGATGCGGATCCTGGTGGCCTGCCGCCCGTCGAGCCCGCGCGCCTGCGTGACGCACCGCCAGAGGTGCGCCGCCAGGCACTGCAGCGTGGTGTACGACCTGGGGCCGCCCTCGGCCGATACCCGCGACTTGAGCTCCATGATCCACTCCCGGCTGAAGTGCACGTTGCGTACCACCACCTCGTCGCCGGCGTGGACAATGGCGTCGCTTCCGGCCGGCTTCTCGTCGCGCGGCTTGACCTCGACGCCGCGGTGCTCGAACCTGATCTGCGGCGGGCCACGCCGCGCGAAGAGCGACGTCCGGTCGTGCACCGGGACGGGGTCGATGGGGACGCCGCGAGTGGCCTGGCCCCACGCGACCATGAAGTTCCACATGCCGGGCCCGTCGGCCACCTTGTGGTGCATGGTGAAGCCCAGGACAAAGGAGCCGCAGCGGAACCGCGTGTCCTGGACCAGCAGCAGCTCCTCGGCGCCGTCGCAGCTAGGGTACAGGCTGAGCACCTCGTTCCCCGCGGCCAGCAGCGCGACGGCGCCGCTGCCCAGCTCGGAGTCGGCCGTCGCCTCGACGAAACGCGCGCCGGCGTCGCAGAGCACGATGGCGGGGCCGTCGCTGGCGTCCACGCCGAGGCGCCCCGCCCACTCGGGGTAGGCGGCCAGCGCCCTGGCGAGCCCCGCCTGGAGGGCGACGCTGGGTGGCGCGGGCGGGTGGAAGGCGTAGACGTAGAAGATGTACTCGTCGTAGTTCACCCTGTCGAACACACTCAGCGGGATGATGGCGCCGCCATGGCTGCCGTCGTCGTCACCGTAGTAGTCAGGCACCACGGACTTGGACGAGTGCACGGTGATTTCCATTATGTAATAAACTCAAGCAAATTAGACAACGAGCGTGTACTCGCGGCCTGGTCACTTGACACTGCCGATCGAGGGGGTAATTTGATCTAGCTGGGGAATGTGCTTGCGTATACGTTGCCGTACTGTTTTTATTGCCATCGGATGAGCATCACAGCCACAGATCGTGATTGCAGGTAGAAGATGAGTTGGAATTCTTTTGCACAAAAAGCCAGGCATTGAGAGAAAGACAATACGTCGAACATCACATGTTCAAGCTTCCGCAGCTAGCTGCGATGCGAGGGACAGAGAGCTGCAGGCACATGAGTTATAGTACTACCTTCGTTCTAAAATCTAATATGTTTACCTTGCAGCCAGATTAATTAGTTTAATTATTATGTTTTAAAATGTGGAACTTTTTGGTAGGATTTTTTGCCTACTAAAACATATGACATTTAGGAATAGAAGTACTAGTATGTACTCCTTCGTTCTGTCTTTGAATACAAGATCATTTCATATTTTTGGGTCTAACTATGACCATTAATTTTACCAACAAAATGTGATTTATGTGCAAAAAGTATAGCATTGGATGCACATTTTTGAAGAACTCTCATATGATATATATTTTTGATGACATTCAACTTATATTTTACTAATTAAATTATTAGTCAAAGTGTTTGGCACTAAAACAATTTGACTGTGTATTGAAAACAGATAGAGTAATATTACTACCGTACAATTTTTTCAAATAGATCGTAAATACTCTCCAGTTCAGTTTAGCAGGCACATATGTAGTATATGGAAAATTTTAACCACCATTTTATCAACAAAACATGAGATATATGTCATAAAACCTATACCATCGGATTCATTACTAAAGAAGTTTGCAAAGGAAAAAAAATTGTGACATATGTCTTGTTTGTTAACAAAATTTGTGGTCAAAGTCTTTTTCTTAAATTACATGTGTGCCTGTTAAACTGAAAAGGTGGGAGTAAGATTAATTAATGCATGCCCACCAAACAAATAATTTTTCACCTTGTACGATTTTTCTAACTGAGAGCCAGGTGTATCGAATCACCAAGTCCAAAATAATATTCTTTGTGAACCATGCAGGAGAACTGCATGTGATATACTTATTAGAAAAGAAAAACCCAAACAAGATAGTTAGCTAGGTAGGTAGGATGGCCCCGAAATATGATTTACACCATGCCTAGCTAGCTAGGTCTACCATCACGTCGAGCTTGAGCCACCACATGGAGTACAAAGCTTCTTCGACCTTTTGATTTCAACACATGGAGACTTGTGCTGACAAGTCGTTGGCAAGTCCAACAGCATCATAGTTTCAGAAAAACATAACAGGGCCCGACAAAATGACCCGGCCGGCCGGCTCCCACTTCACGGCCTGCCGGGGAATTGGGGATGCTCTGGAATATCCACGGATCCTAGACCCGCCGGATATTTTGTTAATCCGTCTAATTCATAGTATAACTTTAATCCGGAAATATCCTTCAACAAACAAACTTTTGTCCTTGGAAAGGTGGAAGGGATGCGAGCATTGGTGCTACGTGCGAGGTGGTTAAGAAAATTAAGGCCCTGCTTGGGTGTCCAGTTTTACTTCCGGGTCGGGAATTTTTACAAGTGGTTTCAGACGTGCACATGTATCTCAGGGTATTATTTACAGACGCCATATGTGCTGTTTGGAAAGTACAATATTTTAGCAGGAAATGACTAAAACACCACACATCTAGTCCCCAACTATGAAAAAATTGTATCTTTGACCATGCTGTATTATAACATACACCAAGAATCCACGTTAAATTACATAAAAGCATCCTAGGTCAACAATGAATACAAACTCCAGTTTGTTCAGATCAACAATAAAGTATGTTTACTTAAATTACATATAACAAGCATTCAACCACTTTCAAAGTAAGACTTGAACTGGGCTGGACTTCTGAAGGATGGAACACAAAGTTTGAAGATAATTTCTTGATACCTTCATCCACTTGCTAACAAGACAAAACATGACAGCAAAAGACTTGAACTCTGTGAGAGGACATCCGAAATAAAAAATCAATATTAGATACTAACAATGGTAATGCACTGATGCTCATAAATAGACAAACTGAGCTAGCGTTTCTTTATTTTCAGATATGGTCATGCATGCCACTTGTTAACATAACAATTAGTAGTATGTGCTACCATATAGTGTTCTCACTAGAATAAATAATGTCAGGTTCTCGCTGGAATATGCATGCAGCAAGTTACAAATCCACAAAGAAAGTTTACTGAATATAAAAAAGAATATATTGCGGATCTCTAGCTGCATGAGCACGACTCCAAACCTGATTCTATTGGTGTACTAACCTGATCTAGTATAAAAACCAAATATCACATTCTCTAATCATGTGAGCACCTAAGGATATCATAAAAATTAATTGATTTAGTTTTAAAAAACAGGAACTAAAAGAAAAGGCAATGAGCTACTTACATGGAGGTGACTGAATTCCCAGCTTCCCAACCTCCTCATTAACAATAGTACTAAATAGCAATGATCCTCATTAACAATAGTACTAAAAGAAAAGGCAATGAGCTACTTACATGGAGGTGACCCAACCTCCTTCTTCAACCATAAACAGCAAATGCTCATCGAGCTGATATCCTTTGCACTCTCAGAGCCCTACTTCTTTCATAATCTGCCCACATTTTCTTTGCTATTTCATCTCTAAGAGCATTGCCCAACTTCCTCCTCGATTCTGAGGGTGTTGAATCATCTCTAAGTGTCATGTCTCCACTAGGAACATCCACATATTTACTAGGATGAATGTGCATCTTTTGGGTTTTAAGCCATTCTTCATCACCTCTCTGGCTTCGGATTATATTGTGCAACACCATTGCCACCAAGGGGATCTTCACTTGAGTATCGATTGGATAGTGTGTTGCAACTTTCAGAATAGGGAATCTCATCTTTAGGATGCCTATTATACGCTCTATAATGTTCCTTAGTCGGGCATGCCGAAGGTTGAAAAGTTCTTTATAGTCTCTTGGGCGACAATTTCCCCTAGCTTGCTCTTTTAGATGGTACCGAACATTTCTGTATGGGGCAAGAAACTTTGGTGTATTCGCGTACCCTCCATCAACCAAATAGCACTTGCCTTCTGGTACACGAAACCCAGACTGAATAGCAGAATTTAACACCCCAGCATCAGACGCCGACCCTTCCCAACCACTTGAAGCATAAGTAAAACTTAAATCAAAATCACAAGCAACCATGACATTCTGAGATAGAGTTCCTTTTCGATTCCTATATGGTGCAGCTTCGTTCTCATTTACCTTCATAGGGATATGAGTCCCATCTATCGCTCCTATGCAATTCTGCAAATAGAAGTTATGGTTACTAAAGTATATGTGTTGTGAAAGGATAGATATTTCTAACATACATAAGACAAATCAAATGTACCTCAAAGTATGGCCAATATAGGGGACTTGACGAAATCTTGATGTGAGGACTCGTGGATGGAAGCTTGATTAAATCATATGCCAATGATGTGATCGCATTAATGGAAGCATTGATATGCCTATGGACTGTTTCTGGGCTACGCTGGAATCTGTCTGTCAATGTACGGTAGCTTGCATTCCTTGACAACATATACATCAACATACCTAATTGCTCCTCCACACTAACCCCTCTTGAATTTTTCAAAAGTTTTCTAGACCTAAGATCATCACAAAGTTCTTGGAAAATATGGGACTCCATTCTTAAAACATCATAACATCTAGTAGGATGACCATCAAGTAATTCTCTGATATACATGGGACCCGTGAGGACAGAAGTATTCACTGGGGTTCTAATTTTTTGGACAGTTTGTATAATGCCGGGAAAATAAGGAAAATCATTTCCTCATCCTCTTCCTCCTCGGAATCAGTCATCACCATTTCCAAATTACTCATCTAATCCTAAGAAATTGCAACAACACATAACAATAAGAATGTGTTAAGAACAACACATTAAGAGTAACATCATATTTATTTAAGAAGTTAAGAATTGAATCCACCCAACAATAATCCACAAAGAATAGTAACATCTACCCCTGCTGCAAAAATAGTAACATCTACCGCTGCTGCAACAATAATCCATTCTAGAACAATCAAGATCCATTATGGAACAGTTTTCCTCATTTCTGACTAAAGCTTCATGAACAAAAATTTGGAAAAATATGGCATATATATTTGACAAACTTTTTTTTAGCAAGCCTAGTATTTTCAACCATTATAAGCAAGGGGAAAATGGGCATTTCGTTTATCCACTAGTAAGATCACTTCTCGACGCACCATTCATAGGACGTAGGACAATAATAAACAGTAGCAAAAAGTACAGTGCATAATAAGATAATGTAATGTGCAGTCACCAACTAGCAAACAAACTCTTAGACACAGCGACACAACCAAGACCAACAAAACTGAATAAGTATAAAACCAGAATAGTAATCCCTAAGAATAAATGATGATCCATTCCATCTATAAATTTGACATTAGACACTTCTAAAAACACGCACAGACAAACTGGGGCAAGTATATGTAGGTCAAGAAATCAGGGAGCGCCTCCTTAGACAAGCACCAAAACAACATGTGCATGTGTAAACTGATTATTAGCAGCCATATAACGTAGTTCCTGACCAATTTCATCACAACGCAGTTCATCAAGTCCCCAATTCCCATCACAATTTGGTGGTGTAGTCCTAGATTTAGCATGAGCAGCACAACAGTTGTAAAAATATTCGGGCACAATTTGCTGTAGTCATAGTCAATTCTGGTTAATTTGATTTACACAATTCAAGATCAGAGTAAAGGTGTATGCTCACAACTCATAAATCTTTAGCTGCTGCAGTACTTTATGATACAGTGAAGACGATTCAAGCACCGCTTAAAACTATTATCACACTTGCACATCAAAAAATCCTAAATTCAGTAGCATGTTCGAAAAATCCTAGATTCAGCGAGCGCTTCGAAAAATCAGGCGTTCAGAGAGGTAGCTATAGCTATGGTCCTAGATTTAGCAAGGTACCTGTGGTACCTGTGGAAACAACTTTGACGAGTTTTTGTGCCGTTCGGGGAGGTACGAGCAGCACAACTGTCGTTCGGGGAGGTATGAGCAAATGTTCAACAGGTACCTTGCCGTGCAGCACAACACGCTTTCTGTGTAGATCTCGTCCAAGATCTTGTGCCGCCGGTCGTCGAAGATCTCGTCCAAGTTCTTGTGCCGCCGGTCGTCGAAGATCTTGCGCCACCACCGGACGGTTTGCTGCCGCCGCTGCTCGTCGCGGATGTTGTGCCGCTGGGCGAGTCGCCACCGCTGCTGCTCGCCGCCAGACTCGTCGTTGTGCAGCCACCGCAACTCTACAGCCACGCCACCCCCATCTACAAGTCGCCGCCGCTAGGGTTGGTGGTGGTGTCTCTCGGGACGGCTCTCGATGGGATGGAGATGAAACGGACCTTTGGGGCTGCGTGATGTTTACGGGGGTATACGGGCCTGAATTCACTCGGAGGCGGAAAGAATCCAGCGAACCAAGTAGTGATACTGGGCTCGGGCCGAAAACTATTCGGGGCCGACTAAAACAGGGGTATCGAGCTAATTTCCAGCGAAACAAGCAGGGCCTAATCAAACTTTTTTCGTGAGCGCCGATGGTTATTTGTACACGACAGGGTCCAGTTAGACATCAGCCAGTATAAATAAACATAAGTGCTTAAACGAAAACCGGTTTATATTTTGAACACCACTCTAAGCATCTTGCATTGTATGAAAACTTTTGTAGTTGCCTCGAGTCGACGACTTGTTGAGCTCTTCTGTGGTATGATTAGTTGCGTCGTGTCAATATACCAATATGTGTCCACATCATAGGAAGCAATATGGCCACCTTTGTCTCGAGAATTAGAATTGCATCGCGTTATCAGAATATCGCCACCAGACTATACTATTATCAGAATATCGCCACCAACATTCATTTAGCGGGTGACCATACTTTTTGCAAATTTGGCATGTGACTTCTCCGATTGGTGAAGGTGTACGACCACAACCTCCTTTTTGCACACTACAGCCCTGATATTGCCCATCACGATGATCACCCACACGACCTTGTTGATGTCCATGGTTCTAGCCATCACCAACCAGTGGGTTTTGGCGTGGGTGCTAATAGGGGCGATGACCGCTACGCCGCAACATTGGAAGAGGATTGAAAAAGACCCTGTTGCTCAGCCGGTTTCAGCAAGCATTCATTTACAGTAGTCACACGCCGTGAGTTGGGCACATAGATTGAAAAGAGTGGTAGTTGGAACATCATTGATTTAAGCGAGAAGTGTATTATATTCTCCATGGAGGCCATTGAGGACATACTCCTTGAGCTCTTCATCCTCAAAGATCTAGCCAGCCGCAACAAGTTCAGAAGAAAACTCTTTCATCTTGACGATGAATTGTGTAGCAAGCATGTCGTGTTTTATGGTGTTGACAAGGGCGCCACGAAGCATAGACACGAGCCTTGGTCGTTGATACGTACATTGTCTCGACACATCACATACATCAGCAACAGTTTGGAGCCCGAGAGACTTGGACAAACACCTCAACCGGCATGGAATTAAGTAGATAGCGCAAGACCTGTTGATCCCTCGTAACCCAATCTCCATATGCAGGATTGGGGGGGGGGGGGGGGGAGGGGTCTTCTAAAATTTGTGCGGGCGCTAGGTCGGTGCCATCCAACAACCCCATAACCTTAGCGCCACATGGTGCCAAAAGTACTTATGCTTTCCATATGAGACAATTCTCCCTGGAGAGTTTCTCCCCGGGAGGAGCCCCAAGGGTTTACCGCCAGCGACGAAGCAGAGGAGAAGGACACCATGTGGAGGAAGTGAAGTTTTTTTTGTGTGGGATCGACAATCATAATCGTCAATCGGATTTCTATGGTTGTTTGGTAGGGGATCGACTTTTTAGCAGACCATCAAGCTCTTGTGGTTTTGGAAATTTGAGATGACTATAAGTGGAAGAGGAACCTCTGATACCATGCACGTTGTTTTTTTTTGAAGAGTGCAACGGGGGGCGATAGCCCACCTGAACGCGATTTTCATTTTCATAAAAGGACAGATTTACATGGTGGCGCCGACACGAGACCGTGGCGGCGCGGATGTGGCATACCACACCAAAGAGGTACATAGGAGGGGGAGGGATGGTGGTGGGGGGGGGCTACCCTAAGCTATCCCACCAAGCCCGAAGAGGATAAAGGTCTACCCGTCGGGGAGCTCGGACGACCCAGAGCTGCAGATGTTCCACGACTAGGGAGGCGATTTGGTCGGTGGTGGAGGAAGCTCTATCAAACACCATGCGGTTGCGCGATTTTCAGACCGACCATAGGATGGCGAGTAGAACCGTGTGTAGAGCTCGGACGACCATAGGATGTGGCATACCATGCACGTTGTTGTAGGGGAAATGATATTATCTTGTAGAGGGATTCGATTAGTACTTGTTATAGGCGATGAAAGAGCTCCATCGGTGCCAATTACAGAGGAAGAGGAACAGAGGGGGTGGTGTACTACTACTCCCGTTCAGTTCACAAACGGAAAACCATACGAGCTTACAATTATGATTGACACTTGTCCCCACCATTTATTCTGAATTTGCAACTAGTAGTAGTACGTTTGATTGAACACCTTGGTCGACGTCGGCCATGGGCGGCATGGGAGCTATAGCTAGCAGCACTTGTTGAAGGCTTCCATGGTGCGGGCGAAGAGAGGCACGTAGGCGTCCACGCTCCCGTCGCCCTGGAAGGATTGCACGATGTACATGAAGCCGTCCACCGGCACGTTGCTGTACCCGGGCAAGAAGAAGAAGGGCCTGCTGCCGCCGAAGTCCATCTCGTAGAAGGGGATCCCCAGCAGGCTGTCCACCTCCACGTTCGGGCTCAGCGTCAGCTCCAGGGAGTCCGCCGTCGGCACCAGACGCTCCTCCTCCACCGCCCCGGAGCTGGCGAAGTCGATGAAGGACCTGAAGTAGGCTTCGTCGATGCGGGACACCTCCCGGGAAACGAGCTCCACGGCGTCCCGGAGCGGCTGGTCGAGCAGGTCCTGCACGGTGGTCGTCGGCCACGCCCAGAGCACCACGTTGCCGGTGTACCCCGCGGGCACCCACCGCATCCGCGCCCTCCCGTTGACGGCGATGCGCATCCTGGTGGTCGCGCCGGCGTCGAGCCCGCGCGCCTTGGTGATGCACCGCCAGAGGTGCGCCGCCAGGCACTGCAGCGTGCTGTACGGCCGGGCGGCGCCCTCCGACGCCTCGGACTTGAGCGCCATGATCCGCTCCCTGCTGAAGTGCACCCTGTGGACGAGCGGCGTCTCATCGCCGGTTTGGGCTTCGGCATCGATGGTGCTGCCTCCGCCGCGAGAGTGAGGCTTGAACTCGTTGCCGCGGTGGTCGAACTCGACACGTGGCGGGTCCCTCGGCGCGAACAGAGACGTCCGGTCGTGCACCGGGACGGGGCTGATGGCGGCGCCGCGGGTGGCCTGGCTCCAGGCGAACAGGAAAGTCCAGATGGCGTGGCCGTCGGCCACCCTGTGGTGCATGCTGACGCCAATGACGACGGAGCCGCACCGGAAGCGCGTGACCTGGGCCAGCAGCAGCTCGTGGGCGCCGTGGCAGCTCGGGAACAGGGTCAGCAGCAGCTTGTCCCCCGTGGTGAGCCGCATGAGGCTGGCGTCGAGCTCGGCGTCGGCCGTGGCCTCGACGAACCGCGCGCCGGCGTCGTCGAGCTCGGCGTCGGCCGTGGCCTCGACGAACCGCGCGCCGGCGTCGTCGAGCAGGATGGCACGGTTGCCGGCGGCGTCCGCGCCGAGCCGGCCGGCCCACTCGCGGTACTCGGCCAGCACCTTGGCGAGCCCCGCCTGGAGGAAGTGGTTGGGCGGCGCGGTCGCGGGGAAGGCGCACAGGCCCGTGACGTACTCGTCGTAGCTCACCTTGTCGAATACGCTGAGCGGGATGACGTCGGAGGAGGAGCCGATGACGCGGTCACCGTAGTCAGGCTTCACGAGCTTGGAGGAGTGCACAGTGACCTCCATTATGGCCGGCCGGCGTTTGGGAGCTCAAAAGAAGGCTTCCTTGTTGTGGAACGTTAACTGCACCCCAGGCCATTTCGGCGCCATTATGTACCTGAGGGCGCCGGCGGAAATTCAGCGCCTGGAGCGTGCCGGTTTCCACACTCGCCCCCTAGACCAACGCCAACAAAATTTAAAATCGCGTAAATTCAAACGAAATATAGGCAAACATATACATATTTAGGCGAGTCCATACAAGATTTAACAAAAAACAAACAAATGAAAATAAACTAGTTCATGCTGAGGCGGAGGTAGAACCACGTGTAGTCACCATCGTCGCTGCTTGGCGGATCGTCCTTCGGTGGACGGTTGCAGCCTTGCCCAGGATCACCGCCACGCAATTACAGCGGCTGGCTCGGCCCGGCATCGTTGTTGTTGTCATCGAGGATGATGGCGTTGCGGTTGAGGCGGGCCTGACGGCGCGTGGCGCGCTCCGGAAGCCGGCGTCGGCGCTCCGCCTTAGCCTTGGACGAGGTAAGCCCGAACTCGAGGGATGCCGGTGACATGTCGTTGGAGGAGGTATGCTCGACCATCTTTAGGCCGGGTCGTCCGGCGCCTCCACCTTCAGTGCGCTACGGACATAGTCGCGCGACGACGACCACTTCGGCTTCGGCTCCTTGCCGCACAGCCACCGGCGCCGTGCTCCCTCTTTGGTCTGACGAGGCGGAGGCTATCGCGTGGTGGTGACGGTACGTGGTGCTCTTTGATGGCAATGCTGCCGGAGCGCGACCTCGGGCGTAGGAAATGACGTGCTCGACGGTGGTGTGGTTCGGATATTTTTGGGGAAAGAGGTGTGTACAAGGCGAGGGTTGGCATGCAATTGCTTCACCGCGTGGGCACCGATTTGGCGTGTCATCCTCCACTAGCCAAAAGCAGACCGGTGGCAAGTATTAACACAGTGCATGAGACGAGAGGAAGCATGTGACGACGGGCGTCCTCGCTACCAGAGCGGGGCCACCAAGATTTCCGCCGTTTTTTTCTTCCGCTGGCGTCCTCGATCGCCACCGAAATGCTGTGTTCGCCTTGGGTTCGACATATTTCGCCGCAATCCGACTAAAAACGGGTCATCTAGGGGGCCAACGGGGGAAGGTTTTTATCCGGCTAGAAAAAAAGCCCCTCTAGGAGGCTCGGGGGACAATAATGCTAAACTTACGAAACATTTCTACGGACTGGACTCACAGACACGAGGTGGTTCAGCCGGATTGGTGAGCGTGCAGCGGTTGTTCCCTTATTCACTCAGCAATATTCACGATTGGTTGTCATGTAGTCCCGCGCAAGAACTGTCCCTCGTAACAAACTCCCCCTTAAGTCTAGCATTATTGCTTGGAGAGGCGGATAAGAGCAGGTTTAATAATACAGCCGGCTGATGGCTATAATAACATGCCACGTCACTTATAGCCATCATATACACTCGCTCGTACTACAATAGTGTTAGCTAGTAATATAAGGTGGGCTGTTAGATTTTTGTTTTTTTTTACAACTTTCTCTCTATCTCTATCTTGACATTTATCACAATTTGTCTAGGAGCACGACGTGCATGAGAGGCCACTTCTCTTATTTTTACATGTCTCTTTTTCTCCATATAGACAATAGTGTCATGTAGCCGGGCTATAAATCCATTATTGTACTTGCTCTTATCCTTCGGAGAAAAAGGAGAGATGTAGAGTTAACTTGCGTTGATTGATCATCATAAGGGCGGTAGGCAGGCTCGTGGTTGCATATGCATGGCTTTGCGATCAGGACAAGAGACAAGATCGAAGGAGTCCAAATCCAATCCGATAGACGCCACGGACCACGACAGGACACGCGGTTTTTCTAGGGAATCTCTTAATTGGTGATCGAAAGTACTCCTGCTTCAGCTTCCACCCGTCCCTGTCGATCAGGTTAGGGAAGGTTGGAGCGGCCGGCCCTCCGCTAGCTGGTCGATCGGGGTCTACCACCACCACCTCCCAGATCGAAGAAAGGAGGAGAGCCAGACGGCAATCCAAGTGAAGTAACGGAACCCCAAATGGTACGTAGCGATCGAGAGGCGTGGCCGCATGGGCATATACCCTCTCTGGCGCGCGCGCGAGAGAGAGGACTAGTCTCCATCGGCCGGCCACTGATCGATCGACCGATACTTCCTGATAGTAATTCATTCCCCGTTGGAGGCCATGGAGGAAGGTGGCCGTCTCTGTCCCCGCGCGCTCGTTTTGCGTTCTACCCGGAGATTTACAAACTGTTTCGGGGCAGAATATCTATCTTATCTGTCCATGCCGGTTGAGATCCGAGTCAATGAGTCCCATATATGTTCCACCTGAAAAAAAAGAATCTTTACAACCATTTATCACAGGAAGACTGCACATATAAGATGTTGATACTTTATAGATCCAACACGGTTTACTACTAAACTACATGCCTAAGGTGTTGGACTCTACAGATCCAGTGCATAGTATTTAACAAAAAACTTTATAAATCTAGGTCCAAAAAAAGTTTAAAATAAATATATTGAATATTAGACTATTTGAAAAGTTTGTCGCAAGGAAGTCAAATATGCAAACAAAATTAAATTTACATTTTCTATGTGAAAGTTGAGCTCGATTCCAATTTACTACTCCCTCCGTCCAAGAATAAATGTCTTAGGTTTTTCAATTTTTGGATGAATCTATATACTAAATAGTGTCTAGATTTATTTAAATTTTGACAAATTTGAGACATCCAAGAATGGACGGAGGGAGTACTATATTTGAAGAGAGGAAACTAAGAAATTAGCTAGCAGGCTGGTGGCCCCTCCATATAAGGATCCCAATAACAAGGAACGGCCAGATAGCTATTCGGCCCCGAATCCGTTCGCGTTCGCCGCCCTCGTCGAACAACCGGTTTTAGTCGCAGTACAACTTAGAGATAAACTATCTCGACTAGTACTCTCTTCTTGTCAAAATATAGTGCATATAGGATTTTGCAGAAGTCAAACGATGTTGAGTTTGACCAAGTTTATTGAGAAAATTATCTATATTTATAATACCAAATGTGTATCATATAACATATACATTATACCGAATTTTTTAGACTGAGGTGCCCGGCTTTAAATTAATAAAGCCCCAACAAAAGGATTGAGAGGTTCATACATCATAGTCCACAAAAACAAACGCTGGACAGGAATGGCCACAACAGCTACACTAGCATACAGAGGCCAAGCAAGCGACGTGCTGAACAACACAAAAGCAGGGAGAGCAAAACGCTAACAGGCTACTAAGCGAAGCATTAGGGAGGGTCGACGATCGCCACCGAGTGCTCGGGAGGGGAGTAGGTCTTGGCGAACGTCGCTCTATGCATCCAAATCAACTCCTACAACAGCAACAGCGGCTTGCGGCTTAGGAGGGGGCGTCATATCTGCAAGGTTAGAATAGATTTGAAAATAACATCAGCAGGTTGTTTTTGGAAAACACTCTCGATAGTAAATTTGTTACGCATGGTCCAAAGGGACCAGCATTGAGCCGCAAAGAAGGACCAGAGCGCATTCGCATGTGTCCCTTAAAATCCCCCAAGATAAAAACCACTTGGCCCGATTACTAGGATTCCAAGTAGTCTGAAACATATCTCTCGCGCCGCTCCAGGCAAATTTAGCAAGTACACAGGAAAAGAAAATGTGATCCACATCCTCCTTGCCGCACAAGGAGCACTTCCCGCTAGATGACCGCTTGCGCTTCTTGATTTGATCATTCGACCTGCCCCTCACCATCTGCAAGAGGAAAATCTTGAATTTAAGCGGCAGACGAGTCTTCAACATCAAAACGAGGATGGGGGACACCGGGCCTTTGCAAAGTTCCTGGTACATGGATCTCGAGAAGTAAGAGTGGCGGGGGTCTAGAAGCCAGGAGATCCCATCCATGTTACCAACCGGGGGGTGGGGTGGGGGGGGGGGGGGGGCTCGTCAATCTCCAAGCGCATCAGAGACCACGCGGCCGACTCCTTAGGTCCAAAGGTTCTTCTAAAAGGAATGTTCCACGTGCCATCAGAGAAGGCCCGCGAGATAAGGAGCTCCGGAGCAACACTTATCGCGAAAAGGCCTGGGTACCTCACACTAAGCGGACTCTCACCTAGCCAGCGGTCAGTGCAGAAACGGACGTTGGAGTTGATTCCGGGGCGAAACTTGGCACCCAGGCAGAACAAGTGCTTGATCTTGTGGATGCTATACCATTATGCTGAATCAAATGGTATTTATTTGGTATTCTAGTTTTGGACACATTTTCACTATATTCACTAGTATATTTTAGCAAAGAGGTAACGGATCATATTCAATTTTATGAAAGGTAGAGTGTGCAAACTAAAAAGGTATACTATGTCCTCTGAATTGTCGAACACAGATCTCTTAAATTGTCAGCGTTGATTTTTTTTTTTTTTTTTGCATCATATACTTAACTAAGCTCTGGACATATAAGACGCCATGACATTAATCAAGAGCCAAGCGACAGAGCTTCTGGACAAGCGAATCAAAAAGAAACAAGATCACAATATTCTTGAGTTCTATGGGTGAATGGTTCAAGTTCTAACAAATCTATTTAGCGCCAATCGAGTAAATAAAAATATATACAGTCGATACAGCCCATCCATTTCTTTCATGTACGTATATTCCTATGCCAAATCCAAGAAGGAGAAAAGCAGCAGTAGCAGTGTCCACTAGTACATCTTGGGCTCCTCAGCGGACACGGCGGATGCATCGCCTCGGGACTCCATCGTCCCGACGTGCTTGTCGTTCGTCGTCGTCAAGTCCTCGCCGCGGCGACGGCGTAGCACCCCAGCACGTACAGGAACGCGAGGAACACGAGCCCAAATAGCTGGAAGTTTGCCAGGTGCTCGGCGCGCTCCAGCGCGGCGCCGTCGCGGCACTCGACGTGGGCGTCGGCGCCAGGGGCGGCGAAGCTCCTGGCGCAACCAGCGGGGAGTGTAGGACCGTAGAGCGTGAATCCGGTCTGGAAGAACCACAGGCCCTGCACCGCGATGAGGACGCCGGTGCCCAGGTCGGCGGCGAGGCTGTCTGGCAGGAGCACGCCGAGGACGACGGCGGCTATGCATAGGCCGATGATGAGGAGCAGGAGGTAGTGGTAGTATCCCTCCAGGCCCACGTGGGTGGTGGAGTGGAAGTAGAAGAGCAGGAACTCGGACGTGAAAGCGCTTGCAAGCACCAGGTTCAGCGCGGCATCCGACAGTGGCAGGTATCTGCAGTGATCGCCATTGCTGAGACCTTATGCTACTACCGGTGTCTTGGATAGCAAGATGACTGACTGACCTCGTGTTGTGCGAGAGGAGGGCGAGCGCGCCGAAGAGGAAGAAGATGAGGAGCATGCCGGCGTGCTCGAGGCCGTTGAGGTGCGCCGGGTCGACGACCCCGCGGCCTGCGAGGAGGCGGAGCGGGTTGGAGTAGACCAGCTCCATGCACATGTCCAGGAAGGCGCCGCCGGCCACCACGTAGAGCTCCAGGAGCCGCGGCCCCGCCGAGAAGGGGCTCCAGGCGCGGACGCGGAACGCCGGCGGGTCGGCGGCGAAGCGCGCGATGGACGCCCACACACGCCACAGGCCAACTGCGAGGAACAGCGAGCCCGGCAGCGCGTGGCCGACGAAGTCCCCCATCCACGCTGATTGGGATGATTAGCAAACTACCCGTGAGTTCATGCCGCGTGTGGAGTACAAGAAAGAACAGAGGAGAGGAGGAAGCCGTATCATCTCTCCTTTTTTTTTTACATGTGCACGTACATGTCGAAGTGTAGCTGTGTTGTAAATTCACTTGTCATGTTGAGCCTGTAACTGTCGGTCCTAGTAGTCAATAGGTAGAGAAACTACTAATAGAGCACTTAGAGATAAAATGGTGTCAGTGTTCCGTGCGAACTGGCTCCAAATAAAATGGTGACAAGAACACACAAGCTATTCTCATAATTTCGCTTCAACTAGAAAAAAAATCGATTTTTTATCAGGAAATTAAAGGGCCGGGGCCCGGAAAAATGGTGGAAGGTCGGCTGTTCTCCAATATATTATATTATTCAAATCTGTTCACTTCTGAGAATGGCGAGATTGATCAGGATTTCCTCTGAATTGTTCCGAAAGTCACTCATCAGATGAATGAAGGTGCGGAAAATGTTTAAGAAGCGGTTTTCATTGGTCAACATCCAAAGGTAGACATGGATATTTGTCATTTGAAGACTCATAATGCACACCTCCAAGATGGTCTTGATATTATCCTTTATTACTGGTTTAGGACAACCCTTCCGATAAAAAACCGAAGATTTTTGGTTCTTGATCCTCTCTGACCCAAAAGAATTGGAGTAGCTCGTCATCGCTTCCTTCAACTTCAGTGCATCGGCCAACGACGCGTTGGCAAAAAAAATGTAAACGTCGACATATAGGAGAAGATTAACCTTCTGATGCGCAATTGGCAATTTGAATCCCTGAAATATCCCCAAAACTCATGGCATGTTTTAATAAGCACGATATGCCACTGGGTACAGCTGCTGCTGCAGAACAATCTCACGACATAGACAAATCACTATTGGAGTACTAAACGCTAAGAAGCCGTTTTCCTTTTTTTTAAGGGAAGGATGCCCTTTCTCATGCATTCCTAAAAACACAAGTCATGGTAGGGATCTTTTTTGCGTATCAGTCAGACTGAAAGTAATAATGAATTAAAATGAAACTGTACAAATTGTGCAGCAATAATCTTAGCATGAATCTAATCGCGTCAGCCAGGGAGATTACTCATCGGGACTTGGCATATGGGCTGGGACGAACAGAGGTTTGGAATATATCGTCATGGGCCAGTTCCTCAAGCCCGTAAGGAATTTGGTTGGGCCACATAACGTTTGGAATATATCGTCATGGGCCGTACAATGGCGGTGCGTATGGGAACATCGACGTAGGCACTACAAGATGTACTATTTTTTAGGCCTTTTACAATGGGTGTTTTTTACCTTTATATTCTAAATATTTTGCTTATGTGGCACTATAGTTAATGAGAAAAAAGAGTGATGTTGTATGTTAGCTAAGAAACACCACTTGTACGGAACCATAAGCAAAAAACATTGCTAGACCAATCACATGTATACATGCCCTTTAAATTATTAAATGTAGAGGCTCCACTTAAAAAATAATACATTGTCCTTCTTAAGTGGAAGTACTAGTTGTTGCTTAAATTTTAATTGCTCATATGAAAACGTGCTAAAATACAGCCAATTGTGAAAGGCTTCTTTCAATCCATATTAATTATCGCTGAATCGGATATAGCTAGCACTAAATATGTTTAGATGAAATCACTTTAGCGACAATTAATATAGATTGGAAGGAATAGTATACACCTCCGAATTCATGATAAATATCGTTGATTCTGTACTAAATCAACATCACTTATTATGGTTCGGAGGAAATACTAATAGTACCCTTCTTTACTCCCCGCTGGACGATGGCTGCATGCAGTATTTTGTTTCGGTCTCAAATTTGAGTCGTTCAACTAGTTGTATGATCTTTGTAGGTGTGGATTTTCGAGTGCACAAGGAAGGAGCACACCTGGATCCATCAATACTCCTTCATTCAGGACTATGATCTTTGTAGGTGTGGATCAATACAGCTGGGGCGGCCAAACTTCATTCAGGGAGAGCTCGTCCGAAGTTCCAGTATCCAACCATCCCCAATTTCTCTCTTTCTTATGTGTTCTTGTGGTGTTTAACTTGGATCTGTCTGATGCATGTTGAGGCCTGAAATGCTAATCCTTGTATGATATTTTAGTACCAGCTTGTAAAAACTATGTTTACAATTTTTTATAGCAAAAAAAGTTAATTGAGATAATTTAGCTCTTAAGCATGGCAATTATGCTAAAAAATGGTTAGAATTAGCTAATTCAATTTGAATAATCATTTATACAACTACTTCGGTATTTAGGGGCATTTTAGACATTTTATTTCTAAAACCAACAACAACAATCATCAAAAGCACTTTTCCAAACACCAAATTTCTGCTCCCAACAGCTGCTTTTCCACATCTGTAGCCCAAACAAACATAACCTTATACTACCACGTGAACTTGTGGGAAGCTAGGGGTGTCACCATACACAGAAAAGAGATAGTTCCTAGCTATCATGTCGGTTTGCAAGACTTCTCCCATTGGTTGGTTCCCCTGAACCGGGGCATATATATACTCCGTGGCTAGGATGGGCTAATGAACCCTAACCAGCCTAAGTTCGAGGTGTTTTACATGCAATTCTCTTACTCCCTTCAGTTCATACTAATAGACTCAATTTTACTAAGATTTGTATGCATTTAGTTAAAAAAAATAGATGCATACGAATCTAGATAAAGTTGAATCCATTAATATGGACCGAAGGGAAACTAGATGGCATACAAATCATAATAAAGTTTAGTCTGTTGATATGGACCAAAGAGAGTAATTAATCTTGATTCGAGACTGGTTCAGTCCCAAGCCAGCATTACAAGGGATAGGTTAACCCACTCATATATAGTTGGTCACCAACGCTTGTACACACTCAACGCCTGACGTACGAGAACGTCCGAGGAATGTCGCCTCTCATATCTGAAGTTATGCCCTTAAAAAAAACCTTTAGGGCTTGTTTGATTCATAGGAATTGCATAGGAATTGTGTAGGATTTGAATCCTATGGAAATTTTTCCTATGTTATTGTTTGATTCATAGAAACATATCCTATAGGAATTAATCCTATAGGAATCTTGTAGTGCAATTCCTATAGAAAAGAAACATTAGATCATACCTCATAAAAAAGTTCCTTTGCTACATCAAACAAAATTCCTCTTCCCATAGGATTCAAGTTGGCATGACATCTTAATCCTATATTTTTCCTATTCCTATACTTTTCCTATCCTATAAATCAAACAAGCCCTTAGTATGGATTGCGCTGGACTTGGGCCCTGTCGGGTGGTGAATGTCCGACCGATGCTGATACTGTCGCAGTTCCTGGCCTTGCTCGTCAACCATTAGAACATGCTCTCCATGAATGAAGTTTGGCCGCGCCAGCTCTGCTGATGTCCTGGGCAAGGGAAGATGACGTAAGCTATACTGGTGGATCCAGGCCTGTTCCTTCCTTGTACACTCGAGGATCCACACCTGCAACGATCACATAATTGATTGAAGACACGAATTTGATATTAAATACTACTTATATAGGCTACTCAGAATCGAAGTGTCCTAGGTGACATCATAGATAGATACAGTAATCATAGCATATAAAAATAGATAAATTAATGTTAAATAAATATTAAACACAAATTTATATTAAGATTTTACAATTTAATAAATATATAAGAATATAGTGCTACTACTACATGCTATCATGCATCGTAGAGATAGTATCATACAATAGTAGTATAGACATGTACTATCCACTTTGACCAATCTTAAGGATTTACCGCATACATTGCGGAGAGAAGAAGGGTACCTCGATCATCCCATGGCCAGCATGGCCATAGTACTGCTTGCAGCTGTCGTCCCTAGTTGCAATTGTGACGCTGAGCCTGCGGTGCACCTGAGTCAAGTAGCAGATGGTCTGCCCCTGGCCGAGTTGGGCAATGGCTTGGTGCATGTCACCTGCTCGCTCTCATGGTCAAAATACATGATCATCTCCCATCCCTCAGACTGCGTGACCCAGTACGTCGCCCCCCCCCCCCCCCCCCCCCCCCCCCGTTCGCGCTCACGACGCCGGCTTCCAGCTTGCACCTGGCGCTGGTGGCCGGAATCTCCCTCCACGACGCCTCCCCTAGCGTGAGTCAACACATTTTTTTCGAAATTGGGGACCATGCCCCGGTCTCTGCATCAATGCATACGACCTTTCCTGAGTCCACACATGGAGCGTCTCTTTGGCCTTGAAGAAACACGGGACGTGCACCGCCGTGTACTGCCCCGTCGCGTGGTGGTACCCGAGGCTGTAAGCCTGGTGCCAACTCCTGCGCGTATTGGGGCGCCTGAACATGCCGGCGCATGGGATTGGCGGGAGGGCGAGGGCATCGCCGGTGGCCGGGTTGGCCAGCGTGATGGCGCCGCCGGTTTGGCGTCGTCGCACAGGCAGAGCACGCCGTTGCAGACGCCGGCCACCGCCATGTCCTTGTTGTAGTCATCCATGCCGCTGGGCCACAGCTCTCGAGGTATGCAGTTGGTCTTCGACGAGTCTAGGCCGTCTAGCTAGGAGGTACAAGGACATCGTGGTCACCACGCGAGCGGCACGGCGTCGCGGCACTGCTTCATCTCCGTGGTGCGCTGGTGGATGAGGTTACGCCAGGGCCGGCAGACGAGGCGCAGCCGCCGGCGCGAGGTCCATGGGAGCCGCTCGAGGATCTCCACCAGGACGTCCGTGGGGATGATGTCCATCGCAACCGCGGCGGCTCGATCTCACGTGTTTCCTCCTCCGATGCCTATGCCCCATGTATACGCAGCGGATCGATTCCGTACTTGTAGGCTTGTAGCGATCTGACATGTGATATATATATTTTCCAAAATTACAAACGGAATCCTAACCGGCAAGTTTAAACCGGAGCAATATCAGAAAAGGAAACCGCATTGCCATGGACCTCGCCCCGGCGGCTGTGCCTCGTCCGCCCATCCTGGCGCAACCTGATCCACCAGCGCACGACGGAGATGAAGCAGTGTTGTGCCGCTCGTCGTCACCACGGAGTCCACGTACCTCCTCGACGGACTAGACTCGTCCAAGACCTGCATACCTCGAGAGTTGTTCCCTAGTGGCATGGATGTCTACATGCACATGGTGTTGTTCGACGTATGCAACGGAGTGCTCTGCCTCTGCGACGACACCCAACCCGGCGGCGCTAGCATGCTGGCCAACCTGGCCATTGGCGACGCCCTCACCATCTCCCCAATCCCATGCGACGGCATGTTCAGGATCCCCAACACGCGGAGATGGCATGAGGCGTACAACCCTGGGTACCACCACAGAACGGGCAATACAAGGTGGTGCACGTCCTGTGCTTCTTCAAGACCAACGAGACTCTCCATGTGTTCATGCTAGAGGAGGTGTCCTGGAGGGAGATTCCGGCCACATGTGCCAAGTGTAGATATCCCACTCCAAAGTCTTCACACACATGACTATCCCACATGAAGGTTCTGCACTTATAGTGCGAAAACCCTACTTCGGGTCCACTAGAGGAAATGTTGTGAAGGTTTGGGATCAATCTTGGCTTTACATATTCCTATGACCTGACACAAATAAAGAGGAAAATATGATGGTCTACCCCCTTTCGAAGTCGGTCAAAGGGTCGGGGTAGCTGGCGTAGAGCCCATGGATCAGGCCTGAAACGACATGATAAAGTATCAGAATCCCTCCAACTTTTGCATATGGTCCTAACGTATGCATATAACTGCGTAGCAAATATTCAACTCCCAAGTGTTATCCGCTTCACATACATGGGCATAAAGTTCTCTACGGGAATCTTGTGAAAACTTGGGCTCAATCTTAGTTTTCCATGTTCTTATGACCTATCCTAACACACACAAAGAGGAAATCTGCTGCAACTTCTTTTGAAGCTAGACAAAATATATTTAATAAAATCTCCGATTGAGCACATGGGGAAATTCATCGTGGCCAGTAACATGAAAACTGAGCATGCTTTGGATCCTTCAACCTCCGAAGCTCTAGCTCTTAGAGACCGCATTGAATTAACGAATAGGGTGGGCTATAACAGGTTAATCATACAATCTGATTGCTAGGAAGTGATTGACATAATGCAAGACGTGGCTTCTTGCCAACAGCTGCAGCTACAATTTACCAAGATATTGCAATTCAAGCTATTTCCTTTGATTGGGTTTCATATTATTTGTATTTCCCTAGAGATTCTAATCAAGTTTCTCATACTTTAGCAATGGAGGCTGGGGACCAACCACAAGTCTGTCTTGAAGATCCTCCAGCTTTATTATTCAGTGTTTGATAGACCATGTGACTGTTATTTGACTGCATTGCATTATTGACTGCATTATTGACTGCATTGCATTATGAGTAGCTCTTGACAAGCTAGTGTTTGATCCTTCATCGTACATGAGTCGTACGTGAAAATGTCGTACCCACAATAATATCGTTCCTAACATTGTCCCTGTCCATTGTCTCGATCATAAGTACATCGTGAACTCTAGCAGCATTTGTGACAAGCTAAAGCTGGGCTACAAGGCACAGGGGAGCGTCGATCGCGATTCACTAGCTAGCTAGGCCATAACTCGTCGTAGCTGCCACTAGCGACGGACAGCAGCTGCGTTCCTTGGTCGTTGCCGCCGTCGTCGACGAACACGGCGTCATCCTGCTCGGCGGTCGCCGCCGCCCCTGTGAACTGGACGTCGTCGGGATCCCGTGCGTTGTCACCGCTGGTCTTGAGGTGCTCCTCGAACATCTGCTGCAGCCTCTTGCCCTGCTCCTCGATCCTCACCTGCAGTGTCCGCTGCATCTGAACCAAACCAACTATGTTAGTACCACGACGAGTGAATTAATTGCTCCAGCCCTATCGATCGACTACCGTACCGAGTTAATTGTATAGTAGTAGTACCTCAAGCTGGTCATAGAGGCATCGCTGCATGTCGAGCTGCATGCCAAGTGCTTCCGTGATGTGCATCTCACTGTTACCAATTAAGTATTAGGAGAAATATGTCATGCATATGACACATCATGAGCACATCATGCGCATGTCCGTCGAGATATATAATTTGAAACAGTGAGTAGCTAGAAAGATACGTTTTCAGTTCTGGATTCTGCTTGTCGCCTTGTTCCCCTGTAAAATTTGAAAATTAGTTACATATATATAACCATTTTTTAATCTATACAACAAAATCATAAAATGCATACAAGGTTATGAAATGTGATCAAGCTTAACACGACGATTCGTCATCTTGTCATTAAAAGCGCATATGTTCATAACATGTTATGCTAATTTAAAAGCATCATAGGTTTCTATTCCATACATGTATGCACGATTTTTTCCTATAAAAATGTATACATGATTTCTTTCTTAACTTTTGATTGAAATAGTGAACCAAGCGCTATGCATTTAAAATTTGGGTTCTGGGTTTGAGTTTTTTGGTTTTGGAAATATTTTTGCATAAAGATATACATGTATGTGATAGAAATTTTCTCTCATACACGGAGGAGGTATTTTGGCTCATAGGTGTAAATGCACTCATTATGAAAAATCATTTAAACTGTATTACACAATGTCAACAAAATCCCATGTGTACATCTGAATATTTATGTTGGCACATAAACCTTTGCAAAAAATAACATGTTTTATGGCCTGTGCAAAAAAGGGAAAAATGTCTTGAGTGAATAGTCATACCGGAGCATTGGAAATTGTCTCTTTTACCAAACCACAAAAGATGTTCATTGGCGCCAAAACTTTGTGTGCAAATATAAAAGGTCCAAACGTACACGGAGTATTTTTTTGTCAAATCTTTTTGATATTTTGAAATATGTATTTAGGCAATTGGTGCATCTACACCTATAAGACAAAGTGAATTTCCCCTTATATACATGATCTTGTCATTACGCATATGTATGCATGGTGGTGCCCTATCGTTAATGTAAGTTAGGTACACCGGAATGGAAATCGATTTCAACGAGATCTCACCGAAATTCACTTAATATTAGTGGACACAGAAATAATTACCGTTGTATCGAAATATTTCCAACATTTCAGTAGAATGCATGATTGTAAAATTATTGATTTTTTTCAAAATCTTGAATATATCGATCAATGAATTGTAAGAGAAAATTGCAGTTCATTTGCCGAAATGCAAACCAAAATCATGCAAAACTGGAATTTGAGGCAAGGCTAATTGATGAAGCCGAGTCAACTAAAAGTGCAAGTGCAAGCTTGTTATTAGATGAACGAAACTCAGTAGATGTTTAGTACCTTAGAGATGATGAAGACGGAATCATTGATTGTTTTCGAAATCTTGAATATATGGATGAATTTTAAGAGAAAATTGCAGTTCTGCTGGAATGCAAAACCAAAATCATGCAGAACTGGAATTTGAGGCAAGGCTAATTGATGAAGCGGAGTTAAAGTGCAAGTGTACGGTACTTGATGAACGAAACTCAGTAGATGTTTTACACCAAAAAAAAAAGAAAGAAACTCAGTAGATGTTTAGTACCTTCGGATGATGAAGATGGTGGTAGCGTCCACTTCGTTGTACGGTACTTCTGTCGACAAAGAAGATGATTATATTAATTAACTCAACTTTTGCCGAGTAAAACTATGCTTGCGAAATTGTGGACAAACAAGTCGAGTTGCTGCACCTGGAGGTGGCTCTTGATGTGGTAAATTGTGAGGCCGTCCGAGTTCATCAGCTTCAGGATATTCTTCGGTGTTGCCTCTGCAAGCGTTGTAGGGCATGACAGGTACAGTCAGATTTCGAGTATGGCGACATGAAGAAGAAAGAGATATCGGATCAAGATATGAAGAACACTACGCACTGTCTGCGCCGCCGAGCTGCTTCACGCACTCCACGAACCGCTCGTGCAGGTCCTGCGTCCACCGGATCCGGGTCTTGCTCGGCCGGGAGGCTGATGACTCGGCATTGCTGTTGCTGGTGCCGGCGTGGGACGCCGGCGGCGGCCTGACGCAGTTCCTAGTGGACAGGCGGCCCTCCATCTGGTTTTCCATGGTGCTCCCCGGTGCCTCTATCGCTGGCAGAGTCGCGTTTGCCGCGGCCTTGACCAACAGCCTATGTTCTTGGTGCTGCGGCCGCGCCTGCAATGGGAGCTCGGCGGCATCAGGAGATGACGCCTGATCCGCGCGGAGCATCATCGGATGGAGCTGCCGGAAGAGTTCTTTGTTCGTCGACGGACGGAACGGCCTGTTGTTTGCCGCCATCGCGGTCGGCGGAAGAATCCAGAAAGGAGGCAAATCGAGATGAGCCATGCCGAGTAGGTTCCCGGCGGTGACGGCGATGCTAGAGCCGATGCAGCTCTGCGACGACACCGCGTAGTACTCCTCCTGCGGCCATCCGGCGACGGCGCCGCCGTGCTGCTGCTGCTGCTGGTGTGGGTGTGGCGGGGAGCTCATGCAATCCCTTGTTGAACGGCGATGGAGGAAGCCCGGCGCGGAGCGAGGATGGTGGAAGCAGGTGCCGTCCCGTCCGCTAGTCGCGCCCAAATTCTCAGGAAACAGCTGCAAGCTAGCAGCCGACGCCGATCGAGGAGCGCCAGCAGGAGGACAGAGCAAAGCAATGTAGATCCAACTTGATCCAACTTGAAGAAGGCATCACGAACTGGCACACTTGATGGACCTGCAGCTCTAGCCCTGTACCCTGGGAACTTTTTGGATAGTATTTATGACAATCTCTTTGCTGGATCTGTGTGTCATATATATGCCTGGGAGTATGGTTAGTTACTAGGAAAAAACAGGAGAACTAGAAATGGATGGAAACAACTGACGAGGATAGAGATAAGTTGCAGATTTATATACTGAAAGAGATGCATCATGCATATATAAACATGTCTATATCATGATGTCATCCCCTGACATGGATGGCCTAGACTATTATCACATGTACTGGACACGAGGGACAAATGTCTACTTTTGGGTATTCACCATATCTGCCGAAACATGCAAGCTCTTAAGTGCGCATGTCATCATCTTGTTTGGAACCGATCAAAAGTTCATTTCAATCAGAAAAGAAAGTCATATGTGTAGTATGTGTATATCATGATGCCATCACACCTACCATGGCCTCACTATGACCACATGAGAGGGGAAGGAATAAACGGCTAGTCGTCTCCTGCGAGCGCTGAGGAGCTGGGTCACCAAGCCATGCTTTGTTTTGCGATTCAAAGAGCTTTGTTGATTACTCATCAGGGCTACAATCCTTCTTGAGGATACTAGCTTAGTAGGGATATGATTTGTCATTGGCTACAACTCTAAGGTTGTCATTGCATGTGTCGATCCCCAAAAAATCATTTCTGACATGCACGGGATGTTTTCGCAAAGAATCCATCCCCATTCCCTTCACGGTATGCAGTTACATCTTTCCTCCACGGGCATATAGTTGCTTGTTCATTCCCTAGCCCCTTGTATCTCTCTTATTATGCCACAAGCTAGATATTTCTTTCTCCCGCACATCCCCATTTTTTCTCCCCTTCTTGTCTTAGCAAAATGTTATTCTTCGAACTTTACAAAGTTCCCACTGCGCGAAGGCCTTGTTTTTTCTCGATAAAATGAACCAATTTAAGAAATTGAGAGTCAAATTATTGTTTCAATCTATATCACATGCAAAGTCGGACCCCCCCCCCCCACACACACACATGAAAAGAAACCTAGATCATGGTATAAAAACAACACAAAGAACCAGAAACACAAAGTGAATTCGGCACAAATTTCAACAAAGTTGTTTACTTAGTGTTACAGTCATCAAGTACATAGTTGTGCTTCCACATAAAGATCTTCTGAGCTACCTTGGTCATTTTGCTAGCCTTGCTGAAGAACACTTGCAGCGTGGCCTTCTATAGTTTTGCCTATATTCAACGAGTTGCATGCAACAAAAAAAATAAAAAATATTAATACAATAACTATGTAAAATACATTGGAACCATGATTATTCTTGTTTTTCAGATAGTCAAATGAATTACAATGACATGTTTCTTATCAAATTTCTATACCATATCAGAGAAAAGTCCAACCATAGTGTTAATCCAAAGATATGATATATCAACATTATAACACCAGATACTTTGCCAGAAAGTAAAATAACAAATTCTTCTAATTTTCATATGCCCCACAAAACCCACATAGATAGGTATCCTACCTATCCATTTCAGATTATCTCTGGTCAAAATATAGTTCTCGGCAACCAATCAATAAGAAACCTTGATTCTTAAAGGAAATTTGAGTTTCCAAAATACATTGTAGAATTGTTTTAATACTTCTAACAGTGAGGTACAAGTATAAGGACTTTATAGAGAAGTTCCCAAAATTAGTTAAATGATACACCTTGTCAAGATCATCCGAGAGCGCAACCTAGATACACATCTTCACCAAGCTATTCCACGTTTCTATGGTTTCCCTCCCGTAGAAATCTTATAAACCATGTTTGATAATTTCTGGTGACAACATCTGGCGTTACATTCTCCATGCCCTCGCCAAATCTTTATCTTTGTTATTTGTATAATTCAACTGGCTGTTCTCATTTTCTCCCTTCTTGATTGAGAAGCATCGGACACTTCCTCCATATCCATGGAATCATTAAATTCATCTAGATGATGAATTTTATCAAGTGGCATATCTGGATTGAATTTGGAACCTCGAATGATGCTCATAGATGAACTAGGAGTGTTATGCAAATAAAACTACACAATGCAATTACCAACAATTATTGAATCTATGATGAAATTAAGTGACACATACACATCACAAATTAAATAAAAGGCTATTTTGTACCTATTCAGTGATTCACTACATACGTTGTGGGTGTCGGTGCAAATCACTATAGAGGCAACGGTCGCTGACCAGTCAGTATTGTAGGTCTAGTCGGAGGGGACATAGGAGTTTGTGCAAATAGTCGGGCAGCTTCTTCCTTCGTGTCAGCACAACTTAGTTTGGGCAACAATTGGGCACCGATGGGGGGCGTTCGGAGGACATGGTTGAGTCGTCCCTAGCCCCCAACACAATGCGCGAGTGCTACTAGAGTCGGGAGGTGCGGCAATGGTTGTTATCCTAGCTAGTGAGTTGTCCCGAGCACTTGTTCCAGTAGCGCGTCATGGGGATCAGTTGTGGGCAGCGACAGAGGGGACATGGGACATGCGGGGCTAGAGTTATGCCTGCGGCGGGGCACGAGCGTAAAATTGGGAGTGAAATTCTCTCAAGCCAAGCATTTCACACTTTTTAAACTCACCGTCACTAATTCAAATTTAGAGTAGGGGTGTTTTTTTTGTGTAAGCTTAGAAAAATTAAACATGTGTTGATTGTTTAGTATCAGGTAGACCCTACATCTTTCCATCCGTACTCAAAATTGTTAATTTGTTTTTTCGTAACTAGTTCCTCTGTTTTCCAAAATATAAGGTCTATTAGCTTTTTCTAAAATACATATATCTATCTATATGTATTTTAGTGTACCGAGCGTGCACACTAAAACACGCCATACATTAAAGAAAATACTAAGTCATCTTATGTTTAAAAATGAGGGAGTAGTAATTATAGGCCATGTATATTGGAAAGCTCTTGCACATGCTTTTAAGACGTTAAATTCCGAGCATGCATAAGCCACGCGCTAGCACCAATATTTATCTCCAATCAGTTTAGTTGTCATGGGTTTAGGAAAGGTTAGGTTGTGTGCATTTTGTAAGCGCCTGGCTCTTTCCTACTCCCTCTATCCACAAATAAGAGTACTTTCAGATTTTCTCTTAAGCCAAAAATTTAAAATTTGATTAACTTTATGTAGGAACATATATGACATTAAATTCAAAAAATTATGGAACTACATTTCAAGAAGAATCTAGTGGTACTAACTTGGTATCATAAATATTGTTACGTTGTCATATAAAATTATTCAATCTTTTATTAACTTAGACTTCAAACAAAAGCGAGAAATTCACTTATGTGTGGATAGAGGAAGTATGCATCAATACCACAGAAAAACATAGGAACTTTGTAGGAACAACCAAATCATTCATGCTTTTTTCTAGGCCTCTAATTAAGCATCCCCATTGACATGCCCTTAGGGGTTAGTCAAAAATGACAAAAATAATCCTAGGCTAAAATAAATTTAAATAATAAACTTCTGGAGAAACAAATTTACAAAATAACCCCCAAGGGTAGCGTCAAACATGAGAGATCTCCCTCTATATTGGTGCTACCCTCGCTTCCAGTGTGACAGAGTGGGGCCCAGAGGTGGGGATGGTAGTGTCATCAGCAGTGGCGCTAACCCATCAATAGTATAATGGATCGATATTTCCTTTAAAAAAGGAGTCATTGTCCACATGATGAATATTCACTATTTTATCCTTATGAACCACAATACAACAACAAGAATGCATCACCGGTAAATATACATTTGCCAAGATTTCAATTTCAAAATAGAAAGATCTAATTAGTGATGGCAAACTTAACACAATATATTGTGTGCATCACCTAACCATCACTTGTTCTAGGCCTAACCCTAACCTGAAATTCTCACCGAATCCCTAAACCTAAGACACAATACTTAAGAAATAAGCTTCATATCCATCATACAAGCCACATTGAAAATACAACAAGAATAAACCATGCATCTTAGGTCAAATGAATATTCTAAGGTTTCCAAATTTGGAAACATGCCACCAAATAACACCAAATAATCTTTTAGTGAGATTATCCAGGATGGGCAAATCCCGAGCTCGATGCATACGTCTCAACCTACCCCTTTGGAATACCTGAGAGACACCTTTATGATTACCCTGTTACGGTGTGACGGCCTATGCAGTCAAAGCAGCATCTGGTGATAGTGATTTAATATGAGCTCGAAGTCAAAGAATTGGGTTACTATGTTTTACTAGTATTTATAATGTTGAACTTTGTGACTAGATCTCATTGCAATACTTTAGTTGGTTGTGTCTCCATCACATCATTCATCCAATGACGTGATCCCATTGTTAATTGACATAAATATCCATGATCAGGAAACCTCGATCATCAGTTGACCAATGAACTAGTTTACTAGAGGTTAGTAGGTACCTGATTTGTTTAATACAATTATAGCATGACATAAAAATATTATAAACATTTGAGATATGATAATAAAAACATATTTATTATTTGTCTCTAGGGCATATCTCAAACAATGGCTACCGTTTACCGATGCTGAATACAAACACACCGAGGAGATACTTTAAAAAGATTAGGCAGATGGAAAGAAAATTGCTCTCCTTGGTCGAAAGGTTAGTTCTCATCAATTTTTTACTAAGTAACATGATATTGTATATGATTTATTTCTGTCAGCTTCCCATAGATTAGACTATTTTGGATCAATAGTACTTTGGCAAGGGAAAAGGCAGAAGAAGTAGAAAAATTTCTCTAGATGGAGTGTTGTTTTGATGTCCCAAAGACCAAAATATATATTCATGACCTTGAGGTTAAGAATACTATCCTACTTGATAAATGGCTTTCGAAGCTACTTTAAGATGTTGTATGGCAAACCCTCCTGACATGGTTATACCCTATGGGTACACGACTTCAGCATACCTGGTCCATCCCAAGGAAGACCCACGAGAATGTGCGCGGCCCATGAAGATATTTGGGTGGCCCAAGCCCATGACGTCTTCGGATCCTTGGAGAGTAAGACTAGATTAGATAGAATATTCAAAGGGCAAAACCCTAAACCTGTAACCGACTCGATCTGTGCCTAGGACCTGCCTACGTATATATAAAGGCTAGGAGGGCACGACGAGGAGGGCATCTCTCATACCACCGCATACACACCTCCACGCCAGATTGCATCTGTGCACCCTTGTAACTTTCGGTTCTGCCGTAATCAAGAGCAGACAAGCAGGAGTAGGGTTTTCCCTCCAGGGGCCTGAACCTGGGTAAATCTCGTGTCCCCTGGTTGCTTTTCTGTTAACCGTTCCGCGATCTCCAGCACCCCATCTTCTCCAAAACCCAAGCTCATAACTGACAGGAGTGGCTCAGCGACCACCCGTCATCCGTCAAATTGCACGGCGGCAACAAAAACACCGCCCTACAATGCCTTCAGCTACAGCTGACAGGCGCAGCCCGGATCTGGCTCAGCAGCCTATCCTCGGGATCCATTCAAAGCTGGGAGGAACTGGCATACAGTTTCATCCAAAACTTCAAGGGCACCAGCAAGAGGCCAGCCTCGATCGAAGAGCTGAGGGCCTGCACCCAACGAACGGGCGAATCCATTCGCTCGTATATACTACGCTGGTCCAACATCAAGAACTCCGCAACACACATCTCCGAGGAGAGAACAATCGAAGCCTTCAAGGATGGCGTCAAACGCTAGGACTTCAAGGAAGAACTTGGGCGCGTCAAACCCAAGACACTCGACCACCTCATGGACATCGCCAACAGGTGGGCAGATGGTGAGGACTCCGTCCACCGAGCACATTCGGAGGAGGAAGATGAGTACGTCCGACGACACGAGCACCGTAGCAAACGAAGATCGCGCGTCTACGACGATCGCGATGAACCCGGCATGGTCGCGGCTGGCTACGCCAACCGCCGCAACGAAGGAAACTGCAGCAGCGACGGATACCGTGGAAACAACTTCCGTGATGGAGGACGCCCAGCGCAATCATGGCAACGCCGCAGCCGCGACGACGAGCCCTCGACATACAACAAGTTGCCGGGCCCATGCACCATCCACTTCTACATCGATAAGTAGGATGACAAAAAGAAGGCAAGCCACATGCTCAAAGACAGCCGCGAGTTCCAGAAACTCAGTGAAAGCATGTCCCAGATGAGGCAGCAAGCCCCGAACACTAGGTACGGGGACGCACCCGCACCAGGTGACATCGCCCACGGAGCTCCTCCACCACCACCCGTGGGACCTTCGAATCACCCAATCGCACCAGCGCAGAACAACGGCGGAAACGGGTACCCCGCGCCAAAAGGGTCATTGATGATCCAAAAGGGGCGCCCATCAAACATGGTGCAAAAGAAAATCACCCGCCAAGTCAATTTGGCTATGATCGCTCCACCCGCCATCCCTGAGTACCTCAGCGGTTCGGAGTCCTGCATCACGTTCAGCCGTTCGGATCATCCCCTCCAGATCCCTTGCCCAGGGTCCCAACTCTCAAACATGTATCGGGTCTCTCGAGCCATGCAAATCGCCCTGAAACCCACAAAACGGTGGGCAATAGCTCATGGAAATGGCTATAAAAAGCGAAAACGATGAGTTTTTGGTCATAACTCTCAAACATGTATCGGGTCTTACGAGCCATGCAAATCGCCCTAAGAACCTAAAACTATGGGCAATAGCTCATCAAAATGACCATAAAACACGAAAACGACGATTTTTTTGGTCATACCTCTCAAACATGTATCGGGTCTTACGAGCCATGCAAATAGCCCCGGAACCCAAAAAATATGGGCAATAGCTCATGAAACGGCCATAAAACGCGAAAACTATGTGTTTTTGGTCCTAACTCTCAAACATGTATCGGGTCTCTCAAGCCATGCAAATCGCCCTGAAACTCCCAAAACTGTGGGCAGTAGTTCATGAAAACGACCATAAAACACGAAAACGATGAGTTTTTGGTCATAATTCTCAAACATGTATCTGGTCTTACGAGCCATGCAAATCGCCTTGGAGCCCCAAAAGTGTGGGCAATAGTTCATGAAAACGGCCATAAAACTCGAAAACTACGAATTTTTGGTCCTAACTCTCAAACATGTATCTGGTCTCTAAAGCCATGCAAATCGCCCTGAAACCCCCAAAATTATGGGCAATAGCTCATGAAAATGGCTATAAAATGCGAAAACGATGAGTTTTTGGTCATAACTCTCAAACATGTGTTGGGTCTTATGGTCATTGTAAACCTCCATAGAACGCCAAAACTGTGAGTAATAGCTAATGAAAACGGTCGTAAAATGCAAAAAACTAGTTTTTGGTCGTAACTCTCAAACGATGAGTTTTTGGTCATAACTCGCGAACTTGTTTCGGGTCTTACTGTCACTGTAAATCGCCTTGAAAACCACAAACTGTGGGCTATAGCTCATGAAAACGACCATAGAACGCGAAACTGACGAGTTTTTGGTCATAAATGTCAAACATGTATCGTGTTTTACGAGGCATGCAAATCACCCTGGAACCCAAAAAATGTGGGAAATAGCTCATGAAAACGGCCATAAAACGCGAAAACTAAGGGTTTTTGGTCCTAACTCCCAAACATGTATCGGGTCTCTCAAGCCATTCAAATCGCCCTGAAACTCCCAAAACTGTGGGGAGTAGCTCATGAAAACAATCATAAAACACGAAAACGATAAGTTTTTGGTCATAATTCCCAAACATGTATCGGGTCTTACGAGCCATGCAAATTGCAATGGAACACGAAAAATATGGGCAATAGCTCATGAAAACAGCCATAAAACGCGAAAACGATGAGTTTTTCGTCTTAACTCTCAACCATGAATCTGGTGTTAAGGGCATGCATATCTCCCTGGAAATCCAAAACTATGGGCACTAACTCATGAAACGACCATAAAACACAAAAACAACAAGTTTTTGGTCATGCCCTCAAATATGTATCGGGTCTTACGGGTGACGCAAATCCCCGTGGAACCTCAAAACTAAGGGCAATAGCTCAGGAACACGGCCGTAAAATGCGAAAACAACAACTGTTTGGTCTTAACTCTCAATAATGTATCGGGTCTGACGGGCCATGCAAATCGCCCTTGAACCCCAAAACAACAATTGTTTGGTATTAACTCTCACTAATGTATCGGGTCTGACGGGCCATGCAAATCGCCCTTGAACCCCTAAACTATGGGCTATAGATCATGAAAACGACCATAGAACGCGGAAATGATGAGTTTTTGGTCATAAATCTAAACCATGTATCGTGTCTTACGAGGCATGCGAATCGCCCTGGAACCCATTGTTGGAGATATGCCCAAGAGGCAATAATAAAGTGGTTATTATCATATCTTCACACTTATGATAAATGTTTACATACCATGCTATAATTGTATTAACCGGAAACATTAATACTTGTGTGATTTGTAAACTAAAATAAGAGTCCCTAGTAAAGCCTCTTGTTAAACTAGCTTGTTGGTTAATATATGATCATGGTTTCCTGATCATGAACATAGAGATGTTATTAACAATAGGATCATATCGTTAGGAGAATGATATGGTGGACATACTCCTATAGATAAGCGTAGCATAAAGATCAAGTCATTTCAATAGTTCAATTGCTATATGCTTTCTGATACATAGTAACCTAATTCCTTCGACCATGAGATCATGCATATCACCTTTACCGGATGGATGCTTTGATGACATCAAACACCACACCGTAACTGGGTGGCTATAAAGGTGGCATTGAGTGTTCGGAAAGTATTGGTTGAAACACATGGATCAAGAGTGGGATTTGTCCATCCATATGACGGATAGATATACTCTGGGCCCTCTCGGTGGAATGTCATCCAATTAGCTTGCAAGCATGTGACTGGCTCACAAGGGATCACATATCACGGGAACGAGAAAAGAGTACTTATCGGTAACGAGGTTGAACTAGGTATGCAGAGATACCGACGATCATAACCTCGGATAAGTAAACTATCGTGAGACAAAGGGAAATTGGTATCGTATGTAAGTGGTTCATTCGATCGCAAAGTAATCATAGAAATATGTGGGAGCCATATGAATTTCCAGATTCCTCTATTGGTTATTGTTCGGAGAAGTGTCTCGATCATGTCCGCATAATTCACGAACCGTAGGGAGACACACTTAAGGATTCGACGTTGTTTGAGTAGTTATGGTATTATGAGAAAGAGACCGAATGTTGTTCGGAGTCTCGGATGGGATCCGGGATATCACGAGGTGATCCGGAATGGTCCGGAGAATAAGATTCATATAAGGAAAGTCCCGTTTCGGAGTTCAGGAATGATTCCGGTGTTTTCATCAGGAATGTTCTAGAAGGTTCCGGATTGTCCGGCACTCCGGGAGGGGAGGGTACATGAATGTGTCATTGAATGATTGCATCATGTACTAAGTGTTCTTGCTGTTCCAAAAACATGAAAGTCAAATTGCCAGTTTGAAAGTCAAACGGCTAAAACTGGAAACTGTGGAAAACAGGAAACTGTGGGAAACAAGCAAGAGGAGGTTGAAACCAACTTGGAGGAGGAGTTCCTCTCCTCCTTGGCCGGCGCCCAGCCCTAGGCCGAGTTGGGGAGGGACTCCCTCCCTCCCTGGCGCGCCTAGCCCCTCCACCTATAAAAGGAGGGGCAGGGCTCCTCCTTGAGACACACAAGTTTCTACCTCTAATCTCCGGTTTAGAGCCGTTCTGGTTTAGAGCTTCTAATTGCTTTAGCCTGCGGTTTAGAGCCTTCTAATTAGTGTGTCTAATCTCTAGACCACTAATAGCCCTCTCTCATACTCCACCATACTCGCTCCGGCTTAAGGCGAAGCCCTGCGGGATCTCCCCTCTACTTCCGGTACCACGCCGTTGTGCTGCCGGAATCGCGAGGAGAGTGCTACAACCTCCGCTGCCTGCTGGAACAAGGGAGAGGAAGGTCTTCGTCGAGTACCAAACGTGTGACCGACTGCGGGAGCGCTGCCGGAACGTGGCGCCGGAAGGATCGTCTACGCGATCTTGAGATCGGAAAGAGTACGACTACATCACCCACGAGAATCTGCTCTCGTTAACCGCTTTGGAATCTTCGAGGGTAAGTTATTCCATCGACTCGTTGCTACAATCTAGTAGATAGATCTTGGCTTGTTTGTTTGTATGCGATAGAAAATTTTTGTTTTCCATGCTACGAACCCCTACAGTGGTATCAGAGCCGTGTCTATATGTAGATCTGTTGCACGAGTAGAACACAATGGTCATTGTGGGCGTTGATGCTTTTATTGTTGATTGCTTCTTGTGTACTTTGTATCTTGCGGTATGTTGGGATGAAGCGGCCCAGGCTAACCTTACATGACATCGTTCATGAGACTTGCTCCACGCTTGACATGCAACTTGTATTGCATAAGTGGCTTTGCGGGTGCCTGTTTCTCCTAGCATAGTTAAGATCCAATTTACAACGGGTGATTAACAATACTAGTATCAATGTTGTGGTTCTTGTTCGTAAGTTAGAACGACACTTATTGAAAGCCCCAAACCACGTAAAATATGCAAAGAAAGTAGAGGCGTCTAACTTTGTTTTGCAGGGGTGTGCAGTGATGTGATATGGCCATGATTGTGATTATATATGATGTATGCAATGTTCCTTATTGTAAGTCGGCAACCGGCAGGAGCCATATGGTTGTCTTTAATTTCTGTTTAGACCCGCGTGTCTATTCAAATTAGTTGTAATAGTTGAAGCCGGTGGACGACAACCATGGAGAAGCATCATTGACCTTGATGCAATGTCGGTGATGATGGAGATCATGTTCGTGCTAGAAGATGGAGATCGGAAGCACAAAGAAGAAAGGCCATATCATATCACATATTATGAATTGCATGTGATGTTAATCCTTTATGCATCTTATATTGCTTAGTAGACGACGGTAGCATTATAAGATGATCCCTCATGCACATGAATTTCAAGTCATAAAGTGTTCGCCCTTAGTTAGCACCGTTGCTAAAGCTTGTTGTTTCGAAGCACCACGTGATGATCGGGTGTGTTAGATTCTACAAGTATATACAACGTGAGCAAGCCAGATTTGCTCATGCGGAAACTAAGGTTTGATCTTGACGAGCCTAGCATGTACAGACATGGCCTCAGGAACACGGATTACCGAAAGGTAGAGCATGAGTCATATAGTAGATATGATGAACATGTTGATTGTTCGCCATTGAAGCTATATCAACTCTCGTGATGATCGGTTTTGATGTGGTGGATTTGGTTTGTGTGATCACTAAAACAATGTGAGGGATATTGTTTTGAGTGGGAGTTCACCTAGATTAATTTAATTATTAATTAGAACTCAATTTATCATAAACTAAATCAAAGTGAATTTGCATAGTTGTTGTAGTCATTGGCATCCGTTTACCACCTAGCGCTTAGTTATAATTGAGATGATAGAACTATAGAATTCTGGTTAGTTACTTTACGAACTGGTATCGTATTGTTTTGAAGTGTTAATCTAAAGTTTAAAAGTCCTATTGCAAACTTTCAGTAAGTTCCGGTTACTCCATGAAGTTTAATAATTAGTATTAAATCAAGAGTAACAATTCCAAGTGTTAGTATATAAGTATCATGTTTGTCTCCATGATTCTTGATATTCTAAGGATTCTCCTAATATCAAGGTTATCTAAGGATCTGAAAGAGTTGTTTCAGAAACCATGATGTGTGGAAGATATTGTGATATCTGAAACGAAGTTTTGGTTGCAACATGATAGAGTATAATATGGCAAAGTTCATGTTCTCATATTTTGATGAGAATTTGCAAAGGGTTGTAGACACTTGTTGTCCTAATCCTCCAAAAGGTTTTGGATAGCAACATTATACTCGTAATTCATCGTTATAAGCTAAAGGTAGTTTGATCATGGACGATTCCATGATAAGGATGAATATTTGATGTAGGTAAAATAATTACTACACCAAGAGATTACTAAAGAAAGGAATTTGAAAGAACACCAAACATTTGATGATGGTGATCTACTTCAAAGTGCAAGTCCAAAGACATTGGTATTTAACTATACACGCTTTGGACTATGTGTCATATGAATGACTCCACTAATTGATGTTGATAGATTCTTTCAAACAGAAAAGGAAATACTGAAAGAGAATCTCATAAGTATATGGCAGAAAAGAAAAGACTAGAATTGTTCAGTTTAAGTATATAGATGATATACGTGTTATGGCTATATTCTTTGCTTATTAAACAATGTGGTTCTTAAGTATTTGATACTGAATTTGTTGGTATGAATCGTCATACGAAACAACACAATTCATGAACTACAATGGACTAAGTAATTAGCAAAAGAATATGTGATGATGTTCATCGAGAACAAATAAAGGGTTATTGTGTTGCTCGTTAAAACATCAAAGCTTGCCTTCAAGATTTGTTTTATCAGGTATTATGAGAACAAAAGGGTTGTTCAAAATAATTGCCGTAATCCATAAAAGATGGATGATTCACAAATCTCGTTGGAGAAATCACATCCATAAAACTAGTGCTAAAAATGTCGAAAGACAAATTGATTGAAAGATCACTTAGGAAGTGACATCGCAGTTTAAATTATATTGGAAAGAAAACATGAAGAAACTCCATATGGATGGAATTTTGGAGTCTATTTGATTTTGATCAAATGACGCTTGTGAAACTTTTCTAGAGATAATTAAAACTCCGTTCATAGGCCAAAAGGGAACGAATGACTAGCTTATTGGAACTTGTACATATTGTTGTATGAAATCCATTATGTGTAGTCAAGAGCGATGGATTTCAACTTCATATGCTTTCTCCAAAAATTTGAGTGAATATATGAATATTTACTTAATAAGGATGAAGTATGAAACATTTGAAAAGTTCAAAGACTTTCAAGATGAAGTGCAAAATCATTGTAACAAGAATATGAATAGTTTATGATAAGATCATAAAGGAAAATATTTAAGTTACAAGTTTAGCATAATACCTAAGATTTAAGGAATCGTTCCGTGGATTTGCATTTTCCCGAAACACCATAAGAGTATGGAGCGTTCGAGATATGTAATTAAACCTTGTTTGACATTGTTAGATCAAAGGTATAATTCATAAAACTGCCATTATATTTTAAAGATTAAAAGCTTTAGAGATTACCGTTTTTCCACTGAAAAGAGCTCCATCATAATCCGTTGAAATGACACCATATCAAGTTATGGTTTGGGATAAAACCCAAGTAGTCCTTTCTTAAAACATTGGTATGCTATGCATAAGAAAGATGTGTGCAACCAAAGTCGGATGAACCTGTCTTTGTATGTTATTTCGAATAACTGTTAAGTATTCCTCCATAACACCAGAGACAAAAGTGTTTGTCGCTTAGAACGTCAAATTTCTTTTGGAAGGAATTTTTCGTGAAAAGTTAAGTGGGAGGACAATAGAACTTTGATAAGGTTAAAAGAACCTTAGCTATATGTGCAAAGTTGCGCAGCACCGAAAAGTGTTCCGAAGGCAGCAACAATGCTCATGGCTCACGTGCCTCAAAGGTTGTGGTTACAGAGGTCAAAGTTTCTATTGAACCAAGTAGGTCGAGTAAACAATCAAATACCAAGATTTGAGGGTTGAATCATTATTTGAGAATAATGAACGTACTACATGCAAAGAAGCGATGATGGGCCCTGACTCCGTAAAATGGCATGAAGCCATAAAATCCGTGATAGTTCCATACACGAGAAATCAAGTTTTGAACTTGAAGGACCCTCGAGAAAGGTGTAAGACCTTACAGTTGTGTTTGGATCTATAAAGAGATAGACATGGATGTTTCACATCTATGAAATAGTCGACATGTTGGGAAGGAGTTCGCAAAATGTTCAAAGGTTGACTATGACAAGATTTGATCTTTCATAGTGATATTTAGTCTAGACGGATTAATGTAGCAACCACTACATATAATTTGTTATATGGTAGTTGAATAGACAAAACAAGTTCTTCTTATAGAAGGGTTACCTAGGACGTGTGCATGACACAGTCCAAAGGGTTTTGTTAAAATTCAAGGGATGCTAAAAACATATGCAAACTTCAATGGTTGAAGTAAGCATAGCGGAGTTGGAATCTTCACTGTGATGAAACTGTTAAAGGAGTTTAAAAGTTCATCAGAGACGATGGAGATGCTTGCATTTGCAAGAAATTAAGTGGGAGCGCTAAGACATGTTTCTAATACATTATGTGGAAGACATATTGTTGATTGGAAATAATGTATCTTTTATTAACACATATTAAGAATTTCATCCCGATGAAAGACTTAGGCAAAACCCAAATATTTGGCATCAATAGACGCTAATATGGTTGTGCCAGAAGTACATAGACAAGGTATTGAATGAGTTCAATACAGAAACTACAAGAGAGGTTCTTGTCGCACAGAAAGGATTGAATAAGTTCAATGTTGATGATATATTCAAGTGTATTGACGTTTGGTAAAGTGAAACAAATAATCAAGTATAGATTGATACTTGATGTATGAAATCACAAAGAGTATTTATATCAATCATACTGTGATATGTACAAATCCAGATATGTCCTATGCTCTAAAAGTTGTGAGCATATACCAGAATGATTCATAAGATGATCATTGGAAAATAGTAAGGATATTCTTATGATCTTTTGGAAGAACTAAGAGTATAATATTTGTAGAAGTGACAAATAGATGGTTAGTTCATTGTAAAAGTACTACATTGATACTAGTTTTGTCACAAAGTACAAATTAAGTTTGTCTCAATCTAAACTAAGGGTGGCACAATATAATGGAAAGTGAGTTCCGTAATGAATTTGGATGAGTTCCAAAGTTAAGACATTGTGACAGATACTACAACAAAAGGCTAAGTATATGACTGCTATAATAGCAGCTAAAGAGGGCGTTTGTGTCAAGTAGTTTGTTATCAAACTAGGTGTAGTTCACAGCGGGATAATACTATGAAGATATATTGTACGACAATATTATCAACATGTTTTAACCCCAAAGAGCTAAAGGTCACACCGAAAGACCAAATTTATACAAAGCCATCTCATTAGAGAATGAGTGATGCATAGAGACGCAAAGACATGCAATTACACACGGACCTGGAAGTGTCAGATCCGGATATCAGTTGACCACTAGCAATCGTGTACATACAACACTGGAAAGCCATAGGTGTTGAATACACAAAGGTTTGAAACTAGATTATTGACTCTAGTGCAAGTGGGAGACTGTTGGAGATATGCCCAAGAGGCAATAATAAAGTGGTTATTATCATATCTTCACACTTATGATAAATGTTTACATACCATGCTATAATTGTATTAACCGGAAACATTAATACTTGTGTGATTTGTAAACTAAAATAAGAGTCCCTAGTAAAGCCTCTTGTTAAACTAGCTTGTTGGTTAATATATGATCATGGTTTCCTGATCATGAACATAGAGATGTTATTAACAACAGGATCATATCGTTAGGAGAATGATATGGTGGACATACTCCTATAGATAAGCATAGCATAAAGATCAAGTCATTTCAATAGTTCAATTGCTATATGCTTTCTGATACATAGTAACCTAATTCCTTCGACCATGAGATCATGCATATCACCTTTACCGGATGGATGCTTTGATAACGTCAAACACCACACCGTAACTGGGTGGCTATAAAGGTGGCATTGAGTGTTCGGAAAGTATTGGTTGAAACACATGGATCAAGAGTGGGATTTGTCCATCCATATGACGGATAGATATACTCTGGGCCCTCTCGGTGGAATGTCATCCAATTAGCTTGAAAGCATGTGACTGGCTCACAAGGGATCACATATCACGGGAACGAGAAAAGAGTACTTATCGGTAACGAGGTTGAACTAGGTATGCAGAGATACCGACGATCATAACCTCGGATAAGTAAACTATCGTGAGACAAAGGGAAATTGGTATCGTATGTAAGTGGTTCATTCGATCGCAAAGTAATCGTAGAAATATGTGGGAGCCATATGAATTTCCAGATTCCTCTATTGGTTATTGTTCGGAGAAGTGTCTCGATCATGTCCGCATAATTCACGAACCGTAGGGAGACACACTTAAGGATTCGACGTTGTTTGAGTAGTTATGGTATTATGAGAAAGAGACCGAATGTTGTTCGGAGTCTCGGATGGGATCCGGGATATCACGAGGTGATCCGGAATGGTCCGGAGAATAAGATTCATATAAGGAAAGTCCCGTTTCGGAGTTCGGGAATGATTCCGGTGTTTTCATCGGGAATGTTCTAGAAGGGTCCGGATTGTCCGGCACTCCGGGGGGGGGGGGGAGGGTACATGAGTGTGTCATTGAATGATTGCATCATGTACTAAGTGTTCTTGCTGTTCCAAAAACATGAAAGTCAAATTGCCAGTTTGAAAGTCAAACGGCTAAAACTGGAAACTGTGGAAAACAGGAAACTGTGGGAAACAAGCAAGAGGAGGTTGAAACCAACTTGGAGGAGGAGTTCCTCTCCTCCTTGGCCGGCGCCCAGCCCTAGGCCGAGTTGGGGAGGGACTCCCTCCCTCCCTGGCGCTCCTAGCCCCTCCACCTATAAAAGGAGGGGCAGGGCTCCTCCTTGAGACACACAAGTTTCTACCTCTAATCTCCGGTTTAGAGCCGTTCTGGTTTAGAGCTTCTAATTGCTTTAGCCTGCGGTTTAGAGCCTTCTAATTGGTGTGTCTAATCTCTAGACCACTAATAGCCCTCTCTCATACTCCACCATACTCGCTCCGGCTTAAGGCGAAGCCCTGCGGGATCTCCCCTCTACTTCCGGTACCACGCCGTTGTGCTGCCAGAATCGCGAGGAGAGTGCTACAACCTCCGCTGCCTGCTGGAACAAGGGAGAGGAAGGTCTTCGTCGAGTACCGAACGTGTGACCGAATGCGGGAGCGCTGCCGGAACGTGGCGCCGGAAGGATCGTCTACGCGATCTTGAGATCGGAAAGAGTACGACTACATCACCCACGAGAATCTGCTCTCGTTAACCGCTTTGGAATCTTCGAGGGTAAGTTATTCCATCGACTCGTTGCTACAATCTAGTAGATAGATCTTGGCTTGTTTGTTTGTATGCGATAGAAATTTTTTGTTTTCCATGCTACGAACCCCTACACCCATAAAATGTGTGCAATAGCTCATGAAAACGGACATAAAACGCGAAAACTATGGGTTTTTGGTCCTAACTCATAAACATGTATCGGGTCTTACGAGCCATGCAAATCGCCATAGAAATCCAAAACCGTGGGCAATAGCTCATGAATACGACCATAAAACACGAAAACGATGACTTTTTGGTCATACCTCTCAAACATGTATCGGGTATTACGAGGCATGCAAATCGCACTGGAACCCGAAAAATATGGGCAATACTCATGAAAATGGACATAAAACGAGAAAACTATGGGTTTTCTGTCCTAACTCTCAAATTGTATCGGGTCATACATGCCATGCAAATCGCCCTGGAAACCCCAAACAGTGGGCAATAGCTCATGAAAACGACCATAGAACGCGAAACTGACGAGTTTTTGGTCATAAATGTCAAACATGTATCGTGTTTTACGAGGCATGCAAATCGCCCTGGAACCCAAAAAATGTGGGAAATAGCTCATGAAAACGGCCATAAAACGCGAAAACTAAGGGTTTTTGGTCCTAACTCCCAAACATGTATCGGGTCTCTCAAGCCATGCAAATCGCCCTGAAACCCCCAAAACTGTGGGGAATAGCTCATGAAAACAATCATAAAACACGAAAACGATGAGTTTTTGGTCATAATTCCCAAACATGTATCGGGTCTTACGAGCCATGCAAATTGTAGTGGCACACAAAAATATGGGCAATAGCTCATGAAAACGGCCATAAAACTCGAAAATGATGAGTTTTTCATCTTAACTCTCAACCATGAATCTGGTGTTAAGGGCATGCATATCCCCCTGGAAATCCAAAACTATGGGCACTAACTCATGAAACGGACATAAAACACAAAAACAACAAATTTTTGGTCATGCCCTCAAATATGTATCGGGTCTTACGGGTGACGCAAATCCCCGTGGAACCTCAAAACTAAGGGAAATAGCTCATGAACACGGCCGTAAAATGCGAAAACAACAACTGTTTGGTCTTAACTCACTAATGTATCGGGTCTGACGGGCCATGCAAATCGCCCTTGAACCCCAAAACTATGGGCTATAGATCATGAAAACGACCATAGAACGCGGAAATGACGAGTTTTTGGTCATAAATCTAAACCATGTATCGTGTCTGACGAGGCATGCGAATCGCCCTGGAACCCATAAAATGTGTGCAATAGCTCATGAAAACGGACATAAAACGCGAAAACTACGGGTTTTTGGTCCTAACTCATAAACATGTATCGGGTCTTACGATCCATGCAAATCGCCATAGAAATCCAAAACCGTGGGCAATAGCTCATGAATACGACCATAAAACACGAAAACGACGACTTTTTGGTCATACCTCTCAAACATGTATCGGGTATTACGAGGCATGCAAATCGCACTGGAACCCGAAAAATATGGGCAATAGCTCATGAAAATGGCCATAAAACGAGAAAACTATGGGTTTTCGGTCCTAACTCTCAAATTGTATCGGGTCATACAGGCCATGCAAATCGCCCTGGAAACCCCAAACAGTGGGCAATAGCTCATGAAAACGACCATAAAACATGAAAATGACATATTTTTTTCGTCATCGCTCTCAAACATGTATCGGTTGTTAGGAGCTCATGAAAACGGCATAAAACTCGAAAACTATGAGTTTTTGGTCCTAACTCTCAAACATGTATCGGGTCTCTCAAGCCATGCAAATCGCTCTGAAACCCCCAAAACTATGGGCAATAGCTGATGAAAATGGCTATAAAACGAGAAAACGATGAGTTTTTGGTCATAACTCTCAAACATGTGTTGGGTCTTACGGTCGTTGTAAACCTCCGTAGAACGCCAAAACTGTGGGTAATGGCTAATGAAAACGGCCATAAAATGCAAAAAACAAGTTTTTGGTCATAACTCTGAAACATGTATTAGCTCTTACGAGCCATGGAAATCCCCTAGAACCCCAAAACTGTGGGCAATAGTCATTCAAAACGGCCATAAAACACGAAAACGATAAGTTTTTGGTCATAACTCACGAACTTGTTTCGGGTCTTACTGTCATTGTAAATCGCCCTGAAAACCCCAAACTGTGGGCTATAGCTCATGAAAACGACCATAGAACGCGAAACTGACGAGTTTATGGTCATAAATCTGAAACATGTATCGGGTTTTACAAGGCATGCAAGTCGCCCTGGATCCCAAAAAATGTGGGAAATAGCTCATGAAAACGGCCATAAAACGCGAAAACTAAGGGCTTTTGCTCCTAACTCCCAAAATAGTATCGGGTCTCTCAAGCCATGCAAATCGTCCTGAAACTCCCAAAACTATGGGAGTAGCTCATGAAAACGACCATAAAACACGAAAACGATGACTTTTTGGTCATAATTCTCAAACATGTATCGGGTCTTACGAGCCATGCCGATCATATTGGAACACGAAAAATATGGGCAATAGCTCATGAAAACGGCCATAAAACGAGAAAACGATGAATTTTTCGTCTTAATTCTCAACCATGAATCTGGTCTGAAGGGCATGCATATCCCCCTGGAAATCCAAAACTGTGGGCACTAACTCATGAAACGGCCATAAAACACAAAAACAACAAGTTTTTGGTCATGCCCTCAAATATGTATCGGGTCTTACGGTTGACGCAAATCCCCGTGGAACCTGAAAACTAAAATGACCATAAAAAGTGAAAACGACGAGTTTTTTCGTCATCGCTCTCAAACATGTATCGGGTCTTATGAGCCATGCAAATTGCCTTGGAACCCCAAAATTATCGGCAATAGCTCATGAAAACGGCCATAAAACGCGAAAACTACGAGTTTTTGGTCCTAACTCTCAAACATGTATCGGGTCTCTCAAGCCATGCAAATCGCCCTAAAACCCCAAAACTGTGGGCAATAGCTCATGAAAATTGCTATAAAAAGCGAAAACGATGAGTTTTTGGTCATAACTCTCAAACATGTATCGGGTCTTAAGAGCCATGCAAATTGCCTAGAAACCCAAAACTATGGGCAATAACTCATGAAAAAGACCATAAAACACGAGAACGACGAGTTTTTTGGTCATACCTCTCAAACATGTATCGGGTCTTACGAGCCATGCAAATCGCCCGGGAACCCGAAAAATATGGGTAATAGCTCATGAAAACGGCCATAAAACGCGAAAACTATGGGTTTTTGGTCCTAACTCTCAAACATGTATCGGGTCTCTCAAGCCATGCAAATCGCCCTGAAACTCCCAAAACTGTGGGCAGTAGTTCATGAAAATGACCATAAAACACGAAAACGATGAGCTTTTGGTCATAACTCTCAAACATGTATCTGTTCTTACGAGCCATGCGAATCTCCTTGGAGCCCCAAAAGTGTGGGCAATAGTTCTTGAAAACGGCCATAAAACTCGAAAACTACGAATTTTTGGTCCTAACTCTCAAACATGTATCTGGTTTCTAAAGCCATGCAAATCGCGCAAAAACCCCCAAAATTATGGGCAATAGCTCATGAAAATGGCTATAAAATGCGAAAACGATGAGTTTTTGGTCATAACTCTCAAACATGTGTTGGGTCTTACGGTCATTGTAAACCTCCATAGAACGCCAAAACTGTGAGTAATAGCTAATGAAAACGGTCGTAAAATGCAAAAAACTAGTTTTTGGTCGTAACTCTCAAACGATGAGTTTTTGGTCATAACTCGCGAACTTGTTTCGGGTCTTACTGTCACTGTAAATCGCCCTGAAAACCACAAACTGTGGGCTATAGCTCATGAAAACGACCATAGAACGCGAAACTGACGAGTTTTTGGTCATAAATGTCAAACATGTATCGTGTTTTACGAGGCATGCAAATCACCCTGGAACCCAAAAAATGTGGGAAATAGCTCATGAAAACGGCCATAAAACGTGAAAACTAAGGGTTTTTGGTCCTAACTCCCAAACATGTATCGGGTCTCTCAAGCCATTCAAATCGCCCTGAAACTCCCAAAACTGTGGGGAGTAGCTCATGAAAACAATCATAAAACACGAAAACGATGAGTTTTTGGTCATAATTCCCAAACATGTATCGGGTCTTACGAGCCATGCAAATTGCAATGGAACACGAAAAATATGGGCAATAGCTCATGAAAATAGCCATAAAACGCGACAACGATGAGTTTTTTGTCTTAACTCTCAACCATGAATCTGGTGTTAAGGGCATGCATATCCCCCTGGAAATCCAAAACTATGGGCACTAACTCATGAAACGGCCATAAAACACAAAAACAACAAGTTTTTGGTCATGCCCTCAAATATGTATCGGGTCTTACGGGTGACGCAAATCCCCGTGGAACCTCAAAACTAAGGGCAATAGCTCAGGAACACGACCGTAAAATGCGAAAACAACAACTGTTTGGTCTTAACTCTCAATAATGTATCGGGTCTGAGGGGCCATGCAAATCGCCCTTGAACCCCAAAACAACAACTGTTTGGTCTTAACTCTCACTAATGTATCAGGTCTGACGGGCCATGCAAATCGCCCTTGAACCCCAAAACTATGGGCTATAGATCATGAAAACGACCATAGAACGCGGAAATGACGAGTTTTTGGTCATAAATCTAAACCATGTATCGTGTCTGACGAGGCATGCGAATCGCCCTGGAACCCATAAAATGTGTGCAATAGCTCATGAAAACGGACATAAAATGCGAAAACTACGGGTTTTTGGTCCTAACTCATAAACATGTATCGGGTCTTACGATCCATGCAAATCGCCATAGAAATCCAAAACCGTGGGCAATAGCTCATGAATACGACCATAAAACACGAAAACGACGACTTTTTGGTCATACCTCTCAAACATGTATCGGGTATTACGAGGCATGCAAATCGCACTGGAACCCGAAAAATATGGGCAATAGCTCATGAAAATGGCCATAAAACGAGAAAACTATGGGTTTTCGGTCCTAACTCTCAAATTGTATCGGGTCATACAGGCCATGCAAATCGCCCTGGAAACCCCAAAAAGTGGGCAATAGCTCATGAAAACGACCATAGAACGCTAAACTGACGAGTTTTTGGTCATAAATGTCAAACATGTATCGTGTTTTACGAGGCATGCAAATCGCCCTGGAACCCAAAAATTGTGGGAAATAGCTCATGAAAACGGCCATAAAACGCGAAAACTAAGGGTTTTTGGTCCTAACTCCCAAACATGTATCGGGTCTCTCAAGCCATGCAAATCGCCCTGAAACCCCCAAAACTGTGGGGAGTAGCTCATGAAAACAATCATAAAACACGAAAACAATGAGTTTTTGGTCATAATTCCCAAACATGTATCGGGTCTTACGAGCCATGCAAATTGCAATGGCACACAAAAAATATGGGCAATAGCTCATGAAAACGGCCATAAAACGCGAAAATGATGAGTTTTTCCTCTTAACTCTCAACCATGAATCTGGTGTTAAGGGCATGCATATCCCCCTGGAAATCCAAAACTATGGGCACTAACTCATGAAACGGCCATAAAACACAAAAACAACAAATTTTTTGTTATGCCCTCAAATATGTATCGGGTCTTACGGGTGACGCAAATCCCCGTGGAACCTCAAAACTAAGGGCAATAGCTCATGAACACGGCCGTAAAATGCGAAAACAACAACTGTTTGGTCTTAACTCTCACTAATGTATCGGGTCTGACGGGCCATGCAAATCGCCCTTGAACCCCAAAACTATGGGCTATAGATCATGAAAACGACCATAGAACGCGGAAATGATGAGTTTTTGGTCATAAATCTAAACCATGTATCGTGTCTTACGAGGCATGCGAATCGCCCTGGAACCTATAAAATGTGTGCAATAGCTCATGAAAACGGACATAAAACGCGAAAACTACGGGTTTTTGGTCCTAACTCATAAACATGTATCGGGTCTAACGAGCCATGCAAATCGCCATAGAAATCCAAAACCTTGGGCAATAGCTCATGAATACGACCATAAAACACGAAAACGATGACTTTTTGGTCATACCTCTCAAACATGTATCGGGTATTACGAGGCATGCAAATCGCACTGGAACCCGAAAAATATGGGCAATAACTCATGAAAATGGCCATAAAACGAGAAAACTATGGGTTTTCGGTCCTAACTCTCAAATTGTATCGGGTCATACAGGCCATGCAAACCGCCCTGGAAACCCCAAACAGTGGGCAATAGCTCATGAAAACGACCATAGAACGCGAAACTGACGAGTTTTTGGTCATAAATGTCAAACATGTATCGTGTTTTACGAGGCATGCAAATCGCCCTGGAACCCAAAAAATGTGGGAAATAGCTCATGAAAACGGCCATAAAACGCGAAAACTAAGGGTTTTTGGTCCTAACTCCCAAACATGTATCGGGTCTCTCAAGCCATGCAAATCGCCCTGAAACCCCCAAAACTGTGGGGAGTAGCTCATGAAAACAATCATAAAACACGAAAACGATGAGTTTTTGGTCATAATTCCCAAACATGTATCGGGTCTTACGAGCCATGCAAATTGCAATGGCACACAAAAAATATGGGCAATAGCTCATGAAAACGGCCATAAAACGCGAAAATAATGAGTTTTTCGTCTTAACTCTCAACCATGAATCTGGTGTTAAGGGCATGCATATCCCCCTGGAAATCCAAAACTATGGGCACTAACTCATGAAACAGCCTTAAAACACAAAAACAACAAATTTTAGGTCATGCCCTCAAATATGTATCGGGTCTTACGGGTGACGCAAATCCCCGTGGAACCTCAAAACTAAGGGCAATAGCTCATGAACACGGCCGTAAAATGCGAAAACAACAACTGTTTGGTCTTAACTCTCACTAATGTATCGGGTCTGACGGGCCATGCAAATCGCCCTTGAACCCCAAAACTATGGGCAATAGCTCATGAAAATGGCCATAAAACGAGAAAACTATGGGTTTTCGGTCCTAACTCTCAAATTGTATCGGGTCATACAGGCCATGCAAATCGCCCTGGAAACCCCAAAAAGTGGGCAATAGCTCATGAAAACGACCATAGAACGCTAAACTGACGAGTTTTTGGTCATAAATGTCAAACATGTATCGTGTTTTACGAGGCATGCAAATCGCCCTGGAACCCAAAAATTGTGGGAAATAGCTCATGAAAACGGCCATAAAACGCGAAAACTAAGGATTTTTGGTGCTAACTCCCAAACATGTATCGGGTCTCTCAAGCCATGCAAATCGCCCTGAAACCCCCAAAACTGTGGGGAGTAGCTCATGAAAACAATCATAAAACACGAAAACAATGAGTTTTTGGTCATAATTCCCAAACATGTATCGGGTCTTACGAGCCATGCAAATTGCAATGGCACACAAAAAATATGGGCAATAGCTCATGAAAACGGCCATAAAACGCGAAAATGATGAGTTTTTCGTCTTAACTCTCAACCATGAATCTGGTGTTAAGGGCATGCATATCCCCCTGGAAATCCAAAACTATGGGCACTAACTCATGAAACGGACATAAAACACAAAAACAACAAATTTTTGGTCATGCCCTCAAATATGTATCGGGTCTTACGGGTGACGCAAATCCCCGTGGAACCTCAAAACTAAGGGCAATAGCTCATGAACACGGCCGTAAAATGCGAAAACAACAACTGTTTGGTCTTAACTCTCACTAATGTATCGGGTCTGACGGGCCATGCAAATCGCCCTTGAACCCCAAAACTATGGGCTATAGATCATGAAAACGACCATAGAACGCGGAAATGATGAGTTTTTGGTCATAAATCTAAACCATCTATCGTGTCTTACGAGGCATGCGAATCGCCCTGGAACCCATAAAATGTGTGCAATAGCTCATGAAAACGGACATAAAACGCGAAAACTACGGGTTTTTGGTCCTAACTCATAAACATGTATCGGGTCTTACGAGCCATGCAAATCGCCATAGAAATCCAAAACCGTGGGCAATAGCTCATGAATACGACCATAAAACACGAAAACGACGACTTTTTGGTCATACCTCTCAAACATGTATCGGGTATTACGAGGCATGCAAATCGCACTGGAACCCGAAAAATATGGGCAATACTCATGAAAATGGCCATAAAACGAGAAAACTATGGGTTTTCTGTCCTAACTCTCAAATTGTATCGGGTCATACAGGCCATGCAAATCGCCCTGGAAACCCCAAACAGTGGGCAATAGCTCATGAAAACGACCATAGAACGCGAAACTGACGAGTTTTTGGTCATAAATGTCAAACATGTATCGTGTTTTACGAGGCATGCAAATCGCCCTGGAACCCAAAAAATGTGGGAAATAGCTCATGAAAACGGCCATAAAACGCGAAAACTAAGGGTTTTTGGTCCTAACTCCCAAACATGTATCGGGTCTCTCAAGCCATGCAAATCGCCCTGAAACCCCCAAAACTGTGGGGAGTAGCTCATGAAAACAATCATAAAACACGAAAACGATGAGTTTTTGGTCATAATTCCCAAACATGTATCGGGTCTTACGAGCCATGCAAATTGCAATGGCACACAAAAAATATGGGCAATAGCTCATGAAAACGGCCATAAAACGCGAAAATAATGAGTTTTTCATCTTAACTCTCAACCATGAATCTGGTGTTAAGGGCATGCATATCCCCCTGGAAATCCAAAACTATGGGCACTAACTCATGAAACGGCCTTAAAACACAAAAACAACAAATTTTTGGTCATGCCCTCAAATATGTATCGGGTCTTACGGGTGACGCAAATCCCCGTGGAACCTCAAAACTAAGGGAATAGCTCATGAACACGACCGTAAAATGCAAAAACAACAACTGTTTGGTCTTAACTCTCACTAATGTATCGGGTCTGACGGGCCATGCAAATCGCCCTTGAACCCCAAAACTATGCGCTATAGATCATGAAAACGACCATAGAACGCGGAAATGATGAGTTTTTGGTCATAAATCTAAACCATGTATCGTGTCTTACGAGGCATGCGAATCGCCCTGGAGCCCATAAAATGTGTGCAATAGCTCATGAAAACGGACATAAAACGCGAAAACTACGGGTTTTTGGTCCTAACTCATAAACATGTATCGGGTCTTACGAGCCATGCAAATCGCCATAGAAATCCAAAACCGTGGGCAATAGCTCATGAATACGACCATAAAACACGAAAACGACGACTTTTTGGTCATACCTCTCAAACATGTATCGGGTATTACGAGGCATGCAAATTTCACTGGAACCCGAAAAATATAGGCAATAGCTCATGAAAATGGCGATAAAATGAGAAAACTATGGGTTTTCGGTCCTAACTCTCAAATTGTATCAGGTCATACATGCCATGCAAATCGCCCTGGAAACCCCAAACAGTGGGCAATAGCTCAGGAAAACGACCATAAAACATGAAACTGACGAGTTTTTGGTCATAAATGTCAAACATGTATCGTGTTTTACGAGGCATGCAAATCGCCCTGGAACCCAAAAAATGTGGGAAATAGCTCATGAAAACGGCCATAAAATGCGAAAACTAAGGGTTTTTGGTCCTAACTCCCAAACATGTATCGGGTCTCTCAAGCCATGCAAATCGCCCCGAAACCCCAAAACTGGGGGAGTAGCTCATGAAAACAATCATAAAACACGAAGACGATGAGTTTTTGGTCATAATTCCCAAACATGTATCGGGTCTTACGAGCCATGCAAATTGCAATGGCACACAAAAAATATGGGCAATAGCTCATGAAAACGGCCATAAAACGCGAAAATAATGAGTTTTTCGTCTTAACTCTCAACCATGAATCTGGTGTTAAGGGCATGCATATCCCCCTGGAATCCAAAACTATGGGCACTAACTCATGAAACAGCCTTAAAACACAAAAACAACAAATTTTAGGTCATGCCCTCAAATATGTATCGGGTCTTACGGTGACGCAAATCCCCGTGGAACCTCAAAACTAAGGGCAATAGCTCATGAACACGGCCGTAAAACACGAAAACGACGACTTTTTGGTCATACCTCTCAAACATGTATCGGGTATTACGAGGCATGCAAATCGCACTGGAACCCGACAAATATGGCAATAGCTCATGAAAATGGCCATAAAACGAGAAAACTATGGGTTTTCGGTCCTAACTCTCAAATTGTATCGGGTCATACAGGCCATGCAAATCGCCCTGGAAACCCCAAAAAGTGGGCAATAGCTCATGAAAACGACCATAGAACGCGAAACTGACGAGTTTTTGGTCATAAATGTCAAACATGTATCGTGTTTTACGAGGCATGCAAATCGCCCTGGAACCCAAAAATTGTGGGAATAGCTCATGAAAACGGCCATAAAACGCGAAAACTAAGGGTTTTTGGTCCTAACTCCCAAACATGTATCGGGTCTCTCAAGCCATGCAAATCGCCCTGAAACCCCAAAACTGTGGGGAGTAGCTCATGAAAACAATCATAAACACGAAAACGATGAGTTTTTGGTCATAATTCCCAAACATGTATCGGGTCTTACGAGCCATGCAAATTGCAATGGCACACAAAAAATATGGGCAATAGCTCATGAAAACGGCCATAAAACGCGAAAATGATGAGTTTTTCGTCTTAACTCTCAACCATGAATCTGGTGTTAAGGGCACGCATATCCCCCTGGAAATCCAAAACTATGGGCACTAACTCATGAAACGGACATAAAACACAAAAACAACAAATTTTTGGTCATGCCCTCAAATATGTATCGGGTCTTACGGGTGACGCAAATCCCCGTGGAACCTCAAAACTAAGGGCAATAGCTCATGAACACGGCCGTAAAATGCGAAAACAACAACTGTTTGGTCTTAACTCTCACTAATGTATCGGGTCTGACGGGCCATGCAAATTGCCCTTGAACTCCAAAACTATGGGCTATAGATCATGAAAACGACCATAGAACGCGGAAATGATGAGTTTTTGGTCATAAATCTAAACCATCTATCGTGTCTTACGAGGCATGCGAATCGCCCTGGAACCCATAAAATGTGTGCAATAGCTCATGAAAACGGACATAAAACGCGAAAACTACGGGTTTTTGGTCCTAACTCATAAACATGTATCGGGTCTTACGAGCCATGCAAATCGCCATAGAAATCCAAAACCGTGGGCAATAGCTCATGAATACGACCATAAAACACGAAAACGACGACTTTTTGGTCATACCTCTCAAACATGTATCGGGTATAACGAGGCATGCAAATCGCACTGGAACCCGAAAAATATGGGCAATACTCATGAAAATGGCCATAAAACGAGAAAACTATGGGTTTTCGGTCCTAACTCTCAAATTGTATCAGGTCATACGTGCCATGCAAATCGCCCTGGAAACCCCAAACAGTGGGCAATAGCTCATGAAAACGACCATAGAACGCGAAACTGACGAGTTTTTGGTCATAAATGTCAAACATGTATCGTGTTTTACGAGGCATGCAAATCGCCCTGGAACCAAAAAATGTGGGAAATAGCTCATGAAAACGGCCATAAAACGCGAAAACTAAGGGTTTTTGGTCCTAACTCCCAAACATGTATCGGGTCTCTCAAGCCATGCAAATCGCCCTGAAACCCCCAAAACTGTGGGGAGTAGCTCATGAAAACAATCATAAAACACGGAAAACGATGAGTTTTTGGTCATAATTCCCAAACATGTATCGGGTCTTACGAGCCATGCAAATTGCAATGGCACACAAAAAATATGGGCAATAGCTCATGAAAACGGCCATTAAAACGCGAAAATAATGAGTTTTTCATCTTAACTCTCAACCATGAATCTGGTGTTAAGGGCATGCATATCCCCCTGGAAATCCAAAACTATGGGCACTAACTCATGAAACGGCCTTAAAACACAAAAACAACAAATTTTTGGTCATGCCCTCAAATATGTATCGGGTCTTACGGGTGACGCAAATCCCCGTGGAACCTCAAAACTAAGGGTAATAGCTCATGAACACGACCGTAAAATGCGAAAACAACAACTGTTTGGTCTTAACTCTCACTAATGTATCGGGTCTGACGGGCCATGCAAATCGCCCTTGAACCCCAGAACTATGCGCTATAGATCATGAAAACGACCATAGAACGCGGAAATGATGAGTTTTTGGTCATAAATCTAAACCATGTATCGTGTCTTACGAGGCATGCGAATCGCCCTGGAGCCCATAAAATGTGTGCAATAGCTCATGAAAACGGACATAAAACGCGAAAACTACGGGTTTTTGGTCCTAACTCATAAACATGTATCGGGTCTTACGAGCCATGCAAATCGCCATAGAAATCCAAAACCGTGGGCAATAGCTCATGAATACGACCATAAAACACGAAAACGACGACTTTTTGGTCATACCTCTCAAACATGTATCGGGTATTACGAGGCATGCAAATTTCACTGGAACCCGAAAAATATAGGCAATAGCTCATGAAAATGGCGATAAAACGAGAAAACTATGGGTTTTCGGTCCTAACTCTCAAATTGTATCAGGTCATACATGCCATGCAAATCGCCCTGGAAACCCCAAACAGTGGGCAATAGCTCAGGAAAACGACCATAAAACATGAAACTGACGAGTTTTTGGTCATAAATGTCAAACATGTATCGTGTTTTACGAGGCATGCAAATCGCCCTGGAACCCAAAAAATGTGGGAAATAGCTCATGAAAACGGCCATAAAGTGCGAAAACTAAGGGTTTTTGGTCCTAACTCCCAAACATGTATCGGGTCTCTCAAGCCATGCAAATCGCCCTGAAACCCCCAAAACTGTGGGGAGTAGCTCATGAAAACAATCATAAAACACGAAGACGATGAGTTTTTGGTCATAATTCCCAAACATGTATCGGGTCTTACGAGCCATGCAAATTCAAATGGCACACAAAAAATATGGGCAATAGCTCATGAAAACGGCCATAAAAAACGCGAAAATAATGAGTTTTTCGTCTTAACTCTCAACCATGAATCTGGTGTTAAGGGCATGCATATCCCCCTGGAAATCCAAAACTATGGGCACTAACTCATGAAACAGCCTTAAAACACAAAAACAACAAATTTTAGGTCATGCCCTCAATATGTATCGGGTCTTACGGGTGACGCAAATCCCCGTGGAACCTCAAAACTAAGGGCAATAGCTCATGAACACGGCCGTAAAATGCGAAAACAACAACTGTTTGGTCTTAACTCTCACTAATGTATCGGGTCTGACGGGCCATGCAAATCGCCCTTGAACCCCAAAACTATGGGCTATATATAGATCATGAAAACGACCATAGAACGCGGAAATGATGAGTTTTTGGTCATAAATCTAAACCATGTATCGTGTCTTACGAGGCATGCGAATCGCCCTGGAGCCCATAAAATGTGTGCAATAGCTCATGAAAACGGACATAAAACGCGAAAACTACGGGTTTTTGGTCCTAACTCAAAAAACATGTATCGGGTCTTACGAGCCATGCAAATCGCCATAGAAATCCAAAACCGTGGGCAATAGCTCATGAATACGACCATAAAACACGAAAACGACGACTTTTTGGTCATACCTCTCAAACATGTATCGGGTATTACGAGGCATGCAAATCACACTGGAACCCGAAAAATATGGGCAATAGCTCATGAAAATGGCCATAAAACGAGAAAACTATGGGTTTTCGGTCCTAACTCTCAAATTGTATCGGGTCATACAGGCCATGCAAATCGCCTTGGAAACCCCAAACAGTGGGCAATAGCTCATGAAAACGACCATAAAACATGAAACTGACGAGTTTTTGGTCATAAATGTCAAACATGTATCGTGTTTTACGAGGCATGCAAATCGCCCTGGAACCCAAAAAATGTGGGAAATAGCTCATGAAAACGGCCATAAAATGCGAAACCTAAGGGTTTTTGGTCCTAACTCCCAAACATGTATCGGGTCTCTCAAGCCATGCAAATCGCCCTGAAACCCCCCAAAACTGTGGGGAGTAGCTCATGAAAACAATCATAAAACACGAAAACGATGAGTTTTTGGTCATAATTCCCAAACATGTATCGGGTCTTACGAGCCATGCAAATTGCAATGGCACACAAAAAATATGGGCAATAGCTCATGAAAACGGCCGTAAAACGCGAAAATGATGAGTTTTTCGTCTTAACTCTCAACCATGAATCTGGTGTTAAGGGCATGCATATCCCCCTGGAAATCCAAAACTATGGGCACTAACTCATGAAACGGCCATAAAACACAAAACAACAAATTTTTGGTCATGCCCTCAAATATGTATCGGGTCTTACGGGTGACGCAAATACCCGTGGAACCTCAAAACTAAGGGCAATAGCTCATGAACACGGCCGTAAAATGCGAAAAAAACAACTGTTTGGTCTTAGCTCTCACTAATGTATCGGGTCTGACGGCCATGCAAATCGCCCTTGAACCCCAAAACTATGGGCTATAGATCATGAAAACGACCATAGAACGCGGAAATGATGAGTTTTTGGTCATAAATCTAAACCATGTATCGTGTCTTACGAGGCATGCGAATCGCCTTGGAACCCATAAAATGTGTGCAATAGCTCATGAAAACGTACATAAAACGCGAAAACTACGGGTTTTTGGTCCTAACTCATAAACATGTATCGGGTCTAACGAGCCATGCAAATCGCCATAGAAATCCAAAACCTTGGGCAATAGCTCATGAATACGACCATAAAACATGAAACTGACGAGTTTTTGGTCATAAATGTCAAACATGTATCGTGTTTTACGAGCATGCAAATCGCCCTGGAACCCAAAAAAATGTGGGAAATAGCTCATCAAAACGGCCATAAAACATGAAAATGACATATTTTTTCGTCATCGCTCTCAAACATGTATCGGGTGTTACGAGCTCATGAAAACGGCCATAAAACTCGAAAACTATGAGTTTTTGGTCCTAACTCTCAAACATGTATCGGGTCTCTCAAGCCATGCAAATCGCCCTGAAACCCCCAAAACTATGGGCAATAGCTGATGAAATGGCTATAAAACGAGGAAAACGATGAGTTTATGGTCATACTGTCATTGTAAATAGCCTGAAAACCCCAAACTGTGGCTATAGCTCATGAAAACGACCATAGAACGCGAAACTGACGAGTTTATGGTCATAAATCTCAAACATGTATCGGGTTTTAGAAGGCATGCAAGTCGCCCTGGATCCCAAAAAATGTGGGAAATAGCTCATGAAAACGGCCATAAAACGCGAAAACTAAGGGCTTTTGCTCCTAACTCCCAAAATAGTATCGGGTCTCTCAAGCCATGCAAATCGCCCTGAAACTCCCAAAACTGTGGGCAGTAGCTCATGAAAACGACCATAAAACACGAAAACGATGACTTTTTGGTCATAATTCTCAAACATGTATCGGGTCTTACGAGCCATGCCGATCATATTGGAACACGAAAAATATGGGCAATAGCTCATGAAAACGGCCATAAAACGAGAAAACGATGAATTTTTCGTCTTAATTCTCAACCATGAATCTGGTCTTAAGGGCATGCATATCCCCCTGGAAATCCAAAACTATGGGCACTAACTCATGAAACGGCCATAAAACACAAAAAACAACAAGTTTTTGGTCATGCCCTCAAATATGTATCGGGTCTTACGGTTGACGCAAATCCCCGTGGAACATGAAAACGAAGGGCAATACCTCCTGAACACGGCTGTAAAATGCGAAAACGACAACTGTTTGGTCTTAACTTTCAATAATGTATCGGGTCTGACGGGCCATGCAAATCGCCCTTGAACCCCAAAACTATGGGCTATAGCTCATGAAAACGACCATAGAACGCGAAATGGTGAGTATTTGATCATAAATCTAAACCATGTATCGGGTCTTACGAGGCATGCGAATCGCCCTGGAACCCATAAAATGTGTGCAATAGCTCATGAAAATGGACATAAAACGCGAAAACTACGGGTTTTTGGTCCTAACTCTTAAACATGTATCGGGTCTTACGAGCCATGCAAATCGCCATAGAAATCCAAAACCGTGGGCAATAGCTCATGAATACGACCATAAAACACGAAAACGACGACTTTTTGGTCATACCTCTCAAACATGTATCGGGTATTACGAGGCATGCAAATCGCACTGGAACCCGAAAAATATGGGCAATAGCTCATGAAAATGGCCATAAAACGAGGGAAAACTATGGGTTTTCGGTCCTAACTCTCAAATTGTATCGGGTCATACAGGCCATCAAATTGCCCTGGAAACGATGAGTTTTTGGTCATAACTCTCAACATGTATCGGGTCTTACGAGCCATGCAAATCTCCCTAGAAACCCAAAACTGTGGGCAATAGCTCATGAAAACGACCATAAAACACGAAAACGACGAGTTTTTTGGTCATACCTCTCAAACAAGTATCGGGTCTTACAAGTCATGCAAATCGCCGTGGGAACCCGAAAAATATGGGCAATAACTCATGAAAACGGCCATAGAACGTGAAAACTATGGTTTTTTGGTCCTAACTCTCAAACATGTATCAGGTCTCTCAAGCCATGCAAATCGCCTTGAAACTCCCAAAACTGTGAGCAGTAGTCCATGAAAACGACCATAAAACGTGAAAACGATGAGTTTTTGTTCATAACTCTCAAACATGTATCTGGTCTTACGATCCATGCAAAACGCCTTGGAGCCCGAAAAGTGTAGGCAATAGCTCATGAAAATGGGCATAAAACGCGAAAACTACGAGTTTTTGGTCCTAACTGTCAAACATGTATCGGGTCTCTCAAGCCTAGCAAATCGCCCTAAAACCCCCAAAACTGTGGGCAATAGCTCATGAAAATGGCTAAAAATGCGAAAACGATGAGTTTTTGGTCATAATTCTCAAACATGATTCGGGTCTTACGAGCCATGTAGATCATATTGGAACACGAAAAATATGGGCAATAGCTCATAAAAACAGCCATAAAACGCGAAAACGATGAGCTTTTCGTCTTAACTCTCAACCATGAATCTGGTCTTAAGGGCATGCATATCCCCCTGGAAATCCAAAAATGTGGGCAGTAACTCATGAAACGGCCATAAAACATAAAAACAACAAGTTTTTGGTCATGCCCTCAAATATGTATCGGGTCTTACGGGTGACGCAAAACCCCGTGGAACCTCAAAACTAAAGGCAATAGCTCATGAACACGGCTGTAAAATGCGAAAACAACAAATGTTTGGTCTTAACTCTCAATAACGTATCGGGTCTGACAGGCCATGCAAATCGACCTTGAACCCCAAAACTATGGGCTATAGCTCATGAAAACGACCATAGAACGCGGAAATGATGAGTTTTTGGTCATAAATCTAAACCATGTATCGGGTGTAACGAGGCATGCGAATCGCCTTGGAACCCATAAAATGTGTGCAATAGCTCTCAAACATGTATCGGGTCTTACGAGCCATGCAAATTGCCTCGGAACCCCAAAATTGTCGGCAATAGCTCATGAAAACGGCCATAAAACGCGAAAACTATGAGTTTTTGGTCCTAACTCTCAAACATGTATCGGGTCTCTCAAGCCTGGCAAATAGCACTGAAACCCCCAAAACTATGGGAAATAGCTCATGAAAATGGCAATAAAAAGAGAAAATGATGAGTTTTTGCTCATAACTCTTAAACATGTATCGGGTCTTACGAGCCTTGCAAATCGCCCTAGAAACTCAAAACTGTGGGCAATAGCTCATGAAAACGACCATAAAACACGAAAACGACGAGTTTTTTTGTCATACCTCTCAAACATGTATCTGGACTTACGAGCCATGCAAATCGCCCTGGAACCCAAAAAATGGGAAATAGCTCATGAAAACGGCCATAAAACGCAAAAACTTTGGGTTTTTGGCCCTAACTCTCAAACATGTATCGGGTCTCTCAAGCCATGCAAATCGCCCGAAAACTCCCAAAACTGTTGGCAGTAGTTCATGAAAACGACCATAAACGCGAAAACGATGAGTTTTTGGTTATAACTCTCAAACATGTATCTGGTCTTACTTGCCACGCAAATGGCCTTGGAGCCCCAAAAGTGTAGGCAATAGCTCATGAAAACGGACATAAAACGCAAAAAGTACGAGTTTTTGGTCCTAAATCTCAAACATGTATCGGGTCTCTCAAGCCAAGTAAATCATGCTGAAACCCCCCAAACTGTGGGCAATTGCTCATGAAAATGGCTATAAAACGCAAAAACGATTAGTTTTTGGTCATAACTCTCAAACATGTGTTGGATCTTACAGTCGTTGTAAATCTCTGTAGAATGCCCAAACTGTTGGTAATAGCTAATGAAAATGGCTGTAAAATGCGAAAAACAAGTATTTGGTCGTAACTCTCAAACATGTACTGGTTCTTACGAGTCATGCAAATACCCTAGAACCCCAAAACTGTGGGCAATAACTCATTCAAAACGGCCATAAAACATGAAAACTACGGTTTTTTGTTCCTAACTCTTAAACATGTATTAGGTCTTACATGCCATGCAAATCACCATAGAAATCCAAAACCGTGGGCAATAGCTCATGAATACGACCATAAAACACGAATATGACGACTTTTTGGTCATACCTCTCAAACATGTATCGAGTATTACGAGCCATGCAAATTGCACTGGAACCCGAAAAATATGGGCAATAGCTTATGAAAATGCCATAAAACGAGAAAACTACGGGTTTTCGGTCCTAAATCTCAAATTGTATCGGGTCATACAGGCCATGCAAATCGCACTGGAAACCCCAAACAGTGGGCAATACCTCATGAAAACGACCATAAAACGTGAAAACGACGAGTTTTTTCGTCATCACACTCAAACATATATCGGGTGTTACGAGCCATGCAAATTGCCTTGGAACCCCAAAATTGTCGGCAATAGCTCATGAAAACGGCCATAAAACGCGAAATCTATGAGTTTTTTGGTCCTAACTCGCAAACATGTATCTGGTCTTACGAGCCTTACAAATCGCCCTAGAAACCCAAAACAGTGGGCAATAGCTCATGAAAACGACCATAAAACATGAAAACGATGATTTTTTTGGTCATACCTCTCAAACATGTATCGGGTCTTATGAGCCATGCAAATCGCCCTGGAACCCGAAAAATATGGGCAATAGCTCATGAAAATGGCCATAAAATGCGAAAACTATAGGTTTTTGGTCCTAACTCTCAAACATGTATCGGGGCTCTCAAGCCATGCAAATCGCCCTGAAACTCCCAAAACTGTGGGCAGTAGTTCATGAAAACGACCATAAAACGCGAAAACGATGAGTTTTTGGTCATAACTCTCAAACATATATCTAGTCTGATGAGCCATGCAAATTGCCTTGGAGCCCCAAAAGTGTAGGCAATAGCTCATGAAAACGGCCATAGAACGCGAAAACTACGAGTTTTTGGTCCTAACTCTCAAATATGTGTTGGGTCTTACGGTCGTTGTAAATCTCTGTAGAACGCCAAAACTGTGGCTAATAGCTAATGAAAACGGCCGTAAAATGCGAAAAACAAGTTTTTGGTCGTAACTCTCAAACATGTATTGGTTCTTACGATCCATGCAAATCCCCTAAAACCCCAAAACTTTGGGCAATAACTCATTCAAAACGGCCATAAAACACGAAAACGATAAGTTTTTGGTCATAACTCGCGAACTTGTTTTGGGTCTTACTGTCATTGTAAATCGCCCTGAAAACCCCAAACTGTGGGCTATATCTCATGAAAACGACCATAGAACGCGAAACTGACGAGTTTTTGGTCATAAATCTCAAACATGTATCGGGTTTTACGAGGCTTGCAAATTGCCCTAGAACCCAAAAATTGTGGGAAATAGCTCTTGAAAACGGCCATAAAACAGGAAAACTAAGGGTTTTTGGTCCTAACTCCCAAACACGTATCGGGTCTTTCAAGCCATGCAAATCGCCCTGAAACTCCCAAAACTGTGGGCTGTAGCTCATGAAAACGACCATAAAACACGAAAACGATGAGTTTTTGGTCATAACTCTCAAACATGTATCGGGTCTTACGAGCCATGCAAATCGCCTTGGAACACAAAAAATATGGGCAATAATAGCTCATGAAACGGCCACAAAACGCGAAAACGATGAGTTTTTCATCTTAACTCTCAACCATGAATCTGGTCTTGAGGCATGCATATCCCCCTGGAGATCCAGAACTGTGGGCACTAACTCATGAAACGGCCATAATACACAAAAACAAGTTTTTGGTCGTGTCCTCAAATATGTATCGGGTCTTACGGGTGACGCAAATCCCCGTGGAACCTCAAAACTAAGGGCAATAGCTCATGAACACGGCCGTAAAATGCGAAAATGACAATTGTTTGGTCTTAACTCTCAATAATGTATCGGGTCTGACCGGCCATGCAAATCACCGTTGAACCCCAAAACTATGGGCTATAGCTCATGAAAACGACCATAGAACACGAAAATGATGAGTTTTTGGTCATAAATCTAAACCATGTATCGGGTCTTACGAGGAATGCGAATCGCCCTGGAACCCATAAAATGTGTGCTATAGCTCATGAAAACGGACATAAAACGCGAAAACTACGGGTTTTTGGTCCTAACACTTAAACATGTATTGGGTCTTACGAGCCATGCAAATAACCATAGAAATCCAAAACCGGGCAATAGTTTATGAATACGACCATAAAACACGAAAACGGCGACTTTTTGGCCATACCTCTCAAACATGTATTGAGTATTACGAGCCATGCAAATCGCCCTGGAACCCGAAAAATATGGGCAATAGCTCTTGAAAATGGCCATAAAACGAGAAAACTACGGGTTTTCGGTCCTAAATCTCAAATTTTATCGGGTCATACATGCCATGCAAATCGCCTTGGAAACCCCAAACAGTGGGCAATAGCTCATGAAAACGACCATAAAAAATGAAAACGACGAGTTTTTTCGTCATCGCTCTCAAACATGTATCGGGTGTTATGAGCCATGCAAATTGCCTTGGAACCCCAAAATTGTCGGCAATAGCTCATGGAAAACGGCCATAAAACGCGAAAACTACGAGTTTTTGGTCCTAACTCTCAAACATGTATCGGGTCTCTCAAGCCATGCAAATCGCCCTAAAACCCCCAAAACTGTGGGCCATAGCTCATGAAAATGGCTATAAAAGCGAAAGCGATGAGTTTTTGGTCATAACTCTCAAACATGTATCGGGTCTTAAGAGCCATGCAAATCGCCCTAGAAACTCAAAACTATGGGCAATAACTCATGAAACGACCATAAAACACGAAAACGACGAGTTTTTGGTCATACCTCTCAAACATGTATCGGGTCTTACGAGCCATGCAAATCGCCCGGGAACCCAAAAAATATGGGTAATAGCTCATGAAAACGGCCATAAAACGCGAAAACTATGGGTTTTTGGTCCTAACTCTCAAACATGTATCAGGTCTCTCAAGCCATGCAAATCGCCCTGAAACTCCCAACACGTGGGCAGTAGTTCATGAAAACGACCTTAAAACACGAAAACGATGAGCTTTTGGTCATAAATCTCAAACATGTATCTGGTCTTACGAGCCATGCAAATCGCCTTGGAGCCCCAAAAGTGTGGGAAATAGTTCATGAAAACGGCCATAAAACGCGAAAACTACGAATTTTTGGTCCTAACTCTCAAACATGTATCTAGTCTCTAAAGCCATGCAAATTGCCCTGAAACCCCCAAAACTATGGGCAATAGCTCATGAAAATGGCTATAAAATGCGAAAACTATGAGTTTTTGGTCATAACTCTCAAACATGTGTTGGTCTTACGGTCGTTGTAAACCTCCATTGAACGCCAAAACTGTGGGTAATAGCTAATGAAAACGGTCGTAAAATGCAAAAAACTAGTTTTTGGTCGTAACTCTCAAACATGTATTGGCTCTTACGAGCCATGCAAATCCCCTAGAACCCCAAATCTGTGGGCAATAACTCATTCAAAACGAAATAAAACACGAAACGATGAGTTTTTGGTCATAACTCGCGAACTTGTTACGGGTCTTACTGTCACTGTAAATCGCCCGGAAAACCACAAACTATGGGCTATAGCTCATGAAAACGACCATAGAACGCGAAACTGACGAGTTTTTGGTCATAAATGTCAAACATGTATCGTGTTTTACGAGGCATGCAAATCGCCCTGGAACCCAAAAAATGTGGGAAATAGCTCATGAAAACGGCCATAAACACGAAAACTAAGGCTTTTTGGTCCTAACTCCCAAACATGTATCGGGTCTCTCAAGCCATTCAAATCGCCCTGAAACTCCAAAACTGTGGGGAGTAGCTCATGAAAACAATAATAAAACACGAAAACGATGAGTTTTTGGTCATAATTCCCAAACATGTATCGGTTCTTACAAGCCATGCAAATTGCAATGTAACACGAAAAATATGGGCAATAGCTCATGAAAACGGCATAAAACGCGAAAACGATGAGTTTTTCGTCATAACTCTCAACCATGAATCTGGTGTTAAGGGCATGCATATCCCCTGGAAATCCAAAACTATGGGAACTAACTCATGAAACGGCCATCAAACACAAAAACAAGTTTTTGGTCATGCCCTCAAATATTTATCGGGTCTTACGGGTGACGCAAATCCCCGTGGAACCTCAAAACTAAGGGCAATAGCTCATGAACACGGCCGTAAAATGCGAAAACAACAACTGTTTGGTCTTAACTCTCAATATCGTATCGGGTCTGACGGGCCATGGAAATCGCCCTTGAACCCAAAACTATGGGCTATAGATCATGAAAACGACCATAGAACGCGGAAATGACGAGTTTTTGGTCATAAATCTAAACCATGTATCATGTCTAACGAGGCATGCGAATCGCCCTGGAACCCATAAAATGTGTGCAATAGCTCATGAAAACGGACATAAAACGCGAAAACTACGGGTTTTTGGTCCTAACTCATAAACATGTATCGGGTCTTACGAGCCATGCAAATCGCCATAGAAATCCAAAACCGTGGGCAATAGCTCATGAATACGACCATAAAACACGAAACGACGACTTTTTGTCATACCTCTCAAACATGTATCGGGTATTACGAGGCATGCAAATCGCACTGGAACCGAAAAATATGGGCAATAGCTCATGAAAATGGCCATAAAACGAGAAAACTATGGGTTTTCGGTCCTAACTCTCAAATTGTATCGGGTCATACATGCCATGCAAATCGCCCTGGAAACCCCAAACAGTGGTAATAGCTCATGAAAACGACCATAGAACGCGAAACTGACGAGTTTTTGGTCATAAATGTCAAACATGTATCGTGTTTTACGAGGCATGCAAATCGCCCTGGAACCCAAAAAATGTGGGAAATAGCTCATGAAAACGGCCATAAAACGCGAAAACTAAGGGTTTTTGGTCCTAACTCCCAAACATGTATCGGGTCTCTCAGCCATGCAAATCGCCCTGAAACTCCAAAACTGTGGGGAGTAGCTCATGAAAACAATCATAAAACACGAAAACGATGAGTTTTTGGTCATAATTCCCAAACATGTATCGGGTCTTACGAGCCATGCAAATTGCAATGGAACACGAAAAATATGGGCAATAGCTCATGAAAACGGCCATAAAACGCGAAAACGATGATTCTTTCGTCTTAACTCTCACCATGAATCTGGTGTTAAGGGCATGCATATCCCCCTGAAATCCAAAACTATGGGCACTAACTCATGAAATGGCCATAAAACACAAAAACAACAAGCTTTTGGTCATGCCCTCAAATATGTATCGGGTCTTACGGGTGACGCAAATCCCCATGGAACCTCAAATCTAAGGGCAATAGCTCATGAACACGGCCGTAAAATGCGAAAACAACAACTGTTTGGTCTTAACTCTCACTAATGTATCGGGTCTGACGGGCCATGCAAATCGCCCTTGAACCCCAAAACTATGGGCTATATATCATGAAAACGACCATAGAACGCGGAAATGATGAGTTTTGGTCATAAATCTAAACCATGTATCGTGTCTTACGAGGCATGCGAATCGCCCTGGAACCCATAAAATGTGTGCAATAGCTCATGAAAACGGACATAAAACGCGAAAACTACGGGGTTTTGGTCCTAACTCATAAACATGTATCGGGTCTTACGAGCCATGCAAATCGCCATAGAAATCCAAAACCGTGGGCAATAGCTCATGAATACGACCATAAAACACGAAAACGACGACTTTTTGGTCATACCTCTCAAACATGTATCAGGTATTACGAGGCATGCAAATCGCACTGGAACCCAAAAAATATGGGCAATAGCTCATGAAAATGGTCATAAAACAAGAAAACTATGGGTTTTCGGTCCTAACTCTCAAATTGTATCGGGTCATACAGGCCATGCAAATCGCCCTGGAAACCCCAAACAGTGGGCAATAGCTCATGAAAACGACCATAAAACATGAAAATGACATATTTTTTCGTCATCGCTCTCAAACATGTATCGGGTGTTACGAGCTCATGAAAACGGCCATAAAACGCGAAAACTACGAGTTTTTCGTCCTAACTCTCAAACATGTATCGGGTCTCTCAAGCCTGGCAAATAGCACTGAAACCCCCAAAACTATGGGCAATAGCTCACGAAAGTGGTAATAAAAAGAGAAAACGATGAGTTTTTGCTCATAACTCTTAAACATGTATCGGGTCTTACGAGCCTTTCAAATAGCCCTAGAAACTCAAAATTGTGGGCAATAGCTCATGAAAACGACCATAAAACACGAAAACGACGAGTTTTTTTGTCATACCTCTCAAACATGTATCTAGACTTACGAGCCATGCAAATCGCCTTGGAACCCGAAAAATATGGGAAATAGCTCATGAAAACGGCCATAAAACGCAAAAACTTTGGGGTTTTGGCCCTAACTCTCAAACATGTATCGGGTCTCTCAAGCCATGCAAATCGCCCTGAAACTCCCAAAACTGTCGGCAGTAGTTCATGAAAACGACCATAAACGCGAAAACGATGAGTTTTTGGTTATAACTCTCAAACATGTATCTGGTCTTACGAGCCATGGAAATCGCCTTGGAGCCCAAAAGTGTAGGCAATAGCTTATGAAAACGGCCATAAAACGCGAAAAGTACGAGTTTTTGGTCCTAATTCTCAAACATGTATCGGGTCTCTCAACCCATGTAAATCGCACTGAAACCCCCCAAACTGTGGGCAATTGCTCATGAAAATGGCTATAAAACGCAAAAACGATAAGTTTTTGGTCATAACTCTCAAACATGTGTTGGATCTTACAGTCGTTGTAAATCTTCGTAGAACGCCAAAACTGTTGGTAATAGCTAATGAAAACAGCTGTAAAATGCGAAAAACAAGTATTTGGTCGTAACTCTCAAACATGTATTGGTTCTTACGAGCCATGCAAATACCCTAGAACCCCAAAGCTGTGGGCAATAACTCATTCAAAACGGCCATAAAACACGAAAACGATGAGTTTTTGGTCATAACTCGCGAACTTGTTTTGGGTCTTACTGTCATTGTAAATCGCCCTGAACACCCCAAACTGTGGGATATAGCTCATGAAAACGACCATAGAACACGAAACTAACGAATTTTTAGTCATAAATATCAAACATGTATCGAGTTTTACGAGGCATGCAAATCGCCCTGGAACCCAAAAAATGTGGGAAATAGCTCATGAAAACGGCCATAAAACAGGAAAACTAAGGGTTTGTGCTCCTAACTCCCAAACATTTATCGGGTCTTTCAAGCCATGCAAATCGCCCTGAAACTCCCAAAACGGTGGGCAGTAGATCTTGAAAACGACCATAAAACACGAAAACGATAAGTTTTTGGTCATAACTCTCAAACATGTATCAGGTCTTACAAGCCATGCAAATCGCCTTGGAACACGAAAAATATGGGCAATAGCTCATGAAAACGGCCATAAAACGAGAAAACGATGATTTTTTCGTCTTAATTCTCAACCATGAATCTGGTCTTAAGGGCATGCATATCCCCTTGGAAATCCAAAACTGTGGGCACTAACTCATGAAACGGCCATAAAACACAAAAACAACAAGTTTTTGGTCATCCCCTCAAATATGTATCGGGTCTTACGGGTGACGCAAATCCCCGTGGAACCGCAAAACTAAGGGCAATAGCTCATGAACACGACCCTAAAATGCGAAAACGACAACTGTTTGGTCTTAAGTTTCAATAATGTATCGGGTCTGACGGGCCATGCAAATCGCCCTTGAACCCCAAAACTATGGTCTATAGCTCATGAAAACGACCATAGAATGCGAAAATGATGAGTTTTTGATCATAAATCTAAACCATGTATCCGGTCTTACGAGGCATGCGAATCGCCCTGGAACCCATAAAATGTGTGCAATAGCTCATGAAAACGGACATAAAACGCGAAAACTATGGGTTTTTGGTCCTAACTCTTAAACATGTATCGGGCCTTACGAGCCATAAAATCACCATAGAAATCCAAAACGGTGGGCAATAACTCATGAATTCGACCATAAAACACGAAAACGCGCAGTTTTTGGTCATACCTCTCAAACATGTATCGGGTATTACGAACCATGCAAATCGCCCTAGAACCAGGAAAATATGGGCAATAGCTCATGAAAATGGCCATAGAACGGAAAACTATGGGTTTTCGGTCCTAAATCTCAAATTGTATCGGGTCATACAGGCCATGCAAATCGCCCTGGAAACCCCAAACAGTAGGCAATAGCTCATGAAAACGACCATAAAACGTGAAAACAACGAGTTTTTTCGTCATCACTCCCAAACATGTATCGGATCTTATGAGCCATGCAAATTGCCTTGGAACCCCAAAATTGTCGGCAATAGCTCATGAAGACGGCCATAAAACGCGAAAACTACGAGTTTTTGGTCCTAACTCACAAACATGTGTCGGGTCTCTCAAGCCTGGCAAATCGCCCTGAAACCCCCAAAACTATGGGCAATAGCTCATGAAAATGGCTATAAAAAGCGAAAACAATGAGTTTTTGCTCATAACTATCAAACATGTATCGGGTCTTACGAGCCTTGCAAATCGCCCTAGAAACCCAAAACCGTGGGCAATAGCTCATAAAAACGACCATAAAACACGAAGACGACGAGTTTTTTGGTCATACCTCTCAAACATGTATCTAGTCTTACGAGCCATGCAAATCGCCCTGGAACCCGAAAAATATGGGCAATAGCTCATGAAAACGGCCATACATCGCGAAAACTATGGGTTTTTGGTCCGAACTCTCAAACATGTATCGGGTCTCTCAGGCCATGCAAATCGCCCTGAAACTACCAAAACTGTGGGCAGTAGTTCATGAGAACAACCATAAAACGCGAAAACGACGAGTTTTTGTTCATAACTCTCAAACATGTATCTGGTCTTACGAGCCATGCAAATTACCTTGGAGCCCCAAAAGTGTAGGCAATAGCTCATGAAAACGGCCATAAAACGCGAAAACAATGGGTTTTTGGTCCTAACTCTCAAACATTTATCGGGTCTCTCAGGCCATGCAAATCGCCCTAAAATTCCCAAAACTGTGGGCAATAGCTCGTGAGAATGGCTATAAAACACGAAAACGATGAGTTTTTGGTCATAACTCTCAACCATATGTTGGGTCTTACGGTCGTTGTAAATCTTCATAGAACGCCAAAACTGTGGGTAATAGCTAATGAAAACGGCCATAAAATGCGAAAAACAAGTTTTTGGTCGTAACTCTCAAACATGTATAGGTTCTTACGAGCCATGCAAATCCTCTAGAACCCCAAAACTGTGGGCAATAACTCATTCAAAACAGCCATAAAACACGAAACGATGAGTTTTTGGTCATAACTCGCGAACTTGTTTCGGGTCTTACTGGCATTGTAAATCGCCCTGAAAACCCCAAACTGTGGGCTATAGCTCATGAAAACAACCATAAAACGCGAAACTAACGAGTTTTTGGTCATAAATCTCAAACATGTATCGGGTTTTACGAGACATGCAAATCGCCCTGGAACCCTAAAAATCTGGGAAATAGCTCATGAAAATGGCCATAAAACGTGAAAACTAAGGGTTTTTGGTCCTAACTCCCAAACATGTATCGGGTCTCTCAATCCATGCAAATCGCCCTGAAACTCCTGATGGTGATATGCCTACCGGGGTATATCCAGCAGGGCGTTTCCGACCGGCCCAGGAACTGGCGAGTGGGCCTGTAGGACGACGACTGGATCGAGACCTGGCGTAGATTCAAGCGACTGGAAGATGAAGGCCCAGGAGAGTAGATAGGCCCAGTCGGATTAGGTTAAACGATTGCCGAGACCTTAACTGATTCGGTTGAGATCTGTAAACCCTAGGGGGGTGAGTCTATATAAACCTCCCTAGAGGGCGAGTAGAGGATACATTCCATCATCCACCCAAGCGACTCGCCCCCTAGCCGCCGAGCTCACCCCATTGTACTTCCATCATAATACAATCTAGCAGGAGTAGGTCTTTACCCTCCGGGGGGCCGAACCTGGGTAAAACCCTCTGTCTCCGCCCTCATCTCGCACCGCAGATGGCTGGCCGCCCTTGTCTCATGTTCTACTACTCGTTGCCGATTGCAGCATCTGCCGTGGTCATCCCACGACAGTGGCGCCCACCGTGGGGCCTGGCCGGTCTGGCCGGTGTTCTGGGGCGAGATCCAATCTTCCCATCAATGATTCGATCGCCACCAGCCGCATGATATCGATCGGCGAGATGCTCCAAATCTTGCCGAGCAGCTACGTCTCGGCGATACGACCCGTCACGCACAGCATGATCCTGCCGGTTGGCACGATCAGAGTTTTCGTTGGCCTCACCGATGTCATCGTCTCGGAGGACTCGACTCGCATCCGCGACTCGCCGCCACGCGATCGGCTCTCCGAGAGTCAAGTCCGCACGATCCACCGCCTCGCCTTCGAGTACGACTCAGCCCACAGTGCTGTGGCTGAAACCACCGCGGCCGCGGAAGACGCGGCCCTCAACGATGACGCCGACTCGGCGACCCCGACGTCACTCGCCGGATCCATCATCGCGGCTTTGCCCATGGGCTCCATCACCCAGGTCTCCAACGTTGGAGACTTCGAGGATCCCTCCATCCTTGGGATCTTCGACTTCGACTCCGGATCGGAAAACTCCGCCGATCTCCGCGACGGGACCGGTCGCCACGCCGCGACCTACATGGCGACTGGCGCCGACTCACCGGAGGATCCCTTATCCACCCCGATCCCTGCCAACACAACGACAACGGAGGTCGAGGAACTCCGCCTGAAGCTGGCGGAAGCAGTTCGCAAGGAGCAAGCCGAGCGCGAAAAATTTCGCCTCGAGCAGGTGACGGCGCCGGAGCTGTCGCGCTACCACCAGCAACGAATCAGGTCGCGCTTGAACCCCACCGTCCAGGGGCGCGCCCTGAAATTCGACGACGAGAACGACCCGGCCCGCGTGGCCGAGCGCGCGATCTACGAGAACGCGCCACCAGGAGGAAGCGCCCGACCCCCACCAGGGTCGAAGGCGAATGGCGCCCCACCTCCACCCAACCGCGCACCCCCCAGGGACCAGGCACGGATCATGGTCTCCTCACGGGAGCGAGACACGAATGGCCTACCACTGTTCTCCACCCCGATGGACAACCTCGTGGCGGGACGAGCAGCGGCCGACAACATCACGGCCACCGGTGACGGTGCCCTAGAAATCCAGTACGTCAAGGCCTTGCTCGCAAATGCGGTCGAGCAACAAAACGCAGGCGTCGACTCACAGGGTCAGATATACTCGCGTTCATCGGGCAGCAGAGCGGCCTCAAGCGGCCGTCCATTGGCGGCAAACACACTCAATTGCCCGCCACCCGAACCATTGCAGCTCCAACACCGACCCGCGAACGTGGCACTCTCCACCAACGACCCCATGCCAGCGACCAACTTCGTCACCGCCAACGGTCAGCCCGTCGACGCCCGCACCCACATCATCAACAACCAGAGCTGGCGCGCACGCCAGCCCGACGACCTGCGACATACCCTAACCAACCGCCGCGACGGCGAGCCGAGGGGGTCGCTAAGCCGACTCGGGCCCCGGTGCTTCGGACAAATGATCCGAGACGAAAGATACCCGGCGAACTTCAAAGCGCCGAAGGAAATAGAGAAGTACGACCCCACGTACGATCCCTCTGTGTGGCTGGACACTTACCTCATGGCAATGGGGATGGCCGGCCACACCGATCTACTCGCTGCCCGCTACCTCCCCCTGATGATGGAGGGGGCGTGCATGCAGTGGATCAACACTCTCCCCGCGGACAGCATCGACTCCTAGGAAGAGATGCGCGACGCCTTCGTCAGGCACTTCGAGGGTTCATACACCCGCGCCACCACCATCGAGGACCTGGAACGATGCGTCCAGGGACCTTGCGAGTCGACCCGCAGCTGGGTCGAACGATGGCAAGAACTGTGGTACAATGCGGTCGGTATCCACCAAGACACCGCAATCCACTGCTTCAAGACCTCGTGCCGCTACGAGCCCCTGGTTGCCAAGCTCAAACGAGCATACCGCACACTCGACAACATACCGTACCTCCTTGAGATCGCAAAAAGATACGTGGAGGAGGACCCAAACCAAGAAACCGACGACGAGTCGGGAGGGCAACGCCGCATGAGCGGCAACGACAACGGACGACGATCCGATCTACGCTATAGCAACACTCGCCTCACCGGCAAGCGCCGCAGTGACGGGCGAGTCGACTTCGTCGCCAACGCTGGGCACGCGCAGCGCGAGCCCAAGAGCTTCCGCCGCGACGGGGGGCAACGCCGCGACGGCGGCAACTACAATGCAAAACCAAGGTTCGACCCCGCGGCCCTCCTTAACCAACCTTGTGCATTTCGCAGCAGGGAAGGGAAGCTCGCCACGCACACGACCGCCGACTACCACTCTCTCAAGGAGATCGAGAAGGCACGGCGAGCGTGGGAAGACCCCGACAGCAACCCGCCAAACGGCGGAAAATTCGGCAGCGTAGCCGGCTCGCTCCACACCTTCACCGGCTTCAACACGAAGCGCGAGAAGAAGGTCATCGCCCGTGCTATCGCCGTCAACGCGGTGACCCAGGTGGACGTTCCCCAGTTCCTCAACTGGTCGGACCAACCAATCACCTAGAGCCGCCAGGACCAGTCGCCGCGCATCGAGTACCCAGGCCGAGTCGCCCTGGTAGTCAAGCCCAAGGTGGGAGACTACTGGCTCCACAAGACATTGATGGACGGCGGCAGCTCCATCAACATCCTGTACCTGGACACCATCAGGCGACTGCGGCTCCCGCAGTCGATGGTCGAGACGACCTACACCACGTTCCATGGCATCGTCCCTGGTCGGAAGGCGTACCCGATCGGCAAGGTCACGCTGCCAGTCACCTTCGGCACACCGTCAAACTTCCGCACCGAGCGGATCGTCTTCGAGCTGGTACCCTTTGACAGCCCCTATCACTGCGTCTTGGGGCGCCAGGCGTTCGCCAAGTTCATGGCGGCACCCCACTACGCGTACAACGCGATGAAGCTCCCCGGACCGCGCGGCGTCATCACCATCCATGGCGACCCTGACATGGTCGCCGAGTGCGAGGCCAAAGGATCCGAACTCGCCGACGCCGTCATCGCGGCCGAGGCCAATCACGCCGACGATCTCGCCAAATACGCGAGCGGGGTCAACAACGACGACCCCACTATACTCAAGAAGCCCAACTCGGAGGGTGGCAACACCTCAGCCTTCGAGGCAACGACGCATACGCGCACCGTCGAGAAGGAGCGCTCATCGAGTTCCTCCGTGATAACAGGGACATCTTCACATGGAAGCCCTCTGACATACCTGATGTCCCTAGGGAACTCGCTGAGCACAAACTCAACGCCGACCCCAAAGTGCGACCCGTCAAGCAGTCGCTGCGGCCCTTCAATGAAGAGCGCCGCCGAGCCATCGCCGAGGAGGTGCAGCGTCTACTCACTGCAGGCTTCATCCGGCCAATCAAATACTCCAGGTGGCTGGCAAACCCAGTCTTGGTAGAGAAGAAAAGTGGGACCTGGAGGATGTGTATCGACTACACAAACTTAAACAGCGCCTGCCTGAAGTAACAATTCGTCCTCCCGCGGATCGACCAAATAATCGATTCCACCGCGGGCTCGGAGTCACTATGCTTCCTCGACGCCTACTCTGGATACAACCAGATCAAAATGGCCGTCGAGGACAAAGAGAAGACGGCGTTCATCACGACATTCAGAGCCTTCTGCTACACCGCCATGACCTTCGGCCTCAAGAATGCTGGGGCGACCTACCAGCGGTGTATGCATGAGTGCCTTGCGAGCCAAATTGGCCGCAATATCCACGTCTACATCGACGACGTGGTAGTAAAGTCCGCTCGCCAGGGCGACCTACTCGCCGACCTGGCGGAGACATTCGCCAACCTACGGAAATACAAGATAAAGCTAAACCCAGGCAAATGCACCTTCGGTGTACCAGCAGGGTAGCTACTGGGATACGTCGTTTCCAAGCGCGGGATCGAGGCGAATCCCACCAAGATCGACACGATCGCTCGGCTCGGCAAACCCGAGTGCCTGCGCGACGTCCAGAAGCTGGCCGGGCGAGTCGCGGCTCTCAGTCGCTTCGTCCCCCGATTGGGCGAAAAGGCGATGCCCCTATACCGCCTGATGCACAAAAACCCCACCTTCCAGTGGGACAAGGAGGCGGACGATGCGCTCGCGACCTCAAGAAGGTGCTACTCGCAGCACCGCTACTCGCCGCCCCCGTTGGCAAGGAACCCATGCTAGTCTACGTCGCGGCTTCCGAGCACGTCGTCAGCGCCGTCATGGTCGTCGAGCGACCAGAGGAAGGAAAGGAGCGCCCAGTGCAGCGACCAGTGTACTATATCAGCGATGTCCTCACCGAGTCGCGCCAGCGATACCCGCAATACCATAAACTGGTATACGCGGTCTTCAGAGCACAGCGGCGACTGCCACACTACTTCCAGGAGCACCCGATAACGGTCTTCTCCTCGGCACCGTTGCAGGACATCATCCGCAACCGCGAGGCGACCAGGCGAGTCGCCAAGTGGGCCGTCGAAATCAGCGTCCACAACATCAAGTACAAGCCGTGCAAAGCGATCAAGTCGCAGGCTCTCGCGGGCTTCATCGCCGTCTGGGAGGAGGCCCAGCAGCCAGAAAAGCTGCTATACCTCCACTACTGGAGTCTACACTTCGACGGCTCCAAAAATGCGGACGGTGCAGGAGCAGGGTTCGTGCTAACCTCTCCGAAGGGAGACAAGCTACGCTACGTACTCTGCCTCGACTTCACCCCTTGCACCAACATCATGGCCGAGTACGAGGCACTACTCCACGTCATGCGAGCCGCCAAGGAGATGAATGTCAACCGACTACGCTGCTACGGAGACTCCAACCTCGTCGTTGGGCAAGTCGCCGGCACCTGCGACACCGTCTCCCCCACCATAGTAGCATACCGCCAAGCAGTGGACAAGCTGGGCGGACACTTCGCAGGCTATTCCGTCGAGTGGATCGACAGGCGGAAAAACGAGGAGGCCGACGCACTCTCTCGCATCGGCTCGGCTCGACTCGCACCACCCACCGACGTCTTCCTCGACACCATCACCAAGCCTTCCGTCTCTTCCCCAAGGGAGATCGACATCGGAGTCCCGCTGCAACCAGAGGCAGCCCTGGTCGCACTCATCGTCGAGCCAGAGGACTGGACTACGCCGTACATCGCCTACCTAGAGGGAGGCACCTTGCCAGCAGACAAAACAGACGCCCGGATGATAGCACGCTGCTGCAAATCCTTCGTCATCATCGACGGCGAGCTCCACAAGCGCAGCGTGACCGGCGTGTTCTAACGTTGCGTCCAACCCGTTGAAGGATGCAAAATCCTCCACGACATCCACTCCGGCGACTACGGCCACCATGCCGGTGCCCGCTCCCTGGTCGCAAAGGCTATGCGACACGGTTTCTACTGGACAACCGCACACACAGATGCCGTCGACATTGTCTAGCGGTGCGCCGAGTGCTAGAAATACGCCAACCAGACCATCGTACCGAGCTCGGCGCTCAAGACAAACCCCATCACCTTGCCGTTCGCCGTGTGGGGTATGGACATGGTAGGCCGTATCAAAAAGGCCCCCTCCGGCTTCACCCACCTCCTGGTCGCAGTTGACAAATTCACAAAATGGGTGGAGGCCAAGCCAGTCCGGAAATGCGACGGGAAGACCGCCACCAAGTTCCTACGCGAGCTCATCTATCGCTACGGGTTCCCAAACAGCATCATCACGGACAACGGCACCAACTTCGCCAAAGGAGCCATATCCGAGTTCTGCGAAGAACATCACACCCGACTCGACCTCGCCTCAGTCGGTCACCCAGAGTCCAACGGCCAGGCGGAACGGGCCAACCAAAGCATCCTCCATGGCCTGAAGCCACGGCTCCAAGTACCACTCAAGCGCACCGCCGGGTGCTGGGTCGAGGAGCTACCCTCCGTCATCTAGGGCATCCGCACCTCCGTCAACAGGTCGACAGGGTTCACACCCTTCTTCATGGTGTATGGTGCCGAGGCAGTCATGCCCACCGACCTAGAGCACGACTCGCCCAGGGTTGTCCACTACACGAAGGCCGCAAACGAACTCGCACGCTAGGATGGAGTCGACCAACTCGACGAGGCACGCGACCTAGCCCGCTCCCGCACCGCCATCTACCAACAAGGGCTCCGCCGCTACCATAGCCGGCGAGTGAGGACTCGCACGTTCCAGGAAGGCGACCTGGTGCTACGCCTCATCCAGGACAAGAAGGGCATGCACAAGCTATCCCCCCGTGGGAGGGGCCATTCGCCATCGGGCGAGTCCTCGGCAACGACGCCTACTACCTCACCGACGTCCGCGGAGACGGGAAACTCGACGTCAAGCGACCGTGGAATGTAACCTCCTACGGAAGTTCTACTCCTAGAACTCCATACATGTACCCTCCACCTGCTATGAAATAAAACATATTGACCACCGCAAATTGCGTCTACTCTCCGTGTCTTGTGTCACTCGCACTCATAATAACAACGTCAAGCTAACTGCAGAAGCCAACCTCTGGTACAGCGACCGGCATGGCCAAGTAGTGCGTTACGAGGGCACTGGGTTACCCCAGGATTCGTAACGTCCATGAAAAACGCCTACCCGGAGCCCCATTGGAGTCGCCTAGCTCGACTGGCTTAACGGGCCAAGACAACTGCCTTCGCTCCTCACAGCGACCATGATCCTCCGCATCCTCGACAGAGCGACTCGAACGGCCAAGTACCACGCTCGGGGACTGACGACCAGTTAAGCACGAGCGACTAGGGAAAAACGCCAACTATGAGAGCGTGCCCAGGACTCGCCATGCGACTGACCCTACGGATCAGGCAGGAGTGATGCGCTTACCCTAACGCGCTCAAACCTCACCCACCCTAGAGCCGCGACTAGAACCACCAAGTACCACTCTCGGGGACTCGGCCACCCGACCCCGTTCGCGTGAGGGAAAACGGTCAAGTAAAGAGCACTCATGGGAGTCGACTTGCGACTGGCTCTCCAAGCTCGGGCGAGTCGACCTCAACAACAAAACAACTGACAAAACGTTCAAAAACACAAACACATAACAAAACGAGGTAAACCCCATAAAAGGGGCGGACGCGCTCGGGGACTCGTCCAATCAGCAATCAAAATCGCAAGACAATTCACAAAATAACACGAGATTCCATTACAACATAACAAATTCGTTCTAAAATACAAGTCAAGCCCAACGGCCAATTGCTACTAACGCCCCAGGGCACAATGTTTCTATTCTGCAGGCTTCGACGTCGACTCACCGCCATCCCTGCGGTTGCGAATGAAGAGCGTGTACGGGTTTGACGGGTACGTCGTCAACTCACCCGCCATCGCCGCACGAAACGGCTGCTCGACCTTGAATTCCCGTTGCGCCAGCTCGGGATCGTTGGGCGCGACAGTCGTCTCCTGATAAGGGAGGAGGTCGCCCATCGCCCAGACGCGATCGGAGTATACCGCGACCCGGTCCGTCAGCTTCAGAACCTCAGCGATCTCCACCGAGCCCGTCGACGAGGGGTAACCACTCGTCACGTCGTCAAGGTCGAAGTCCTCCGCGAAATGGGCAAGCCCAAGGCTAAGCGCCGTTGCCGCCCCGCGCCAGAATGCCGATCGCGTCATGAACTCGACGACTGACAGCGCCTTCTCCAGATACCGCCAAACTTCGACGAGGTCGCTGGGAATCACTTCCGTAGGGGATATCTCCTGAAGATACGCCAGAATGCAAGCCGCGGACAACGTGGCCGAGTCGACCGGAGTGGCCACACATTGCCGCGCATCATACGACTGCGCCTCCTCTGAGCTGTCGATAATCCGACCTGTGGGAAGAGGGCGACAGTGAGCACAACAAAGATTACATAATGCATCTACTATAGGCAGAGGCATGCAGTTTACCAATTAAAGGACGACAGAGGCCCGTGATGAAGCTTTGAAGCAAGGAGAAGTCGTTCTGCAGCCCAATAACGAGGGCGTCAGAGACCTTTCGCTCTTCAGCAGCAGCCGTAACAGCAGCTTTTGCTCGCCCATCCGCCGCGCTCGCCTCCGCTTTCGCTTCCTTGAGCTCGCGCTCCAGATCAGCGATCCGTTTCTCAGCCGTACTCAACGCAGACTGAGCCACCGTCAGTTCACTCGCTGGGACAAGGCCCTGGCAGACCTCCTCTGCCTTGGCAGTGATCGCCTGGAGTCCCTTGTTCTTTTCTTGGACGGCAACAAGCTCCTTCTCCGCGCGACACTTCGCAGCAAGCCGATCGGCTAACTCACGCTGCAAGCCCTGCGCACAAATCAAATAGTTAACAACAATGGAATCCTAAGTGCCCACCCGCTGAAATTCAGCTACTGGACACTCGGGGACTGGCGATCAAAAAATCCTGAGTGCCGAACCGCTGAAATTCAGCGACCAGGCACTCGGGGACTGGGTGCTACAAATAAAAACAAAACACCAAAAGAATCTGACCACTGAAATTCAGTGGCCCGATCCTCGGGGACTGGATATACCTGGATGGTTGCACCCAGCATGCCATGGAGCTGTAGAGCGTCCACATATGCGAGAAGAGCCGGAGTGTGTCCGCGACGCTGCTCGACCTCCGTTTCGGCGACCCCAGGCGTGCGGCTCGATGGCGCTATACCACTCGCTGTAGCCGCTTTGGCCATAAAGCGGGGGAAGGTCGCGGCGGATGCTCCAGCGCTACTAGGAGCTGGCTCGGCCATTCCAGGCGAGGAAACATCCTCCTTGGTCTTCATGGCAACCTCCGTCGCTGTCGGAGGATCACTCGGAGCAACCGTCGTGTCGTCAGAGACCGTGACGACATCGTCGCCCTTGGCCTTCTTAGCACTGTCTGCGGGGGCAGCGACCTCATCAGCTTTCCTCTTCCGTGAGGGGTCCTCTTCGGCGACGACTGGTGGCAACTTGGCCATGGAAGGGTGGCCGATCTTCTTAACTCCAGTCCTGTGAAACAACAATATGAGAAAAATTGTCCGAGTACAACGAAAAACAAGCAGATGGACAAAACTTACTTGGCGACTGGTATGAACCGCAGTCCCGTGCGGATACTAGCCGGCTTCTCCAATTCGGGGCCCAGTTTCCGACTGAGGCCCATCTCCAGAACATCATGTGCCCAAGACACGGAAGGCCTCTTCGACGACGAGGCCGCGACAGGAACCTCCGAGACGACGTCGGCAGGAGCTCTCCTGGGAGGTGAAGCTGCTGCGGCTGGAGCAGCCCCCAACCCAGAGACCAGGGCGAACAGGGGTGGAAGCGAGGCCAGAGGTACCTCATTCAGGGCGGCAGCGGCATCAAGTGTTGCTGTCGTCTGCGGCGCTTCATCCTTGGCCAAGATGGTGGCGTCGGAACTACTCGCCGAACGAGGCAGAGATGCCACGTTTTGCTGGCTTCGTCTTTCTCTTTGGTGGAGCCTTCACTTCCTTATTCTTCTTCTTTTTCGACAGTGTAGCCTCATGACGCGAGGTGTGCTCGGGAAGCTCGTCATCGTCATGACGTTCGAGGCTTCTACTCGCCTCGAGCTCGCGCTGATGTCGCCCGCGAGTTTTGCGAACCATCGGGGCGGCGTCTTCCCTGGTCTCGTCATCGTCGTCGTCGTCATCACTCGCGTCTCTCCCAACGCCGCGTTTGGCAGGAGGCGACTCGCCCCTGTCCTGAACGGACGAGCTCGAGTTCTCGTCGTCCGCGGGTGGGAGCCATCCTTCCACCACTTGGAATAACTGCAGCAGGCACAAGACAATATCAATATAACCACGAAAGCATCAACTGCGACTGCGAATGGTAGTGAAAACAACGACTTGCCGTCGGAGCTGGATGCTTCGCGGTGTAGGGGCAACCCCAGCCTTCACGTCCAGGTATGCTGCCTGGGTGATCTTCTTCAGCGCCAGGACGTAGTCTTCGAGTTTCCACTCGGCGAGGCAGGATTTCGTCGAGTCTTTCCTGCCCGTGTACTCGTACATGTAATGGTCGCGGCGGGCCAGGGGAACGAGTCGCCGCCCGAGCCAGCAGTTGTACAAGTTGATGGTTTGGAGGCCCTTCTTCTTCAGGCCGCGGATGGTTTGAAGCATCTCGTCCACGACCATCCGCTGGTCTAGTGGGAGCTTGCCGACCTGGAGTCGGCGCGGTTCGGGCCGGTCGGCGGAGTACCTTGGGATCGCTACCTCGCCGTCTGGAGTAGCCTCGGTGACGTAGAACCAGGACTTCTTCCACTCGCTTGCCGCCCATGCAGGCAGCATCAGGTCGAAGAAGGAGGCCTTCGACTTCAACTGAAACGTCAGGCCACCCGCAGCCAGCATTGGGCCGCCTGATTCTTCGCGACTAACCCTCCCGTGGAACAGATCTTGCCACAAGGGGAAGTAAGGCCTGTAGCCTAGGTAGCATTCGCAGAACGCCACGAAAATGGTGAGCTGCTCGATGCTGTGCGGACCCAGGTCCGACTGCTGGATTCCGTAGAAGGCGCAGAGGCGCCGGAAGAAGAGAGACGTGGGAAACCCCAGCCCCCGCTCCAGGTGGCTGGTGAAGCAAATAAATTCTCCCTCGCGCGGGTCCGGAGTCACCTCTCCGGCCACGGGGATGCGCCATCTGCCGGCGCGCAGGATCCCGGCCTCCTCGAAGGATGCCAGTAGCGCCCTGGTGCACTTGGACCTGCCCCATGGTTCGGTGGAGGGGGCCATTGGCTGAAAGGAGCGCGGAGGTCGGGGCTTTCTGGATCGATTGAATCACGATGCGGGGGAAAACGGAGATGGGCGAAATCGGAGGAAGGACGAAGGAGTGTTTTCCCGATCGCCTGCCATTTCCCTTATATAGCGGTTGCTACCCGCCAATGTCGGGAGCCGTTACTATGCGGTGATTACGCCAAAGTTACCGTTGGATTACCCCAACGGCTAGTTTGACCTCATCTGACGGTCCAACTTCATCCATTCGACTCGCCGACCCGACCACTACAACGGTGACTGAACATTCGCCGACCCGTTCGCCGAGCTGCGACCCAACTGATCGCTATCATTGCGACTAGAATAACTAGTTTTTCCTTTATTCAGGAGTCCGCCGCTGATTCGACTGGGTGTCCGCATTGGACCCGCATACTCCGACTGCCAACGAACACCTGCGACCAATCAACGACGGCCTCGGGGACTACTGATGGGGATATGCCTACCGGGGTATACCCAGCAGGGCGTTTCCGACCGGCCCAGGAACTGGCGAGTGGGCCTGCAGGACGGTGACTGGACCTAGCGTAGATTCAAGCGACTGGAAGCTGAAGGCCCAGGAGAGTAGATAGGCCAGTCGGATTAGGTTAAACGATTGCCGAGACCTTAACTGATTCGATTGAGATCTGTAAACCCTAGGGGGGTGAGTCTATATAAACCTCCCTAGAGGGTGAGTAGAGGATACGTTCCATCATCCACCCAAGCAACTCGCTGCCTAGCCGCCGAGCTCGCCCCATTGTACTTCCATCATAATACAATCAAGCAGGAGTAGGTCTTTACCCTACGGGGGGCGAACCTGGGTAAAACCCTGTGTCTCCTCCCTCATCTCGCACCGCAGATGGCTGGCCGCCCTTGCCCCATGTTCTACTACTCGCTGCCGATTGCAGCATCTGCCGTGGTCATTCCCACGACAACTCCTTGGATGATGGAGTTTAAGGGAAATAGCTCATGAACACGGCCGTAAAATGTGAAAACGACAATTTTTTGTTCTTAACTCTCAATAATGTATCGGGTCTGACGGGCCATGCAAATCACCCTTGGACCCCAAAACTATGGGCTATAGCTCATGAAAACGACCATAGAACGCGAAAATGGTGAGTTTTTGGTCATAAATCTAAACCATGTATCGGGTCTCACGAGGCCTGCGAATCGCCCTGGAACCCATAAAATGTGTGCAATAGCTCATGAAAACGGACATAAAACGCGAAAAATACGGGTTTTTGGTCCTAACTCTTAAACATGTATCGAGTCTTACGAGCCATGCAAAACGCCATAGAAATCCAACACGAAAACGACGACGTTTTGGTCATACCTCTCAATTATGTATCGGGTATTACGAGCCATGAAAATCGCCCTGGAACCCAAAAAATATGGGCAATATCTCATGAAAATGGCCATAAAACGAGAAAAATACAGGTTTTCGGTCCTAAATCTCAAATTGTATCGAGTCATACAGGCCATGCAAATCGCCCTGGAAACCCCAAACAGTGGGCAATAGCTCATGAAAACGACCATAAAACGTGAAAACGACGAGTTTTTTCGTCATCACTCTAAAACATGTATCGGGTCTTACGAGCCATGCAAATTACCTTGGAACTCCAAAATTGTCGGCAATAGCTCATGAAAACGGCCATAAAACGCGAAAACTACGAGTTTTTGGTCCTAACTCTCAAACATGTATCAGGTCTCTCAAGCCATCCAAATCGCCTAAAACCCCAAAACTGTGGGCAATAGCTCATGAAAATGGCTATAAAAAGCGAAGAGTGTTTGGTCCTAACTCTCAAACATGTACCGGGCCTTACGAGCCATGAAAATCTCCCTAGGAACCCCAAACTGTGGGCAATAGCTCATGAAACGACCATAAAACACGAAAACGGTGAGTTTTTGGGTCATGCCTCTCAAACATGTATCGGGTCTTACGAGCCATGCAAATCGCCCTGGAATCCGAAAAATATGGGAATAGCTCATGAAAACGGCCATAAAACGCGAAAACTATGGGTTTTTGGTCCTAACTCTCAAACATGTATCGGGTCTCTTAAGCCATGCAAATCGCCCTAAAACTCCCAAAACTATGGGCAGTAGTTCATGAAAACGGCCATAAAACGCGAAAACGATGAGTTTTTGGTCATAACTCTCAAACATGTGTTGGGTCTTACGGTCGTTGTAAATCTCCGTAGAACGCCAAAACTGTGGGTAATAGCTAATGAAAACGGCCGTAAAATGCAAAAAACAAGTTTTTGGTCGTAACTCTCAAACATGTATTGGGTCTTACGAGCCATGCAAATCCCCTAGAACCCTAAAACTGTGGGCAATAACTCATTAAAAATGGCAATAAAACGCGAAAACGATGAGATTTTGGTCATAACTCGCGAACTTGTTTCGGGTCTTACTGTCATTGTAAATCGCCCTGAAACCCCCCAAACTGTGGGCTATAGCTCATGAAAACGACCATAGAACACGAAACTGGCGAGTTTTTGGTCATAAATCTCAAACATGTATCGGGTTTTACGAGGGATGCAAATCGCCCTGGAACCCAAAAACTGTGGAAAATAGCTCATTAAAACGACCATAAAACTCGAAAACTAAGGGTTTTTGGTCCTAACTCCCATCCATGTATCGGGTCTCTCAAGCCATGCAAATCGCCCTGAAACTCCCAAAACTGTGGGTAGTAGCTAACGAAAACGATGAGTTTTTGGTCATAACTCTCAAACATGAATCGTGTCTTACGAGCCATGCAAATCGCCTTGGAACACGAAAAATATGGGCAATAGCTCATGAAAACGGCCATAAACGCGAAAACGATGAGTTTTTCGTCTTAACTCTCAACCATGAATCTGGTCTTAAGGGCATGCATATCCCCCTGGAAATCCAAAACTGTGGGCACTAACAAATGAAACGTCCATAAAAACAAAAACTGGTCATCACACCCAAACATGTATTGGGTCTTACGATCCATGCAAATTTCCTTGGAACCCCAAAATTGTCGGCAATAGCTCATGAAAACGTCCATAAAACGCGAAAACTACGAGTTTTTGGTCCTAACTCTCAAACATGTATCGGGTCTCTCAAGCCATGCAAATCGCCCTAAAAATCCCAAAACTGTGGGCCATAGCTCATGAAAATGGCTATAAAAAGTGAAAACGATGAGTTTTTGGTCATAACTCTCAAACATGTATCGGGTCTTACGAGCCATGCAAATCGCCCTAGAAACCCAAAACTGTGGGCAATAGCTCATGAAAACGAACATAAAACAAGAAAACGACGAGGTTTTTTGGTCATACCTCTCAAACATGGGCAATAGCTCAAGCCATGCAAATCGCCCTAGAACCCAAAAAATATGGGCAATAGCTCATGTAAACGGCTATAAAACGCGAAAACTATGGGTATTTGGTCCTAACTCTCAAACATGTATCGGGTCTCTTAAGCCATGCAAATCGCCCTAAAACTCCCAAAACTCTGGGCAGTAGTTCATGAAAACGACCATAAAACACGAAAACGATGAGTTTTTGGTCATAACTCTCAAACATGTATCTGGTCTTATGAGCCATGCAAATCGCCTTGGAGACCCAAAAGTGTAGGCAATAGCTCATGAAAACGGCCATAAAACGCGAAAACTACGAGTTTTTGGTCCTAACTCTCAAACATGTATCGGGTTTTACGAGGGATGCAAATCGCCCTGGAACCCAAAAAAATGTGGGAAATAGCTCATGAAAACGGCCATAAAACTCGAAAACTAAGGGTTTTTGGTCGTAACTCCCAAACATGTATCGGGTCTCTCAAGCCATGCAAATCACCCTGAAACTCCCAAAGCTATGGGCAGTAGCTTATGAAAACGACCATAAAACACGAAAACGATGATTTTTTGGTCATAACTCTCAAACATGTATCGGGTCTTACGAGCCATGCAAATCGCCTTGGAACACAAAAAATATGGGCAATATCTCATGAAAACGGCCATAAACGCGAAAACGATGAGTTTTTCGTCTTAACTCTCAAAAATGAATCTGGTCTTAAGGGCATGCATATCCCCCTAGAAATCCAAAACTATGGGCACTAACTCATGAAACGGCCGTAAAACACAAAAACAACAAGTTTTTGGTGATTACCTCAAATATGTATCGGGTCTTACGGGTGACGCAAATCCCCGTGAAACCTTAAAACTAAGGGCAATAGCTCATGAACACGGCCGTAAAATGCGAAAACGACAATTGTTTTGTCTGAACTCTCAATAATGTATCGGGTCTGACGGGCCATGCAAATCGCCCTTGAACCCCCAAACTATGGGCTATACCTCATGAAAACGACCATAGAATTCAAAAATGATGAGTTTTTGGTCATAAATCTAAACCATGTATCGGGTCTTACGAGTCATGCGAATCGCCATGGAACCCATAAAATGTGTGCAATAGCTCATGAAAACAGACATAAAACGTGAAAACTACGGGTTTTTGGTCCTAACTCTTAAACACGTACCGGGTCTTACGAGCCATGGAAATCGCCATAGAAATCCAAAACCGTGGGCAATAGCTCATGAATACGACCATAAAACACGAAAACGACGACTTTTTGGTCATACCTCTCAAACATGTATCGGGTATTACGAGCGATGCAAATCGCCCTGGAACCCGAAAAATATGGGCAATAGCTCATGAAAATGGCCAGAAATGAGAAAACTACGGGTTTTCGGTCCTAACTCTCAAATTGTATCAGGTCATACAGGCCATGCAAATCGCCCTGTAAACCCCAAACAGTGGGCAATAGCTCATGAAAACGACCATAAAACGTGAAAACGATGAGTTTTTTCGTTATCACTCCAAAATATGTATCGGGTCTTACGAGCCATGCAAATTGCCTTGGAACCCCAAAATTGTCTGCAATAGCTCATGAAAACGGCCATAAAACACGAAAACTACGAGTTTTTAGTCCTAACTCTCAAACATGTATCAGGTCTCTCAAGCCATGCAAATCGCCCTTACACCCCCAAAATAGCTCATAAAAATGGCTCTAAAAAGCAAAACGATGAGTTTTTGGTCATAACTCTCAAACATGTATCGGGTCTTACGAGCCATGCAAATCGCCCTAGAAACCCAAAACTGTGGGCAATAGCTCATGAAAATGACCGTAAAACAAGAAAACGACAAGTTTTTTGGTCATACCTCCCAAACATGTATCGGGTCTTACGAGTCATGCAAATCGCCCTGGAACCCGAAACATATGGGCAATACCTCATGAAAACGGCCATAAAACGCGAATACTAAGGGTTTTTGGTCTTAACTCTCAAACATGTATCGGGTCTCTTAAGCCATGCAAATCGCCCTGAAACTCCCAAAACTATGGGAAGTAGTTAATGAAAACGACCATAAAACATGAAAACGATGAGTTTTTGGTCATAACTCTCAAACATGTATCTGGTCTTGCGAGCCATGCAAATCGCCTTGGAGACCCAAAAGTGTAGGCAATAGCTCATGAAAACGGCCATAAAACGCGAAAACTACGAGTTTTTGGTCCTAACTCTCAAACATGTATCGGGTCTCTCAAGCCATGTAAATCGCACTAAAACCCCCCCAAAATTGTGGGCATTAGCTCATAAAAATGGTTATAAAACGCGAAAACGATGAGTTTTTGGTCATAACTCTCAAACATGTGTTCGGTCTTACGGTCTTTGTAAATCTCCGTAGAACGCCAAAACTATGGGTAATAGCTAATGAAAACGGCCGTAAAATGCAAAAGACAAGTTTTTGGTCGTAACTCTGAAACATTTATTGGCTCTTACGAGCCATGCAAATCCCTTAGAACCCCAAAACTATGGGCAATAACTCATTTAAAACGGCCATAAAACACGAAAACGATGAGTTTTTGGTCATACTCACGAACTTGATTCGGGTCATACTATCATTGTAAATCGCCCTGAAACCCGCAAACTGTGGGCTATAGCTCATGAAAATGACCATAGAACGTGAAAACGATGATTTTTTTGTCATCATTCTCAAACATGTATTGGGTCTTACGATCCATGCAAATTGCCTTGGAACCCCAAAATTGTCGGCAATAGCCCATGAAAACGTCCATAAAACGCGAAAACTGTGAGTTTTTGGTCCTAACTCTCAAACATGTATTGGGTCTCTCAATCCATGCAAATCACCCTAAAACCCCCAAAACTGTGGGCCATAGCTCATGAAAATGGCTATAAAAAGCGAAAACGATGAGTTTTTGGTCATAACTCTGAAACATGTATCGGGTCTTACGAGCCATGCAAATCGCCCAAGAAACCCAAAACTATGGGCAATAGCTCATGAAAACGACCATAAAACACGAAAACGACGAGTTTTTTGGTCATACCTCTCAAACATGTATCGGGTCTTACGAGCCAGGCAAATCGCCCTAGAACCTGAAAAATATGGGCAATAGCTCATGAAAACGGCCATAAAACTCGAAAACTAAGGGTTTTTGGTCCTAACTCCCAAACATGTATCGGGTCTCTCAAGCCATGCAAATCGCCCTGAAACTCCCAAAACTATGGGCAATAGCTCATGAAAACGACCATAGAACACGAAAACGATTAGTTTTTGGTCATAACTCTCAAACATGTATCGGGTCTTACAAACCATGCAAATCGCCTTGGAACACGAAAAATATGGGCAATAGCTCATGAAAATGGCCATCAACGCGAAAACGATGAGTTTTATGTCTTAACTCTGAACCATGAATCTGGTCTTAAGGGCATGCATATCCCCATGGAAATCCAAAACTGTGGGCACTAACTCATGAAACGGCCATAAAAACAAAAACAACATGTTTTTGGCCATGCCCTCAAATATGTATCGGGTCTTACGAGTGAATAGCTCATGAACACGGCCATAAACTGCGAAAGCGACAACTGTTTGGTCTTAATTCTCAATAATGTATCGGGTCTGACGGGCCGTGCAAATCGCCCTTGAACCCCAAAACTATGGGCTATAGCTCATGAAAACGACCATAGAACGCGAAAATGATGAGTTTTTGGTCATAAATCTAAACCATGTATCGGGTCTTACGAGGCATGCGAATCGCCCTGGAACCCATAAAATGTGTGCAATAGCTCATGAAAACGGACATAAAATGTGAAAACTACGAGTTTTTGGTTCTAACTTTTAAACATGTATCGGGTCTTACGAGCCTAGTAAATTGCCATAGAAATCCAAAACCGTGGGCAATAGCTCATGAATACGACCATAAAACACGAAAATGACGACTTTTTGGTTATACCTCTCAAACATATATCGGGTATTACGATCCATGCAAATCGCCCTGGAACCCGAAAAATATGGGCAATACCTCATGAAAATGGCCATAAAACAAGAAAACTACGGGTTTTCGGTCCTAAAATTGTATCGGTTCATACAGGCCATGAAAATCACCCTGGAAACCCTAAACAGTGGGCAATAGCTCATAAAAACGACAATAAAACGTGAAAACGACGAGTTTTTTCGTCATCACTCCCAAACATGTATCGGGTCTTACGAGCCATGCAAATTTCCTTGGAACCCCAAAATTGTCGGCAATAGGTCATGAAAACGGCCATAAAACGCGAAAACTACGAGTTTTTGGTCCTAACTCTCAAACATGTATCGGGTCTCTCAAGCCATGTAAATCGAACTGAAACCCCCCAAACTATGGGCAATAGCTCATGAAAATGGCTATAAAACGCAAACAGTGAGTTTTTGGTCATAACTCTCAAACATGTGTTGGGTCTTACGAGTCATGCAAAGCGCCCTAGAAACCCAAAACTCTGGGCAATAGCTCATGAAAACAACCATAAAACAAGAAAACGAAACGTTTTTTGGTCATACCTCTCAAACGTGTATCGGGTCTTACGAGCCATGCAAATCGCCCTGGAACCCGAAAAATATGGGCAATAGCTCATGAAAACAGCCATAAAACGCGAAAACTATGTGTTTTTGATCCTAACTCTCAAACATCTATCGGGTCTCTCAAGCCATGCAAATCGCCTTGAAACTCCCAAAACTGTGGGCAGTAGTTCATGAAAACGAACATAAAACGCGAAATCGCCCTGAAACTCCCAAAACTATGGGCAGTAGTTCATGAAAACGAACATAAAACGCAAAATCGCCCTGAAACTCCCAAAACTATGGGCAGTAGTTCATGAAAACGACCATAAAACACGAAAACGATGAGTTTTTGGTCAAACTCTCAAACATGTATCTGGTCTTACGAGCCATGCAAATCGCCTTGGATCCCCAAAAGTGTAGCCAATAGCTCATGAAAATGGCCATAAAACGCGAAAACTACGAGTTTTTGGTCCTGACTCTCAAACATGTATTGGGTCTCTCAAGCCATGTAAATTGCCCTGAAACCCCCAAAATTGTGGGCAATAGCTCATAAAAATGGTTATAAAACGCGAAAACGATGAGTTTTTAGTCATAACTCTCAAACATGTGTTTGGTCTTACGGTCGTTGTAAATCTCCGTAGAACACCAAAACTGTGGGTAATATCTAATGAAAACGGCCGTAAAATGCGAAAATCAAGTTTTTGGTCGTAACTCTCAAACATTTATTGGCTCTTACGAGCCATGCAAATCCCTTAGAACCCGAAAACTGTGGGCAATAACTCATTTAAAACGGCCATAAAACACGAAAACGATGAGTTTTTGGTCATAACTCACGAACTTGATTCGGGTCTTACTATCATTGAAAATCGCCCTGAAACCCGCAAACAGTGGGCTATAGCTCATGAAAACGACCATAGAACGTGAAAACAATGAGTTTTTTCGTCATCACTCTCAAACATGTATTGGGTCTTACGATCCATGCAAATTGCTTTGGTCCTAACTCTCAAACATGTTTCGGGTCTCTCAAGCTATGAAAATCGCCCTAAAACCCCCAAAACTGTGGGCCATAGCTCATGAAAATGGCTATAAAAAGCGAAAACGATGAGTTTTTGGTCATAACTCTCAAACATGTATCAGGTCTTACGAGCCATGCAAATCGCCCTAGAAACCCAAAACTATGGGCAATAGCTCATGAAAACGACCATAAAACACGAAAGCGACGAATTTTTTGGTCGTACCTCTCAAACATGTATCGGGTCTTACGAGCCATGCAAATCGCCCTAGAACCTGAAAAATATGGGCAATAGCTCATGAAAACGACCATAAACGCGAAAACTATGGGTTTTTGGTCCTACATCTCAAACATGTATCGGGTCTCTCAAGCCATGCAAATCACCCTGAATCTCCCAAAACTGTCGGCAGTAGTTCATGAAAACGACCATAACGCGCGAAAACGATCAGTTTTTGGTTATAACACCCAAACATGTATCAGGTCTTACGAGCCATGCAAATCGCCTTGGAGCCCCAAAAGTGTAGGCAATAGCTCATGAAAACGGCCATAAAACGCGAAACTACGAGTTTTTGGTCCTAACTCTCAAACATGTATCGGGTTTCTCAAGCCATGTAAATCGCACTGAACCCCCCCCAAACCGTGGGCATAGCTCATGAAAATGGCTATAAAACGCGAAAACGATGAGTTTTTGGTCATAACTCTCAAACATGTGTTCGGTCTTACGGTCGTTGTAAATCTCCGTAGAACGCCAAAACTGTGGGTAATAGCTAATGAAAACGGCCGCAAAATGCAAAAAACTAGTTTTTAGTCGTAACTCTCAAACATGTATTGGGTCTTACGAGCCATTCAAATCCCCTGGAACCCCAAAACTATGGGCAATAACTTATTAAAAACGGCGATGAAACAAGAAAACGATGATTTTTTGGTCATAACTCGCGAACTTGTTTCGGGTCTTACTATCATTGTAAATCGCCATGAAACCCCCAAACTGTGGGCTATAGCTCATGAAAACGACCATAGAACACGAAACTGGCGAGTTTTTGGTCATAAATCTCAAACATGTATCGGGTCTTACGAGCCATGCAAAACGCCCTGGAACCCAAAAAAATGTGGGAAATAGCTCATGAAAACGGCCATAAAACTCGAAAACTAAGGGTTTTTGGTCCTAACTCCCAAACATGTATCAGGTCTCTCAAGCCATGCAAATCGCCCTGAAACTCCCAAAACTATGGGCAGTAGCTCATGAATACGACCATAAAACACGAAAATGATGAGTTTTTGGTCATAACTCTCAAACATGTATCGGGTCTTACGAACCATGCAAATCGCCTTGGAACACGAAAAATATGGGCAATAGCTCATGAAAATGGCCATAAACACGAAAACGATGAGTTCTATGTCTTAACTCTGAACCATGAATCTGGTCTTAAGGGCATGCATATCCCCCTGGAAATCCAAAACTGTGGGCACTAACTCATGAAACGGCCATAAAAACAAAAACAACATGTTTTTTGCCAAGCCCTCAAATATGTATTGGGTCTTACGAGTGACGTAAATCCCCGTGGAACCTCAAAACTAAGGGCAATAGCTCATGAACACGGACATAAACTGCGAAAACGACAACTGTTTGGTCTTAACTCTCAATAATGTATCGGGTCTGACGGGCCGTGCAAATCGCCCTTGAACCCCTAAACTATGGGCTATAGCTCATGAAAACGACCATAGAACGCGAAAATGATGAGTTTTTGGTCATAAATCTAAACCATGTATCGGGTCTTACGAGGCATGCGAATCGCCCTGGAACCCATAAAATGTGTGCAATAGCTCATGAAAACGGACATAAAACGTGAAAACTACGGGTTTTTGGTCCTAACTTTTAAACATGTATCGGGTCTTACGAGCCTTGCAAATTGCCATAGAAATCCAAAACCGTGGGCAATAGCTCATGAATACGACCATAAAACACGAAAATGACGACTTTTTGGTCATACCTCTCAAACATATATCGGGTATTACGAGCCATGCAAATCGCCCTGGAACCCGAAAAATATGGGCAATACCTCACGAAAATGGCCATAAAACAAGAAAACTTCGGGTTTTCTGTCCTAAAATTGTATCGGTTCATACAGGCCATGAAAATCACCCTGGAAACCCCAAACAGTGGGCAATAGCTCATAAAAACGACCATAAAACGTGAAAATGACGAGTTTTTTCGTCATCACTCCCAAACATGTATTGGGTCTTACGAGCCATGCAAATTTTCTTGGAACCCCAAAATTGTCGGCAATAGCTCATGAAAACGGCCATAAAACGCGAAAACTACGAGTTTTTGGTCCTAACTCTCAAACATGTATCGGGTCTCTAAAGCCATGCAAATTGCCCATAAACCCCCAAAAATGTGGGCAATAGCTCATCAAAATGGCTATAAAAAGTAAAACGATGAGTTTTTGGTCATAACTCTCAAACATGTGTCAGGTCTTACGAGTCATGCAAAGCGCCCTAGAAACCCAAAACTGTGGGAAATAGCTCATGAAAATGACCATAAAACAAGAAAACGAAGCGTTTTTTGGTCATACCTCTCAAGCGTGTATCGGGTCTTACGAGCCATGCAAATCGCCCTGGAACCCGAAAAATATGGGCAATAGCTCATGAATACAGCCATAAAACGCGAAACTATGGGTTTTGGGTCCTAACACGCAGACATCTATCGGGTCTCTCAAGCCATGGAAATCGCCCTGAAACTCCCAAAACTGTGGGCAGTAGTTCATGAAAACGACCATAAAATGCGAAAACGATGAGTTTTTAGTTATAACTCTCAAACATGTATCTGGTCTAACGAGCCATGCAAATCGACTTGGAGCCCCAAAAGTGAAGGCAATAGCTCATGAAAACGGCCATAAAACACGAAAACTACGAGTTTTTGGTCCTAACTCTCAAACATGTATCGGGTCTCTCAAGCCATGCAAATCGCCGTAAAGCCCCCAAAAATGTGGGCCATAGCTGATGAAAATGGCTATAAAAAGCGAAAACGATGAGTTTTTGGTCATAACTCTCAAACATCTATCGGGTCTTACGAGCCATGCAAATCGCCCTAGAAACCCAAAACTATGGGCAATAGCTCATGAAAACGACCATAAAACACGAAAACGACGAGTTTTTTGGTCATACCTCTCAAACATGTATCGGGTCTTACGAGCCATGCAAATCGCCCTAGAAACCCAAAACTATGGGCAATAGCTCATGAAAACGGCCATAAAACGCGAAAACTATGGGGTTTTGGTCCTAACTCTCAAACATGTATCGGGTCTCTCAAGCCATGCAAATCGGCCTAAAACTCGCAAAGCTGTGGGCAGTAGTTCATGAAAACGACCATAAAACGCGAAAACGATGATTTTTTGGTTATAACACCATGCAAATCGCCTTGGATCCCCAAAAGTGTAGGCAATAGTTCATGGAAATGGCCATAAAATGCGAGAACTACGAGTTTTTGGTCATAACTCTCAAACATGTATCGGGTCTCTCAAGCTATGTAAATCGCACTGAAACTCCCCAAACCGTGGGCATTGCTCATGAAAATGGCTATAAAACGCGAAAACGATGAGTTTTTGGTCATAACTCTCAAACATGTGTTGGGTCTTACTGTCGTTGTAAGTCTCCTTAGAACGCTGAAACTGTGGGTAATAGCTAATGAAAACGGCCGTAAAATGCAAAAAACAAGTTTTTGGTCGTAACTCTCAAACATGTATTGGGTCTTACGAGCCATGCAAATCCCCTAGAACCCCAAAACTGTGGGCAATAACTCATTAAAAACGGCCATAAAACACGAAAACGATGAGTTTTTGGTCATAACTCGCAAACTTGTTTCGGGTCTTACTGTCATTGTAAATCGCCCTGAAACCCCCCCCCCAAACTATGGGCTATAGCTCATGAAAACGACCATAGAACGTGAACACGACGATTTTTTTCGTCATGACTCCCAAACATGTATCGGGTCTTACGAGCCATGCAAATTGCCTTGGAACCCCAAAATTGTCGGCAATAGCTCATGAAAACGGCCATAAAACGCGAAAACTACGAGTTTTTGGGCCTAACTCTCACACATGTATCGGGTCTCTCAAGCCATGCTAATCGCCCTAAAACCCCCCAAAACTGTGGGCAATAGCTCATGAAAACGACCATAAAACACGAAAACGATGAGTTTTTTGGTCATACCTCTCAAACATGTATCGGGTCTTACGAGCCATGCAAATATCCCTAGAACCCAAAAAATATGGGCAATAGCTCATGAAAACGGCCATAAAACGCGAAAACTATGGGGTTTTGGTCCTAACTCTCAAACATGTATTGGGTCTCTCAAGCCATGCAAATCGCCCTAAAACTCGCAAAGCTGTGGGCAGTAGTTCATGAAACCAACCATAAAACGCGAAAACGATGAGTTTTTGGTTATAACTCTCAAACATGTATCTGGTCTTACGAGCCATGCAGATCGACTTGGAGCCCCAAAAGTGTAGGCAATAGCTCATGAAAACGGCCATAAAACGCGAAAACTACGAGTTTTTGGTCCTAACTCTCAAACATGTATCGGGTCTCTCAAGCCACGTAAATCGCACTGAAACCCCCCAAACTATGGGCAATAGCTCATGAAAACGGCTATAAAACGCAAAACAGTGAGTTTTTGGTCATAACTCTCAAACATGTGTTGGGTCTTACGGTCGTTGTAAATCTCCGTAGAACGCCAAAACTATGGGTAATAGCTAATGAAAACGACCGTAAAATGCAAAAAACAAGTTTTTGGTCGTAACTCTCATACATGTATTGGGTCTTACGAGCCATGCAAATCCCCTAGAACCCCAAAACCGTGGGCAAGAACTCATTAAAAACAGCCATAAAACACGAAAACGATGATTTTTGGTCATAACTCGCGAACTTGTTTCGGGTCTTACTGTCATTGTAATCGCCCTGAAGCCCCCAAACTGTGGGCTATAGCTCATGAAAACGGCCATAAAATGTAAAAAAACAAGTTTTTGGTCGTAACTCTCAAACATGTATCGGGTCTTACGAGCCATGCAAATCCCCTAGAACCTCAAAACTGTGGGCAATAACTCATTAAAAACGGCCATAAAACACGAAACCGATGAGTTTTTGGTCATAACTCGCGAACTTGTTTCCGGTCTTACTGTCATTGTAAATCGCCCTGAAACCCAGCGAACTATGGGGTATAGCTCATGAAAACGACCATAGAACATGAACACGACGATTTTTTTCGTCATCACTCTCAAACATGTATCGGGTCTTACGAGCCATGCAAATTGCCTTGGAACCCCAAAATTGTCGGCAATAGCTCATGAAAACAGCCATAAAACGCTAAAACTATGAGTTTTTGGTCCTAACTCTCAAACATGTATCGGGTCTCTAAAGCCATGCAAATCGCCCTTAAACCCCCAAAACCGTGGGCTCTAGCTCATGAAAATGGCTATAAAAAGTAAAACGATGAGTTTTTGGTCATATCTCTCAAACATGTGTCAGGTCTTACGAGTCATGCAAAGCGCCCTAGAAACCCAAAACTGTGGGCAATAGCTCATGAAAACGACCATAAAACAAGAAAACGAAGCTTTTTTGGTCATACCTCTCAAACATGTATCGGGTCTTACGAGCCATGCAAATCGCCCTAGAACCCGAAAAATATGAGCAATAGCTCATGATAACAGCCATGAAACACGAAAACTATGTGTTTTTGGTCCTAACTCTCAAACATCTATCGGGTCTCTCAAGCCTTGCAAATCGCCCTGAAACTCCCAAAACTGTGGGCAGTAGTTCATGAAAAGGAACATAAAACGCCTTGGAACCCCAAAAGTGTAGGCAATAGCTCACGAAAACGGCCATAAAACGTGAAACTACGAGTTTTTGGTCCTAACTCTCAAACATGTATCGGGTCTCTCAAGCCATGTAAATCGCACTGAAACCCCCAAAACTATGGGCCATAGCTCATGAAAATGGCTATAAAAAGCGAAAATGATGAGTTTTTGGTCATAACTCTCAAACATGTATCAAGTCTTACGAGGCATGAAAATCGCACTAGAAACCCAAAACTGCGGGCAATAGCTCATGAAAACGACCATAAAACACGAAAATGGCGAGTTTTTTGGTCATACCTCTCAAACGTGTATCGGGTCTTACGAGCCATGCAAATCTCCCTAGAACCCAAAAAATATGGGCAATAGCTCATGAAAACGGCCATAAAACGCGAAAACTATGGGGTTTTGGTCCTAACTCTCAAACATGTATCGGGTCTCTCAAGCCATGCAAATCGCCCTAAAACTCGCAAAGTTGTGGGCAGTAGTTCATGAAAACGACCATAAAACGCGAAAACGATGAGTTTTTGGTTATAACACCATGCAAATCGCCTTGGATCCCCAAAAGTGTAGGCAATAGTTCATGAAAACGGCCATAAAATGCGAGAACTACGAGTTTTTGGTCATAACTCTCAAACATGTATCGGGTCCCTCAAGCCATGTAAATCGCACTGAAACCCCCCAAACCATGGGCATAGCTCATGAAAATGGCTATAAAACGCGAAAACGATGAGTTTTTGGTCATAACTCTCAAACATGTGTTGGGTCTTACGGTCGTTGTAAATCTCCGTAGAACGCCAAAACTGTGGGTAATAGCTAATAAAACGGCCGTAAAATGTAAAAAAAACAAGTTTTTGGTCGTAACTCTCAAACATGTATTGGGTCTTACGAGCCATGCAAATCCCCTAGAACCCTAAAACTGTGGGCAATAAAACACGAAAACGATGAGTTTTTGGTCATAACTCGCGAACTTGTTTCGGGTCTTACTGTCATTGTAAATCGCCCTGAAACCCCCGAACTATGGGCTATAGCTCATGAATACGACCGTAGAACGTGAACACGACGATTTTTTTCGTCATCACTCTCAAACATGCATCGGGTCTTACGAGCCATGCAAATTGCCTTGGAACCCCAAAATTGTCGGCAATAGCTCATGAAAACGGCCATAAAACGCAAAAACTACGAGTTTTTGGTCCTAACTCTCAAACATGTATCGGGTCCCTCAAGCCATGCAAATCGCCCTAAAACCCCTAAAACTCTGGGCCATAGCTCATGAAAATGGCTATAAAAAGCGAAAACGATGAGTTTTTGGTCATAACTCTCAAACATGTATCGGGTCTTACGAGCCATGCAAATCGCCTTAGAAACCCAAAACTATGGGCAATAGCTCATGAAAACGACCATAAAACACGAAAACAACGAGTTTTTTCGTTATCACTCTCAAACATGTATCGGGGGTTACGAGCCATGAAAATCGCCCTAGAACCCGGAAAATATGGGCAATAGCTCATGAAAACGGCCATAAAACGCGAAAACTATGGGTTTTTGGTCCTAACTCTCAAACATGTATCGGGTCTCTCAAGCCATGCAAATCGCCCTGAAACTCCCAAAACTGTGGGCAGTAGTTCATGAAAATGACCATAAAACGCGAAAACGATGAGTTTTTGGTTATAACTCTCAAACATGTATCTGGTCTTACGAGCCATGCAAATCGCCTTGGATCCCCAAGAGTGTAGGAAATAGCTCATGAAAACGGCCATAAAACGCGAAAACTACGAGTTTTTGGTCCTAACTCTCAAACATGTATCAGGTCTCTCAAGCCATGTAAATTACACTGAAACCCCCCCAAACCGTGGGCATAGCTCATGAAAATGGCTATAAAACGCGAAAACGATGAGTTTTTGGTCATAACTCTCAAACATGTGTTGGGTCTTACGGTCGTTGTAAATCTCCGTAGAACGCCAAAACTGTGGGTAATAGCTAATAAAACGGCCGTAAAATGCAAAAAACAAGTTTTTGGTCGTAACTCTCAAACATGTATTGGGTCTTACGAGCCATGCAAATCCCCTAGAACCCCAAAACTATGGGCAATTACTCATTAAAAACGGTCATAAAACACGAAAACGATGAGTTTTTCATCATAACTCGCGAACTTGTTTCGGTTCTTACTGTCATTGTAAATCGCTCTGAACCCCCCTCCCCCCCAAACTATGGGCTATAGCTCATGAAAACGACCATAGAACGTGAACGCGGCAATTTTTTTCGTCATCACTCTCAAACATGTATCGGGTCTTACGAGCCATGCAAATTGCCTTGGAACCCCAAAATTGTCGGCAATAGCTCATGAAAACGGCCATAAAACGCGAAAACTACGAGTTTTTGGTCCTAACTCTCAAATATGTATCGGGTCCCTCAAGCCATGCAAATCGCCCTAAAACCCCCAAAACTGTGGGACATAGCTCATGAAAATGGCTATAAAAAGCGAAAACGATGAGTTTTTGGTCATAACTCTCAAACATGTATCGGGTCTTACGAGCCATGCAAATCGCCCTAGAAACCCCAAACTGTGGGCAATAGCTCATGAAAACGACCATAAAACACGAAAACGACGAGTTTTTTGGTCATACCTCTCAAACATGTATGGGGTCTTACGAGCCATGCAAATCGCCTTAGAACATGAAAAATATGGGCAATAGCTCATGAAAACGGCTATAAAACGCGAAAACTATGGGTTTTTGGTCCTAACTCTCAAACATGTAACGGGTCTCTCAAGCCATGCAAATTGCCCTGGAACCCGAAAAATATGGGCAATAGCTCATGTAAACGGCTATAAAACGCGAAAACTACGGGTTTTTGGTCCTAACTCTCAAACATGTATCGGGTCTCTCAAGCCATGCAAATCGCCCTAAAACCCCCAAAACTGTGGGCCATAGCTCATGAAAATGGCTATAAAAAAGCGAAAACGATGAGTTTTTGGTCATAAGTCTCAAACATGTATCGGGTCTTACGAGCCATGCAAATCGCCTTAGAAACCCAAAACTATGGGCAATAGCTCATGAAAACGACCATAAAACACGAAAACGACGAGTTTTTTGGTCATACCTCTCAAACATGTATGGGGTCTTACGAGCCATGCAAATCGCCCTAGAACATGAAAAATATGGGCAATAGCTCATGAAAACGACTATAAAACGCGAAAACTATGGGTTTTTGGTCCTAAATCTCAAATATGTATCGGGTCTCTCAAGGCATGCAAATCGCACTGGAACCCGAAAAATATGGGCAATAGCTCATGTAAACGGCTATAAAACGCGAAAACTATGGGTTTTTGGTCCTAACTCTCAAACATGTATCGGGTCTCTCAAGCCATGCAAATCGCCCTAAAACTCCCAAAACTGTGGGCAGTAGTTCATGAAAATGACCATAAAACGCGAAAACGATGAGTTTTTGGTTATAACTCTCAAACATGTATCTGGTCTTACGAGCCATGCAAATCGCCTTGGATCCCCAAGAGTGTAGGAAATAGCTCATGAAAACGGCCATAAAACGCGAAAACTACGAGTTTTTGGTCCTAACTCTCAAACATGTATCAGGTCTCTCAAGCCATGTAAATCACACTGAATCCCCCAAACCGTGGGCATAGCTCATGAAAATGGCTATAAAACGCGAAAACGATGAGTTTTTGGTCATAACTCTCAAACATGTGTTGGGTCTTACGGTCGTTGTAAATCTCCGTGGAACGCCAAAACTGTGGGTAATAGCTAATGAAAACGGCCGTAAAATGCAAAAAACAAGTTTTTGGTCGTAACTCTCAAACATGTATTGGGTCTTACGAGCCATGCAAATCCCCTAGAACCCCAAAACTATGGGCAATTACTCATTAAAAACGGTCATAAAACACGAAAACGATGAGTTTTTGGTCATAACTCGCAAACTTGTTTCGATTCTTACTGTCATTGTAAATCGCCCAGAACCCCCCCCCCTCCCCAAACTATGGGCTATAGCTCATGAAAACGACCATAGAACGTGAACACGGCGATTTTTTTCATCATCACTCTCAAACATGTATCGGGCCTTACGAGCCATGCAAATTGCCTTGGAACCCCAAAATTGTCGGCAATAGCTCATGAAAACGGCCATAAAACGCGAAAACTACGAGTTTTTGGTCCTAACTCTCAAACATGTATCGGGTCTCTCAAGCCATGCAAATCGCCCTAAAACCCCCAAAACTGTGGGCCATAGCTCATGAAAATGGCTATAAAAAGCGAAAACGATGAGGTTTTGGTCATAACTCTCAAACATGTATCGGGTCTTATGAGCCATGCAAATTGCCCTAGAAACCCAAAACTGTGGGCAATAGCTCATGAAAACGACCATAAAACACGAAAACAACGAGTTTTTTCGTTATCACTCTCAAACATGTATCGGGTCTTACAAAGCCATGAAAATCGCCCTAGAACCCGGAAAATATGGGCAATAGCTCATGAAAACGGCCATAAAACGCGAAAACTATGGGTTTTTGGTCCTAACTCTCAAACATGTATCGGGTCTCTCAAGCCATGCAAATTGCCCTGAAACTCCCAAAACTGTGGGCAGTAGTTCATGAAAATGACCATAAAACGCGAAAACGATGAGTTTTTGGTTATAACTCTCAAACATGTATCTGGTCTTACGAGCCATGCAACTCGCCTTGGATCCCCAAGAGTGTAGGAAATAGCTCATGAAAACGGCCATAAAACGCGAAAACTACGAGTTTTTGGTCCTAACTCTCAAACATGTATCAGGTCTCTCAAGCCATGTAAATCACACTGAAACCCCCCAAACCGTGGGCATAGCTCATGAAAATGGCTATAAAACGCGAAAACGATGAGTTTTTGGTCATAACTCTCAAACATGTGTTGGGTCTTACGGTCGTTGTAAATCTCCGTAGAACGCCAAAACTGTGGGTAATAGCTAATGAAAACAGCCGTAAAATGCAAAAAACAAGTTTTTGGTCGTAACTCTCAAACATGTATTGGGTCTTACGAGCCATGCAAATCCCCTAGAACCCCAAAACTATGGGCAATTACTCATAAAAAACGGTCATAAAACGTGAAAACGATGAGTTTTTCATCATAACTCGCGAACTTGTTTCGGTTCTTACTGTCATTGTAAATCGCTCTGAACCCCCCCCAAACTATGGGCTATAGCTCATGAAAACGACCATAGAACGTGAACGCAGGGCGATTTTTTTCGTCATCACTCTCAAACATGTATCGGGTCTTACGAGCCATGCAAATTGCCTTGGAACCCCAAAATTGTCGGCAATAGCTCATGAAAACGGCCATAAAACGCTGAAAACTACGAGTTTTTGGTCCTAACTCTCAAATATGTATCGGGTCCCCTCAAGCCATGCAAATCGCCCTAAAACCCCCAAAACTGTGGGACATAGCTCATGAAAATGGCTATAAAAAGCGAAAACGATGAGTTTTTGGTCATAACTCTCAAACATGTATCGGGTCTTACGAGCCATGCAAATCGCCCTAGAAACCCCAAACTGTGGGCAATAGCTCATGAAAACGACCATAAAACACGAAAACGACAAGTTTTTTGGTCATACCTCTCAAACATGTATGGGGTCTTACGAGCCATGCAAATCGCCTTAGAACATGAAAAATATGGGCAATAGCTCATGAAAACGGCTATAAAACGCGAAAACTATGGGTTTTTGGTCCTAACTCTCAAACATGTAACGGGGTCTCTCAAGCCATGCAAATTGCCCTGGAACTCCGAAAAATATGGGCAATAGCTCATGTAAACGGCTATAAAACGCGAAAACTACGGGTTTTTGTCCTAACTCTCAAACATGTATCGGGTCTCTCAAGCCATGCAAATCGCCCTAAAACCCCCAAAAACTGTGGGCCATAGCTCATGAAAATGGCTATAAAAAGCGGAAAACGATGAGTTTTTGGTCATAACTCTCAAACATGTATCGGGTCTTACGAGCCATGCAAATCGCCTTAGAAACCAAAACTATGGGCAATAGCTCATGAAAAGCGACCATAAAACACGAAAACGACGAGTTTTTTTGGTCATACCTCTCAAACATGTATGGGGTCTTACGAGCCATGCAAATCGCCCTAGAACATGAAAAATATGGGCAATAGCTCATGAAAACGGCTATAAAACGCGAAAACTATGGGTTTTTGGTCCTAAATCTCAAACATGTATCGGGTCTCTCAAGGCATGCAAATCGCCCTGGAACCCGAAAAATATGGGCAATAGCTCATGTAATCGGCTATAAAACGCGAAAACTATGGGTTTTTGGTCCTAACTCTCAAACATGTATCGGGTCTCTCAAGCCATGCAAATCGCCCTGAAACTCCAAAAACTGTGGGCTAGTAGTTCATGAAAATGACCATAAAACGCGAAAACGATGAGTTTTTGGTTATAACTCTCAAACATGTATCTGGTCTTACGAGCCATGCAAATCGCCTTGGATCCCCAAGAGTGTAGGAAATAGCTCATGAAAACGGCCATAAAACGCGAAAACTATGAGTTTTTGGTCCTAACTCTCAAACATGTATCAGGTCTCTCAAGCCATGTAAATCACACTGAAACCCCCCAAACCGTGGGCATAGCTCATGAAAATGGCTATAAAACGCGAAAACGATGAGTTTTTGGTCATAACTCTCAAACATGTGTTGGGTCTTATGGTCGTTGTAAATCTCCGTAGAACGCCAAAACTGTGGGTAATAGCTAATGAAAACGGCCGTAAAATGCAAAAAACAAGTTTTTGGTCGTAACTCTCAAACATGTATTGGGTCTTACGAGCCATGCAAATCCCCTAGAAACCCCAAAACTATGGGCAATTACTCATTAAAAACGGTCATAAAACACGAAAACGTATGAGTTTTTGGTCATAACTCGCAAACTTGTTTCGATTCTTACTGTCATTGTAAATCGCCCTGAACCCCCTCCCCCTCCCCAAACTATGGGCTATAGCTCATGAAAACAACCATAGAACGTGAACACCGGCGATTTTTTTCATCATCACTCTCAAACATGTATCGGGCCCTTACGAGCCATGCAAATTGCCTTGGAACCCCAAAATTGTCGGCAATTCAGCTCATGAAAACGGCCATAAAAACGCGAAAACTACGAGTTTTTGGTCCTAACTCTCAAACATGTATCGGGTCTCTCAAGCCATGCAAATCGCCCTAAAACCCCCAAAACTGTGGGCCATAGCTCCGAAAATGGCTATAAAAAGCGAAAACGATGAGGTTTTGGTCATAACTCTCAAACATGTATCGGGTCTTATGAGCCATGCAATTGCCCTAGAAACCCAAAACTGTGGGCAATAGCTCATGAAAACGACCATAAAACACGAAAACAACGAGTTTTTTCCGTTATCACTCTCAAACATGTATCGGGTCTTACGAGCCATGAAAATCGCCCTAGAACCCGGAAAATATGGGCAATAGCTCATGAAAAACGGCCATAAAACGCGGAAAACTATGGGTTTTTTGGTCCTAACTCTCAAAACATGTATCGGGTCTCTCAAGCCATGCAAATCGCCCTGAAACTCCCAAAACTGTGGGCAGTAGTACATGAAAATGACCATAAAACAGCGGAAAACGATGAGTTTTTGGTTATAACTCTCAAACATGTATCTGGTCTTACGAGCCATGCAAATCGCCTTGGATCCCCCAAGAGTGTAGGAAATAGCTCATGAAAACGGCCATAAAACGTGAAAACTACGAGTTTTTGGTCCTAACTCTCAAAACATGTATCAGGTCTCTCAAGCCATGTAAATCACACTGAAACCCCCCAAACCGTGGGCATAGCTCATGAAATATGGCTATAAAACACGAAAACGATGAGTTTTTGGTCATAACTCTCAAACATGTGTTGGGTCTTATGGTCGTTTGTAAATCTCCGTAGAACGCCAAAACTGTGGGTAATAGCTAATGAAAACGGCCGTAAAATGCAAAAAAACAAGTTTTTGGTCGTAACTCTGAAACATGTATTGGGTCTTACGAGCCATGCAAATCCCCTAGAACCCCAAAACTATGGGCAATTACTCATTAAAAACGACCATAAAACACGAAAACGATGAGTTTTTCATCATAACTCGCGAACTTGTTTCGGTTCTTTACTGTCATTGTAAATCGCTCTGAACCCCCCCCCCAAACTATGGGCTATAGCTCATGAAAACGACCATAGAACGTGAACGCAGGACTGATTGTTTTCGTCATCACTCTCAAACATGTATCGGGTCTTACGAGCCATGCAAATTGCCTTGGAACCCCAATATTGTCGGCAATAGCTCATGAAAACGGCCATAAAACGCGTGAAAACTACGAGTTTTTGGTCCTAACTCTCAAATATGTATCGGGTCGCTCAAGCCATGCAAATCGCCCTAAAACCGCCCAAAACTGTGTGGGCCATAGCTCATGAAATGGCTATAAAAAGCGAAAACGATGAGTTTTTTGGTCACTAACTCTCAAACATGTATCGGGTCTATACGAGCCATGCAAATCGCCCTAGAAACCCAAAACTGTGGGCAATAGCTCATGAAAACGACCATAAAACACGAAAACGACGAGTTTTTTGGTCATACCTCTCAACATGTATGGGGTCTTACGAGCCATGCAAATCGCCTTAGAACATGACAAAATATGGGCAATAGTCTCATGAAAAACGGCTATAAAACACGAAAACTATGGTTTTTGGTCCTAACTCTCAAACATGTAACGGGTCTCTCAAGCCATGAAAATTGCCCTGGAACCGAAAAATATGGGCAATAGCTCATGTAAACGGCTATAAAACGCGAAAACTACGGGTTTTTGGTCCTAACTCTCAAAAATGTATCGGTCTCTCAAGCCATGCAAATCGCCCTAAAACCCCCAAAACTGTGGGCCATAGCTCTTGAAAATGGCTATAAAAAGCGAAAACGATGAGTTTTTTGGTCATAACTCTCAAACATGTATCGGGTCTTACGAGCCATGCAAATCGCCTTAGAAACCCAAAACTATGGGCAATAGCTCATGAAAAACGACCATAAAACATGAAAACGACGAGTTTTTTGGACATACCTCTCAAACATGTATGGGGTCTTACGAGTCATGCAAATCGCCCTAGAACATGAAAAAATATGGGCAATAGCTCATGAAAACGGCTATAAAACGCGAAAACTATAGGTTTTTGGTCCTAACTCTCAAACATGTATCGGGTCTCTCAAGCCATGCAAATCGCCCTGGAACCGAAAAATATGGGCAATAGCTCATGTAAACGGCTATAAAACGCGAAAACTATGGGTTTTTGGTCCTAACTCTCAACATGTATCGGGTCTCTCAAGCCATGCAAATCGCCCTGAAACTCCCAAAAACTGTGGGCTAGTAGTTCATGAAAATGACCATAAAACGCTAAAACGATGAGTTTTTAGTTATAACTCTCAAACATGTATCTGGTCTTACGAGCCATGCAAATCGCCTTGGATCCCCAAGAGTGTAGGAAATAGCTCATGAAAACGGCCATTAAAACGCGAAAACTACGAGTTTTTGGTCCTAACTCTCAAACATGTATTAGGTCTCTCAAGCCATGTAAATTACACAGAAACCCCCCAAACCGTGGGCATAGCTCATGAAAATCGGCTATAAAACGCGACAACGATGAGTTTTTGGTCATAAACTCTCCATCATGTGTTGGGTCTTACGGTCGTTGTAAATCTCCGTAGAACGCCAAAACTGTGGGTAATAGCTAATGAAAACGGCCGTAAAATGCAAAAAACAAGTTTTTGGTCCTAACTCTCAAACATGTATCGGGTCTCATCAAGCCATGCAAATCGCCCTAAAAACTCCCAAAACTGTGGGCCGTAGTTCATGAAAATGACCATAAAACGCTGAAAACGATGAGTTTTTGGTTATAACTCTCAAACATGTATCTGGTCTTACGAGCCATGCAAATCGCCTTGGATCCCCAAAAGTGTAGGAAATAGCTCATGAAAACGGCCATAAAACGCGAAAACTACGAGTTTTTGGTCCTAACTCTCAAACATGTATCAGGTCTCTCAAGCCATGTAAATTACACTGAAACCCCCCCCAAACCGTGGGCATAGCCATGAAAATGGCTATAAAACGCGAAAACGATGAGTTTTTGGTCATAACTCTCAAACATGTGTTGGGTCTTACGGTCGTTGTAAATTTCCGTAGAACGCCAAAACTGTGGGTAATAGCTAATGAAAACGGCCGTAAAATGCAAAAACAAGTTTTTTGGTCGTAACTCTCAAACATGTATTGGGTCTTACAAGCCATGCAAATCCCTAGAACCGCAAAACTATGGGCAATTACTCATTAAAAACGGTCATAAAACACGGAAACGATGAGTTTTTGGTCATAACTCGCGAACTTGTTTCGGGTTCTTACTGTCATTGTAAATCGCCCTAAACCCCCCCCCTCCCAAACTATGGGTATAGCTCATGAAAACGACCATAGAACGTGAACACGACGATTTTTTTCGTCATCACTCTCAAACATGTATCGGGCCTTACGAGCCATGCAAATTGCCTTGGAACTCCAAAATTGTTGGCAATAGCTCATGAAAATGGCCATAAAACGCGAAAACTACGAGTTTTTGGTCCTAACTCTCAAACATGTATCGGGTCTCTCAAGCCATGCAAATCGCCCTACAAACCCCCCAAACTGGTGGGCCATAGCTCATGAAAATGGCTATAAAAAGCGAAAACGATGAGGTTTTGGTCATAACTCTCAAACATGTATCGGTTCTTATGAGCCATGCAAATTGCCCTAGAAACCCAAAACTGTGGGCAATAGCTCATGAAAACGACCATAAAACACGAAAACAACGAGTTTTTTCGTTATCACTCTCAAACATGTATCGGGTCTTACGAGCCATGCAAATCGCCCTGAAACTCCCAAACATATGGGCAATAGCTCATGAAAACGGCCATAAAACGCGAAAAACTACGGGTTTTTGGTCCTAACTCTCAAACATGTATCGGGTCTCTCAAGCCATGCAAATCGCCCTAAAAACCCCCAAAACTGTGGGCCATAGCTCTTGAAAATGGCTATAAAAAGCGAAAACGATGAGTTTTTGGTCATAACTCTCAAACATGTATCGGGTCTTACGAGCCATGCAAATCGCCTTAGAAACCCAAAACTATGGGCAATAGCTCATGAAAACGACCATAAAACATGAAAACGATGAGTTTTTTGGTCATACCTCTCAAACATGTATGGGGTCTTACGAGTCATGCAAATCGCCCTAGAACATGAAAAATATGGGCAATAGCTCATGAAAACGGCTATAAAACGCGAAAACTATAAGTTTTTGGTCCTAACTCTCAAACATGTATCGGGTCTCTCAAGCCATGCAAATCGCCTGGAACCCGAAAAATATGGGCAATAGCTCATGTAAACGGCTATAAAACGCGAAAACTATGGGTTTTTGGTCCTAACTCTCAAACATGTGTCGGGTCTCTCAAGCCATGCAAATCGCCCTGAAACTCCCAAAAACTGTGGGCAGTAGTTCATGAAATGACCATAAAACGCTAAAATGATGAGTTTTTAGTTATAACTCTCAAACATGTATCTGGTCTTACGAGCCATGCAAATCGCCTTGGATCCCCAGAGTGTAGGAAATAGCTCATGAAAACGGCCATAAAACGCGAAAACTACGAGTTTTTGGTCCTAACTCTCAAACATGTATCAGGTCTCTCAAGCCATGTAAATTACACAGAAACCCCCCAAACCGTGGGCATAGCTCATGAAAATGGCTATAAAACGCGACAACGATGAGTTTTTGGTCATAACTCTCAATCATGTGTTGGGTCTTACGGTCGTTGTAAATCTCCGTAGAACGCCAAAACTGTGGGTAATAGCTAATGAAAACGGCCATAAAATGCAAAAACAAGTTTTTGGTCCTAACTCTCAAACATGTATCGGGTCTCTCAAGCCATGCAAATCGCCCTGAAACTCCCAAAACTGTGGGCAGTAGTACATGAAAATGACCATAAAACGCGAAAACGATGAGTTTTTGGTTATAACTCTCAAACATGTATCTGGTCTTACGAGCCATGCAAATCGCCTTGGATCCCCAAGAGTGTAGGAAATAGCTCATGAAAACGGCCATAAAACGCGAAAACTACGAGTTTTTGGTCCTAACTCTCAAACATGTATCAGGTCTCCTCAAGCCATGTAAATCACACTGAAACCCCCCAAACCGTGGGCATAGCTCATGAAAATGGCTATAAAAAGCGAAAACGATGAGTTTTTGGTCATAACTCTCAAACATGTATCGGGTCTTACGAGCCATGCAAATCGCCCTAGAAACCCCAAACTGTGGGCAATAGCTCATGAAAACGACCATAAAACACGAAAACGACAAGTTTTTTGGTCATACCTCTCAAACATGTATGGGGTCTTACGAGCCATGCAAATCGCCTTAGAACATGAAAAATATGGGCAATAGCTCATGAAAACGGCTATAAAACGCGAAAACTATGGGTTTTTGGTCCTAACTCTCAAACATGTAACGGGTCTCTCAAGCCATGCAAATTGCCCTGGAACCCGAAAAATATGGGCAATAGCTCATGTAAACGGCTATAAAACGCGAAAACTACGGGTTTTTGGTCCTAACTCTCAAACATGTATCGGGTCTCTCAAGCCATGCAAATCGCCCTAAAACCCCCAAAACTGTGGGCCATAGCTCATGAAAAATGGCTATAAAAAGCGAAAACGATGAGTTTTTGGTCATAACTCTCAAACATGTATCGGGGTCTTACGAGCCATGCAAATCGCCTTAGAAACCCAAAACTTATGGGCAATAGCTCATGAAAACGACCATAAAACACGAAAACGACGAGTTTTTTGGTCATACCTCTCAAACATGTTATGGGGTCTTACGAGCCATGCAAATCGCCCTAGAACATGAAAAATATGGGCAATAGCTCATGAAAACGGCTATAAAACGCGAAAACTATGGGTTTTTGGTCCTAAATCTCAAACATGTATCGGGTCTCTCAAGGCATGCAAATCGCCCTGGAACCCGAAAAATATGGGCAATAGCTCATGTAATCGGCTATAAAACGCGAAAACTATGGGTTTTTGGTCCTAACTCTCAAACATGTATCGGGTCTCTCAAGCCATGCAAATCGCCCTGAAAACTCCAAAAAACTGTGGGCAGTAGTTCATGAAAATGACCATAAAACGCGAAAACGATGAGTTTTTGTTATAACTCTCAAACATGTATCTGGTCTTACGAGCCATGCAAATCGCCTTGGATCCCCAAGAGTGTAGGAAATAGCTCATGAAAACGGCCATAAAACGCGAAAACTACGAGTTATTGGTCCTAACTCTACAGGTCTCTCAAGCCATGTAAATCACACTGAAACCCCCCAAACCGTGGGCATAGCTCATGAAAATGGCTATAAAACGCGAAAACGATGAGTTTTTGGTCATAACTCTCAAACATGTGTTGGGTCTTATGGTCGTTGTAAATCTCCGTAGAACGCCAAAACTGTGGGTAATAGCTAATGAAAACGGCCGTAAAATGCAAAAAACAAGTTTTTGGTCGTAACTCTCAAACATGTATTGGGTCTTACGAGCCATGCAAATCCCCTAGAACCCCAAAACTATGGGCAATTACTCATTAAAAACGGTCATAAAACACGAAAACGATGAGTTTTTGGTCATAACTCGCAAACTTGTTTCGATTCTTACTGTCATTGTAAATCGCCCTGAACCCCCTCCCCTCCCCAAACTATGGGCTATAGCTCATGAAAACAACCATAGAACGTGAACACGGCGATTTTTTCATCATCACTCTCAAACATGTATCGGGCCTTACGAGCCATGCAAATTGCCTTGGAACCCCAAAATTGTCGGCAATAGCTCATGAAAACGGCCATAAAACGCGAAAACTACGAGTTTTTGGTCCTAACTCTCAAACATGTATCGGGTCTCTCAAGCCATGCAAATCGCCCTAAAACCCCCAAAACTGTGGGCCATAGCTCACGAAAATGGCTATAAAAAGCGAAAACGATGAGGTTTTGGTCATAACTCTCAAACATGTATCGGGTCTTATGAGCCATGCAAATTGCCCTAGAAACCCAAAACTGTGGGCAATAGCTCATGAAAACGACCATAAAACACGAAAACAACGAGTTTTTTCGTTATCACTCTCAAACATGTATCGGGTCTTACGAGCCATGAAAATCGCCCTAGAACCCGGAAAATATGGGCAATAGCTCATGAAAACGGCCATAAAACGCGAAAACTATGGGTTTTTGGTCCTAACTCTCAAACATGTATCGGGTCTCTCAAGCCATGCAAATCGCCCTGAAACTCCCAAAACTGTGGGCAGTAGTACATGAAAATGACCATAAAACGCGAAAACGATGAGTTTTTGGTTATAACTCTCAAACATGTATCTGGTCTTACGAGCCATGCAAATCGCCTTGGATCCCCAAGAGTGTAGGAAATAGCTCATGAAAACGGCCATAAAACGTGAAAAACTACGAGTTTTTGGTCCTAACTCTCAAACATGTATCAGGTCTCTCAAGCCATGTAAATCACACTGAAACCCCCCAAACCGTGGGCATAGCTCATGAAAATGGCTATAAAACACGAAAACGATGAGTTTTTGGTCATAACTCTCAAACATGTGTTGGGTCTTATGGTCGTTGTAAATCTCCGTAGAACGCCAAAACTGTGGGTAATAGCTAATGAAAACGGCCGTAAAATGCAAAAAACAAGTTTTTGGTCGTAACTCTGAAACATGTATTGGGTCTTACGAGCCATGCAAATCCCCTAGAACCCCAAAACTATGGGCAATTACTCATTAAAAACGACCATAAAACACGAAAACGATGAGTTTTTCATCATAACTCGCGAACTTGTTTCGGTTCTTACTGTCATTGTAAATCGCTCTGAACCCCCCCAAACTATGGGCTATAGCTCATGAAAACGACCATAGAACGTGAACGCGGCGATTTTTTTCGTCATCACTCTCAAACATGTATCGGGTCTTACGAGCCATGCAAATTGCCTTGGAACCCCAATATTGTCGGCAATAGCTCATGAAAACGGCCATAAAACGCGAAAACTACGAGTTTTTGGTCCTAACTCTCAAATATGTATCGGGTCCCTCAAGCCATGCAAATCGCCCTAAAACCCCCAAAACTGTGGGCCATAGCTCATGAAAATGGCTATAAAAAGCGAAAACGATGAGTTTTTGGTCATAACTCTCAAACATGTATCGGGTCTTACGAGCCATGCAAATCGCCCTAGAAACCCAAAACTGTGGGCAATAGCTCATGAAAACGACCATAAAACACGAAAACGACGAGTTTTTTGGTCATACCTCTCAAACATGTATGGGGTCTTACGAGCCATGCAAATCGCCTTAGAACATGAAAAATATGGGCAATAGCTCATGAAAACGGCTATAAAACACGAAAACTATGGGTTTTTGGTCCTAACTCTCAAACATGTAACGGGTCTCTCAAGCCATGAAAATTGCCCTGGAACCCGAAAAATATGGGCAATAGCTCATGTAAACGGCTATAAAACGCGAAAACTACGGGTTTTTGGTCCTAACTCTCAAAAATGTATCGGGTCTCTCAAGCCATGCAAATCGCCCTAAAACCCCCAAAACTGTGGGCCATAGCTCTTGAAAATGGCTATAAAAAGCGAAAACGATGAGTTTTTGGTCATAACTCTCAAACATGTATCGGGTCTTACGAGCCATGCAAATCGCCTTAGAAACCCAAAACTATGGGCAATAGCTCATGAAAACGACCATAAAACATGAAAACGACGAGTTTTTTGGACATACCTCTCAAACATGTATGGGGTCTTACGAGTCATGCAAATCGCCCTAGAACATGAAAAATATGGGCAATAGCTCATGAAAACGGCTATAAAACGCGAAAACTATAGGTTTTGGTCCTAACTCTCAAACATGTATCGGGTCTCTCAAGCCATGCAAATCGCCCTGGAACCCGAAAAATATGGGCAATAGCTCATGTAAACGGCTATAAAACGCGAAAACTATGGGTTTTTGGTCCTAACTCTCAAACATGTATCGGGTCTCTCAAGCCATGCAAATCGCCCTGAAACTCCCAAAACTGTGGGCAGTAGTTCATGAAAATGACCATAAAACGCTAAAACGATGAGTTTTTAGTTATAACTCTCAAACATGTATCTGGTCTTACGAGCCATGCAAATCGCCTTGGATCCCCAAGAGTGTAGGAAATAGCTCATGAAAACGGCCATAAAACGCGAAAACTACGAGTTTTTGGTCCTAACTCTCAAACATGTATTAGGTCTCTCAAGCCATGTAAATTACACAGAAACCCCCCAAACCGTGGGCATAGCTCATGAAAATGGCTATAAAACGCGACAACGATGAGTTTTTGGTCATAACTCTCAATCATGTGTTGGGTCTTACGGTCGTTGTAAATCTCCGTAGAACGCCAAAACTGTGGGTAATAGCTAATGAAAACGGCCGTAAAATGCAAAAAACAAGTTTTTGGTCCTAACTCTCAAACATGTATCGGGTCTCTCAAGCCATGCAAATCGCCCTAAAACTCCCAAAACTGTGGCCGTAGTTCATGAAAATGACCATAAAACGCGAAAACGATGAGTTTTTGGTTATAACTCTCAAACATGTATCTGGTCTTACGAGCCATGCAAATCGCCTTGGATCCCCAAAAGTGTAGGAAATAGCTCATGAAAACGGCCATAAAACGCGAAAACTACGAGTTTTTGGTCCTAACTCTCAAACATGTATCAGGTCTCTCAAGCCATGTAAATTACACTGAAACCCCCCCAAACCGTGGGCATAGCTCATGAAAATGGCTATAAAACGCGAAAACGATGAGTTTTTGGTCATAACTCTCAAACATGTGTTGGGTCTTACGGTCGTTGTAAATTTCCGTAGAACGCCAAAACTGTGGGTAATAGCTAATGAAAACGGCCGTAAAATGCAAAAACAAGTTTTTGGTCGTAACTCTCAAACATGTATTGGGTCTTACAAGCCATGCAAATCCCCTAGAACCGCAAAACTATGGGCAATTACTCATTAAAAACGGTCATAAAACACGGAAACGATGAGTTTTTGGTCATAACTCGCGAACTTGTTTCGGTTCTTACTGTCATTGTAAATCGCCCTAAACCCCCCCTCCCAAACTATGGGTATAGCTCATGAAAACGACCATAGAACGTGAACACGACGATTTTTTTCGTCATCACTCTCAAACATGTATCGGGCCTTACGAGCCATGCAAATTGCCTTGGAACTCCAAAATTGTTGGCAATAGCTCATGAAAATGGCCATAAAACGCGAAAACTACGAGTTTTTGGTCCTAACTCTCAAACATGTATCGGGTCTCTCAAGCCATGCAAATCGCCCTAAAACCCCCCAAACTGTGGGCCATAGCTCATGAAAATGGCTATAAAAAGCGAAAACGATGAGGTTTTGGTCATAACTCTCAAACATGTATCGGTTCTTACGAGCCATGCAAATTGCCCTAGAAACCCAAAACTGTGGGCAATAGCTCATGAAAACGACCATAAAACACGAAAACAACGAGTTTTTTCGTTATCACTCTCAAACATGTATCGGGTCTTACGAGCCATGCAAATCGCCCTGAAACTCCCAAACATATGGGCAATAGCTCATGAAAACGGCCATAAAACGCGAAAACTACGGGTTTTTGGTCCTAACTCTCAAACATGTATCGGGTCTCTCAAGCCATGCAAATCGCCCTAAAACCCCCAAAACTGTGGGCCATAGCTCTTGAAAATGGCTATAAAAAGCGAAAACGATGAGTTTTTGGTCATAACTCTCAAACATGTATCGGGTCTTACGAGCCATGCAAATCGCCTTAGAAACCCAAAACTATGGGCAATAGCTCATGAAAACGACCATAAAACATGAAAACGACGAGTTTTTTGGTCATACCTCTCAAACATGTATGGGGTCTTACGAGTCATGCAAATCGCCCTAGAACATGAAAAATATGGGCAATAGCTCATGAAAACGGCTATAAAACGCGAAAACTATAAGTTTTTGGTCCTAACTCTCAAACAAGTATCGGGTCTCTCAAGCCATGCAAATCGCCCTGGAACCCGAAAAATATGGGCAATAGCTCATGTAAACGGCTATAAAACGAGAAAACTATGGGTTTTTGGTCCTAACTCTCAAACATGTATCGGGTCTCTCAAGCCATGCAAATCGCCCTGAAACTCCCAAAACTGTGGGCAGTAGTTCATGAAAATGACCATAAAACGCTAAAATGATGAGTTTTTAGTTATAACTCTCAAACATGTATCTGGTCTTACGAGCCATGCAAATCGCCTTGGATCCCCAAGAGTGTAGGAAATAGCTCATGAAAACGGCCATAAAACGCGAAAACTACGAGTTTTTGGTCCTAACTCTCAAACATGTATCAGGTCTCTCAAGCCATGTAAATTACACAGAAACCCCCCAAACCGTGGGCATAGCTCATGAAAATGGCTATAAAACGCGACAACGATGAGTTTTTGGTCATAACTCTCAATCATGTGTTGGGTCTTACGGTCGTTGTAAATCTCCGTAGAACGCCAAAACTGTGGGTAATAGCTAATGAAAACGGCCATAAAATGCAAAAAACAAGTTTTTGGTCCTAACTCTCAAACATGTATCGGGTCTCTCAAGCCATGCAAATCGCCCTGAAACTCCCAAAACTGTGGGCAGTAGTACATGAAAATGACCATAAAACGCGAAAACGATGAGTTTTTGGTTATAACTCTCAAACATGTATCTGGTCTTACGAGCCATGCAAATCGCCTTGGATCCCCAAGAGTGTAGGAAATAGCTCATGAAAATGACCATAAAACACGAAAACAACGAGTTTTTTCGTTATCACTCTCAAACATGTATCGGGTCTTACGAGCCATGCAAATCGCCCTCGAACCCGGAAAATATGGGCAATAGCTCATGAAAACGGCCATAAAACGCGAAAACTATGGGTTTTTGGTCCTAACTCTCAAACATGTATCATGTCTCTCAAGCCATGCAAATCGCCCTGAAACTCCCAAAACTGTGGGCAGTAGTTCATGAAAATGACCATAAAACGCGAAAACGATGAGTTTTTGGTTATAACTCTCAAACATGTATCTGGTCTTACGAGCCATGCAAATCGCCTTGGATCCCCAAAAGTGTAGGAAATAGCTCATGAAAACGGCCATAAAACGCGAAAACTACGAGTTTTTGGTCCTAACTCTCAAACATGTATCAGGTCTCTCAAGCCATGTAAATTACACTGAAACCCCCCCAAACCGTGGGCATAGCTCATGAAAATGGCTATAAAACGCGAAAACGATGAGTTTTTGGTCATAACTCTCAAACATGTGTTGGGTCTTACGGTCGTTGTAAATTTCCGTAGAACGCCAAAACTGTGGGTAATAGCTAATGAAAACGGCCGTAAAATGCAAAAAACAAGTTTTTGGTCGTAACTCTCAAACATGTATTGGGTCTTACAAGCCATGCAAATCCCTAGAACCGCAAAACTATGGGCAATTACTCATTAAAAACGGTCATAAAACACGGAAACGATGAGTTTTTGGTCATAACTCGCGAACTTGTTTCGGTTCTTACTGTCATTGTAAATCGCCCTAAACCCCCCCCCGCCTCCCAAACTATGGGCTATAGCTCATGAAAACGACCATAGAACGTGAACACGACGATTTTTTTCGTCATCACTCTCAAACATGTATCGGGCCTTACGAGCCATGCAAATTGCCTTGGAACCCCAAAATTGTTGGCAATAGCTCATGAAAATGGCCCTAAAACGCGGAAAACTACTAGTTTTTGGTCCTAACTCTCAAACATGTATCGGGTCTCTGAAGCCATGCAAATCGCCCTAAAACCCCCCAAACTGTGGGCCATAGCTCATGAAAATGGCTATAAAAAGCGAAAACGATGAGGTTTTGGTCATAACTCTCAAACATGTATCGGTTCTTACGAGCCATGCAAATTGCCCTAGAAACCCAAAACTGTGGGCAATAGCTCATGAAAACGACCATAAAACACGAAAACAACGAGTTTTTTCGTTATCACTCTCACACATGTATCAGGTCTTACGAGCCATGCAAATCGCCCTGAAACTCCCAAACATATGGGCAATAGCTCATGAAAACGGCCATAAAACGCGAAAACTACGGGTTTTTGGTTCTAACTCTCAAACATGTATCGGGTCTCTCAAGCCATGCAAATCGCCCTAAAACCCCCAAAACTGTGGGCCATAGCTCTTGAAAATGGCTATAAAAAGCGAAAACGATGAGTTTTTGGTCATAACTCTCAAACATGTATCGGGTCTTACGAGCCATGCAAATCGCCTTAGAAACCCAAAAACTATGGGCAATAGCTCATGAAAACGACCATAAAACATGAAAACGACGAGTTTTTTGGTCATACCTCTCAAACATGTATGGGGTCTTACGAGTCATGCAAATCGCCCTAGAACATGAAAAATATGGGCAATAGCTCATGAAAACGGCTATAAAACGCAAAAACTATAAGTTTTTGGTCCTAACTCTCAAACATGTATCGGGTCTCTCAAGCCATGCAAATCGCCCTGGAACCCGAAAAATATGGGCAATAGCTCATGTAAACGGCTATAAAACGCGAAAACTATGGGTTTTGGTCCTAACTCTCAAACATGTATCGGGTCTCTCAAGCCATGCAAATCGCCCTGAAACTCCCAAAACTGTGGGCAGTAGTTCATGAAAATGACCATAAAACGCTAAAATGATGAGTTTTTAGTTATAACTCTCAAACATGTATCTGGTCTTACGAGCCATGCAAATCGCCTTGGATCCCCAAGAGTGTAGGAAATAGCTCATGAAAACGGCCATAAAATGCGAAAACTACGAGTTTTTGGTCCTAACTCTCAAACATGTATCAGGTCTCTCAAGCCATGTAAATTACACAGAAACCCCCCAAACCGTGGGCATAGCTCATGAAAATGGCTATAAAACGCGACAACGATGAGTTTTTGGTCATAACTCTCAATCATGTGTTGGGTCTTACGGTCGTTGTAAATCTCCGTAGAACGCCAAAACTGTGGGTAATAGCTAATGAAAACGGCCGTAAAATGCAAAAAACAAGTTTTTGGTCCTAACACTCAAACATGTATCGGGTCTCTCAAGCCATGCAAATCGCCCTGAA